>JAPYKT020000001.1:23080000-24360833 GCA_028749325.2 Caryopteris x clandonensis
TGTATGCTCGTTTTGGAGAACGACAGTAGATATATATATATATATATATATATATATATATATATATGTTGTGTGTGTGTGTGTGTTAGAGAGACATAGGATTCACCGGCGGTGGAAGGAGCCGGCGAGCATGTAGCCGGAACATGCAACATAGCCGGAAGAGCAACTTGGTTGGGGGACAATAGAAGGGAGTTGGCTTGGGAAGCAAATGCCATCTTTCTTATTCTTTACTTCCTATTGATGTTTTGGTATTGACAAAATGGTGATGCTGCTTTACGATTTAAAGGCACAGAAAGGTGACAGTGTCTTCCCAAGTTATAGGGGCGACGTAGTTGTCGCATATTTTATTTGCATAATTAATTAAGATGAATAGGCCATAATCTGGAATTCATAGTGTAGTATTTAGTTTTGACTATGTGTTAATATTTACGTGTAATTAGATGATATATTAATACGTCTCCATAATGAATGTGTCATTATTTTTGTAGAGCAACTCTACCCAACATAAACATACACAAAATCTTGATGACGGGTCATTTAGTCTATTTGTTAGAAATATTATCAGTATTCAATCACTATAACACATTTTCATGTGCATTTAGATGCATGGCTGTGCAATTCAAATTCAACAACTATTTTTTGGTCCCATTTAGAAGAGTCAATTTTTAATTATCAATTTAGCCATAATTTTATTGACCGGGGTGCAATTCTGAAAGAAGAATGCAAATTTTGTTGATGATAGATTTGATTTTTAGGACCTAATTACATAATTGACACCACTTACACCTAAAAAAAAATAAAAAAATCAGGCTCACAAAAAATCCAAAATGATAATGGCCTCATGAAAGCGAAATATGGTGCACTAAAGGCGTAGAGGGGCTCACCTTAACTTATATAATTGTAAATAATCAACTAAAGGTTGCTTATTCAGTAATACATTATGCTAATATACATATTATATTATTATTATAAAAAGATTATTTATTTGGTACATCAATTTTGATGGCTTAATCTTGAATATCATACAAGTGTAGCCTGCAGCCGATTGCCTGTCTCTTTTAATTAATTAACGCCACCCTCTATTTCCTACTTTCTATTTATACATTAGAGATGTGTCCATTAAATCAGGGGCGCCCAACTTCTGGGTTTTTTTTTAATCAATTTAGTACCAAATAAAAGATTGAAATAATTGCGCTTATTATTTTGGTAAAAATGTTGGCTAAGTATATTAATATATATTATAACCATACTTTTTGTATGTTAGGCCATGTTTTAAATAGCTTACGGAATTTTGTATGTTATATCGTGTCACCTATCATTTTTCATTATGCAATCTGATGTGACATATTTTTACATGTGACATACTTTTTAATGTTAATAATACAACAAGTTCAAAATTTATTTAAATGAATATAAATAATAATAAATTATGAAAAAAATATTATATTATAAATTTTGAAAATCTAATTTTCTTTTGAAAATCATTAACGAATTTAAAAGAACAAAGAAAAAAATCATAAAATAATAAATAAATTTAGAAACCTAAAAATAAATTCTGAAACAACATCAATAAAATCGGAAAATTATGAGAATATTCTGAAAGTACAAGTGAATTTTAAAAGTTTTAATTAAAAAAAAAATATATATATATATATGTATATATCTATAGTATATTATAAATTCTAAAAATAAAAAAAATGTGATAAATACAATAAATATAAAATAAATAAAAAATTAGAAAAAATTCAGAAAATTTAAAATGAATATAAAATTACTAAATATTTCCAAACAACTCCACATAAATTCAGAAATACATATAAATTCATAAAAATACACATAAATTCAGAAAATTTCAAATAAATTCTTAAAATTATAAATAAATTCTAAGCACTATAAAAATGTTAGATAATAATAAATTCAAAATATTAGAAATAAATTCAGAAATTGTAAAAAAGAAAAACAATGAAAAGTATTAAAAAATCTGAGAAATTAAAAAAAAAAAAAGAAAGTTATACATAACTTATACGAATTATAATTGAAGTTATAAATTAATGTTTATTTTCTGATGTTTTAGTAATTTCTTATCTATTTGTGTTTTTTTCTGATGAGTTAAATTTTAAAATTTACATTTAGTTCTTGTTATTTAATTTTATTTTCATAATTTTAGATTATCTGATTGTATAATATAATATTTTTAATAGTTTTTGAAATATAATTTTTAAAAAATGTATTTCAATTTTCAGAATCTTCTTATAATTTCTAAATTTATCTGTAACTTTTAGAATAATTGTTCTAATTCAGATTAAATTATTTTAATTTCGTTCTAATTTTAATTTTTAGATTTTGATATTATAAGATATAATTATTTTTTAGCTTTTAAATATTTTTCCTTATTTAATTATTTTTTAATATGTGTAATTTTATCCATTTATTTATTATTTTTTAAATATTTTTTAATTTTTTTACTTTATTTTTAATTTCCAATTTGTTTTAAAAGATTTTCAGACTTTATAATATATCTTTTTTTTTTATTTTGAAATACTTTAGCTAATATAATTATAATTTCTATGTTCAGTTATATGATTTTTAAAATTAATATAATATTTTTAATTTTTGTAATTTGTTTTTTAATTTTTTGTATTTATTTTTATTTTTGAATTTCTTCATATTTTCAATTTTATTATATAATATTTTCATAATTTTGAATAAATTTAATATTTAACTATTATTATATTCATTTAAATAATTAATTTTTATTTTACTATTAATGCAAATTTTTAAAATTTAGTCAGCATTAAAAATAAATTGCACCCCAAAGGTTCTCAATTCCATTTTCATTGGGGGTGAATAATACTTTTATCTTAATAAATAATACTATTAAAGATTAATATAATACCATGGGCAAAATAAGTAATACTTTTAGATAAACAAATAATTATATTTAAGACTAAAAGAATGCCTCCTCCGTCATTACCTGAAAGTCATGTTTAAAAATTCAATGCTTCGTTTGTTAATTTCACGAACAAGTTAAATGCGATTGATTAAGTCAAATGAAGAAATAAATAAAATCAAATTTTAAACTCTAAAAGTAATACTATTTAAGTAAACTATAACCTCTTATTTATCACAAAAGTGATACTTTTATGAAAAATATATAATAATTTTTCTTAAAAATAAATGAGTAATATTTTTAAGTTACACAGATAATTTTTTAGTAAAATAATGAATATAATTAGAGCAGAAAGTAATACCTTCACAAAAATAAGCGGTGCTTTTTAGATAAAACAAGTATTACTAGTATAGACTAAAAATAATGCTATGTAAGCAAACAATAATCACCTTTTATGAAAACAAAAGTGATGCTATTTGTAAAAATAAGTAATTATTTTTGGATAAATAAGTAATATTATATAATTAAATATTTTTAGATAAATAAGTGAAAAGAAAATGATTTAAAAAAAAGAGTATATATATATAGGGTACGACTATTCATACCCCCAAAATCTCTAAATTCTATAATAATTATAATAAAATTAGACATAAATAAGGTGATTAAAATACCCTTATATATTTATATATTTTTTTTATTTTGTGCCTATTCTCAACTGCAGAAATCCCGTATTATCTTCTTCTTCTTTTTCTTCAATACAGAGAAGTTGGAATAAGCAACACGCACTTAACACTATTCTTTAAATGATTTTTTCCCGAACTTGATTTTCTTAAGAATTTTGTGTACAAGAATTCATATACATATATATATGCTCGATGTAAGTGGGCACGCCTGATGATCCTAATCAACAACTCCATAGAGTCCATCATATTAAAATTTAAGTCACCCATATACAGCGAAGTTATTTGTGATTGGACTGTCGTTGCTCAGCCAAGCGCTGTCATTCCATTGGCCCATTCTGGTGCTGAACCTAAATTTGTGTCATTTTTCAATTTCAGCAAGAATTCTTTTCTTCCCACCTTGTTGTTACTGATCTGAGAAACACAGAGAATTTTTTTTTTTTTTGGATCTCTAGATAGAGAAGAGAGGAGGTGCATAAATTTATGTTAAATAAAGAAATTTTAGAGAAATTTTTTTGGGGAAAGTAGAGAGCTTTTTGTTGGGAATTATAGATTTCAAAAAGAAGAAACAAGAACACAACAAATCCAAACTGAGTGACTCACCCTATTGAATAATAGAGATAGGCTTAAATAGCCATTACACAGCAACTGAAATAGAAAAAATAGCAGCTCACTTCTGCACAACTAAACAACGTGGGTAAAGCTACTAAGAAGAAGTCAAACTATAAACTAATATCCTATCAACTAGGAATTCAATTAAACAAAAGAAAAACTATTCCAACTAAAACAAGCACACGTATCATTCCCTCCCTTAAATTAAGAACTTTCAAGTACTTAGTTTATCTAACACTTCACACACTCCCAGCAAACTTCGAAGTTTCAGAGGCTTTATCATCAAATCTGCTACTTGATCCTGACTCCCACAATGCACCAATTCAACTGTACCTTCCTTCACGAGATTTCTTAGAAAATGAAACCTCACATCGATGTGTTTGCTGCGACCATGCATAACATGATTTTTAGACAGCTTAATTGTGGAAGCGTTGTCGCACTTTATAGACACAATCTCCATCAGAACTCCCCAACTCCCTTAAAATTCTTCATATCCAAATTGCTTGACAAGCACACACAGTTGCTACAACAAACTCAGCTTCTGTGGTGGAAAAAGTCACAATAGGCTGCTTCTTTGAACACCACGAAACAACTCCCGAACTTAACAAGAATACATATCCAGACGTGCTTTTCCTATTGTCCAAATCTCCAGCATAATCACTGTCGATGAAAGTCAGGAACTCACCATCTCCTCCCCCTTTATAGTGAATCCCATAATTTGTAGTTTCTCTCAAGTATCGAAGTGCTCTCTTTGCCACCTGAAGATGAATTTTCGTAGGCTTTGACATATACCTGCTTATGAGACACGTGATGAACATCATGTCAGGTCTTGTAGCCGTGAGATACATCAAACTCCCTACTAGCTGCTTGTAATAGGTCTCATCAATAACAACACCATTTTCATGTTTACTCACTTTGCAACCTGGGACTATTGGATTGCGTACAGAGTTACTTTCCATCATGCCAAATCTCTTTAGTATTTTCAGGGCATATTTTCTTTGGCAAATAGGAACGCCATCAGAATTTTGTATTACTTCAATACCGAAGAAGAATATCATTTTTCCCAAATTAGACATACCAAATTCTCTCACCATAGAACTCTTAAACTCAAGTAGCATAACTTCATCATCACCAGTAAAAATTAAATCATCAACGTAAACACATACAATGATAATTATTCCTTCTTTGTCTTTTTTGGTGAACAAGGTATACTCGTTATCACATCTCCGAAAGCCTTCCCCAATGAAGTGTGCTTCAATCCGACTAAATCGAGCTCGTGGAGCTTGTTTTAGACCATATGACGCTTTGTGAAGCTTATACACCAAGTGTTCGCTGCCTTTTTTTTCATAGCCCCTGGGCTGATCCACGTAGACATCTTCACTCCGCTCACCATGTAGAAAGGCTGATTTAACATCTAACTGAAGAATGTTCCACCCCTTTTGAGCAGCTAAAGCAATAATCATCCTCAGAGTATCCATTCTTGCAACTGGTGCATATACTTCTGTATAATCAATTCCGTGTTTCTGTGAGTACCCTTTAGCAACCAATCGTGCCTTATGCTTATCAATCTCCCCATGTTCATTGTATTTGGTTTTATAAACCCATTTTACCCCAATATTCTTGGCTCCAGCAGACAACTCAACCAGTGTCCATGTATTGTTTTTCTCTATGGACTCAATTTCATTGTCCATAGCTAATCTCCAATTTGTATTTTTCACTTACTCTTTATAGTATAATGGATCATTTGACTCCATCAGAACCATATTTGACTCTATTAATGCCATATTAGTTTCACAATCAGATAAATTCAGATCTTCTCCACTAACGTAATCTTTCAGCCACGATGGAGGCTGCCTCAATCTCTCACCATGCCTCAATCCCTCACCATTACTAATCTCTCCTACGACTTCATTTTCATTTTCAACTTTGTCGTTTTCATTGTCTATTTCATCAACACCATCATCTCCCCATTCTAATTCTAAACTGATTTGTTCTTTGCAACTCGCCTCCCAATCGCATTGTTTTTCTTCTTCAAAAATGACATCCCTACTCACTAATATCCTTTTTGTAGCTGGATCAAAAAGTCTGTAGCCTTTGGATTCCTCACTATAACCCAAAAATACACACGTAAAACTTCTATCATCAAGTTTAGTCCTTTGTACCTTTGGCACATGAACATGTGCTACACAACCAAAGACCCAAAAATGCTCCACAGAAGGCTTTATTCCACTCCATGCTTCTTCAAGAGTGACATCTTCTACTGCCAAGGTTGGACATCTATTCAGCACATAATTACTCCAATTTATCGCCCCAGGCCAAAATGATTTTGGGAATTTCTTCTCAGACAATATTGCACGAACCATATTCATAATTATTCTATTCTTTCGTTCAACAACACCATTTTGTTGCGGAGTGTAGCTAGTGGTCTATTGTCATCTAATGCCATTCTGTTTACAAAAGTTTGTAAATTCGGACAAGGTGAATTCACCCCCTCAATCAGTGCGTAAACATTTGATAGGTAAGCCTGTCTCATTTTCCACCATCTTTTTGAAGAATTTGAAGTGATCCAGTGATTAAGACTTCTCAATCAAGTAATACATCCAAGCCTTTCTGCTATAATCATCAATGAAACACAAAATGTACCTTTTGTTGCTGTTAGATGTGGGAGTGATTGGACCGCAAATGTCTGCAAGAATAAGATCCAATTTTTGGCTTGCTCTCCAAGAACTTTTCTTTGGTATGAGATCACGGTGATGTTTTCCAATAATGCAATATGTACACAACTCGTTTGATACATAAAAATTAGGAAGACCACGTACCATTTTCTTGTTTTGTAAGATTCTTAGACCTTTGTAACTTAGATATCCGAATCTCCGATGCCATAGCTGAGAAAGATTTTGTGTTCTTATGTAAAGGCAGTTATTGTATTGCTGTTGTGGTTGAGCAAACAAAATGAACATCCGATTTGTACTCATGTCTGTTTGGATCATTAATCCCTTGTCTGGATGGTATATTTTGCATGCCTTTTTCTTTATCAGAATTGCCAAGCCTTTCTCTTGTAGTTGTCATATGCTCAAGAGATTATTTCTTAACTCTGGAGCATAGAATACATCAGTGGCAACAAGATTAACACCATTTATCGACAACTTCACTTTACCTTTACCTGCCATATTCATCCTGCTATTATTTCCCAATTTCACTGAATGAGAGAATTTCTCATCTAGCTCAGTGAATATGGCTTGGTTCTCACACATGTGATTTGAGCCCCCTGAGTCAGGGAACCAAGCATCTTCTTGTCTAGCCTCATGCGTTTCCATATAAGCCATTAGAAGCATCTCTTCTTCTTCATTTTGCTCGGCATAGTTTGCTTTCTTATTCCAATCGGGACATTCATATCGAAAGTGTTCAATCTTATGACATTTGTAACACTCCACCGTAGCCTTTGAAAAAGCTTGCCTTCCTCTGCCTCTTTCCTTTCCTCTGAAGTTACCGCTGCCTCGACGTTTTCCTCCATTCTTATCATCCATGGTCACCTTTAGAGCTTGCTCCTATTAAACTTTTGTTCATGCACAACCAATGAACTTTGTAATTGATCGATCGTTAGTGAATCGATGTTTTTAAACTCTTCAATTGAAAAAAACTACATAATTATACTTTTCAGTAAGTGTCTTGAGAATTTTCTCCACAATGAGAACACCCTTCATATCCTCTCCATTGCTTCTTATCTTGTTTGCCACACTTATAACTCGAGCAAAATATTCTGTGATGGTCTCGCCCACCTTCATCTCCATAAGTTCCCAATCTCTTCTTAAGGATTGAAGAATCGAACGCTTCACTCTAGTGTTTCCTTCAAATTTCCTCTTCATCGAGTCCCATATATTCTTTGAGGTGCGCTTCTCCAGAATTTGTTCCAAAATCGTCCTGTTAATAGCTTGAAACAGGTAATTTTTTATCTTCTGGTCTTTCTTCTCCACATCTTCTAACTGCTTCTGTTGCATTTTGGTCAGCACGGTTTCGGCTGCCTGTTCTTCGTAATTTGTTTGAACCAGCTTCCAGTATCCTTTGGACCTCAACAGGTTTTCCATTAGCATGGCCCAATGGTCGTAATGACCATTAAAACGTGGTATGGCAGGCTGCGTGAACTCCTTTTCTTCACTCATATCTCCTTTTCAAGTCACTCGATACTACTCTTTTTACCAGGCCAGTGTGGGCTCTGATACTAGATTGTTGGGAACTATAGATTTCAGAAAGAAGAAACAAGAACACAACAAATCTGAACTGAGTGACTCACCCTATTGAATAATAGAGATAGGCTTAAATAACCATTGCACAACAACTGAAAGAGAAAAAATAGCAGCCCACTTCTGCACAACTAGACAACGTGGGTAAAACAACTAAGAAGAAGTCAAAATATAAACTAATATCCTATCAACTAGGAATTCAATTAAACAAATGAAAAACTATTCCAACTAAAATAAGCACACATGTCACTTTTTAACTTTGATTTGTGAATTTATATTGGGCATTATGTAGGGTTGGGCAGTCATATTGGGATACTGATTTATTTTTTATTATTTTTTTATTTTTTAATGAGAAGCTTAGAAGGAGTATAAATGGGATATATTTAGTAAAAAAAGAGAATAATTAATTTTTAGTGGGTTATATTTAGACCTCATGGTATGTTTAGAGATTCTATAGGGTATGAATAGCCGCACTCATATATATATTCTCAATTTAAGACCATTTCCAAAATTTCGCTCAAATCTTAAAAGAAAATTTAAAATATTAACGATGCTATTTCTTCCCCCTTTTTTCCCCTGTTTTTTCTCCACGCATTTATGGCATTCAAAATAAAGGTAGGAAAACAAACATGCACAAATTTATTTGAATAATAAAAAACAAATATGAGGGCAAAAAAATATAAATATGAAGAAAATCGCCACACCTACCACCTCAGCATCGTAACCTTCTGTGTTGGAGTCGATTGCGACTGTGAGAAAGTCAAATACAGAAAAAAAATGCTAAAAATAAAACAAAATTATAGATGTATATAAATATTGTTAGACTTGAACTTTGAATTGAAAATTAAAATTTAAATCTATATCTCGAATGAAAAAAAAAAATTGAAGCTTGAATTAAAAAGATTTGAATCTGATATTAAGAACTTTAAGATAAATTGAGGCATCTGCTGATATTCTCTCTTGACACATTATATGAATGTCTTTAATGTAATTGCATGTATCACCTATCATTGCAATCATTTAATGAACCCACGCCAATTGCACCAAATTAATTAACAATATGTTGAAGAAATAGCAATTACAAAAGAATAGGAATAAAATCTTGAATTTTTTTTGTTATTATTATGTCTTCTATTAAATTATGCTAAACTTTTCTTCTCATTCTATAGTGAAAAAAGAAGTTCTTGATTTATCTGTAAGGCTTGGAAAGTAGTTTATATCAGAAAGGAAATTGAGATATTCACAACCAGTCTTAATTCCTTTTGTATATTTTCATTTCGTACTAACAAGTTCAGTTTTCTTATTGCATGTAATAAAATTTCAGAATAGTCCGTCGTTGTCTTTGTTGCAGAAAAGGAATTCCAAGTGTGAAACTATTTTCAATGGATTCCAGCAAGACCACCAAAGGATGCGGGCAGAAGCAGGCTTTCCTCAACCCTACAATATGGGATTGTAGTGAGAAGGGAATATGATGATCAGAAATGTTTAGGATTATTGGACTGGAACATGAACATGAAGTCTCCAGCACGTTTAAGAATATGTATGTGTTTCCTCTCTACATGTCCTTTGAGGAAGAGTTTCTGTGTTTCATGGCAGGTGAACTCAGTGCCAGCTTCATCCCACGACATCACCCTGTAATCAACCTTTTTGTACTGCTCCAATTCAACTATATTTTAACTCCAAGTAAGGTAGTTCGTAAGAGTAAGTGGTGCTGAGACAAGCATCAGCCCAGGGTGTTCGGAACCGTGCAAAATCAATGGATCCCAACCCTTTTCATATACACTTTTAGATTGATTTTGTATTTCTTCTTGTATTCTAAAATAACCGCCAAGCGTCGACCCTGCTATACATATATAAAGAAAGCTGACAATCTGATCTAGAAGAGCCAGTGGCTTATTGACACATCACCAAGCTAACTGCCTGCTGCTAGAAAAAGAAAAAACGTGGCTCTATGCAGGAACAACAAATTGTGATTTTCTTAACAGTAAATAAATGGACCTGTAGTGAAATAAAAGCTATAACTAACAAACTCAATATATATCCTTGTAAATAAAACACCTAAAACATAACAATTTTGTAAAATGTCTAAATAAAACAAATATTATACCATCTCGTCCGTTCCTACACTGATTTTATGTGTGGATGTTAAGACACTTACCTGTGTCTTAATACACAGATAGATGCTTTCAAACTAAAGACGTAACATGACACTATTAAATGTCCAGAAATTTGTATTGATGTAAGAAACGAACATCACGGAAAAGTTACAACCAAGGCATCAAGCTACTTACATGTTACAAAAAACCATACACATACAGACTTGGACTTCAAAAGAATGCAAGCGAACGCTGGGCGTTGGCAAGCTTCCTGTGAAATTTGGCATCCATTGGCGAAGGTTGTTGAACGGCCTGAAGTGTGGTAGTTAATCATTGATGTTCGGATATCCCGGGTCCCAGAATTACAAGCGTAGCATCCCACTACACATGATCATACTTAAATCCAAGGCCTTCCAAGATATGAAGGGTTTGATCTTGTTTAGAGACAACTTGACCAACCAAAGCCACTATGTCGAAGAACCCTTTCATTTTTCGAGAAAATATCTCATATGCATGAAACCTTTCTTCTGGTTATGTAGTTTAATGTTGTGTTGCTAACTTGGCCCTGTTTGACTGGAGAAATTGGTTTCTAGTGTATCCCAACTTTCCTTAGCTGAGTTTAACCCTACAATCAAGATTAGGATGGTATGAGATAAGTGATAACAAGAATATGATATTGTCTCACCCAAATAGGATAATTGGGACTAGGTTCCTTGCCTTAGTTGTGAGAATGAATATGTCTAGTTGTTATGGTTCTTCTCTAATGATGTAACCTTCTAGGCCATAGCCATATATATATCAGTTCAGATTTGCTGCTTCCATGTGAGGTAGTTTGAGTCATCAGTTTAACAGAAATCCGTTGGCTTTGCAATCCTTTGATTTGAGCTATTCGAGTTGTCTGCGGTGACGGATCTTAGATGTCATCTAGAAGTAGAACAAGAGTAAAGAAAAGATGGACAGAAGAGATAGGTAATCTGCAAAGGCTGTGATACCATATTAGGAAAACTCATGGCATTGATGGGCTGCACAAAACACAAAGCAACAATCTCCAGCCACACAAGAATCATTTGATGAACTCTATAGAACATTAGTTTGGTTTATTGTCTTCAACTGTGGAGTTGCTGATGTAGACACTCAGGTGGATCAACTGGTTGCTTCAACATTAATAAAGACATGTAATCTTCTAAAGAAATATCATTTGTGCCATGTGTTAGATAGAACAAAGTTACTAATTTCAAAGAATAAACAATTTGCGATATCTTTATCTTTATATAAGCTAAATAATTTCAATTTTAAAAAAAGAATGAAAAGATAACGCAACCTTAATAAACAATTTAGATCAGCGCCTATTTGTCATTCACTTAATTAATTTAGCTTAGTTGCGAATAATTCTTATTAGATCATTGGGGAAGCTTTACTTCAATTCAATTCAAATTTATATGTATATAGGTAAAATATAAAGTATCTTTCCTCATATATCTGACGAAGTTCATAAACAAATAACGTAATTTAAAGAGGGGGATGGACTGCAAGTTATTTACATACTTCATACATATACATATAAACATCAAAATATCAAAATCAAATAATAACTAAGTGGTGCATGAACGATTCGATTATATAAAAAAACGATATTGTTAGATATATTCTGTATCTAGGTTGGAGATTAGTTGTTTTAGGTGGGTACCTAGGCAGCCCAAACATATATATATATATATATATATATATATATATATATATATATATTTAATATAAACTGTCTTAATTTTTTAGTTTAAATTTATAGATAACTTAATCTTGAAATTATGTATTAATAGTACAATATTTTAAAATATATTAAAGATATAATATAAATATTTTTTCAAGAAATTGAAAAATTCAAAACAATTAAATCTAGACGACCGTCTAATAGGCATGTAATCCATCTTAGTGCTAGGCGGTTTAATATAGTCCGACTTTTCTTTTTCAATTTCAACAATATCTATATTTATATAATAGCAGGATATTTCAACATTTATATTTATATAATAGCATGGATAATTAAAAATATGTACAAGATTATCATTTATTCACCTATATTTTCTTTCTATTTTTGGAAAGTATATTATCTAATCTTTTTTATTTTTTTTTCAATTTAGTTTTCAAATGCTTATAACTTTTTCATTTCAATTTTATTTTGTATGAAATATATATCAAATTAATTATTTTTTCATGATCTTCGATTTGATATTCATATGTATGTATAAAAATAAAATATTAATATAAATATAATTTTTTATAAATTATTTGTAATATATTTTAATATTTAATATATTTTATTTTAAAAATTATATTATTATTTTTTATAAAATTATTATATTATATTATAAATCGTGGCAGTGGGGCGAAGATATAATAATTGGTTATACAATTATTGTGCCAAAATACATGAAAGGTAAAAATAAAATCCTAAGTGGCAGATTGCCCCAAGGACGCAGGATCGAGTCCTGGCAGCCGCAGTGTGGGAGTTTTTCCCTCCAATATGGGGGATGGCTCCTTGTGGGCACCAGGCACTGGTCCTCCCACCTAATGGGCCGCTGAGTTACCATAATTTAACTCCTCTACCAATCTCTGTCGGACCGGAGGTGGGGGCCTTGGAGGCGAGGGATTTCGCTTTGCCCAAAAAAAAAAAAAAAAATCCTACTCTCGAGCGCGTGCAAACCAGTAGACAAACACTGTAACTCTTAGTCTCTAGGTACTAAACAAATCAGTTAAAACGCGTGTGTAATCAAGTACACAACAGCACACAATAATGTAAGTACACTTACCAAAGCATCGTGAATTAAAAATCACATTGATTGAATAATTAAAGAAAGAATCGAGCATGAAAGAAATAAAAAAAGAATCCCTCTATATATACACCACACGTAACCTGCGCTTTCCTTGCTCTTCTTCCTCCACACCTCACTGCTACAAGGAACCGCAGTTACACGCCCACTGTGTGTTCTTGTGTGAGAGAGAACTTGCATTTCCACGCCATTTATGTGCTTCAGTATTAAAGCGTGATCTTCAGCTTTTTCACGGTTATTTTCTTTGTAATCCTTCCTAGCTATAGCTGCTGGCTGACTATACTCTACTCTCTAGCAAAGCAAATTTCCTTTTATTTTCTGTAATTTATAGTTTAAACAAGTGTTGTTTGATTGATAAGAGTGACGATGGAGTTGAGCAAGGTGACTTTGGAGATTTTCTCCAAGCTGGAGCAGAAGTGGCTGTACCACTGTGAAGGCAAAAAAACACGTGTTTTGAGCATCGACGGCGGAGGAACCATCGGCATTGTAGCCGGAGCCTCCTTGGTTCATCTAGAGGACCAGATCCAAGCAAAATCCGGCGATTCCAACGCTCGAATTGCTGATTTCTTCGATATTGTTGTCGGTACTGGAATCGGCGCTCTCCTCGCCGCAATGCTTGTCGCAGATGACGGCAACGGCCGCCCGCTCTTCACTGCTCGCGAAGCCGTTAACTTCTTGTCGAAGAATCAGAAGGAGTTGTTCAAAGCCACACGCGCCGGCGTTTTTCGCCGGCGAACGAGGTATTCCGGGAAGAGCATGGATACAGTTCTGATGGAGGCGTTCACGAGAAATGACGGCAAAGTTTTAACTCTAAAGGACACGTGTAAGCCTCTCCTTGTGCCGTGCTTCGATTTGAACAGCTCGGCGCCGTTTGTTTTCTCTCGAGCCGACGCCTCGGATGCGGCAAGCTTCGACTTCGAGCTGTGGAAAGTCATCCGTGCCACGTCAGCGATGCCATCGATGTTCAAGCCATTTAAGCTAACCTCCAGCGACGGCAAAACCTCCTGCTTGGCGGTAGACGGAGGACTTGTGATGAACAACCCCACCGCAGCCGCCGTAACCCACGTTCTTCACAACAAGCGAGATTTCCCGTCTGTAACCAGCGTAGACGATCTGTTAGTCCTGTCAATCGGTAACGGACAGTCAAACAGTCCGTCGAAGATGAAGCTTGGACGTAACGGCGACTGCTCGACGGCGTCGGTCGTCGGCATTGTCCTCGACGGCGTCTCCGAAACCATCGATCAATTGCTCGGCAATGCCTTTTGCTGGAATCCAAACGATTACGTCAGGATTCAGGTAATTTTCAAATATCGGCAGATATAATATAATCACCGTTGATGACAGGCATGATCAACGGGGTTAACTTGCAGGCAAATAGCGCGGCGGAGAGAGCAGAGGAGGTGCTGGCGGAGAGAGGAGTGGAATCGCTGCCGTTTGGCGGGAAGCGGATGCTGACGGAAACAAACGGAGAGAGAATCGGAGTGTTTGTGCAACGGCTTGTTGTAACTGGGAAGAGTAGCCTGCCGCCGAGTCCGAGCAAGGAAACAGCCGTTAGTCCTCTAGTTAACGGTCGTTAGTGTTTTTGTACTATTAATATTATTTTGTCCTTTTGTATTTCAGATTTTAATTAGTCCCCATGTCGGGTTACTTTATAGTTAATTAACTATCGTCCCTATTCTCAACTTTAACTGCAGTGGCTAATACAATTAATTAAATAATAAAAGGCTAGTACTAGCGACTGTATAGCATCTAATTAGATCCTAATCTCGTGTTTCTTATGAATAATTAAATAAATCTACTGTAATTATTTATTTATGATTCATCAACTATAATGTGTACATGAGCTGGTAATACGAATTTCTATTAATTTTGTACCAACATTACTTCTAACACTTCATGGGATAATGCAAACTGGATACGAAATTAATGTTGTATATAATTCTAAATTAACTGATAAACCAATTGTCATATTTCATATCTCATTAAATGCTGAGAATTTAGGCGTTTATCTACTTCTAGACAAGTTGATTGGTAAATGAATTCATTCCTCTCCCCCAACAACATTAAGTTGCTGTTGCATGAATTTAAGAACAGAGTCATATCGGAGATTATTGTGGCATATGCTACGCCAATGGAGAACATGAAAATAGTGAGTATGGGTTCATTACAAACATATTTATGTAATATGTGTTTGTAATGTAAATTACAACACATGTATGAAAGCAAACCTGTCGGTTAAAAAATTGAAGAAGAATCTTCTTTTTCTCAAGTCTCTTTCATTAAAACAAGTATTTGTGCATGTATAAAATCAAGATTGAACTCTTTGCAAGAATTGAATCCTTCTAATAATAAACGAGAACTCTCGTACTCACCAATCTAGCAACTTTATCTTTAAGTTATCTATATGTTCTTATTTCTATAACAACGTCATCACAACAGTAGTGAAACCTTTGAGTTGTTGAGTTTTCTGTCCTTTATCCTGTGCCTTTGCCTTCGTATTATTTCAAGATTGGACAATCTCTAAGTTAGGTAGAATGAATTTCTCATTGTTAATCATTAATTTTCCATTAACTGATGTTATTGGTACTATATGGGACAATAATTACCAACCTAATCTAATGCTGTCTTATAATGGACAAATATTATTTAAAGGAACATGCAGGAAATAATGTCATTGTAGTAGTCCCTGGTAGAGATGACATAGTAAGTTGTTTTATTTTTTTTTCTTTTTTTCATTTGTTAGTTTATTTATTTATTTATAATTATTATACTTATAATAATTTATATGATACTTTATTTTAATACCAAAATGACCCACAACTCTTCTATAAATAAAAATAAATTCTAAAATTATTTATTTCATTCGATTCACTATAACTTACATTCAAACATTTTATCTTTGGTAGTTGTTCTCCTCTTGTGTCTAAAAAGTTCTTGATAATAACTTTTGATTTGATTGCACTACAATCCTTAAGTTTGGAAATCGTTGTATTTTAAGACGACTGCACATAATGCATTCTTTTATTTTACGGAGAAAGAGCATAATTATTGTGCCGACTTTATCAGTTTTTTAAAATAGTTTTAAATACATATCCACACTTATCCAAAATCTCCACTTAGAATGCCTTAGGTAGCTAGGATGTCTTATATTTTTTTGACCTGGACCTTTAAAACAATGCTACTTTGCCTTCATTTTCTTTATTTTTCCTTTTGCTTAATTTAAGTACCTCCAATTGGTTTTTTTTTAATTGATGAGCGTATGAGTAATTAGTATTATAAACTTATTGATTATGATAATTTTTTGCTTATTTTTATTTAAATTATGATGATGATATCGTGTTTTTTTGAATTTATCATATTTTGAAGTATGATCTTACTAGGACTATTATAAAAACACATAAAAGAAAATTCAATTTTAAATCACTTCAAATCCCAAGATCGAGATAGCGCGGAAAACACACCGTAAAATATATGATAAGAATATAAGGAATTGGAATTTGAGATGGAGCTTTAATCATAAAACAAAAGAATAAGTTGGTGTTTTGTGGTGGATATTCAAATAAATGCCACACTTTTCCCAAAGTATATCTGGGGGGTAGCAGTAAATATATAGCTACTTCTTTTATAGATTTATTAAATACATTTTTGGGCATTGGTCAAATTTGACGAGCAACCCCTTGACATAAAGTGAAATTTCAATCCTCGAAACCACCTGAAACCGACAACATGTGAATTGGACCATCATTTAAGGAATTTAAATAAATATTAACCATTTTTTTCTTTCCCTTTTAATGCTTTTGTTGTGTACGTACATAAAGGGGAGGTCAGTTTGGTTGTGTACATAATAATGATCTATATATATAACATGAATTAACAATAGAAAATAATAGTGTATTTGATTAAGTTACAATAAATAATAAAGTTGAGAGTACGAGCAAAGTGTAGAGAGTAAGTAGGGCAGTATTAAATTGAATAAATGAAGCCAACCCACCCCTCCAATATGAGGAAAGCTAAAATTCTTAGTTGCTTTATGTAGCTAGTTGGTTACCCCCATGTAAGTTTGTGTTTTTTGTTTGGCATTTTGTAGTTTGGGTCCCGTCTTATCTGAGGTTGCCAAGGACGAAGAACCAAGGAGCTGTGACTTACGAGCCTAAATGGAGTGAAATCGAATTTAGATTACAATGAGATGATCATGGCCAAATTCGAGCTGCTGGACCCAAGCCTGTGGATTTTTTTTCTTTGCTTTTGAGAGTTTTTCATGTATTTAAAAATGGTGGCCCACTCTTATTAATTTTGTTTTATCTCTTCTATTAAATCCTCATATTTTGACAACACTAATAATAACAATTTTACAATGGATCAAGATTCTATCTTACAAAACTCCAAATAACAAAAAAATCATGCTACTGACAACCAAAAAAAAAAAAAAAAAAAGAAGAACTTTTAATCACATTATATTTATTATAAACTAAAGATTTGATATTTTTAAGACCAAATATATCTCCACAAAAATATTAGTTGCTAAAGTTTACAGAAGGAGTTTTTCCGGCTTCAATATTTAGTAATCAAATATATCTCTAATTTTGTTACCTACAAAAATAGAGATGAATTACGTCCACCCCAAATATTGGGTTTGCTAATTCATATTCATGATCAATTGAACACTAATAATATAAAAAGATTAAGTCACTTTTATTATTATTTAATAAATAATAATATTATTTGAATTCTTTTATCTCAATGGAATTTGAGAGGCATGGGGGCATGGCAAAAAAATAACATTATAGAATATGGTAGTCGCCTTTAATTAGCTAAGCAGTAGGCTTTCTTCAGGCTGGTTTCTAATCATTGCATCTTAGCTTTTCCTTGAATTTCCTTTTCCCCCTAAAGGAGGCTTCTTTGAATAAAGAGAATTAAGATTGATATATGCACAAGTTATGACTATTTCCAGATTAAATTAAAGCTTCAAAGTAAAGACTTGTGCATATATAGTTAACTTCTGGTGACCCATTTAATCATTAGTGCTCTACAATTAACGGAAAACTACATGATTATGATATTCTTTTACGCAGACATGCATTTCACGACAAATATTAATAAACTCGTCACAGCAACTTGTGGGTGTTGTTACAAATTTGATGAATACGAAACCTCTAAACAACAGTAATAAAGTCGTTATTACAATTTCTTATATGGTGTAGTTAGTGATACAGGTAGGATTTTGGGGGTGTTTGTAAACTTATTTTTAATTTTTTATTATTATTATTATTTTTAAAATAAAAGTGATTTTATAATTTTTTAAATTTCAGAAAATGAGTGTCATAATTAATTTTAAGCTGATTTTCAAAATCAATTAAATGTCAGCCTCAAGCTGATTAAAAGTGATAATAAGACTTTTTGTTAATAAATTAGTAAAAAATTGATTATTTAGTAAACACTCAACTTTTCAAAATTTAATCAAAATCACTTATATGTTCAAACACTATATACTTTTGATTTTTATACAATAATTAATTTGAATCACTTTTTCAAAAGTACACTCAATTGCAAACAAATATGTGTATATATTTACAAATTTGGAAAATTTAAAAAAAAAATTCTAGATCATCGTCCAATATTATTAATTCAAACATAAAAAATAATATTAGCAATATATATATATGCTTAGTGTGTAATGGTTGTATTATCACAAGGGTGAGTATTATGTACCATCGTCACCCAAATTTAGATATGTATAACTGATGAGTTAGATTGAATTCAAGAAAAAGAATCCAAAACTCATGAATCTGATATAAGGCACCGCTGCTTTCTAAATTTATCATGAACACACATGCAGAATATGATTTATTTTAGCCTTGAATAATATTTTTGGGTAATAAGTATATAATACTTTTTAAAATTGTACAAAAATTATCGTTGTGCATTATAAAAATATTATTTCTATTTAATTAATAATAATAAAAAGTTAAAAACATATTTCGTTATAAAAAAATTATTATTTTTTCGACAAAAAACTTTTTTTTTAATAATCTAAAAAGGTATTATTGTTTGTTGAAAATTATAATTCACAAATTCGAATTGGATCAATTCAATTAGGAAACTCACATTTTTACCATTTCTTGTAAGATCCATGCGGGTGTTTGGTATTATGACAAAAGAACACAACATTAATCATTGACAATATCCTATATATTTCTTGATTGATCTTTATAGAAAGTTGATTTTCAATATTAATTATGGGAACAAGTTGATTCATCTATAGATTTTCTCTACAAATTCTTTCTCGGAAACACAATAAATGCATAAACACAATCAAATATATGCAATTAATAGTATAATATCATAAACGACAGGATTATGCCCAAAATATGGCACAACACGATTCATCCCACGTATTGAAACTAAGCAATATATCTTCAAGAGGAGTTACATTACCAAGTTTTATTGTCTTGTCTTGTGCCCTCATAAAAATATTTTATCAATGAAACAATGTTGCCGGCCAATGTTAGAGGTATAAACCTAGAATATTCTCAAATGGGGTTCTAAATTACAAACACAAGAAACATTACAACGAGTGTCACATGCATGGTGAAATTCTTGTTATATCTTTTGATGATCGATAACCAATTGAAAAATATGAAAAGGATGAGTGATCGTAAGGTTGTTCTGATCACCGGTTGTGCCAAGGGTGGGATTGGCTATGAGTATTGCAAAGCTTTCGCCGAGCACAACTGCAACGTCTTCGCATCCGACATCTCCCAACGGATGCACGATCTCACAGAATTACAATCCTACCAAATTCAAACCCTAGAGCTCGATGTCTCATCTGATGAAAGTGTTGCAAACGCTGTAAATCTCGTCCTATCAAGATATGGAAAGATTGATATTCTAGTTAACAATGCTGGAATTGGAAGCACCGGCCCTCTAGCCGAACTTCCATTAGACGTGATAAAAAAGGCATATGAGATCAACGCTCTAGGGCAGCTGCGGATGGTGCAACAAGTGGTGCCTCACATGGTTGCCGGAGGCGGTGGAAGCATAGTGAATATAGGGAGTGTTGTTGGGAAAGTGCCAACCCCATGGGCCGGTTCGTACTGTGCGAGTAAGGCCTACGTGCATGCAATTTCGCATGCTCTTAGAGTTGAGCTCAAGCCCTTCAATATAAATGTTGTTTTGGTGCACCCGGGGGCTATAAGATCGAATTTTGGGAGTAATAGCATGGATAGATTGAAAGAATATGAATGGAAGATTTATAAGGCTTTCAAAGAGGGTATAGAGGAAAGAGGCAGGGCATCACAAGGTGGAAAATCTACGGATGCAGGTGTGTTCGCTAGGCATGTCGCGGGCAAAGTCTTGGGTTGTAATCCACCTAAGACAATCACATTCGGTCACATGACGGGTTTGTTTCACTTTCTTTCGTGCTCTCCACTTTGGGTAAGAGATTTATTTTTCACCAAGCGATTCAAGTTAAACAGAGTGATTATGTGAAATTGTTATGCCAGACAGAGGCAATCGTGGCAATTCATGGACCCTATTTTAAGTAAAAGATAAGGGCTCCTTTATCTGAAAATGTACCTTTGATTTTAATTTAAATTCCAATGAAAAATAAACAAGTCATTTCATTGAAACTTGTAAGCTTCATTACATTAGCCTAATACATAGTTTTATCATTCGTCAAAGAAATAAATCACAATTCCTTCATTCACATCACTATAATACATTTGGCCAAAATCAAAATATATTTTCTCTTCATACTTCAACACAATAATTGTG
Organism: Caryopteris x clandonensis; assembly: GCA_028749325.2. Taxonomy (NCBI): domain Eukaryota; kingdom Viridiplantae; phylum Streptophyta; class Magnoliopsida; order Lamiales; family Lamiaceae; genus Caryopteris; species Caryopteris x clandonensis. The sequence continues at coordinate 23,101,121 of JAPYKT020000001.1, forward strand.
GATGGAAAAATAATCAAATCAAATAATACATATTTGCAAATTAAGATTTTTGTTTTACATAATATTTCTGTTATTATTTTATACCGTCGTAGGCTTTAAACCTTAATAGAACACTTTAATTGAATCGTCCAATTAAATAACATATGTGAGTCTATACTGTTGGATCTTTTTTCCAAATAAAATATCTAACTAACACTAGATGAGTGTTTATCACAACAATGAACTAGTTTGGATGTGTAAATGAATTGCATTGAACTAAATATAATATTGTTTAAATTTGTTCGAATGAATTTCAATAATAATGTTAGGGTTGTTGCCAATAAAGTCAAGCTTCATCGTACAAGTCAATTCAGTCAAATGTGTGTCAAGCTCAAATAAATTGATCTTCTTGTAGAATGTATCTTTCCAATTCGACCAAAGTTTAAATCTTATCAAACTAACAAATATTCTAAATTGCGTAATTATTAAAAAGAGTTCAAACAAGTTTTCAAAAAATTTAGTTTAAATCAAGCATCAAATAACTAATTTAATTTTTGGCCCTAATATATGCATATATATATATATATATATAAAGAGAAAGAGAAAATTAGAAAAGCATTAAACATGAGTTTTTGGTTAGGAGGGAAGATTAAAATATAATTGTAAAAGTGATGAAGAATAGCGTTTAGTGGTGGGAAAAAGGAAGAAACTTGATTAAGACCAAAGTAATTGTATTAATTAGTATGGATCCCATTCCCACCAAATAAAGCATTTTACCTACCTTTTGCCTTTCTTAATCCCATTTGTTTTTATTAACACTAACCAACAACCCACCCACTAAAATATGCAAATCTAATGTCTAACGTCACTAAATTAATCCCCCACGAACTGTGTCTTTTTTTAAAAATAAATAAAACATACTTTTGGTGTGTACGTTTGAGTACGTGTTGTCTACAAATGTTAAAATAATTGATGTAGTTCACAAACTCAGATGTTTGTTATGAAAAGAATTAGTAAAATATAGAAGCAGCCGGCCCGGCCCGGCCCGGCCCACTCTATTTATTACTATTCATTAAAATCTAGTGGTTGTATGCATCTTTAGGGACAAAAGTTTTATTATTTATGTAGGGGGCATATTTTCTTATGTGAGGGTAGGATCAGAGATAAAAGATGAGGCAACATTTTCAATATGTGGTCCACACATGCTATTATTATTATTATTATTATTATTATTATTATTATTATTATTATTATTATTATTATTATTATTATTATTATTATTATTATTATTTTATTTTAAATCCAATTCGTTTAACAAATTGGAATAGTTGAAAATTTTCATATTTTTCCTTTGGTAGAGTAAGTCAAATATAATTTAGATATATGTAAAATGCAAATCGCAACGATCCAATTGCAAGAGCGGAGCTCTGATAGACAAATTGAAATTTTCAAAATAATTTGAGAAGGATGAACTCGAGCATATTACATCCTTTGCCGAGGACGAGAGACGGAGCATTATAATTATGCATAATCTAAATATACATATACATATTTAAAAAAAAAAAAATAGTATGAGACTGTCTTATGGGATGTACTTCTGGTGGAGCCTATTTTTTTAAATATCCTTTTTTCTTTTTTTGGTTATCTTATATTTTACTAGGCTTTTTTTTTTCTTCTAATTTTTATGATTTCAGTTTTTTATTATTAATAATATTAAGTGGAGCCTAAGAACCACTTAATATCAGCTCTGGCAATGGTCAACTACCCAATTCCAATATATGTAGTTAGAGCATTGATGCCAAAAGGATTGATTGCCTTTTATTAACTCATGCTATAGATGTGGTGTTGGGACTTTTAAAACATTCCCTAAATTTTCTTCACAAGTCTTGTGGCACTATTACAATAAATCCAATGAAAATATATTTCTTTGAATATACTATTATTTTATTATGATTATAATTGAATTACTCTGAGTTTTCTATTATGATGTCTCAACATAACTTTAGAATTGTACCATATTTTTATATGATTCAATTTCTTATTACTAAATCCAAATAAACGAGGGTCGTGTCAATCATAAGGATATGAAAATGATAATAATAATCTGAAACTATAACAAAAATCAATTCAAAAAAAACAAAGTTTATGGTGTTAATTTTAATTCATAAAAGAGTGTACTAAATTAATTGAATAATCTATGAGGTTCGTACAATTTAAAAATTATATGAGAACCTAATACTGCAGGAGCATATTAGAATTTACCATATATAAATTCATTTATATTTTCATCTTCCGCCCCGGCCCAACATAAGCACCTTAGGCCCTCGGTCACAGCTTGTTGTTCGTGTGATGCTAGTAGAACATTGAAAACGAACATTCATCATATAAAATTATCTAAATATTTAGGCATTAGTAGTTTAAAAGTACAAATTTAACACCCAACTATTCATATTAAATATACAATTCTTCTATCATTATATAATATAAAAGAAGAACGGTGAAAATTCTTCTCTTATTTTTTTTTATGATATATGTCATCCATTTTCTCTATTTATTATTTTTTACTAAAATTTAAAATGTCAAATAACTTTTTGGTTTTAAATTGATTTTGACATATGAGATATCACATTAATCTTTTATCCGCGATCGTCTTTTGACATAAGAGATATCACATAAATTATATTTAAAGTATTACATATATTTTTTATGTATAGAACATAGTTTTTTATAAATTGAATTATATATTTATTTTAATAAATGTGTTGAATTTAAATAATTATTCCATTGAGATAAAAAATTTCTACTATTAATTTATTAATATTATGATTTTTTGTTTTACATGAATAGTTTTTAGTTAATTAAAATATTTGTATTGAGCGCGAAGTATTGCAATTCACATTAAAATATCTTATAATTTAATAGTTAATAAAGAAAAACTTTTATAAAAAATCAGTGCAATATAAAATAAATAAATTATATTTCAACCGTATATATTTATATAAATAAATATTACTGTCAAAGCAGTTCAGCATGACTAGACAGCGCCCAATCCGCCAAAACATGTCATTGAAAAGGGCCGTCAGCTAAAGAAATTTCAACTCAACCCAACTAGTGTTGGCTGTGTGCTACGCGAGCGAAAAAAAAAAACAATTAAAAAAATAAAGCAATATATTTAATACTTTATATATTGTATATTCATTCTAAATTTCTAATAATTCTCAGTATGATGAACCACTATGAGTTATACATTAATAATTTCTAACAAACTAACTTAAAGAAAACTGGACTTCAATAGGGAAAATATAAAATAAAGCTGTGTTAATGAACATCTTTGTGAAGCAGTTTAAAGTTCCAAACTCCTCTATTTTATATTTTACAATAATCTGTTTAATAACATAATTAACTAAATTAACTAATATATAACATATAATAAAAGCAATAACTTCTTGTGAAGCTGCTTTACATGTCTAATTTGTCTGTGCCTTGAGTCCTTTTGTTAAAATAGATAATTAAATTAAGATTTTAAATCAACCATATTCATTAAAATTTAGTTTGAGATTAAGTTGATAGATTTTAAATACATGTCAAACCAAACAAACAACAAATAATTCAAAATACATTCATATGCCCTTAAATTCAAATGAGGCCTTTTATTTATTTATTAAAAAAAAAAAAACCTTCATAAATATCACATACAAGTACGCAGTGCAAAATTAAATTTCATAAATCAATATAGAATGCAGGATGAACACAATTTTAAATGTAAGATTTATAAAATTAAGATTAATATATATAATTATGTATTCTAAGCCTGATTCGTTAAAATAATAAGCTCTCCCCTCTAATATGTTAATCATTTAAAACGAACTTGAGCAGCATGCTTCTTGGTTCAATTAGATCTAAATTCTAAAACTAACTCAATTATGCTAAATTAGTAAAAAGAAAAAAAATCATCTGACGTAAATGTTCATTTAATTTTATGGCATGTTAACTTCAATTCATCAATAATTGAATGATTTTAATATATTAAAATAGATTAATAAATTCAGTTTAAAATCCAAGAACACTATGGAAAAAGTAGCATTGTGGTTTAATTTGTGCCAGCAGACGACACCAAATTTATGAACCGCTTTCCACCCATTCCGGCTTGTGCCCGGATCATGCACACGTGAGTTACTCTCCATAACGTAAAATTATTCACCCATAACTTTCATGTTTAATTATTATTTTCTTTTTTCATGTGACAAGAATCTGATTCTTATTTTATGCACGGATCAAAATTGTGCCATTTCCCATATTCATTATCAAATATAGTATTTCAAATACTAAATAGCAACCAAGCCCAACCTATGTCAGCCCTAAATTTTTTATATTCATTTATTCTTCTACGTATGTGATAGTCTTCTGCTCTCATTTTTTAAACTCAAGTAAAAAGTAATATGTGTTTTCTTTTTCCTATTTCTTATTGTGACTTAGTGACTTTGGGATACATCTGTGTGGGTGAGATTGGTTGAGAGGTTACCAGGTTCGAATGTTGGTTGAAAACTGATCCACATTCCAACATCACTGATAAAATACAGGAGAATTGAAGCAAAGGTTCTTTGAGGCATAGTACAAGTCTTGACGCCGATACCCAATAGTGGTGTTAGAGCCACGATTGAAGCATCGAGATGGGACATTTTTTTCCCGATTTTTTCTGCCCAAAACCATCCCCCGCCCCCCTCACGAGCATAGTGTCCATACGTGATCCCCACACTGGCATGACCTAGATTCGCGCGAACTAGCTCGTGCGACCATGCACATTGAGCAATATGCATGCCTCGCAAGCTGCCCAAATTGCATGACTTAGCACCGCCTCTACGTGCGATCTAGCACCGCCCTTGTACCCATGACACCGACAAACCTGCATCTAGCACGACCAACCCAACCCCACGTGCACCGCCTTATGACTCATCACGCAACCCACGCCCCTGCACAAGCCACTACTTGTGCGCGCCTAACCGTAGCCTGTTCTCCGACCTTTTGCCCATGCCGCTGACCCCCTCTTGAGCTACTACCTAATGTGTGTGTAAACCCCTTCGCACGTGACCCGTGTTGTTGTCCCTGCAGTCCTACGTGACTTGTTGCCCAACAATTTGCCAAAGTTGTGGCTCGGTGCTCCAATCCGCACCTTGCGCTGCTTACTACCCCATTTAGTGCAGCCAGTTTGTTTTTCACCTCAGGTATATTCAAAATTCTTATAGTAGGATTTTACTCTGGTAAAGCAGTTTAAACCTCTCGGTTTACTACTTTTGTAGCAAGTGTGCGTCACAGATTATGATTAGTTTTGCTTGCTAGTAGAAATTATGGTTATTGTGTGAAATCCCGTGTGGTTTCTCAATTGATATTCTAGTTATTGTATGTGTAATTATTCTGGTGTATTTTTAATTATGTGTAAATTTGTGAGTTTCAGTTGTTTTACTCTAATAACTGATGAATCACCTTGATTCCAAATTCATCCATCCAAATTGAAGCCTAAATGAAGATTCCTTTTTTTTTTTTTTTTCATTTATCTACAATATAAATATTAGGGAATTGAAAAGGATTAATTACACAATAAAATAAAAAAAAAAGAAAATTTTTTAAAGTATAAATTATATAATAAGGTATAAAATTCTTAGAGAAAAGTGAATCAAAAGTCAAAAATATGGAGCTTACTAATATCTGTTGGACTAATTTTAGTTTTATGAGAAAGTAATACAATCTCAATTTTTTTCTAGATTAATTTATATTCTTAGAACACCGAATTGGTGTAGTGTAAAATGGGAAACACTTTTGGCCCCACCACAATGTGTTAGGAAATAACAAAACAATAGCAATACCAAATAACACAATATTTGGTTACCCAGTTCACCAATAATGGCTACGTCTGGGGGCACTACCAAGCCAGGAAATTTTACTAAGTAGTTGTGATCGTCCTTATCCCCCAAAAAAAACAACAAAACATAAGCCCTTTATATAAGGCTTAGATTACAAGATTTTCTCATCCACAACCAATGTGGGACATTAAACATAAGCCCTTTATATAAGGCTTAGATTACAAGATTTTCTCATCCACAACCAATGTGGGACATTAAACAATTTACACACTTAACACAATGTCGTTGTTCGTTCACCAAAATATTCAAAGCAGTCTTCAGTTAATCAAAATTAGCCCCCTACGTTGGATACTTACATAAATCATGCAATATATATATATATATATGTATATATATATATATAATTAATTAATAGAAAAGAAAAATAAGAATAACTATAATAGAATAAAAAACTTGTGAAAATAGAAAATAATATATATATATATATATATATATATATATATATATAATATGCCAAATAAAATATATGAAAAAGAAACTTTATGGAGAAATATAGGTTTGTTGTAGCCATGGGTGAAAAAACCTGTCGTTCTTCTTCATGTTCTGTAAGAATTTTTGGAGTGGAAGAAAAAATATAAATATGAAGCCAAATTAAGAATTTTACTGCTAATTTCAGTTGAAAAAAATAATAAAATAGAATATTGGATCTCACCATATAGATGGAATCAATTCTCACCTGTGATAGGGATTATACATATTGAGTCATTTTCTTACAATAGCTCCGACTGATATATATATAATATAAATCTTAAGTAAATATTAAATATAGTGGAATAGTTAATCTATCAATCACTTATCATATGGAGCAAGCGAACCCTAAGAATATTGGAACAAAACTAAACAGTACCAGCATATCAATTTTAAACATATCCCTTGCTCAATAATTTAGATTTGTTTACGAGGTTATCCAAATATGGAATTTTATATTTAATAGAAACTATTTCCCCATCCAAAAAAAAGAATTGTTATATTTCAAATTGTTTATATAAAAAAGATTTACATTTCAAAATTTGTACTCGTGTTATTAGTCAAAATATATAATTAAATAAATCAAATCTAAGTAATATTAATATGAATTATAACTTTCTAAATGCTGTATCTTTATGAAATTGATAAAAAATAAAAATAATTGTATTCTACATCATATTATAAATAAAATTAAGTATTTCGAAAATGAAATAAAATTTATACATGATAAGAAATATAGTGATGTTCAAATATTCAATACAGAAAACCTATAGTATGGGAAAGATGATGGAAGCAGACAAATAATATTTAATAATCTATAATTTGTTGTATAGATACAGATGTACGGCATGTACGTAGTTATGTGGTGATAGATTGTGATGAGATCTTGTCTGCTTGGGCTAATGCACTTTGCTTCTTCTCTGTCTGCTTCCCTTCCCTACCAAATCATCATCAATCTCTCATTCTTCTTCTGGACAGGTCAATTCTTGTCAAACCCAGGCCCTCATCACCTTCTTCAATTATTGATGATGCCAACTCTATTTTTAGATATCCCCATCTCAACTAACTTATTCTCTCACCCCATCCAATTTTTTTTTTTTTATTATTATTATTTATTATTTAGTGATCGAGCAAAGAGTTTAACCTAAAGAGCATTTAACAGAAAAATTTGAGTTTGTAATTTTAGTTTTTGTGTTCACCTGCTCAACAAACTAGACAATCTCAAAGAAAAGCTCATAAGTTTTATTATGACTATGAACAAACGAAGAGAAACAATTTTTTCGTGGTACACAATATATATATATATATATATATATATATGTACACAATACTTTGATTTGATATGTTACCAATTTTGCATGTCATATTGTGAGGAATATCTTGCATTGGACCTACTAGAATCCATCTACTGTACTAGGTACAATAAATAGATTTCATTTTGATTTGACTGTGCACGAGGTCTTGACATTATTTCAATCAAAACAATTTTGACAAAAAAAAACATTGTGTGAAATGTCCTATGCAACATTAAAAAAAAAGAAAAGCAAAACGTAATAATACTTTAAAGGTAAAAATAATATTTTCAAAAGCATTGATTTTATATTTATCTTCAAAATATTTCTTTTACAACAATAAATAAAAACCAATCGTATTGTAAGATTGTTTTCTAATCATCAATAATATACACATAACGTAAATATTAGTATTTCGATATATCATTATGGATTGGATTAATATAATTTTTGTGGGTATCCATGACTCTCTCATTTCTTGGACCAATTAGTCTCAAATCTAAAAAAAAATTCCCAATTTGAGAATAGAATCAAATTTTGTTTTTCAATTTTGGGCTTGAATTTGATGGTTCATTAATGATGATCTCTAAACATAGATATTTTGAAAATTAAGATATCGTAATTTTTAAACCTCTTCACCAGATTTAAGTCAAAGTTTGGAAATCCGTCACCAAGTTTGATGGAATGTAGACATTGTTATTGTGCTATAGTGACTAAAACTCCGGTATTAAAATTGAAATTTGAGTGTAATTTCAATTTTCTTTTAAGAAAAAGTAAATTATGTGTCTCCAATTAAGAAGATCCACAATTGAAGTCTGTAGTTGAAATATTTACTATAAATCTGGCCTTCCGATACTGTGGAATGTTTTCCTATGTTTTTAGTGCTTGTTTGATTATAATGGGGTGGGGTGTCTGGTAATAACTTTCTCACTCACAATATATTAATTAAAATAGTAATGTAATTGCTGCTCTAAACCAATCTATTTGTAGTAACTGAAGTTATAATATTACGAATTTTCATGTCATGTCATGTCATAATGCATAAGGATGGTAAACCTGGTGTGGGCCGGCCCAGGTTTCCCGGCCCATTTAGACCTCCAAAGATTCCAACGGGCATCGAAAGTGGGATCGATAGATTGGCGCCCATTATTGTTATGGAGCAAACAAATATACCCTCCTCCCCAAAAAAAAAAAAAATTCTCTATTTTTTTAAGTTAATATATTTATTAAGAAAAAAATAATATTCAACCTGTAATTAGCCCAATCTTTTATAACTTATTTTAAAAGCATTTAAAATACACATATCATGCTAATAATTTCAATCTACTTAATTAACATGATTATTCAAGAATTGAGTCGTTAAAAGAACCACTTTAAATATAAAATTTCATAATTAATAAGAAAAAAATAAATTATATAATAATTCAATTCGACGGAAGCATATAAAATTAAACCTAAGAGTTTGAGTTCAATCTTAATCACATAAAGTATTTTGAAATTTAATATTACATGAAAAATTAAACAATATCTCAAATTGATTAAGTTACACAACATGCCAAATTTAATGAAAGTTCATAAACATAATTTGATTTAATAGCAGTGAAATAATTATAATTTAATTAACACGAGCATGCTTTTAGCAAAGTAAATTTTTAAATTTAATCATAACAAGATCATAATTAAAATTAGTATCATAAGCAACGAAAAACTTAACGTATTAAACTAAATTCAGTAACCATTTGAATTAATAAGCTTTTCCAAAATTGTGTGCGGTGGATTGAGAAGTTTAGAGATAATTTTTGTTTATTTGTGGAGTATATTTAGTGGTGAAGTATGTTAGAGAAAAATAAAAGTGGGCTGTGAATAATTAATTATATGAAAATGTAGTTAGACAAGCACATAAATCAGCACTGGTTTGATGAATAGTTAAGTATATATATAAAGAGGGAATTGATATTCTAGACTCCTTAATTGAGCCATTTGTCTTAAAGAATTGAACTATTCAAAGAGGTTTTCTTCAACGTTCTCCTATTTTTATGTTCACACATGTCTGTAGTTCCATCCTTATCAATTCTCGTTGGTGAAGTTTGTTGATGTCAATCTTTCTACCCCTCCAAAGTCCATCCCTATCGCTAAGAAAAAAATGAGAAATTCACCTACGTTGGAAATACAAAAAAATCCATCTAGAGGGACACTGTAGTTGAAGGGTGATAGAAGGAAAATCTATTTTGCCTTGAAAATGATACAATACAATGGGTTCCTTCTTATACTAAATACAAGTCAAACTAAAGATACCAGAAATATTTACGATAGGAAACAAATAAATAAAGATATTTACAATCCTAAAATTATGGAGGAGAATCCGTAATTAAATCTTGAGACTTGGAAATAGTATCGTTAATACCCCCCGTCAAGCGCGACGTTGGGTGAGAACCAACTCGGAGCTTGGACCGAAGGAGCTCAAATTGCGGGCGAGCAAGGCTCTTAGTGAAAATGTCCGCAATCTGAAGGGAAGAAGGAACGAAACGCGTGTGAAGTTTTCCAGAAGAGACCAGTTCCCTGACAAAAAGATAGTCGATATCAATGTGTTTCGCCCTTTTGTGAGCCACCGGATTTTGACTTAGAAAAACTGCACTGTTGTTGTCACAAAAGAGCAAAGGAGGGGATGGAGGCAAGGCACGTAGCTCCCGAAGAAGATGAGTAACCCAGACAATCTCAGCGGCAGTGGTGGCCATGGCACGATACTCGGATTCACAACTTGAGCGGGCAACTGTTGGTTGTTTGCGAGCACTCCAGGATATTAAGTTGCCATGAAGGAAGATAGAGTATCCGAAAGTAGAGTGGCGTGTGTCAAGACACCGAGCCCAGTCAGCATCAGAATAGCCAATGAGCCCATCAGAGGATGCACGAGAAAAAGAAAGGCCGAAGGAAAGAGACCATTTGATGTAACGAAGAACCCATTTGGCGGCAGAGAAGTGATCAGTGGTCGGAGCTTGCAGAAACTGACTGAGATGATTAACTGCATAACATGTATCTGGGCGGGTGATAGTCAGGTACTGAAGCGCACCAAGAAGAGACCGATAACTAGTGACATCCGAGAAAGGAGAGCCAGATGCAGTAAGGGCCTCGCCAGGAGGTATAGGTGTAGAGACTGGCTTGGAGTCCAACATGTCAAAGCGAGTAAGGATATCACGTGCATACTTAGCTTGTCCAAGAAATATCCCGGTGGGAGTATAAGAGACCTCAAGGCCAAGAAAATAACTTAGTTTGCCGAGATCCTTTATAGCAAATTCCTTGTGTAAACGAGAGATGAACTGAGGTATCAATGCTGGAGCATTACCTGTAAGAATGATGTCACCCACATACACAAGAAGATATAGAACAGAGGATCCGTGATGAAGAATAAAAAGAGAAGTGTCCGCTCTGCTATTTATGAATCCCAGATGAATGAGGAAATCATAAAGACGTTGGTACCAAGCTTGAGGAGCTTGCTTAAGACCATAAAGAGCCTTTTTTTAGACGACAGACGTGATCAGGGAAACGAGGATCAGCAAACCCTGGGGGCTGTTCCATGTAAACAGGCTTAGACAGAAAACCGTTTAGAAAAGCATTCTTAACATCCAGTTGATGCAGAGGCCAGTGATGAAATGTAGCAAGACATAATATAATGCGAACAGTAGAAGCTTTAACAACTGAACTAAAAGTGTGAGAGTAGTCGAAACCTGGAAGTTGTGTAAAGCCCTGAGCAACAAGGCGTGCCTTGTGTCTGTCAACAGTACCATCAGAGAGATACTTCGTCCGAAAGATCCACTTGGAACCCACAATATTCGTGCCAGGAGGGCGAGGAACTAGAGTCCAAGTGTCATTTTTTCTAAGAGCATCCATCTCCTCATCCATGGCAACCACCCAATGAGGATGTTTAGCAGCACTCTTGAAACCCTTAGGAACAGAAGAGGCAACAAGAGCATGAAGCAGAGGAGTGTGAGCCAGATCAACAATGTGACGAGGCCGAAAGATTCCGGAACGAGCACGGGTCTGCATGGGATGAGTGGAAGCAAGGACCGGCGGTGGCTGACGAGGCGCTGGAGGAGAAGAAGGAGGAGACACCGGTGTGGGAGGAGGCGAGCTCGATGTAGAGGGGCATAATTTGCACAAAGGAGAAGCAGCAGACACCGGAGGAGGCACATCTGACGGTGGAGGCAACGAGGCAGGCTCAAGAAACTCTTCAACATCAGTGGGAGATGACCGAGAGAAAGTGCCGGAATAAGGAAATATGTCCTCGTCAAACTGAGCATGACGAGATATAAAAAGTTTCCCAGAGGCTGGATCAAGACACCGAAAACCCTTATGATTCGAGCTATACCCCAAGAATATACAGGGTGTGCTGCGAAGAGAGAACTTATGTGCTACAGTGTGTCGTAAACAAGGATATACACGACAACCAAATGGATGAAAATTTCCATAAACTGGAACAGAGTTGTAAAGCAGTTCAAAGGGAGACTTCCCTTGCAAGAGTTTCGAGGTTAACCTGTTGATCGTATAAACTGCAGCCGAAAATGCCTCAACCCAAAGGTGCATAGGGGCATGAGAATTAAACATCATGGCTAAACCTGTTTCAGTAATATGGCGATGTTTCCTTTCAGCACGACCGTTTTGTTCAGGAGTGTAAGGGCAAGACAAGGAGTGATGAATACCCTTACTTTGAAACAAAGTTTTAACAGAGTTGTTGGTGAACTCAGTGCCACCATCACTTTGAAACACCTTAACATGACGATTAAACTGATTTTCGACAAGGGCAAGAAATCTGACTAATGTGCCATAAAAATCTGATTTCGCAGCCAAGCGATAGAACCACGAAAAATGGGAAAAGTCATCAATAAATACCACATAATATCAAAAACTAGAAGTAGCGGTAACGGGTGCTGGACCCCACAGATCACAATGAATCAAGTCTAAAACACCAGTTGCACGTTTATTATTAAGTGTAAAAGACAAGCGTCTACTTTTCGCTAATTGACAGGGTGCACAAAGCGAAGGCTTTGGCAATAAAGAGGTAACGGACACATGTCCTAGTTTATTTAATAAGGAAATAGTATCGAATTGGACATGCCCAAAACGACGGTGCCAAAGTTCAAAGGAAGCCTTCAATTTGTTATTCCGTAAAGCAGCTACAAAAGCAGCCTGACCACGTTCAAGCACGTAACGACCATTGTCACACCGACCCATGGCGACGGGAACCTTGGTTTTGCGATTCTGAATAATAAATGAATTATCAGAAAATACCACATCAAGCGGATAATCAGACGTCAGTTTGCTAATGGAGAGTAAGTTTTTCGTAATATGCGGAACAACAAGAACATCCAGTAAATGCATAGAGTTCGATAATCGAATAGAACCAGTGTGAGAAATAGGGAGATGGGCACCGTTACCAACAATAACATGACCGTCACCTGAATATGGCTGAGCGTCAGAGAGAGCATCTGCAGAAGAAGTCATGTGAGCCGATGCGCCCGTGTCGACGTACCAGTCAGACGACGATGATTGACCAATAGAGCACCCAGCCTGAAAAGCATCTGCTAAGTTGGCCGAGGAAGAGCGAGGAGTGTAGGAAAATTGCGGGCAGTTGTCAGCGTAGTGGCCCTCGGATCGACAAAGTTGGCACCTTGGTTTCCTTTTAAATTTATTTGACTGCTTCTGACCACCACCAGTCTGAGTATTTGGTGGGCGACGGGCATTAGAAGACTGCCTAGAGTGTTGCTGGGAAGTAGAATTCCCACGGCTGGAATTCGAAGAAGACCGAGTCTGTGCAACAAAAGCTGGAGAAACAGCAGTAGACGGAACAAGCGATTCCTGGAATAGGGAAAACGCTTCGGCATGGGCCTGCAAATCGGCAAGAGAGGGAAGAGTGGGCTGTGCCATGTAAACAGCCGAAAAAGCTGCATAGTCCGGACCCAAACCACGCAAAAACTAGTGCGACTTGTCCGTGTCATCAATGGGTCGACCAATCGCAGCAAGTTGATCGCAAAGATTACGGAAATTAGCCCCATATTCAGAAACTGACCGTGTACCTTTCTTCATGAGTTGCAGGTCGTCTTTAAGGCGCAATTCGCGCAACTTCGAGGTGTGATGAAACGCCGATTCCAACGCCACCCAAACGGAACGAGAGGAGGTGCAGCCCAATACATGGGACATGGCCTCCTCAGTAAGAGAGGAGAGAAGTAGAGTGCGAATTAGTTGATCGGTGGAGCGCCACTCTTCGAACGCAGGGTTGGTGGCGTCCTTTCCGGCAGAATCGCAAACAACAGGAGCGGGCGCCGGCGTGGACCCGTAAACGTAGCCGAGGAATTTCTGGCATTCCAGAATGGAGGTAATCTGCGCCTTCCAGAGGAGGAAGTTGGACGACGCTAGTTTCACTGTTACCATGTGCAGTAACGTCGCAAACGGTAGTTTATCCGATGAAGGTGCCATATCGGACGAGAGAGGAGGGGTAGTGCCGGCGGCTGTGAGTAGTGGGTAGGGATAGGGTTTACGGTATTTTGTTTTTAGGCTGATACCATGATAGAAGGAAAATCTGTTTTGCCTTGAAAATGATACAATACAATGGGTTCCTTCTGATACTAAATACAAGTCAAACTAAAGATACCAGAAATATTTACGATAGGAAACAAATAAATAAAGATATTTACAATCCTAAAATTATGGAGGAGAATCCGTAATTAAATCTTGAGACTTGAAAATAGTATCGTTAATAAAGGGGAACACTAGATGCATTTCTTATATTTGGTCAATAAATAGGCTTCAGAGAATTTGGTCGAGAAAGAACGAAGATGTTTTATATAAACCTCTATAAATTATTACGTTACTTACTGTTTTATTGAATATTATTTCACTAATTTAACATACACACAAGTAAGCTCAACGAAAAATATCTATGTCTTTCAGAAAAATATTTTATAACTACACGAGTCAATGGCCTACAAATTCAGCACTAACTTCACATTGTAATCAAGCAACTTCACTGACTTCCTAAATAGTCTGCACACATTGAGCAAGCATCCTCCTGTCATCTCTCACGAGCAGCCTTTCATAATGTCGAGCTATCTACGAAGAGCTTCAGCTGATAACAAGACTAATTTCCAAGTACATAATACCTAAAAGGTAATCTTGTACTTACCTCATTCTTTTATATGTATTAAGGTTTTGTATTTCTTTAACTTTAATAAATCCTAAAATTTCGATTACAAAAACTGTGGCAGCTTATTTAAATCCTTATAAAATATTCTCAGGTAATTGCGGAAAGTAGAATAAAATAAGGACAATTGCTAATGATATATTATACATTAAAAATAAATTATACATGAAAAAATTAATTGTTTTAGAGGAATTGGTGTGCAAGGTCATTGTGTTTTAAGTGATATTTGTGAGTGTGTTTATCGTAGTATCAGATGTTAATCACAGTTTGAAATAGACGATCTCATGTGAGATTCTTTTGATAAAACAAATTATTTGTTCTTTATAAAGATTTACATGAAGTTCTAAGAATTATTATTTTAGAAAAAAAAAATAATTGCATTTATATTTTGAACAGTGAGATCTCTTGGTCCGTTACATTTTGGACACCCCAATTTGCTTTCTTCAGTGGGATGGGGTGGGACTGAGTATAGGTTATGTTTCGTCCCATCTTGATCTGCACTGTTCTGACATGTTCGATATTATTATATTTTTAATGACAATTTAAAAATGTCAAAATGGCTTAAAATATTTATGTATTTTTAAATAAAACTACAAGCCCAATGTAATTCCAGCCCAGTAAACACAACCCAACTAGAATCCACAAAATATTGACCCGAATCTCGATTTGAATCCGACTGAACAATCTGATCCGAAAAAGGAATGATTCATATTTTCTCCTTTTTAACATTATTTATATAATACTAGATATCCGCCCGTGCGATTCACGGAATACAATATATTTTATTATATTAATAATATGTCATGAAATTATATTATTATTATATAAGACTATAAAATATATATGTGATATGACAAAAAATAAAATTAAAACACATCTTTATATAACAAAGCAAAATATCATGCTGCAAACAAATTACTTATGAAATATAAAATACAAAGAAAAAATTAATATTTTTTTCTAGTGACTAATACATATTTTTACATAATTTTTTTACATGATACAAAAAGAAATTAAAATTTCGTATATTTTAAATATATTTTGTGTGTATATATATTTTTTTAATTTAATTTTATCTAGTTATAAAATCAAATATCAGATAGCATTCACAATATGCAGTAGATATAAGAAATTAGAAATCTTAAATTTTCACTCAAATCAATTTGAAGTACAGTTTCATGCATATAGTGCGTTTCCATTCTCTCATAAAGTTACTCTCATAAATAAAAAATAAAAATTTATATAATGAAGTTAAATTTAGAATATATACTCAATTCAACCTATTATAATTTCTTAAAGTTAATACAAATATTATAAATTTGTAAAAAAATTATTAAAATAAAATAACTAAATATATACTTGAATAATATAGTAAATTTAATTAATGAAAAAATGTATTATTATTATTCTATAAAAAAATATTTATTAGTTTTTATTTGCCTCAAATTCATATAAAAATTTAACCCATTTTTTATTAAAACTTAACACATATTTCAAATAAAATTAATTAATTTAACTTTATAAAAAATTATTTCATATTTTTAATCAAATATTTTATTTTAATATATATAATAGTGATCTCAAATTAAAAATTGTAAAAAGATAATGAATATTATGTATCCCATGTCAAAATGGATTTGTAAAAAAAAAAAAACTACTTTTTATACCTAAAACTATTTTTTTAAATGTAATTTTTCTTACCATTTTTTTTAAGTAAAAAATGCAGAAAAAGGATTTTGGTTTCCTATCTTTGTTTAGCAAGTACTATATTAAAATAAAACATCAAATTTACAAGGTAGCAATTTATTATTAATATTTGGATTTTTATATTAATTATCTTTTAGCAAATATTGGTTGTGCAATCGAGTCATATAATTATTTCAATTCCTAATTATGAACAACATCTTATAATAATAATACACCTGCTATTAATTTTATCTATAAATTCTCTGAAGTCCACTTTTCTTCACGCACAATTTTATATATATATATATATATATATATATATATATATATATATATATATATAGATGAAGAGTTTGTTTGGAGATAGTATTCTTGAACTTTTAATTCTACAATGTTCAGGTAAATACTTTTCCATTCATCTTCTTTCAATTATTAATTTTAATAATATGTAAAAATTGTAATTTAATAATGTAAATCTTTTTTCTAAAAAAAATATTAATTTTTCCTTTATAATTACTAATTTTTTCTCTACTTTTGTGGCAGGTGATTTTCAAATGAGGCCAACAGTTTGCATGAAACAAATTTCTCTTCCAAATTGTACTGAAAGTAGTTGTGATGAAACATGCAAATAACAACTTAGAGGAAATGGTGTGCAAGGTCATTGTGTTTTAAGTGATACTTGTGAGTGTGTTTATCGCAATATCATATGTTAATCATAGTAGCAGATGTTAATCACAATTTGAGACAGATGATCTCATATGAGATCCTTTTGATAAAACAAATTATTTATACATTATAAAGTTTTAAATGAAGTTCTAAGAATTATTATTTCAGAAAAAAAAAAATTAATTGCATTTATATTTGAACTATAATATATGTTGGTCCATTTCATTTGGGACACCCCAATTTGCATTCTATAGTGGAATGGGGTGGGATTGGGTATAGGTTGTGTTTCGTCCCATCTTGATATCCTCTGTTCTGACGTGTTCGATATTATTATATTTTTAATCACAATTTAAAAGTTCGTAAATGGCTTAAAACATATATGTATATTTTAATAAAACTACTAGCCCATAATTCCAGCCAAATAATCACAACCCAACTAGAATCAACAAAATATTGACCCAAACTTCCATTTGAATCCGACTGATCAATCTAATCCGACAGAGGGATGAATCCTATTTTCTCCTTGTTAATATTGTTTAATTAATGCTAGATGTCCACCCGTGCGATGCATGGAATAAAATATATTTTATTATATTAATAATATGCTATAAAATTATATTAGTATATAAGATTATAAAACATATAAGTGATATGAAAAGAATTATAGCACATCATTATGTAACAAAGGAAGATATCTTGATGCAAACAAAATACTTATGAAATATAAAATTAAAAAAAATTAATAATTTTTTCTTGTTACTTATAAATATTTGTACATAATTTTTTTTACATGATACAATAAGAAATTAAAATACTGTATTTTTTAAATATTCGTGTATTTATTTTCTTTATAATTTAATTTTTTTCTGCTTATAAAATCAAATATTACATAGCATTCAAAATATGCACTAGATATAAGAAATTAGAAATCTTTAATTTTAACTTAAATCAATTTGAAGTACAGTTTTATATGTATAGTGCATTGTCATTTTCTCAAAAAGTTACTCTCATAAATAAAAAATGAAAAGTTATATAACACAGTGAATTTTAAAATTCAAACTCAATTCGACCTACTATATTTCTTAAAGGTAATACAAATTTTTAAAATTTATAAAAAAATATTAAAATAAAACAACTAAATATATACTTAAATAATATACTATTTTAATTAATGAAAAATGTATGATTATAATTCTATAAAAACATAGTTGTTAGTTTTTTTTTTTTTTTATCTACAATTCATATAAAAATTTAACCCATTTTTTATTCAAACTTAAAACATATTTCTAAGAAAATTAAATAATTTAACTTAATATAAAAATTGTTGAATATTTTAAATCTAATATTTTATTTTCATATATATAATAATGGTATCAAATTAAAGATTTTAAAAAGATGATGAATTTGATGTATCACATGTCAAAAATGAATTTGTAACATTTATCCAACATCTCTCTCAATTCCATACTCTGAGGGATCCGATCATCATCATCGTAATCCCTGTGAACGACTGGCAAAGAGAGCGGGTGCGGCTGGGATGATCTCGTCCAACGGCGTCCGCCGGAGAAGGGAAAAAACATCACAGGATCCTGGTTGACTCAGGCGGTCAACTCAGTTTTCGCTTTCGTCCATTTCGCTGAATTCAAGTTCCTTTTTGTTCTCTTTTTCCTCATAACTTTCATCATCTTCAAAGATCTGGTTAGATTTACTCTTCTTTTTTTTTTTCCTCCCTTTTATCTGCTGAATACTATTGCCTTACAGTTCGGCTCTTATTAGATTATGTGTTATCATATTTTTCAAACATAGGTATCAATATTAAAATGTTCATTGCTATTTGAGAAAGCAAGGCATTGGTTATATGATAGTTATGCATTGAAAATGTGATCGTGGATTTTTTAAGATGCTGACATTGTTGAAGGATTACATTTGGAATACCCGGTAATTGCTAATTCAGAGAATTAAACAGCTAGAACTATGGTATTGTCTGTCGTTATTCGTTGAAAATGTGTTCCCTCTATGCTTACATTCAACATTACATTAGCCCTCTCAATTCCTAGGACCTGCTTGAAAGCATATCTCCTGACCAATTAATTTTATCCTCATGCTGCACCATTGTCGTTTGGATGGTCCAGTTGGTGCTACCTTTAGAGCTTTGAAAAACTTAGTAGATGTTATTTGTGGTAATAAGATTTTGTGTGTTGAGTAATATTTAGAGTGTATAACTCTAAACGTACTAATATTGGACCCAAACAAGTAAATAAATTACTTGTATTATACCCACAATAGAAGACACTACAACACTTTAAGAGAACTCTCACTATTTGAAGAGAAATACAAACACTCAATAGGAAGCTCACAACTCGCACTCAAGACACTACACTTCTTATAGGAATGGAAGATTTGGTTTTTGGTGGATGCATAACACAAATGCAAGGGAGGGTATTTATACTACTCTCCAAGCATTCTCCACCATACAATTATTATATTAAGAAAAAATCCTAACCGCACACTAATACCACATTCTACATACTTCTCCTAAAATATCTCATTTCTACATACTTCCACCAAAATATCTCATTTCCACACTCTTCCACACAAATATCTTTCTTCCACAACCTTCTACTAAATGGATTGGACTTTTGTTTGTTCTTGGGCTCAACAAATAACTTGGGCTTGTGTTGATCTTCAACACTCTCCCTCAACACTAGCCCTTACTATTTGTACCACACCGAGTTGACGACGAAACGTTTCGAACTTGCCGGTGCTCAAGCCTTTGGTGAACAAGTCTGCAACTTGATCATCTGTCTTAATTTGCCTCATCTCAATTTCTTCCTGCAAAACCTTTTCTCTGATAAAGTAGTAATGAACCTCAACATGTTTAGTTCTTACATGAAAGACTGGATTCTCTGCCAAACGAATTGCCGACTGATTGTCACAGTACAACGGAGTTGCATAATCTACTGGCTGGTGTAAATTATTCATCAGTTGTATTAACCATGTACTCTCTTGAGCTGCCATTGCCGCTGCTCGATACTCAGCTTCAGTGGTTGATAATGATATCATCGGTTGTCTCTTGCTACACCAAGAAATTGTTCCGGAACCCAGCTTAAATGCGTAGACTGTTGTTGATCTTCGGGTGTCATGATCTCCTGCATAATCAGCATCGCAGTGACCAACTAACTTGCAGTCCTCACTTTTCTTGTACAAAAGACCATAGTCAATTGTACTCTTCACATATCTCAATATTCGTCGAACTGCTTCCAAATGAGTCTTCTTTGGATTTTGCATGTATCGACTCATCACACTAACTGCATAAGAAATGTCAGGTCGAGTTAAGGTTAAGTAGATTAGACTACCTACCAATTGTCGATACATCGTTGCATCTTCCAAATCTTTTCCTTCATATGCACACATTTTGGCATTCGGTTCCATCGGCGTCGAAATTGGCTTGCATTCGAGCATTCCGAACCTCTTCAACAAGTCTTTGGAATATTTTTGCTGACAAAGAAATATTCCTTCTTGTGTGCGATCAACCTCTAAACCAAGGAAGTGCTTGAGCTAACGAAGTTCTTTCATCTGGAAACGAACCGATAAATTCTCCTTCGTGCGATGAATTTCCGTCTCATCATCACCGATAATGATCAAGTCATCCACATATACTAGCACGATAGCTAGCTTTCCTTCATTCACTTTAACAAACAAGCTAGAATCTGCAGGTGTTACTGAATAACCACTTTGAGTTAAGAAATTCAGCAATCTTACCATACCATGCCCTGGGTGCTTGTTTCAAGCCGTAGAGTGCCTTTCGTAGCTTACACACATATCCAGGATGAACTTGATTCTGAAAGCCCATTGGTTGGATCATGTAGATCTCTCGATCCAGCTCTCCATGAAGAAAAGCATTCTTCACATCCATCTGCCACAAACTCCAATCTTTGTTGGTTGCAAGTGCAAGCAGGACTCGAACAGTTGTAAGTTTTGCTACTGGACTAAACGTTTCATCATAGTCTAGTCCATACTGTTGAGAGAAACCTCGACCTACTAATTGTGCCTTGTACCTCTCGATTGACCCATCTGGACGACGCTTTATCTTATAAACCCACTTGCAGGATATGGGTTTTACATCTTTTGGCTTTGGCACGAGATCCCAAGTTTGATTTTGCTGAAGTGCATCGATCTCTTCTTTCATAACTATCATCCACTCAGACCTCCGCGATGCTTCTTCGAACGTCTCAGGCTCGGTTGCTTCTTCAATAATGGCTGCATTTGCGTACTTAGGATTTGGCCTTCGTGTTCTTGTTGACCTTCGAAGTTGAGACTGTGGAGTTGATTCTTCCGTTTCATTAAGCCCATCTTCTTCATTTGGTTGTTGATACCCTCCAGTTTGCCAAGGATTCTGTGGTACCCTTGTTTCGACATTGTCGCCATCTGGATCTCCTGGTTCATCTGAAGTTGGTTTGAGTTGGATAGTATGCTCTCCCATCTTCTGCTGCAACTTTTCTCCAAATTCTATGGAGTCTGGTAGCACCTCCTTCTCTGAGGACCACCAAGAAAATGCTTCATCAAACACCACATTGCGTGAAGTGTAGCATCTTCCACTTGTTGGATCGCAACATTTCCACCCCTTTCTTTGGCTGTTGTATCCCACAAAGATGCATCTAACAGCCTTGTTGTCGAACTTGCTTCGTAAATGATCAGGAACAAATACATAGCACACACAGCCAAATACTCGAAAGTAGCTAACTGTGGGTTTCATATTCCATAGTTTTTCAAAGGGTGAAATAAATTCTAACCTTGGTTGAGGAAGTCTGTTCATCACAAAGGCTGCAGTCCTCATTGCTTCGGCCCAAAACCTTCCAGGTACGTTCTTTGCATGGAGCATACTTCGACAAATTTCTGCAAGGTGTCGGTTCTTTCTCTCAGCCACACCATTTTGTTGTAGTGTGTTGGCACAAGTGTATTGATAACGTATTCGGCACTCCCTTAAGTATTGAGAAAACTCGATTGAGCTATATTCTCCCCCATTGTCTATGCGTAAGCAAATAATCTTCTTTCCTACTTCTCTTTCAACTGACTCTTTGAACTCTTTAAACTTTGAGAATGTGTCAGATTTTTCTTTCATAAAGAAAACCCACACATACCTGGAGAAGTCATCAATAAATGTCACCATGTACCGCAAACCGCCAATTGATGGTTTCTTCACTGGCCCGAATACATCAGAGTGAACTAATTCTAATGGTTCTTTGGACTTAAACTTTGATTCCTTGTATGGCAATTGGTGCGCTTTACCATACTGGCATCCTGCACATACTGTGTCTGTTCGCACCTCAAGTTGAGGAAGCCCCTTAAGCATTGACTTCTTCATCATCACACTTAGCTTGGAGTAGCTAACGTGACCTAACCGCATGTGCCATAAATCTGCTGTCTCATTTTTTCTTGTCTTGTCTACATATGCAGACTCTGCTGACATCAGGTAGACTGACTCCAATTGTCGTCCCTCCATTGTCGGTGTTTCTGAGATTTTAAGATCACGATAAACCTTTACATCTCGAGGACCGAACAAGACATAGTGGCCTGATGATGTTAATTGAGCCACAGATAGCAAATTTTTCTTCATTCCTGGGACATGGTAAACATCTTGAAGTGGTACCTGGTTAGAATTATATCGGGGAGTAACTATCATCTTACCGATGTGGGCTATCGGCAACCTTGAGTTGTCAGCTGTCACCACCACACGACCTCCCTTGTATTCAGACAAGTCCTGCAATTTCTCTTTATCACCCGTCATATGGTTTAAGCAGCCCGAGTCTACGATCTAATCATTCTTGTAGTCAATATGTTCTGGTGTTACCGTGAGAGCTAATTCTTCTTCCTCCATGGCGAATAATGCATCGGCATCCCAACCATCTTCACTATTCTCTTTAGAGCTAGAGGTAGCAGCATTACCTTCAACCAGCTTTTTCCTACTCCAACAGTCTTTTGCCATGTGACTATTTTTCCCACAGTTGTAACATTCTCCATTGAACCTTTTGTTGTTACCGCGATTCTTCGAAGCTCCCCCTGGACGAGAGCCTCCCTTTCCGTGGTGGCTTTTTACAGTGTTACCACCCTTTTTAGATCCACCATCAGTGTGCCGCTTGAAACTGTCTTTGCTTTTATTGGTGTAGATCGCTTCCTCTTCACCCTTCAATTAGACTCCTCCCATTTGCTTGGACATAGCTTCTTGACCTGCAAGCAAATTTTCAAACTCTACAAGCGATGGTTGTGTTAGCCATCCTTGTACAGCGGCAACAAACCCTCGATACTCAGGTCTCAAACCATGGATAATTATTCTCTTTATCCTGGTTTTCCCAATAGGAGCTGTCGGATCTAAATCTGAGATTTCGCGGCATATCAACTTTACCTTATGAAAGTACTGGGCAATCGTCATGTCTTGTTGCGCCATTGATAGAAGCTCATTCTCCAGAAGTTGTAGCCTTGTATCATTCTTCCTTGAAAAGAGTTTAACGAAAGTGTCCCATGCTTCCTTTGGTGTTTTGGCATCCCGGATGTGTTCCAGCATTTCTTCTTCAACTGTAGTCTTTAAAGCAAACATCGCTTTGCCTGCTTTAATCTTCCATTTTCGCAAGACGCCGTTGGCATCTTCCGCTGCCGGTTGTGTAGCTTCACCGCCACCGACAACCTCCCAAAGGTCTTGACCTTGTAGGTAAGACTCCATGCATGTCGCCCAAGTATTGTAGTTTTTGTTGTTGAGCTTCTTGATTCCTCCAACAACTTGAAGGTCACCCATTGTGCTGGCAAGACTTCGACTATACCGAACAGCCTTAACTCAAAAACTTGCAGAGTACCAAACTCCTCACGACTCAAGATAGCTCCAACAAGAACGATCCCTGACCATCCCGCTCTGATACCAATTATTGAGTAATATTTAGAGTGTATAACTCTAAACGTACTAATATTGAACCCAAACAAGTAAATAAATTACTTGTATTATACCCACAATAGAAGACACTACAACACTTTAAGAGAACTCTTACTATTTGAAGAGAAATACAAACACTCAATAGGAAGCTCACAACTCGCACTCAAGACACTACACTTCTTATAGGAATGGAAGATTTGGTTTTTGGTGGATGCATAACACAAATGCAAGGGAGGGTATTTATACTACTCTCCAAGCATTCTCCACCATACAATTATTATATTAAGAAAAAATTCTAACCACACATTAATACCACATTCTACATACTTCTCCTAAAATATCTCATTTCTACATACTTCCACCAAAATATCTCATTTCCACACTCTTCCACACAAATATCTTTCTTCCACAATCTTCTACTAAATGGATTGGACTTTTGTTTGTTCTTGGGCTCAACAAATAACTTGGGCTTGTGTTGATCTTCAACATTGTGGCGATATGGATGTTGTATGCATTGAGATCATTTTCTTCGGTTAGCTGGCGAAGGATTTAGTTTCTTTTGAAGTTGAACATAAGGTCTGTGTGTTAGTATGTCTAATTGTTTTCATCCCTATCAAGATCTATGGTATAGTATACATTACATTCTACACCACACCAGTTTTAGTAATTACCATTCAGCCGGCTCTTAGATTCTATCTATATTGTACCAACTGAAGAATTTACATAACTGAGTTTGCCACAGACCTCAAGACATGAATATAACGAGATCATTTTGAAGAAGCCCAGTGTAAATGAATGGTGGCCATACTAGCTACACTCAAAGGGATCCATCGGCGTAGGAGATATCTTAAACTCATGTTGATGATTTCTCTCTAAAGATTGACCGTTATGGTTATCAGCAGCAAGCACCTGAGATAGATATTGTTCAAGAATTCACATGTATTATCTTATCCTTCCTTCCCTTTTACTTTATGCTTGCAATGCTCAATTTGTGAATAATGGTATACTTTCTTATGTTGGTAGTATCATAATTTTCTGCAAAACTTTATTCTGCAGCCACTATTTTGTCAATGGGTTTGATTGTGGTTGTAATGGACACATTTTATTTTTGGGCTGTGACATGCAAAAACACATTTACTTTTTTACTTAGTGTTAGAGAGTAGGAAGGAGAGGGGGTCAAGCTGGTGGAGGAGGCTGGGCCTCGGCCTTTTAAGGTGTATCGTCGCCAGGGACGGGCTTGAGCTGTGTTGTTGGGCCTGATTTATTATTACTCTTTTATTGTTACTATTTTGGAAGTTCAATGTTTTATTGCTATTTCTGGTAGGGATAATGTAGGGGTATTTAAGTACGCTAATTAGGGTTGGGGGAGGGGGGAAATCATTGAGATTATTGAATTCAGAGCCTGGAGGTTAGGGCAAAGGGATTATTTTCCGTTGATTATTCATGTTCCTAACAATTGGTCCGACCTTCTGGATCCTGTTCCCGCCTACATGATGACACGATCTACTGCTGAGAGATTGGACAAACTAGACAAAGATCAGACCGAGATGAAGGCAACTTTGGAGGAGATTTCGACAGCCCTATCTACATTATCAAAGGTGATTCTGAATCCTTCCTAGATGCAGCAGCCAGCTGTGGATACTCCGACGGATGAGGATGCGACTTCAGGGACTGTGGCTATGAATCCACCATCCGTGAATTCTCCGTGTGCGGCGATTGGCACTGTGCAGTTGGCACTCTTTCATGGCACCGATCCGATTGGCTTGTTGGCCCGCGCCAATCAACAATTTGAACTTAATGACATGACCCCTGGATTGAAGGTGCAGGCTGCCATGGTGGCAATGGAGGAGGCAACATTGTATTGGGTAACTTGGTTACGATCACGCAAACCAGGAATAATGTGGGATGAGTTCTCACAGGCGTTGGTGGCAAAGTTCGATACCAAGTTCAAGGCGAGTCGATTTGAACGACTCACAGATGTTAAACAGACGGGGTCAGTGGATGAGTATGCAACCCTTTTTGTTCAGTTGGCGAGCCAGGTTCCGGGGCTGGGTGATGCACATTACCTCGGAATTTTCATGAAGGGTCTGGAGGACTCCATTTGCTGTCAGTTAAGACTGCTACGTCCGGCTGACCTGAAGGAGGCGATGGAACTCGCGAGGGATGTGGAGGATAGTTTGGCAATTTAAGCAAGGACGGCTGAATAGGGGGTTGAGCAATGCAGCCCCTCGACCGAACACCAGTGCTGGACCGTCATTCTAATCAGGGTCTGGGTCTGGCATTGGAACTATCCGATAGGGCTGCTTGGCTGGTGGATTTTCGAGCAATTCGCCTAATCGGCCTCAGCCGGCGGCATCCAACGCTTCGGCCCAGTCCAGTGCCCGGTCGTGGTTCACCTGTCTCTCACCACAGGAGCTTGCTGATTTACAAACAAAAGGGTTTTGCTTTCGTTGTAGGAAGCCCTATACGTCTGGTGATGAATGCTCATTAAAATAGTTACGCATAATGGTGGCTGAGGAGAGGGAAGAATTAGATTTGCAACAGTCGGAGTTTGTGGATAGCGGGGAGCTTGATAAGCTAGATTTTTTCCCATATGAAGTGGGAGAGTAGGATGGAGCTCTTCCGGTGTACTCGATGGCGGGAATATCTAGCCCGTGCACTATGAGACTGCGGGGGGTGACTCATGGGCGGACAATAACAGTGTTGGTTGACAGTGGTGCAAGCCATAATTTCATCTCAGCATCCTTAGTAACCTTGTTGAGATTGAGATCGGATAAGACAGGCAGGTTTGGGGTTCAGTTGGGTGATGGTAGATGACAGGAGCCTGAGGGAGTCTGCGGGGATGTATCGATCTCCTTGCTGGAGTGCAAGGTAGTCGCAGACTGCTATGTGTTTGCTCTCGGTGGTGTCGATATTATTTTGGAAGTGGCGTGGTTAGCGACATTAGGGTATGTAAAGATTAACTGGGAACTATGACGATGTCGTTTACATGGAAGGGAAAGAATGTTATTCTGATGGGGGGACCCGGTGTTATGTCGAGGTCCAGTGGGGTTGATGGCATTGACACGGATGCAAGACGTGGAGTTTTGTGCTGTGATGTTAGAAGGGGAACCCGTGAAATTGACGGATTTCGAGGTGGGTCGAGTGGAACAAGTTCTACAGCAGTTTTCTGAAGTGTTTGGGAATTCGGAGGGTCTTCCTCCTAAACATGCGACGGATCATCGAATCAAGCTGGTCCCGGGAACGGGCCCTGTATCAGGTTACCTGTATTGGCATGGGCATGTCCAAAATGATGAAATTGAACGGTTGGTGGCAGATATGTTATTAGCTGGGTTTGCCCGACCGAGTTCGAGCCCGTTTTCTAGTCCAATATTTTCAGTAAAGCTAAGAAGAGTGATTGATCTGACTTTGTGTTTCTGTGTCCAGCAATATTTGGTCTTCCCTTGGTACTGTCCTGCCCCTTGCTTAGGAACACATTAGCGAAGTAGATTTCAGAGTCGATATTCTCTCTATATTACCAGTTGCAGTGTTCCTTTTTCAATGAAATCCAGTGCTTCTTTATGTCCTTACAGGAAAAAATACTATCCGATCACTAAGGCTCATTTTGAATTGAAAGCTTTTAGATGGATTTTCAAATCCATAATAGCAAATTCCTTCTTGTTGTTTGAATTGTCCTGGATTTGAAATCCACCAATATTTTATTTTACATACATATATTATTTTTTATAAATAAAAAAATATATTATAATATTAAATTTATGTGATATTATAATTTATTGTTTAACATCATTAGTTTTTAGTAAATTAAAATATTTATTTCATTTACTTTATATAATATGTATAGTTTGAATATTCAAACTAATAAATTGATCAATTTTTAAATTAAATATTTTAAATTTATATTTACAAATATATTGACTTATTAATTTTGTGTATATTTTTACAAGTTGTATATATGTTTCAAGTTAAGTTTCACTATATTATTTATTTATTTATGTATTTGACCTTGAGACTTTGAAATATTTATTTACTTAAACTATATTTTAATTATTATGGTCATAAGTATTTTTTTAATATTTTGTATATTTTTTATTTTATATATTATTTTTTATGAGTAACAAACATACACAAAAAAATTTAAATGCAATAAAATATTTTGTTGTTTTAAAAAATAAGCTGATTTTGAAAGTTGGTACTCCAGTTAAATTATTGAGAAACAATAATCCAAGTTTAGAATTATGTAACAAAATAATGTTAATTCCTACCAAATTTAGGCGTCATGTATTCGAAACAAATATAATGACCGGAACTAATGCAAGTTACAATGTATTTATCCTGAGGTTGTCGTTTATACAATCAAATCCAAAAATATCATCAATTTTCAATAATACAAATTTCACTTATGGTTAAATTCAATCACTATCGAATGTTGGCCTCTTTCTTTGTAAAATTGTTTTTAGTCACAAACAATTATATTTGCATTATCAAAAGTTATGAATTGACATGCCGTGAAGATTTTTATTTGTGACGAAGAGTAAATTTATATTAATTCAACAATCAATATTGTATATACGATGGTTTCTCATAATTTATAGTTTGTAATTTATTAAAAATTTGAGTTCTTAGTATATTTTTACCTCCTTTATTTATATCACAATCTATTTCTTTTTTTATTCTTATCATTTAAATTATTTTTAAACATATACATTTAATTTATGTATTTGTATAAATTATAATAATATATCATTTATTGTGTAATGCTTAATATATTCTAGCTCATGTATTGTACGGGCGGACATTAGGTTCAGCAAAAAAATTGAAGCTATTTTACCATTAATCTTTGTTTATTGTGTTTTTTATTTAGATGTCTCAATTTTTTTGGTTCATTTTATTTATCATATGTATTTTTCGTTGATTTGCTATTGTTTTTGTTACTTATGTATAAATATGTAATTACCTCTTTTAATCTGGAATATGTATATGTTAATTTTTATGTGGATTTTATTCTTAATTATTGTTAATTTTATTATTTAATTTTTGTCAATGTAATTTGTATTCATGTTGTTATTTAGCCCTTTCAATAATCCTTTAAATTCACTTGCCAGTTTTTTTAAAAAAGATTTTATTATATGTTTTATTAAATATAAATTATATAATTTATTATATAATATTATTTTTATTAATTCTTACATTTCAATAAATTATATTTAAATAATTCAATCAGATGGAATAGCCAATTCTTCCTCCAGTTTATGGGACTTCAATACTTTTTAAATATCTGGTAAAATATTATATAATTTTTAAATTAAAGATCAAAGTAATTTAAATTCATTTCATAATTATGTAAATACATATATATATATATATATATAAATTTTAAGTATCGCATATGATATTTATATGAATATATGACAAATTGTAATCTTTGTTAAAGTATAAGTTATGTTACGGAACTAGATTAGTAATAACCGGGGGAAAACATATATTTAAAAGTAAGATATTTATGTATAATATCTCGGTAATGATCATATGTTCACTAATGGGCACCAATTTATATCTCCATAAGAATTCTGCCAGATGTCATCACGACAAAATTTTATCTATATTTAATAATAAAAAATCCCTAAAAATATGCTAAATGGACACATGCCACTTCAAGAAATATTCTGCATTTTATACTTAAAATTTATCTTCTAAGAAATTATATGTAGGAAAAAAAGTAGGCTTTTTTCAAACTAAAATTTTATAATTCAAAAAACTGTTTTGTTACAAATCCATTTTTGAAGTATGATATATTGTATTAGTCGTCTTTTTATGATCTTTAATTTGATACAAATATTGTATATATCAAAATAAATATTATATTTAAATTATTAAATAAAATTTTTACAATTTTATTTAAAATATGTGTTAAATTTGAATAAAAAATTCAATTAAATTCTTATATGAATTTGGGCCAATGTAAAAAAATATAAATATTTTTATAGATTAAAAATAATAAATATTTCTATAAAAGAAAATTATTATACCATTCAAGTATATAATTAGTTTTTTTTATTTTAATATTTGTAACTAATTTTAAATCTTTGTATTGACTTTGAGTAATTATAATGGGTTGCATTGAGTTTAAATTTTAAAATTCATTTCGTCTTGCAATTTATTATGTACTAGATAAAACTTTTGAAAGAATGACGCACTAGACATATGAAACTATACGTCAAATTGATTGGAGCGAAACACTAGATTTTTTATTTCTTATATCTACTACATATTGAAAATTTATTTGATATTTGATTTTATAAGCAAAAATATGTATATATAAAGAAAAAAAAACACACACAAAATGTAATTAAAAAATGCAGTATTTTAATCCTTATCCTTACTTAATATAAAAGTAGAAAAATAGGAATGTGTCTTTTCTCTTGACACATGTCTCCACAAATAATTGTCATTTGTCTTATATACATTTTTTTATCTCTCTCTCTCTTTTCTATTTGTATTTTCACTAAAATTTAAAAAATGAAAATATCTTTTTCATTTTTAATATATGACATATCAAATTATTCTTCATTTTGTGATCTTTAATTTAACATCAATATTGTATATATTGAAATAAATAATTATATTTAAAGTATGAAATATAATGTTTTATGAATTGAATATTATTTCTTAAATTTTAATATATATATATATATATATATATATATATATATATATGACGGATTTGAATAAATAGTATATCAAATTTTGAAATAGATTTAAGCTAAATATCTATTATACATATTATTTTTATAAAAATAAAAAATATTATAATATTAAAAATTTATATGATATTATAATTTATTATTTAACCTCATTAGTTTTTAGTAAATTAAAATATTTATTTTCATTCACTTATATAATATATATATATATATATATAGTTTGAATATTCAAACTAATAAATTGATCAATTTTTAAATTAAACTATTTTAAATTTATATTTACAAATATATTGACTTATTAACTTTGTGAATATTTTTACAAATTGTATATATGTTTTAAGTTAAGTTTCACTACATTATTTATTTATTTATTTGACTTTGACGCTTTGAAATAATTATTTACTTACACTATATTATAATCTACTATGGTTATAATTATTTTTTAAATATTTTTATATATTTTTTATTTTATATATTATTTCTTATGAGTAATAAACATATACAAAAAAATCTAAATGGAATAAAATATTTTGTTGTTTTAAATTATACGTTGATTTTGAGAGTTGGTGTTAAACTTAGGCGTCATGTATTCGTAGCAAATATAATGAGTGAAACTATTGCAAGGTATAGGGTATTGATCTTAAGGTTGTCGTTTATACTCTAAGATCCTTTAATACCTTTAAATATAATGTAATCAATTATTTTTGGTAATATAGTCTGCATTAATATGTAATTATACAATATATTTTATAAAATTGAAAAAATATTTTCAAAAAATATTAAATTAACATTCGACTAATCAAAGGCTGACGTATCATTTAAAAAACACATTTTGAACTTGAAAACAGACGTAAAATTATTATTTTTCATTTATTTTTATTATATTAATATAGACTAGATGTCCGTCCATACGATGTATGGGATAAAATATATTTTATTATATTAATAATATATGATAAATTTATATTATTATCACTATAAAATTGTAAAACGATTATATTTATATAAAAATTATTCAATTTTAAGTATAATTTTTAAGTTATGTTATATTGTTATTCATTCAAAAGTTATATATAACAAATAATAAAAAGAGTAACATTTTGAAGCAAATTTTACACCTCAAATTCAATACAAATTGTCCGATCCACTATAATTTATCAAACAGTGCACACATTTCAACTCAATACAAAATATTAAGGTGAAATAATTAAATATATAAATTTAATTGTCTAATAATGTTTTATATAAAAAATAAATATTTTTTGTATTTATAACTCAGATCTTATAAAAACTTAATCCACTGTTCTTTTTAAATATTTTGTAAGCAATGTAAGCATTTGAAAAACACCCATCAAATTTCTTCAAATAATCCATATCAATCAAATATTTTATTTCTTTGGATGGAAATTCATCCATCCAATCATTCTCTCTCCTCCACATCATCTCCCCATCATCTTTTTTCAAACACTCAATTTATTAAACGCACCTCAATTCATTCATCCATCCATATATATTTAATATATTTTTTGTGGATCCCATATTCTATTTTATTTATATTTTATTTATATTATAAATAATTAAAATATATAAATTATGATATTATTTATCAATAATATTACAATAAATATAGTAGTTCATTATACATTAATTTAAAAAAAAAAAACACGAAAAATCAAAATAAAATATTTTATTTATAAATTTTGAAAATAAAAAAATTATTGAGCCTGGCAGATTGAATCTTATTAAAAAATTAACTTCAACGGGTAGAAAGATAACGGTTATATTCTGAAAAAAATTATATAATTTAAAAAATATTTTAAAAATAACAAAATGACAATTGAATTAAAAAAAAAAAAAAAAGAAAAGGATGCATAGCAGCCAAAAATAACAGCTCATTTCAAAATAAAAAATAAAAAGAAAAAAAGTTATGACAGGAGCAGAGATGGCCCACTATTGAAGGGCATCCAAGTTTTTGGATTTCTACACTCTTTTCATTTAACAACTTAAGTTCAATAATTATAAACATTATTAAATATTTGTTTAAAAATTAAAAGGATCATTTAAAGAACCATTGCAGATGCTCTTAGCAAAGATTACTTCAATAATGTTAACTTTGAAATGGGTCATCCCCATAATCCATAATGATCATAATCTGTCATATTAGTATCTCTCTTCAAATCTTTTTCCACCAAAAAGTCTTCAATGTTTCACTTTTGAGGAAAGTCATTACATATATTTCAAATCAAATTTTCATGTTGGATAAACTCATCATTTCCTTCATTCTTATTAACTTCATCCTTATTAGACGTGTCACAACTTTCTCATTGCCATTCAATTTATCCGGGTTTTTTTTCAAAATAATGTGAAATAAAAAAAAATTACGAAATAGGTGGGTTTTGAAACATTTTTTTAAAATAGGTAAAACGTCAGTGCTACTGACGTTTTTACAAAAAACGTCAGCGGAGCTGACGATTTAAAAGTGAAGAAAAGAAACGTCACCTTAATTGACGTTCTTATTTTCTTGTGTGTATATATATATATACACACACACACTACACATACATACCATGCATCCATGCATTTATATATATATATACACACACACACCAAAACAACATATATATATATATACTCGCACACACATATATTATATATAGATATATATATATATATATATATATATATATATATTCTAAATATATATTTTGAATATGTATATATATATATATAATTTTATTAATATATATATTTATAAAATATATATTTATATTCTAAATATATAATTTGAATATGTATATATTAGAGATATTGTTTCTGAAGAAGTCAAAGATCACGATCCTGCCACCTCGTCTCAAGATATCACCAAATCTCTAGGATAGTCAAGAAAATATTCACTCACCATAATTATAGGATCCAGATTTATTATGATTGTATCTTTCAAATATACTGTATATCTTTTCATATCTTTTCATATATTGTATTCTAGTTCTAGATCCCTCTTCATTGATGTATAAATACGTACGGCAGTGTAACTAAGTGTGTCAATAAAATATCAGTTTCATCATGGTATCAGAGCCTCCCCCCAGCCGCCGCTGAATTCCCTGTCAAAAGTCAATCATCTCACGTCCAAAACCCATATTCCCCATATTCCCTCCCAGTTTGTGAACTCACGTCCAAAAACCATATCTGCAGACTATTTCTCCATATACCCACCTCTTCCTAAAACATCAGATTGTCCATACCCATCATGACAAGCGATGATGATTCATCCTCCCACACCACTGAAAATACCGTCCCTCCTACTACCAAACTAATCCAAATCAAAGCCCTATCTCATCTACCCATACGTCTCTCTCCCGTCAATTATGTCTCATGGAGATTACAGTTTACGTCCTTATTCTTCGGACTGGATCTTTTGGGTTATCTCGATGGTTCGTTGCCGTCGCCTGTCTCTACACTTCCAGTCGAATCCGGTTCCACTCCGAACCCGGCGTTTGTTCATTGGAAGCGGCAGGATCAACTTATCCTGCATGCGTTGCTGTCCTCTTTGACCGAACAAGTTGTTCCCTTAATTGGTACTGCTGTCACCTCCCACGAGGCTTGGTCTCGTCTTCATCGTGTCTTCTTTAAGCGATCGCAATCACACATCATTCACTTGAAAGACAAGTTGTCGTCCGTTTCAAGAGGTACTATGCCAGTTTCTGAATTTCTACTAAAAATAAAAACTATTGCTGATGAATTATCTACACTTGGGGCTCCACCGAGTGATGCCGATCTTCTTATTTACTGCACTCGTGGGCTTGGTCCTGCGTACAAGGAGTTAATTGCGGCGCTCCGAACCCGTGATACCCCGGTCCCGTTTGAGGAACTGTACGATAAACTAATCGACCATGAGACATTCCTCCATGATTCCGAACATGCTGTTCCTAATCCCATCTCCCAGCCGTCCCCTTCCCTGCCTCCATCCGTCAACTACACCAATCCTAAAGGCCGCCACTCAACTCAGTCCTCTCGTCGCGGTCCGCTCCCCTCGCCCGCACCCGGTCTCCTGCTGGCTTCGTCTTCTGCAGCCCCCTCACCGACCTCATTCCGGGGGCCTTCGCCATCTGCCTCTTCCCGTGATGCATGCCCAGGTCATCGCGAATCGATACAGTGCCAGTTCTGCCATCGCTCCGGTCATGCTGCGGACAAGTGTTGGGATTTCTTCCCTCACTTGCGTCCGTCCCACCCAACCGTGCACACTGCTGTCTCCTCACATCCGTCTGCTTCGTCCACTGCTGCTCCCCATGCAAATTGGATACTTGATTCAGGTGCTTCCAATCATGTCGTCTCCAGTTTCTCAGATTTGCAATACCATCAACTCTATGATGGTCCCGATGATGTGGTCCTAGGTAACGATTCCTCTCTTGGTATCTCACACACAGGTTCTACAACTATTTTACCTAATTTACGCATCTCTAATGTTCTATGTGTCCCCTCCATGCATCGTAAAATTTTGTCTGTCTCTCAACTTTGTTCACAACATAATTTATCTATTGATTTCTTTCCCTCTTACTTTGTTGTTAAGGACCTCCACACTCATCGCACCCTTCTTCAGGGGCAAGTCAAAGATAACCTTTATATATGGCCATCCTTACCTTCATCGCCTCCTCAAATAAACTCGGTTACTCGCGTATCTCCATTATTGTGGCATAGTCGGCTCGGTCATCCCTCTTCCCGGACGACGAATCAACTTCTCGCCTCGCTTCTCCCGTCCACTGCATCTGCGCTACCATCTATTTTTAATTGCTCTTCGTGTTTATGTAATAAAAGCTCGAAACTTCCTTTTGCTAGTTCTAGTCTTTCGAGTCTTTTTCCCCTGGATATTGTTTTTTCGGATGTTTGGGGTCCTTCCCCGGTTACTTCGCTTGATGGTTTTCGTTACTACGTTGTTTTTGTTGATCATTTTACGCATTATGTATGGCTCTTTTCTTTACGCCTTAAATCCGATGTTGCCTCTATTTTTCCTATATTTTTACGAACTGTCGAAAAACAACTTGGTCATTCCCTTACGACTCTCTACACCGATGGTGGTGGTGAATTCATAGCCCTTAAGAACTTTCTTTCCACCGTTGGAATTTGTCACAAAATCACACCTCCTCACACACCCGAACACAATGGTCTCGCCGAACGTCGCGATCGTCATATTGTTGAGATGGCTCGTACTATTCTTCACGCCTCCTCCGTCCCCCCTCATTTTTGGCCTTATGCTTTCCACACCGCTGTCTACCTCATTAATCGACTTCGAATCTCCACTCGTGACCACACTAGCCCTTTTCAATCCCTCTTCGGAAAGGTACCATCCTACACCTCTCTTCGTCAATTTGGGTGTCTTTGCTACCCTTGGCTTCGTCCGTACGCCGCCTCCAAACTTGAACCTCGCTCCTCCCCGTGTGTCTTCCTTGGCTATAATCTCCAACATCATGCGTACTCCTGTCTTGATCTCGCTTCATCTAGGATCTACATCTCTCGGCATGTTCGCTTCGTTGAAGATATCTTTCCCTTCTCTTCACCCTCTCAAACCTTAAACTCGCCCGTTGGTTTACTTGCTCCCTTACCCGCTGCCTCGGTTGTCCCTAGTCCTCCCCAGGTGCCCCCTACGGTTGCTCCTAGTCCAGCCGCGCTCCCTGACACTACTGCCTCTGCTCGACCGCCCCCGTCACCTGGCTCGACTCGAGCGCCTATCTCTCCAGACCGTTCCCAGCCTGCAGACCAGTCCGCTTCTCTCCCAGCTAACAACCCAACTCCTTCTGCAGCCGACCGTCCCTCCCCACCTCTGGCCTTGGGATCCCCATCTCCCACAAGGTCCGACCCTACTCCCGTGGCTTCGGCCCCTCTTCCCGTTAACTCTCATCCAATGCTAACCCGTGCCAAGAACAACATCTTCAAGCCCAAAATCCACACCTCTCTCACCACTCGTCACCCTATTCCTACTGCCATTGAACCCACATGCGCCTCCCAAGCCGTAAAGGATCCAAAGTGGCGTGCCGCGATGGACGATGAACTAAATGCTCTTATTCATAACAACACTTGGGATCTAGTCGCTTCCC
Source organism: Caryopteris x clandonensis (assembly GCA_028749325.2). Taxonomy (NCBI): domain Eukaryota; kingdom Viridiplantae; phylum Streptophyta; class Magnoliopsida; order Lamiales; family Lamiaceae; genus Caryopteris; species Caryopteris x clandonensis. Next base: position 23,138,037 of record JAPYKT020000001.1, read on the forward strand.
CTCCTCATGCTAATGTCATAGGTTACAAGTGGGTCTTTCGTATCAAACGTCACCCTGATGGCACTATCTCTCACTACAAGGCCCGTCTCGTTGGAAAAGGCTTTCATCAACGCCCCGGTATTGACTTTCATGACACTTTCAGCCCCGTTGTCAAACCAGCCACGATCCGTATCTTCCTCACTCTTGCTCTCACTCATTCCTGGCCTATCCAACAATTAGATGTTAACAATGTCTTTCTTCATGGATCCCTCCCTGACACGGTCTACATGTCTCAACCCCCTGGTTTTCTCGACCCTAACCGTCCATCCGCCGTCTGTCGTCTGAATAAGGCTATATATGGCTTCAAGCAGGCTCCGCGTGCCTGGTACATTGAACTAAAAACATTCCTCCTATCCTATGGTTTCACCCATGCTCACTCTGACAACTCCCTCTTTCTCTTCACTCGTGGCCCTATCTCCCTTTTCTTTCTCGTCTACGTCGATGATTTGCTTGTCACCGGAAATGACAGCTCTGCTATTGCGCACTTTGTCGACGCTATCTCCACTCATTTCTCTGTTAAGAATCTGGGTGATTTGCACTACTTTCTAGGCGTCGAGCTCATTCGTACATCCTCTTCCTTTTTCCTAAGTCAGCACAAGTATATTCAAGACATTCTTGCTCGCACCAATATGCTTGGCGCCAAAGAGGTCTCCTGCCCCCTCTCTTCGTCTGCGTCCCTCCGCCTTGCTGATGGCTTTCCTTCCACTGACTCTCGTCAAAATCGTCAAATTGTCGGCGCCTTACAATACCTTGCTCTCACTCGTCCAGATATCTCCTACGCCGTTGGCAAGCTTTCTCAATTCATGCATTGTCCCTCTGAAACCCACTTTGCCGCGGTCAAGCGTGTTCTCCGCTACCTCAAACATACCATCTTTCATGGCCTTCTTCTACGTGGAGGTGCTCCTCTAACCCTGACTGCCTTCTCTGACTCCGACTGGGCAGGTAATCCTGATGATCGTTCCTCCACTTCGGCTTACATTGTCTATCTTGGTCGTTGTCCTATCTCTTGGTCCTCTAAGAAGCAACGTGCAGTTGCTCGCTCGTCCACAGAAGCGGAATACCGAGCTCTTGCCACATGTTCTATGGAGATACTCTGGCTTTCGAATTTATTGTCTGAATTTCATGTCACCCTTCCTACCTCCCCTGTTCTTTTTTGTGATAACCTTGCTGCCACGTATCTATGTGCTAACCCAGTCTTTCACTCACGTATGAAATTGCTATTGATTATCACTTTGTCCGTAACCATGTGTCCAATGGGTCTTTTCGTGTCTCGTATGTGTCCATTCATGATCAATTAGCCGATATTCTCACAAAACCTCTCTCCACCAATAAGTTCACTGTGTGTAGATCCAAGATTGGTGTCTCCGATGGATCCTCCATCTTGCGGGGGCCTATTAGAGATATTGTTTCTGAAGAAGTCAAAGATCACGATCCTGCCACCTCGTCTCAAGATATCACCAAATCTCCATGATAGTCAAGAAAATATTCACTCACCATAATTATAGGATCCAGATTTATTATGATTGTATCTTTCAAATATACTGTATATCTTTTCATATATTGTATTCTAGTTCTAGCTCCCTCTTCATTGATGTATAAATATGTACGGCAGTGTAACTATGAAGTGTGTCAATAAAATATCAGTTTCATCAGTATATATATATTTTTATTTATTAAGTAAATATATAAAAATATATATTAAATTATAATTTTAAAAAGTAAAATATTATAATTTTATTTAAGATAATAAAAAAATTATTTAAATTAAAGAATAATTTTTAATTATTAATTAAGGAAATAGAAAAAATATGTACATATATATATATATAAGAATAAATAAAAAAGAAAAACAAAAGAATAAACGTCACCTTAATTGACATTTTAAAAAAACGTCAATTAAGGTGACGGTTTTTGATTTTTTTCTCTTATATAATATATATATTCTATATAGATATATATATTTATAAAATATATATATATTCTAAATATATAATTTGAATATGTATATATATATATATTTATTTATTAAGTAAATATATAAAAATATATATTAAATTATCATTTTAAAAAGTAAAATATTATAATTTTATTTAAGATAATAAAAAATTTATTTAAATTATAGAATAATTTTTAATTATTAATTCATTCAGAAAATAAAATAATATATATAAAAATATATATATATATATAAGAATAAATAAAAATGAAAAACAAAAGAATAAACGTCACCTTAAATGACGTTTTAAAAAAACATGTTTTTTGATTTTTTTCTTTTATATAATATATATATTATATATAGATATATATATTTATAAAATATATATATATATTCTAAATATATATTTTGAATATGTATATATATATATTTTTATTTATTTATTAAGTAAATATATAAAAATATATATTAAATTATAATTTTAAAAAATAAAATATTATAATTTTATTTAAGATAATAAAACAAATTATTTAAATTAAAGAATATAATTATTAATTCATATTCTGAAAATAAAATAATATATATATATTAATAATATATAAATATATATATATAAGAATAAAAATAAAAATAAAAGAATAAACGTCACCTTAATTGACGTTTAAAAAAAACGTCAATTAAGGTGACGTTTTTTTAATTTTGTTTTCTTTTATATAATATATATTATATATATATATATATTATAATTAAAAATAAAAAATATTATAAATATATTGTTTTATATTTTAGATATATATTATATATAAAATTATATCATAAATTTTCAAACATTGAATGTGCCTTGGTGGTTAAAAGCTACCTAGTTGTACAAGAGGTTGCGAGCCAGATTCCTGGCAACCTCAATTTCTTTTGGGCCATGTATGTATGTATGTATGTATATTATATATATATTATATATATATTTCAAATATTTCTATAATTAAAAAAAATATTTTTTTATTTTTTATTTTTTTAAATAACATTTTTTAAATTTATAATTTAATATATATTTTTATAAAATATATACACATAAATTTATATATATTTACTTAACTAATATAATATAATAAATATATATATATATGTGTATATATATATTCAGAATATATATATATTTATAATATAGATAAGGAAGGGATAAAAATTATATATATGTAGATCTATAAATAATATATATTATATAAAAGAAAACAAAAAAAAAACGTCACCTTAATTGACGTTTTAAAAGGTTTTTTTAAAACGTCAATTAAGGTGACATTTATTCTTTTATTTTTATTTTTATTCTTATATATATTTATATATTATTAATATATATATGTATTTATTATTTTATTTTCAGAATATGAATTAATAATTAAAAATTATTCTTTAATTTAAATAATTTTTTTATTATCTTAAATAAAATTATAAAATTTTACTTTTTAAAATTATAATTTAATATATATTTTTATATATTCACTTAATAAAAAAATATATACATATATAGATATGTATAAATAATATATATATTATATAAAAGAAAATAAATAAAGAAAACGTCACCTTTTTAAAACATCAATTAAGGTGACGTTTATTCAATTATTTTATAAATATATATATAATATATATTTTATAAATATAAATAAATATATATATATATATATATATATATAATATGTATTGTATAAAAGAAAATAAATTCAAAAAACGTCACCTTAATTGACGTTTTTTAAAAACGTTACTTCCGGTGATATTTATTCAATTATATTTATTTTTCTTTTTATTCGTATATATATATATTTATATATTATTAATATTTATATATATATATATATATTATTTTATTTTCAAAATATGAATTAATAATTAAAAATTATTTTTTAATTTAAATAATTTTTTTATCTTAAATAAAATTATAATATTTTTTACTTTTTAAAATTATTATTTAAGAAATATTTTTATATATTTACTTAATATATATATATATATATATTCAAAATATATATTTAGATTACAAATATATATTTTATAAATATATATATCTATATATAATATATATATATATATCTATATATAATATATATATTGTATAAAAGAAAAAAATTAAAGAAACGTCACCTTAATTGACCTTTTTTTAAAACGTCAATTAAGGTGACGTTATTTCATTATATTTTTTTATTCTTGTATATATATATATTTATATATTATTAATATATATATTATTTTATTTTTAGAATATGAATTAATAATTAAAATTTATACTTTAATTTAAATAATTCTTTTTATTATCTTAAATAAAATTATAATATTTTACATTTTAAAATTATAATTTAATATATATTTTGATATATTTACTTAATAAATATAAATATATATATACATATACATATTCAAAATATAGATTTAGAATATAAATATATATTTTATAAATATATATATATTAATAAAAAATATATATATATACATATTCAAAAATATATATATATATATATATATCTATATATAATATATTTGAGTGCGATAATACATATATATGTGTGAGAGTGTGTATATATATATATTGTTGTGGTATGTGTGTGTGTATATATATATATTGTAATGCATGGATGCATGTATGTGTAGTGTGTGTGTGTGTATATATATATATATATATATATATATATATAAGAATAATAAGAGCGTCAACTAAGTTGACGTTCTTTTCTTTCAATTTTAACATCGTCAGCTTCGCTGACGTTTTTTCAAAAAAATGTCAGCGCGGCTGACGTTTTACCTATTTTAAAAAATTGTTGCAAAACATACCTATTTCGTAATTTTTTTTTCGCATTATTTTGAAGAAAAAAACCCCAATTTATCCATAATAATATATTCAAACACTTCTTCAATACCGTTAGCCCAATGTTCAACCCACAATCACCAATAATATAAATTCAAAAAATCAGAACAAACATTCGAACTCGCATCGCTTGTCTCCATCTTAGACATGTAAGCCCTTAGTCTATTAACTCATTGTATTATTTTAATGTATTATTTTAATATGTTAAAAACAAGGCCCCTAAAAAATTGTAAATTCTTTGGGCTCGAGTCTAGGACTTTTTCACCTAATGGAAAATTTGAGTCTAGGTATGCATGAGAAAGATAATTCATGGAAGACAGAAATAAATATCTCCGGTGTTTTGAAAGAAAATTAAAATTATAAAATTCTTATAATAGTTAGTAACATAATATTTAGCGTATTAACAATATATTTTTGTGTTCTTTTAGATTACTAGTATTGTTCTCGTGCGATATATAATATGAAATATATTTAAAAATAAATAAAATATAATTTTAAGTATTTTTTGTATTATTATATTGGTAATGATATGTAAAACCAATATAATTCTTAATTTAAAACAATATTCGACCGTTATGCGATAAGAGTTTTGTTTCTATAATAAATTGATTAATTATACTAAAAATTAAATTATTTAATAAGTTTAAAAAAAAATTATTTAGTAAATATTTATTTAGAGCTGAATTGTTATACAAATAATCCAATATATTTTAGTCAAAACTCTTTTGTGCTAAAATTTAAAAAATGATTTTTTTTACCCACAATTTCTAAAATACCCTTATTAAGTTTTCATGGTCACGTGAAAACTCAATCATGAAAGCTGCTCAATTATATAAGCTTTCGCGACTTACACCATCAATCATGTAAGTTTATATAGTGAATCATGAAGGTGGGGAAAAAAAGAGAAAGCAAGAGAGACTTTGACGAAAAAAAGGAAGAAAATGAACTTACGGGAAAAGAAAAGAGAGAGGAGAGAAAAAGGGGAACAGGAATTTACATTGGAAAGCCAAGAGAGAAGATAATTTTTTTTTTTGATTAGTAAAGAAGTTTGACTATTTTAAATTGGTACTGTAACATATTACTTCTCTTCCAAACTTACCTAAATAATCAACCATAAAATAATTGTATTTTTATTATAAATTATATTTTAATATACGATATGAAAAACAAATTAAAGATCATAAAAATATAATTGAATTGATATCTATACGCATAGAAATGAATTAGAAACTAAAATTTATTTGTATTTTAGCAAATTGAAAAATAAATTTAAAAAAAATACAATTCAACTAATTAAAGATTGACATATTACCTTCCAAGAATATTTCCACTTCTAAAAAGAAAAATAGATAAAAGTTATTATTTACAAATTATTTAATTATTATATTAGTATAAAGTTATATTTTATTTATAGGTAATAAATAAATATGATATATTTTTTTTGTAACTGACATTTTTTATGTTCCTATGTTATTTATTTATTTATTATTATTATTATTATTTTTTTTTTTTTTTTTTTAAGAACGGCGGGAGATGTTTTAAAACAATTATCCGGTAATCTTAAATGAGTCTCTTAAATCACCCGAGAAAACTAAGAGTATGATTCCCAAAATACCCCAAACGCATCCTACCTCCTCCCACACATAAGCTTACCAACACCAACATTTCATCTCTCTCATCATATCCTTTGCTCATGGAGGACCCGAGCCAGAACCCCGGGCGGCGGCACCGCGGCCAATCGTCGTCAGCTTCGCCATCTTCGCGGCGGAGCTTGAAGAGAAAGCTTGACGAGGAGTGTGGAGGCGATCGCAGAAGTGTCGGTGGCGATTCGCCTCGAGGTTCGCACCAAGATCTCGTGCGTGAAATATGCACTCAAGTTGAGATCCTCAGTTCGGTTTTCTCCTCCGCCGAGCAGGATCGCGCGTCGGCCAAACGCGCGATACACGTCCTGTCGGAGCTCGCCAAGAACGGTACTAGAACCATAGGAAATTGAAATGAAAGAAAAAAGATACTTTAATTTTCTAATTTGGCCAATTCGCTGTTTATATGTGTGGAGACGGTTTAATTGAGTGTGCATGAGCTAGATTTTGAGTCTAGGGTTTTGATCTGTGGTGAATATTGCGTGTGATTGTAGAGGATATAGTGAGTGAAGATAATCATTGTGTTCCATTGAAAATATTATTCAATTCGATGGTTTGTGCCTGGGCATTTATTATTTTTCGTTAAGGGTGCATGTGCTGGATTTTGAGTTTAAGTTTGTGATCTGAGGGGAATTATGCATGTGTGGTTGCAGAGGATATGGTGAATGTGATAGTGGACTGTGCGGCGGTGCCGGTCCTGGTAAAGCACCTACAGGCTCCGCCTCTGCTCAGAAGGGAGGGAGAAGGTGGCCCGAGGTTATACGAGCATGAAGTGGAGAAAGGAAGTGCTTTCACCCTGGGACTTCTAGCCATTAAAGTAACTGCAGCACTTAATGAATTATACTTCTTTATGTTTCCTTGCTTCTTTTCCTTTCCTAATTAAGCAAACTTAATAAGGGTATTTAGTTGTCATTTATTAATTGCTTATGAATTCACTGGAGATATTCAGATATCAGATTGAATGGAACACTCAAGAATTGGTATATGTCACAGTGATTAATAATTACAATGCTGTGAATCTGATAATTTCCCATGAATCACATTAAGTCAGTTAATTTTATTTCCTTTCTTTGGCAATCTTTGCGATCCTGATTTATTCATTTAAAACAGCTTCTGCCTAAGAACAAATGGAAAATGATCCAGTAGGGCTTACATTAAAGAGGGTCTCTGAGCACTTGAACCATGGATACGTCTGAGACCATTTATGGCATGCACTGATCACTAATTTCTTTTTTCTGTTTTTACCCTTTTCATTTACTATAAAGATGCACATAGTCATGCCAAATATTTGATTAGCTTCTTGCTTTCAGGATTTGATAATGTTACATCACTCATGTTTTAAAATGTAAACTTTCACAAGGCTTTGTTTTATGACGCATGGAAAAACTAAATATAGAAAATGTTTGTGTAACTGCTTGGAAGATATTCCCTGCAAATAGAAGATTTTTAGCTTCCTTACATAATCATATTGTTTAGGTATCTTTTTATGGAAGCAGACCCACAACTACTGAATCTCGTGTCACTTGTTATTGGTCGTGTCTGATCTTCTTGACATGTATAACACAATAATTTGCCTATCTGTCCGTTATGCTTGACAGCCTGAGCATCAACAGCTAATTGTTGATGCGGGAGCTCTACCCCATCTTGTGGATCTTTTAAAGAGGCAGATCGATGGTCCAAACTCTCGGGTGGTAAGTGGTGTCATTAGGAGAGCAGCTGATGCAATCACCAATCTTGCTCATGAGAATAGCAGCATCAAAACCCGTGTCAGGTTCGTCCTCTTGTGTACTTCGTGCATCGTGGTTGGACATGTAAATTGTCCCTGTCTTCATATAGTTGAATCATGCTTTCAGGATTGAAGGTGGCATTCCTCCTCTTGTTGAACTGCTTGAATTTGCTGACCCTAAGGTGCAGAGAGCAGCTGCTGGAGCTCTTCGTACCCTTGCTTTTAAAAATGATGAGAACAAAAATCAGGTTTATTTTCCATGTATTTCTAAATGTTGAGTTATCAATGAAGTATGTATCTGTTTTCTCCTGTTTTTAATGCTTCTGTTTTCAGATTGTGGAATGCAATGCTCTACCTACACTTATTCTAATGCTGCAATCCGAGGATACTGTCATACACTACGAAGCGGTTTGATGCTATTATATTTGTCAGTTAATTGTTATTTATATTCACTGTATTTGAAATTAAATATTTTGTGCTCATGCTATTTGTCATGCAAATTATCAGGTTGGTGTTATTGGTAATCTAGTCCACTCGTCTCCAAACATTAAGAAGGAAGTCCTCGCAGCTGGAGCGTTGCAACCTGTCATCGGTTTACTTCGGTATGAACAGCTATATGTTGGAAATGCTAGTATGCAGGAGCATTTATTCTTTTATCATTTGACCAGAGCAGTTTATATTGAAAAGAGCAGGGATCTGTAAACAATGTTTGCTGATGGCTGCTTATCCCTAACAAGAACCAGTAGTTGTGCTGCTCCTTCTTTAACACACCTTCTTAACTATATTATATATTAATTAATTAATTTATTATTATTATTATTATTAAAATTAACAGATCTATCATCTACTTTACATCATCACTATTTATTGGTCTGGTCACCATGAGTCTACTACATCTTCCCATTGCAATGGTGTTGTCACCTGGGAAATCATCTGTGAGCTAAGTGATTGTGAAAGCCAGTATTCTCCCTTGCCCTTTTTTGTGACATCTATTTTTGTTGCTTACTGTTCCATCATGGTATTATATAAACTTTGGTGCCAATTTGTTAGTCCTTTTCTGCTTAAGTTTTTGCGCTCAATCATGCAAGTCTTGTGCAGAAGGATTCCATGCTTGAGTTTTCTGTTTAATTCAAGACCATTCGCTAACTTCACTTAAAAAATTCATTGCGATTTATGGGTTTCCCTTGTGTGAGGATAGAGTGAGGATATATATTTAGTGTCACTTAAGTTTTCATCTTTTGCCCTGCGTGAATGGTTCTTCCATTTTGTTTGAAGTGGTATGGCTACAACAGAAACTTGAGTTGACCATGTTATTGCTGTTCCATGTATAAGTTGCTGCTTTGGATGCGGGGGATTGAGTCCAGGTCTACTAGTACATGGAATCTATTTTTTTTGTGGGATGGATCTATCGTTCTGATACGTCTGCTAATGGCCAGAGTGATCAACTAATTTCTTGTTGTAAGGAGGGAGGGATATATAACTTGATATAGAGTACCAGCCTGATTTGGGAAGTATTCTATTGAGCTGATTTTGTGTATATGCTTAAGAAAACTCTCTTAAGTAATACATTTATAAGTGTCTGGCAATTTTATTGCTTATTTTCATGTTCTGTAAAATATGCTGGAATTAGTCCAGATTCCCCTATTTGGGATCCAAACCACAAGCTGTCAACGTGCATGCTATAGTTGTGCTATTATTTTGTCCATTTTTACCTATCATTTTTTTGTTTATCTTTTATTCATCATTTGTTTTGGGACTTCTTTGCTTTGTAACGTGAAGTGTTAAACTGACACTTATGAATTAACAGCTCCTGTTGTTCGGAGAGTCAAAGAGAGGCTGCTCTGCTTCTTGGGCAATTTGCTGCAACAGATTCAGACTGTAAGGTTGACTGATATTATCTTTCAATTGGAGTTGAAGACTGCATCATTTAGTTATTTAGGAAAGCTGTCTCTTCAGTCTCAAATTTTCTCATTACTTACAAACTGTTTAGGTGATGTTTTGCAGGTTCACATTGTTCAAAGAGGTGCCGTCCCACCACTTATAGAAATGCTCCAGTCACCGGATGCTCAGTTGAGGGAAATGTCAGCTTTTGCCCTAGGGAGGTTAGCTCAGGTAACATTTTCTATTTTCAATTCTAAAAATGTTATCTTTTAATATTTGAATTTTGGCACTTGACCTTATTTATTCCTGTTCCAGGATCCACATAATCAAGCTGGTATTGCCCATAGTGGTGGAATAGCGCCATTACTAAAGCTTCTTGAATCAAAAAATGGACCCCTGCAACATAATGCTGCATTTGCTCTTTATGGGCTTGCAGATAATGAGGTAGTAAAAATAGAGAGGATATCTAGTTTCTATTTTTGCAAAGCTTTGGCAAATATTAACTGCTGATTTCTAACTTATCTCCTCCTTTACTTTTCTTTATGTGTTTTCCCTTCTGTAGGATAATGTTGCAAATCTTGTTAGAGTAGGGGGCGTTCAGAAACTACAAGACGGTGAATTTATTGTCCAAGTACAGGCTTAAGTCACCGATTATTTTTTTAGATAAAGAGTATTGTTCATGATTGAGTTAAAAAACGATGTTAGTCTTGATTCATATAGGAGATACATCTTGTTTTTTTCTGCAGCCTACCAGGGACTGTGTAGCCAAGACACTTAAGAGACTTGAAGAGAAGATTCATGGGCGGGTGAGCTACTTCTAGTTATTCGTATTTTGATAGTAACTTTGCAGCTTTCAAAGGCCTTATTTTATACACAGATTGGTTTATTACAAGAACTAAAGATAGATTGGATACACAATTTTTAATGCAGAATCATTTAAAATGAGTTGTTAGGGAGAAAATACTGAAACTTATAACAAGAGTTATTGAGCTTCTATTGATACCATTGAATGGCTTTTAATATAGACCTTCAACATGGTTGTTAATTTCCCTATGCAGGTATTAAGTCATTTATTGTCCATGATACGCACAGGAGAAAGAAGTGTTCAGAGACGTGTGGCTCTGGCTCTTGCCCATCTTTGTTCTCCAGATGACCAAAAAACCATTTTCATTGATAACAATGGTATAGTATTTGCCAAGTTAGTTTATAAAGTCAGCATCAACTTTTATTTATATCAGGATTTCCTGCAATGTACATGTTTGAAGGGCTGGTGTTGCTTTTGGAACTTCTGGAATCAACTAACTTGAAGCATCAAAGAGATAGTTCTGTGGCTTTATGCAGATTGGCTAATAAAGCAAGCTCACTTTCTCCCATTGATGCAGCTCCTCCTTCCCCAATACCTCAGGTGACAATATGTTATCTCTTATCCTTGTGATTTTGCTGTTAGACAGTCAATTCAATGATTTAATGTTGTCAATAAAGAACCTCTCGAGCTATACAAGAAGGATACAACTCAATACATTTATGGCTGTAGTTTTTGTTTCTGGAGTTTAAATGAGCTGTTAAGTTGTGTTTTGTAGCCAGGCATTGTATGTCAGATATAAGAGAAAAAAGTAAATACATGGAACTGAAGTTCTGTTGTTCTAGCAGGATAATCTGCTTGCATATTACAGTATTAGCAATTGTTTCCTTCTTGGTTTGTCCCTGCTAATCTGCATGGCTGCATAACTTTGTCTAAATTGTTTTCGTCCGTGCAGCATAATTGTATTTGAACTTGTTACATTAATTCCCTATTTAGAAATAAGGTTGAATTGGAACCTCTGTGGCAATTAGTATTCTTTACGTGGTCTTTCTGAAGAGAATTCTTTTCCATTTTGGACCAAATTCTGTCTTTGGCTTTACCCATTTTCCACAACCTTAATGAATTTTCACGTCAGAACTTGGAAAAGTTGTTCTTATAATTTTGCTTAATGCCTTGAACACACCCCTTTAAATCTTTAAATATCCTCTATTGATATAGTGATACATAGATGAAAACATCTTATTATGAATTTTCTAAAGCCAAGGATTGAAGTTGGTTGGTTGTCTGCCCTGGCAACATTTATCTATGTGGAGTATTGAGTGCTTATATTTAGTTTGGTTGAGTTAGCATGGGTTAGTTGATCTGTTATAATTTTTTTTGTCTTTGTGAGTTGCTGTGCCATGTTTACCGAAATTTAAGATGTTATATGATCTGTTACTTATATAGCTTGATTTTCTTTCTACTTTACTATGCGAACATGTCTCTCTTATGGTGTTTTTGATACAGTTTATGTGATAATAAATTCTGCGTTGCCTAGTAACTATGTGGAATTCTGCTGCAGGTATATCTTGGTGAGAAGTTTGTAAATAATCCAACATTGTCTGATGTGACATTTTTAGTTGAAGGTAGAACTTTATTTAAGCTTCTTGAATGCTTTCAACATGTGCATGGTGGCCTCAATCTTATCAATGTCGTATCCTATCTCTTATATTATCAGGACGACGCTTTTACGCACACAGAATTTGCTTACTTGCTTCATCTGATGCATTTCGGGCTATGTTTGTTGGTGGTTACCTGGTGAGCACATCATGGAATACGTGTTACTTTGAATTGTTCTTGGTTTCTAACAGTATATTTTAAGGGCATATCCATAGAAGACATGTTTATGTTTCCCTTCACTGTGGAGTCTTATTGTAAGATTGAGTTACTGAATTGAAGTTTCCTCACACTACGGCTGGAACTGTAGATTTTAGTTGGCCAGTTTTTGCGAGCATGTCATATTATTAATTGCATTATAATATATTGATTTTGAAAAGAGAGATTTAATATTGAAGGGCTTGTACATAAGGAGCGATAAGTGATAACCGCCTGTGCCTAATCATCTTTATGAAGGCCTATGTATGATTCTGTGTGGTATTGACACATCATTTTACCTGTAATGGTTGCTCTGATTGTGAAACTACAACTATCGTTTATCTTTACCTATTTTAAATTCATTTGAGTACCCTTGCCTCTTTCTATTGGATTGTATTTTTACGGAGACTTATTCCCATTCTATACTAAAAGGAATCAAAGAGGTGGATAAAAAAAATACTGAAACATAGACAGCTCATATTCAGTGGTCCCTGTTGACCTGGCATTGTAAGTTAGCTAACAAACTTGACTTCTGAAGGTGTGATGAGCATGAAAGTTAGGGTCATGGATTCTGTGGAGCTCGGTCTAACATGGGTGAATTGAATTAGTGTTTAGTGAAGGAATCCCTATGTTGATGTTCTAAAAGTCTCTGGAATGTTGCAGGAGAGAGATGCTAAAGACATAGAGATTCCCAATATCAGATGGGATGTTTTTGAGTTGATGATGAGGTGGATAATTTGGAATGTTTTATCTCAACTCATTCCTCTTATAGTATATTATAAATCAATTCTCATTGTTGTGATATATGCTGATCTTTAGTCTATCTTTGGTTGCAGATACATATACACCGGATCCGTTGATGTCAACTTAGATATAGCACAGGATCTTCTAAGGGCTGCTGATCAGTATCTATTGGAGGGTCTGAAACGTCTGTGTGAATATACCATTGCTCAGGTTGGTTCACAGTTGGAACACGAAGAATTTTTTTTTTTTTTTTTTAAATAGGAAACATCATAAACATTTCTTTAGTTTCTTATGATTTCATCTGTTCTTGTATAGGATATTTCAGTGGAAAACGTATCCCTCATGTTCGAGTTGTCAGAGGCGTTTAATGCTTTGTCTTTGAGACATGCTTGCATTCTATACATCTTAGATAAGTACGACAAGTTATCTATTAAGCCCTGGTATGTTTGTTCAATCCTCACCCTCTGCTGCCTTTATTAGTCATTTTATGTGTGTGCGCTGTAAGTGACTTGTGAAACTGGATTGCCCGGAATGACAGGTATTCTCAGCTGATCCATCGTATATTACCCGAGACTCGAAATTACTTTGTGAGAGTGCTGACCAGACCTAGTAGCCATGCTGAGTAACGTTGTGTTGTTTTACAGCAGTTTTGATTTACTGATCATTTGACTAATTAGTGAGCGGGGAGAATGTACAGGAATTGGTTAATTAGTTACTCTTTTGAGTAGTTGATCAGGGGAGTCCATTTGTTGTTTCGGTGTGGAAGCACCCTTCAGTGCAAGCGCCATTTGTTGATGGTGTAGTTTGTGTTGGACCAACTTACCCATGCAATTTTATAATCCCCAAATTCTTACCTTTTGCATCCTTGATGTGAATTCAATCAATGATCGAGGAGCCTGTGATCTCTCTCTCTCTCTCTCTCTCTCTCTCTCTCGCGTTTTTGTTTCTGGTGGTGTTTTTATTTATTTATTTATTATTTTGGGTTGGGGTTGGTGTGTGTGTGTGTGTGTGTGTGGGGTGCCTACGCCAGCCACCTAGTTTCTGCTAGATTTTCTGGGTATATGTAATGGGGCGCGGTCTAATTTCTTAATAGGCACCCGTATTAATTTAGATCAAATCTGTTGCCGATACCGGTAATAAGGGTGTGCGGTTCATGAGAATTTTGGAATTATAAATTCTCCAACACCGTAGGGGTATCAGGTATGTTTGGGAAGGGCTTTAAGTAGGTTACGGGGAATTTGCTTTTGAAATGGCTTTAAGTAGATTTAGGGAACTTCTGATTTTGAAATAAGGGGGGATATCCTAATGGATGGTATAATCTTTGTTTGTTTTGTGATTTCATATAATATCATCTTAAGGTGGATGCAACATAAATGCCGAATGTAATATTTTATTGCAAGAAAATAATTTTGATAATGATTGAATAATTGTAAAATAATTAATTAGTTATTTTGATAATGATTAAATAATTGTAAAATAATTAATTAGTTATTCAGGAAAAAGGTTAATACAAAAAATCAACTTGATCTTTTGCATTCTTTTCAGGTGGCACCTGAGATATTAACAAAACACTCTCGATTACTACTGCCCAATCTTTATGTTAATAGATTTTGGTTTTTTTGGCTAAACTTATAACATGTAACGTGTATGTTGCCTATTTAAGAATAAAATTGCCTTTTCATTTACGTCAACACTTTTGTGACTTTCTAATTATGTTTCTTCCTTTTTATCATATATGTAACTTTCTTGTAGATCATGTAGGGAGTCACATTTAAATTTCGTATTATCTTGTATGACTCAAATTTCAAGTGGCTTGAGTTTTAATTTTAAGAATTTTGATTAGGACAAAATTATATAAGATAATTTTAAAATTAAAATTTAGATCACTTGAAATTTGAGTGATTCAAGGTGACATGAAATTTGAATTTTGTCTCACTCCATCTAAGATAATATGAAATATGAATTTTGGATTAGACCTCACAAGATCCACTAGAAAAGTTAGAAAAATTAGTGAAGAGTAAAAATGTAAGAAAAAAAAATAGAAAACTAAAAAAATAGTTTCTAAAAGGTTATCTCTATAAAATAATAAAGTATACAACATATAAATTTTAGAGCCCAGCCCTAATATGTCTATTTGACTATAATTCTTCAAACTCAATACAAATGTTTCAACCACTAAACAATATTAAAGTGAAACAATAAATCATATAATTTAAACTATATAGTATTTTTTTATAAAAAAATATTTAATATTTTTAAAATTTGTAGTTCAAATCCATATAAGAATTTAATCAACTATTTATTCATATAGTAAAATAAAATAATTCAACCCATTAAAAGAAATATTTTACATTTTAATAGATATAATATTTTGTTATAATATATGCAATATTGATGTAAAATTAAAGATCATGAAATTATAATTATTTTTATACATTACACGTACAAAATAAATTTGAAACAAAATAATATTTAAATTTTTAATTTTTAATAAGAAATCCAAACATATATACTAGAATAAAAACAAATAATTCAACTAAAAAATTATTCCATATTTAGATATACTAATTGTTATAATAGTGCCGACTTAATATCAAAATGAGAGGATTAATTTGACATATCTACATAAAATTGAATTTAAAATTATAAAATAATGTGAATTTTAAAGGAAAAAAAGTAGTTGAAAAAATAGATATATAATCCAGTCCATTGGGTAATTTTTATATATTTATTTTAAATAAACAAATATTTAATAAATAATTCTATAAAAATACATATCATTAAATTAAAAAGATAAATATTAAAATAATATTTAGTATTCTTGTTTTATGTAATAGAAATATATCATATTTTGTGTGTGATACCGGCAACGTCTCGTAATCTTAAAAGTAATACCTGATTCAGATTGTGTATTAACTAGATGAAATTACTGCATACAAATGAAACACTCTTTTCCTGCTTAGAGGAATTAAACTGAGAAATCGCATTTTCTTCTCACTGTAGAAGATAGAAAAGAGAGCAGCTATCTTCCATTCCATATCGTTTCTCAATTGCCGAAGGGTCCATGGCTGCTCAGCTGTCCGGTCTCTGGCCTAACAGCCCCGCCGTCACTTTTACCGGTGAATTGCTCCACAGGCGCGGCTCACGCTCGTCGTTGGCGGCGCTCTCCTCTGTTTATCCTTCCACCTCTTCGCCCACTATCCAGGCTAGACTTTGGCCAATCTTGTTATTCTATTTGATTCTTCTGTTACTTTTCCTTATTCTTGCGTCTGTAGGAATTGATTGCCGTATAATTCTAACACCTATCACGTGGATTCGAAATTGGAGTTGCTGAGTAGAATTCCTTTTCTTTTTCTGTATTACCGCAGTTAACATTTTGGAGAAGTGGCTAATTAAAAGTTGGCATATAGGAGATAATTTTATAGCTCGGAGTTTCTCTACTGTCCATTGTTTTCTGAAGCAGTATATTTCAATGGGTTTATTGAGTTAGTGTTAAGTTTAAAAATCTCATGCCAGATTTTTTTTCTTGATTGATGTCAAATTTAAAGTTGGGGATTACGTAATTAATTCAGCACCATATAGTTTCTTCTACAGTAAATTATAAAAAGTGGTCAATGAGAAGTACTCGCTTAAGGTATTAAAAAAAGTGATGCTAAAAAGTTGTGTTTTCCTTTTGAAAAGTTTCAGTTTTATCATATCAATCTAATATGGAATCTTTATATCTTCGTATTGGAGTGGACATCATTTTACAGCAAAAAATAACCTTGCAGATTGTTGGTGGAAAAAATTTGGGATGGAAAGAGAGCTCAAAGCTCAGTAGTACTTTGGATACTGATCCTGAAGAGTTTGAATGGGTAGAACTAGAAGCTGATTTTTATCACTGGACAAAAGCATTGCGTCCAGTTCAGGTAGGAATAAGGTCCGGGGGTAACCTATGTATCTTTGCAATCGTAAACTGATTATAGTGTAGTCTGTTGAGTCTGATATTCACTTTTATACTCTTCACTGCTGTTGCAATTTCATAGTGGTATCCTGGTCACATTGCAAAAACCGAAAAAGAACTCAAGAACCAGCTGAAGTTGATGGATGTTGTAATCGAAGTCCGAGATGCTAGGATACCATTATCCACTAGCCATCCAAAGGTTACAGTCTTTGTGGTTTATTATGTTTCAGAATTTCACTGCAATTAATCTATGAGATGTTATGAGCTTATAATTGATATTTTTGCTACTGATCTGTATGTTAGCCTGATAAATGAACCTGTTTGAAGAAACACTGTGGCTTGCTTCATTTTTGTTTTGCACATGAATGTGGTGACAGTCCAGGAAATGTTACTATTATGATAAAGAAAGATGAAAAGGCAGATAATTGATTGTTACCAAATTACAACATGAACAAGTACTGTAATCTTATGTCACATTTGAGTTGTTTTGTTTGTAAAGGTAGACATTCTAATCTTGCCGAACCCTTAAAACGCCCCAAATGAATTTGAAGATAATAGGTAATAATTTTAACCACTGCTATTTCTTATTTGCTCTTGGTAAAAAGCAAGATGCCCTCGTGTGTTCCATATATGATCTTTCAGCACCAAATGGCCTAAATGCTATTATTATGCAAACGTTGTGCATTTTGAATTTCTGGCCTTGTTGCATCTTTCCAGTACTTGGCATTTATTTTAGTTAGACTTTTATGAATAGATGGATTCATGGTTGGGAAATAGGAAGAAGATCATTGTTTTGAATCGAGAAGACATGATATCTACAGATGACCGAAATGCTTGGGCTAGTTTCTATGCCAGGCAGGGGACAAAAGTGGTCTTCTCAAATGGACAGCTTGGAATGGTATTTAAACAAAACTCCTTCTAACTTGTCATCTATATCATAGTTGTTACTCGTTATTGATAACCATTATTTGGGAAATATAGGGTACCATGAAGCTAAGTAGGCTAGCAAAGGAATTGGCGGGTGATGTAAATATCAAGCGCAAATCCAAAGGACTGCTTCCCCGTCCTGTGAGTTTTCCCCGCTCAATACTCCGTCTAGTCTGTTAGCATAAGGAATTCTATTATGAAACTGTAGAAATCATGTTATGACCCATTTCTGTTTGGTCCCTCATGACCTATTTCTTCACCAAGTGTTACTATAGATACATGGACAAGTCTGTACTTTGTGATAGAGGTTATGTAAGTTGATGCACAGTTCTTGGTTTTGTTTGACTGGCCCGGTGAAACATTATATCCTGCAGTTAGTAGATATCAAATGCAACCAATTCTTTATCACATTCTTCTTAGATTTCTTGCACTTGTGATACAATCTACTTCTCGATTCAGTTAGAAGACAATGTTAACTTTGGCAAAGAAAATTCTAATTTCTCAAAATTGCATGGTAAAGTATATTGGATATGTATGTGTTATCAGACACCCGTGTCAGGGGCTCATGCGTCTGTTTCACAGGTTCGTGCTGGAATAGTTGGCTATCCCAATGTCGGTAAATCATCCCTCATAAACCGGTTGCTCAAGCGTCGGATGTGCCCTGCTGCCCCAAGGCCAGGTGTTACGAGAGAGCTGAAGTATGTTCTATCCTTGTACACACGCTCCCAAAAGAAAACCAAAACATATCTATGCTATTGTGAAGTTTCAGAATTTTGTTCTGGCACCAATGGTAGATTCTCAGGATTAGGTTCCATTGGCCATTCATTATGATGGAAAAGAGGAAGCCGGCATTATAAACCAAAAAGATTTTAAATTGACAAATATGGTTATTTACATTTGAAGTTCAGAATCCAATTTTCTCCCTGATGGTAATTTTAG
Organism: Caryopteris x clandonensis; assembly: GCA_028749325.2. Taxonomy (NCBI): domain Eukaryota; kingdom Viridiplantae; phylum Streptophyta; class Magnoliopsida; order Lamiales; family Lamiaceae; genus Caryopteris; species Caryopteris x clandonensis. The sequence continues at coordinate 23,157,322 of JAPYKT020000001.1, forward strand.
CACAAGTCTTCATAGGCTATTCATTATTATGGAAAAAAGGAACTTCTATGAGGACCACAAATATTATGACTAGTTTTCAGATTGATCAAATTGACAAGGTGCCCAGGTTTATCATATATGAAATATTCTAATATTGCTTTATGTCTATTAACAGGTGGGTTCGTTTTGGGAAAGATTTAGAGTTGTTGGATTCTCCTGGCATAATCCCAATGAGGATCAATGATCAGTCTGCTGCTATTAAGCTTGCCATCTGTGACGACATTGGAGAGAGATCTTACGATTTTTCTGAAGTTGCAGCTCTTCTTGTACAACTTTTGTCACGACTTCCAGCAGTAGGTACGTTGCTCCCTCCGTCCAAGAAAAAAAGTTGTACATTAGAGAAACATGATTCCTTTTTTTTTTTTTTTTCGGGGGGGGGGGGGGGGGGGAATGCAGTGAGTATTATTTTTTTCCAGCTCGTTGCCTGTGTTTAAACTGTATCTAGAGGATATGACCCAACTTCACAGTGTATAGGTGCTCCCAGTTGCCTGTCTTTACTACACATACTTGCTCTCTTTTGACTTGAAACAGTTTAGTTCTCTGATTGCGAGCATCAGAGACATGGAAATGCTAAGATCTTTGATTTTAAGTGATTGGACAGGAACCATTTAGATATCTGACTGAATTTTCTTAGTTGAAATCCACCTTTTCTAGTTTCAAAACAAATTAAGAAAGGTGCAAAAGAAAAAAGAAGTATCTGATTTGTCTGTGCGATCTTGTTTTGTTCTTTGAAGCAGGTAATGAAGCTCTTCAACGTCGCTATAAGATAGAGACAGATGGTCGACTTGGTAGAGCGTAAGTTCTGTTGCCTAGGATACAGTGCTATTTATTTACGTCTTATGGTATCGAGTCTAGACAAGCAGCAGTCAATATTTCAAATGTACGATTTGCTCAACATTGTATTTCCATTATATTCTCTTTGCCCAATGTTTCAAATGAAATTCCAATTGCAGATTTGTTCAGAAGGTTGCTCTTCAACTGTTCAATGGGGACACTCATCAAGCAGCATTTCGGATCTTGTCGGATTTCCGGAAAGGAAAATTTGGTCGGGTAGCTCTAGAGAGGCCTCCAAAGTAGAGTATGAATTATAGTTTGAAAATTTGCAGGCCACATGTCGACTTCTTCTTCCACAGTATTAAAGATTGGGAGGCAATGCATTGTGAGGAGATAGAGATTATGTATCTAGATTCACTTCAATCCTAAGTTAAGATGCTTCGTCTAGGTATTGGATATCATCGATCTATTTTAAATAGTGTTTCATCTCCTATTCTTAAATGAACTTATTTTTTTTTTCTTTTTTTTTTTTTTGTTGCCTTCACTTATGTACATATGGCATGTATTGCACTTGCAACAAAAAACACAATGCCGTTGAGTGCTAACTTGTATTATAAGTTCTATTCGAGGAAAAAAAGAAGAGATCGGAGAGAGATGGATAAATCTCTTCCATTTTTGTAATTTCTCATGCTAATTTTGTATGCTAAATTGTTGCATGATTCGATCAATATTATTACATATATTTTTTCTATTTTTTAACGATAGAGGCAAAGTGAAACTATATTTCAATTGCGTTTGTAAATAAGATTTACTTTTTAAATTGATTAATTTTATGGTACAATCACTCTACAATTTTTTTTTTCTTTTGGTATCTCTTTCTCTTCCTCTATTGTCTCATCATTCAAATTTCAACAATTATTTTAAGCTTAGTTAATTATTATAAAAATTATTTCAAGTTTTCTAGAGAAAAATAGTTTAAAAAATTCCGTCCCATATACTACCAGCAGTAGATCACGTGTCTCCGCAAAAAAAATACCTTGCCTGCTAACGCAATTTACAGGAACACATTCCTTCATTTTCCTCTCTTCCCAGAGCTTTCATTTTATAGAAGCTCATACCTTATCCAATTGCAGCTGAAAAGAGCTCAGAATTTCAGAAATTTCTACATTTTTTCAGCTACAGATAGTGCGTGGATAAGATAAAAGGCCCCATTTACTTAAATCGAATTTCGTGGAAAATGATGTGGGATGAGTGGTACGCTTTCGAGCAGCCTCAACACGAAGAAGAATCAGAAGACAGTTCTCATGTCAATTTTGATTTCTTTTCCGTTTTGTCGAAACCTAAGGTTTAATTCTTTTTTTTTTTTTTTTTTGCTAAATTTAAATGTTTAGAGTTTGTAATGATTTTTGTTATGGTTTCTGCTTTTCATGTTGATAATTCTTGTTCGCTATGTTTTGTGCAGGATTATTACAAGATTTTGGAAGTGGATTACGATGCTTCGGACGAAACTATTCGCTCTAATTTTATCCGACTTGCATTGGTACATGACTTTCTAATATGCTTGATATTACCGTTTCTAAAATTTTATCTTTATTTTTAGTTTAACTTTTCCGTGCTTTTCCATTTTCTTCTTGCCTATTTTTCTCTTTCCTTTCAGAAATGGCATCCTGATAAAAAGAAGGATGAGGACGCGGCCACTTCAAAATTTCAAGAAATAAACGAAGCTTATCAAGGTAATTTCTCATTGCTTAATTGTATGATATATATATTTTTTAATTCAGTAATTGGAGTTCTGTTTTGCTGGTATTTGCTGTTGGAATTTTAGGACTCTGATATAGGTATTATTGAATAACTGTAAGCCATAATTTTTGAAACATTTGAAGAAAGCTACAAAGAGATGAATTACAAATAACTTAATATATGCAAAACGTATTCCTCCAGAAAAAAAAAAAAAAAATATATATATATATATATATATATATATGTATAGTTTGTTTTCAGGTGTTGAAGAAGAATAATGTGAAATACTAGAGTTCAGCACATACTTAAACTTTATAACGATACACTCCTAATCTAGGTTAGATATTAAAAATAAGCATTTATATGACAAAGAATTTAGTAAAATACCGAATGTGAAACAACTCACAAAGAAAAATTAGAGGGCAATTGTCCCAGTAAGTCGATTGATGGTTAGCTTTGGAGATAGCTTTGTCCCAGTTAGGCGATTGGCCAAATTCATAGATCCAAAATTAGAATTATGGTTTTCCGACTATATTACTTTCACTGGGTCATGCAGATCACCAGGAAACTATGCAACTTTTGGCTGTAAATGCTTATGGTTATTCTAAGTCTTATGGTTACTTCCATTTGGCATTGTGCTGGAAATGTGCAATCTTTCCACCACTGTGTAGGTACTGCCTTAAATATAGATAGTTTCACCGGAAAAAGAATAGTTCTTTTTTTTTTTTTACCATCAGAAAAAGAATACATTTTTTTTTTTTTTTTTTTGTAGGTTATTGCTACCTCTCGTAGCCATTCCCTTGATGGCTAAGACGCCTAAATTGGGTTATATTTGTTTTGACAAAGAAAAGTAATAGAATTTTGTGTGTTTTTACATGTTAGAATGAGGTGCCATCCTGTGAATGCATTGCCCCTAAGATTGCTGTGCAGAAAGATGTCGTGAAAGGTAAGTCCAAAGATGGCTAATTTTACTGAACAGGCAGTACTATAAGATTTTTTGTTAGTGGACTGATAGATGGGGCAATGCAGATAGCTGAAACTTACTAACCTTTTGCTGATATGTATTTAGCAGGGAGACTTACGAATGAAAGGAAAAATGTTTGTTTTAAATATTGAGCTTGTCATTAAGTCCCAGATCTGCTCATGACTCCAAATCCTGATTGAAGACCATGTATCAAGAATGTTCTCAGTGATTTTAAAAAAATTAAACTTGGATAAAAATGAAGCAAAAGCTTATTTATCCAGGCTGGGAAAAATCACAAATAAGTAAAGGGACATGCATCAAGGTGCAAAAATAATTTTGTTCCTCATGTTATAGATGTGCTAGGTTGAAAACTGGCTAAAAATTGGAGGAGTTCTTGCATTATGTTCGGCTTCAGCAAACGCATTCAGCATGCAAATTTTTCTTCCTGATAGCTTCTCATATGTGATTTGGCCACTATAGCTTTATAATGTTCTAAAAAGTCGCTTACAATCTTGTTAACTCTGTTGAACAGTATTGAGTGATCCTGTAAAACGGCATGAATATGACAAGAAAGGGATACTCTATTCATATGATAGCAACATTGTGGTGAGTCGTCTTGTTCTCCTCTAAAGCATCCTTTTGTTATCAATACTAGGGCTGTCAAGACTCACTGATTACTTTTTGTCAGGATTATCTTAATCGCTACAAGAGCCTTATTCTCACGTGCAATGGTCTTGGTATGAAATGTTCGATGTGGTGATTTAGTCATTTTGTTTGGGGGGGGGGGGGGGGGGGTCCTCTTGGGTGCTGCAGCCTCTTTTTTTGTGTGGCAAGCATGGAGTCGGATCACAATGCATTTTTATAACCGAACCTTTTTAGCTTTGGTATTCTGCTGTTTGTAGATGAGCAGAAACTAAAAGGCATTGTATGATACGTTATTTTTGTACATCTTAGGATCGCCAATATGCTTTGTGATCACTGGTGAAAATGGTAGCACTAGTAGCAAAACCTTGTTTATGCCCTTTCTGCTCTCTTTGCCGGCATAATCTATTTCCACTGAGTGCATTATTTATCGTCCATTTGCATAGATTCTAGAATCGAACAAACAGGTGCCGTATTTTATTGTCAAGTTGCATGCTTGTGTACACACATACCCGCATGTCTATGTGCAGGACGTGGTTGATAACTCCCCCTGTGGAGTTCACCTGATGTAGCATATACGAGACCTTTGCAGTGTGGTTGAATCGGGTTATACTTGATAATTTGAGTTTGGCTCATTTACGATACGGCCATCTTTAATCTTAATAAATTAAATTTATTCATGGCTCATGAGTTTTTACTCAAACCTAATTGAGCTTAATAATCTAACCTATGAATTATAATTGGGTTAATTTTAAAAGATATTACGATATTTGGTTCAATTCTCAATTACAACGATACTTTAAAATTCTTTCAATATTAATTACATTATTTTAATTTTTTTCAATGATAACATAACCACTTTATTTTAGCGCTCAAATATCGTTCTTTTAACAAATTTAGTCTAAAAGTTACTTTGTAATTAAAGTAAAGGCCAAAATTTATTGTGTAATTTAACTTTTTGTTCTGACTGAATTATCTTAGATTAAACAGACTTCATTTAGTTTTAAAAGTCACCTTGTGATTAAAAATTTGACCAAAGATAATAAATTTTTGGGAAATTAATTTTATTTTTCTTGGAAAAAAATCAATCAGAAATAACAGCATTAATCAATGAAAGAATAAGAGCTGCCTGTTTAGTTTCAGCCGGCACACATTCTATTACACAAATCCTGGAAAACGGACTATGAAACAGCACCAAACGGGGACAAGCAAAGCATCTAATCTAAAATGGCAACAGAGGAAACAATCTATCCACTAATGCAACTAGAGTACAACCTATGCACTAACACTATCGTTCTTACATGGCTTCTGTATCTGTAAGATACAAAAAATCAAGATATGGTTTCTCTCTTGATGAAAAAGATTGCGCGCAGCAATATTAGCACCAAGCAAATCTTCATCTAGAGATCGATTAAGCACAAACCGAATCATCTTTGTTTGTGCAGCTCTCTTTCATTCCACATATCTGAATAGGGCGTTCAATGAGCCCGCACGTTGTTTCCTTTTTCAAAGCCGAACAATACTTCTTGAATGTCTGTACACTAACATGAAGTTGGAAATCTACACTGAATAAGAACTTCATCTCTAGCTTATTCAATTCTGATGTGCTGATGCCTCCCACTCTAGCGTAATACGCATTATTGAAGAATCTGAAAATCATTTGACATTTATAATAAGAATAATTGCAAAAACTACTCCCTAAGGTTTACTGTACTGGCCAAAAAAAGAAAAAAGAGTTTCCTTTCAAAACTTGTAAGTACCAACCTTGATACCCCCCCCCCCCCACACACACCAAAAAAAAAAAAAAACTATGGTGGGGGTTAGGTGGGCTAGTGTAATAACTCGAGCAGATATAATACTTTCCAAAACTTATTCTGCAAAATAGACAGGTGTATGTTTTGCAATATTCCAATTTTTCAACTGGAAAAAATAAATTATAGCTATTTAATTATAGTGAATCAAGTCAAACGAAGTCAGTTAGAGTCATGGAAATTCCTAACCAATGTCTTCTACTAGTATTCAAGTCAAAACTAGTAACTTCTCTTGTATGCAGAAATAACTCATGTGAACAGATTATAAACCAAAAATATATCACAAGCTTGAGAAAAAGCCAAAAAAATGGTAATTCCTTTTAAATTATAATGAACTTACGCATCATCCATAAACTTTGCTGCAACCATGATGCTGGTGATAAGAAGCCGGTGAATGTTGAGGGAGGTCAAGCATAAGTTTGTTCGTTGAATAAATCTGTCCACATATATATGTGCAATAATGAAGCAGGACGGGCTGCAGCATGCATACTTAAAGATACGATCAATATATTGTTGAATGCTCAGAGAAGGTGCTCTTAAACCATGGAAAATGGTGGTAGTATCCTTGGTTTCTGAGGTCTCCAGCATCTTTTCATTTTTCTCAATAGACTTCTCCAAAATCGCTGACAGAAGAGATAAAACTCGCGGCTTTCCTAGGTATTCCTTATTTGGGTCCTTCAGCCCCAGTGTCACATAATCAAGCGAGCACACAATCTTTGGTTCAAGCGCCAAAGTTCCCATTTTTCGACCAGTTTTAGGATACACTCGGATTCAGATGTCAAAGATTCTCAAGCGACACTGTAAATGATATAAAAAATTGGATTAGATGTCCCAAATTTTATTATTTTGTCAGTGCGTATTTGATTCTCAAAAGCCTATTCATTTCACTTCTGAGAACAAGTTAGCAAAACATGCAGAATAGCAATCACTTGGCAAAAGTTGCTTAAACTCATTCACAATATTTAATGTGGATGCATTTAAAGTATGAAATTTGAACATGAACCGATTCATGGACCGGATTTTTCATGTAAGTAATGCCATGATTTATGTGCCGTCTCTATGTTTAGGTGCTATATTAACACGATTACGTCAATCCTCCAATTTCACGGTACATCATGAGATGAAAGGAAGGACTCAGAAAAGAGCTGGTAGGACAATAGTCTGCGAAAGTTCTGTTCATTAACTAAGAATTTTTATTAATTCCCTTTCAATGTCGGGAAATAAATGAAAACAACAAATCAAATAGATAGATGAATATGGGATGATATTCAGTACAACTGAAACAGATCCAGGCTCTGTTGACACAATGAGAGATACAAACCCTAGCCTATTTCTGAGACGTGCTAGACATGGATGAATCGAATTCATCTGCACTTGCACATATTTAGCAAAATAAAACAGGCAGATTTGAGATCCATTTCCCACTTAAGCGAATCAAAATGGAAGTGCACGATAGAAACGTAAATTGAAACGCAAATTTCTTATCAATCGTATGAATTCTAGTACTGAGATGACGACAAGTTTCAATAACAGAAGAAATTGTACATTATAATAATCTTTAGCCGAATTACCTACCTTCCATTTATTTAATATTTAAAGACTTCAGATAGATAATTGATCTTAAATGGTTACATACATTGATAATTTACTAAACATAGTTCCTCTTTAATTACAAGAAAAACTCTTATATAAAGATATATATATATATATATATATATATATATATATATTTTTTTTTTTTTTTTGTGTGTGTGTGTGTGTGTGTGTGTGTGTGCAATTTACAGATTTGCGAGAATTCCATTAACAATCCAGCCCAGAGCTACATTTATCTGCTCAGAGCAGCAAATCCACAGAGTAAGATTAGAGAAAAACAACACAAAACTGAAAATTTTAAGCTAAAAAATTAGAACACATTCAATCTCCAGCTCCGAAAAGTACATAAACCTAATCAACCATATTTTAACCAAAAAAAAAAAATATTCAAAAAAAATCTCCTTCGAGAAAATCAAGAACCCTTGATAAAAATTAAGAAAACGTTCAAGAAAATCCATGAAACTGTATAAGTAGAGAGCTTACCCCAAGTTCATGAAAGATCTGTACCTTCAATTTGTGCTCCAATATTTGCATCGTCGTAATTACTCACTAATATCGGATATGACAACTTTACCACCGAAAAGAAAGATTCATTCAATGAACAAGCAAGACATATGCTATCCACCTTTAAATTTGGCTGTCTTTTAGGTCACTGCACATGGAAAACAAACCCCTTACTTCTTTGTCTTCTTCTGTTTATCTCACTAAACATTACGTCCCTAAAGTGATTTTGCTTTATTTATGAATATACACCTCACATGGTAGGTAGAGCTCTCTCTCTCTCTCTCTCTCTCTCTCACGCAGTATATGTGTATTTGTGTGTCTCCGAGGGATAGAACTAATCAGATATTCAGAAGTGTGCGGGGATTCATTATGGAAGATAGTGTCGGTAGTAATTTAATCCGCTTGCGGTGCGGCGCAGGTCCCCCAAACACTGATTTTCGGTTCCTTTTCTTTTCCTGTTTTATTTTCTTGTATTAGTAATTTCTGTATGGTTGTTATTATCTTTTCCAAGTATGAAACATTAGTTTTGGTCCCACCCCAAAATTCTTTACATGTATCTTCAAAAAATAATATAATTAAATACTATTAAAATATCTTTTTATATTCAATTTATCTAATTTGATTAATTTGATCAAAGTTCGTTTGGATCATTTAATCGAACAAGTAAAATAGTATTCAACAGGTATTATAGAACATTACTTCAATTGTTTGATAAGATGTTTCGAACGAATCTTAAGCTAACATACTTATTCTTGTTCAACAAATGAATTTCAAACACAAACAGATGTGTTCGACCAATCATGTCTAATACAAATAAATGTGTTCGACAGATCATGTTCGAACACATACGAGCATGCGTGGGATAAATTCAAAACAAAATACTGAAAAAATTAACAAAAAAAATTGATTTTGCCGACAAACTTGTTGTTCTCTTCTTCCTTCTTTCTATTTTATTTTTTAATTTATAATTTAAAAAATATAATTATTATAAATAAACTATATTTAATAAATAATGCGTATTTAAAGTATTTGGAGGTCGAATAGCCGCAACCTTAAAATGCAGGTGAAAGACTAATTAAATACAACAAATGTCGAAAACAATAACCATCCTTTCCATTACTATTTTTGCTGCCAATGTGATTGTATTCTCTAAGTATCTAAGCAACATTCAATTTCAATTGCATACTACCCCACCTGGTTTAGAAATATTGCGCTATTCCCGCTTAATTTAAAAAAAAAAAAAAATGACATGAAATTCTCGTATGATTTACTTGTACAATAAAAAAAAAATGACAACTATAAAAAATAATTCCAACAAATTAATTAAAGTGTACAATAAATGAATATAGAAAGGCATAAATAATCAATAATTCAATTTATAGCAAACATAAAAATTTTAAGATGAATAAAAAAAAAGACAAGATTAAAATTTTGAAACTAATTAAAACTAGTATTTCAAACTTTATTATATTTTTAAATTAAATTATCAATATGTCTTAAAATTAAAAATAAAATCTATGGAAAATAAATACATACATATATATATATAACTTATTGTTTTTATTTTATTTTTTTGTTCAGTGGCACTTCCTAAATTTTCTTTTTTAAACTATAATAATATAAATATGGAATGTATTTAACCAATCTTAGGTTGATTATATATATCTTTAATAAATTTATTTCTTCTTAATTTTTTCATAACCTGTTTATAATTTTCAAATGAAAAATATATTTTAAGAAATATTCCAAATTAACATTCTTGTTGATACAAAAATCATCTATTTTACCATTGTTAAAATAATAGATTAATTTGGATGGATATTGATTCCGTTTTTTTAGCTATTAATAATGTATTTGCACCAAATTTGGTATGTTTTCAATTAATATCCAAAAATTTTAAACAAATCAATATCCAAATTTACAGTAGATTTAGTACGTTTAAAATCATGAAAAAATATCGATGATAATTAATTTGAGTTTTTTTAAATAAATTCATACTCAAATATAAAAATTATAAATTCACATATCACATATATTTTTTAATTTCTTTTGCTAATATTTTTAGTAACACATAAGATATTTGGGTCCAAACCCTAGTCCCCACCCCGGAAGCCAACTTTTTAATAGAGTTTCTTTTATAAGTGATAAAAAAAATTAATAAAAATAAAAGAGAAAAATAATTAACAAATTAAAACATGAAAAAATAGATTCCGTTACTTTTTAATAAAGTTATTTGAAGATCGTTTATCTATGAAAAATAAAAAAATTAAAAAACAATAAAGATAATAATGATATTCATGAACATATTTCTTTCTAATTATAAAACAAAAATAAAAAATATCTATGTTCAACTTCAAAAGGTATTACTTTACACTAGAAATGTATTACTTATTTTTTAAAAAATATTACTACTTGATTATTTTGAACATGATACTTTTATCGTAAAAAATAATATTTTTAGCCGAAAAAAATAATACTTTTTAAAAAAAAAATTATTATTTTTACCCACAAAATATTATTTTCTCGAAAAAAAATATCATATTCAATTAAGAGCATGCAGAAAAATTGAGCGCCACCATAAAAAGTGTGCGACAACATTGGCGCGGGAGATCCATGCGTTTTTTGTAGATCCTGATCGAGTTGGCTAGAATCTGTGCATTTTTATTAATTTTAAATTATGATTCAACGTGTTGCATATAAGTAGATCCATACAAATTATGCATATGAGTGCCTAATTTTGGTTTTTTCCAAATTTTCTCATTGATTATATTTTGCATTACATATTAGAAAAATATCCTCGTTCTCATTAAATCATCCCAACAAAACAAAAAAAGATAAGTTATTTGTGTATGTTGATAGGTCAACTTCATTGGATTAGAATAGGATGGAATGTGGATAAAGAATACTACATGAAGACAGACAGAAACATGCCAGCTTCTCCTCAATCAATGATTAACAATTAAAATACGTGGGTAATCATACTATTATATTCAGCTTTCTTCTGCAAATGAGACAACAACACATATATGCATATGCCAATGTCAGGTGAAGCTTTTAAATCTTCATCTTCTTCTCCTCTCTTACTTCAATACTTGCATCAACTCAAAGCATAAAGCCTAAAGCATGGACAAAAATAAAATAAATATCTTTATTACTTACTTCATTTTTCATTTATTATACATACACTAGAATTAATATGGGTGGGTTATTAAGAGTTCTGAGAGCCCAAATATTACAAGTATGAAAAAAAAGACAATTGAATTTATCTTTAGAAGAGCCAAAATTTTGTTTTTTGTATTTTGAAGAGTTGGGTGTCTTAGAATATTGGGGGAATCAGAGAAAGATTTTTCGACGTTGCATTAATGGCATGTGATGTGTTGGCTATCTCAATAATTACTATTGTATTGGAATCAACTTTTTATATTAGTTCTTATGTGTTCACCAAGTATAGACGTTGCATCATTCCTGAAACTTTTCAATATCTCTTATATGCGGTCGGAATTGGTTGTATAGCTCTAAACCTAGTGGTAAGTTCAATTATTTCTTAAGAATTTAAATTATGTTCTTACTTTACATTGCAGTTGCTCCATTTTTTATTTAATTTGTAAATTTATTTTTTTGTATTTTCTATATAGAACATGATGGTGCAAGTATCAAGACAACTATATCTAGCCAGTGATAAAATATTTTGGAGACTATTGATGAAGAAGTGAGACATGAACATGATTTTGATGATGTAATGATTGTCAACTTTAAGCATGGTTTATGAGGATAGTTAAGACTTTCTTGTTTGGTTTTTAAACACTATGCTTTAGTAGTACCATTGTATATTATTTTTATGCTTGATGATTATGAAAATTGGATGAAATTTAGAGATTATTTTAATTTATATTATTATATGTTTAAGTACTTATATATTTATATTTTTATGAGTTTAAAGTGATTTTAGATTATTGGAATAATTTTCGTATTTATTTAATTCATGATTTTCAGACTTTTAATATATTTTTTAGATTTTTAAATATTTTCAACATCTAAATATAATTTCCAAAGTTTTGAAAAAAAAAATCTTAGATTTTAAATTAATTTTTTATTTTCAAAATAATTTTTAGATTTTTTAAAGATTAATTACAGATTTTTAGTATTTAATTATAAATTATTTTTTTGGATTAAATTCTAATTTTTACATGCATTTAAATATTTTTAAATATTTTAATACATAGTTACAATGAAATATTCTTAATATTATATATACTTGATCCAATAAAATTGAAAATGTATATATGTAGAAGATAATTAATTAAATAATTAAATTGAATATGTGTTATAAGTATAATAATAATATTATTTCAAATAAATTTGTAGGAATATGGTGTTGAAATGCTGCTATGTTATATAATTTAATTTCGTAGATGATGTAATAACTTAATGTAATTTTAATTATTTATTTGCATTAATTTGATTATTTCTAATTTATTATTTATTTATTTATTTATAATTGTGCTTACAACAGCAATGCGAATAAGTACGTAAAAATACATCTACTTTACTTTTTAAATTTTTATTTAGAATTACATTTGTTAAAAGATTATAATATATTTTTTAGTATTTACAATGTGAAAAGTAAATATTATAAAAAAAAACTAATTATAGATTGCTGAATATAAGAAGAGAGGAAAAATTATTTCATTTCAAGAAATATATTATATTATGTTATTATATTTATAATATTTAATTTTTTAAATATGCTGATTATTTATTAATGATGGAAAAATTATGTTATAAGTTTATTGCAGAAATAAATATAGAATAAAAAATCAGAGTAAAATATCTTCTTCTTTTTTTCTACGTGCTCAGTAAAACTGCATACATATTAACATATAAATTTGGTGCATACATATTCACAACATATAAAGTTCATATTTATAGGCTATTGTTAAGTAGACTATCTAATTCCAAAAAGCAAATATTAAATAAACACAATTATTAAAAAATAATATGAAAAAAAATGTCTGAAATTTAACTTCCTAGTAAAGCAGTGTTCTGTGGTATGCATAAAAACAAAAATAGGAGTTACTGTATTCTTACAAACCAAAAATAATAATGTTAAACACACAAATAATATTATATTTACTACTAGTTTGTTATTATAGTATTGTATTATTAAATTTCAAAAATACATAAATGTAAAGATATAAATATCATATATAAAATATATGTGAACATTAATTAATTTTATTTATAAAATACAATCAACAAATTACTAATTATATACTATTTTGTTTTGAAACCAAGAAAATTGAATAAAATCTGGTATATCAATGTGAACAATATTTATTATTTATATAGCATCAAATCTGCCGCATATTCATAATTGATTTGTTAAGATCAAGTAATTATGAAGATATATGATTATTTTTATTAGTTTTGATAAAATTAATAACATTATCAATATTAACAAATAAAAAATATAAAAATTGAAATAAATACTTATTGGTTAGTAATATAACAACATTTCCTAAAAATATATAGATAATAAATATATAAAAAACCAAATATATGATACAACTAAAACAATAAAGATTAAGACATATCTCTACATATAAAATATTGCAAAAAGGAAATACGTAGAATAACTAATTGTACATAAATTTAGAAAATATGATAAGTTAAAAATACAGATTCACAAAAGAATATTATTAAATTAATAAAAATAAATAAATATACACAAATGAAATCTACACAATTATTGAACATGATAATTGCTTAACAATTCTCAAACATAGTCTATAAGAAATACACGAAAACGTATTATTTATTGAATTTGAGGGGAAAAATATAAACACACAGAATAATGCAGAAGATAGAGTGTTTGTGCCAAAATGACTTCACATCTATTTCTACATAAAATAAAGTGTCAAATCATAACCTATATTTATTCAGTCTATTTTCAAAATTAATGCTTAATTTGTATAATTAAATAATGAAATTTTCAAAAATAAAGACAATTTCTTACAATTTCAATGATGATGTGGTTGTAGATAAGTTCAACTTCACTAAAATTAATTTTGATGACCAATATTTTGAAAAAGATAATCAAAGATTATTAATATATTTAAGCTATACTTTCAAAAATATTGTTTTATTCCATCAGTTAATATTTTACATCTTATATGAAAAATAATTAAAAAATTTTTATTAAGTTGAACAATAAATTATTTCTTGTATTTTCAATACAAAATAAATTCTCATACAATACTTAATAAGTATTTATTATTTCAATTTCTTAAAATTATTCTTGGACCTAAAACTCTCAAAAATATTAATATAGAAATTATATATATATATATATATATATATATGAGAGTACCAAATTATCATACAAAAAATAAATAAATGAGCACCTCTTAATTATTTTTTATTTTAGTAAAGATCTTAAATTATTATTATTTTATTGGGTGACTATAAATTAAATCAATAGTTATGAAAATTAATCCTAATCGATACATATGTTACATAATTAATATTTATGACAAAATTATTGATCACCTTTTTTTGAGATGTTATTGTAACCGTAATAAATAATTAAATCTAGTCGAATGTGGATTGAAAATTTATGACCTTATTTTATTATTATTTTTTAATTAATTTAATGATTAAGTTTGTTGCACAAATCTTGAAATATTTTACTAAAATTTAGGAATAATTATTTTATGTATCATAAACATTTATATATTTAATTAATAATAAAAAATCAGCAAGATTTTATGTATAAAAATATTGGATAGTTTCCTAAAAAGTTGAAACAATTTTTTTATTTATGTAGCAAAAAATTAATTCGTGATCCAATGAGATGTGAACACATGTATTGTCCGAAGTAGTATGTGAATCTAGCCGGAAAAGTAGAATGGTTGTAAAAACATCCTAATCTATATATATAAGATGTATAAATACTAATCACATCTTTTTATATACATGTTTCCAATAATGTATTTAGTATCAACTTATATATGGAAATAATATTTGTCATATCTTATATGAATTGCCAACTTTTAATTGATATTCTTAATTTAGATAATTTAGTTAACTCAAACTTTTAATATTTATGATATCTAATACATAATATTTGGTAAATTGCAAAGTTTATTTTAGATAAGTCATATATTCTATATTTATATCGACTATGAATTGAGAGTATTCATAAAATAATTTTTAAAAATAAATCAAAAATTTCCCACAAATGTTTTATAAGAAGGTATTGGAATTTGTAATTTATGTATTATACATAAACATCTATATTAGAACATTTGCACAATTATAATATCCAAAAAATTTAAATCATTTAAGTATTTTTAATTTTCTAATATATATATATATTTATAATTTTATATGCATACAACAAACTAATTTTATAGTATTGTTTCATTAGCATGAGATATTTATTAATGTTGCATTTTCCAAGAAAATATGTACTGGGTTTAATTATTTTTATCATATTGTTATAATTTGTATCAACGTTCTATTCTAATTATATGTAATTGTTGTTTTAATGTCAATAATTTTTATGCATAACTCACATTGTAAAATACATAATATTTACCGTTTTTCAATATTTATAATAAAAATTATTAGTTATCTCTATATTATTCTTATTATTTTTAACAATTAACATTGAATAAAATAACCATTATTTATTTAATGGAATTTTTTGAAAACACCCATGATAAGAGAAGGAACACAGCTCCAAAAGGGAATTCAATCACTCAATTTTTGTCACTGAGAAATAAGATAATTTGTGAATTGTAAGGTGATTTAACAACAAAGTGGCTGTAGTTTAGTGGTAAGAATTCCACGTTGTGGCCGTGGAGACCTGGGCTCGAATCCCAGCAGCCACAAAGATCAAAATACTTTTTATTCTTTTCCTTTTTAATTTTGGGATTATTCGAATTTATCTATTATTAAGTGTTTTTCTCTTCTTCTTCTTTTTTTTTTCCATTTTGGATTTTTTATCATTAAATTGACACCAGTAATGTGTCATTAAAAATAAATAATAATTACATTTAAAAAATAAAATATAATTTTTATGAATTGAATTATTATTTTATAAATCCTGATATATATATTATATATGAAAAATATAATATATTAAATTTTATATAAATTTAATCTAAAAAATTATAAAAATAAAAATATTTCTCTAATAATTTATATAATATTGTAATTTATTTTATTTAACCTCAATAGTTTTCATATAAATATAATTAATATAAAATAATAATTTAATATTATAATAAAATATATTGTATCTCATGTATTACATAAAATTTCAATTTCAACATTTTTTACGAAGGTTGAATTAATTTTTTTCATAAGTCATTAGTCGTACAATAGTCATAAACTAAAGTGCAACAAAACACTAGACATGACTTCTCATCTACCACACAACTTACCGTAATAAAAAACAACTCAGCACCTGGATACTAAAAACCTCCATGCTACTAACCGATTATCATTACAAAGTCTTGGGAGATATTTGGAAAGAGGAACGAGAACGTCTTCAAGGGCATTCATTGTTCAACTCTTGATCTTCTTCCTCGGGTTGCATTGCTTCGGCTTAGGATCATCAGGAATAGCAGCTGGAGGAGGCGACAAACTTGCAGCAGCTTCTGCTGTGGCCTTTCCCAAAGCAGAGACCACATACACCTCCTTTGCAGCAACATCCTTCATCTCCTTCATCGCCTCATACTGTTGAATCAATCATGAACGGTTGGAGAAATTAAGGGTCGTGAAATTATTAACTTACGAAATGCAAGTTATGTAAGAAAATGAAATAGGAAAGTTGGTTAGATGTGTATATCCAGATTGGTAAACAGCATGAAATAGCATGCTGACAAATTAAAGTAGCAATCCGTATAAAAAACTTCATCAATTAGATGGATATCCACAGATGGTATTCCTCTGTAAAACTCATCAGATGTATAAACAGCACTGAGAAACAAAGGCTAATTACACAAGACATAGGCAAGCAGATAGCAGAGAGACTAATCGAAGTGAGTATTCAATTTATTTGTTACTAAAAGATTCAGCTCCAATGATTATTTTGGCTATTGGATTCATCTTTTATGGTAAACAACTACACACAACAAATGCTTAAAAATTACATGTAATATTATTTAATGAAAACATCCAAAATCTTGTGAATGAAACAGGAATAAGGTAGTTATTTTCAACCCAAATTGGAATTTCTTGAGAGATTCTATAGAGCTTTTTGCTCTTTACAATAATTACTATTATTCACACAATAACCAAATCATAAAACTCATAACGAAAGTTTAAATTACCGCAGCAATCTTTCCATGAGCAAATTCCAACTTCCGGACAAGGTTGTAGTTTTCCTCAAGCAAAGCCTCAATCTGCAAAAGAAAAATGAAACCATCCCCATAAGAAGCATAAGATAATAATTACACCAAATGGTGGTGGTGAGGGGGGGGTTAAGAAAGCATAAGATGTAATTGCCTTCTTCTGCGAGGTGAAGTACATGTTTTTGTAGCGCAAGTCTGGAGACGAACACTCATTTGGCCTTTCCAAAATCTGTTTCAATTTTGAAAATAAAAAAACACACTAAATTCATGAAAATAAATAAACTTATGAATAAAAACTAATACATACAACTATGAAACACAACCTTAGACTTAAACTCATCAGCTACTGTAACAAGATAGTCAACTTTTTCTTCCAAGCGCCTTTCGTTCATTTCTGGCAGAGGGCTCTCAATATGTGCTTCTTTTTCCAAACTTTTATTCTTCACAATGGGCAAGGTATTGACTTGCTGAGGATTATAGGGTGCTTCGTCTTCATTTTCGTTCTCAACAAGATTAACATGTTCTGCAAGCAGGTTCCCAGAAAGTGATACTGAACTTTTAAGACGTTCAGATCGTCTCGCAACCACGTTCAGGACCCTCGGATTCTTCTCAAGCATTACCTTATTGGAATTTTGCTTTACACTATTTTTGAAATTCCTAGGCCCCATAGCATTTGTGATGTTAGTATGTAAATGTAATTTCTCCGGGGTAGATGTTGACTCTAAGCATCCGTTGCCAGTTATATACTAAACAGAAAATAAGAGTGCAGTAAAAGACTAGTTAGAAGTTTGCCATTTGGTCTGCCCCCCCTCTTTCTTCAATTGTTGCAAACCAAGCGTTTTATTAAGGGATTATCATCAAAGCATACAACAACAACAACAACAACAAACGAAGCATCTATCCCAGTACGTAGAATTGACATATGGACTGTATTTCGCCATTATATACAAACACTACTATAATGTAAATCATGTTTTAATGAGGTACAATTAACCATGTTTTGAGGCATGATGATCGGCTATAAGGATCATATCTAACCATCGTGTTCAGTCAGTTCACATGAGCATAATCTACAATCTTCATCAGGACAACATTACATATGATGTCGAATCATTACATACAAGGAGAAAACAACGACAAACTACACTCAAAGAATACCATGATTTAATGAGGTTGTATGAACAACAACAGCAGCAGCAGAAGAGACCATGCTTGTTTCAATGTTCTCACGTTAATCCTCTCAAATGTAAGATTTTCTGCCCCCACTGTTGCGCTTCATACAATGCCCAGAAACACTGACAAAATTACAGTATTCAGAACGACCGAAATTGCCCCCAAAGATGAAAGCTACACTATGAAATATCAATCATCCACGCCCCACTACAATCATGATGCATAGCATTAGACAACAATTACCCCAACCCACACCCCCCCCCCCCCCCCAAACTAAAAAACAAAAGGGAAAAGGGAAAAAGTAACAGTCTTTATTTCATAAGTAAAAAAGAAGGTTGTATGTTGAACTTTAACCTCATTATCAATCTTTCTTTTTCTAGCCATTCTTTTTTCCCCTAGAAAAGGCCGCAACAAAGATTTATGGAGAAGGAGAGTAGATTTAATATGGTGGAAGGGTTTAATAAACACACATAGCACACACACTTAAGCCAGGGCTGAAGACGGAAAGGTTTTTCTCGAGACAGAAAAGAGAGCGCAAAGTGGAGGATGGAAATTTCGGCGGCTCAGTCGGAGGCAGAATCCGCAGAAAGATTCTGGAAAATCAATCCAGACCGTATATTCCAAGATTTGGCATCCCCCACGTGATTTGATTACTGATTGATTCAACTCTCCGTACAATAAATATGTCGTAGGCTTCGGTTAAATGCATCTAAAAAAAAAAAGAAAAAAAAAACCACAACATGTCACGATAAATTTATATTATTGTCACTCTAAAAATGAATAAAAAATTTATTTTATATTTTAAATATAATATTTTATTATTTACCCTATATTACTTATAGAACCACAAATGTATAAAGTAATACAAAATAAAGAGACTCAAATCATAAAATTAAATATTTACATGTTATTTTTATTTTTAAGTATATAATGTAAAATAAAAAATATTATTATATATGAAAATATTAATGCATGATGAAGGTGACAATCTTGTTAATGAATGAAATAAAATCATTTACATTTAGTTGAATTGGTATAAGAGTAATCAATGTAATTACTGTATATATTTTTGGAATGTATAAATATAAGGAAGGTTGGATCAAATGTTATTAGGATATTATATACAACTGTCGAATAAATACAATTACTTTTAGATGATACATTTTATGCACGGTTTGATTCATTCAATACAATGTGCATTCATGCATTATATAATTCATTTTTTTCTTTATACATACATATATATATATATACACATATATTATGCCCTTTAATTTGCTTACTATGCACCTTACTCTTAGGATTGTTTATTATGAGATATAGGTGTCTATGCTACATATGGATGTGTATATTCAAAAAATTTACATTAAAATAAATAGTAAAAAGTTATGTTTGTATTGGAATGAAGTAGGATAGAATGAAAACTGCAATATGAAGATATGTAAAATGATGAGATGTCATATCAGTTACAATCAATAGAATTTGGATATGAGAGATGTTCGATCCTCCATTTGTAATCCAAAACAAACAAGTTATTGGATGGGGGATGAGCCCAACCGAGCCCAAACAAAATCTTATATATCTACATATTATACTATTTATGCCGCAAAATCGAGTCATCTAAAATTATTTAAACAAGTTATCAATCAATTCTGATGAGAAAATGTTTTTTGTGTGACTTTTTTGTGCATTGGATGTAATGTGTATTCGATTTACTATATTATAATTATTATTTGTTAAATTATAAAGTATTATTATTTTTTTAAAAATAACAAATCATAATAATATTTTTTAAGTAATACTTTTCAATTAAACAAATAATACTATAAGATAGATTGCACAGTGCACAAAAGTTTTTGCTTCGTTGAGTGGCAAGAAAAAAGTAGTTTAAAGCTTAAACTTTCCAGCATTTAATAAATCTGCCTGAATGTGTTTAAATTTATTAATTTTGTAGTTACACTTTTATAAATATCATTTTTTTAGTATAAGACATTTATTTTTTCTAATGTATGTAACAAGAGTGTGGGGTTTATCTTTTATTAAATACTAATGATATTATAAAAATATTATTAATATTCGTGAGATCATAAAGATGTTATATATTATTAACTTCGATAAAGATTTGTTTGACAATATGATTCCGCTTACGTCTGATGTGATTATTATTTGTTCTTTGTATCTTAATAATCTGATTAGCAAAAACTTGCACATATAGTTTTAGTAAGATTATAAAGTTTACTTATGTATAAAATTGAGACATGTAAATAGATTAAAAAAATGTCTGTATAGGTTTCAAACATTTATCCATTATTTGAAAGAAAAAGAAATCTATTAAACAATTAAATTACAAATATCTATCTATATTTACTAACTAGCTGTCAAATGTGTCATATGATACGAAATTGGAGATCAAGTATTATATGTCCAATAATATTTAAAAAATTGATCATGTCACGCACACATATATATGTATACTGCAACTCATATAATAAATAGATGTAATTTAACCAATATATGACAATTGTCTCAGCCAATCATCCAAATTTACCATAAAATGCATCAAATTACTTAATTTATGGAAAGTAATAATTGGTGCATATTTGTTATATATTTTGATAGATTTTTTGTGTATTTTTTATGATTAATATCACCTTAGAGCATATGTTATTGAGCTAATTATATTTTGAAAATAATTGTAAATGAATGTTGCAATTTGAAGAAAAGATAGTGTTTTGGAAGAGTTGAAGTAGAGGAAATACCTAATGGATGGTCAGCTCTTACCAACCAAGCTGACGTAAAGAAGCTTCTGGTATCACATAAATCAATTTGAAGGTCCACTTCTATTCTACAATTAGGCTACCTATGAGATTAAATAGTATGATCGAAGCTTATACTTTAGTTATGGGTTGTATTATTCTTAAATAAGACCCTCTTTCTTTTCAATATATATATATATATATATATATATATATATATATATATAAAATATGTAAATAGAGTTTTACTATCCAATCATCCTCTATGGCCCCTTCTCCAAGAAAACACGAGGAAGTAATCAGTTCTCTTCTTCAACGAACAGTTGATCGATTTTTTCTTTCTTATTTTCATTTTGTTGCTTGATAGTAGTATGAATTCTAGCTAAACTCTTTTGTTCCGGTGAAGATTAATGAAGCTCAAGCTAATTTATTTTTATGAGATCGAATTTGTTCGTATACTTTATTTTATACAAGCATATGTGATTCTCTCATCTTAGTGTTGTTAATTGTTTCAAATCTATTGGAAATATTTAGTAGTTTGAGATTAATTAGTAGCCAATTAAATCGGTCATCCGTAATTGTAGTTTAGATTTAATTATTTGTAAATTGATTATTTGGAATCATTGGAAGATCAGTTTTAATTCGGTAATCCTGCATCAGAGTTTACTGGTTTTGAATCGATTCTCTCTAATTATTAATGTTGTCGGCTCATTGAATTCGTAGAGCGTCTCTCGGGTTGTCAGTCGATTAGAAAAATAATTGGTGAAACGTCTCATGATTATCGAGAAATTAAGGAGAGATAAGACCACATCACAAGTGTCTTTGGTGGTTATAACTGATTTGTTTGTATGTATTAGAGTCATTTTTGCATCGATGATTGAAATAATTAGCTAAAGTGGAATTAATTGGAAACCGAAATGCTTTACACCTTTTACACAAAACTCATTCTCTTGATTATAGCTATTCAATTTCACTCTTCGAATTATAAATATTTGTTATCGATTTTGGAATTAATTGACAGACTGAATGATTAGAAAAATTTTTGCCGGTTCTTTGAAAGACAATCTTCCTTGCCACTATTCTATTTAATGTGAGCATTCCGACTATATATCGGATTATTTTTTATGTAAAAACAATACAACCAAGTAATAATAAAAAAAATGTTATGTTGTCGAGGGTCACATAAAATGGCAAGAAGTTTCTTATGATTATGCAAGATTGATATTTGGGCCGATAATATGTTGTACAAATTATGAAAATCAAAAGCAAATTATTATACTTATTAATGAAATATATTTGTTGAGATTGCCACAATTAGACGTGGACATGCTTCAGGTTTCAAACTAAAATTAGTGGATCGAACTGTAGTTTCAGATGCAAAATTTAAAAAAGAAAAAAAAATAGAATTGAGGATTCTGAAATCAAAATTGAAACAGATTATATGTTTGTTCGGTTTTGATCTCACCTCTCACAATTTTGAGAATATGTGGTTTCAAAACTGAAACTAGTACCGTGTTGGAGTATGGTGCTGATTTATAACCACATCATGCCACCCAAGAGGTCACCCACAACCTTCGCCAATGGATGCTAAATTTCTTAGGGAGGTTGCTAGCGCCCACGGCCCACTCACACTTTTTCGAAATTCAAGTCTTTAGGTATAAAACTACTTTTGTAGCATATATATAGATTGATCCCTTCTGGGATTCGCTGCGATGTTTGCCTTTTTAATATCTAGTATTATAACTAAATTTATTTATTTTTCTCTATTATAGAGAGATAGGATATTCGAAAAGTTATGAAAGCTGAACATTGATTGGAGGCCCACTCTCCACCATTGCTATCATTGTAATATACATTTAGTGCAATTGTTGCCCACATGCAATACAATTCAAGCCTTTTGCAATCGGTCTATTTATTTTATTATGCCGCTAAAGCACCTTAAGGTGTGATTGCATCACAAAAATATAAACTCTTAAAAGAAAAAAAATAGTTGAAGGTTTCGATTGCTAACCACACAATGTGCTAAATTCAATTATTCATTACACATACCCGTAACACAAATACTTAATAGGATATCTTCGAATCCTTTCCACCAAACAAATTCTAAATTTCATTGATCCCATAGCAAAAACAAGTCAGTTTTATTTTACAACTATTTTATGACAGTTTTTCATTTAGATAATTAATGTATTTTTTTGTTTGATTACAACCCATAGTGTATGAACTTACCTATTTGTAATCTCCCATCATATTCCAATCACCCTTCATCACCATAATTTGGATTTAAATTTTAAATTATTTGTCTTCTTGCATGAAATAGGGCCAAAAAAATATTTAATTGATTTCAGTTCATCAAATTGAAAGAAGTTGATCAAAATTTATTATTACCTATTACATGAATTTCAAGAACTAAAATTAAAGTACAAATATTTCAAGAACTAAAATTAAATTACAAATTTTGGGCCCTAATTCATGCAAGAAAAAAAATTGTTTAAATCTGACAGAAAAGGTGGCCCAAAAATTGAGGAGGTTGGAAACAAATAAATTTGTGGACTATGTGGTAAACTAAATTCATCAAATTCTATCTGAGCTGAACAACAGGAAAGATTACCTATAAATATTTGATTCCATTGAAATTGAAGATGGTAATAGGCCAATCTTTGAGAACGTCAATTGGACTTGCAAAAGACTCGCTGAAGGCGGTTTTGATGAGGGTAATCCGACGTTCAAATCAGCGAAATAGTTGTGTTTGGATTTGAGAAGATAGATAGATGAAAGCAATGAAGCCGTGTGTTTGAGTTATGTGGAGTGTGGATGCATACATACTTGTTGTAAAAGAAATAAAATAATGTTTTAGAAATGGTATTTGGTCCTGACATTTCTATACCTCTATTCCATTATTTTCAAAATTTGGCCCCCCACTCACAGAATTAATATTTAATATGTCAAAAACGTACTAACATATTAAATACCGATTATTCAAATGTAATGAGAGCACCTTTTTGTAATCTCATACGTCTCTTTTGAACTGGGGAACAGAATTGGCGAGGACCCAACCACGCCTAGTTCTGCTTTATCCTGGGTGTAATTCTCAATTCTTGATTTTGACCTACACTTGGGTTATGAGCAATTAAGTTCTATACTATAGAATTTAGAAACAAGTTTCTCCCCTTATCGTGTGAGTTCTGAAATCAGTGAATACCATTTTCTCCCCATCACTATGAATAACAATCACAACCCCAAAAAAAAAAAAAAAAAACTTGATAAAAAAAGGTGACTGACAGAATCTGGAAATTGTGTAAAAAGAAAAATAACAAGAGTGGTGCGTATCAAAATAAGATGATGAACAAAAGCCCGTGCTTCTTCCCCCTAGTTTGTGGACTCGTATTTGGAGTGCAAATTGGCAGCCCAAAATCAGGTTGTTTGTCTGATTCATTTATGGTATTGTCCACGTCAACCTATCCAATTGACAAATTCTGAGGATTGTAGCACACTACTCAATTTATGCCTTTTCTGTGGAGCCACCATAAACCAACTCCTATTTCATCACAATTTGGCCATAATTTGTGGCGGAGTACCAATTTCAAAGATTCCATGCAATACACACTCAGACCTCTCCTTCCAACACTTTTGCGCCCTATAAATTCACCCCCTACCCCTCTTGTATTTCTCACTCTTTGCTCCATCACCTTTTCCACATTTCCTCTGTTTCTCCCCTGTTTATCCGGTGTTTCCTTGATATCTCCAAACAAAACCAAAATGTCATCGAACTCGAGCGCATGCCAAGGATTGGATTCCTTTTTTCACCCTATCCCGCCCAAACCCGACTCATCTTTTTCCTGGTCCAGAAACCAGAAAGGTGGTTCTTTCTTACCAGCTCTCGGTAACACTTCATATGACTTCAGACCTTTTGCAAAGGGTTCAGCTTCTTCAATGAGCCCAAGAAGTCTGGAAATGTGCACTGAGACCTTAGGGAATGAAACGGGAAGCTGCATTGATCTTAATCTGGACGAATATTCTTATCTTTTATCTGAAGAACGGAATTTTAGCAGAACTAAGCCTACGAAAACCCGGGAACTTAAGAAGAAAATAAATCATATCAATAATTTCCCACCTCCATTGAGTTCTATCAGTGGCAACAACGGCGTTAACGTGCAGGCGCATCGTGAAGGTGGTCGACTAAAGATCACGGCCTCCAGCTTTTGGTGCAGCAGAACACATTTCAACGTGGAACGCGAAAACGGGCGGCTCAGGCTGTTTTTGGTGAAGGATGATTACGTTCACAGCGAGCAACACTTTGCTGAAAAAGCTAAAGATGATGGAGGGAAATTTAGCAGCAGGTGCAATGGAGATAGGAGCGGGAGCAAGAAACTACCAAGCCTGCCAGTTTGTGTGGCTATTTCCTAAAAGCTCTTGTTTGTTTTGGACGTTACTGTAAGATGTATAGTGCTAAAAGTATTTTTGAACATCTTACAAGATATTTTCGAAAAGTTACAGAATATTCGATATTATTTTATTTTATTTTGGTGGACAAACTGAAGTATTATCGATCAAAATTAAAGAATAATAAACGGTAGAAGTGCGCCAAATCTACAATATGTATTTCTCTGTATAATTTGATACCTCTTCTCGAACAATTTAAGAATTTAGATAAGATGATCAAGCATACTATTAAAGTCCAGACAAGCGAATGTAAAAATAAGCGAGCAAATAATATTGTTGGAACATTTCAAAAAATTATATAATATGTTTAAAGAATTTATAAAGTCAATCATTAGAACCAAACTTAATTTATGTTTGGCTTAACGGGTAGTTATTGTGTTTTGCCGCAAATGGATGTCATTATGGTTATAAAAGGGTACCTTTCGATTCTTTTAAGTAGCATAGGAAGGAGAACATAGTTTTATTTAATAAGTTTTATATTTTAATTCCATTATTAAATTACGTTAGAGTGCGAAATTAACATCAGCCCTAAACAAAGTCAATTCAAGCGATGGGCCGACTGATTTATTAACTAGTTATACTTATTTTAATTATTAAAATTATAAATGTAAGAAGCAATTTTTATTGCTAATAACGAATTTTAACAAATTTCTTAAGTATCAATTGAAATTTCTAAAATTTTTAGTGAAATTTTATAGAGCATAATTAATATTGATAACTAATAAAATATTGTATTTTTAATTTAAATTAATAAAAAAATATGAAGCTATAGTTTAGATACACAAGATTTTATTTTTTGTTCGGGACGGAGGGAGTAGCCCCCAAACCTGCCTTAAATGTGACTAAAAAATTATTCCTACTAACATTGCTTCTAAATGAAGTACAATTCGTAATATATTAACAAATTTTTTTATATAATTTTGAGTTAATTATTATTTAAAAATATTTAAATATTTAAATATTTTATTGATAAAAATATGTAAAAATTATAATTTTGTATTAAAATATATCTTCCCTCGACTTCAAAGTAAGAGTCTTGTTATTAATTATATAAAAATTAAATTATTTAATAAATTTTATAAAAAATATTAGTTTGTAATTTATTTGTTGTTCAAAATCTAATACGTGTAATCAAATACGCAATAAACATTAAAACCTATCAAATAATGAACGAAACATAATTTTTTTTTCGCATCTAATATCTATTTTCGCAATTTGGATGTAAAATTAATAATCTTAAAAAAATCAATTTTATATATTATATATAAAAATATAGTGAAAACGAAAAAGATTATTTATATTATATTAAACATGGTGGAAGCAAAAATGTAGGGGGGGGGGGGTGGTGCCAAATTCACAGGATCTTAAAATTTAATATATAAAAGAATTTATACATGAACTATACATACAAACATGAGAAATGATAATATACATTTTATAAGCACGTGATGATGTAGTCATCATATAGTAAATGTACAAAATTATCATATTTGTTGATTTATTGATGTGCTCACAAAAATAGTTATCGTAACGCGGCAGAATATAAGTTCTTTATATATGTGTGTGTGTGTGTTGTGTTTGTTGAAGGTGAGGAGGACGATGAATTGAAGATGTTTATCCATGGGAAGAATGCGTGCGTGTGTAGGGAGGACGTGTCGAGCAACGAAGGTGGGGGTGGTGAGGGTGATCCCAATGCCACGGCGGCAGTTGTAAGGCTTAGCATGTCTTTGTGGTGGTGCTCCACTGCCCCTCCACTTACTCACATTCCATCTTCCCAAATCCTTGGGATTATAGCCATACATATTTATGCCCCAACCTGTCATCACCGCCTCATAATCCCACCTACTTTCTGCCACACAATCTACCGCTTCCTAAATTTTATTTAAATAATTATATCACTTCATAATTATAACTATAATTATATTTTACTAAATAATTTCAGTATTCTTATGAATAATTAAATAAAATGCATTCAAAATAGACTTCACTCAAAAACTCCGAATTCTTTTGGTTCCTTTCTAAGCAATAACCACGTGCCGTATTTATTTTTTTCCTTGTATCATTGGAATGTAGGGTTCTCTTGGAATCTTAATAAAACATATATTTAATGTAATTATGAGAAATTGTATACTTTATTTTTAATAAATATAATTAAGATGAAGACCATCGTAATCGTGCAGTAATTATGTTGAGTGGTTCCATTAAAATATGTAGACAACAAACGAACATAAACTAGTTTTATGTGACATGTTAGCTGAGCATTTGTCATTTATAATGGATAATTTGTTAAAATATTAATTAGTTATACAATTTCAATAAAGTATTTTTTGTGAAAAGAAAATAGTTGTTACTTTTGTTGGAATTTTACTTAATAAATATTGGAGTTGATCAATATTTAAATAATTTTAATATTGTTTTTCATCTAAATAAATTAGAAAAAGTTGCAAAATTATAATTTTCATTTTGAATGAATGAGTTAGAATATCGTCAAATTTAAGTTTGGCTAAACAAAAAATTAATATCTAAAGTTAACAATTTAAACATGATAAATAATTGAGGAGGGGGAGATATAGAATGACACGTTGAATAGGGAAAAAAATGTTCATCTTATTAATAGGAGCATTTTGATAGGAGTAATCAAGTGTGTTATTCATATAATGCAACGCGATAGTATTTTGTGCTACCCTTATAACTATTTCAAGTAGCTACCAAGATGGTGCGCATGGGCACTTCTCACATTGGATGTTTTTAGATGTGTTTTATACTTTTCAATCGTTTTAAGAAGCCTAAACATTTTGAAGCATTAAATCAAGGCCCACATGCAAGCTAGGATGGCTCGATGGCCGGTCCAAGACAACTTATGCCACGTGGCACAAATCAGAACATGCCCAACATGAGAATTGGTGCAGAACCATGCGATTTAGATAGTTTCATTCCAAAACAACCTAATTTGTGCAAACCGGTGTGTGCAAGCCTTGAATCAGTTCAGTCAAGGCTGAACAGGTGCTACAATTACAATTTTATGAAAATTGGTGATTTAATTTTCTGTCTTTTTACCTTCTTTTATGAAAATAATATTTGCAGCATTCCAAGATCAAAAGAACAAATTAACTACATAAAAGAAAAAATTCAATAACCATACCGATCTTTATATTATTGCAAGGGGAGAAGAAACTTATTTTTCATCCTTGTTCATTGACATTATCATAATTAATAATGTAGTTGCACATAGTCATTCACACTAGAACATATGTTGGATCAAGTTTTATCGATCAAATACATAAGGGTTCGTTTAGTAGAGGAATTTGATAATTTACTGGATGTGGGTGTGATAATGTGATTAATATATAAAGAGCAGAAATGAGTTTAAAATAATTAGATTGCAAGAGAAATTCTAAATTTATACAAAATAACTAAAAATTTGCAAGAAATAATACTTATAAATTTAAATTTTTATTAGAAAGAAATTAACTGAAGTTGATTATAAATTCATCATTCAAATGGACAGTTAAATCCCTGTGTAAGGAGTATTCTTAATGTGGCAACAAGAAATTCTTGTCTAATTAACCTACAGCAGCTGATTGACAGCAGAAAAGTGTAGATATTTGTCTGTAACGGCCAAATGCTTATGTCTATTTTGAATGATGACGCAGAGATATTTGGGGATTGAGGTCTTCTGACAGAATATCCTTCTTTCTGCAATCTGTATCTGTGTACGAATCTAAGTTAGATCATCTCTTGGAGTGGTATCCTTTATTACATTTCTACATTTCCCCTTTGACGACAAAGCAGCAATTATGAGGGCTATCCTCTACTATCTCCCTCCCTTTCATCATCGTAATAATGCACTCAAACTCAAACCCAAAATCAATGTTAAAGGTCTTGGATTTCAAGTTTCCAAATTTCAAAATAATTTTTAAACCCAATTAAACATTTTATAACACCCCACTTATTATCATATTATATAAATTTTTTTTTTTTTTTATATTGTAGCTTTCACTTTAACATAAATCAGAGCCTTTTTAGAAGTTTAGAGAGACATGATCATGCGAACATTCTTAAAATTATATACACATTATTTTGCTATTTTAAGGACAACTAATTAAGGGTCTTGTTCTTCTAGTTTTACTGCGATTGTGTCTACAATAAAAGATATTAGCGAGATTTTTTGAATTTTATAATAGGATGATGATGAACCGTCGTCACGATCTTAGATTGTTGTAGAAATTTTAAAAAAGACTTTTAATTTTCAAAAAACACAAAATATGTGAACTTATTATATCATGAAACATAAATCACTCTTTTATATGTAAATAAAGAAATGCCGTAAATAAAAATTGAAGCGACTATGGATCATGCAAACTAATATATAAAACATTTAAATGTGAATTAGCTACTAGAGTTTTGAGAAAATACTGGAAGTTAAAAAAGGGAAAAGGTGAGTGATTTTTACTTACATCATCTGTCTATACAATTATGTAAAAAAGTAATCCCAATTACACTGAATAATTTAAGCTCAAGTATTAACTAAAATGTAATAAAAAAATTAGGGCACAAATTAGGCCCAAGTCTAATTAGAAGAAGTAAAATAAAAAAAATAAAAAAAAGAAAAAAAAAAAAGAAAGAAAAATGGGCCATCCAGGATAAGCCCATCATCGGACAGATGTGGGCTACCATAAAAGTGCTGAAATAACGTTCGGCCCAGAGAAAATAAATTTCATAGCTAAAAATGCAAGCCCAATGATAAAGCCCGTAACCAAACCAAATGGAAACCGACCCAGAGAAAATAAACTTCCTGGCTAAAAATGCAAGCCCAATGATAAAAGCCCGTAACCAAAACAAATGGAAATAATAATATAGAAGAATTAGAAGAGTTCTTGAAATTCAAGTGAATTCGATTGTGTATCCTCAGTACTCCACTAACAAACCCTACACGCCTGACACCTCTACCCTTACCAAAATTTCCCACACTACAACTCTCACAATCTAAGATCCTCCTGTTCGTCCATCACTAAATAGGTGATTGTCAACTACTTCTGCAAAATCGCCGATCTTAGAAACCCTAATTTCTTCTTTAACCAAAAACATTCAATTTCTCAAACCTTAGTTGTTCGATTTTGCCGATTTAACATAACTTTCGACTCATCCTTCAAAAATACAATACCACAGACACGCTGTCTCGCTTGGCCTGCCAAAAAGAGTTACATGATACACCATCACTGGACGCAATCTCATTGCCCAACTGATCTTAGAAGGATTAACATCCGTGATGAAAGAAAAAAGAGGAGCCATTGAACAGTAAGTAATAACTTTTGCCTTTTAATCCAGATACACAACGTGATATATCATCAATCCCTGTGTAACTTACAACATACGTACAGAAACTGTGTATTCACTTTCTTTATACCCCACTACCTCTACATGGTAGATGAATTCAATTTACTAAAATTAACTGCAAATAAGATGAAAATTATTCTTACAAACTTAATCGTTTCTGCATATCCACTTAAACATGTTATTTGTGTTTCTATATTATTGCTAAGTGGGACTAATACGTGGGACTGAGCAGTTATGCAGATCTTAGTTAAGTATAATATAATTTTGTATTTTTCATATCAGTAAGCTTATATTATTGGATATAGTTACTAGTCAGATAATTTATATGGCAGATACGTGGGGCAGTCATGCTTTATTGGCCTATGTGCAGTTAAATATTTTATTTACTGGAACTGCAGTAACTTGCAATTTTAGTTATCTGTATTTACATTAAATTTTGTTGAAGTTGTCATGCTTTTAATTTGACAGTTTATTCAAAAAAAAAAGAATTACGAAATTTTATAATAATTTTTTGGTGGGTTAGTTGCAGTTAACTAATTTAGTTAAACTGCAGTAGTTTTATATTTTTTAAATGGTGCCAATGTAATGCACCGTACATAATTTTTCTTATATATTAAATATGCATTAAAAAATTATTTATTATTATTATAAAAATTTACATAATAATCATTTCTGTCAGTTATATCTATATAAATATTATTCGATTTGCTTATTTTTATTATATTTTATTGAATTGTTGTTTTTAAATTTTTTTTTATTAAATAATAAATTGCACGACTATAGGAAATGAATTTTAAAGTATTCCTAACTCAATACAAAATTTTCAACTCACTAAAATCTATTAATGTAGAACAATAAAATATAATATTATATAAATTAATAGTATAATTTTTTTTTTATAAAAGAAAATTTATATTTTTAGATCAAATTCATATATTATTTATTCATAAACACATATAGCAAAATAAAAATAAATAATTTAATTTATAAGAAAACTAAATTCTATCCATAAAAAATTATATATCATATTTTAAGTATAAGTATTTATTTTAAAATATATAATATTTGTGTCAAATTAAATATATGACAAAAAGAAAATTAATTTGATATATGATATTTTAAAAATAGAATTAAAATAAAAAAAATTATTTCAACTTTTAAATTTTAGCAAAGATGAAGAGTACAGAGATCAATAAATAGTTGAGATGCATGTTAAAATAGGAGAAGAATTCTCAGAAGTCCTCTGCTTTTTGCATTTACTTTAATCAGCGGTGAAGTTATGCTTTCAAGTGTTCCTTTTAATATTTAATAACTTGGAAAGTCCTTTTAATATTTTAATTTTTGTAGGCTGTTCATTACATTGGAATTGGAAATAGGTGGGCGTGTCAATTATAGTAAGTTGTTTGTAGTTAATTAATACAGTGGAAATGCATCAATTGTCAAATCTAATTTACATTTCAAGTTTCCTCACTTTACGTAAATAGTGGGTTCTATGCAGTTAATTAATTTAATATTCATGAAGCATTTATGAATGTGTACTGTATAATTTTTAAATGTTTAGAATAATAATGTCTGTCTGTGTATATTATGTGAATTTGATGTTTATACTTTATAAATTATACAATAACATA
Source organism: Caryopteris x clandonensis (assembly GCA_028749325.2). Taxonomy (NCBI): domain Eukaryota; kingdom Viridiplantae; phylum Streptophyta; class Magnoliopsida; order Lamiales; family Lamiaceae; genus Caryopteris; species Caryopteris x clandonensis. The sequence continues at coordinate 23,190,091 of JAPYKT020000001.1, forward strand.
TAATGTTAATCACCAGGTTGTCAATGTTCCAATTATGTTGGTTATATCATTCGCAGGGACTACATATATTTATTTTCCTTCAAATATTAAATGTTCGAAATTTCATGTACAGATTTGACAACTAAATGTTCGGTCAACAGTTCTTGTTTGTTTTTTAGGATTACGCACACAATCGTAAAACCACTTTTAGATTCAATCAATGGATTCAAAAACAATACTTGGAAACAAAGAGATAGATGATATCCGTTGGCTTTGTTCTTTAACTGAGTCCCAACTTGTAAGTTTAGTTTTTAAAGTTTAAATTTCTCAATCCATCAGTGTGGATAGGAAGATACATGCGTGCCGAGAAGATTGGCCATGAAACTTTGGCAAAGAAATTGGATCTAAGAAGTTGAGATGGCCTATTTTGATTGGGCAAGACTAATTATTATGCTTCCATTTTCTGCTCGTTAATGTGGGCTATGGTTTCTTTCTAACAACTGAAGTTTGCATGCTTTATTTAGATGTTATACTTCAAAACTCCAGATTAATGAAACCAATTTCAAGTAGTATCATTTGTAATCCTATTATGTGTTTGTCCCATCCATGCTTTTGTGGGCTCAAGGACTGGAAATGGTTATCTTACATAGAATTGCCGTGCCCTTTTCTCTAAAAAAAGCTGAAATGAACTGTATATTTCTTATACCAACATCGTTTGAGTTGGTTTTGCTTGGTTGTTTTTCTTGCATGTCTTGCAATTTTAGGCTATTGCTATGTTCAATACAGCTGTTGTTTACATTCAGGTTTCGGAATGGACAGCTAAAAGACGTACCAGTGGCTTCGGGCTTTGACTCTAACTTACTGAAACAAAATCTCAGTGGTAGTTTTGCTAGTATGACCATTGAGGATCTATATCTATATATCTGTTCTGATCAGAGAAAGAGAATCGCAGACATGTAAGTCAACTCTTTAGTATTCCTTCACATGAAACTCATGTATAATACCATTGTGAGATATGACATGATGCATGTATCCACAAATCTATGCTTCCTGATGCAATTTCAAGAGATTAAGTTGCATTCTTTACTGTATGAAACTACTCTTAAATGGAGCTGCAATTAAGGATTGTGCATTCATGAAGTTAGGAAGTCCAGAAGTAGAAATGTGAGTTGAAATTGTGTGCTCAAAGAAGATAGGATCTTACTTTCGCATGTTATCTATTGAAACGTAAGAAAAGCACATTCATCTGTTTCTTTATTATTATTGAAATGATAATTTTATGAGCGTGATTATTTGGATTCTATTGAACTATTAGAAAAATCTTCGATCATTTGACTAGAAATGAAAAATGAAATAAAAATGTTCGTTAGAGAACAAGAATATAATGGGGAATCATGTAATATTCTCTTAGGAAGCCTGCTGCTAATGATCCACCTGCCTGTGTTAGACATCATTGGGATTAATCCTGGCAGGTTTGAGTAATACAGGTATGCTTTATTAAACTTTAGAGTAGTTTCACCAATTATGTTTAATGGTTGCAAGATGATTATCAAGATTATCTTAAACTATAGAAAGATTTTTAAATGTTTTGACAAGAAGAAAATAAGCCAATACACAAAAAAAAAAAAAAAAAAAAAAAAAGGAAATAAAAAAGGATTAATACTATTTCATGAGCGACCTTTTAATAACCCCATTACCAACTGTGGTCGAGTAATCTTTGGCTTTCAATTTTTATGATATGGAGCTCTTTTTTATGAAGAATTTTTTTTTTGAGAAAAACTATTGTTATCTAGAAGTCCTAAAGACAACAAAGCTGAAAACAAAGTTCCTAAATATAGAACCTTGCAGAAATTTCTTCTTGAAGAACCCAAATGACCTTCAAAGTAAGCTTTGTTATGATGCTATAAACAAAATTGCACTTCAAAGCAATCAATATATATATATATATATATATATATATATATATATATGTATTCGAAAGCTTAATGTTTTCTTTACTACATAAATATTTTGACATTCAATTTCTCCACTGGCTTAATATTTGTAGCCAGAACTTTATTTTGTTATAAGATACTTACAGTATTTCTGAAATAGTTTTTCTCAGGATTTGCCTCCCTCCCTAAAACAGAAAACCAGCGAGTAAGGATTCAATAAGAATTGAATCAATTTCATCAATTAAGTGACTATCCTCTAATTTATACATGTAGCCTCAGTCATAAGGGCACCTATGACTTGAATGGCCTCCTTCTAAGTGAGTAACATTAACTTTTATGTGCTTGTGCTCCTGTCAGTGTGTGCATGTAATGGGGAACTTTGTTATTTTGCACTTGGTGTCCTATTACTCACATGTTGTCTTGAAACATTTTTTTCTTTCATGTTACAGTATACAACTTCATGGTATACATGCATGTAATGGATTTCCGTTGCCAAGTAATATGATTTTATGATTACTAAAGTGAGGTTTTATTTTGTACTCCTTTATAAGTTTAAATTTAAATTCTGACATCTACATCTAGTAAAAGCATCTTTTGAAAAACATTGTGTTCCAATTATTGTAGAAAACCTTTCTATTGGTCACATTAGTCATAGAAGAGGAATTTTATATGCATTATGTTAGCTAAACTTAATTATGGCAATGGAGCGTGGATCTCATCTGAGGCGTCCCAAATGAGACGGGCTCTTGATTTTGTTTGATGGGCGCAGAAATGGGTAGGAATTGCATTTGGAAATGTACAAATTAGACGTCCGACTATTTTGTGTGTGATTAAGCACTTCTTCTTCCTCCACAGATAATCTATGCAAAATTAATCTTGGGTACGTCAATTGGGGATCAGTAGCACCATCTTTGAGCTCCATGTAAAGATGATGGTGGTGGATATACTCTCTTCAGCTCTTCCCCAATTTTAACAGAGTTAGCTTCTATTATTTTAAAATATTTGTAATCATTTGTGATAATATGGTTGATATTTTTATAACTTTAATATCTTTTGTGTACATACTTTGATACATGTTTGATATATGATTTTTTATTTATTAATTTAGCATTTTTTGACATATTACGCGCAATTACACCAAACATATTTAAAGTCTGTATGGGAATGCTTACTCTCTTGCAAAAATATGGATCATGTTTTTGTAACTATTTAAATCATATAGACACGACTTTTTGATACAAAACAAGTTTTATTACACGTCCTTAATAAATAAAATAATTAAAAATATATATATATATATTTATTTATATATATTAGAGAGACTATGCATCTTACGAGGAATTCCAGTATTATTTTAGAATGTCCAGTACACAAATAACCTGATTAAATCCTTAAATATTCATTTTGGATTACTATAAACACTTTTTAATTTATTATTACTATTATTATCATTCTTAACCTCACATAAAATTAAAAAAATGTACGAAACATTAAGCAAGAATCTCAACAAGGTTTAATGTGAAGCTGATTTTGATTATTTTGTTCTTTTGTTTCATGAATTTTAAATTTATTAAAATGTTTTTCCAAATTCTAGCTATAAACTTTTACTTTTTCAAGAAAAGTTAGTTTCGCTTTGAAAATTTTAATATCTAGTTTGGTGACTTCAGACATGTGCATAAGTTTTAGATTTTAAATACATTATGATAATTTACAAAGTAAAATCCAGAAATTATTATATAGTTGAAATAATAAAAAAATGAATTGTTAATTTATTTTAAGATAAAATTGATTAACGATCACAAAAATTGTTTACGTTGTAAAGTGTAAAAAACATATTGATACTTTGATAAAAGGCAAATGAAAAATGTTAATATCTAGATTGCACATTGGAATTTTCTCGGATGCAAATTGATTGCTGATATATATATATATATATATATATATATATATATATATATATATATATATATATATATATATATATATATATATATATATATATATTACTAATAAAATCATCAAATATCGAATGATATAAAATTGGAGATGCTAATTCTTTTATCTAATCAAAAATAAAAAAATTAAATACCATCGTTAATTTCTATGTCATTATTTGTACAAAATAAATTAATTTGATATTACATAATTTATATTAATAAATCTTATTTATGTGAAATAAGTTTCTATAATTTAGTAATTTGCAAGATTAACAATTATTACTTAATATGTGTTGTATAGTAAATTTATGATATAATTTATGAAGACTTAATTAATAATTAAAATTAAAATGAATAAAATAAAAATATGCAATATATGAACAAAATTACAAAAAAAATATATCTATTGTAAATTAGTCTTATTCAAATATGTTTCCTAATTTTATTAATTCTTCAATATTGATTTAATCTATTCTCATTATAAATAAATTATAATGTATAGCTTCCTATTTCATATATCACATACTTGTAATATTCTTTTTGTAAAATTTATTATAGCTGCTGTTATAATTAGAGAATTTGTTATTAATATTTATTAATTTATTTATTATTGCATAAAAAAATTATATTATTATAATTTCATTTGAATATGTTGTGAATTGAACGGATTCTAGGCTAGTTATATGAATACAAGTCCACAGAACTCTCTCAATTACGAGGGAAATTTATTGCTTAAAGAAAAAAGAGTGCAGAAAATTTCTCTGCGGGAGCACGTACACCGGGTGCAGCTGAGTACCGTGGGCAGATAAGTAACCAAAATTCTCCTGTTTCTTCCAAATTTTGCAGTATACGCTTCCATGGAAGCCACTCTTCTAAAACCTCAACCCCATTTCTTTTCTCAAGGTTATTTTTTTTCCAAATTTATATACTTTGTTCAAGATTATAATTTCATCTTTCTCACAATCTTAACAATGTTTTCACGTTTATTATTTTTCTACCTCTTTCTTGTTTTGTACCTTTTTAAGAGAAATTTATTGCTTTGTTCTTGGTGCTCAGACTAGAGTTTAAGTATACTGTACTGTTTATGCTTGCGTCAAGAACATACGATGTCTCTTTGGTCCTTTCACTCTGTGTGGCGGGCGCGCCTCTCTCTCTCTCTCTTTCTCTGTGGGTTCAAATTGAGAAATATTGGACTGTTGGTTGAATAATGATGTTATTCTGTTCTTCTTCTTTTGCAGGTAAGATTTCTTCGTGCAATTTCCAATTTCACGATAAAATATTATCCCGAAACCATATTTCCTTTAAGCCAGCATCTCTAGAATTAAGTAGAAGGCAGTTTTGCTCATCAAGAAAACATGTACTCTTAAAAGAAAATAGGGGGCTTTTATTATTCAATTGTTTTTCGAAGAACTCTGCAACTGCTCGGGCTGCATCCACAGAATCCATATACTATGAACAGTTTGTAGACTCATCAGGAAGTGGAGAAAGGGCTCTGAATGCGAATGGTTTTGAAGATTCATCAATTTTAGAGCCAAAGCGTGAGGCTTTCAGAAATAGATTCTTGAATTTTGTACGGATTGGTTCGATAATTAACAATGCTGCTGAATCCTTTTTCAAGAGTGAGATAAGAAGAAGGCTGTTTGTGACTGCTGTTTTGATAGTAATGAGTCGTCTTGGTTACTTTATTCCTCTACCAGGATTTGACAGGAGGTTGATGCCTGAAAATTATCTCAGCTTTGTCTCCGGTTCTGTTGGTGAGAAAACGATCAATCTTTATGGCACAACTTATAGTTAAATAATCGCTCATTTTGGACTTGCTAATCATGTTTCCAAGTTTCTTGATGTTATATTGGTAGTTAGGGGATAGCAGGGAGGATGTAAGTTTGACTTGTTGACAGGTTGTTTGAACTGAATTTGTGATTTCATTTGCACGATTAACTTGTGGTTAAGTCCTTTTGTCTTAATTTTGTCCAAGCCCTAAACATGGGATGGTTGAGAAGTTACTTGTGTGTGATTGAGATATGGTTTTGCGAGCAAAGGAAGGACACTTTTCACTGTGATTTGCAATTACCCCAGTAAAATATAAATTGAAAGGATAAATTTACTCTTGTCTTGCTATGTGGATTTATTTTATGCCTGTGCATAACCAATATGTGTTTGTGAAGAAGCAGTCACCCTAGCATTTTCCAAGTCCTTAGTTATCAGGTATATCAAACAACTTCATGGATTTACAGACAATTTTGTAAGCAATTTTAAGTGTCTGAAGTTGCATTCCTGCTTTCATTCTTATATCAGATAACCATTGTTGTTTTAGCCTATTCTTTGTGTAACTTCTCCAACCTAAGTTACACAATAAAGTACTATTCTTTCTGAGAAAATTCGTATTCTTTTTTATTGCATATGAACTGTTCATTACCAGTTCTGTTAGTCCATATATTGACTATCCAATGGTGAAAGTGGATTTTTCATTTTTTAATTTTTAATTTTTTTAAATTTTTTTTATTAAAAAAAAAAAACTGAATTTGAATGATGCATGTTTTTACTGGTGAAAGCTGAAGTATAATGGTCCATGAATAACTTCCCTGCTTTTAGTCTTCATAAATTTACTCATTCATCGTTGGATCTTATGCTATTTGCAGATGAGCTTGGTGATTTAACTCCAGAGCTTAAGCTTTCTCTTTTTCAGCTCGGGATCAGTCCTCAAATAGCAGCATCAATCCTTATGCAGGTGAACTTTATAAACTGCTCTGTGACGTATAGTCTTGGTTTACTTATGTGATAATGCCTTCAAAATTATCCTGTGACATGGCTAGCCTGTATTTTTTAATGTAATTCACTAGCTGTCAAAGTCTTTTTCTAACATGATTTATTTGCAGAAAACTTTATAATTCATTTTTGTCGAAATGATACCTTTTAGTAATCATGCATTTGATAAGTTTCATAATGTATAGCTATTTTAATATTTTGGTGCATCCCTAGACTTTGATAATGCAATCGGGTATCCACATTATGCATGATAAATTTGGAGGGACAGATTCTCCAACTTAAATGAAGGATGCAGTTTAAAGATTTGTTTGTACAGAAGTGCAATAAGTAATATCATATCAGCTCCTTAGAAAGGATTTGGGTGCTTTTATCTTCACCCCAAAGTGTTCTTCAATGTTATAGTACTCTCCTACAGTCTTATCTTGCACATGAAGCTAATAATCATAATTTAATTTTTAGGTGCTTTGTCATGTTCTCCCTTCCTTAGTCAAGCTTCGGAAAGAAGGCCTAGATGGTCATGAGAAGATCAAGAGTTATATGTGTGTCTAGTTATTCATCTCGAGCAGTGAGACAAGCCCTTGTGATACATTTGTTGGTTTCAGTATACCTTTTCATAGCAGCAAAACTCCCTGGTGTTTATGTATGTTTTCTCTTTCAGATGGTGGATCTCTCTTGCTTTTGCCGTGGTGGAGGCTCTAATTCTTTCTTTTTATTCGCTCCCCTATTCAATTTATGCAGCCAGTCACAGGTAATTAAGAAATAAAGTAATTTCTTTGGTATTCTAAGCTCCGGAATGCTGATAAGTAGTTTATTTTTAAATGAATAATTGCTTTAGTTGGTGTCCTTTCAGCAAAGAACCAAGAGATAATGTGTGCCTCGTTATGTTGCTCTATCCAGACACTTTCTGACTTTTGAACAGCTAATATCTCATTGTGTCACATACTAGGAGTGAATGTCTTTTCTCTTTCTGGTTGATCTACTAACTTGGCTTGCCAGTAATGGGATTCTCTTTGACCACCAATATGCAGGGTAAAGCATGTGATGATCACAACTTTGTTTCTGGTGTGTGGTGCGATGACAATGACATGGATATGTGACAAGATATCAGACTCCGGATTTGGTATCTTTCTGTTTGAAAATCTTCATCAATGCTTGATATCTTTATCTTGCAATTAATGTTGTTCATCTTTGCTACTGTTTTATCTTGTCTTGCGTTTGTTGGTCATTTTGACTGGTGTTTTTTGGGTTTACTGGAGTGGGAAGTTTTATATGTAAAGTAATTATGAAAGGACACCTAAACTCCTACGATCTTAAAATCAAAGAAAGAAACTAACAAAAAGGTACTAAATAGTGCTTGAGAGTGAACCACATTATATTATCTTGTTGCAGACCTACTATGTTCCACACTTATTTTTTATCTTTATGTTTGCCTTAGAATAGGTCAGAAGTTAAATTAATTCATATGGCGTAAATTGATGTACAATTGTAGGTTTTCTAATTCTATCCTTGCTATATGTGGCCAGGTCAAGGATCATCTTTAATTATCTGCGTCAGCATTTTGACTGGCTACACTGATACATTGTACAAGATGTTAACTCAGCTCTCAGGTGAGTGGGCAGAACAAAATCACTAATATGTTAGTGCTTGAGTTTTTGATTTTTTGGTTTTGCTTCCTCTTTATCTAGTAATGTGGCATATCACTAATCTTTCCAGTATATCTCATGTTAGTTTAGGAATCTGTTTAGTTTTCATGTGAAAGATTAGGATATAATGAAATCTTTCAATGCTATATTATTCAGGAAATGAAATTGGTTCCTCTTTTTGCGAGCTCCTATGTTTATATATCACTACCTATTATTTCTATAAAAACATGGCTCTATTCTGTCATGTCTCCTAAATACTAACAGCATTCTCCATTTTGGGGTTTCCACTAAAATGCAGGAAGTTCTGTGAGCTGGTGGCCTTATGTACTTGCTGTATTAGGTGTTTTCACCATAGTGACCATGTGGGCTGTTGTTGTAACTGAGGGTTGCAGGAAGATCAAGTTGCAATATTACGGTTTCAAACTTGCTTCTGCTACCAGGTTAACTCTTGTTCTTTCCTCATATTTTTTCTTCATTTGGGACGTATCAAGGTGTATCTTCCCAGCTGATCAGTACCTGTCGAATCTTGATAATCAAACATCTGTGTAGCATGGAAGGCAAACAAAAGGATATCTGGGACCAATTGACTGCAATGAAGACGAAATATGAATTTTATGTTACTAAATTTCCTCTGGTGTACATCTTTAGGATTTTCAATTCATGAAAACTATCAACATGAACTGTCAGGTTGTTGCTCTTGAGTAGCTTGAATGATAACCGAGTAATTAAAATCTGATGAAACAGGGCCAGGCATGCCTCTGAAGCACTGAGAGTTGCCTACTGTTTTCTCTATTTTTCTAAGCAGTGACTTCAGAGTGATCTTTTTATATTTCCATCCACATTGGACAATTTGGTTACTTTCTTTCTGGAATGGTATTATTTGTGCACTAGTTGATTACTTATATCAAAATATTTTAGAAAACATCAGAGATAGATAACTATCGGTAGATATAGAACCAAAGTATGATCATATTACATATTTGGCGATCAAGTTTAGAATTCCTTGTGGCATATTCGTTTGCTCTCATATTCATGTGTATCTTCATAGTTTTTCTGAGAAATTGTGTCTTCCATTGTGAGAGAAGAGCTTGTTGAAGTTCTTGGATATTGTTACTCATTTATTTGTTGGGATAATACAAAAATTATCTTGAGGTTTGGCCTCATTATAGAACCCACAGAAGTTTGTAACTTGCAAATTGCAACAATTGAGGGCTTAGAAAAATACAAAACTGAAGGTGCTGTTTGTAATACCATAGGGCTTATTTTGTAAGTAAACAAACTTCATTTATATATATTTTTGTAATTAGGCTAAACCTTAAGGGTTGTTTTTGTAATTATCCCTTACTTATTTTGTTCTGAAATAACTACCTATGTAATCCAGTAACATAGAGAATGATCTTCAATTTGGGTTTTAAATTTAATTCTGAAAATGTTTTGGTACCCAATAGATGAAGTTATTCTGTTCATTCTTTTTTCCTGCTTTGGACAGAGAAGATTCTCCTCTTACTGAGGTGGAGCCTTATATTCCGTTCAACATAAATCCTTCTGGAATGCAGCCTGTACTCACTACATCATATCTCTTGGCATTTCCCGGCATTGTTGCAAGGTAGTGATCTCCATTGTCCTACGGTTTTCGCTATATTCTCTCATGTGTGTCAAATTAATCTGGAAAAAGTTGCGCATAGTTTTTATTGATAGTTCTCCTTGGCATGTGGGCGATTTTTCATGTGGTTTGGATGATCATTAGATTGTACTCCATATCATGCAATCTTGTACCTGCTTCGGGACTCAATAGTTTCTGTTTCTTTTCTTGACTGCTATTTATATGTGAACATTCTTTTTGTGCTGCCCCGATTTGCGTGAGTAATATGGTATTAATGTTGAATTGGATTGTTCTATTTCGAGTTGTGCTTTCAAAATCTAATATATGAATTTTTCTCAGTCTTATCGGCTCGCGCTTCTGGGGACATGTGACAGATATCCTGAATCCTGATACACCTCGCGGTGCAGCTCCTTGGGTTTATTATACGATTTATGCGTTTTTCGTGTTCCTCTTTAACATATTTGACATTGTAAGTTAATTTTCAATTAATTGACTCTGACTATATATTGTTGATTGCAGTGCTCTGCTTTGTTAAGGTTAACATCACTTTATACACTTAATGTCTCATCTAGGCCAATATGCCGAAGGAAATTGCTGATTACCTGAATAAAATGGGTGCAAGAATTCCTAATATAAAACCGGGAAAGGCCACCATTGAGTATTTGACAAAGATCCAAGCTTCAACACGTTTTTGGGGTACAACGCTCGTATTCATCGATATGCATGCTATTCAATTGTTCCTCTCTTCATTCCAAATCACTAACTGTACTTTGACAATCATTCTGCAGGTGGTTTATTGCTAAGTTTTTTGGCCACTACATCTACCATTCTGGATCACTATCTACGCAGTATTAATGAAGGATTTTCCATAGGGTTCACATCAATTCTGATCATCGTAAGTCACTTTTCCCTGTGGCAAAATGGTTATTAAAACTCTTGCTCTCGGTACTTCAGAATTATTTTATGAAATCCTCCATGTCCTCAACATTAATGTGATGTAGATGATCCCACAGCTCTCGAGTTGTGGGGCAAACATTTACCTATCTTTGTTTTTGGAAAAATTCAAATTTAGGCCCTTGAACCTTCAGGTTTTGTTCTATTCAGCATTTGTAATTCTATATATTTGATTGAGCTTTTCAGTCCTCTGAAGTGGTTAATTGAACAGCATACACATAAAAGGATTGCCTATGTCAATGTGAACGAAAAAAGTGAAATTTTAAGGGCTTTATAAAACAATTAAATGGCGAGGGCTCAACAGAACTAGCATGAAACGTGAGAATGATACACGGTCTTGTTTTCTATATGCATGTTTCGTTTGCTCACTTTGCTTCTATCTCCAGGTGGGTTCGATCATTGAATTACGAAGATCCTACCAAGCGTACAATGTTATGCCGAGTCTTGCTAAGGCATTGCGGCGTTATGGACTATGATCATGCAAGCGGACCTATGGAAGTCTTTTGATGAGTGCTTTATTGATGGTGAGATGGATCTTGTTTTTTAGAGAGGGAAACCAACAGAATTCGAAAATCCAACAATCGCATCAGATAGCAACTCTGGATTGGTGAAGGTGGTTCAGCTTATCAACAGGATGATCAGGTTTTGGAGCCTGAGATGATATGATGTAGAAACTGTATCATTATCATGGAGAGTTTATTGCTGTGGAATGCAGATTGTGAATATTATCCTAAAGTTTTGGAATTTGAATAGATTGAAGCTTTATGGTGATTATAAAAGTAGTCCTCACAGACAATGTTGCGGCTCACCAGGAAGATTGAGAGAGAGTTCCTAGACTTACTTTTATCAGAATATTTTAGGCTTCTCATAGGGAGATGTTTGTCAACCAGTTAGTTGCTTATGTCCGTCATAGCATTATGAGTTATGCGGAACTCAATGGATAACCTCTACCTTTGATTAAACTCACTAATAAATCAAATACTCTGTATTACATAAATGTCTTTCCTCACGGTTGAGCCGCTTCATTTTAGATTTGACATAAATGCCCTCATCATGATAAAGGCACTTTATTTTTCGCATTCAATCTATTAATTCATCTAATCAACACAAAAGTAAATAAATGTTACCCACTTCCAGATGTTTGACTGAGCTTACAAGGATAACTCCAGAAAGTGTTCAGTGCAACCTGCACTCAACATAGTTTTCAACTTATAGTCTTTAATACTTATAATATATAGCTATAACACACATATATATAAAACTCAAAGCACTCTATGAGAATACTTGACATAGTGTTACGACACATAAATAATCATATCATAAGCTATGTACAACTAATACATGTTAAATTTAATAATTTTAAATATCTTAATATTTAAATACTTAAATACCCTATCTAACATGTTGTTATTGTACCCACATAATCACAAGAAATAGTAATCATAGATGGGTACTTTTACCTTTTCGGAAAATATATCTTACAAAGTTGAAAATATTGGTTTTATAGGTAGACTAACACCTTATCACATAAACATTCACATAATTCACATAACCATAAAAATAGATAAATTTATATAATTATGTATAATTTGTCTATAGTGTACCATGTTAAGACCGTTCCTGAAAAATCATGTATTATTTAGGAGATAATATATAATATATTGTAATATTAAGTATATACTATATTTATTACAAGTAATTTGCTTAAAATAAAATGTCGACTAGTTAGTGCAATTGTATTTTCAAATATCACTAGAATTAAGGTCACGATTTTGAAAATATTTTTGATCATATGACATGTATCCATATGTTCATGTGATTTATGTAATTCATTGCAACATAAATTTTGATTAAATTTCTAGTTGTTATTCGTGCCAAAGATTTTATGTTTATAGCAAAGATAAATTCAAAAATATTCATTAAAATAAATCTCTTTTTTTTTTTTTTACCAGTCGAGTGATACGAGTGAGCTTGAACTCATTGGTAGCTTCTCCAGCAAGACTAATAAAACTTTACTTTCTTGAAAATCACTAAAGTTTGATAATACTTTCATTGGAAATAAATCATTTAAAGAAATTTAAACGCACAAATAATTAATCTAAATATGATATGCATGTTTTTGGAATTGGGGTGTTTATAGAAAAATTGTAGAGAAAACCAAAAAAAAAAAAATAGTCGTTGGAACCGTTGTTCCTGTTTTCCCATTATGGCCGGGGCATTAACCGACAATCCCATTTTTTTTGTTTTTTTTAAATGTTAAAATTCGTCATTAGATCCAACGGTTCAATAGGTGGATGGAACCGTCGGTTCGAACCGGAACCACCAACCCCTACTTATATTTGAACATCGGGATTTATGATTTTTTTTTCAACTTCAAAAATCAAATCAATGATTTTTCAAACCATCGACCAATGTTCTGGCCCGCCAATTCTCGGGTAAGAATCGAAACCGTGCCCACTTCTAAAGAAAATAATCTCCATCTCTCTATCCCTATAATAAAAATCATGTCACACAAACAATTTTGTTCAAAATAAGAGTTTGGTTTTGTTAGTCAAACTAATAATTCAAAAGTTTTTTAATTTATAAATAAGTCAAATCAAAAATTAAAAGTTATATATAAATGATAATTTATATTGGAGGATTATATCTTTATTTAATTTAACAAAAAATAAAAATTACACATTTGTGAAATATGACTCTTTTATTTCAAGATGGAAGCAGTATTTTTTGAGAGGTATTATTTTAATTTTACTCAAAAAATTATAACCTATTTTAGATTTTAACTGGTCGCACTAAAGCGGATTCCGCAGAGACACGAGATACTGGAAATGCTCCCACTTCTGGAGTTCGTACCGGTGGAAATGATCGGTGTAATCCCCGAAATGAACGACAATAATGTCATTCTTAAATTTATTATTATTTTTGGATTTTATTGTTATTTGTATATCTATATAAATAATTTTCTTATTTCACTAATTATATATTTACTTAAGTGTCTGACGATTAAGATACATTAATTAATTTATATAAATCTAAACAATTATTTAGGTTTTAAATAAAATTTTATATTTATTTCAATAATTATCAAATCTATTAAATGATTTTTAGATATTCTTGGTTGATTTAAAGGATTCTGTATTTACATAACAAATTTTAGTTTCTACCTTAAATTTTTTATTTATTTTTAATAACTTTTCGATTTATTTATATCTATTAAGTGTGATGTGCCAAATTTTGCTCTCCAAAATAGTCAAAGACTTCATCATTAGACCCATGTAAGTTTCTTTTTCAGCCAACAATCACAATTACGATTGAATGTTGTGCACAAATTACTACTCTCGGATATAAATTGGCATCCATGTAATATCATGGACAATTTTAAAATGAAAATTAAGAAAAATATTTATGTCTGAAGCTAGCCTAAACATGGAAAATCATGTTTTTCTTATAATCAAAATCAGTCAAATGCCCTGTGGCCCCTGGATTTTTGCATCACTGTTGTATATATACCTATGATTAACGGATTGAGATGTATTTTGCCGTCAGACTGCAAGAAAATAAGAAAATTGGTTAATTATTTTGTCTGCAGATGAGTTTCATCGTACACACGAGACAAACTTGTCGACAAAAGGCACCAACTCCCGAAAATGGAAGAAAGATATATTATAAGTAAAGACAACCAAAATAGACAATCGATCTGGTCCAAACATGGAGAACAAACCAATGTGCATGAGGCCTATATATACACCAGCAGGTAGCCACTTCACAGAACTGTCAGAGAACATTCCCAGAGAAAGAAAGAGAAAATGGTTTTTGTCCGAAAAGCCAACACTATCATTGTGGCTGCCCTAATCATGGGCCTGTTTTTGGTTGCTGAAAGTGATCCAAACACCTCTGTGAATCTCTCGCGATGCAATGTGGATGGGTATTCAGCAGGGGACCCTTATGCCAACAGTGTGGACTATGTTCTTGCTGACTTGATGAATGTTACGCCCAATCATGGCTACGATTACTACACACAGTCTCCATACGCGGCCGCCGTTTCTTACGGCCACGCCACCTGCAGCACGGCGCTGTCATATAACGACTGTGCCGACTGCCTCGTTGCCGCTAGAGCCACCGTCACCTCCGACTGTGCTGCTAAAATCGGGGGGACGGTGGAGATGGTGGATTGTTCCATAAGATATGAGAACTATGCTTTCTGATAGATGCATGGGATGGAATTTTGAAGAAGTTGATCAGGAGAGCGCTGCGTAGCTTACGTTCTTTTGTTTTTCCTTGTTGTTGGGTTGGATTTTGTTTTGCGCGCGTGCTTGTGTGTGTGCGCGCGTGTTTTCTAGCTATTTCTGGTATGGGGCAACATGTAGCTGTGCGTTGAAGGTTCTTTGCTACCTACATTAAATTATGTTACAACAAAAATGTTACACGATATTTTTTTACCTCAAAAAGTTCTATGATTAAGTTATAAAATTTATTAAAATATATCTAAATATATAATAACATATGTAGAGACGTTAAAGTGTAAACTCGTATTTTTTGTGCTTGAATAAATTGTGAGATCACTGCATCGATAAATATCTATTCTCAAATGTATATATTTTTCAGATTATATAAATATAATAACATCAAGCCTTCACCAGGTATTTCAGCCTTTCCATGAACAACTGCAACTATGGGCAGCCAACTACAACTGCAAAAAAACAAATCGGAAAATACATGAACAAATATGAGCAGCCAACTTCCAAAATCCATCATCACATTGCTTATTATAATGGTATTCTTGCAACAACATTTTTTGATCCAAACACAACCACAAACACTGGGCCACTGGCCCGGTCCGGCCCTTATCTGCCGCAGAGAAACGACGACGCCTATCGCAAGAGCGTGACCGTGGCCTATGTTGTATGTGCCGTAGTTGCCAGAGACGCAGTCTCGAGCTCTTTGTCACGGACTTGTTCCCTTAACAACGAACCGTGCGGCCTTAGCTTATTTCCACCCCTCGCGGTTGCTAAGTCAGCCTCTCTCGAAATGTGAAGTGTGTGCAAAAGTGTTGGCAAGAAAGTAAAGAGAGCAAGTATTTGGAGGAAAGCTTTATTCACTCAAACTTACTTGAGAACTTGATTGGAACTTGATGGTTACAAATGAAAGGAATGGCCCTATTTATACTACTCCACCTCCTCAACGGACGGTGGTGATCTATTTGATCCTACGGTGGAGATTAAGTCTCCAGAATTCTCTACAAGTTCCTACACATTTAGAGAGTTCTACACACTCTCTAGAATTCTCCCTACCCTACTATACATTTCTAGAGAATTCTATGTACAAAGGGTTGTGGATGTGGGCTAAGTGCTTGGGCTTGAAGATCGGGCTTAAGAATTGGGCTTGAGAAGGTGCAAACCTCTCAAGCCTAAGTGCAAAAATGGCCCATGAGCCCAATTTCGTGACATTCTCCCCCACCTATTCCGGCGGTGTCCTCGTCGCCTCGTATTGTTGAAGTTGATGCTTGAACTGCCACAAGTCATCTTCGGGTTCCCATGTTGCCTCAGATTCTGGCAGTCCCTTCCATTTGATTAAGTATTCGGTGCGGGGTGGAACGCCTCTCCTTCGAACCACTCTCTTCGATAACACCTCTTGGATCTCCTTGTCAAATGACTTGGTCACTACGGGAGGTGCTCGTTGAGAGTACCCACGGCTTTGATCTTCCATGTCTTCATTGTACGGCTTCAACATACTCACATGGAAGACCGGGTGAATTTTCAAAGTGCTAGGTAGGTCAACACGATAAGATACCTTGCCTACCTTAGCAGTGATGGGAAAGGGGCCTTCGTACCTTCGTACCAAGCCTTTGTGCAAACTCCGTAAGGCTTTAAACTGTTGTGGCAAGAGCTTCACAAGGACTTGGTCCCCAACAGTGAACTCCCGGGATCGCCTCTTTTCATCTGCCCACTTCTTCATACGCTTGCGGGCTTTCTCTAGGCATGCTCGGGCGATGTCGGCTTGTTCCTCCCACGATTTTGCCATTTTAGTTGCCCCTGGGCTTTTCCCATCAACGAGAGGTGTTGCCAGCGTGTGGGGAGTCAGGGGTTGTTGTCCCGTGGCCAATTCGAATGGACTCCTCCCTGTGGCTTCACTTCTCTGCAAGTTATACGAGAATTGGGCAATATCAAGTAATTTGGCCCAATCCCGTTGATTGGCACTCACAAAGTGCCTCAAATAACACTCCAACAAAGCATTTGCCCGCTCAGTCTGCCCATCTGTTTGCGGGTGAAAGCTTGTGGAGAAGTTAAGCTCGGTGCCAAGGAGCTTGAACAATTCCGTCCATAAACGTCCCGTAAAGCGGGGGTCTCGATCACTCACAATGTTCCTTGGCAACCCCCAATACTTCACAACGTGCTTGAAAAATCCTCTTGCTGCTTCCTCGGCGGTGCAATCCTTGGTACATGGGATGAATGTACCATACTTGGAGAATCGATCTATCACCACCATGATAGACCCATAGCCTTCTGACTTTGGTAGGGCGCTTATGAAGTCCAGGCTGATAGAATGCCACGGTCTTTCAGGAATGGGTAGTGGCTCGAGCAGTCCCGCGGGTTGCCTATTCTCCACCTTGTCTTGTTGGCACACAAGACAAGTCCTTACGTATAGCTCGACATTATCCTTCATTTGGGGCCAAAAATATGTTGTCTCCAATAGTGCCATCGTGCACTTTTGGCCCGGATGTCCCGCCCACTTTGTGTCATGGCATTCCTTGATAAGGTCTCGCCTCAAATTGTCCCATTTTGGAACAAATAGCCGCCTGCCCTTGGTGTAGAGTAGGCCATCCTCTACCCAGAAGCGCTGCGTCTTGCCTTCCTCTGCCAACTTCTTAAGTTCCTTAGCCATGGGGTCATGCTCAAGTCCCTCCTTGATGCGATCAATAACGTCCCCTTTGGCTAGGCTGATGGCTGCCAATTCCGCTTTTCGGCTGAGGGCATCGGCTACCACATTGGCTTTTCCCGGCTTGTATTCCAATGTGTAGTCAAATTCAGTAAGGAAATCTTGCCATCGAGCTTGCTTAGGCGAGAGCTTCTTTTGAGTTTGAAAGTAGCTTGTGGCGACGTTGTCCGTCTTGATAGTGAAATGTGCTCCCAACAAGTAATGTCGCCACACTCGCAAGCAATGGACCACCGCGGTCATCTCCTTTTCTTGCACCGTATAACGCCGCTCAGTATCATTGAGTTTGCGGCTTTCAAAGGCTATTGGATGTCCCTCTTGCATTAACACTCCTCCGATAGCAAAGTCGGAAGCATCGGTGTGTACTTCGAACTCCTTTGTGAAGTCGGGTAAGGCCAAGACAGGTTCTTGGCTAACAGCGGCCTTCAACCCTTTGAAGGCTTCCTCACATTCTTCGGACCACTCCCATGTCCTGCCTTTCTTGAGTAGGTCCGTTAAGGGAGCAGCTCGCGCCGAGTATCCCTGTATAAAACGCCGGTAATAATTAACAAGACCAAGGAAAGATCTAAGTTCCGTTACCTTGGTCAGGGCCTCCCACTCCATGATGGCTCGCACCTTGGATCCATCCATTTGTATTTTCCCATGGCCGATAACATGTCCGAGAAATTGCACTTCCTGGGTGGCGAAGGTGCATTTCTCCCTCTTAACATAAAGCTCGTTCTCCCTCAATACTTGGAAGGCAGCTCGTAGGTGGTCGACGTGCTCCTCAAGAGAATTACTATAGACGACAATGTCGTCCAAATAGACCACCACAAACCGGTCCAAGTATGGGTGGAAGATCTTGTTCATTAATGTGCAGAAGGTTGCCGGGGCATTAGTTAGTCCAAATGGCATGACTAACCATTCGAATGACCCGTATCTTGTGATGCATGCTGTTTTTGGCTCGTCCCCTTCTGCTATTCGGACTTGGTAGTAGCCTTTTTGTAAATCCATCTTGGTGTAAACCTTAGCTCCTCCAAGTCTGTCGAACAAATCGGCAATTAATGGGATGGGGTAACGGTTTTTAATAGTTACCTTATTCAGTGCCCGGTAGTCCACGCACATCCTCAATGACCCATCGTGCTTCTTTTGGAAGAGTACCGGAGCGCCGTATGGTGCCTTCGAAGGTCTAATCTTCCCTGTGTCCAATAATTCTTTGAGTTGCCTTCGAAGTTCTTCCAGTTCGGGTGGAGCCATCCGATAAGGAGCCATAGAGGGCGGTTTAACACCCGACTCCAATTCGATTTTATGATCCACTTCTCGCCTTGGTGGGAGTTTGTTGGGCAGGGATGCCGGCATAATGTCCTTGTTCTCCTCAAGGACCTTTTGAATGATGGAGGGTACTTCCTCCATCTTGTCGGCGGGTTGATGCTCCTCTTTGGCCACGGCCAAGTATGTGGGTTCACCTCTTTTCACCCCCTTGGTGAATTGCATGGCTGATAATTGCTTGTCCTCCCGAGTTTGGCCGTTAAGTGACTTGAGGGTGGGGATCATACAAGGTGATCCTTTTTCAAGGATGCACACAGTATTAAAAGATGGCATGGGGATAGCAGTTACCTGTCGTAAGAAATCCATGCCAAGCATGACTTTAAAGTCGTCCATGGGTGCCACTGTAAGGTTCACTTGGCCCTTCCAAGTGCCTAACTGTAGCTCTACGCCTCGAGCTACTCCATTGAGCGGTTGAGCTTTGGCATTCACAGTCTTCAGCCAACCCTCGCCCTTCGTCCATTGAAGCTTTAATCTCTTAGCTTCATCTTCGGTTATGAAATTGTGGGTAGCCCCTGTGTCTACTAAGGCTTTAGTTGGCACCCCGTTGATATGTGCCTCCACGTACATTAGCCCCTTGCTAGATGTCGTGGGCATTGGCTTTGCCTTTAACGCATTGAGGATTTGGAGTGAGCCCATGTGACTCGCCTCCTCTTCCGGGCGACTCTCCGTCTCGTGCCTTTCCACCATTGCTGACAAGGACCCAAGCTTTGGGCAATCCTTCATAGCATGGGGCCCTTTACATACAAAGCATCCATCTTTGGGGACGAAGGCTTTCTTCCTCTCCTCGTAGTTGGATCGGGTTGGTTGTTTGTCCCGACCTCTGAAGTTGTGCCTTCGATTGTCCCGGCCCCGATCGTCCCTATCTTTCCCATCTCGCCTTTCTCCCCCACCTTTGGCTTGGTACTTCTCTTTCCTTGGAGGAGCATCAGTGCGCGAATGTGGTTGGAAGTCGGATATGGATTCAACGACGGCAATGGCCTCGTCTACAGATTTAACACCCCGTCGATGTACCTCCTGCTTGGCCCAACTTTGTAACAGTCGCCCTTCGTCCATTGAAGCTTTAATCTCTTAGCTTCATCTTCGGTTATGAAATTGTGGGTAGCCCCTGTGTCTACTAAGGCTTTAGTTGGCACCCCGTTGATATGTGCCTCCACGTACATTAGCCCCTTGCTAGATGTCGTGGGCATTGGCTTTGCCTTTAACGCATTGAGGATTTGGAGTGAGCCCATGTGACTCGCCTCCTCTTCCGGGCGACTCTCCGTCTCGTGCCTTTCCACCATCGCTGACAAGGACCCAAGCTTTGGGCAATCCTTCATAGCATGGGGCCCTTTACATACAAAGCATCCATCTTTGGGGACGAAGGCTTTCTTCCTCTCCTCGTAGTTGGATCGGGTTGGTTGTTTTTCCCGACCTCTGAAGTTGTGCCTTCGATTGTCCCGGCCCCGATCGTCCCTATCTTTCCCATCTCGCCTTTCTCCCCCACCTTTGGCTTGGTACTTCTCTTTCCTTGGGGGAGCATCAGTGCGCGAATGTGGTTGGAAGTCGGATATGGATTCAACGACGGCAATGGCCTCGTCTACAGATTTAACACCCCGTCGATGTACCTCCTGCTTGGCCCAACTTTGTAACCCATCGATGAAGTAGAAGAGGAGGTCATCATCTGTTAAGCCGGGGATTTGAAGCATGAGGGTTGTGAACTCTTTCACATATTCTCTGATTGTGCCCCTTTGCTTCAATTCCCTTAGCTTTCTCCGAGCTTCGTAGACCACATTCTCGGGGTAGAAGTGGCACTTAAGTTCCCTCTTGAAATCATCCCAAGTGTCAATCCGGCATGAACCCCGTTCCATGTCGGCATGTTTCCTGCGCCACCACAGCATGGCAGTATCGGAAAGATATAAGGAAGCAGTTCTTACCTTTGATGCTTCGTCTGTAAGGTTGAGCCCCTCGAAATATTGCTCCATACGCCATAGGTAGTTCTCAACTTCCTTGGCGTCCCTCGCTCCATTGAACCCAGTCGGCTTGGGGCATTCCACTCGTGGTGTGGCAATGGATGTGCTAGCCTCCCCGCTAGCTGCGGCCCTCTTGCATAAAGCCAAGTCCTCTCGCATCCCCCCGATGCTCTTACGGAGGGCTTGGATGGCATCCTCAAGATTGGCAAAGCGAGCCTCCATATCATTATTGATATCTTCCACGTCCCCCTTGAACGTGTCAAGTTCCTCTAGGACATGATCCTCCAAGGTCTTAAAATCAAATTGGACCTTCTCAAGTTTTTCCCCAAGCTCGGCAGCAACAGGCTCCCATGAGGAACCCTCACGAGCCTTGCTTTGGTCGCGCTTTTTCTTGGGCTGGACTTGAACGGTCTCTCGGCCTCGTTCCTCGGACACGTTGGATTCGTTTCCTGCCATTACTTCGCTTGTGCACAGCTAATAGCTCAAACCTGGCTCTGATACCACTTGTCACGGACTTGTTCCCTTAACAACGAACCGTGCGGCCTTAGCTTATTTCCACCCCTCGCGGTTGCTAAGTCAGCCTCTCTCGAAATGTGAAGTGTGTGCAAAAGTGTTGGCAAGAAAGTAAAGAGAGCAAGTATTTGAAGTAAAGAGAGCAAGTATTTGGAGGAAAGCTTTATTCACTCAAACTTACTTGAGAACTTGATTGGAACTTGATGGTTACAAATGAAAGGAATGGCCCTATTTATACTACTCCACCTCCTCAACGGACGGTGGTGATCTATTTGATCCTACGGTGGAGATTAAGTCTCCAGAATTCTCTACAAGTTCCTACACATTTAGAGAGTTCTACACACTCTCTAGAATTCTCCCTACCCTACTATACATTTCTAGAGAATTCTATGTACAAAGGGTTGTGGATGTGGGCTAAGTGCTTGGGCTTGAAGATCGGGCTTAAGAATTGGGCTTGAGAAGGTGCAAACCTCTCAAGCCTAAGTGCAAAAATGGCCCATGAGCCCAATTTCGTGACATCTTGCTCTGCCTACGCATATAAATGATCCAGCAACCAAACATCTAAATGACTCCATCAGGATTGATGATGGATTTGAAAATTTCGATACCAAATTCTATCAATCTTATTTTAAATTAAATTACAAACAGATTCCAACGACTTTAAAATCCACTCTCAAATGCCTTCAACCAGTGCAAGTTAAAGGATAATAAGTCGTAAAAAAAAAATAGTCATCTCATTCGCCACAAACTCAAACAAAGGAGCAAAAAAAAAAAAAAAAGATGGAGACGTTCTAATTCGGAATTTAATTAACAGGTCATTGAAGATTAACACAAACTTGAACACTTAAACAAGCAATTCAGTGACCTAATCATGATTCAACCTATCTAATTTAAAAATTGTGCAACTAATCATCTTCCTTCTCGGCGTCTTCTTCAACGGGACCCGGCTTCACAGCATCATCGGGGTCGGAATCATCCATCGCGGATCGGGTCTTCACAAGCCACGGCTTGAGCGCGAGCTCGATCGCGAGCCAGCCGGCAGCCAAAGCTCCGAATACAATTGCAGCCGATTTCGCCGAGCTTGTCTTCGCCATTAGATATCACGGGAACGAGGATTCAGTGAGCGAGAGAGAGGAAGAAAGATTTGTTGTGTTTCGCAGTGGGGGGTTTCAATAGCAAAGGGATCATATAGAAATGCGTACAGGTCAGGGTTGAAATGTGGCCCAACTCAATTGGGCCTTTGAAGTTAACCACTGCAACAAGTTAGTAATAAGTACATTTAAATCAAATTAATTTTATTGCATTTTAAATTTTCCGAATTTTAAAAGGATCATAATTAAATATTTCAATAAATTAAAAATTCAAATTTGTTCTTGGGCAGCTATACGTCACAGCGCACAAATGTCAATGAAAAAGAAAAGTGTGGATCATTTTACTAATTTAATAAGAGTGTCAGAAATCTTGGGCCTTACGAAATAAGTTGAAGAACTCACTGTTTATTATTTTATTTTATAAATCACATTTACAAATTTACTCAAGTTCATAGTATAAAGGGCCCAGCAACTTTCTATTTTCCTAGATTTTATTTGTTTCGATTTTATTAAATTCTCCTTGTAATAGATTTTGTATGATTTTAATTTTTTTAAATTAGTGGTATCAATTTTATGGAAATGTCGGTTCTTGTAATAAGTTGCTCTTCCGATTTTGTAAGAGGGATATTTATCTTAGAAGAAGGGTGAGGGGGTTTATCATAGGAGAATAATGACCTGTTCTTGCATGAAGAAGGACGAGCTATTCTTGCATGAACTATCTGCATGAAAAAGAGTGAGTTGATCCGAAGGATCATTGTATTTATTGGTTGGAACTTTACAATGTATTATCCTTAATCTTTTGAGAATCTCCTCATTATCTTCTTCAGCGATGCTAAAGGAGCTGCAAGAGCGTCTGGAATCATATATAGAAGAATCAACGTCCCAAATAAAGTGATCGTTGATACGATCAATGTATATGTTGCTTCCATATGATCTCAATGAAGAGAAATAATAGATATTTTCATCCTTTATATATGTGTGTGTGAGAGAGAGAGTGCATGTATTGAAGGTATCTTGATATTGCCTATTTATATATAATAAAATATATATATATATATATATATATATTTATTTTTTATTAATCGTGACAAAAACTATAAAGTCTTGATTCTAATCTAACTCTACTTTTTTTTTCTTAATTATTTTTATTTCCTAGTTAAAATTTATAAACTAATTAAATTCATAAAGTAATTTAATTAAACAGTAAACCGATTTTTTACTTAAGTATTAAAACTTTAAATTTCTAACAATAATTATATGTGATGTTTTCAGTTTATTTTTATGAAATTTTTCAAAATGAGAAGAACTTTCTTTAAAATGTAATATATATTTGGCTTTTTTTTAAAAAAAATTTCTTTAAATTACAATAAATAATATATGTTATTATTGTGCTAAAATTTTATAATTAACAAGTATGTAAATTTAAATTACATTCAAAATAAAGTTTCAGAATTAATGTTTGATCTTGATACACTTTCCAGCATAGTTTAGTATTAATAACTAGTACTTCACTCATGAGATACATGGATTATAATATTCTTAATTTTTCGAAAATAAATAAGTTTAATGTAAAAAAAAAATTTTAATATTAAATAGTATAAATGGATTGTATTTTTGTAAGAAAAAATAGATTTTTAAATGAATCTTCTCTTTTGTCAAAGGTGTATTTAAAAAATTCATACTTGTAACCCTAACTCAGTGACAGTAATTTAGTTCCCCAAATTCATTGAGAGTAATTTAGTTCCACAAAGTGAGAGTGATTTAGTTCTCTACATTTACTGAAATTTAACACAAAGGCTCTAATCCAACTCAAAACGTATTAAGATGAAAAAAAATCAAACAGAAAATTAACATTTTTAATTTGTAAATTTAGATTTGATTTATTTCTATATCTCCACAAATAGTCCAATCCCAAAGAAAATATTTGGATAAAAATATATAATATTAAGATGAGCAGTCCTACTTATTACCATGATTAAAATATAATTATAGATAATATATATAGATATTATTTAGTTTGAAAATTTATTTAATTCCAGTTCATAAATTTCAAGAACTTGAATTATAATATATTATGCATGTTTTATTATCGCTATATAACAATATGACTACATTTTTATATTTCACTCGACACACACATATATATATATATATATATATATATATATGTGTGTGTGTGTGTGTGTGTGTGTGTGTGTGTGTGTGTGTGTGTGTGATCTAACAACATATATAAGTACAAAAATATATTCGAGGTAAAGGGGTTTAATGTACAGGTAAAAAAAAAAAGCCATCATACATAAGGTTTTTCCCAATATTATTTACTTTTTTTTTTTTAAAGCCAGGCCCATTAGTATTTCATTGTACATTAGTAAATACTTTTTATATCACCATTGTTTGTAAATTTAATTTTCAATATTCTGAAAAGAAAAAAAAAAAAAAACCCTGATTTTCAACTGTAAATTTTCAGTGTATAATAATGTAGCATACAATTATTAAAAGATAATGACTCTCCATCTCTGCAGACACAAGTACTTGAAGGGCTTTAATAATAATTAGTATTATCTGAACTTTATAACTTTCAGCTATATAATAGTTATTGAAAGTTGGAACTTGTGGGTTACTAATACACCGTCTCAGCTTAAAATTTAAGTAACAGATGATAATGAAGCTGCAAATCCACAATAGCCATCCTTGAAAGTTGCAAAAATTATAAGTTGATAAAAAGCAAAGAAGAGCCTAGGAAAAAATAAAAGGGACCTCCAAAGTTGGTTTCTAACTGACACAAGTAATATCGAACACAATTTACATACAATGGGTGCATGTGCATCGTCGTGTAAATAAATGGTGTATACAACTGGCACTCAGTGTAGGATCCACCAAACAGCTCAGAGTGCTTATTTTCAGCCAACTATGAACAAACAATATAAACGCAATTAAGGTTGGAATTATGCAGGGATTTCAAATCCCCAACAATCCAAACAACCACCGAGAGATATGCTATCGTAGATTTGAATTCTTCAACCCAAATGGAGCCTACAAGAACTTGCAAGGAAAGAATCCGGATACACCGTGAAGTTCATATATGAATTTAGAAAGAAGGATGCATGAATAAGAAGAAACTGCTTCAATCAATACGAATTAACAAACATTTGATCTCTCACTCAAGTCCAGCTAAGTCGGAAGCTAAGCACATGAAATTTCCTCTGGTACAGATGTTTTACGTAACCAGTAACTGACCAATTAATACAAAAAATGAGATAATTGGAGCACTGTCTAGCGTCCTCGACCACGGCCACGACCACGGCCACGGCCCCGACCACGCCCCAAAGCTCTCCCTGAATTTGCAGATAACAAATACATTAAATACAACTAGAGGTCCATTTTATTTCAGCTGACTTTTTTTTAAATAAAAATTAATGAAAAAAAGCTATGTGAAATTATGACTGTACCAGCAGTTGGTTTCTTGGGCTTGACCCTAGGTGTCTCCTCCACGAGCAACGTCTCGAGATTTAAGCTGTCAGGAAGGATGTAATACCGAATATTGTTACCCCTTACACTCAGGTGATCCATTGTCACCGGATTCTTTCCCTTCAGAGTAAGTTTTACAGTCTTCAGATGAGTGTTCATGCTGATATCAACACCTATAAAAAATAAGAGCCAGAGTCAGAAATTGCAGTTCAAATGGCCATACCCTACATGTCTTAGATTATTAAATAACTGAAGAATGCAGGCAAGAAGTCTATGATCTTCCAACTTATATTGTTATTTGTGAAAAGGAAATTAAAATTCAGAGTGAACTTAGTGCTCTGCTAGTAATCATTTTTGCATGCTTAGTTTTGATTTAGACAACTTCTTGGTGGGTGTAATTTGGTTCTGGAAATGTGTGTCTCACATTTGTTATCTACATTTCCTTTTTATAGCAAGCATAAACATGAGTTTGCAAAATTCTGCTATTTAGGCTCCACCACATCACCATCATTCTCAATATCTCAGCCATCCCCCACTTTCTTTCTTGTTATTGCAATTCTTGCAAATACACTTGATAATTGAAGGATAATGATATCACAACCAAAACGGGAAAATACATCAATTCTGCCCCCACTAAATAATCATTGATACAACCAACAATATCCCATTAACACCTTTTTGATCTGGGGGGATTCAAATATATAACAGGAAGAAAAAAAATTATTAGAGACAAATTTGTTTCTATGCCTTTTGTGGTCATACAAATGTGATGGTGATTTATATTATTGATGGAATATCGTTAAGATTTTATAAAGCAAGTTGAGTTGCTAGATGGCTGAGGGGACAATAAGAATTCTCACAAAATGTCCGAATTTGGATTGAGTTGGAATGGCTTGTCACATAACCTAAGACACAAGGGAAATGTTGAGGGACAAGAAATTTGGGATTCTAATTGTATGGTTTTCCTTCTCCAACCCTTATCCGCAAATTTGTAAAAGGGTTCAAACTTTATTATTAAAACTAAAATAAATAAATAAATAAATAATTATCTCACAATTAACCATGAGAGCAGTTTTTCCTTATTTTGGACAGAAGGACTTTTATTTATTTATTTTTTTAATTTAGTCTGTTGCCTCCTATTTCTGAAATTTTGATCCAAAAAAAAACAAAAAAAGTACTTCTCATTAGATAAATTTGGAACATAAAACTATAGGGTCAACCAGATGAGCTCTTGGACTCCATGTTAGAGGAGAATTTTTTTTAAAAATAGCATCTGGATAAATTAATATGGTTTATAGTTACAGGGCCAAGATACTTTTGTGAATTGAAGAGGTACTCTAATTATCAATATGTATTAGGTCAAAGGCAAGGTAAAGTGAACATAACTACTCCAACAAATAGTGATGCTCATTGCCACTTAATTTCATTGCGTACATGAATCTTAATCTCCCAAAAATTACAGTGGTTTTTGTGACAGCTTAAATGTGAATAATATAGGAAAAGGCTACTGGTGCTTACACAGTGGTTTTGAGACAGCTTAAAAGTGACATTACCATAAAAAATTACTGACATATTCCACTTAATTCTAGTCCTTACATAACTCCTAATCCCTCCAAATTACACTCTAATATGAACAATCTAGGAAAGGTTGCTTTAACATATTTTATGGTGAAAAATCTCTTTCGGAAAGTGATTTTATCATAAGCACTTCCTGAAATATTCTAATAAAGCCTACTTTGATTTGATAGCTGAATAAAAGCTTCTAGATAGATTAGCAGCCAATTTCGTCTCCCTATCCCTCTTTAGATGCACGTGGACAATCAATAAAAAGGAATGTAACAAAAGTCCTCATATATGTGATATAAGGGTAGATTAACTTGGCAATAATGCAAATTCATGACTAACAGCAAAAGAAAAGGCATCAGTTTGCCAACAAGATATAGCCCAAATGAAAATAGACCTACAGCAATGGAGGCGTTATTGAACAAACAGACATCCTAATCTGGTATCTCTTCATCATAGATAACAGTTTTAGGCCCCAAACTCTTCGTCTAGGAAGAGTAAAATCCTATCTCAAAGAGAAATTTTCATTTGTGGGGCAACACTAATCAGTTTTGTGATGCATTCCCAATTTGCATTTGCATCCAATTAACTGCCTACCGACTACTTCAGCCTAACACATAATGACCATCTCCAATGCAAGAGAGCTGACAAAAGGTCTGAGATCTCACTTCCAAATTAAACTTTGATACGACCGGTTATGGTAAAATTGCTGCTTGTGTAAGCCAAATAATGGGCGAATTATTGCTAACATTATGTTTTCTTTTCGAATTAATCTTTTGACAACCAAGTGACTATAAAATCAGGAAAAAAACCAAAATTTCGTCGAACAATTTCAAATATATATCCCGCACAAATATAACCGAAAAGCATACATCCACGGAAATTAAAGTAAGGACAATGATAAGAACCTGTAATGGTTCCGTGAACGATAGTGCCATTCTTGAGCTCAATAGACACCGTCTCATTGTTCAATTTCATCAAAAATCTGCGTGAAGAAATCACGAAAAGACCAAATAAGAAGGCAAACATTTTCAATATTGGAAAACAAACAAAACTAAGAGAAGGCAGAAAAGAAAACAAAACCTGACGAGCTTCATTGTTTCAGGGGTAAGACGACGAAGCTAGGGTTTCAGTAGAAGCAACGCAGAGAAAATACAAAGACCTCTGTCGAGGGAGAGGGTTTTAGAGCTTTGGCCAATAGACGATATGGAGTACTATGGTAAATTTTGATGAGTCCTGCGACGTCGTATAGATGCCTTATGTTTAAGATTAAGGCCTTCCCCGGGAAGTGGGCCCCTCTTCTCTCTCCTATACACCATCTTTTATCGTGTTTCCCTCTCATGATAATTTAAATCTTCTAAGCTAAATTGATTTTCAGTAACACTTATTTGAGACAGATAAAATTGTTTTATAATATCTTGATTACTAAAAAAAATTTAGGATATAATGTTGATTTAATTAATAAGGCTAATTGAATTATTGATTTATCTATTTTTTATGAGATCGATTCTTATTTATCACTGCTACTATTAATTAGTATAAAAAATTGCATTGTTAAAATCATGGTGTCGTTGCTGAAGAGTGGTTCAAGATTAATTTAATTTTTTATAAGTTAAATTAAGTACTTAATTTTTTGTCTTACTATTAAAGTTTTTCGTTAAAAGAAAAAAGAAAAAAAAGTTTATGTTTTCTCTATATTACAACATTAAGGGCACATTAACAAGATTGAATCATCCAAGGTTCATGTCCGACTGATAATTTTTGTGTGATTTAAATAAGTTTAATTGTTGAGGAGTATAATTAAGTTTATGGAGGTCGTGGCTGCAGCTCAAGGATTCCGCAATTACTCAAACATTATATTTATTATTTTTAAGTTTAACTATAATATTATATATTATTTACTTTTATTTTATAATCATGCAGGCGAGAACCCATATAGACACCTACAAGAATTTAATTACTGAAATATTGTCATTCCAAATATTCTTAAATATTATTAACTCATAATTATAGTTTTAAATTTATTATAAATTTGTGCGTAATAATAATTCCATCCTATAATAAGGATGGTCATAATTTTTTTTAGAAAATTGCCCGTTTTCACCGGAACCAAATCGTTTTTTATTTAAAATCAAGTTACTACAGTATGCAAATTAAAATTTTAACTAAAACTACACCTTCATGTAAAGTTTGGTTTTGATTTTGGACTAAAAAGCATCGTGCCGACTGCCTCCATACATTTATTATTTATATTTAATAATCTACGATATTATGTTTATTTTTCATAATGTTTTTTATACTATACATTAGGTTTAATCTTGATAGGTAATTATTGTCATTGCATATAATATTTTTCTCTCAATATATTTCTTAATTTTCATTTCAATCTTTGGAATACTTTTAATTTCATTAATACAAACTTTTAGATTATGAAATTGTTGGCGAAGTGATTCCCACTCAAAGCTGAGATGTGCGGAATTACTGCATAAAGTACATAAAATTGATAGTCAATTAAATTATTCGATACTCAATTCGAGATTGTTAAATACTATATTTTGATTCTATTTGATAATGGTATCAAACAAGCATGTACCTACTTTTACGTTTGATACACTCAAATTTGAGCTTTATAGTAAAATTCATAAACACAGATCAAATTACTAGAGCTCGATTTGTGTTCAGTTTGATTAAAGTTCATTCAAGTTCGACTCAATTAATAATCAAACAAGCCCATACGCATTATTAGAAGCTCGATAATATTTTAAACATTTTTTAACAATTATACATTTGATTCAACTTGGTTCGTTTTCACCTCTACGTCAGCCCACTTCATTCACTATACAATGATTGTAGTGATTTTGGTCCATGGTTCATTTCATATGGTAGTTAGAGTACCATCTACTTTATTTTACCACAGCTTTGTTTCATTTTTACGATTTTTTGTTTCAACATTATGTCCTTAATTTCAAAGGGCTAATACCTCAAATTAATACACCTCAACATAAACTTATTACTATCAGACTCAAATGCAAACTATCTAATGTGGAACCAATAAATTCTTACAACTATTAGAGGCTAAGGCCTTGAAAGCTTCATTATTGATAAACTTGTTTGAAGAGCATAAGAAGGTGAGATGGTTACAAATGCATAAATACATGGGGTGGCAGTGACTGAGGTCAACTTTCAGCCTCTTGGATTATGAAAGTCTGTTGGATTGGAATGTGGTAGAGACGTGTGGGAAGTCGTTGAGCCCGTTAATGCAGTACAAACCCTCGAAGAAGTTAAAGAGTGTTGCGATATCCTTACTTTTGATGGTAAAAAAACTCATAGATTTGGACTAGATTCTTTATATAGTTATGGTTTGGGATCATAATATGGAGTGTACACAATAATGGAAGTATTGACCAAAGAAATGAATTTAGATGGATCCATTCCAACATCGAACACAACAACACTTTTTTCACAGCCTAGAAGGAATTTTACTCCTGGTTTTGAGTCCAACCGAGCTTGAGGTGGACAAAACTTCCATGTTTATAGAGGAAGAGGACCATAATGGTTCCAATAGACCTAAATGCCAACACACTGTAGAGAAGTATTACAACCTCCAAATGCTTAAGGCTAATTTTTAGCCCAATCTACATTCAACATTGCCACTTCAGGCTAATGTTTTTGGCTTTTATGAATTCATGGCATTCAAGTTTGATTTCTGGAAATGAGTTTTGTTGTGATTTCTAGAAATGAGTTGAAAAAAGGAAAAGGCTGAAAAAGGGGCGGTGAGCTGAAAAACAGGTGAATTGCATCCCAACCAGGAACAAGAGAGAGAAACAAGAGAATTTTGATTGGCACATCACATTTACCTAAACGAAATCTGCTTCTATTTCGGAACTAAACTGCTAACTTTTACTTGGACTGAAGTGTTTGTAATCATTATTTTTGCATATTTAATATTTATCTTCTTTTGTTGTTTTTAATATAATAGTACCTACTTACATATTGGTCTATGTTTAAATTAAATAGATTATGCATCAGAGTTAGACGCGGGCACGGTTTCGGTTCCAAACCGGAACCGCCGGTTCGAACCGGCGGTCAATGGTCCGGTTCGAACCGTTGACCGGTTCCGGTTTGAAACCGAAACCATATTACATACGGTTCGGTTCCGGTTCTCCTTTTTTTGGGGTTCTGAGCTTTCAAAAATATAGATCAACGGCCCAGATCATGTGGCCGTTGGGAACCGGCGGTTTCGAACCGGAACAGGGAACCGGCAGTTCCCACACAAATCTTTAAAAAAAAAAAACAGAACCGGCGGAATCGGGAACCGGAACCGTGTATATGGCGGTTCGGTTCCGGTTCCACCCTCCCTGGTTCCAAAAACCGGCGGTTCCGGAACCGCCGAACCGTGCCCGTGTCTAATCAGAGTTGTTTGATATTTTGCTTCCCTGCGAATAAATAGGAGAATAACCAAAATTTTGGGCAGTGTTGTATAAAGTGAAAACGAACATATCAATTCACTGTAAAGGCATATGCAGCTCAACTTCATCAAAATAAATAAAATTAAGAATTTCAATGAAATTACATAAAATTATGCGACTCAACTTCGTCAATATATTATATTCATTGATAAAATAAAGACACAAAATTACTAGAGAAATATATCAATATGTGGATAACTTACAATATCAAATATTATAAAATAAAAAAAAAAAAACAAAAGTAGAGGATATTTGGCATTTCAACAGATTAATATCAAAATATTTATTACATAATGATATTCTGTCACCATTATTGATATCAACCAGAGAGTTTATTCATAAATACAAAACGCATACAACTCATCAAATTAAATCAACCACAATTATTCCAGCTACATATATTATACACAAACAGGTGTATGAATTACTCTGTTCAAGCATTGGACGTGAAGTTGAAGTTGGCACACGTAGTTTGCCTGCCCAACAGCGTGGAGCTGAATCCCAACCTGTTTGCAGCCAAATCAATCTGCAGCAGATTGTCCTCCAACTGATATCCTCCGATCACTATCGAAGTCCTCGGGTTCAACCCTGCATCCAAGAATCCCAGACACAAAACGTTGTCGTTTACCGAAACCATCGAGTTCGAGCCCGTGATTGTCCAAACAGCGTCCTGTCCCTGCAAAACCAGGTCGATGAAGGGGACAGCAGGCCCGACCCTCGTACTCCCGACGTTCTCGCTGCTAAAGCACACGTCGAAAGGCGCCACTCCGGCGACCCTGCTGATGTTCCTGCTGGCGGCTTCACGAATGTATGCGGCGGTGAACGCTCTGTAAATGGAAGTTTCTAGAAAAGTGTAGGGGTTGACGGTGCTGATCTTGGTTCCTCCGTTGCCCTGGTTGTCTATGGTTAGAAGAGTGTTATTAATGGGAACGGAATTGTTGTTGATTCTGATGGAGTTTACGCGGATGAAGTATTCGGTGGAGGGTTCGCCCTGAGAGAAAGCCGACGCCGTGCTGACGGGGTTTATGAATAACGGCGTGAATCTAAGTGATGCAGAGGCGTCGAAATTGGGGATGCCGCCCAAGAAACGGTAAGGGCCGTCGCCGAAGAATACAACTCCGTTGAATGAAGTTGAGGACGACAGACAGATGGCGAATTTCCGCCGGAAACTGAAAGCTGAGGCAAACTGGGATGGGACTCCGATACGGGCTCTTCCGAGGCCCGCAAGGCCCGTTGTACCCTGAGCCAGGCCCCGGAGAAGAAATGTTGGGGCACACGAGAATATGAACCTGGGTACTGTGGCAATCCGGCCTGGATTGGACCCGTCGGTTGATTGGACTGACACAACATCCTCAGCAAACTCGCCGCTAGTGGCTGTGCTGATGAAGGGGTTGTCCGGAGTAGAACCGCAGGTGTTGTTGTTACAACCGGGTCTTGGCCCATTGAAACAATCCCCACATGAAGTGGATCCGGCCAGGGAGCATTGGGCTGACCGGCAGCGAACAGGCCTGTACGAGGATGAAACGTAGTTGTTGTCGCAATCGACCCACAAGAACTGACCTCCCAGATGGACGACGAGGTTTACAGGCACGAGAGGCGTCCTTTGATTGATTCTGGTGACATATTGTTGGGTGGATGCGTCCTTTCTTATGGGAAGGACAAGAGCATCGGGCCGAAAGGAGGTTTGGGCATGGCCGACGGAGATGACGAGGAGCAAGGATGCGAGAAACAATAGAGAAGAATATGCCATGGTAATATACCTGTTGGAAAGAGTTTGTGTATGGACATCTATTTATAGGTTACTTGAGCATATTAATGAGTAGTTTGCAAATGTCAATTCACGACTACGGATCTAATCTAGAAAGAATTTTGACTAATTTATATTTTAAGATAACAGAATTTTGATGTTGACTGTGATGATATTATTTGAAAAGTCAATATTGATGTATTTGGAAAGACACCGACATATAACAATGATACTCTGACATTATAAATAAGTCTACATGTTGTCCAAAATAAAATATAATTTTTTTTGCACTCATAGCAATATTAGAACTTGTGCCTGATGTGTTAACTACTCGGCTCAAATGTCTTGCATATTATTTTTTAATTTATTTTATAATACTATTTTTTTGGTTTATAATATAATAAATTAATATAAAAAATAATATAATTTTTAAAATAAAACATGTAATTATATAAAAAATATTTAAAATAAAAATATCTAACAATATAAAAATATATTAAATATTAAAATATACCACAATTAATATATGAAAATAATATTTTATATTAAAAAATTAATATTTTATTATTATATATACAAAATGGATATCAAATTGAAAATCATGAAAAAATAATTAATTTGATATATTTTTCATAAAAAAAAATTAAAATGAAAAAATTATAAGCCTTTCAAAATTAGAATGAAAAAGCAAAAAAAAAAATTCTATTGAAAATGATAGTTTCTAAAAATAAAAATCAGATTTTTGGTGTGAAGCTCTTGCTTTTATATAGTTATACATTATGATAAAATTGGATAAATACATTTTTTAATATTGCATTTTATTTAAAATATAGATTTTTTATAATTATTTCTTGTAAAAATTGTAATTATGCATATTATTCTAAGTAATATTATTTTCATTTAAAAGTATTAGGTTTATTAAAAAATAAAAAAATATTACTCTTTATTTGTTGTTTATATGTGTGTATATTACTCAATTCATAATTTTATTTTCACCAGAAGACATCACGATTTATTAGAAAAGTAGTACTTTCTAATTGTCTTCTTACAAAAAGTGTAACGAAGCATAATTTTCAAAAAATATTATTTTCACCTAAAAATTGTTATATTTATTAATACAATATTATTTTTTATTTGCTTACCTACAAATATTGTATTATGCAAATTGTTAAAAATAATATTAGTTTTCATTGATTTTGTAGAAGTATTAGCTTTTATTTGATTATGTTCATGTAATTATGAAAATTATTTAAAAAAATATTAATTTTTATTGAAAAAATGAAAACACAATGTGCAAAATTGTGTGCACAATTAAGACCACCTCTAGCAACACTTTAATGCAGCAATGAATAAGAAATTTGGTCTCTAGCAATGCTCTATTACCTATATCAAAATAATGTCACTTCCTACTAGCTGCTCGCTATCTCCATTGCAAATATGTGTGTGTGTGTGTGTGTCTATATATATATATTTATTTATTTATTTTTGTTTTATTTATTTTATTTTCCTTGCGCATAAGAAATAGTAGGTTTTGAGAGAATTAAGATTAGATCATAAAGGGCGGTGGATTTATAATGAAACATAGGATGTGAACATTATTACGCATCGTTATCCGAGTAGTCAGTCCATCGTGTCTCCAGAATTTGCAATCGTTTGGGTCTATATCATTAGGACCGTGCTATATGGCCAGAATCTGGCCGGCCAGAATTGATTAAATTTAAATATAAATAATAATTGTATTTGTAAAATTATCTTTACACCCTTTAGTAAATTTGGCTCCATAACATTTCTCTTTCTGATATTCCCTCCTTCTTTCTTGGTTTCCGATCAGGCGTGCTGCTTCTTGAGCCTCACAACAAATACGTAAATCAAAATGCAATTTAATGAACCTTACAATAATGATGAATATACACATCAGCAAAATTTAATTTTAAACCTTCATTTGGCCAGATTCTGAAAGAGGTAGATTAAACTAACACAATTCAAACCTTCATTTCACCAGTTAACACAATTTTATTTCAATGGAGAGTCCAAATATTAACACAATTAGTGAAAGGTATCTGTTGGGTAGATGGAGGAAGGACGTGTATAGACGGCACTCGAGTATATTTTTTGCTGGAGGTTATCCACACATGACGGATGATTATAAGAAGTTCCAAGAAAGTGGAACGAATTTTCCAAGAGTGTACTGATGCTGCCATGGGGAGTCTGGGGAAGATGAAGATGAAGAACGAGAACAATTCTTGAACGAGAGATACAGCAGATAGTGTGAGGAAATACAGATTTTTTTTAAGAAATTTGATCAATCTTGAAGGGCATCTCCATTAATTTTGGTGTGATGTTTCACGTTCACATGCAGCCGTTCTCACAGTAAACGAAGAAACTTAATGATTATTTGCACAGTAATCCAAGGCTAATTAATTGCACAGTAATCCACGGTAAACGAAGAGACGGATTCTTTCTGTAGATTAGCAGATTTTCTCACAATTTTATTTATATAAAAATATTTTAAAAAGTAAAATAAAATAAAAAAGTAAAAGGAGGTTATTGGTGAAGTGCACTATCCCACGTCCCCACCTCCAATAACATCCAATCTTTTTTTTTCAGAAATTAAAAATTAGTAAACAGTTTTGGTGGAAAAATGGCAAAATTGTAATTTAGCCAAACTGTCTTGCTTTTATATAATTATAGATTATACTCTTATTATTATGGTAGAATATAATATAGTCTTATTCTATATATTATATTCTTATATTCTAATGAATATAATATAGTATTATTCTATGGATTATTGAACAATATTATTATTATTATTAATAAATAACAAAGTTTAGTATTTTTCTTATATTAGAATTTCTGTAAATTGGAAAAATAGTGGATTTATTACATTTTACCCATTATATAGTTATATGATTTATTTATTATATTCATATCTTTTATCATAATCATGTCACACATACAAATTGTTAAAATAATTATATAATATACTCTTATTTTATAAATTTTCATATAATATGCTCATATTATATAGATTATAATATAATATAGTATTATTTTATAAATTTTCATGTAATATGCTTATATTATATAGATTAGAATATATTATAGTATTATTTTATAGATTTACATATAATATACTCTTATTTTATAAATTTTACATGTCATATACTCTTATCTTATAGATTTACATGTAATATACTCTTATCTTATAGATTTACATGTAATATACTCTTATCTTATAGATTTACATGTAATATACTCTTATCTTATAGATTTACATATAATATACTCTCATTTTATAGATTTTCATGTAATATGCTCATATTATATAGATTAGAATATATTATAGTATTATTTTATAGATTTACATATAATATACTCTTATATTATAGATTTTCATATAACATACTCTTATTTTATAGATTAACATGCAATATACTCTTATTTTATAGATTTTCATATAATATACTCTTATTTTATAGATTTTCATGTAATATACTCATATTATATAGATTAGAATATATTATAGTATTATTTTATAGATTTACATATAATATACTCTTATTTGATAGATTTTCATATAATATACTCTTATTTTATAAATTTACATGTAATATACTCTTATTTTATTGATTTTCATATAATATACTCTTATTTTATAGATTTTCATGTAATATGCTCATATTATATAGATTAGAATATATTATACCATTATTTTATAGATTTACATATAATATACTCTCATTTTATAGATTTTCATATAATATACTCTTATTTTATAGATTTACATGTAATATACTCTTCTTTTTATAGATTTTCATATAATATACTCTTATTTTATAGATTTCATGTAATATACTCTTATTTTATAGATTTTCATATAATATACTCTTATTTTATAGATTTAAATATACTCTTATTTTATAGATTTTCATATAATATACTCTTATTTTATAGATTTTCACGTAATATACTCTTATTTTATAGATTTTCATATAATATACTCTTATTTTATAGATTATCATGTAATGTACTCTTATTTTATAGATTTTCATATAATATACTCTTGTTTTATAGATTTCATGTAATATACTCTTATTTTATAGATTTTCACGTAATATACTCTTATTTTATAGATTTTCATGTAATATACTCTTATTTTATAGATTATCGTGTAATATACTCTTATTTTATAAATTTTCATCTAAAATACTCTTATTTTATAGATTATCATGTAATATACTCTTATTTTATAGATTTTCATATAATATACTCTTATTTTATAGATTTTCATATAATATACTCTTATTTATAGATTATCATGTAATATTGTCTTATTATATAGATTTTCATATAATATGCACATATTATATAGATTAGAATATAATATAGTATTATTTATAAATTATCATGTAATATACTCTTATTTTATAGATTTTCATATAAATAAATAAAAAAAAAGCTATACAATCTACAAAAGTACTTTAATCATTTAAAAATCTACAAAAGTACTTTAATCATTAATAGATGGCAACTCATTAAACCGTGCATGAGCTGCATATTTGCTTGAATAACCGTGCACAGAAATTGAAAGGTTGTGGTATCTTCATTATAAATTGTCAACATAATACTGTTCATGTAGTAAACCATTTTCCATACATTGTCCTTCTTCTTAATCTAAAATGACTAATACACCAACAAAATCTCTTGTCTCCAAAGAGTGGAGCGTTCCACCATCCCCAAGAAGTCTTGAGGCTCTCTATTTAAACACACGGAGAAAGAGCTGACGACGCTGCTCCATAGGCTGGTGAAAGTTTGAGATGATGAAGAACTAAGAAACATGATCCTTGAAGGAGAACCACTAGTTAAGGTGTATGATATTTTTCTTGAAGCTCTGCAATCTCTCGCCCAGAAACCGACATCAAGTGCTACTAGTCCGAAAGAAGTGCCTGTTGTCGTCATTCCAGACTCCAGCTCTAGTGCACTCTAATTTATTTTAATGTTGCGAAGATTTGTTTTAATGAGCATACTTTTGGTGCTCTAATGCATGTTTTCCCTCTTGTTTTAATGATTTCCATCTTTTTTGTTTTATAATCGACTTCGACAAATTTCTAGTCCCTCTTTTTAACTACTCACAATTAGGAATTAAATAGCGATATTTCAGAACAAAAGCGAAATGACAAAAAATAAGAACATTAAATTATTAAAGTAAATTAATTAACAGAATTTTATGACTTTCTGAACTAAAAGCAAATTAATCTTCAAAACAAATTTAATAGAAAAAAGTTTCAATACAACCAGCAATCACTTTAATCACTTTAAAAACATAAATAAAATTCCAGCAATCAAACCAGCCATACAACCAACAAAGAAAATTTTGAAGTTTTTACAGATGCGAATTTTCTTCGTGCAAGGAGATCTTAAATCACTGTGTTTTGCACTGCTCTCAGCCTCATCACTTGAATCCATATAAGAATCACCTTCAAAATCACCAGAGCTATCTTCAGGTTGAATAGTAGTTGGTCGAAAATATGAATTATATGCATCAACAGCTTCCTTCTCCGTTTTATATGATGAATACAAGCTCCCTTTAAATCCAAGAACATGAGGTGCACACTCTTGCCAACTGCTATATATTCCAGCCCGCACCCCTTTGAAAACAACATAGAATTTCCGTGGCCTCTTATTGTGATATCTCATTTCCATTTTTTTTCGGAAGAACAAGAAAAGAGAGTTTGAATACAAATGAAAAAGAAATTTGGCTTTAATATGAAGACGGATTGGTATGAATTATCATTATAAAAAAATCTTGGAAGTTGTAATCTGAAATCTTTGAAATCCTCATTATTATTGATGGTGAGAGAGAAACCTCCTCATTGATGAAGAGAGAGAAACACACTCAAAATTCAAATTCAAACTGAATGACTTATTTTTTCGCCATTAATTAATAAAGGGCATATTCGACATTTTATATAATTATTTTATAAAAAATTACCAATACACCCTTTTCTGGCCGGCCAGATTCTGGCCACCAATCTTTACCCATATCATTATAATGCTGCGTGGATATGGTAATATCTCCTTTTTCTTAAATTTTTATTAAATATTATATTTAGATCATAAAAATAATGATAATGACGTGTTTTTAGTTTTTATCCTCAAAATGGCCATAAATTATAGGGCATATGGATCATTATACTTCAATCATTTTATTTTAAAATATAATATAACATTTTATTAGATAAATTAATATTATTAATAAAGTTAGTCAAAAACCGCTTAACTCAAATCTTAATTATCTGAATTGTGTGGTGATCAAAGGTCGTAGGAGATAAGATTAGAGTTATTAAAGTTGGACAAGATCTGATTTTTGAAAGCCAGACAAGCAAATCCGATTGCGAAATATATTATTATTATTATTATTATTATTATTATTATTATTATTATTGCTGGTCAAATGGAATTCGTACACGGTTCTAGGGCCAACAAATGCCGCTTATTTAAAATTTAATTAATTGTGTGCGATGCGGGTGATCGGTCGGTGCCAAGTATGGGAACTAGAATCAAGTTTGGCTTTACAAAAAACTTTTGACCAATTTGATTTCCTATATTAGTAATTTAAATAATTAATATTATTTATTTATTTAAAAAATATTATTATTAATTTATTAAATTAAAATAAATACTTATATTTTTAAATAAATAAATAATACCATTGTATTTATTTCAATAATTTAGGTGGCATCTTTGATCTAGTTTAATTTTGATTTTCAACTGTATTTTGAATTCAGATTTTATTTAATTGAGTTCAGTTTTTGGTTTGGGGGTGGGGTCCAATAGGTATGGGGGAGCCACTCATCCTAATTAAATGAAATAAAATCGACGTTAGAGTCCACAAAATTTATCCATAATACAGTTTGCTTACTCACAAAATGGATAATCTTAAACTCTACAACGTCGCGGTTTTCGACTTTTCAACAGCATTGTTGGATAAAAAGTGGAGATATCTATATCTATAATAGTAATCTAACTCTATTATTTTTTCTGTCTAAAATCTTCTAATTTTTGTAATTGATTTTATATATTATGTGCAAGCTATTATAATATTTGATTTCTTTAAAGTATACTAATTCTCTTTTGAGAAATAAAAATAAACAAAATTTTTCGTTAATTTTAATTCATAAAAAATGAAAATAGATTTTTATGAATCAAAGATCGTCAGGACGGGCTCATGTTATATATATATATATATATATATATATATATATATGTGCAAACAATATGTCTTCTTTATTTATTGTGTTTATTTTTCTATATTATATATGTATTTCATTGAAACTTTCGACGTATTCTTATGATCACTATTATATATTTGTGATAAAAATTTGATGATTTCACTGTTTTCATTCTATTATTTGATTTCGATGTGGCCATTCTGTAATAGCTTATGAAAACTAATATGCTAAAAAATATTATACAAGATACAATATTATGAAGATATATATATATATATATAAAGAAAAAATATCACAAAAGTATTTAATAAAGCTAATTAAGATTATAGACCAGCAATAATGATCTTTTAGTGTGTAGATTACTTATATATGACTTAGTTATATAGAAAATAAATTATTTGAGTATAACTAAGAAATTAAATTTTAATAAAGAGAACACTCTTAAGCAATATTTTTTAAAACTGCTTCTAGAAATCAAATACAAATATTATATTAACAAGATAATATATCAATTTGTTCTTCAAATATTAGAATATACTCTTCTACGTTTTCAAAGTATATAGTTTTAGTACTAAATTCATTATCATTATAAAAAAGAAAAAAAAAAACAAAAACAAACAATTTTTAATATAACAAAATTAAATAAAACTTAGAGAAAATTTTTAGCCTTAACAATCCTAAAAAATAAATTCCGTGCACCACGATATTACGTTATAGTTCTCCTATAATACTATAAAGAAAGAATTGTGAGAGTACTTCTCTCTTTCTTTATATACATGTCTATAGGCCGGACTTAACTATATTTGGGTTTGAGTTGAATTTTTATAATAGGCTCCTAAATTATATTTTCTCTAATGTACAAATTTAAAAGAAAAACTAAAAAAATAGCATGTGCAATACTCTAAATATTTATATCATCGTAAATATAAAAGAATTCCCACAATCACTAATAATAAATAAACGAAAAACTTTAAATATAAAATATAAATTACTTTTTTTATGATGAGTTGATGACTAGGATTTAAAAATTTAAAAATCCTTCCATTG
The DNA here is from genome assembly GCA_028749325.2 of Caryopteris x clandonensis. Lineage (NCBI taxonomy): Eukaryota > Viridiplantae > Streptophyta > Magnoliopsida > Lamiales > Lamiaceae > Caryopteris > Caryopteris x clandonensis. The sequence goes on from JAPYKT020000001.1 coordinate 23,232,230, forward strand.
GCGGAGAATTTTTTCTTGACTCCTTCACATGATGTTGAAAATTTCTTGATATATGAAGAACGCAACTAAAAAAAAAAAAACAAAACAAACAAAAACTTTATGTTAAATATTAATATATTAAATATATACACCTAAAATAATGTCGGGTCCCTCAAAATCGACAATGTTTTTAGGCCTGAGGCGACGGACTCTTCCTACTTATGGAAGGTCCGGCCCTGCGTGTCTACACTTGCAACTAAAAAAAAATAATTCTCAAATTAACCACAATTCATATGGGTTTTTCTTTCTTCTTTTTCTCATTTTATTAGTGGTTTTGATTTCTTATTCAAAAATTAAAATGTAAGTACTTTTTTATTTCAAATCTTTTTTTTACAATATATTAAATTAGTTCTTGTTAAATCAGAATTCGTGCGCGTGTGTTGTGTTCAGTTCTAATTCGAACTATAATTGAAATATGCGAAAGCAAAATAGTAATTACAATAATTGCAAGGAATAATCCCTTCTTCCTCTCAAGTATCTTTATTAAAAAGAGTGAGTATTCCCACAATTGTATAGTTTGGACTTATACGGCATGAGCCTCCCTCTAATACTAGCCAATTCTATATCACTCTCTTTTAATAACTTACTTGACCATCTAGTCAGTCCCCTAGATAGATTTGGCTGCCGACTCCCATACGGCATAAATCTAAACTCTCTCGAGCCTAGTAAGCTATACTCTCCCGAGCACAGTGGAAACCAACAAGTGGTTCAGTGACAATTCTCCATTTGCTGGAACTTTATTACAATATAAGCTCTCAAATAAAAACGAAGATCCAAAGGATTCGAAGATCCACATTTTCCAAACCATATGTACAAACTGAAAAAGGGCTTGTACGGACTGAAACAAACTCTGAGAGCTTGATATGAAAGATTGACGAAGTTTCAATGGTCGAACAATGATATAATCGTTGCCCAGATTTATGTTGACGATATTATGTTCGGATCAACATCTAAAGAGAAAGTGAACAACTTTGTTAAAGTAATGTCTCAGGAATTTGAAATGAGCATGGTTGGTGAATTGTCCTACTTTCTTGGCTTGCAGGTTAAACAAACTAAGAATGGAATAATGGTGCACCAAGGAAAATATGCCAAAATCTTAGTAAAGAAGTTCGGACTCGAAGGTTGCAAGATTGCTCAGAAACCCATGAGGACTAACATCAAACTATCTAAAGACAGTGATGGAATAAGTGTTGACCCAACATTATATAGAAGCATAATAGGAAGTCTCCTATACCTTACTGCCGGCAGATCTGATATAAGTTTTAGCGTGGGACTATGTGCTAGATATCAATCAAATGCAAATGAGTCTTACCTCAAGGCAATGCAACTGATCATTCGCTATATGGCAGGTACCACAGACTATGGACTTAAATACTCATTTGATACTAAACCCATTCTTGCATATTTTTGTGATGCTGACTGGGCCGGTGACGTGGATGATAGAAAAAACACACCGGGAGCATTTTTTTATAGGAAACAAATTGGTCTCGTAGCTTAATAAAAAGCAAAACAGCATATCCTTGTCTACAACTGAGGCTGAATACATTAATGCAGGCAACTCATGCTCTCAATTGGTATGGATGATGCACATGTTGTGCGACTATGGTATGACTTGACTTCTATGACTTTATTCTGTGATAATCTAAGTGCGATAAACATGTCTAAGAACCCCGTACAACACTCCCGAACTAAGCACATTAACATTAGACATCACTACATCAGGGATTTGGTTGAGGATGGGGTCATTACTCTTGAACATGTACCTACCGTAAGTCAACTTGCGGATATCTTCACCAAATCCCTAGACTCTCATCCTTGAGAAAATCATTGGGGATTTGTTGTGCTAAGTAAGGCTTAAAAAAATAATAATAAAAAAAAATTGAGGAAGGTGGTGGTAACAAAAAATTGCATAAAGACCTTATTCTTACACCGGTTTTAAATTTGGTTTGTTTTGAACTTCGAATCCTATCATATGCCTCTCTTGTATAAGGAAATAGCTACGACCTTGAAATGATGCATGATAAGCTGTCAGCCGTATGATTGAGCATCATGCACAGAAATGATGGGTCTGTGAAAGTTACCAATATATGTTCACTTCCAGTTTGCACCAAACAAAGGGTTATAAGGATATGAGCTCGTCACACCGGGTTTTCCTAGTGCGGTAATTTATTGTGTGGTTTACGAGCTACTACACAAGGTCCCGGCAGAAGGAGAAATAAGGATTTGTTAAATACATAATAAATTCAAATGCGTACTGTGAACAGGTACTTGAGAGAAGGCTGGGGATTTTTCCTAGTGTATTTTCAAACTAAATTGTCTGATAAAGAAAAGTATCTAATGCGCAGTTTTGTTTCTCACTTCCAAATGAATATTAGAAATCATGTTGACTTAGTCAAATTTGGGCTAATGGCATTTCACGATAGTACTTGTGGAGAAAATTGAATATTTGAACTGGATAGAAATTCTGGTGTTTTTATTCATACGTGGATAAGTGATTGTGAGACGTGGGTTGGGAATCACATGAACTCTCACTTGCCCACTCAGTGAACGTGGTCTTGTGTTTCTATGATTGGGTTAGAAGTGTTGTAAAATAGGGTCTTTAAATCAATGTTTGCACATAGTATTAATTACTTGCACGAGAAAACGAAAGGACGCCACAATCCTCTTCTTTCCAAGTTCACTCTCTATTCATCCCACTACAAACAAATTTCTCCTACCAAGCATCAAAGGATTTTTTTTTCATTCTTTTGCAGAACATTCATGGCTGACTCAAGAAACAATTTGGGCGGATGTCGTCCCAGCTGGGCAATCGTACCTTTTCATGATCCTGAACCATTGGAGATTTTACCACCACTATTTTTAGAAACTGAACAAGAGTAGGAAGATTTGGACTTAGGGGAGGTTGCTGAATTTTTGAGCAATGATAAACTGACAAAGTGGACAAAACCCGAACTCTCTCCCTCGGTTCTCACTCATTATGGGAATCTGCTGCACAAAATTGGTCGACTCAATTGAACTCCCATGTCCAACAAGTCTCATTTAAATACCTCTCAATGTGTCTTTCTCTACAAAGTCTTTAACGACAAACCCATCGACTTTAGGAAGGTAGTGTTTGAAGCTGTGATGTGCTTTGCAGAAAAGCCCGACTCTCATAAGAAAATACCTTTTCCAAGTCTCATCTGGGGTTTGCTCTCACATCAGGGAATCCAAGCTAGCTCCTCCAACATTCTCCTCAAGGCCGCACCCCCACTGAAAATGGCCTCACGAGAAGCCAATGTATAATCAAAGCCAAGAACTGTTGAACCTATCTTCAAGCCCTCTGAAGTTGCCAACAATTTACCTCTATTTCTACACCAACAATTGGAGATTCTAGACACACTGGCTGCAGAAGTGTCGGCAACTTTATCTTACTAATATGTTTAAGCCTCTGGATGTTCCACTTCATGCAGGACCATCTCGCACGGCCAATCATTTGACAACAGGGTCGAAAAAGAGGGAGACATATAGTGTTGGCGCAAGAGTAGTAGCGAAATGGAAAAAGAAAAAGGGGACTGAAAAGAAAAAGAGGAAGAGGGTGCTGGAAGAGAGTCACGAGGACAAGTCCGACGATGAAGTCGAACCAGAGGGTAATGATGCCTTGACAAGTGAAGCCAGCACAGAGTGAGTGGGAGAAAAATGAAGGCCTATTCATTTGATGATCGTTTGTTAAAAACTATTAACTTGTTATTCCTTAGGATCTTTTTACAATGTGTGATGATAGTTAGGACAATTACCTTTTGTTAATTTGGGCAAACATAATGTGCATTCTTGATCAAATTAATTCGTAACACATTGTATTAGTATCCTTGTGCTCTGCTCTTGTCCTACAGATTACAAACTGTTCCAGCTCCAGAGATTTTCGAACCAATTCCAAAGGGGAATATTGATAAAGTAAAAAATATTGGCACATATTCAGAATATAATTTAAGTATATAATACCTGCAGGATATTGCATGGATACGGGAATCAAGAAAGGTCAACAGCATAGGAGATATTCAAGGAAGGATAAATTAAGTAATTAGAGGCAAAGAAATAAGAGAGATCACGAAGATTTGACAGAATCTGGAGGGCGGATATTGAGAAAGAGTTTCGCTAAAATCGCGATTGAAGGTCTCGGCTAATTGCAAGTGAAGGCCAAACTCTATAAAATACTGAGGCCGTGAGAATAAGGAATCATCTGTGTTACATTACATTCAATATCATATGTAGAGAAAGAGACGTCTTATTTGAGAGCTTATATTGTAGTACACTTTCAGTGAAAGGAGAATTGTTAGTGAACCATTTGTTGATTTCCACTGTGCTCGGGAGAGTACAACCTGTTGTGCTCATGAGAGTCCAACTACGTGTAAACGAGAATTTACAACAAAATCCATCTAGGAGAACAGATGGTCAAGTAAGGTTTTAGAAGATATAATTATAGAGTAAACAAGTATTTAGAGTGAATCTAAATACGTGTAAGTTCTATTTGTAAAATTTGTGGGAACAAACACTCTTTATAATAAAGATTCTTGAAGAGTAAGAAATGATTCTTCCTCGTAAACAACAAAATTTCCATTCTAACTTCTGCACTTTCAATTATAGTTCGAACATCTGTTGAATTAATACACACACAAATTTTGATCAAACAATCATTATTTTTTTTCTCTCCTAATATTCTGCTAAGTCACATACGAGAAATAAAAATAAACAAAACCTTTCGTTTATTCTAATTCATAAAGATTGAAAAATAGATTTTATGCTTCAGAGATTCGTTCGGGCAAGCTCAATATTATATTTCTTTATGTGAAAATAATTGGTCTTGTCTTCTTCATCTTTTGTGTCTATTATTTATATTAAAATAATCAAAGTTTGGTGATTTATCTGTTTTCATTCTATTATTTGATCTTGTTGGGGCTATTTCGGTAATTTCTTACGAAAACTAGTATACTAAAATATTATACAAAATACAATATTATGAAGATATAATATATATATATATATAGAAAAGTATAACTAAATTATTTAATAATGCTAATTAAAATTATAGACCAACAATAATGATCTTTTAGTAGATTACTTATATATGACTTAATTTATATAAAAATAAACTATTTGAATACAACTAAGAGATTAAGTTTTAATAAAGAGATCGCCCTTAAGCAATTCTTTTTTTTTTTTTTTAAGAAAACTGATTCTAGAAATCAATTACAAATTTTATATTAACAAGATATTATATCCATCTGTTCTTCAAACATTAAAATATATTCTTCTACATTTTTAAATTATATAGTTTTAGTACTAAATTTATTATAATTATAAAAAGACAAAAACGTATAATTTTTAATTAAATAAAACATAAAAAAAGTTTTAATCTTAAAAAATAACTTTGTGCATCACTAGTTCTTCTATAATACTATATTTACAATTGAAAAAAAAAAGTTCTCCAATCAACCACAATTCATTTTGGTCTTCGTTCTTTCTTTCTAAATGCTTTTAATTTCTTATCCAAAAATTAAAATTGAAGTAATTTTTCGTTTTAGATCTATTTTTTGCATGATATATTAAATTAATTTTATTTTTTTAATCATTAATTTGACACGAATATATTTGCATATATTATATCTAAAATATGAATACATTTTCTATGAGTTTTTTTTTTTTTACTTTCAAATATGTGTTTCAAATTTATTTTTTATGTATGATATACCAAATTAATTCTTTTTATGGAATATTTAATTTGAGACAAATATTGTATATATTATAACTAAATATTATATATAGTATATTTTTATGGATTATTTTTATTTTTTGATATATGTGTTGTCGTTGAATAAATAGTGAAATAAATTTTTACATAGATTGATATTGCACGTATGGAAAAATATTAAACATTTTTTTATTTGTATAGTTCAGTTTATATATTATATTATTGTAACTTAATATTATTAATTGATTGAAATATGTAAATGGATTTTGACTAATTATAGTGGGAGTTTGCATTGGGTTTAGAAACTAAAAGTTCCTTTGAAATTTTGAACAATTTATTATTTTTCAAGGATAAATTTTGAGCAAATGATAATACAATATAATATTAAAAAATTATATTTTAAATAGAGATAGACACTGATTTAGTAACTTAATAAAGACGAAACATAAATAAGTCTATGCAAAACTTAAACTCTTTTTCAAAAGAAAAATTGTTCATTATTCAGTTATTTACGATTTATAGTAATCCATAAGAAAAATTGTTCATTATTCAGTTATTTACGATGTATAGTAATCGTTCTTAAGATATAATAATATTCGAACATAAGGATCACCACACAAAGACACAAAAAATTATCAATAAAGTATTTGATATTTCAAAACTTTCTTTGATAGATGATGATAATACCTATAAATGCTAAAATGCTTACATCCAAGTAAGAGCCGAGTGAATTGAATGAATGAGATTGGAGTGTGCATGTGTATATGTTTGTGTGTCTATATTTTAACTGAAGCATTGTAGTATTTTTACGAATTTTAAGATATTATTTGGACTGAACTAGCACGAATCGTATCCATTCGGCCTTAATCGACCTGATTTGGTGCTGCACACACTGTTTCACACCCACTGGCTTGAGCCAACACTTTTTTAATGTTCACGCATTGATTTTCCATGGCTCGTGGCCGTTTGCCACTTACAGGGTCTAATCAGAAACCTATTGAGCCATCACCCAACTAGAGTCTCATGCTCTACGCTTTAGCTCTTGATCCAACTAGATCTGAGTGCCAAATTGATAAATGGATATTATACTTGTATTTTTGGTTGATTAAAACACATTTTATTTGCTAAAATCTATATAGATTTTTTGTTTAATCCAATAAGTTTATTTTGGGAATGGTCGAGCATATTCCGCTCGTTCAATCCATTTTGCTCCACCGAGTGGATCTTGCTCGACCAAGAGAATTTGAGATAAATCCAGGTGAAGATATTCTAGGAAGGGTTGAGCATATTTTGCTCGATCGAGACCAATTGAATTTCGTTCAACCGAGCGTAGGTGACACGACCTTAAAGATTCTCTCCAATTCCTAATAAATTTTAATCAATTTAAAAAGATCCTTAACTTCTCTCATATATATATATATATATATATATATATATATATATATATATATATATATATATATACTTATATATATATACATATATGTGTGGGTGGGGTCTCTAAATTTAGTACACACAAGAAAACATATTTGGCTAGAGCATTACAAGAAGGAGAAGAGATGAATACCTTCCATCTATTTCATGATATTCAAAGGACGTGTGACATTTTTAGCATAACTTCAGTTTGATATTTTTAGTCAGTTTTTTTTAATTTTTAATTTTGTTATTATGAGCAGAGCAGTACAACTTTTTTTTTTTTTTTTTTATATTTTTTATATGAGTACGTGTACATGCAAAGTAACAAAAATATTCAAAACAACTTTAAAACAAATAAAATTAAAATATTGTATTTTAAATATAGCATATCACTGATATGTTTATAATATTCTACATTTTATATTCAAAGCTTTTTATTTTTGTTATCAAAATATAATTAATTGATCTAATTAATTATTTTTTATTTTAGGAAAATAATTAATTGTAATTGGAGGAAAAGTCAAAAAAAGGGGCAGTTAGTGAAAAAAAATGAGCCGATGTGAAAACAACCGAAGACCAAGAGCTAACCCCATATTTCTCTTATGGGCTTAGAATTGTTGTTATTGGGCTTTTAAAATTAATTACAAAAAAGCCCAAAAGCCGAAAGCAGACCAAGAATCTTAAGAGCAGGAAAATGAATATTTCACTCCCAATTCTTCTGAAGCATAATTTCACCAAGATGCAAGAAAAGAAGAAAAATTGTATTCTCTCTCATCTCCGTTGGTGAAATTCGGCTGATACTTCACAAGAATTGGGAGTGAAATTTTCATTTTCCTACCCTTAAAACTCTTGGGCCAAAAATTGGACTTTTGGCTTTTGAGCTTTTCTTTTTTATTTTTTATAATTAATTTCAAAAGTCGAATAACAACAATCCTAAACTCATTAGAGAAATATGAGCTTAGCTCTTGGTCTTCGTTGTTTTTACATGGGCTTGTTTCTTTCACTAATTACCTCTTTTTTCAATTTTTTCTCCAATTATAATTAATTATTTTTCTGAAAGAAAAAATAATTAATTAGATCAATTAATTATATTTTAGAAACAAAAATAAGAAAGAGAAACGGTCTGAAAGTAGAGTCAAATCTGGGGGTATGCAAGTTGAATTAAATTAAGTATCATATGAATCTGAACTCAGATCCAGGCATATAGCCAAATCCACTGCCACTTCTGAATTTGTTTATATTTAATCCACTGCCAAGATCTAAGAATTTACTTTTGTATAAAATATTTACCTATATTTATAACTAGGAAATAAAACGTGCCCTTCATACCATTACATAAAGAAGCACACTCATCACATTACATATACACCATTTTCCAATCAGTACACCGCACCAGCTACCAAACATGTCTTCTTCTTACATTATCATCTTATCCCTCCTAGGTTTGATTCTCTTGCAGTCTTCAGCTCAGAAAACCCTTTTCAGCCCTGTAATAAAGGATGAAAATTCCGGCTTGTATGCCATGTCAATTTACATGAAAACCCCTCTGCAACCCTCGAAATTACACTTGGACGTCGGCTCCTACCTCCCTTATTACGACTGCGCTCGACATTACAAGTCCTCTTCTTACCGCCCCGTCATCTACAACTCTTCTCTTTGCTTAGACCTTAACACAGGGGTGTGGGGCAACTGTTTCGATAAACCCCGTCCAGGTTGCTCCAACGAGACCTGCTCTTCCTACCCGCAGAATCCGGTTACCCTGAAAGGTGGAATGGGCTCCATCCTTACAGACATATTTTCCTTGCCAACTTCAAAGAACCCAGCTCAACTCGGGCCCGCCTCTCAGATCGTGCTTTCTTGCACCGAGCCGAACAAGTATTCCAGGATTTATCGAGGCCTGGCCAAGGGATCAACCGGTTTGGCTTCCTTAGGCCGCTTTAACTATTCCCTTTCGGCTCAGATCAGCCGAGGTTCTTCTTCTCCATGGATATTTGCTCTATGTTTGCCTAGTTCATCAAATTCTTCTGGGATTGTTTTGTTTAATTCTGCCGGACCTTACATATTTTCTCACAACATTGATGTTTCAAAGTTGCTGACTTATACTGGATTGATCTTGGGCCCGAAAGGAGTCAACACGGATACCACGTATTGGTACAAGTCTCCAGATTACTACATTGGGCTGACTTCATTCAGAGTGAACAACAGAGTTGTACGTTTCAATCAGACCCTTTTAGCCATTGATGAAGTTGGACAAGGTGGAGTCTTAATCAGCACATCAAAGCCATACACAGTGCTTCAAAGTTCAATATTTAAGGATTTGACAGATGCATTTGTGGCGGAATCTGCTAAACTCAACCTTACCACATTCATTCCAATTGAGCCATTCAGTGTGGAGCCATTCAGTGTGTGCTTTGAAGCAGACAAGGTTCCGAAAACTCGTGCAGGTCCAGCTGTACCGACCATTGATCTTGTTTTCAAGAGCAGTAACAATTTTTGGAGAATTTATGGGTCTAATTCAATGGTGAGGATCAAGAATTTAGGTGCGGATGCATGGTGTCTGGGGTTTGTAGATGGCGGTCTTAATCCCAAGACGTCCATCGTGATTGGTGGGCATCAGATTGAGGATAATTTGCTGCAGTTTGATTTGGTGAATGAGAGGGTAGGATTCAGTTCGTCGCTTCCTCTTCGTAGTACCGGCTGTGCCAATTTCGACTTCAAAGCCGATAAATAATTATGAAATTTGGATCCAGATTCTTGATTTTACTTTTGATCTTGTTGAAAGACAAAGTTGTTTTAAATACTTCAAACGAAATATTCTACAATTTCTATATTCCATCCATTCAGAGTCTGCAAATGTTTATTAATTAAGCAGATTCCCAGTTTTAGGTTGATTTAATTAAGCTAGATAGGCACGAAAGTGTTTGACAATGTGCTTATTGTCAAGAATTGGATTCCCTTGATACTTCGAAGGTAATCATGATTGCATGTCATTGGTATGCTCACACATTTAGCTCCTATGCAATGTAGATCGCTGCTATTCCCATAAAATATTCACTTCCCAGATCCTTTGTAAGTGTCACCTCAACAACATTAGGTAGTATGTAGATAATTGATTTGTTTTTGTGTCTAAAATGCACTCATTCTGATGTCATTGCCACCATTCCTGAGGATGAAGAAGAAAATGGTTCAACCCAAGAGATTTGGTGTTCGAAGCAGACGAGCATTATCACAACTCCCGACCAGAAATGTCTCCGTTCACTTCAAAAAGGACGACAACCGAAGATTATAAGGCCATCCACTTACAACTATTGTGGAATGTCTAGCCTGAGATGGATATAAGATGTTCATCTCCCACTTCACAAAGTTGGAAGCAACCAAGATTTTCTGCATCTTTCAGAAAAAGCTAACAAAAGTTGTATGCTGTAAACATTTTCATCTTAGTAATGTTTGCTACATAATTCACTTTCGGTTCCATAAGGTTTGGGTTAAATCAATTTTGGCCCTAATTTTTTTGTTATTTTCTGTAGTTTTGATCCTACAATTTAGATTTTAGTTCCAACAAATAATTGTCGACTAAATTTCCATCTACTGACTTAGCTAATGGCAATAATTAATGAACATTTTTACTCCAACCATTTTGTTTTCTTTCTTAATCAATTACTTAAAGTTTAATTTTTTTTATAAAATACAAAAGTAATCATAAAAAATCCTATATTTTACCAAATGATCAGAAATGGTTTTTTTGAAATAATCTATAATTTATTTTTTAAAAATAAAAATTATTTATAAATATAAAATTGAATAAATAATATTTAAAAAAACTTTTAAATCGATTGAAATTTCTGAAAATATATAAATACTATATAAAAATTGAAACAATAGGTTTAAAAATCCAATATTAAAAGTTATTTTAAAAGTTAAAAATTATTTTTAAAATCAATAAATCATATATGAAAATATAAATTTTTTATTGAAAGGTAAAATTGTATAAACAAGTCTGAAGTCTCCAAATTGGTAAAAAAATCGGGAAATTCTAATAAAATGTATAAATACTGTATTAGAAAATAAAAATCTAAAATTATGAATTTGTTCTAAAAACTCAAAGGAAAAATTATATGTAAAGAACCTAAGAATTGTTTAAAAAATATCAAAACAAATTTTGGGATGGGGGAAGGGGGGGGGGGGCAATTAGCAATTATACTAAGTAATTGTAGCGGAATAAAAGATCAAATAATTAAGAGTACAAACCAAGAATATATATGTATATGTATGTATATATATGTGTATAAATATATAATTTTTAGCAAAATAAGGACAACCTGATATGAATTTCATTAGTCTCAAAATAAAAAATAAGGGCCTAATCCTAAGGAGTAACAAAAATTCTTAAATGCAGAACAAAAACATTTGAGAACCAAAGACTCTTAAACACAAACTAACAAGCCACACATTGGCTAAAATAGAAAGGCCAAAAGCCCAGCAAGATAAGAAGTATACAAGAGTGTGTGTTGCTTAAAGTATTTGAGTAATCTCACTATTTTCGAGCAAGATAAGAAGTATACAAGATTTGGACTTTATTGTCTTTTCATAATTGATGTTCTCCTTCTCTACTCCCAAATGCTGCGTATTTTATAATCATCACCAAAGTAATCAAAATATGTGGGGAGAGCGGAAGGCTCCATTCTTAATTTATTTGAAATATTATATTAATATTAATTTGACTAATTAATTTATGAATGTTCTACAAATCAAGAAAGACAAAACTTAGTGAGTCGATATACTGAGATAGGAGTCGAACAACACACCTAGTCCATCTCCTTTTGATAATTAAATAACATGTTTTAGGTAAACCTATGTTAATTATTATTTTTAGGTAAATATGTGAGATACTTTTCACATAATACTAGGTAATAAAATTATTTTTTATGTATAAAAATAAGTAATTTATATATAATAATAATAATAATAATAATAATAATAATAATAATAATAATAATAATAATAATTTTTGATGTAGCCTAATGGAAGTCATGTGTGCTTGCTAGCCTCCAAAGTCTAGTTGGAGGTCGTGGATTTGAGTTGTGTTATTTTCTGGTTAGTATTTGACCATGTGTCGTTGTATGTGATTGTTGGTTCGAATAGTCTTAACAGTAATTTTTTTTCAATTTTTTAAAAAAAAATTATTGATTTGAAACGGGTCATTTTTATTTATAATGTATTAAAAATAGTATTGACGGGTTGGATCCTTTGTTTTATAAGGTATTTGTTTTAAAGTATTTATTAAACATATATAGTAATTTTATTATATACACATATTGTACGGTGATTATTTTAAAATAAAAAATAAGATATGAAATTAAATATAAGGTCTGGATTGGTGAATGTGGTACACAGTGGATGATGGGATTTGGAAGAATAGAAAAGTTGGAATAAAGTTTGTATTGATATGAAAGGTCATAAGTAAAGCTGAGTGGAGAAAACACGCCTCCAAATTGTTCCAACTACTTGCCTTCTTTCGTCTCACCTCTTCTGCTTATTATCTTTCCACATCGAATCATATCTGCTCGTTTTTTATATTTTATTTTTCTATTTTTAAAATAAAATAGCGTATTATCTCACATTGTACTTGACGTTATATGTACACACAAAGATTATATGGATCATTGATGAAATATTGAATTAAATTTTACATGTGAGTTGTTTCACATCGAAAAATTAAAATAAAAAAGTTAATTTATATATCTAATAGCCACTTCTTCTATCACCAATTAATTTTAAGGTGGAACCTCACTAGAGATTAAATTTAGTTATAACTAAATAATTATTTAATCATTATAAAATAACTATTTTTAAATACAAACAACTCAAAATTTTCATGTAAAAATTTGATTTTAAGTGATCGGTCATGATTTGACCATGGGATAATGATTATTTGGGTCTGCACAACATCTATTATTTTAAATCGATTACTTAATAATTTATTATATATAGGGTGAATATTAAATCTATGTTACAGAAATTAAAATTATTAAATATTATCAATTTAAAAATAATATTCATGGAAATATATTTTAATTTAATAATATTTTGAGTCATAACAAGTTATATTGACACATGGATGGACATTTTTTTATCATCTAATTATTGCTGCCCCTTTAAATAATTTTATATACAAATTATCCTATATTTTAAATGAGGTCGTGTATTTGATACCAAATAATAATTTTTTTATATGTAAATAAATTAATTAATCCACAAAATTGAAACTCGAAATTTGGCCTAAGGTGCCTGCCACTGATAGATTTGTTTTGCGCAGAACAAGATAATTGTTTTAAAAAACAAAGTAAAATTTTCTTAGAATATTCAAATAATATTATTTTTATGATAAAAATTTAATTTTTAGCATGAAAATTACTTTTATTTTACTAATTAGAAACCAAATTAGTTAAAATTATAATATTTTTCAGCAATAGTTAATATTTTTATTATAAATAAGTAATATTTTTAAAATAATATAAATAATTTACTTTTAAAAAAATTATGAGGTTCAAAATACGAACACGCAGGCATGCACTATAGATCTAATTGTTTTGAGTAGAGTCTGATTGGATCGGTTATGATCCCCACATTTTCATCATTTCATGAAAATTCAACATGCTACGTGTAGGGAGATTTATGTTTTTCTCACATCTAATTTTTTGTGATTTTTTACTTGCACCATTAGGAATCTGTCCCATTAGAAACTTAATTTCTTCCTTTTTTTTTTCTTTTTTTTTTTGTCACAATTGTAGAATGATTGGTATGTGAATTGTCTCAAATTAATTTATTTTCTCACTCTTCAATTTTAGGTGTCCTAATTACGAGGGTATTGAAAATGTTTTATGAGCTCTCTAATATTTTACGAGTCTTTTTAAAGACTATTAGGTGTTTGTCTACAAACAACTTATACAATAATATTGTGACACATTTTCTTATTAAAATAATTAAGTATGTTACAAAAAAAATAAATTATAATTCTTAAAATAACTTATTTTCGCATTAGTTGCAGTTCTTAACTAAAAATAAAATAATAAAAATAGCTTCATAAATTATATGAAGCTATTTTTTTCCCCTAAAATTATGGAACACTCTCAGAATTAAAACAAGACTAAATTGATTAACTAATAGTTGTCGCGGCGACTTGTAATCCAAATTGTATTCAACTTTATTCTTGACACCAAGTTGAAGGGGAACTACACCTACAGTCAACTTTAACTTCTTCATTAGATATTATGTTGATGCTGTAAGAATCATATTTTTCACTTACCTTACTAATCGACTTTAAGATTGAGATCTTCTATTTAAATTAATATTCATCTCTTATACACATATTATTTATATTGTTTCTTCGTCCGAAAAAATAAAAAATATATTTTTATTTACATAAACATAATGGAAATTATTTTATTCTCGTATTATTTGTATAAATTATGTATTCACTACTATATTTAAAAATATTGAAATAAAAGAGACAACACTATCTGCCATATAGTATAGCTTTAAGTTTGAATAGTTGTAGAACATCCAGCAAACGTTCCATTATATTATCAAGAATCAAGCATCTATGCCCCCTCCCCTCCCTAAAAAATAAGCCCCATTTAATATATATATATATAGATATATATATATAAACGTAAAATTTATATGTATTAGGTGTACCGTGCAATCACATTATTACTTATTTAACTAAAAAGTATTACTTGTTTCTTTAAAAAATATTACTACTAATTAATATTTTTTAAATAAATAAATAATACAGTAAATCAGGTGCACGATATACTCGATGCACAAGAGATTTACCTAATTGTTTATGATGAATGTATTCTTTGAAATGAAACATTAAAATGTAAGAAAATGTTCTATGTATTTGCCAACAATTTCTCATTTATACATCTCCAAAGATTTGATCTAATTAAGTTTTCTTCCAAAAAAAAAAAAAAAAAAAAGAAGAAGAAGAGAGATTTGATCCAAGTATATTGCTCAAACTTCCGTAAAGAATATCTAAAATTTAAAAAAAAAATTAGAGGGAATTTTTATTTATAAAAAAAAAAAAACTTGGAGGAGCATAGCAACTTCAAATTGACTATTTTGAAGTGGAAAGTAAAGGCAATGAGTCTTCAGAGAGATGATTTCTGACCTTAAATACTCCAACTTTGCTTATTTATTCCCATTCTCAACTTTCTTCTACTTCTCTTCTCTCTTCCAATATTTTTGCTACTAATTTCATCTTTTTTTAATTCTCTGTTTCATTAATTAATCAAATCATTTATATATATTTTATTATTATTATATTGTAAGACAACATTCTGTAGTCGACACGTTAGGCAGATACTGACTTCCCAGACATTCTATTCAACTTTCTTTGTAGTAATTCAAGAAATACATTAATTCATTATTGTATTGTAGTATTTTTTTTCTATTAGTAGAAAGAGATTATGAAACTATCAATACCTGTTTTGAAACCGGTGCAGCCATCTTTTCAAATTCCGACAAATGACAATCTACTCCTCCGCCACGCGCCGCCCAAGGATAAGGTGCTTGTAGTGATGGGCCCCACCGGTGCCGGGAAGTCCAGGCTCTCCATCGACCTCGCCACACATTTCGCGGCGGAGGTAATTAACTCCGACAAAATGCAAGTCTATCGAGGCCTCGACATCACCACCAACAAAATCACAGAAGAAGAGCGCTGCGGCGTGCCCCACCACCTCCTCGGAGTCGTCGACCCTGAATCCGATTTCTCCGCCGCCAATTTTCGCGCCATTGCAACTCTTTCATTGCAGTCCATACTCAGCCGTGGACAGCTTCCGATAATCGTCGGCGGATCGAATTCATTCATCGAAGGACTGGTGGACACTAAATTCCGATCGAGGTACGAATGCTGCTACCTCTGGGTGGATGCTGCAATGCCTGTACTTCACACCGCCGTATCTGACCGCGTCGATAGGATGGTGGCGAGAGGAATGGTAGAAGAAGTCAGAGATTTCTTCAAGCCGAACGCCGACTACACAAAGGGAATTCGGAGAGCGATCGGAGTTCCCGAGTTCGATCACTTCTTCCGAGTGGAATCGTTTTCCGACGAGGAAACTCGGCGGAGAGTATTGGCGGAGGCGGTTGACAAAATAAAGATGAACACGAGCAGGCTGGCTTGCCGGCAGCTGGAGAGATTCGTCGGCTCAGGAATATGAAAGGGTGGAAGATGCACCGCCTGGATGCGACTGAAGTGTTGAGGAAACGCGGCGGAGAGTCGGAAGTGGCGTGGGAGGAACTGGTGGCAGAGCCTGGCGTGGAGGTGGTGAGAAGATTTTTGTGTGGTTTGGTGCCGGTGGTTTTCGGCGGCATGACGATGGAGAGAGATAGAGCTCCTCTAGTGGCGGCAGCATCTCATTAGGAAGGAACCAGCGTGGGTGGGTGGATGGGTATTATTCTTTCCGGCTGTTTTAGTAGCAATATTTGCAATTTTGTCCGAGTGCAATTCCGGCTAAAACTAAATAAATAAATTGAGATTATCAGGGCATGTACGAGACACCTACTACTCTAATAAAATTGTAATAGAGGATTTCCTAATTCTATTTTTAATAAAATTTTATGCATGCTAGAATGATTAGGTTTCTACATTTTTATTTCAAACTTTTGTGACAATTCTTTTCGATTTCAGTTTCGATTCTTTTTTTTAACTTAATACAATTTTAAAAAAAATGTCAGTTTTAAATCGGAATCAACCATTTGGAACGACAGGTCCTGAAACCGACTTCTTTGAAACCAAAATCAAACCAGCTGATTTTTTTTATATTATTTCAATTGCATTCTAATTCAAAATTAGAGTTCGTATAGTTCAAGTAAAAATAAATTTGTGCGTCGCTCCAAATTGGTGCATTGAGACATCCCAGAGAGATATTGAAGAGGATATGCATTACATTAGGTTGTTTTAATATATTTGCATATTTCAATAAACCAAAACCCATATGAAAATGAATTGAAAATTTGACCAAAAACAATTAAAATAAATCCCCAAGCAGAGGGTAGATTTCCACCTTGTTCCTTCCCTTTTCTATAGTAATTGTTCATTTTTGGGTGAGGAAAGCTCGGCCGCTTCTGCATCCGCCGAACTGTGTGTGGTGTAGCCTAAATTGGGAGAATGCGTGGGGGATGAGATGCGCAGCGAATTGGAACAATTGGTGGTGTGGGTTATTCGACCAACTCATAATTTAGGAATAAAGAGTGGGCCCCAATTAATCATTCAATTTGTTCTTTCTTTGTCCTTTCTGCCACTGCTACCGCCCACAACCATTTCATATTTTCATATTCTCTCTCGTGGAAAAGCTAACATATTCAAATATTTATTGATGATCATAACGAAAAACGTTAAGACTGCAATTTAAATAGTCTTTAACACACACATATGTATTATTATTGCAATCAATATTACTTCCGTTTAACTCTTTTTTTAATATATGACTTAATTTTTTTTTAATACTATATTGTGCACACATTCAATTTCTTTTAAAAAATAAAATTTAAATTGTTTCTATTCCAAATTCATAAAATATGGGACAATAACCCTACGACCTGAACTGAAAGTCGGAAGCTACATTAGTTATTGGAATTGCTACTACATCATAAGCCATCTTTGACAAGATTTAAGTTGTTTGTCCTCCCCATGACAAGGCATCAAACTCACTATCTTCTTCCCGAATAGCAAATCTTTCCTCCAAAAAATTTTAGATCAGATTTCATCAACACTATAATCATTCCTAATATAAAAAATTTAGCCCTCAGTCACTCTATCTTTTCCTCTTTCATTAATAACGCTCATACCAAACTTTCATTTTGAGTAAAGGTGGCAATTTGACCAACACAACCCAGCCCAGCTCAAGCCCATGGGCTAATGACAAAGTTCAGATCAGGTTGGTCGTCCTGAAATTCCATCAAACCGTTAAATATTGAGCTCAACTCAGTCCAACACCTCTAAAATACACTAAATTTATCGGACCGAGCCAAATAGGCTCGATTATGATTCAAGCCTAAAATCTATAGCTCTATCCAACTTAAATATCGGGTGTGTTGGGCCGGACCAGACCAATTTTGCCACCATTAATTTTGAGTATGACCAAACATTCCTGTTGATGTTAGCATTGTGAGCCTTAACATACTCTGTGTACAACAATATTTTTCTTTTTTTTTTTTGGTCGGAACCGCGGAAATTAAATAAAATAAAAAAAGTTTGTAGTACACCAATACTCGGGCATACTCGAAGAAAATAAAAACTAGTCCCGAAGCCCAGCACGGGGACGGGAACAAGCACCCTAGAAAAAAACTATAAATATGTGGCATAAAACCACCAACACCAAGGCCAACATAACAAACTAGAAAGCTCTAATGCAGGAGCAAAACAGCCTCCAAGTAGGAATTTTCAGGCTCCAACCGTGTCTTCAAAAAACTGGTATCAACATTCCAAAGTGGAAGCCAACACCAGCAAGCATCCATCTCAAACCAGCATAGAAGCCGGCAGCCCACTTAGAAACAACAAATGGGCCATCAGGAGAGAACATCAGGACCAACGAACGGACCGGCAGCAGCAACATCAGCACAGGACAGCAACAGGACAGTAGCAGCAATACTAAAATTTCAGCAGCAACGATGCACTCAGCAGCATAACAGCATCAGGACCAGTGAATCATATTTGGCAGTAGACAGCTCTTCACCCCGCAGCTACAGTAGATTGCTATAGCAGGAAAGTAAGCTTCAGCAGCAGGAGACAATTTTCAGCAGCCAGTGAAATAGCATCAATGCAGCACCGAGACAGCAGCAACAGCGAGCATCAGAATTCGGCATCAGCTACAAAGAATTCAGCAGCAAAGTGGCAGGCACCAATGGAGAATGGCAACATAGCAAAATAGCAGCACCAGACCATCTTCATTAACCCGAATTGTGCGTTAAGGTTATAGGGTTGAGTAGGACTGAGTCAGAACGGTGGAACCCTAACCAGAACTGAGCGCCGCACAAGTTGACTCACTAACAAACATAGAGCACGCTCCTTCTCTCACCAATATCCTCACGGTGATAATCGCCTCTTCCAGCAGGATCTACATTTGCGATTCTTACAAGTAAGATCAACACCCAACCGTGAAGGGCAATGGCAGAGTAATGAAAATCTGGGACTGCCAGATTTATCCACACGCTTAGAGCAGCGGGAATCCGATATAATCCAGAAAATGAGTAGCAGGGAACGCAAAATAAATGTCCTTATCCCCACAATCCCCAATTAGTAGCCGTCCTTCAGCAAGAAATCACGAACCCTACTTTGTTTCTCAGCGCCGTCCCCTCCAGGAAAGGAAAATACTGTAAATAAGGAAAGTCTACAATTTTCTGAAATAGCCCCCGTCAGCGCTCAAACAGTCACAGCAATGTACCTAGGGAAATTCGTCCACCAAACATCGTCGAATTCCCGCTGGCTGGAATTCTGAGAAACATTCCGGAAGACTGCATAAACATCAAGCAGCGGCATCTAGCCTTCCAGGAATGCGAACTATTAACCCCGATTTTTTTTTTTATTCTCTAGTTTCCTCAAACATCAAGGGATTGCCTTGATTAATCCACAGATTCACAGCAGCAGGCCGAAATTGTGACTAACAACCTGCGAAAACATCAAGGGATTGCCTTGATTTGTAGGATAAAAAATGAAACTAAGAACATCCGGTTTTCAAGATCGATGACAAAATTCACCAAAAATGAAGAACCATGCGGTATTACAAAAGAAATAAGGGACTGCCTTGATCAATCAAACATACTCCTAAGACCAGATTTTTGAAGACACTCAGAAAATAAACAACAGCGAATCCCAGAAACCCAGAATCACAATCTATTGCAACCATTCTGCGTTTTTTTTTTTTTTTTTTTTTTATAGATAAATTTCGGGATGGGAATGATAATCCCAGCAAAATTGATAAATCAATATGTTGTTCTTCCTAAAATCATCATCAAGATGAAGAGTAGAATGAAAAACCGCAAGGCAGCTAAAGAAGAAATGTGACTCACCGAATTCTAGAGAGAAGCCAAAGCTTCTCTCTAGGAGAGAAAGTCTCTACCCTAGAGAAAGTCTCTACCGCCAACCCCAGATTATGTTCTCAAAACCATCTTAATGTTTCATAAATTGCATTAATATGCTCTTCTACACTGGCTGCAGAATAAACATTTTAAAAGCACCATTCAATAAATTTCAATTTATACCTTGGATCTACAACTGCTGCCATAGAAATTAACATTTTACAGTCTTCCTTTTCGCAAAACCCTTCAATTTTCAATCACATATTCACAAACGTGTATTGACACATGACAATCAATTTGACTCTTTATCTCTTTTAATTTATAATTCCAATAGGTAACAATTTAAAATATTTTGAAAGACAAATTTACCGAGATAGGTAACATAATGATATCAATCTTATATATTATTTTGGTATTCTCGTGTTTTGAGTCACACTAATTGCAAATATAGGTATAAATTTTTTACTTACCATGCACATAGAATTTGACCCTATTCGTGAGTTTGGGCTTCTAAACAAACTTTTATGCTAATGGATCAAATATATATAACCTCGAGTTTGACTCAATAAATTATTAACCTCAAAATTGAGCTCGAGTTTGACTTGTTTCAATTGATAAACGATCTCACACAAATATTATTTCAAAATAAAATACAAAAAATTCGCAAATAGGTAGGTTTGATTACATCGATAGAGAAGAGCCTCTTTCAATATTTATCTTACTAGGTGGCGTGATTTCATTGGCCACCTTTCATTTGATTGGACTTCATTGACATGATTTGGGGTGAGTTGATTTGATGTGGACTTCAATTGATCCATTATGCCATAACAACCAAAATATGATTTAATGATTACCAAAATTGAGGTATATAATGCATTTACTGTCCAAATTAATATTCTCTCCGTCATAAAAAATAAATAAATTATATTTTATAAAAGTATAATTTTTTATTTTTGATCAAATGGAGAAATGTACAACTTTCTCAAAATTATAAATTAGCATTTATACGATTTTTACTTATTTATTAATTTAAGTTATTTAATCATACATAACTTGTTTGTAAAATACAAAATTTAAATTTTGATTTCACCTAATAAAATAAAACCTTGAATTTCTAAACAGAATTATCTTTTGAAAAAAAAATTATTTTTAAAACATGTCTCTTTTTTCTTGGGACAATAATATGTTATATAATTTATAAACTTTTATTTTCTTTTGGTAAATTGATATTTAACCTATTAATTTCCGCGCATGGAGATTTATGAAGTTCATGTAAAGTAGTGATCTTTGGGGCAAATTTGACACTATACGGTAATTTTCAAAAAATTAATAAAATATAGTGTTGTTGAAGGATTTAAAAATATAAGTAAAGTCGCCATTGGGATAGACGAATTTTATAAATGTCGTCTATTGTATAGGTAACTTTTTTTTCTTTTTGTGTCGCCAATTGTATGGATGACTTTTCTTTTTTTCTTTTTTTAATACTTGTCGAGTGTGTGCGCGTGCGCGCTCAGTTTGTGTTTGTGTGTGATTTGTGTCTGTGTGTGCTTGTTTGTGTGTGTTGTGTGTGTTTGTGTTGTGCGTGCTTGTTAATTATTATTATTATTATTATTATTATTATTGTTGTTGTTGTTGTTATTGTTATTGTTATTGTTATTATTGTTATTGTTATTGTTATTGTTATTATTATTGTTGTTGTTGTTGTTAAATTAATAATAATCATTACAATGATAATAAGTAATAATAAAATTAATAATTATTATCATCATAGTAATAATAATAATAATAATAATAATAATAATAATAATAATAATAATAATAATAATAAACATCATTGCAATGATAATAAATAATAATAAAATTAATAATAATAATGTGATTCAATAAAACAACGACGCTTGATTTTTTTTTCTTTTGCCTCTATCTCGATTTCTGATTCATTATCATCTACCGTAATATTTAAACTAAAGGTTGGACGACCTGATGATGATGATGATGATGTAGTCCTCGAAGTCACATTATCATACATTATGCTTGAAGTGGTGTCAAATTAAAAAAATGAAATTGGGAATTAATTGAATTGTGGTCGATAACTTGATTTCAAGTATTTATTATTATTATTATTATTATTATTATTATTATTATTATTATTACTACTGTAATGATAATGGTTATTAATTTTATGATTATTTATTATTATTAAAATTATCATTACAGCAGTAATAATAATAATAATAATAATAATAATAATAATAATAATAATAATAATTAACAAGCACACACAACACAAACACGCACAAACAAGCACACACAGCACATCACACCCAAACACACAAGCACACTCAAACACGCACAAACAAGCACACACAGCACATCACACACAAACACGCAAGCACACACAAACACACACTGAGCACAAACACTCAACAAGTATTAAAAAAAAAAAAAAAGGAAAAGTCGCCCATACAATGGCGACACAAAAAAAAATTGCTTATACAATACCAGCGACTTCACTTATATTTTTAAATCTTTATACAACACTATATTTTATTAATTTTTTTAAAAATTACTTTATAGTGTCAAATTCGCCAATCTTTGGTGTCTACTAATGAAGCTTGTTTACAGCCATAAATAAACCACACAAAATGATATTGCAAGTTTTAATATCAAAACACACCACATCATTTAATATCCTTCATGGTACTTCATAAACTAATGTAATAGATTTGTTGGATGTGTATCATATCCCTCAAATTCTAGTAGCATGTCACGTCGTAGACATCTAATAAATTTAGACGTATTTGTTATATCATATTGGCCTATAGTAAAACTCGACTTTAAATAACAAGATTATAGATACTCAAAAGACACATATACAATAAAAATTTATTTTAATCCTAATCAATTATAAATTTGCAATTTCAGTCTCATAAATTTAAAATTAACCAATTTTAGTTTTGATCTAGCTGGATATTCATGACATGGTTAGGAAATTGAAGCTTAAATTCCATAATTTTTAAAATTATGAAAGTAAAATTGCAAATTCCTAATCGATTGGGATTAAAAATTATTTGACTAAAAGTATATTTTTATCTATGTGGATGTTTTAATTCTAGTCAAAAAATTGTTATTTGAGACCACACCACATTAGGATGAATTGACGAAGATGCAACAATTAAAAACTCACGTGACATGCATGTGTAATTTTCCGTTGAGATATTGAATATTTGATCAAATTGAGATTTAAATTGCATAATTTGTAAAATTATAACACTGATACTACAAATTCGTTATAAGGTAGCTAAAGCAATGAGACAAAAAATGTATTTTAGAAATAAAAGGGTGTACAGCTGAAACAACTGCTTGAAGTTAATACGCGGAGCAACAATGTAAGAACAAACCTTCCAACTTAGAATCCTATCAAACATCTATGAAAGTTACTGAACGCGAGAACTCGAATTCCGAAGAACATAAAGTTGACAATTATGGAGGTTAGATAGAACTGCATCGGAAAGTAACATCGCAAGTTTCATCCACGACAACAGTGTAGTTATGCCCAGGCCAGGTGAGGAACGACGGCAAGGTGGCGAGCAGATTACACGCGCACACGTCGTCAACTTCTTTCAACCACCGGCAGCATTCCTCTTCCACCAGCGTTTCCTTGTACACGTGCCTCCGGTGCCTGTGGCCGTGGTGCTGCTCGTGGTCATCGCCGTCGTCGGGGGAGGGGGGAGACGATGGTGTAGTAGGGGATGGTGGGGGGACTGCATTGTATGGTAGTCTTGAGCAAGCACGATTTACCAATGCAAACTGGGATGAACATAGTGGATGTAGAACAGCCGGCGGTGGGTGCGGAAAAACCGACGGCGCGTGAGGAATTCTCCAGTGGCTTTCCGGTGTCTTCGGGTGGACCATAATGATCAGAAGAATTATTAGGAATTTGAGGGCCATATTGGGTGAAGTTGTTGTTGCCAAGTTAGTCGTAATGGATTAGGGTTCTTGTAACTAATTATAGGGAGTGAATTTTTGTTATTTCACAAGCTTTTCGTGGTTTTGTAATTAGGTTGAATTCAGGTTCACAAAGTAACAGGTCCAGGTTATAAACTAGGTTACAAAGACCAAGAAAAAAATGATGATTTTATTGTTACTATCTATTCATTAGGGTGGGAATAGTTAAGAATGCATCATTCAAAATGGATTTTATTTATTTATTTTGTTATTTATGGCCGAGTGTTTTGTGGGCAAATTATATATGTTCTATTTATAATATTATTTGTTTGATTAAAAATATTATTTATTTATTTAAAAAATATAATTATTTTTTTAAGATATTTTTTTAAATAAATAAATAATATTTTATAATTAAACAAGTAATACCGTACATAAATTTTATGGTACACTCGATTCATATAAGTTTTTGTGATTATTTATTAATTTATTTATTTATTTTCAGGATCAAAGCTTTTGACAGCAGTGGGGTAGGGATGTAAGGATTTCAATATTTTATTTTAGATTTTATGATCTTATATTTTAATTAATTAGAATATATCATGTGTATATAAGACACACTAACTAATATATTTTGTGTATTAAAAACAAAAACAAGAAAAACATATAATAAAATAAAAGATTCAAACTCCACTTAAAAATTTTGAACCCTCAATCTTAGAAGGGAGAGATATACCATCACTTATCGTGGTATTCATTTTTATACAACTGTTGATGTAGAAATGAATTTATTCAAAAAATTAGATAAGTTAATTCAATTTTATTTAGCGTGCGGCTATTTATATCTTCAATATTTTTAAATATATTTTATATTAAAATTAATTTTTATTTTTTTGCTAAATATTATATTTTAGACGGTTATAGTCTTTTAATTAAAAAAATAAAAACAAGAAACAAAAGAGAAGAAAAAAAAAAGAAACTTGTCGTCCAAATAAATATTTTAGAATTTTTTAATTTTTCTTATGTTTTATAAGTGGGTAGATGAAAATTATGAAAAGATTTGATTTAGAATTTTCATATTTTATTTGTTTTGTGGCAATTTTTTTAATCCATCATACGCTTGGTTGCATATGTACCAATATGAGATCTATCTAATAAATTTGTTCGTGCTCGATGAGATTGGTCAAGAATATACATGTTGTCTAAGGTTTGTTCGGAACATCCCATCGAACGGGTTGAAGTAGCAACATGTATCGAATGCTATTTTACTTGTTCGGCTGAATGTTTTAAATAAACTCGGATACTCAAATTGGAAAAATTAAATATAATAATATTTTAATTATTTTAATAATATATAATTCTTTTAAAAAAATTAAAATATATTTAAAGAATCGCGCCCGTTTACTTTGGTTGTTAGGATTAGATGGGATAGGATAGGAATTGGGACAAAACGTGGGATAGGGATAATTTATTAATTTTTATCTCGTGTTTACTTTGCAGGATAACTGTAGGATTTTGGACTGATTTATATCCTATCACCCGTTTACATGGTGGGATAAAAGTGGATAACTGTGAAATTACTGAATTGCCCTTAATATAGGGTATATATATGAGGACAGTTTTGTAAATATCGAATTTTAACAGGGGTAAAATAGTCATTTTCTAATCCTATCACACGGGATAATTTTTATCCTGGGGTAACTGGGCGGATTACAATCCGCCATTTTATCCCGAGATTAGTCTTTTATCCCGGGTCGACTGGATTGACCCGGGATATAATCCTACGAAGTAAACGTCGGATAAACCAGGACCAATTCCAGTAATCCAGATTTATCCGGCCAAGTAAACGGGCTCTAAAGTGATAGCCAGTAGGATGAGGGATAGCTTGGTCTTTAATATAATTCACTCGTCAACTATTCACTATTAACCAGCCCAATTAAGCTTTAAAGAAAGGCTTTACCCAACGAACCAGGCCCAATAAAATTATTCACTGTACCACCAGTTAAAGCTTACTTCTCTTTGTAAAACATTTTTGTATTTTATTCACAATTAAATTTCGAAATCCTTAATTCACTTCAGCAGTATATCTTCGCCAAAAAAGCCCATCCACCCAACATGGTTGGTATGAATAAATAAAATTATGCATTGATAAAATTAGTATATAAATAAATAAAGATGGAAAAGAAATGATATAAATGCACTTATTCCAATGATTGGTATGGTATTTTTCCCGTAATTTGCAGAATTTATAATATGGTAATGTAATAATTTATTATAAAAATAGTAATATAATTTTTAAAATAAAATACATAATTATGTAAAATATATTTTTTATGAAATTTGGTTAAAATAAAAATATCTTACAATAAAAATTATATTAAATATTAAAATACCACAAATAATCTATAAAAAATATTTTATATTTAGAAATTAATAATTTATTTTTGGATATGCAATAAGAAATTTTTGGAATGGATTTAGGGTTGTGTTTACTAAGGGTTATAGTAGATAGGATTAAGTGTATTGAGATATGGAGTTGGGTGTTTTTGGATAATAATATATTGTACTTATCCACCTGCATTAACTATCTTGGTTTGTACCATGATTTAATAAGGTAAAAATTCGGGGAGCTAGACAGAACGAAAAGCGGCTTCTATGATCATTTTATATTTCTTGTAGATAAAAATAATATATATCCTAAATTCTCAAAGTTTATGTATATCTCGAGCATTGAGATAAAGCTACATCTTTTGTTTATCAGAGTAAACGAGCGATAAAGTTGAATCACTTATCGTTATTCAATCTTATTATTTAAAGTAAATAAAGATGCAAGATATAAGAACCACGACCAACTTCAATAGTAACTTCAAGATTTTGAGGAAAGTTTATTTTGAAATGATGTAGGATCAGATAAATTTAAATTGTGAAATTTTAGTATTTGAAAATATTGTATGTATGTTTTTGGTTTGTGTAGGTTGTGATTATGTATAAAGATGTCACATCAATAAATTGTACTGAACATTAATTTATTATTACATTAGAATAAAATATGTTTGTAATGATTGAATGATTGTATAATAATGAAATTTTTGTATTGAGAAGATATAAGTGGAGAGTTCTTGAAAAATGAAAAAATAGATGAATAGTAGTAATATGGTTGAATTTTATAAAGATTTCAAAATCAATTAATTTAAATTAAAAAAGAAAAAGAAAAATTAGATTCCAAATTCACCCTAATAAATTTAAAAAAGAAACATGGAGTGAGGGATCAACGAAATGACTACAATATCCAGTTTCCTGGCGCCATAAGTTTTGTCTTGTTCAGTAATTGCATTATCTTCTTATGTGTATTGACAAAATTACCCAATTGCTTAGCGCCATAAGGCTTAAGTTCTCTTATCGACTGAACTGGCCACACAATCGCTTGCTTCATCGTATTGTACTCTCCTGTCAAAACTTTTGTCAAACTTTGAAGGTACAAGCAGATCAGCGGAAAAATCGTTCCTAAAGGATATATACGTACAAGTGTTCGTATACGTCAATCGTTCACACACATATACACATATACATTTACATATTCATATTATATAATCACAATATATGGCTAATCAACAAACTGATCCTCTCTGTTAATAAACTCGGCGCATTTATGTAAGTTTCATCTTCTTTTGTTCATTTTCCTGAAGCTTTAATTAAAATTTCTAATTCGATTATCATTTCGTTTTTGTTTTCTGGTCCTTGGCATAGCAAATTA
Organism: Caryopteris x clandonensis; assembly: GCA_028749325.2. Lineage (NCBI taxonomy): Eukaryota > Viridiplantae > Streptophyta > Magnoliopsida > Lamiales > Lamiaceae > Caryopteris > Caryopteris x clandonensis. The sequence continues at coordinate 23,260,195 of JAPYKT020000001.1, forward strand.
TTTCAATTTACTGTTTCTTGTTGATAAGGAGAATAAACTAGAATTCAACGTGTTTGTATTTTTAATTTCCTTTCCTTTTTGTCCATATCTTTCCGCGATTTTTTCATAGGGAAAGAAGACGAAATTTTATTATCGGAATTATTTATTTCTGTTTTCAAATTTTGTTTCGTGCCTTCGAAGTTTTCAGTGAGTAATTTTGTAAGGGGGTTAGGGTTTTTGAATTTCTTTATACTTATTGTATTTTTGTATTTGACAGCATGTTGCACTGAATTGATGATTAATGGAATTCGACAAGTTCATTATGATCATCTAAACTGCAAGTTTTGGGTTTTTTGCAGAGTTGATATATACTATCCGGAGATGGGATTCAGTAAAGTGTACAAGTCATTGCAGGAAATTTTCCCACAGGTAGATTTTGTTAGTCATAACAGATGTTGGTTGGTAGTTTTTGGATATTATATGAATTCCCATGTTTCTTTGTGATTCTTTATGATTTTCTGAAAATCGTTTGTCCAATTGTAATTTCTGAGAGAACATGTTTTTTTTTTTTTTTTTTTTTCATATTTTGGTGACAGATTGATGCTCGAGTTCTTAGAGCTGTTGCTATTGAGCATAGTAAGGATGTTGATGCAGCTGTTGAGACTGTGCTTGCAGAGATCATACCTTTCTTTACAGAACGATCTGGACAAAGAACACCTTCCACTGGTAGCATTTCTACTAGGGAACCTTCAGAAGGTAGCAGCTTCCCTCTGATTATAATGCTTCTTAAATTATTTTTTTTGGTCATTATAATGATCACACCTTTTTTATTATTACACATTGAGTTCATGCTGGTTTATGATTTTACCTGTTCCTGTGGTTCTATTTCTTGTTTCAGCAGGTGCTATTGCCTCTACTCAACCTGTGGATGACTCATCTGTGAATGCAGCGGGCTCAGCTGATGGCCAAAATGGTTATACTATGAATTTTGGAAATCAGCAGTCATTTCATGATGCTAATGACGTGCAGACTGAACCCTTCTGTGCTGCACATGATGGACATGATAATGGAGAGGGTAGTACTGCTGAATTGACATTGCGTGGAGATATTCATGGTCATAGTGTGGAAAGGAACATTAATGTCTACTCTCATTGTGAAGATGAAGAAGAGGGTAATACTACTGAATTTATATTGTCTGGAAATATACTTGGAAATTGCAGGCAATCAAAAATTGATCTTAACTCTCATGGAGAAGCTGATGGAATTGGGTTATCAGGGGACCCCAAAACAGGTGAAACAATTTCAGATGATAAATATCTAGAAAGCAGCATCACAGCTGCATCTGATGAGATTCCTTGTCATACATTGGGAACTTCACACGATGAGGATAATGGAACCAATCAAAATCTAGATCACTTTAATAGAAGGGCTCACAGTGGCCATTCAGAGACTGAAAAAGAAAGTGATCAGGGGAAGTCCTTTGGAGATTGCAACAATTCGGTTGTCGAACCTGCATCATTGACCGTTTATGATCCAACAGCAGGCCATTTAGAAAGCAATTCACAGTTGCAGAACATGTATGGAAGTGGTTTAGAGGAGTTAGATGTAAGTTTGCCAAATAATTCTGATTCCAAGATGGAAACTGCCAGCAACATTGTTGGCTCTGAAGAAGAGTCGACCTTGAATACCTCCATATCCCAATCTAGTCAAATCAATATCATTGATGTTCTCGAAGAAATTATTGCTGATGCAAGAAATAATAAGGTATCAGTAGTATCGAACTCCTATTCATTATAAACCATTATTTTTTATGTGATATTAACAAAGAATATAACGCAGATGTCAATCCATGTTTCAAATGATCCTTTGTTCCATGAAGATTTAACCTATAATCTGTTGCAGAATTTGTATCTTTAATTTGGTCGTAGTAATTTGAAGTTTATATGTTCTTTGCCCCTTACCTCCAAGTGTACCTTACAATTTGATATCATTTAGATTTACTTATATACCAGTTCCTTACAATTTTTTTCATCAATGTGATGGTATATGGATGTCATCAACAGGCTGATTCCCCTTGAATGTTTGATTCATTCAAGTATTCTCTTCTAGACTTGGAAGGTTTTAGGGGTTATGCGTGGCTCTTGTCATTAGATGGAAATAGGAGCTTTGAGGACTAACAGAACGAGAATAGTCTGATGTCCTTCCATAATATGATTAGAATGTTGCAGACATCACACCCACCCTCGCACCCTTCCCGAAACAATTTTAGGCATTTTTGCCCGAGCATAACCTGTCCAGAAAAAATCCAAAAAAAAAAAAAAATATATATATATATATATATGTATATATATATCTTTTACCCAAAGCATTGGTTTTACAGCTTACTTAAACATTGTTTATTTATAAGAATGTGTACACAGTTTTTCATTGCCAATCTGTCTGATAGTAATCAAAATGGTGCAGAAAACATTGTTCTCCTCAATGCAATCTGTTATCAGCTTGATGAAGGAAGTGGAGCTTAAAGAGCAGGCTGCAGAACAAGCAAAAGTGGAAGCAGCCTTGGGTGGTACAGATATACTGGTTAAGTCTGAAGAGCTTAAACAGATGGTGCAACAGATGAAGGAAGCAAATGCCATGGTTGTATTCTGTTACTGATATTGTAGCATTATTGTGGGATGATCTAGGGAACACTTCTTTTTGTTAAAGTAATATGATTATGGCTTATCATCTTTCCTCTCTCGCAGCATGCTGGGGAAGTGTACGGTGAGAAGGCTATCTTATCAACTGAGTTAAGGGAGCTTCAGTCGCGTGTGCTCTCCTTGTCAGATGAAAGAGACAAATCTCTTTCTGTTCTTGATGAGGTGATTTGTAGGCTTGCTCCTCTTTTTTAGTACTAAAATCACTAGTATATTATTCCATTCATTCCTTACTTTTCTGTCTTTCTTACTACATCCTTATTTAATCTTTGTTTCAAAAAACTCATGAAGATAGATAAGGCAATATCATTCCCCTAATGGTTGCCCTTGTTGGTCACTGTCATTTATCATGCAGTTCAAGACCCCCCCCCCCCGGCTCCCCCCCTCAACCCACCTGCAATTCTTTTTCATTGTGTCTTTTTGTTCATATTGGAAGCTAACTTGATGATAATTTTATTTTAAAATCTAGAACTCAGCCAATTTCAGGCTGATCCAGCTAACCAGTTCCATACAAGTTGTGCCGATGTGGATCATCTACTTATTTAAAAATCAAGCAAGGTTTTCAATGTTTAATTATCATCATAAAAAAAATTAATATTGAATATTTGCCTGCAGATGCAACAAACTTTGGAGCTGCGATTCGTTGAAGCTCAGAATGATATAAAAGCTGCTGAGCTGGAAAAAATAGAGAAGGAAAAGGCTGCAATGAAAGCCCATGCAGACCAGGAGTTGATTATGGAACAAGTGGTGCAAGAGTCGAAAATCCTGAAACAACAGGCAGAAGATAATGCCAAGGTATAGTGCCTCATTCAGCTGTTGATTCTAATTTATTACTTATATTGAGCCATTTCGCAAGGATTGCATTTGGTAATTATTTTGATTGCCCATATTCTTTTGTCACCTAGATCTTTCCCCCCCCCCCCCCCCCCCCATATGTTACTGCTGAAGTTACTTGTGCTATATTTATATTAATCATCCTGTTCCCTTTGTCTTGCAGTTGCGGGAATTCCTTGTGGATCGCGGTCGAATTGTTGATATGTTGCAGTAAGCTCAATAAGTGCAAAGTTTTTATTTTCCTTATCCTTATTCTTGGTAAACTTGATTTTGGTTTTCTATATCACCATCATTTCATTGCTGAAAGTGCACAATATGTGCTGGTGGATCTTCCGTAGGGGTATTAGTATCTATTATACTGCTCACCAAAACCGATACTGGATTATGCTGAATTTTCTGAATACAGCAGTATTGTTTTTTCCCAACACAAGTTCATCAAAATGTTTGGATTTTTCAAAACTCCATGGACATGCAGAAGTGACTGGATTATGCTGAATTTTCTGCATACAGCAGTATTGTTTTTTCCCAACACAAATGGCATGATGTCTCAGGTGTTCTTATACGTCATAAGATTTCTTGCAGATGTTTTTAGCTCTAGATTTCTTGCAGATGTTTTTAGCTCTGTGTTTGCATTTGCACATTCAAATTTAGAACTTGAGATCAATGATGACGAATGCCTTTTTATTATCATTTTTTAAATACCCAATAGGATAAGTATAAAAAAATTACTTGGTCTGAATGTTCAAGATTAGCTCTCGATGATGCAACGGGAATCATGCCCTTTGTGTGGCCTCTTGAGTTTTGTTGCAGCCATTGTTAGTTTAGACCATTGTGCATTTAAAATTACTTGAGTTCATCTGCAGTTCTTTGTGTATATAGCATTTAGATGTGCTTATTTTCCTTTCCTTTCACCTGATTTTGGCAGAGGAGAAATCGGAGTTATATGTCAGGATGTGAGGCTGCTAAAGCAGAACTTTGATGAGCGTGTCCCGTTTAGCAGATCACTCTCATCCAGCCAGACCAGTTGCATCTTAGCTTCTTCTACTTCATCTTCCAAGAGTCAAGCAGAGCTACTGCCTGATTCCTCAGAGACTCAAAAGGAGAAAGGTACACTTTTGTCTTGTGCCGACCAGTCAGTTGGACGGGAGGAAGCAGCTAGAGACGAAGATCGCAAAGCACTTGTTGACGATGGATGGGAACTTTTTGATGATCGTGAAATGTAAATAGAGGTTGAGAAAGAGAAGATGACGAATTTACATAATCATGTCTTCTCTTCTGGTTGTGTCTGGATTCGGATTTTGTTTTCATTCAGGTTTGGTTTTTCTCCACAAATGTGTGTATAACTGGCTGTTGAAATTCTATGGATTTGAAACGCTAGCAAATTTGTTTGTGTGAATTCAACATTACGAGAATGGGTTGGTTGCGAGTGGCAAGTCCACGAGATTTGCTCAATTATGGGTTTTGATTATTATTATTATTTATACTAAATTGTACTTTTTTTTTGGTGTAGTGCTAGAAAGTGTGTGATACTATCAAGTAGACGTTGGGGGCTAAAAACAAGCATCTATAAGCATTTAGTTTTAGGTAGATTACTAAATACCTTAAGGCTTGATTTATTCATAAAATTTTATATTTTGAAATTATAAATATTCCTAAAGGTACTGGACACACTTTCTTGAAATTCATACATTTTTTCTTACAAGTGTCGAACTATGTGAAAACATATCACTAAAAACATCTGAAAGCCCCCATTAATACTCCTCTGCAAATGCCCCAAAACAAACAGCCATTAAACATTGTAGAAATTCAGATGTAGAAAATGTAAAATATACATTAATTGGATAGGAAGAGTAAAGAGAATTCACATATGCAATGCCTGCGAACAAAATGCATCAAACGTGTTTCCATGAGTTGTGCATAGGTCTACTCTCATCCATGTAAGCTAATTGTGTACTGCATGACTTTGAATGTGTAAATCCATACAAGCTCTAACGTAAATGACAAACTTGCCATGTTGTGCTTTTGTATATACTTTTGGAGGTGTCAAGTAGATATCCACATCAATATAGCAATGTAAAGAAACATTGTTGATGTCAAGCTGATGTAATTTCCACTGTTTTTTGTATAGTCAGAGCAATGAACATACTGATTGTGACAATCTTAGCAACAAGTGAAAAACTATCAATGTAACTCACATCATACAATTGATGATACCTCTTTACTACCAATCCAGCCTTTGTACCTGTCAATAGTACCGTCTGACTTCATTTTCACCTTAAAATACCCATTTTGAACCAATAGCATTTGTACTTGGAGTCAGCTTAGTCAACACCCAAGTGCGATTTTTCACCAAGGTCTCCACCCCCTGATTCATGGCTTGCACTCATCCTAGATATTGAGAAGCCTCTTTGTAATTTCTTCGTAGAGAATTTTGCTAGGAAAGATGAATAAGCAGTACCAAACATACATGCAGGCGAGTCTCTTGGCTTTAGGTCGGGTTGTATTGCACGAATTCTAGATCTATACATTTAATGAATAGGAAGCTCACTCTTGTATAATACCACTAGATAGACGTTATATGGGTGGATAATCATGATATCTACTATTATTTGTTTATATATAATACATAGGTTATTTGTTTTTTGGTTTTCTTCAAATGATAGAAGGATTTTATATCAACCCAAAATATCAAGTACATCTAATACACTACTAACTAGGTGTTTCCATAGTGAGTGTATGAATCCATGACAAGAATAAGGAACCCCTATCTAAGGATGAGGGGCTTGCTACAGAAGAAATAAAAAAACAATAGAAGGACTAGATCTGTGTTAACATTATCTAAATAACAAAGATTACAAAGAAGTCTGATGTTTTTGGGTATCATAACATTTCTTAAATCGAAAGATTTGTTCGACGAGAGTTATCTTGCAATATTCTTCACATTCATCCTTACATGTATATCTTTCCAACCTATCTTGAAGGCGCCACAATTTGAACAAATCTAATAGCCTGAGGCATAACTCCACTAGAGTAGGAGAAGAATCCCTAGAAACTGTCTAAGCTCCCTTAATCACTATTCTCTCATCTTGTGCCTAAAACACCAAGACCAACCTTGGACTTTTCGAAAGAAAGGGTACTGATGAACATATTCATGCATCCTACTCGTATCTTCAAAACTCCATTACTTGCAGAATTAGTCCGTCGAGATTATGAGAGAAGTTGAGATAGACTCTTCTGGTAAAATAGCAAAAAACTTTTGCCCTTTCGAAACGACTCTTTCCACAATCTCTCTTGGACAGCCATTTCCTCTAAAGAAATCCAAAGATTTCTGGATTTCCAAAGCCACCAAAACTGATAAGTAGAAAGTGTAATATGATCTTTAATGGATTTTGATATCTTTAATGTAATAATAGAAATCACCCTATACACATGTCATGTAATCACATACATCATCCATGGTGGTGTATATACAACAACCAGGTGATACTGTAACTGTAACCAATGAAATGGATTAAAAAAAACCCACAATATTTAACATACAATACACTGACTTGAAAAACTGGACAGACATTAATTCCCAGCAATATGAAAAAATCGATTTATCTCAAGAGTTATGATCAGTGTGTTTCAAAATATTAACATTTTCTGCAAAATTGGCTATAGAAAATACAACCATTTAAGTGAGTTCAAGAGTATGGACCAGCCAGCTCTCTAGGCCTCATGCGTGTCGAGGTTTCTGGCTAACATCTAAACTGAGTATGAATCCTTCAAGTCTCCCCCAAAGCCTTCTTGATATCACCCTGCAATACAAAATGTGAATCAGCATGGTTTCCATATTATAGGAACTGGTCGCACAGTGTTGTGCGAGTGCGTGTGTGTGTGTATGTGTGAGAGAGAGAGAGAGAGAGAGAGAGAGAGAGACCGCGATTGCCAATGGTGAGGTTGTTGTTCCATAACGTTTGATTACGTGTCCATCTTTGCCAACTAGAAACTTAGTAAAGTTCCATTTGATGCTAGACCCACACACACCTCCTTTACTTGATTTAAGGAACTTGTAAACTGGTGCTGTATCTGGTCCATTCACTTTCACCTTACAGTACACAATTGTAATATTTCTATCAACATAATATTAGAACTTTATACGCTGGAATGCATACTAAAGAAACTTCATAAAGACGTACGAGAATGTAACATCAGCTGGAGAAGGTTTAAGTTCATGCCACCCCCTCCCAGAGAGAGAGAAGGGCACAATCTAATCCTCCATTCAGAACTCAAGAGTAATGCAAGACATTTCGACCAAAAATATCAAAAGAAGAAGAGAAATAATGAACAAAAAAAGGAAAAAGTAGACTTGCAGCTTGAACCACACTTGCAATTCACAGTTTACAATGTCAATTTCCTGAAGTTTAAATAATCCCAAGACTTGAAAGTCAGATGGTACCAGGTTAACTTAGCCAATTGAATGCTGTCCTCACACCAAAATTTAGGTAAACTTAAGCTCTTTTTATATCTTTGACCTAAAAACTAAGTAACACCATGAAAGAAAACGTGAAATTCCTAAGCATGTCCTTGATTATGCATGCGATAGAATGTTCGAACTATGACATTTATTAAGTGACTAGGAATAGATACAAACTTACATCAGTTAGGTCATTAAAGAACAGTCATATCTAAGCCAAAACTTCCTACTTTCTCTTTTTCCAGTTAATATGAAATTCACTCGTGGTAGGCTTTCTGGTGATCCTATTTTTCCAACTGCCTGAACTAGTTTTGTGATTTACCAGCCTGTAATTGTTTGATGTTTCTCTAGTTAGTACATTATCAGGCCAAAATGCTTGTACACAAATAATACTCTTTACCCACTGATTTCTAAGCCTCATGTAATTCAATCTTTTGTTCCAATAGCATAAACTATGTCAACTCTATTTTCCTTTCTCCTTTCCCCTTTAGTTGTTTTAATAAAGTTCTTCAGTTATCACTTAATGAGATGACTGAATAATGCTTTCTCATCTGCTGCATCGAATTGCGTTGCAAGGATTTTTAAAGTTCCTAGTACAGAATAGTCCGACTAATAGCAAATAAAAAATGCAAATATTTAGCCATCAGACATCACTATCATCCATGGAATCGAACAAGCTCTCTAGTAACAAAGAACCAAAGCACATTCGAATTCTAAAAAGCTTATTTAGGAAACATTGGTAAAACCACAACCGAAGAAAGGGAAAACATGTGAGGGCGGATTACCTTTTGAAAGATGGGATACTCAGCACTGAATCTTGAACATGCAAATTGTTCTGCTTCTTGGCTTGATCCCGGCTCCTGCTTCAAGAACTGATTGCAAGGGAATGCCAATATCTCGAAACCTGATATACAAAATCACAAATTTCAACACACACACACACGCACACAGTTACATAGTTGAAGAATCCTGCAAATATGCCTAAAAGAGAACAAATTATAGCCAATGTAACAGACAATGACAAAAGAAATCAATAAAAAAATTGACCCTTATCCTTGTATTGAGAATAAAGCTTAGTCAGCTGTCTGTAATTCGAGTTTGTGAATCCGCTGCTTTAGCCAATCAAGAAACACACCAAAAAAAACATGAAATGTAACAATAATTTAAATTAAAAATTTTAAAAATAAAATAAAATAAAACCCAACAAGCAGAGATAAATGATGAAAACAAATTATAAATAAATCAAGGAAAGAAGGGGGCAGACCATTTGGAAGCAACATTTACAACTAGCAAGACCTTCCCTTTATATGTTTTCAGGTTGAAATCATTACCATTAATGTCCTGCTCAACACGATCAAAACCAGACAATTGATATAAACATTATACGTAGAAATATCAGAAAATCAGAAACGGAGGACAAAAGGGAACCTTGACATTGATATCGTAGATGGATTGTTCTGGGACCGATGACGAAGCACCCATTTCGTTGTTTCTTTCTTCTTTCTTCTGCAGCTGACAAAATTACATTGTTGTTCAAGGTTTGTGGACTGTGTTAATAGGCAAATGCATATGTGGCGTTATTGTTTATTTCAAGGATAAACGGTGAAATGCGTTAGATTGAAATGGGAAAGAGAAGCAGAAATTAGCGTTGAGTAATCTTATAATGGAGAGAAGGGCTCCGTAATATGAGGCCTCTCTCGAGTTCTTCCTTATATGAAATGCGCTTCAACTCCGTTTCTTACCATTTTTGTTTTTAGTCGTTTCTCCCTCCATTATTTTCTGACAAAGATTTCACAAAATATTTAATAAATAATAGACATAACTATAAATGTAAAATGATCGTATTATTATTTTAGAAAATTTAGATCAGAACTTAAGATCAAAATATTTAATAAATAATAGACATAATTATAAATATTTATTTATTAAAAAATAAAATTTGTGTAATATTTTCAATTTTTAAATAATGGTATTTTTATCATTTATATTATATCTAATTTTCCAAGTAAAATTAATGTGGTGCAAAACAAATTTCTGAGTAAAATTAATATGGTGTGTAAAACAAATTTAATGATAGCTTTACAAACACCCTTAGAATAATCAACACTGTGTAAATTGGAGAAAACTTAAATTCTCCTTCATAATAAAAAAGGAAAGCTATAATAATTATATTGTATGTTACATGCTTTATATTCTTAAATATTTATTTAATCAAATATATTTTATATATACTAATACAAATATATTAAAAGACATACATCACACCATACCCATAAAAATAAGAATTTGCCTAGTGAACCAAGGCCAATTTGAATTGAGTTTGACTAAGAGTCAAATACTCCAAATCTAAGGTGTCAAGACTCTGTTGACCAGTTGAAGGGTATTACTAATTATAATAAATTAGTAATAATATGTTTTAAATAAATAAGTAATATTTTTAATTAAATAAATAATACTATAAATTAAATTACACCGCTATAAATTATACTGCACCGGCACCTGGACAGAAGTTTTTATTTTGTTCTACAGAATTTCAGGAGATGGATTGAATTTAAATGTGAATAACTCATGTAAAATTCAAAAATGAGTTTATCCATCCAATTATCTTATGTTAAATAACGGAACTGAAGCAACAACGACGGTTAGCCGGGCCGAGCTTCTTGCCGCCCCCGCCAATTCACCAGCCAAATTCCACCGCCGGAGGACCCCAATAACGGTTCATTCATCTTATTCCGCCGGACCTGATCCATCGGCGGGGAGTTTCATTTATACGGCTCACATTTCTATCGCCATTGTGAAAGCTCAGGAGCCAGAAAAAATTCTGAAATAAGAAAAGAGGCCTTTTTGTTTATTGTTTCTTCAACTTTCGATTGATCAGTTCAACCGTGAATAGGTAAAACTCGCTTATCAGAAAGTTTGTTCTTTTCGCTTCGTCTTCTTTGTGTTGCTTTTTCTGCAAATGCTCCGTATTACCACCATTGGCGCCTTTTAATAACGACACATTTATGGCATTAAATCCTGATATCTGTGTCTTCTCTTTTTCCCCCCTTTCACGTCTACCTGTAGATAGAACGTTGAGAACGTTCAGTGTGTGTGTGTTTATCCTCGATAATCAAAAAAGTATTAGAAAATCATCTCACTTTGTTTATCTTCAAATTATAAAGTGCAGGTGATGCATAATCTTCGAATTGAAATATGGCTAACCTTCAAGATATCGCTCTATCAGCTTATGTCAATATCGTATCTGTCATGACATTTCTTTCGGCCTTTGCATTCCTACGACTCCTACCGATAAACAACAGAGTGTACTTTGCAAAATGGTACAGAAATGGCGCACGAGCTGGCCCCGAGACCAAGTTTGCGAGGATAGATTTGAAAACCTGTTTAATGTTTTGGACTTGGATGGGAGCGGCACTGAGAATGCCAGAGCCAGAGCTAATGGAACATGCTGGGCTTGATTCTCTCGTGTACTTACGGGTTTACCTTATCGGGTGAGTGAACAAGGTCGAACGCCTTCAGCATTGTATTGTTCCTTGCACGAAGTTCAATTTCCATCTTTAAAGCCCCTGTATGTAGGCTAGTCTAATGAGAATCTTGAATCCAGGTTGAAAATCTTTGTCCCTACAGCTATACTTGCGTTTGCAGTATTGGTGCCTGTAAACTGGACAGGGCAAACACTCGACAATATCACAGATTTAACATACAGCGATATTGACAAACTTTCAATATCAAACGTTCCTTCGGGGTCTTTAAGTTGAGTATTACATATTTTCTTTTGTCTTAAACATGGGAGCATTCTTTGGGTTTTCAAAATATGCCTTTTTCTATAGTTTGGTTAAAGCGGATATTTCCTATTCTTATTCAGGTTTATCGCGCACATAATAATGGCATACATAGTTACATTATGGACATGCTATGTCCTCTACAAAGAATATGTAATCATAACTAACATGAGATTACGATTCTTAGCTTCTGAAAAGCGTCGTCCGGACCAATTCACTGTGAGCATGTACTAGTATGCTTTCTATTTACATTCCTATCGTGTTCGAATGCCATTGTTTTTCGGGCCACAAAACCATTGTTTTGAGCTACGGGATTCAAATTTCATTCCATTTTACAGGTCCTTGTAAGAAATATTCCTCCAGATCCTGATGAATCAGTCAGTGAGCATGTTGAGCATTTCTTTTCCGAAAATCATCCTGATTATTACCTTACACATCAGGTAAACTGATAAAATTACGACACATAGATAGCATACTTGATGAATGAATACTTAAATACATTTTGTACATATCATATGCATTTATCAGATTTAGTCAAACTGTATTCCGATGATCAATTTTATGTAGCTTGCAATAACTTTATTCCAGGTTGTGTATAATGCCAAAAGGCTTGCCAAATTGGTGAAGGAAATGAATAAATGGAGGAATTGGCTTACTTACTACGAAACAAGATTTGAGAGAAATCCTAAAAGTAAACCTAGAGCAAAGGTACTTTTTCCCTGCATCTTCAAAATATACTTCTTTTAAAGTTAATTAATATCTCTTCTGAAGAAATGCATTTAATAGGTACAAGTTATCTGATTTGTCTTGAACTGTATAGACAGGCTGGTGGGGCATGTTTGGAAAGTCTGTCGATGCCATTGACTACCACAAAGCAATAATTCACAAGATAATGCAAGAAGTAAGCCTTCTGTAATGCATAATGTACAACCTAAAAAAGCATAATAACTTAATTATGAAAACATTTCTTTCTGTTCTTTCCATTCTGCGGATGCAGGAAATGGCAGAAAAGGAAAAGGTTGTGAGTGACCCCAGGGCAATAGTCCCTGCAGCATTTGTTTCCTTTAAGACTCGATGGGGAGCCGCTGTTTGTGCTCAAACTCAACAATCGAGCAATCCAACAATATGGCTAACAGAATGGGCCCCAGAGCCACGCGATGTTTACTGGGATAATCTTGTGATTCCACACTCTCAGCTCACTGTCAAGAAACTGATTGTAGCTCTTTTTATGTTACTTCTCACGTTCTTCTTCATGATCCCTATAGCGTTCGTGCAATCTTTGGCAAACATTGATGGCATTCAAAAGGTTCTTGTGTTCCTAAGGCCATTGATAAGAAAGTAAGTTTCAGCATCTCTTAAGCCCTTGATACTTATGCTATTGAATCATTAGTTACCAAATAATAAATTTTTAGCTTGATGTTTGTTGAGAATAACATTGATGAAACATTTTTGAGAATCACTGTTAAACTTCTCTGGATTGTCGTGTGAGATATATAATGCCAGAAGTTGAAGAGTGATTTGCTATCTTTTAAATAATTTGAGTTACAGTTTCATTCCTTTATGTACAAGCATTTCACGTGTATCGTTAGAAGAAATCAGTACTTGAGATAGCAAGCATTATGTATTTGTCAAGACACTCAATATCTTTTCATTTATGTTCTGGTTAAGATTGTTTTCATTTGAATATATTCCTTAGCTTCAATTGATGATCGAAGTCTTCTGCTTCAGGAGACGTGTCAAGTCTGTCATTCAAGGCGTTCTTCCTGGAGTTGCACTAAAAATATTTATGACTTTTCTTCCCGCAATTCTCACAACGATGTCCAAAATAGAAGGCCATATATCTCTTTCATTACTCGAAAGAAGAACAGCTGGAAAGTATCATTTCTTCGTGCTTGTTAATGTCTTCTTCGGAAGTATAATCACGGGAACGGCATTTCAGCAACTTCACAAGTTTCTTCATCAGCCCCCATCAGAGTATGTTTTTTTTCTTTGGGGGGGGGGGGAGGCAGGATACTGTTTACTGTGCATGCGGGCGCACACACAAATATATATACCTGTGGCAGCCTTTTGCATTTTGCACAATGTGAGGAATAATTAAGAAATATTGCAGGAGTTCTTATCTTTCATTCAGATTCTTGAACTTCTCTTTATACTCACTTTAAAAGCTGAGAATATGTCTTTTGTGAAACTAGGTTATGATAAAATCACAAACTTTATTATCTCGGGTACAAAATTTTGCAGGATTCCAATAACGGTGGGTGTTGCAATTCCAATGAAAGCTACTTTCTTCATCACTTACGTTATGGTTGATGGTTGGGCCAGTGTTGCTGCAGAGATTGTTAGAGTGGTTCCGTTGATCAAATTCTACTTCAAAAATACCTTCTTGGTAAAGACAGATCTCGATTTAGAAGAAGCAACCAATCCTGGTTCTCTGAATTTCGCCATAAACGAACCTCGCATGCAATTATACTTCTTACTCGGGCTTGTATATTCAGTTGTCACTCCTCTAATCTTGCCCTTCATTGTCGTCTTCTTCGCCTTCGCCTACATGATTTATCGCCATCAGGTATCCTCCTATTTATGTCAGCTTTCTATCGAATCGTGAAATGCATAAGAGGGAATTTCTTTCTTCTTTTTTCTAATTTTTTAAGCAAGTAGTGCAGTAATGAGATTTGGGATTCGATTCTTATGTGTAGATCATCAACGTATACGATCAGAAGTATGAGAGTGGGGCTGCATTTTGGCCACATGTGTATCATCGTATAATTATAAGTCTAATAATATCACAAGTTCTTCTGATGGGACTGCTAAGCACAAAAAGTGCTGCTAAATCAACTCCATTGTTGCTTGCACTTACGGCCTTCACCATCTGGTTCCTTCTTTTCTGCAAGGGTCGATTCGAGTCGGCATTCGTAAAGTTCCCAATACAGGTTTTTCTCTTGCTCCATAAGACTCTCCTTTTCTTGATTTTTTTCTAATTTGTAAGTTGATTGTAAAGTGATCGACGATGTCTTTACATGCGGTGATAAAACAGGAGGCCATGAGGAAAGACACAAGTGAAAGAGCGAACGAACCGGATCTAAACTTGAAGGCTTACCTACATGATGCGTACGTACATCCCGCGTTGAAGGGCGTGGAGATTGATAAACCTGAAGCCCTTAACGAGGAGGAGAACAATCCACTTGTTCCAACTGAGAAAATCTCACACAAAGCTGGTAGATCTGGTTCGGGTAGTTTCAGTGAAGATGTTATAGAAGATTTGTTTTCATATTTATGAAGAATGGCAGTGCTAGCTCAATTAATCTTTGGCTGTTCTTAGTTCATATTTTTTTTAATAGAATATTAATAGTAGTGAAAGAAATGCCCCGTGCCTGTAGGAATTATCAAGAACTAACTCAGACTAGGTGCGGTGGTACCTGGCTTCACGATATTAGAGAGAGGAGGTCAAGGGTTGGACGCCTTCCCCAACTTTCTCTCTCATATGTAAAAGGTTCGAACTTTCGAAAAAAAGAAAAAAAAAAAAAAAAGTTTCATAATATACACCAATGTGTAGAAACGAGAAACCAGAAGAGTCAGCATATTGGTTAAGGAATATACATGTTTAGGACGAGGTTAAAGAATCAGAAGCATGCTTAACTATATATACTAATATTAAATTGTCACTACAGCTATAATATATTGCAAAAATTTGTGTATATTAATTACACCGCACAACTAAATTTACAGTACTACTCAAGTAATCAAGTAATACATTTTAGTTAAACAAGTAATAATGTAATAAGATATACGGTGCACCCCGTGCATAAGAAGCTCGCTCATAATATATTTATTATGACATTGCTAAAATAGCAGTTGAATTTAAATTGGTATTTATTGATATATTTGCTTGTTTGCAACAAATACGAACATATGGAGTGGTTATTGCAAATGCATTTTATATATATTAATTACTTGTTATTGGATGAATGTTCCATAATAACAAAATGAATAATTGGATACAGGGAAAATTTGAGGTTGAGCACGCGGCTGCCACTATTTTTCATAAATTTCATATTATTTCACAAAAATATGGTTTAATTACCCAAAAAAAACATAATAAAATAAAAAGACAAAGTTTCATTTGACCTCACTAATGCTAATAAAGCTTGTTTATGATCAATGGTTTAAATTTGATAGACTTAATTACATACAAATTCATGATTTTTTGGTCAAGTATCAATTGTAATTTTTTTATCAATTAAAATATAACAAAAAATTACACGATCATAGTAATTTTTTCATTTCAAAGCATGTGGTCCAATTCCGAGCTCCAATTATTGCTACGGAGTCCAAAATTTGAATTATGAGTCCTATTATAATATATATTGACAAAAGTTTTAAATTAAAATTTACAACTTTTTTATCAATTATCATATGTAACATGTTTTTTAAAAATTTAACATGGAAATAAATTAATTTTTGATATTTTTCAATTCCATGCACATGAGCCAATTTTAGGCTCCAATTACTAACATTCATCCCAATGTTTTTTAATAGAAAGATTGAGATATTTGTAATTCATTTTTAGTAGCTCAAAATTAGATTGAAATTAAATTAGTATCAAATATAAAACAATATCATTTAATATGCATCAATTTGGTATTAATACAAACAATAAAATCATATAAAGCTAAAAATAAAAGATATGTTGTAATGAATAAAGAAAAAATAGATCACAAAGGTTGAAGGTGTTATGATGTCTTCTAATAAAGATAGTATTGGTTATAACCTCACTAATGGCTTACAATAATAAAAGAAAACGAAGAAAATAAAAGCGATGTTGGAACCATGATCCTTTTAACTTTTTGGACTCCGAGAAAAGCTTCAAGATATTGGAATTGAAATAGAAACATGAGTTGAGAAAGACCTCTCTTCGTAAAACGAATATATTCGACTAATGTTTACGGTTTGACGTACTGTTCTTAAAACGAGGAAAACCACTCTTGGCAATACAAATACATCCCAACTAGTGTTTACAGTTTGACGTACCGTTTCCAAAAATAAAATAGTTTTTGTCTTTTGAGTAGTGGCTCCACTAAAATATTCAAAAAAAGTGCGAAACAATATAAAACAATGTGAGAAACTGGACCTACACAAAAATGCTCAAAAAATATGCTCTGATTTTCAAAGGTATGCAATGCAAAATTTCACGTGTGTCCTATTTATTGGCACAACTTCAACGAGAAATTAAAGCCTCTAAAATTAATGGTGGTAGTTGGCATTCAAGCTTTTAGGAATACAGATTACTCCCCCTCATATGACTATAACAACTTCAAAAAGTTACTCTTAATAATTAAATTTTATATAAATTCATATTTCTTATGACTCATTAATAGTATTTTAGAATTAAAATTATCCAACAATTTATTTTATGTATACAATAATGGTATTAAATTATCTTAAAATTTTGATTAATTTATACATTAGAATAGATTAGGAAGAAAAACAATATTGTATTTTGAAGTTTTCAATTAAATAAATTAAATTCTACAAAATGCCTACTTAATTAACTAATTTTGAAAGATTGTCCTTTCTCAGTAAAAATTATTAGAGTTAACCAGTCGTTCAAGTCCCACCGCACCCAAAGTACAGAAAAGAAATCATACTTAAAAGATATCATAAAGTCTTGGTCACAATTACAAGTACAGTTCATTTGTTGGTTACATGTCTAGCTCATACGGTCGGTCATACCCTCAAAATCATGGGAGCAATACACAAAATACAAATCCAAGGTAAAAGAGACCCCCCTAATAAGACCCCACCTCCTTTAAGATCACAAGGGAAGACCGAAAAAAAAAAAGGACTAGAACACCATTTAATAACAACTTAAGCTATAGTCTTTGCTTCACACGCCTGCCGTTGACATCACTTCCATCCAGGATACCATCAGTTACTTGTTTCCCCACAGCAATAGAGTGCTCGTTGATCCTAGCAACGTATTCTAACAATTCGGTCAACACATGAGGGCAGCTCTCTTTCAAGTATTCAAAGCCATCAGTCTGCATTACAGCTGCATTTGAGGAACGTCAACCCATTAGTTGAAAGTAGAATTCCAAGACTCAACTAGAACAAAGTTGAATTTTTCAGAATCTTATTTGCGAGGGATAATTATGAAAGCCACCTGAGTTTAGCCTAGTTACAAATATACATTAATACTCCAACTCTTGGTTCAAAACTACCAAGTCCAAGGCATTCATTTCCTAGTGAGTTCTGTTGAGGTGCATTTTGCATTTCTTTTTCATATTTTCGACTTCTATTGATGCAGGAGGCAGGACTAGGGGAGAAGCAGGGGTTTCAGGTGCTGGTGAACAACTAAACTTAACCTTATGGTCAAATATGCAATGACTAGTGATTTTATATCTCAACTAACAATCTTGTATGATCGATTCCCCATTAAGTTCCTCAATCAAACCAAGGATTAAAAGATTCTCCCTTTCCCAAAAGCTCACCCCTTACAGTCCTACATAATCTTGCCGCATCACAAATTAATAGGATCTTCATATCTTAAATTCAAACTTAAATCAGTGATCATGCTAAAAAATTTAGAAATACATCAGAGTTTGATGGTTGATGATCAATTTGTCATAATTAGAGAGAGGTGCCCATAGCACAATTATATCGCTAAGCATTTAAAATTTGATGCTGAATCAATCATTTCATATGAACCACCTATCACTAGCAATCGGTACCATTATCGTCATGCTCTTGTTACAAAGGTTATTACAATTAGTGATGCGACAAAAAACAAGTTACTACTTATCAGACTCCAACTAATATGTACCAAAATAAGCATTTAATTCCTGAAATATAAAGCAGAAGCAAATGGATACATAAAATTTACCTCTAAGATTTTCAGGTAATGCCACAAATTTGAGACAGACAGCTTTCAGCTGGAAACAGTGATGCTGTTCTGCAAGTGCTAATGTTGTTGCAACTGTATTAATAGCAACGTCCTCACAGAGGTTAGCCTCACAGAGCAGTCTCAGCCTATCTAAACCATACCGATCAGCAGCAGCCAGCAGGTGCTGAGATATCAAGGTTGAAGCCCATTTCGAGTTGAGTCCAGTAAGCTCTTCCATATCAGGTAGTGCATCCCAATACATAAAATGAAGTAAGGCCTAAGGTACATGCAGAGAATAATATGTTATTACATATAAGATATTTAAATAGGAATAAAAAGCTAAAAATCTTCATCATAAGCAATAAAAAACTGAGAAATACAGTTCACCAGCTATGTGGCATTAATATTGGGAAAAAATGCATATTCGAGTTCACATACTTCTATTTTTCTTTCAATTGGGTCCCTGTAGTTTCATTTTAAATTTGAGTCATCGTACTTTCATTTGCATTAAAATTAGGGCTCTATACTTCCAAAAAATATTAATTGGGTCCTGCACTTGTACAAAAAAAGTCCCTTCAGCATTAAAATAAGGTCCTTTATAAAAAGCACAATACCTAAATTTTAATGTGAACAAAATTATAGGAACCTAATTTAATGTAAGTGAAATTACATGGACTTAATATGCATCCTTCTTTAATGGTGCTCCGTTCATAGTCAGCAATTGGAAAGAGAAGGTGACGCAGTTTTCATAACAGTCTAGGATAAAAAAGAACAGGACAAAGTAAGAAAGCAACATGCATAAACATGCCAACATGATTTTATGTATAAACAGAGTTCTTAGGGCTGGCACCATATTTTCATTGTAGATGAAACAGAATCCACAAAGATAAAGATACACTGTTATTACACCAGTAGTTCAGGTAACTAGAAATTTGGATGGACATTTGCAACATAACATGTTCATTTCCATATCTTCACGCTCTACTGGCAATATAGATTACTCATCGCCACTTCCTTAATGTGAAGATGAGAATATCAATATAAGCTCCTGTCACTAACCTATGCTTTCATATAACAGAAAAAGGTAATACAGATAACTACCAATATATATGAAAAATGAACACCACCCAACTCGGATGTTAATTAACTAAGAAGTTTCAGTCTTTGCAGTAGGAAAAAACATACAGAGAACATCAAGCAAACAAGCACATGTTTTAGCCATCCAATCATCAATTATCAACCACAGTTAAAAGTTTTACTCATTTGCAACGCATCATTCTTCAGCAGTATGATGCTTCAGGTGAAAAGAGGAGCCAAAAAGAATTATCTCACTATATGCATGGTCAAAGAAGAAACCTATTGAAGCAACTGCAAAGAGAAGTGTGCCACCAGGTGGAGACTCACAGATAAGTTCTATGTTTCAATCCTTTCACCTCAGAAAGAACTAAGTTGACAACTATGAAACAACATACTGAAACTCCATCTGTGTTTTGTCCTCAATAAAAATATTTTAGCAAATATTTTAAGCAGCACAGTGATTCTGGAACCGAGACAACTAATAACCAGTATGAACTGAGGATTTTAAGTACTTGGGGAGAAATAAAGAAAAAAACAAAGTGCGCACAATAAGAGCTTTGCTGGCTCGCAAACAGATTTACCAGCACTTGAGAGCTATGTTATCCTCAGCAATAATGACACCCTCACGCATGCAATCAAAAACAAATAAATAAGAAACCATTACTATAGCTATTAAGTAGAAATTAGCAATGGAATAGAGACAATATAAAATGCATTAAACAAAAACATAGCAAAGAAAATCGATAGTTGTCCGGTGGAAAAGCAAGCAGTAAAAGACCTTAAAAACTGGCGCCTCCATGTCCTCAACTTTTATACACTGTGTATTTTGATCCTTCATTGGACCATATAATTGAGCTCTAAATACAGGAGAACGTGCTGCAAGTACCAACTTGTGAGCAGAAAAGGTTTCTCCATCAACTTCAAAATTTACATCAGTTCCTTTTCCACTTTCAAGCAGCTTCCCAAAATGCTGACCAATGTCTGATGGGGGTAATGGTATAGAGTAGATCTTAGGTCCCTCTGTGTGAGACTTGACAACACCAACACAGCAATGAACTTGAAGGCAGTCATCTTTTAGGTAGTCAGAAGATTCCAGAGCGGTTCTTTTGAAAAAGCGCTTGTAACCCCTGTAGCAAAAATTAACCATTTTATGTTATAATGACCAATCTAAATGGTTCGGAAAAGAATCTCAGGACAAAGTTGAGGGTTTCTTCACTTTACATTCGATCAAGGGGAGCTAATAGTGTCTTCTCATAAAATACTTTGCTAGAAATAGTGTTTTGTGCAAGAAAAACAAATAACAAAACTTATAACTCCTGTGCCAGGATGCCTCATAACCGTAAGCAACATAGAAGAAAAATAATGCTTAATAAAAATAAAATAACGACCTCTAAGTTACTGACAACTTTAACAAAACTTCTCAATTCTGTAAATTAAGACACAAACTCTTCATTTTATTACAATTCAACATAGGTCATATTTTTAAAAACAGTTAACTCGATGATACACAATTCACTTTTATAATCAATTTACCCTCTTATATTTTCATTTTCGGTCACTTTATGCCTTTACCACTATTATTCATATTATCAAACTTTACCACACAATTACCACCACCACCACCATCACCGTGCTGTCTACTCAGTACATCACAACTTTTACAATCTTTACTATTGTGCAAATCCACAAATTGAAAGATCACCTCCTTTTTTTGTTAAGTATTTGGGTCAAATCATTACTGACGGAAGTTCTTTCCTTCTGCAAACTCTTTATCTGTTCAGCAGGGCTAATATCAATCACATTATTATTACCCACTAGAATTGAAGACTATGGAGAAATTCAGCTCCCTAGACACTGGAAACTGTAACTATGACTCCTAAGACAGTCATCATAACTTTGATTTAATGGCAGGAAAATAAATCAAGGACTGTTGTAATTATTACTAAAATATTGCCACAATCTATCTTATTCCAGATCTGACAACGTTGGTCAAGGCAAAATGAGGGGGTGGTGGTACTGCAGTTCGGACAGCGTAGGTGGTTGTGGTGGTGGTGGTGGAGTAGAGTAATATATTAACAATACAAGAAGTAATGCAAAATCAGAATAAAGGGGGTACAATGATACTAAATGTGAGTTGAGGGAGTAAAATAGAATTAATCTTTTAAAAATTATGGCATGATTTGAATTGAGAAAGAATGGAGAGTGTGTATTAATTTGCAAAACCGAGTAGTGTTAACATTGCCAAAAACACTAAAGTTGTGCTTTATTTACAATTATTCCCAAACAACTGAAGTATTAGTGATTATCAATCACTAAGATAGATAGCAGGGAAAACTCTGCACAGAATAACAAAGATGGAGAGTGGAGACCAAATACCCAGAATCATGCATCATTCGTGCACCATTTTTCAAGAATAACTTAGAAAGAACCGAAAACTAGGTAATTATATCCAAGGTTTGTTTCCCTCAGCCACTGATCAATGCTGAGATAGTACATAAAATTATTTTCCACAACTAACATATAAAAAGCCTCTTCAATCTTGAAGAAAACTGCACTGCCTGAGATTAATGCAGTTGCACCCTGAAGCTTAACACCTTTTCCCCAAAATCTTGGGATGGTGATTTCCATTCCATATCAACAAGGGGAGGAGCCATTTTCAACAAGCACCCAACAAAAGGCAAAACGGTCACTACATAATACTTTGACAACCAATACAGCATATCAAATAATCCACCAATAAATCATAATATTAACGCATATAAGTAAACAACAACACATTGGACAGCTGCCTATCAATGGTTATTAGTATGAGAAAGTAAAGACCAAATAGGTAGTCACGGGAGCAGCCATACTCAGATGTGTGCCATTCTCATCTACCAGACTGCCATTTTTACCTCTTTCCAACATTAACATGACAGACTAAAACATATAATTAAAACAATTCAGAAAACCATAAACCAAAATAAACAAAGAAAGAAAACAAAATATCAACAGAACAAATCACAAACGAAAGAAAACCCACCACATGCTGCCTCGATATTTTAGCGTGTAAGGCCCACTCTCTAATGCCCTGCCAAAATGGCTATGAACCTTGTGTCTCTCTCTTCCACTCTGATCCAAAAGAGTTAGCTCAAAAAGCGCCCTGACATCTGTGCCCTCACTCGCTAACGCAATAAAAAGCGAAACATAGGACGCATTATCTTCCACGCTCTTCCCATCGGGGTAGAAATAAATCGCCCAAGCGTACCCACCAACCATAAACGTATCCGATGCGATGTACTTCCCAATCCCAATTCCCTTTGACAAAGAATACCCCGTGATCTTGAACTCATGAGACCCGTTAATGGTTTCCGTTATAGACGTTGAGGTCGTCACCGACGGTGAAGAAGATGACTCCGACGAAGATGGTTTCGACGTATCCTTTAAAACCCTGCCCATTCCAACCATACGCGCTGTACACTTCTGAATTTTCGTGACAATAAGCACAGAGATTTATGGGGTCCAAAGAATTGTAAAATGAATGACCAATATAGGGGAATTGAGGATAGATCTGCGCGAATTCGACGGAATTTTCACAGCGATTACGAATGGATTAGGGTTTTTCTGATGGAAACGATTTCGAGGAAATCTAGCGTTTACGTTGGAATTGGTATTAACGATCCGATAGGGTGGATAAATTTCTAGGGTTTCGGGGAGAAAGAGGATGGTGGAACGGGAGCTTTTAAGAGAGAGAACGAAGGCGCTTTTAGAGAGAGAGAGAGGGCGGGGGGCGGGGTAGGCGTTTTTAGAGAGAGAGAATTTAGCTGGCCAGAAATGTCGTTCACATATTTGAGTTCATCTCGCGGTATTTAAACATACACTTTGGTAGAAAATAATTGCTTTGAGAAATATTACAATACATGCAAGACTATGAAACATGTCCCTACCGTAGCACTTGGCAGAGCATGATTGGTCAGGTAATAGTTGGAATGGCAAATTCACAGTTAACGTCCAGAGCCTGTTCTTTTTTCTTTTCTTTCCTTTTCTTTTCTTTTTATTTTTTATTTTTTTGCTCTTTTTCTTTTCGCGCTTTAAGGCAACTTTCAGATGCTTTCGCTTATACAGAATTTTACTTTTAATACTAAAATTTTATTGTATTAATCTTTTTATTTTGTCCGAAGCTCTTATTAACTTAATACTTTTTAGTTGGATCATATCACCAACTAAAATAAGGAAGTTATATCTCTTTAGAAAAACAAAAAAATAGAAGGTAGAAATGTAAGACACAATAACATGATCAATCCGTGTTCATGGTCTAATGATAACATTATCAAAAGCTATATAATTTAATTAAATGGTTTGGTCAATATATATTTGTTTCCCTTTCCCCTTTTTATACAGTTAATTGTCCAATCATGCGATTCACGGGTATAATATTTCAAATATATATATATATATATATATATATATATATATATATATATATATTTGTTACATATTAATCTCGTAATTTTAATTAAGAATGGATAATTGTTAAACAAAATATCTAAAGAAAAGATTTTATCTTTATTACAAAATTTACATTTTTCCTTTATTTTCTTTTACTTTTTATAAAAGTTATGTTTGAATTGAATAGAGTTCAAACACAAAACCTTGTCATAATAATTCAAATCTTAAATCATAAGAAAAAATACTATTATTTATTTACAATATAACTATCTTAATAAAATATTCAATCACAAGATATTATATATATATATATATATATATATATATATATATATATATTGTTTTCTTAATATATTATGCTAACATATAAGTAAATAAATTTTGTTTTAGTAAAAAAAACATAAATATATGTAACTTTCTTAAAAATTCTTATAAATTATTAAACAAATAAAATAACAAATTAGATAAAATTAAATACTATTTTTTTTAAATATGAAGTTATTACATGTCAAAGAAAAATAAAATAAAAATTTTGATTTATAAGTTGTGAATTTTAAATTCTTCAATTATATATATTTATATGTATGATAATATGTAGACCCATTCAAATTATAAAATCTCTTAATTTATGTAGTAGTTGTTACATCAAATCCGAAAATTCGGTCATAAATATCTCATGCTTAATTTCTATGTTTTTTATTTGTATTTATCTTTTTCTGATATCGATGATTTTTGTTTTTTCTCATTTTAATTCAATTTTTCTAAGAAATTATAATTGAATTTTTTTAATCTCTTATTAACATTATGATTTGAATTATTTTAATTTTTAACATACTTAGTACAATGTTATAATTGCACATTCTTTATTTTGTTTATTTCTTTATTTTGTGAAGTAATTTATAATCACCCTTTTTCATAAAATGCACGAATAGGGCTTATTTTAAAATTATTAGTGTTTTGAAAACATTAATTACAAATTTATTTATATTTATTTATGGTCGTTTATTTTCAAATATTATATTTAGAGTAATACTACTACTAATTGTTTAATCACTTTTTACCTTTAGCATGAAGTGGTATACCTTCATTAAAATTGTTAAATTTGTTATTATATTATAATTACTTGAAAAAATATATGAGTGATTTATAAACAATATTTTTAAAAAATAAAAAATCATGACTATTCTTTGTGAAATTTATACCAAATTACATTAATATAAAAAAAAACTCAATAAAGTACACATATCCCCTGTAACAATATTTTTTTAAGAACAAATTGAAACATTGAATAATAAAAAAGTTAAAATTCGTATTAATAAAACATGACTTCCGTGTATCACACTAATATATAAGTATATAAAATATTTATCTTACAAATATATAAGTATATATAGGTAGATATAAGTTTATATAATATAATAATATATAGTGAATATATGTATGTGTATATATATATATATATGCGGGCACTTGCACATATAATGTGCATATATAATGGACAAATTAAAACAAAATTATTAGTGGATCTGATGTTTTTATTAAATGTTTGACCGTTCAGAGAGGTCACGAGATGTATCATTTTTATTAGAAAAACTTCAAGTCCATTAATGTTTTATATTAGATTAGGAAACAATTTTCAATACACTATAAAATGCAAATTAATTATTTAATTTTCTATGTTTTGGTAAATAAGCCTATATGTCTTATCGTGCAAATATCATATATTATATATGGATATGTACGAATTATAATAAGTGTTAGATCAGAATTCGTGCGCGTGCGTTGTGTTTGACTGCCGACTCCCGTACGGCAGAAATCTGAACTCTCCCGAGCCCAGTAGGTTGTACTCTCCCGAGCCCAGCAGGCTGTATTCTCCCGAGCACAGTAGAAACCAACGAGTAGTTCACTGACAGTTCGCCTTCTTTTAACAAATATGTTTTGATATGCATATCTTCCTCCGATATCTTCATCAAATTAGCCTTGATATGCATATCTCAGGTCCTCCGGTATCTTCATCATATCACCCTTGATATGCTTCGCAAATCTCCTTCAAGATTCTCTTCTTTGTTCCAGCCATCGTCTTGCTTCCTTGAATATCTCAAGATGGTTGACAAATGTATCTTTCATATCTTGTGTGTATATTTGCATATCTTGTCCTTTGTTTGTTTTCATTCCTTTCAATATCTTGTTCTATATTTTTAAGATTATGCATATCTTCTTGATCTTCATTCCTTCAATATCTCCAACCAACTAATCTTTCATTCTTTGATTCATGATCTTTGTCATATCCTGCATGTAATTCAAATCTCATTAGATTTTCGATATGTATGCCAACACACTTACTTTATCAATAAGGAACCCGGTCTTAACATTTTTATAGAGCCAATCTATATTCTATATAAAAGAAGAATATTGAGATTTTTTTCTCTTTTTTATTATGTGTTTTACAATTAAATTGACACGTGTCTTTCACTTTTTTTCTCTTTTCTATTTTTATTTTTCACTCAAATTTTAAATTTTAAATAACTCTTTTTTAAAATTTGTTTTTAACATATGATATATCAAATTAATATTATTTTTGTGATCCTTAATTTAACATCAATATTATGTATATTGAAATAAATAATTACATTTAAAACATGAAATATAGATTTTATGCATGAAATATAATTTTGTATGAATTGCATTATAATTTTTAAATTTTGATATATATGTTAGATTTGAATAAATAATATATTAATTTTTATATGAATTTAATCTAAAAAAAATTTATACTATTAATTTATACAATATTATATATTTTTTAACCTCAACAGTTTTTAGTAAGTTAAAATATTTATATTTAGTTCAGGGACAATAAAAAATTTACTTCAAAATATCATGCAATTTATTATTTAATAAATCTAACTTTAGAAAATTCAATTTAATATAACAACAAATATTTCAAATTGAAATATAGTTATATATAATAAATATAATTGATATAATATAATAGATTATGTAAGTTTTTATAATAAAATATATTACATCTCGTGCATTGCAAGGGCGGACAACTAGTTTTAACATAAAGTACTATCATTTTGTATTAATTATTTTCTAATAATTTGAATTCAATTTCTTACAACTTGAAGTACTAATATTTTATGTTTAAGTCCCCATAAAAAAACACAACATTGAGTTGTATATGAAATCCATATATGCATATAATCGTGTCATTCCATAACTATAGCACATATAAGTCTATATATAACTGCATATATTTTTGGTTTCTATATATATTAACAATAGTATATATAGAAATAAATGTGTATATAAAGACAGTATTTTTAGTGTATATTAATCCTATTAATTTTACAAAATTAGGTTATGCATTATTACTTTTTATTTTGTGTAACATATAAATTTTTATAGAGAAAACTGCAAGACGGACAACTAGAACACTATATGTTCGAGCTTTCGTATTAGAACAATAACTATTTAATTTTTTGTGATTTTAGAATAAATTGGTCTAAATGTATAAATTTTGAGTTTTTTATTGATTTTGACCATCAAGTAAAATTTTTTGACAGTTTCATACAACATAATTATTAAATTTGAGGAATATATGTCCATAATATATTAAACATAGTTGATTTCAATAAGAAAAAACTTGCACACCATTTTTTTAAAACATTTTCAGCCATTTTTTACCTTGTAATGTTTTCTACCAATATTTATTTAGGTCAAAATAATAGATACTTAAGAAACAATCAAAATGGTATCTGAAAAATATATACAACCGATTTATATAAGCTTTTTGCTTATTATTTTCACAAATCTAACATTGTTCCATAGTACATTGTGTTTACGCATTGTAGTTATATTTTCATCATATATATGCTTTGGTGGGTAATGAAGTTAACCTACAAAATATTTTTGAGCACTCACCCCCTCACTATTCCAAGTTTAGAGGTGAAGGAACGGGTGTGCCCATCTTCCCATTACAGATTTTTCCAAAGTTAATAATTTGGGATATGAAATGTAATATAATTAAACACTAAATAGTAATATTTCAAATATGAATTTGGAATGTTACAACCATCATTTGTCTTTGATTTAAGTTAATTTATTATTTTTTTAGTATTAAATGAAACAATGCCGTTTTGTGTGAGTTGTAATTGTTTATTAATCTTTTTTAAGATGGATTCTTAACAAGCTTGAGTAATATTGCTACCAAATCATTATACTGGACTTTTAGACTTTTGAGGCAATATGGAATCTGATTCCGGACTTCTGTCTCTTCTCGGAAATTAATTAACGTAGTAGTATAAAATTACGAAATTCTCTTTTTCATTTTTGTGCTTTATTTTATAGTACAACTTTACTAGTAAACGTTCATAAGATAACAACATCTATAAATATTTGACGTGCATTGATGAAGTTTGAATATGAGATGAAAGTCATAAAACGCAAAATGGAATAAAAGATTTGAATTGAAAAAAACAATATCACGGATCAAATTAAAATTCGATTAGATTGCAGCCCTGGCTCCATCTCATTCCAGTAAAAGAAGGCAAAAAGAGAATAATCTCCAGCCAATATTGCAGATTACTGTTATGTTGACAATCTTCCCTGAAGGTTCTATAGAATATGACCTTTTCACACCGTGCACCGTGGTTAGTCTAACCAGACAACCAGTATTATAAATTGCGAAAGCTTGTTTATTTTTACTTCATCACACTGAGCCTACTAGCAATAAGCACTTCGAAAAAATCTGCAAAATAGCAATGGCACAGAACAACAACAGCAGCAAAGGTGAAGGGTTATGCCACAAAATCCACAATGCTGTCAACCCTTTTAAATCAAGAACTCGCCGTACCTCCCATCAGCCTCGGCCCTCAGTTTCTATCACCGGTGACAAAAAACCATCAGCCGGAACCACGCAAAACCCTGTGAGGACTAGCTCGCGTCAAACCAACATGGTCCCTGTTGAATTGGGTCATGGTCCAACTGAAGGTAAACCACCTAACCATGTCAAATTCGCAAAGGCTAGATCGGAGAAGGACGATGAAGGTAAGTTTTCTGATTACATCAGCAAGGTCAAGAACAGGATGATGAAAACTGCCTCAAATGTTGGCGGCGGAAGAGTTTCCCCAAGAAGAGATAGCTTCAATGATAAGGTCACAAACTACATTAATCATGCGAAGATGAAGATCAGGAAAACAAGTACCATTGGTGTTGAGAAGCACCTCTCTATCAAGTGAATAAGGCACAGGGACTTTCAACAACAGCCAGCAAGATGATTTATGATGAACTTCATATTTCTATGAACATGTATGCATGGATAAGCTTATGTTTTGAGGGTTTTCTTTTTAAAAATAATACATGACCATAGATATTATATACTGGGTTCAGAAAATGATGTTTCAATGAGATGTGGATACACAGATTAATGTCATTATTGCTTCTGTATTGTAAAGGTTTGATATATCTATTGATTGTTGCTGATAGGATTCTTGCTGTCGAGTGTCATAAGATTAAGTGACAATCAGTTCATCTTAGGATATCAGCTGTCAAATTATCCCAAGATTCTACTCTCTTACAATAATTGATTGATATTTTACGCTTTTATTCTTTCTAAGTGATATCAAGCACATATTGTCAAAAAAAGGAAAAAGAAAACGTGATATGAGCACTCACTACACTTACTTGTAATAAATTGGAGAATATCGATGTGAGAAAATTATGTTATTCTTCCCAATGATTGAAAAATAAGTTCAAATAATGTTATTTCATTAATCCAACAAATAAATTAAAAAAGAAATGGATTTTAAGAAGACTTGTAGACCCATTTTCTAGATGCAATGTAAGTTATACATTATACATACTTGCACCTAGCATTATGGAAGTACTTTTCATTTGAGGACTTTCGCTGAGAAGATCATTTCTTATTTGTATTATGTTTTTACCACAATTCTTAACTTGATAAGAATGCTAAATGATCTCGATAGATAGGTAGTGTATTTTGGTAGAATAAATGAGCTCGATAGATAGGTTGTGTATTTTGGTTGAATACATTTACTATTGAATGATTTTTAATTGTAGAAAAATTCATTTGAAGGACTAGATAGTTGAGCAAGGAGTTAGAGAATGCGGCAAACTTTGAAGGAAGTCTACAAGTTTTAAATTCATACTATACAGTGTGTCGTACAAATCCTTTGATACTTTACTAATGAAAGAATTGAAGTGTTGCTTCCACAATTTTTATTTAATCAATCTCTATGTTCTACTGTTGTTCAAAAATAGCACACGTGCACAAATTCTGAAATAACGGCAAGAAATTGTCCTATCAAACATTTACATTTAATCGTGCAGTCGAGATATAATAAAATTAATAATTTTTCCTCAACCCTCCTCTACTAAGTAGTAGTCGTGGGAAATAAGGGTTAATTCCACAAGGTGCCGATTGATTATTTGTATTTTCTTATATTAATTTAGGCACAAGAACAAGAGGGGTTTGTTTGATTTAATCAACTATCTATGTCATCATTCAAATAGTAAAATAAAATAAAGCAAATAAAACAATTAATGTTTTAATATATGTGATGCAGTTCCACTTCTTATTTCAGTTATCACCATATACTTGATTAACCTTAAGAATTATGCAACATATCTATAATTTAATCCGACAATTTTTACCCCTAATAAATACTATATTATCTAATTTAAATTACCCCTTACGTGTAACCAACTAAAATACATTCTTTAATTTGTTTATTTAACTGAACAATTTAGAATATACTCTCTAGGTTTAATCCATTAAATGCATTAAGAAGTGGGGCAATAGAGCAAACGAGATATTTAATTCATAAGCTCGAAGCAACTAATTTCGATTTAGGTAGTACCACTACTGTTATCATCATTATTAAAAATATCTGCTAGATTTTATTTGTAGATTTCTATTTTAAGAAGAAAAAAACTTACTTTTAAATATTTTTTCAAAATTAAGTATGGTTTTTTTATAAATTAAATCAATGAGGCCAAAACAATAATGTTTTATCTAAGTTAGTATACACGTAAGTAGAGATGGCAATTCATTTCACCTCGTAATTGACCTGCCCATCTTGCCTCATTCTGTTTGGGGTGTCGTGATCTGTGACCTGCAGCGAGGTGGGACGGATTTGGGTACATTTCTATGGGACGGATTTTTGGTACATTTTATGTACAACATGTTCTTACACATTATATATTATTG
Source organism: Caryopteris x clandonensis (assembly GCA_028749325.2). NCBI lineage: Eukaryota > Viridiplantae > Streptophyta > Magnoliopsida > Lamiales > Lamiaceae > Caryopteris > Caryopteris x clandonensis. The sequence continues at coordinate 23,291,564 of JAPYKT020000001.1, forward strand.
TACTTAACATATATATAAATAATGTATTTTTTAAAGCTTACTATATATAGCACAAATAACAATACTTCAACTTCCAAATAATTTTTAAGCCAACTTATATTGTTAAAACATAATATAAGATATAATATTATATTATAATTAAGAATTCCAAATTGATATCAACATCTTTAAAAAATAAATATAAATTTATAGACATGCTTTCAATATTATTTATTTCTTTATTTAAACTCACAACTTTATAATGTTTTTTTAATAATATTACTATGTATTAATATTAAAACAAAAAATTCAAGTTAGAATAGGCCGCTCCATCCTGCCCCGCCCTGTGACTCACAACAAGTCAACTCGTCCCATTTTGCTTAAGAGTGGGGCGAGTTTGGGTCTTCAAATATCCGTTACATTACCATCCCTGTATGGCCGAAAATTGGACGGTGGATAGTTTTGAAAAGAAACTTGAGTCATAACACATGAAAATTGTGAAAGTTTGGAATTAAAATAATAGTTAGGCGTCGGCAAATGAACAGGAGTAAAAACAAATAAAGCTTTTGGAAGCTAATAATAAAATTCTTTCTAGATCTTTGCTTAGTGCTGCAAGCAGTAGTTAAAACTGCTGTCCTAACTGTATAGTGGTTGAAAGATACAACAACGAGGAAAAAGCAGCAGAAAACGAACAGCACGAATCTATTAGAGATATTGTTTCTGAAGAAGTCAAAGATCACGATCCTGCCACCTCGTCTCAAGATATCACCAAATCTCCAGGATAGTCAAGAAAATATTCACTCACCATAATTATAGGATCCAAATTTATTATGATTGTATCTTTCAAATATACTGTATATCTTTTCATATCTTTTCATATATTGTATTCTAGTTCTAGATCCCTCTTCATTGATGTATAAATATGTACGGCAGTGTAACTATGAAGTGTGTCAATAAAATATCAGTTTCATCATGGTATCATAGCCTCCCCCCAGCCGCCGCTGAATTCCCTGTCAAAAGTCAATCATCTCACGTCCAAAACCCATATTCCCCATATTCCCTCCCAGTTTGTGAACTCACGTCCAAAAACCATCTCTGCAGACTACTTCTCCATATACCCACCTCTTCCTAAAACATCAGATTGTCCATACCCATCATGACAAGCGATGATGATTCATCCTCCCACACCACTGAAAATACCGTCCCTCCTACTACTAAACTAATCCAAATCAAAGTCCTATCTTATCCACCCATACGTCTCTCTCCCGTCAATTATGTCTCATGGAGATTACAGTTTACGTCCTTATTCTTCGGACTGGATCTTTTGGGTTATCTCGATGGTTCGTTGCCGCCGCCTGTCTCTACACTTCCAGCCGAATCCGGTTCCACTCCGAACCCGGCGTTTGTTCATTGGAAGCGGCAGGATGAACTTATCCTGCATGCGTTGCTGTCCTCTTTGACCGAACAAGTTGTTCCCTTAATTGGTACTGCTGTCACCTCCCACGAGGCCTGGTCTCGTCTTCACCATGTCTTCTCTAAGCGATCGCAATCACACATCATTCACTTGAAAGACAAGTTGTCGTCCGTTTCAAGAGGTACTATGCCAGTTTCTGAATTTCTACTAAAAATAAAAACTATTGCTGATGAATTATCTACACTTGGGGCTCCACCGAGTGATGCCGATCTTCTTATTTACTGCACTTGTGGGCTTGGTCCTGCGTACAAGGAGTTAATTGCGGCGCTCCGAACCCGTGATACCCCGGTCCCGTTTGAGGAACTGTACGATAAACTAATCGACCATGAGACATTCCTCCATGATTCCGAACATGCTGTTCCTAATCCCATCTCGCAGCCGTCCCCTTCCCTGCCTCCATCCGTCAACTACACCAATCCTAAAGGCCGCCACTCAACTCAGTCCTCTCATCGAGGTCCGCTCCCCTCGCCCGCACCCGGTCTCCTGCCGGCTCCGTCTTCTACAGCCCCCTCACCGACCTCATTCCGGGGGCCTTCGCCATCTGCCTCTTCCCGTGATGCATGCCCAGGTCGTCGCGAATCGATACAGTGCCAGTTCTGCCATCGCTCTGGTCATGCCGCGGACAAGTGTTGGGATCTCTTCCCTCACTTGCGTCCGTCCCGCCCAACCGTGCACACTGCTGTCTCCTCACATCCGTCTGCTTCGTCCACTGCTGCTCCCCATGCAAATTGGATACTTGACTCAGGTGCTTCCAATCATGTCGTCTCCAGTCTCTCAGATTTGCAATACCATCAACTCTATGATGGTCCCGATGATGTGGTCCTAGGTAACGATTCCTCTCTTGGTATCTCACACACAGGTTCTACTACTATTTTACCTAATTTACGCATCTCTAATGTTCTATGTGTCCCCTCCATGCATCGTAAAATTTTGTCTGTCTCTCAACTTTGTTCACAACATAATTTATCTATTAATTTCTTTCCCTCTTACTTTGTTATTAAGGACCTCCACACTCATCGCACCCTTCTTCAGGGGCAAGTCAAAGATAACCTTTATATATGGCCATCCTTACCTTCATCGCCTCCTCAAATAAACTCGGTTACTCGCGTATCTCCATTATTGTGGCATAGTCGGCTCGGTCATCCCTCTTCCCGGACGACGAATCAACTTCTCGCCTCGCTTCTCCCGTCCACTGCATCTGCGCTACCATCTACTTTTAATTGCTCTTCGTGTTTATGTAATAAAAGCTCGAAACTTCCTTTTGCTAGTTCTAGTCTTTCGAGTCGTTTTCCCTTGGATATTGTTTTTTCGGATGTTTGGGGTCCTTCCCCGGTTACTTCGCTTGATGGTTTTCGTTACTACGTTGTTTTGTTGATCATTTTACGCGTTATGTATGGCTCTTTCCTTTACGCCTTAAATCCGACGTTGCCTCTATTTTTCCTATATTTTTACGAACTGTCGAAAAACAACTTGGTCATTCCCTTACGACTCTCTACACCGATGGTGGTGGTGAATTCATAGCCCTTAAGAACTTTCTTTCCACCGTTGGAATTTGTCACAAAAGCACACCTCCTCACACACCAGAACACAATGGTCTCGCCGAACGTCGCCATCGTCATATTGTTGAGACGGCTCGTACTATTCTTCACGCCTCCTCCGTCCCCCCTCATTTTTGGCCTTATGCTTTCCACACCGCTGTCTACCTCATTAATCGACTTCCAATCTCCACTCGTGACCACACTAGCCCTTTTCAATCCCTCTTCGGAAAAGTACCATCCTACACCTCTCTTCGTCAATTTGGGTGTCTTTGCTACCCTTGGCTTCGTCCGTACGCCGCCTCCAAACTTGAACCTCGCTCCTCCCCGTGTGTCTTCCTTGGCTATAATCTCCAACATCATGCGTACTCCTGTCTTGATCTCGCTTCATCTAGGATCTACATCTCTCGGCATGTTTGCTTCGTTGAAGATACCTTTCCCTTCTCTTCACCCTCTCAAACCTTAAACTCGCCCGTTGGTTTACTTGCTCCCTTACCCGCTGCCTCGGTTGTCCCTAGTCCTCCCCAGGTGCCCCCTACGGTTGCTCCTAGTCCAGCCGCGCTCCCTGACACTACTGCCTCTGCTCGACCGCCCCCGTCACCTGGCTCGACTCGAGCGCCTATCTCTCCAGACCGTTCCCAGCCTGCAGACCAGTCCGCTTCTCTCCCAGCTAACAACCCAACTCCTTCTGCAGCAGACCGTCCCTCCCCACCTCTGGCCTTGGGATCCCCATCTCCCACAAGGTCCGACCCTACTCCCGTGGCTTCGGCCCCTCTTCCCATTAACTCACATCCAATGCTAACCCGTGCCAAGAACAACATCTTCAAGCCCAAAATCCACACCTCTCTCACCACTCGTCACCCTATTCCTACTGCCATTGAACCCACATGCGCCTCCCAAGCCGTAAAGGATCCAAAGTGGCGTGCCGCGATGGACGATGAACTAAATGCTCTTATTCATAACAACACTTGGGATCTAGTCGCTTCCCCTCCTCATGCTAATGTCATAGGTTGCAAGTGGGTCTTTCGTATCAAACGTCACCCTGATGGCACTATCTCTCGCTACAAGGCCCGTCTCGTTGCAAAAGGCTTTCATCAACGCCCCGGTATTGACTTTCATGACACTTTCAGCCCCGTTGTCAAACCAGCCACGATCCGTATCTTCCTCACTCTTGCTCTCACTCATTCCTGGCCTATCCAACAATTAGATGTTAACAATGCCTTTCTTCATGGATCCCTCCCTGACACGGTCTACATGTCTCAACCCCCTGGTTTTCTCGACCCTAACCGTCCATCCGCCGTCTGTCGTCTGAATAAGGCTATATATGGCCTCAAGCAGGCTCCGCGTGCCTGGTACATTGAACTAAAAACATTCCTTCTATCTTATGGTTTCACCCATGCTCACTCTGACAACTCCCTCTTTCTCTTCACTCGTGACCCTATCTCCCTTTTCTTTCTCGTCTACGTCGATGATTTGCTTGTCACCGGAAATGACAGCTCTGCTATTGCGCACTTTGTCGACGCTATCTCCACTCGTTTCTCTGTTAAGAATCTGGGTGATTTGCACTACTTTCTAGGCGTCGAGGTCATTCGTACATCCTCTTCCTTTTTCCTAAGTCAGCACAAGTATATTCACGACATTCTTGCTCGCACCAATATGCTTGGCGCCAAAGAGGTCTCCTCCCCCCTCTCTTCGTCTGCGTCCCTCCGCCTTGCTGATGGCTTTCCTTCCACTGACTCTCGTCAATATCGTCAAATTGTCGGCGCCTTACAATACCTTGCTCTCACTCGTCCAGATATCTCCTACGCCGTTGGCAAGCTTTCTCAATTCATGCATTGTCCCTCTGAAACCCACTTTGCCGCGGTCAAGCGTGTTCTCCGCTACCTCAAACATACCATCTTTCATGGCCTTCTTCTACGTGGAGGTGCTCCTCTAACCCTGACTGCCTTCTCTGACTCCGACTGGGCAGGTAATCCTGATGATCGTTCCTCCACTTCGGCTTACATTGTCTATCTTGGTCGTTGTCCTATCTCTTGGTCCTCTAAGAAGCAACGCGCAGTTGCTCGCTCGTCCACGGAAGCGGAATACCGAGCTCTTGCCACATGTTCTATGGAGATACTCTGGCTCTCGAATTTATTGTCTGAATTTTGTGTCACCCTTCCTACCTCCCCTATTCTTTTTTGTGATAACCTTGCTGCCACGTATCTATGTGCTAACCCAGTCTTTCACTCACGTATGAAACACATTGCTATTGATTATCACTTCGTCCGTAACCATGTGTCCAATGGGTCTTTTCGTGTCTCGTATGTGTCCACTCATGATCAATTAGCCGATATTCTCACAAAACCTCTCTCCACCAATAAGTTCACTGTGTGTAGATCCAAGATTGGTGTCTCCGATGGATCCTCCATCTTGCGGGGGCCTATTAGAGATATTGTTTCTGAAGAAGTCAAAGATCACGATCCTGCCACCTCGTCTCAAGATATCACCAAATCTCCAGGATAGTCAAGAAAATATTCACTCACCATAATTATAGGATCCAGATTTATTATGATTGTATCTTTCAAATATACTGTATATTTTTTCATATCTTTTCATATATTGTATTCTAGTTCTAGATCCCTCTTCATTGATGTATAAATATGTACGGCAGTGTAACTATGAAGTGTGTCAATAAAATATCAGTTTCATAAGAATCTGATGCGGAGCCATGAATTTGGTTGTCTATTATTTCTGTACTTTCTCCAAAGCTTAAACACTTTCTATTTTTCCTTATACTGATCCCACATCCACCCAATTTCTCTTGACTCCTTCCTCCATGGATTCTTCACGACGCGTCGCGGTATGTTACCAATCATCCCATTTTATTCCCACAACTAACAACTTTCTTAGACTTTCGGACATCGCAGAATCTGATTCTTGACTTACGTGTTTCTTCCAGGAAGGAAAAACGATGAGGAGACATTATGTGCTTTATCCAATCAGCTCCAGACTACTTACAAACCTGGTTTGATCTAACTCAATTAACACAAGGCAAAGAGAATCTGCAGGGCCATGGAGAAACAGTGTTGTGTTGAAATTCTGGACAAAATTGTGATCTTTTCACACAAGCAATGATCAGTATTAGTCCGTCCGTTGTATAAATACCCAAAGTATGTTCGGTTTCTCTTCATCACACAGAAGAATCTGTCATTGTTAAACACTCGAGGAGTATGGCACATAACAAGAACAGCAGAAAGTCTGAAGGGTTGTGCCAGAAAATCCACAATGCCGTCAGCCCTTTCAAATCGAAAATTCGCCGTATTTCCCATCAGCCTCAGCTCTCAATTTCTGTCACCAGTGACATAAACCCACCTACCAGAATTAGCTCACCTCAAACCAAACCGGTCCGGATTTTGCATCAATCGAGCAAAATGATCCCGGTCGAGTTCAACCATTTTGCTGCAAAAAATACAAAGAAAACTCAATCTGCAGGGAAAGAAAACAGTACTGACAAGACAGGGCAAGAACTTGGTGACAAAGAAATACTGATTGTGAGGGGCCAAATGTTTGGTTCAAGAAAACGGGGAGCGGCGCCACCTGCGAAGGTCGAAAAAGTCGGCCCAGATGAAAATAAACTCTCAAAGGCTGGGGCCAGTAAGACTGATGACACAATTCATGATGGTAGATTTTCAGATTACATAAACAAGGTGAAGAATAGGATGATGAAAACTGACTCAAATGTTGGTGGCGGTGGTGGTGGTGTTGAGAAGACCCTCTCTCTCAAGTGAACAGACTGCTGCACGCAAAGACAAATCACATAAGCCTCAGGGAGCTGTGGATTGTTGCGCAGTTTGTTGATTTTCTTCATTTTTTTTTTATTATGATGTTATATATCCATGTGCGTATTATAGAATATGCAGTCATGAGCAAGCTTAAGATTTGACTGGATTAAACTTGGGAGGAGGGGAGTTTGGATGTGGTGTTGTGATTGTTTATTTAAATATTGTTGTCCGACTCAAAAATTTATTTAGTGTGCATTACACCTTTTTAATGTTTCAGTGTTGTGTTGATATATAATGTAAACAAAAATGATAATTAATATAACACACGTCAATTGATGGACATATTAATATATGTTTATGATGTGCATATGAACATTATTAATTTAGTAAATTGAGTTTTTTAGTTGTAATATCTATTGTAAGTTTAGTTTAACACATTGAGGTATGTGGTGTGTTTTTGTATATATATTTATGATGGGCATTCAATCAGTTGCAAGTATAGCGATCCCTATAAAATCTGATTGCAAAATTGGCGACAAATTGATGTAGAAGAGGAAGGCAAGTCCCTCCTTTCCCACATTGGAAAATAAAGGATAATAATAGCGGTAAATAAGTTGGTGCAAGAACAGAGGCTTACGCCGAGCTGAGTAACGCCAGCTTATCACCAAAGTGGGGCAATAGAGTGTTGGAACATTGAGCTGACCTAAAGGGTAGGGTCTTGGCTGCCCAGTTATTAGCCTGCCCGATCCAAGCAAGGAATTGGGCCAAGTTGTCTGGGCGAAGGCTTGGATACCTCGGCCCCTAGAGCGGAGCGAACCGCACCAGGCTGGATTCACAGAGCAGTGTTAGCCTTCCCGTTTCTTGCAGTGGATGGATTACGGGCTAATGTATCCCTGGCCCAATAAAAGCCCAATGGATCAGCTCCTGTCGGACCAACATTTTTTTTGTACAATTTAGCTGGATGGGGCTCGTGGATCTCAATTAGAATTTGTTTTGTAACTTAAAAACTAAGCATAAATAGTAAAAAATTGACTTCTTTTATTTGATTATCACACAAACAATTAAACCTGGTATCTATGCTTAGTTTGATTATCACACAAAGACATTTATCATTATGTGATAAGATAATGTCTTAAATTATATATAAATTTGATTATCATTCTACAATTCTTAACTTATATATAAAATTCGTTGTATAATGATAACTTTATTAAATGAGTAAGTGTAGTAAATGTGTAAGTGCAAGTACTACTTTTAAAAGTAATAAGTAATACCTTTTGAACGTAACAAATAATATTTCTCAATAGTAATATTTTTCAAAATATTAGTTAAATCAATAATACTATTAGATTGATTTTACGAAACCCATGCAAATAAAATTTTACCTATTACATTAATCACTCGCTCCCTATTAACATTGACAACCTACAAATTAATATGTAAAGTATTATTAATAGGTATCATTTTTTTTCTGATTTGAGAGACAATTATAAAGATAATATATAATAATATCTTCTTTTATAAAACATTTTAATAAATTAAAAATCTATCACCAACCTCGCATATTTACCCATTTATATCTTCTGCTCTTGATTTTTACTGTCAAATGATAACATTCGATTTTAGTTTTTTTTTTTTTTTTTTTTTTTTTTTTGTGAATCAAGTCTCTAAAATACATATTTAGATCTTAATTAAAAAAGAAAAAAAAAACTTTTAGAACCATTACAAAGTTAGACCCGGACCCACAGATTATTAGTATCAACTATGCTCGTAGTTCAATGCTTAATGCTATGCAAATCATATGCATACTATCCTAGACATAAATGGATGTATCTATATATTGTTTCTTCATGTTTTCATTTTCAGATTCGTAATTTCTATTTAATTTACATAAATATATTTTTATTTTTATAAACACGTTTAAATTGATCACGCCCACTATTATATCTTATTTCTTTTCTAATTTATTTCCCTTATTAATTAATTAAACAATCTTGATGTACATTGCTTCATATTTTTATTTCTAATTGTTGTACTATTAATTATTTTCAAGTAAATAATTAAATATATTTATAGTTCTATCTAATTTATTTTTTTAAAGTATATAATTAATAGATGTTTTATGTTGTACTATTTTTTTCCTTTATGTAGGAACGATGTTTTTTTTTTCTAAATATGTAACGCTCTTACAAAAATGTACTGACTTTTTTCATTATAGTTTTATATTCATATAATATTTTTCAACATTGTACACAACAAAGCATAAATGCAACTAGTTTCAGATTAATATATATATATATATATATATATATCAATTTTTAATTAAAAAATAGATTTAAATAAAGTGAAATGAAAATATGAAGACTTCAAAATTCACTCTAAACATAAGATTTAAAAAAGAGAAAGAAAAAATATTACATAAACCATAAAAGAAGCAGAATATTGTCATAATTTGAAAAGAAAACGAATAAAAATAAAAAATAAAAAGGAAAATTTTGTGTTGGAATTTCTCAAAGAAACATAAACGAAAACGAAGTAGAAAGGTAGATTTTGATATTGGTTCCGTTATCTAAAAGTAAAGGAAAAAAATAATAGTTTGATTTTCTAAAAGAAAATGGGAAATAATAATAAGAATGGTTTGATTTTCTAAAATAAAACAACAGAAAATAAATAAATATAAGAGAGGAACACAATAAGGTATGTGGTCTACCATGTATAGTATAACTATTTTTTAGTCAACCCAAAAAAATTTAGTGTGGTAAAAGAAGTAAGAATTTTATATGACAGGAGACCTAATGGTCACAAATTAGGTTATATTAATAGCAAGGTTGTACACTAGAATGACCCAACTTTATATACCGCCTAAATATTTGAAAATCTCAAAAAGAATTTAATGCAAAAGTATAAGATCCTTCACAAACAATACATCAAAAAAAAAAAAAAAATTGTAGAATCTAAAATCACAAATAGTGTCACAGAAGTTTATTTGGGAAACAAGGACTTTGTTCGGGAAAATAAGGATCTTAGTGGCTACAAGATCATTTACTCCAAGTGAAGTTAACTTTTTGAGTGGAAGACAATTTTGTGGATTGGTTGGAATACTTAGAGGACCGAAACCTCAGCTCTATCTTTGATCAAATGTGATTTTCACGAGGTCTTGCCTATATAACCTAGATTTTGTCTTCACCAATCATGATTCCATGTGCTCCTCCATATACGATCGATAAGCTCCTCCATATATGAATACAATTTTGCACCAGTCAGACTAAGATCGATGTAAATTACTTGAGTAGACACTTCACTAAATAGACTTCTACAACCTTCAAAACTCAACTTTATTAGACAGATCTTATCTATAATCCAACAGATCCAATAGAGTTCAACAACCTTCAAAACTAGATCGATGTAAACAAGGGTCATTTTAAGGATACATGAGTATACAAGTCCTTGGTTGATGTATTTGCACGGGATAGCCTCATAATCCTCGAGATTGTTCAAGATTAAGTGGAATTATCCATGATTAAGTAGGATTATCTGAGATTTGTTATCCGTAACGCGAGAGGCACACGCTCCCGAAAAGTGTTGGTGCAATGCGCACGACATTGTTGGCTCACCATGTGAGGCACCAACGAAATTGGGACTTGAAAGTTGATTTATGGGCAAATATTTTGAGTCATGAGGAAGTTTTCCACCAAGTATGGTTGTCATCCAAAGCTTTTAGGCCTTGCTAATGTTCAAGAGAAGTTGTTATATTGTTTTTGCACGAAGGCATGAGATAGTCATTGAGCACAAAGCTCTAAGAAAAGGAGTTTTCTAAAACTGTTCAAGAGGGACCTTGACGTATTGGAAGTGTCTCCACAAAGTTTCACCAAAAGACACATTCATTTTAGTAGGTTCTGGCACAGAGTTGGAAAGTGTGGCTGTACTATAAATGTTGCCCATTACGTGGGCTATCCCAAACAAGGGAGTATCAATAGGGCTGAGATTTGGCAAAGAGAATATTGAGGTTGGAAGCTACGATATAGGCTTTACGAAAGTGAATTTGGAGTTCGAACAAGAGAGTTATGAAAAGTCGCATTTCTTGACCAAACAATATCTAGTGGTCGCTAAAAGAAAATTTTCTTAAAACATATTGTAAGGGTAGCATGTTCTTCACGGGCAATGTTGGGCAGCGGCCAATACTCTCTGTATTGCCATGTACTAAGCTTGCACATCCCTATGCGTATAAGGGGACCTCTAAGGGCCAACTCTAAACATTTGAAAGGTGCAAAGAGTTCTTGGTCAAGTTGGGGATCAATCAAGTTGTGTGGGACACTGGGGTCTGTATTAGGCACGTCCTTGGGCCGTGAGATTGCGAGTGAGTTGCAAAGGTACCCCGCGGTTATGGAAACTCGAGCACCGCCTCTAGGTCAAGAGAGTGATCGAGTCAGATATATTGAGGCCTCTTGAGCTAGCTTGTAGCATGCACTACTGGTTCAAGTCATGTCGCAAGGGATCGTTGGCTTGAGACATATGGTGGCATGACAACACCACATTGCAGATAATTTGTGGGCATGTGTCGGCATGGAAGGAAGAATTTCCCAAGCATAGTACGTGGAAAATATGAGATGAAGGCACATTGTCTAAGCCAAAATTTACAATGTTGACCATCTCGGGCAAGGCACAAACAAATGGCCTTAGGTACAACACATAGGACACCCCTAATGAGACGAGCACGAGGAGTTATGCTTTAGGCATGCGATGCAGGCACCCTCAGCAAAAATGGTCGTTGAAAATAAATGAGTATTCCGCAAGGCGCCTCATAAATATTTTCGAATAAGTATGTTAATAAGTTTGGTGTGCTAACCAAGGACGGGTCATCATGGGACTCAATAACCAAGCAATGTTTCATCATGAGACCCAATAACCAAGAAATAGGTCATCGTAACATATGTTTTAAGATTGGATTTTCAAGATGGAAAGGATCAAATTGTCCATCAATAACTAAGTATGTATAAATACCTGTCATGTTCAGTTTTTAAGGGTTAAGTTTCTTACACATTTTCTCTCTCTAGATTATGTTTGGATCAGTCTTCACTCATAAATTATGGATGTCAAAGTACCCAAATTATACTTGTTTCAAAATGTAAAATCAAATTTTCAAGCCAATTAGATCCTGTTATATTACACATATTTATACATATATCAAATTGTCCTTCAATAACTATGTATAAATACCTGTCATGTTCAGTTTTTAAGGGATAAGTTTCTTACACATTTTCTCTCTCTAGATTATGTTTGGATCAGTCTTCACTCATAAATTATGGATGTCAAAGTACCCAAATTCTGCTTGTTTCAAAATGTAAAATCAAATTTTCAAGCCAATTAGATCCTATTCTATTACACATATTTATACATATTGTGTACCCTATTAATTACCTATTACTACGAACACCATATAATATTACAATCACCTATACCTAATCCAGACATACCCTGATATCTTCTCAAGAGTGATCTTCATTCGTGCTCTAGAGGATCAAGTACATATGAGTTACTGTTGAGACTTCTGTGTGAGATTTTATAAAACGAGACATAATTAATTTATCAGCACTTATGTTGCCATGCCCCACCACAGCTCCAAATTAGAAGTTGCTGTAGTTGAGGTCTAGTTCTGATAGAGAGCCGAATGTTATATCAAATTGTTTCTCTAATCAGAATCTTTTAGATTTCAAATATGGTCATTTTCTCTCTTTAAGCAGCAGATTTTCATTAAACTGATGAAAGCTAAGATGGTCAAACAGTTGAGAAATTAAAACTGATAGTAACACACTACGAAATTCATAATTCCTCCTTAATTAGGAATTTCAGACACAGAAATATCCCATGAAATAAACATATTGAGCCACATAAACAGAGCAGCAACTTTAAGATACAATGATACAGGAAAGTAGCCCTCCAGATTGGTCATCAAAAGCGCCAAAGGATACAACCAGAAAAAGAATTAAACATATTCATCACTTTGTTACATTTAAGTTCTTTATATGATCCAATAATTTAATTAACAACAATTACCAGGTAACGTGTTTGCCCTTGAAGCCATTAAGATTTCACTGGCTCATCATCATCCTCAATATCCCAACTCAAATCATCATCATCATCTTCTGCAGCATTCAACTGCTTCCTCACCTCTGCTCTGTTTGGTCTCTCGGTATTAGTCGTTGAGCCTTTCTTTTCGTCTTCACTTCCGATGTCCTCAATCTCATCCCACCCCAAATCCTCCTCCTCCACCTTCTCCTGATTCTTCGTTGTCTCTGAAACATTGCCTTTTTCACCAGATTCAACCTTCTTTGTGCCCGCATTTTCAATCTTCTTTTCTTCCACACTTTCTTCAGATTTCATTTTCTCATCACTCTTTACTTCTTTCTCATCCAAAGAAATGCTGGCATCACAACTTTCCGCACTCGGTTTAACCAGATTGTTGTTAACTTCATCACCCACATTGATATTGACCGGTTCTTTCTCATCTAGCAATCTATCACTCAAAAGAGGATTGTTATTTACATCATTTGCTCCTTCACCCTCAGCTACATTTCCTTCTTTCACCTTCTCACCAGTCTTTACCTCACTCGCATCACCATCCTTCTCCTCCTCCTCATCATCGACATCCCAAGATAGCTCATCATCATCTTCATCAGCTGAAATCGCCCTCTTCACAAGATTCGCTCTCACCTTCTCCTGCTGCTCGAGCTTATCCGCTCTGTAAAAGTATCTACACCAGAATGTCTCGTGATCAACCTCATTCGGGACGACCCTTTTGTAAACACCCTCCAAATTCCCATTATCCCCAATGAGATCCTCTATTTCGTTCGCCTTTTCGTCTAACTTAAAGCCTGATTTCCATTTCTTGTAATCGTCCACATCCTCCGGCTCTTCACAAAAAGTATTCAGATCACTCTGAATAGCACTCAACTGCGCATCAAACCAACTATACCGACCCGAATTCAAGCCCCGATTCGTTTCCGGCGTCTCGGATTCCCCATCCGATGCAAGAGCTTGCGCTTCCTTTGAAATGATCTCGGCCGTTGATTTCAGCACTCCATCCAGCACACCGTGCGCGGCTGATGTTCCGGCTTCGAGGGAAGCCGGAAGATCCTTCACGGCTCGGCTGGCGGCTTCTCGGATAATGTCAGTCTCTTTCCTGAGACCCGATCCGAATTCCTTTAGATCTTTACTGTATGTTTCGATTACTGATTCGGATCTGGTGGCTAAAGTTTTGATCAAACCACCGAAACCGAAACTCCACCCACTTTCATCCTGAGCGACGTCATCTGAACTGTGATATTCCTGAGATGGTTTCACGGGGGAATCCGGGTCAGATTCATGTGAATTATCAGGTTTAGAAGGATCGGGGTCGTCTAATATAATGGATTTGAAGAAATTCATAGTGTAAGTTAGTGAATTGAAGGATTCCGAGTTAGGGTTTGGGGGAGATTCTGATTTCAGTATTCTTGTGATTCAGATATGATGATTTCCTGTTATCTAATATTTAATTGGGCCAGTTGTTGGGCTTTTGCCACTTCAACGGAGACTTAGTTTTAGTGAGACAACAAAGTTTGAAAGCTACAAAACAACTTCCGTCTCCCTCCAAACACCACTGTCTTATTTTTTTTGGTCGGAAGCACTGCCTTTTTTTTAGTTATAAGAGAGCTTCGTGCGATGCTAACATATTTTTTATTATATTTTATAATATAAGTATATCTTTAAGTTATATATATATATATAATAAGAAACTATTTAAGTATATATAAATTCAACAATAATATTTAATTTACAACAAAAGTATTTTACAGAATTTTATTTTAATGTTGCTAGATAAAAAGAAAAAAAAAAAGAAGATATAATTTACATAATATTAGATGAAATAGACAAATAAAAATATATTCAAAAATTAAACGATTTTTATGTGAAAAAATTAGGTAGGAAATGACATGTTTTAGGTAGAAAATGACATGTTTTTCATTATATTTATAACTGATAATAATGAAAATATTGATAAATATGATATTCATAATTTATGGAAGAATAAATCAAATCAAATATTTTAGCAATTGAAATTAACCAAAAATAGTAATTTACACATAAACATATCCTAAACAATAGATAATAAATTACTTTTTAATTAAAAAAATTACATGGAAAAACAAAAATAAAAAAATCAATTTACTTATATATATATATATATATATATATATATATATATATATTTATATATAAATATATGATAATGTGAGCTTTAAAACAAGCTTCTTTTGATTTGGTCACATGTAATAAATAAATACAGGTATATATGTATATTAATATTTTTTAAACGCACATGTAATAAATATATATATATATATATATACATATATATATATATATATATTAATATTTTTTAAGCTAAATGAGTATTTAGAAGTAAGACTCATTTATTGCTCTATTTATTAAAATTAATTACTATTTGCTATTTTTAAATCTAAGAAGTATAGTTAATTGATAAATTAATTACTATGCACTATATTTTCAATCTAAGAGCAATATACCTAATTTTAAAAAATGATAATCTTAAAACTCTAATATACATAGTGAATACACCAAATATCAAATTTAGGCTTCGGTGATTTTTTTTCTATGCCTACTTTGTGTGTGTGTGTGTATTAGATAATTTAGTTCTATTTGAAAATTTTTAATAGATATATATATATATATATATATATATATATATATGTTTCATTGACCACTCTAATAAAAAGAATTGATTTTTTTATTTCATCTTTTAACTCATATTTCATAATTGGATTGATTGGTCGATTCAATCGATTGAATCATAAATTAGTGCCTAGCTGATTTGAAATATTTATAAAATTATTTTTTGAGTTGAATTGATCAAAATCAGTCTAACCTATCAAACCAATTTTTTATTTTTCTAAATTAAAATTAGAACTTCAGAAAATAGAAAATAATTATGAAGCATCAATATCATATTTAAAGTTATATATTTATAAAAATTAAATTTTGTGAATATTAATATATAATATCTCTGATAATACAAAAAAAGCTATTGTATTTTTTTTATTAATCTGTCGATACGACCGATCCCACCCATAGAACCATCCCCAATAACTCTTCAATTTGATTATGAAAATATTACTTAAGCTTTTCAAATTAAAGGGTTAATGTATAATCCATAGTCCCACATTAAAAAAATAAAATATGGATGTTGAAAGTTGAAAGTTGAAAATATATAATTAGAAATTATATATGTTATAATTTCTAAAATTTGTATATTTTGTGTATGTTGTAACTCTTTTCAATGATCACTTACGTTTTAATATGAAATGATTTAAAAAATTTATTCATAATATTTCTATAATAGTGTATCCCCTGTTTACAAATTGTAAATTCATCATTGCCTGACGAAGAAAGTCACGAGAAGAAACTACAGTGGGGTAAATATCATTTTTGACCTTAAAGAAATAAGGTTTGTCCAATTTTGACCCTATTGTCTAGAAATAGTCCTCTATTAATTAATGTTGACTTAATACATTAAATTTCTAACCGAAACTGTTTACCCTTCATTTTTTGGAGGGAAAATCTGCTCAAGCGTTATCTATTTTGCAACCCGTTCAAATATAGTAAATTAGAGTTGAGCCTTAACAAGTTCAAATGAAAATAGATCAAATTTAAATAACACGAATGCAAATAAGTTAGGTCGAGTCAATCTATAGTAACCCGAAACTTGTATAATTATTATTTTTTTAAAATTAATATATTATAATTTCACAGAATATGAAAAGTAATATTTTTTGTTTAAAAATCATGTATATAAAGGAAAAACTATATGACGTAGTTATTTCAATTATTATGTTGTGAACTCATGGACTTGTACATTAACAAATATCAAAATTAATTTATTTTTATAATATTTTATAAAATTATATCATACTTTTTTTTTATTATTCGGATCTATTCGAGTCAACTGCAAATAAATAGATCGTACTTAGGTTAAATTTTTGACGCAATAAGTTGAACGGATCGAGTTCGTGTTCATGCAAAACTTATAGTAATCATGTTTCAACCCAACCTGCAAACCCGCGATCCGACATGTTTGACATCCCTACTCAAAAAAAAATATACTTTTACCCTATAAAAATAGGATGTGTTCGATTTTGACCCTGTATGCCTCTTATGTTTCCCCACAGATTTTCTTTTACCAAACCCTTTCAAAAAAACT
The DNA here is from genome assembly GCA_028749325.2 of Caryopteris x clandonensis. Classification (NCBI taxonomy): domain Eukaryota; kingdom Viridiplantae; phylum Streptophyta; class Magnoliopsida; order Lamiales; family Lamiaceae; genus Caryopteris; species Caryopteris x clandonensis. The sequence goes on from JAPYKT020000001.1 coordinate 23,308,571, forward strand.
CAACTAAAAAAATCGCCCTAGTTTTGGAAGGTTTGGTAAAAAAAGAAAAGTTGTGCGGCAAATAAAAAGATCGTAGGTCAAAATCAAAGAAGTCTTATTTCGATGGGTCAAAATGATTTCTACCCAACTATTTATATATTTTTTTTTAATAAGTGAAGAAGCAAGACTTGATCCCACAACATCAAGTAAGTTTTTCAGTATAAGTCATTTGAAATTTAAACTGTGAATCAATTAAACTTTAATTATAGATTTAATATTACAAGAGACCATTTGTACTATCACAAGAGTTTTAAGTCGTTACTACCTGATGCTAATAACTGCAGAGTGATATATGCTAATCATTCTATAAAATCCTCATTCATTAAACACAGGTTGGGATGGATCAGAGAGAGGAGCACACACAAAGTTGATGCCAGCAAACATGAGTAATACACAACTCTTTTTTTTTTTTTTTTTTTCCGAACAATATGAATAATCTACTTGAGTTCTTGAAAACTAAATAAACCTTTTCTCTGATCCATGCATATATTTTCTGGGCAAACATAAAAAGTTGAGTTCTTGAAACAATATAGGTTTACAACTTTGTATCCTCCTCATCACCAACATCCATCATTCTTCAAAACAATGCACGGAGGAACGGTAGAGATCATAAGGAGCCCATAAATGATCAACATTACAAGGCCTTCTTGAATCCAACCTCAACCAGGGCTTCCCTTTTCCACTCCAATGGAGAAGACTAATCGGCCCGGGATGCAATCCCCTGCATCTTCCTTCCACATTATCTCCTCCCAACCCGTGCTGGTTCCATCTGTGATCAACCGGCTCGATTTCTCCTGCCAAAACCAGCAAGAAAGGTGGCAGCGACCCCAGGTGATAAATCCTCTTGTGCTTCTGCACAACCATCCAGTTCTCCACTTTCTGTGTGTATCCCAGTTTTCTCCATTTCTCCAGATCCATGACCATCACTCCTGTGTTGAAGTAGCATGGTTTTCGCCCCTCGAATGTTCGGGATAACTTCGGGTTGGACCAGAATGCCTCGGTGAAGTAGTTGGTTAGGTTAGCATGGCAATATTCTGGTGCGGCCAGGACTCTTGCTTTTAAGTCTACCTTCCATAGTTTGGCGATGTCGTCTACCATTACCACATCTGAGTCCAGATAAATCAGGCGTTTAACTTCTTGCGGAAGTATGTTTGCAAGATAAATTCTTGCGTAGTTCAATGGCTGGTCAAGAGCTTGGCGAATGGATTTGGAGATTAACCCACGTACCTTAATGGTTTCAAAGTGGTAGACTTTGAAATTGAGATAAGGGAAGGTGGATTTAATGGTGGAGACAGCGTCGGGATCGTTTCTGGCCCAGAGAAAATGGAAGAAGACGTTTTCCGGGCAGGTGGAATGCTGGAGAACAGAGAGGACCGCCGCCATTGTGCCGCGGAGGTAGTTCGCGTCGAGGGTCATGGCAATGTGAACGGTGGTGGTGGTGGTGGTCGTGGAGGAGGATGAGCATGTTTGGCCATTGCGAAAGGCGGGGGCTTCTCGGAAAGGGGTGGTGGAAGGGCGGTGGTGGGTGGTGGCGGCGGCGGTTTGGTGGAGGAGGAGGAGAGACAGGAGGCCGATGAATTGAATGGAAGAGGAGGAGACCATCCTGTGGTGATAATAGAGGATATGGGGAAAAGATGAGGGCAGCCATTGGAGGCTGGTAAAGGGAAGGTTTGGGAGTGGAAGTTAGAAACGATTGATGGATGGATAATTGGGAAAGAGGATGTAAGCAGAGAAGTTGGTGGGATTCTTCATCCTTTGGGAGGCATGGAATTATCCTCGGAGGATCCATGCATCTGTGTGTGTGTGTGTGTGTGAGAGAGAGAGAGAGAGAGAGAGAGAGAAGAATTAATGTATAAAAAACAAATAATGATATAGATACTCACCATTTAACAATTAAAATTTTTATTATGATATTGTATTTTATATTATGTTTTACCAATATAAACTGGCTTAAAAAATATTTGTAAAGTTGAATTGTTATAATTCATATTATATTTAGTAAGTTTAAAAAAAATTATATATTAAATACAATATATATATATATATTAAAAATATAGAACGGGCCAGTAAGGGCGGGACAAAAGAGATATCCAGGCCCCACCTGCCCCATTGCAAGTCGCAAACGTGCCACCTCAAATAAAGTGAGGCAGAACGGATCTACTACATAATAGGTCAAATAATCATCCCTAAATGTCGGCCATATGAGATAAACATTAACAACATTTGAAGGTTGTTCCGTTGAGGTACCGTAGGACATGTAATGATGCACCCAGCATGAATACAAGGACTACTGACAAATTGACTTAACTGTTGTTGTACCTCATATATCATATGTGGCCTAGAAGATTGAGGAATATAAGCCTTTTAAGCTTACATAGCTCTTGCACAGGTGTACCAGTTTATCACTTTATCATTCTTCCATATCTTTGAGGCTTGTTTAAGTTCATGTAGACTCATTTTCAACATACATACTTGCCCTTTATTGATATCTAATGATAAGGAACTTTGTAGCAACAAGATTTTCGAGCTCTAAAGGCAGGAAAGGAAGATTTCGACATGAGCATATATCCAAAGACTTGAGAGAATAATTATATTTCTAGGAATGCACACCTGAAACAAATTCCAACTCAGGGAGTTGTCGATCACAAGACTCAGAAATTGATGTTTCATTTTCGAGGGATCCCATGATCTTAGCATGGCAATGTTGTAATTTTAAATGTCGGATAGATGGAAAGGAAGAGGCACTCCTCATCCTCCTTTGGTGATGCTGAACCACTCTTAAGGGAAATCTTTGATTGGCAGGAACTTATGTGATGGAATGGTTCTGCAGCTCCACCCTATATCACCTGGCAGATATGTATGAAGGTATGCATTCATTGAAGATGGAATCTTTCGAGAAACAGAAGGTGGCCAAGTGTTGGTGAACAGCAACATCTTGTGCAGTTAAATCAACTCAACCATAGTTAAATTTGGGAGTTCCCATGCTGGGAATGGATCCCTGGATACCCTTCCACATAGAGGTTTTTGAGATAGGAATGTTCAAGTTGCTTCAGAATGATTTCGATGTTTTCTCTAACTAAGGGGAAAGATTACCCTAGATACAACAATCTTATGTTTGGTGTGCAAGCAATCAGCTTAAACAATCCAGAATATACATTGTTAAATCATTCTCAATACTTGACTGTCCAATTATCTGATTATCATTAAACAATTACAATTCAAAAGGGGAGAATGATTCCAATTTAAAAAAAATACTCATGATAACTTGAACAAATGTAACAAGTAAGAAATTAATAATTTTATACGTTAAAGATAAATAAGGATTTGAAGCTCACCTGAAAGATTGTTTGAAGACATTGAGTTTGAGTCGAGTGTAAAATAGGGAAAAAAAAAAAAAATCTCATTTATCTATTTTCCTTTAAAATCAAGTTGTCATCAAACCCTATACAAGTATTAAATCGATGATTCATGTATCAATGTAAAAATATTAAGTGAAAAATGAAAATTAGGCCTCCTGGGCCACAAGGTTGGGTTGTCGACTAAAAGCAGGCCAAAGTTCTACCGTTAGGTGCCCTAAGCCGATTTTTGCAACACTATGCAGCATATCTTTAATCAACGGATAACAATTCTCATATGGAACACAAGGGCTCCAAGGAAGAACCTGTAGCAATCTTCATATGATACAACCAAAGATCAAATTGGACAAAGTGAGGAGCTTCAAATTAGCAGCAGTTGAAGTTTTGTCAGAAAGTTGCAATGGAAAATTCCTACTACAAATGTCAAAGCTCATCCTTTATTGGAGGTGTTTGATAACACGCTTCATCCCAGTAATAGGGGAACTTCAATTTGGCAGCTGTATGTGGCATATCCCAATCATCATAGATGAACCTGAAATCAAGATTCATAAACTGTAAAAACACTTGAATCGGAATATAGAGCAAATTATCTTCCTGGTGTCAACACGAACAAATACCATTCTTAAACCTAGAGTGAACAGAATAAAGAACAATTTATCATCTTGGTATAAACACAAGCGAATAATATCGTTAAACCTGGAGTAAACCCTTCCTAGATAATACCTTAAATAAGAATAGCAGAAGGTAACATGCTTTGACAGGATAAGAAAGTGCAGACAGGCAAAGTATCTAAATCTCAAATGTTTATAAGCTGTAGCCGCTCAGAAGTTATAAAGAAAGTCAATCTATAAGCATGATTTAGGCATTAGTAAGGTAAAAGTCAAATTTCCATTTCATAATAATCATACATGCAAACCACTAGATAATTGGTAGTATGATTGAAGGAGGCCTGCAGTTCTTCTTATGATGCATTATACTATGTTTCTCTCAGCTTAGCATACAGAGGCCCAACAGGCGAAACCTTAACTAACATACAATAAGCTTTCGTAAAAAACAAAATCCAGTGACAATTACAAAATTTATATGCCCCCACCCACCAAAAAAAAGGGTACTTTTCGTAATATGCAGTTATATATATATGAATGACATTTGATTATGCAAAGTGGAGTTTTTCAAAAGCAGTCCAAAAACTTAATGCACCAAAGATCACAGCAATCAATGCCAAACAGGGAAAGAGCATATGATAACTTACACTTTCACCGGTGGTCTAGATATTATAACCAGGACCTGCAAATCGTCATGCTCATTCGTGTTCCAGACCTGCAGGCAGTCAAAGTCAACAGGAAAAGAAAGCACTCATGACAGTAGTTAGATAGCATGGGTGAGGGTAATTCAGGATCATGTAGCTCGCCGGAGATCTTACTTGTTGCTAAGAGATTCAGATAACAGTAAACAGATATTATATCATAACAATATCAAAAGTTTGGGTATTGAAAAGCTATTGAAACTCACATCACATGTTCAGTGGACAGTATCGTAGTGAAACTAACCTCCAACAAAATCAAAATGATACAAGATAAAAGAATTCTAAGGCTTGAATGAAGTAAACTTAATTAGATGATCAATACTCTTATAGCAAGAAAAAAACGTCGCAACTCCAAACAGATCTAAAGTTGCAACAGATCAATACTTCACCATTCCGAGATCATCACCCATCACTTCCATGTTGCAAATCTTACTAGCAGCAATATTTTGATCAAAAGAGTGCAGATAGTGCCATGCGTGCTACAATATCATCCCTTACTGATAAAGCTCGACTACACAATCCGCCATTCCAAATTAAAGATAACATGCACAATAATTTTATCTTCTGCCTTTTTGGCTACTTGATATGCTATAACTTATAATGACTATATACCAATACCCATCACATGCACAAAACCTTAAAACACAATCTGCTACTTTAACACAGCAGTTTTTTTAAGTTCTAACCTTAATTAAGTCAAAAAAACAAAAAAAGCAAATATACCTGATGAGCATCATTGACAGGGACATAAAATGTACTATTCTTAAAAATTGGAAACTCCTGTGGACTGCCCGGGTAATTTTTATGAGAATTGGAGGCAAGATAAAGGGTGCCACTCCCTTTTAGAACCACAAATATTTCCTCACATGAGTGCCTATGAATTGGTGTACGAGCGCCGGGAGCGAATGTTTGAAGCCACACTTCAACCTGCCAAAATCATATTCATCCGACCCTTAAAACACATCAAAATCGAAGTACTAGTACTAGGAACAAAAAGGATACCACCACAGAGCATGATCGTTTAAGATGAATAATCAAACAATCGAATGAAAACTACAAATTACCTCTTTAAAACCGTGCGTGACCGAACCGGCAACGGTAATGTGAGATAATCCTGGTCTACCATAGTTATCCTGACCAATGTCACTGATGTTTCTGACTATAGGTACGCCTGAAATCAGAACACATTATCACATATAAATATTAAAATCTTATTCTGATAATCGCAAGAAGCTTGCTGGGCGACTTATTTGATTTACCTTACGCACAGCATATGTTTGTCAAAATGATTCACTTACCATTTCCCGCACAGTGGGAACAGTCGGCAGTGGCAGAAAACAAAAGCGCAATCAGGAAAGAAGAAATCCAGAGAGAATCCATGAATTTTCGAGAAGCACTCAGTAGGAACTTGCGTAATTTTATATAGAGTAATTTCAAGAGCTTGGTCTACCTGGTAAATCGTTATTGAAATTTAATGCTCTCGCACTATATTCGAATAGCGATTTTCGCTATTCAATTTATCAAAATAAAAAATTCGTTCACATATGTATAAATATATGTAAATAAAAATAAGTGTGAAGCATTATAAATATAAATCAATTCAATTTTTATTTATTTTTAAATATTCCTACATCTTGTGCTCGTAAGTAATATTCGCGCGGTGCGTTATTATAGATATGAGCACAATTTTAATTTTGAATCAGACAGGTTCGATTTAATAATTGATCCATTTTCGATTTTAAGGAGGAATCATAACCGAAAATTAATCAGTTTAAATTCAGTTTCAGGATAATCGACTTCAAAAACTTGTAATTTCAGACTTTTTTTTAATCATATCAACTAGTCATTGAAGATCAATAGTCCATATCAACCAATTGTTGGAAAATCGGAGGTTTCAATTTACTTTTTTTTTTGTTTTCAATGTTTTCCAATGAATATCCACATCCCCCAATTTTTTTGCACAAATTACAAAAAAATCTTTCTCTCTCTCTTAATTATTTATAAAAATCTACATAAAAACTATTTATGTCAATTATATTTATATAAATATTATGCAATTTTTTTATGTTATATAGTATTGCTATTCTCTAAAAAAATATTTTTATTAAATAATAAATTACACAATTTTCAAACAAAATTTTAAAGTGTTCCCAACTATATACAAAATTTTCAAACTCACTAAAACCTATTAAGGTGGAGGAATAAATTTCGTCTGTGCAATGCACGGGACATAATATATGTTTTTATATTAATAATATATGATAAAATAATATCATTATTATTTATAAAAAATCTATATAATAACTATTTATGTCAATTATATTTAAATAAATATTAAGCGATTTTATTTTTTTGGTGGAACTGAATATCCTGAAACTGAAAATGAATCAACTAATTTTTTGTTTCAGTTTTGATTTAGTACCGAGTCAATGATTAAATCGAGCTGTTGATCCACACTTCGAATCGTCTGTTCTTAATCTACAGATAAAAAATATTTTACAATAAATAGATTAAATTAATATACTGAAAATATAAATTTTCTTATCCTACTAATTCTATATATACATATATTATATTCCATCATTTTAAATATAATTATTTATTTCAATATATACAATATCGATGTCAAATTTTAAAAAAAGAATAAGTTAATATTTCATATTTTAAAAACAGACTTATAACGAAAAAGTTATTTGAGTTTTTTTATTTTAGTAAAAAATTTAAATAGGAGAGAGAGAAAGTGGTAGTTAAAAAGAAAAAAAATATATATTCTTGAAATAAAAAGAATAAAAAAATCTCCAATGCACCACATTGCAGAAAAATACTGAGAATTGAAGTGACACGTGGCAAAAACTACTTTTCAGACTCCCTTTTTTATATAGAGAATGATTTTAATTTCTCTTTTAAGATATTGATCCAAGAAGAGGATGAGAAGTCATAGGATCATCTTCTTGTTCATCTCATATAGAAAATTTACATATGTCAACCATATGAGTGTCGAGGTACCACCACCTCTGGTTCTAAGATATTTGATGACGAAAATATTGAAATTCAGTCTAGTGGAATGAAGATTTTAAAGCTTGTCTATGTTTGTTTTGATTTTATAAAAAATATTTAATATATCTTCTAAACATTATATCTTTTGTTTTATTTAATATCTCTACTATTTCTCTCAATCTCACTATTAATGTAGATGCAAATGTCGCACAACACTATTCCCAAATCGATAAAGAACGTCTTCTCACTCAAGAGAGCTAAGGTATAAGATAAACTCAAAGTCGACGAGATAAAACACTTAGTTCGAACTTCTTTGTTGTTCACTTCAAAAGGGATTAAGAAAATAGTAAGGTAAGATGCAACTATTGTGGATATAGATATATTTTTCAAAAGGAGTAGGTATGACACATTGAAAAAGCATTTGTTATGTCACCATTCAGACAACATTGAAAACGATCAGCGTCAATTGCAAATACCTCATAAAGGATTCACGACTAAGACACAAGGTACATCTTCTATCAAATCTCTATTTAAATATTTCAAATGGATCAATGCAATTTCTTTTTATATAAAATTGGTTTGTGATAATGTCTTTTCCTTTTAATTTTGATGAACATAGTTTATATGCAAACTTAGCTTAACTATAACTAAATCCTCAAGCAATCAATGTTTCACTTAAAACTCTTGTTTGTGATATTACAAAAATTATAGGTTATAAATTAGCTAATTGAAATATTTACTCAAACATATCCATATTAATTAGTAAATTACATTTATAAATCAATCTTATAAATTAAGAAGTTCATATTTTTTCGTAATATTCCTATACCAAATGAATATCATATTTGAAATGATTGTCTTTAGTTATGATATCACATAATATTGTAAGTTAATATATAAATATGTACATAAATATATACAAATTGTTCGGCATATTGCATATTGGTAATTGAATATAAATGATGAATATATTTATTAATATCTTTAATAGATAAATTATTTTTACCATTATTAAAATTAATTGAAACAATAATAATGACTTACATAATAAAATCATATTATTGATTGAAAATAAAAGGTATTAATCAATCAAAGTATCTTGTTGTAATACTATATGTCTATATATATGTAGATTGGAAAAGATGAGAAAATCCCAAAATCAAAGTTCTTAAAATTTTATGTTTTATGTTGAATAACTTTGTTTTTTATAAATTAAAAATTAAAATAAAATTAAGTTTTGAATTTTAAGGAAATATTATGTATTTATGATATAAGTATCACTAGTTGGATTTGTATTGTGAATCAAATCTAAAACATTTCTTTGACAAATAAAAAGTAGTTTCAAAATTTTTACGAGGTTTTCCATATATTTATTATACGAAGGATATTTTTAGATATGTATCCTAAAAAAGTTCATTTGCATTGAATAATTAATCAACTAGGAGTCTCCATATGTGTGTATATATATATATGTAACAATTATTTATTAATAATTAAAGTCAAAATTTTAATAAAATTAAGTTATATTTTTAATACATGATAATCAATTAGATGCATATTTCTAAAAGATATCGCTGCGGGTCAGCACCTCCGAAAGAAACGAAGGAGCTTGAGTCAAGTTCAACTTTAAAGCCAAGCTCGAGCAGCTCATGAGGCAGTTTGGCTCATTGACACTCCAAATGGATACATCCGTAAGTTCTAATAAATACATTTCACCAACTAGATGAATAATTGATAAATAAAGATAACAAAACTATAAATAGACTTAATTGATAAATTAAAAGATCATAATTGAAAAAGTACGAGAAATTGAAATCTAATAAATGATGAATGTCTAAGTGAATTTGTGACTTGTGTTAACCTATTTGTAATGTGAAAATTTGAAAAAAAAAATTCTAAAATTATGAGAAAGAGATATAAATACTAATAAACTGATCCACATAAATATCTATAATTAAGAAAAATATTGGAGTTCTGCAAAATTTATTCATGTTTGAATTTTAATTTTAAATTAAATTAAACATAAGATACCAAATATAAATAATAAATTTTTCTGGATATTGTTTATTCCCATGATTTTAGAATGATTATTAGTTTTTTAATTGATTCAATCAAAATTAAGGAAAACAAAATATACCAAAGAAATATTGTTAAGTATAATCTTATTTTATTTTGTTAATTTTATCTTACTAAATATTATTTATTAGATCATGAATTTGTAGATATAATTATTATAATGAAGATTTAAAAGAAATTATAATGAATGATTCTGTAAAATAAACAAAAACAAAAAAACAAAAGTTGTATAAATAAAATTCTATTATCAATCATCAAAGTATTTAATTATTTAAGATTAATTTATTAAATTTTGAATTAAGCCTATATATATTTTTTTATAATAAAGAATCATGCTTCAAATAAATTTCTATATAAATATGATATTTAATAAAATATGTTACGAAAACTTCAAAAGGAAAATAGTTAATTAGTAAGTATACCGCATTTTATTTATTATTATCTTAACTGATCTTCTATTATAAAATAGATATAAAATAAGATCCTATTTGAATAAACTCACATGTTGATTTTATTTCAATTACAAAATTGACAATACCAACACGTTAAATGCCTTCAAATCCCATTTACACAAAACTTCAACAAATCAATTTAAATAAAAATTAAATCTTATAAAACTCTTAAATTAAAAAAAATAAAAATTTAAAGCTTAATTAAAGATCCTCTAAATTTGTAGATCGTGATAGGTGTTCATTTTTTTTATTAATCGCGTCCCAAAATATCTTGGGCCGATATCGGATAGGCCCACAATTCTTCTGCTGGGTCAATTGTGCTAATCCAGCTGCCACCTACTCTAGACGGGCCGACTATCATCGAAGTGACAGGAATACCCTCCAGAAATCTGTATATTCCTCCACCTGCAAAATCGTGCAACTTCTCTGGCGTGCATTGGACGAGAGATATTCCTTGGTATAAAAGCATTTATTGATTTTAGTTTTTCGCTATTCATACATCTATTTCACAAAACTCAACCAGTCTTCGTCACTATTAGAATTTCAAACACCAATTTTCCCGATTTTCGGGGAGAAATCTTGATCACTGAGCTTCAATCATAGTGATAAGCATCCCGTTACTGAATAAATTGCATAATTTTCAGTACTGGGTTCTAGCTGACAAACTCCGGACTTAAAACTCTTGATTTTGTATCAAAGCCAGTTTTTCTTTCAGACGGGGTTTCTTGGTGAAGTGCTCATTTATTCATTTTGTAATTCTTCATGATAGAAGCGGTTTCTGAAATTTGGAGATGAGATTGAGCTGTGGAAAGAAAAACAATGGGAAGCATCTTTGGTGGATTTATATTGCCCCTGCTACTTTTGATAGGTATGTAGATTGGATTTTTTTTTTCCATTTTTTTTTCTTTTTCTGAAGTCAAAATATCTCATTGCTGCTGATTTCTTGAACGAATGACTTCATTTTTATCCAGGTGTTTTCCACTTTGTTACTATATGCTGTTTGCGTGTATTTCAACATTGCTTGAACTAATAACTGCGTGTGATATGATTAAATGTTCTCAAGATTCCAGTTTGTTGCTTCTGGATTTTGCTATAATCCTAACTTGTATAAGAAGCTTAAATTGAGCTTATTTAATGTGCAGTGACCTGGAAATTGAGTAGGATCTGATTTCCAGATTTTAACTTTCAGTAAATTTTGTAGCCAGTTAACTTTGTTTATTCGTTTAACTTATAATGTGAAAATATATTTGATGAAAATAAATGGATTCGATAAGAGGAGTTGAAAATTGATTAGAGTAAAGTATTTTGAGTCTGCCACAAGATAGGATTTTTGCGTTTTAAGAAAATCTCTTGATTTAGTAGCAGTATAACTCAACTAAATTCGTACTTCTGAATTATATTTGATGTAGAGGTTGCGTTTATCTCCACAACATTCCATGTTTGTGCATTTTTCTGGTATGGAACAATTCTTATATCTTTGATTCTCCAATTATTTCTTACACTGTGTTATACTTGCAGCTGGGTTACTCAATTGGAGCTTGATTTCTCTCATTCATTTGGTCACTTCTCTCATTTTCCGGTTTACTTCCCCTAAAACAGGTAATGTTTGTTCTATGAGATACTACAGGGTTCTGTACCAGGTCTTTGTTAAGATAATGACATTTATCAACCTTGTTAAACACATATTCGCTCATATATGTTTTACTGATATGTGCTTCCATTTCCACTCGACAAACATATTTCCATTTGTTATCCTCAATAATTGCAGGTCCTAATCTTGTGTACCTTTTTCTTCTCTCTTTTCCTTACATTCTGCAGGATTTCGATATAGAGGGAGGGTCCTTTTTTTGTGGTTTGTTTTCATATTTTCGATTGTTGTGATCATTCTGCAAGTGATTTTTCTTATTCTATGCGCACTATTGGATCGGAGATGGACCATTGCAGAGGTCTGGTGGATAAAGCTATTTGGACTTATGAAGTAGGACATTTTATTTCCATTCAATAGCTACTTCCATTGATGAAATATCTGACATGGCACTTTTTCCAATATTTTATGATGAAAATACTTTACCTGATTGCTTCCAACATGTTATTTTTTTGCAGCATCCAGTCCTGGAGATCCCCCACAGTTATCTATTTCCTGATTGTAGAATTTTTAGTGGCAGTGATCGCTTTCATCGAGATCAACAGGAGCAGATTTGGCTTCATGGAATCTCGAGATTCATGCTGGGGCTATCTGTCATCACTTGTTGAACACATAGGTTTGTCCAACTGACTATCCCTCATTTCTCTTGACTGCCAAACTGAAAGAAGAAAAAAGAAAAGAAAAGAACAACCAAAAAACTACTGGTGAAACATTCTTCTTACTTGTTGTTACTTGGGAAAGGGAAAACGTTTTGAATTGATTAAGTTGAATGCCAATAGTTGTACTGTATGTGCTCACAAGTGGAGACAAAACAATCAGAAATACTCAGAAATTAGGCATCTTCAAAACTTGTATATCAATAATGGCTTTTAAAATAAGACAATCGTTATATTGCTATCAATGGTCTCTGCCAAAAACTATTGATAAAAGAAATTTATCCCTCTGGAATTGTTTGACAGGAACTAATTCAGAAGAAGCTATGTCATTGTTAAGTTGAAGGCAGACTTTCATATCGTTTCTGCGAGGACTGCTATAATATTGAGGATTATAGTTCAAATATTTGGCTCTCAGTACCAGTTTATGAATGATTTCTTATGCAGTTGTAAATTCTATCATAAAAACTTGTGTAGAAACTCACTTGTCACATTTTGACATAGTAGCTTCCATGATATATATAGTACTTTGTTCCTGAACATGGTCTACATCTTGTCTTAAATGACAGGTTATCGACTTAGGTTGGTTTCCTGCTTATTGCTTCCAGCTGTGCAGTTAGCTTCAGGGATCAGCAATCCTTCTTGGCTTTCCTTGCCATTTTTCATATGCAGCTGTGTTGGGCTTGTTGATTGGTCGTTGACAAGCAACTTTTTAGGCCTTTTCAGGTAATCTGCCCTTTTAGTATAGTAGAAATATAAAACTTGTTCTTTTAGGGCTATTAAAAAAATGTTCTTTCGGAAAAGAAAAAATAAGAAAAAGGTCCATAACTAGGGTTTCTGAAATTGAGTTTAGTTTTAGTTTATATTTGTATACATGCTATGAAGGTGGTGGAAGCTGCTCTGGATATATGCTGGCTTCAGCATTTGCCTACTTTATGTGTATCAGCTTCCTTTTGGGGTTCCACAGTCATTTCAAGCGGTAGCTGCCTCCATCGGTCTATATAAGGCATCTGTTAATGCTGACTGGCAAGAAATTTGTTCTGGTATTTCTCTGATGGTGTTTTACTATATGGTACGTATTTGTTGTCTTAACTTTCAGTTTGATGTCTAGTTGTCATGTTGTCTATGATTCACCAAAGATTTATTCATATTCATGACGGATGTTCAAGCAGCCTTATTTTGGCTGGTTATGATCATGCTCTAGTATGTCTTTTACATGTATCATTGTCATCTATTGCGGATAGATCTTTTTGTGTAGGATAATTTTTCGTTCCCTTCTGTAGATGAACTGATATTTAATGGTGGATTTGATTAATTAATAATTGATTTTAAAATACATGTGCAGCTCTCTTGCGTAAAACATGATTTAGAAGACATGGAATTCATGATGTCCATGAGAGAAGGCAGCTTGACAGAGCAACTTCTTCCCTCAAAAAACTCCTTTTTTGTACGTCAGCTGAGGTAAATGTTGCTTAGTAGTGTAGCAAATTGCTGCCTACACTGTAGAGCATAGTTGATCTGCCTCCACTAGATTTTCATCCTTTGTTATTGCTGTAGGAAAGTTTTGTTAATGGGACTGGTTGTTTGTTTCTGTGTGTCAATTAATACTAATAAAATGTTTTTGTTATTGTTTCAAGTTTTAACAGTTAAGTAGTATACATTCAGGGTTGTTGGCAGATGATCATTTTTCCTTCTAAATCATATTTTGTTATGTCAAGGTTATTGGGCACCTGTGCTTTTAACAAATTTGTTAGATTATCTTTCTTAGTTTGTTGTATTATCTTTTCGGATTTCAGGTCTGGTGTTAGGCATACCAACATTTTATTAAGGGGAACAATTTTCAAGTTTTTTAGTATCAACTGGTTCACTTATGGCTTCCCGGTATGTATACAAAGGTGAAACTAATTTCCATTATACATGTATGCTTGTACTGAAAACTCTTGTTTGATAGTGGATAATTTTTTTAAAAGTAATTTATCAATAGTTTTTGATAAAATAAAATAGTATTCTTGCTCCCTTTTTCTATTGTCCATGTGTTTATTTTACATTTCAGATGTAAAACATAACAGGTATCCTTGTTTGCCCTTTCGTACTGGAGCTTCCATTTTGCAAGTATATGTGCATTTGGATTACTTGCATATGTTGGGTATGTTTTGTATGCTTTCCCATCCTTGTTCCGGTTGCACCGGTTAAATGGTCTGCTTCTTGTGTTCATTCTCTTGTGGGCTGCGAGCACATATATTTTCAATGTGGCTTTTGCATATGTAAACTGGAAACTCGGAAAGGTACCTCCTAAATCCTGATCTTAGTTTTTAACTTGTGTTTATAAGCTCTGCCTTAGGTGATATTTACGAGTATTTTTCATTATTACTCAGGATATGGAGATATGGGAGATGATTGGGTTATGGCATTATCCTATCCCTGGTTTTTTCCTTCTAGCACAGTTTTGTCTTGGGATTCTTGTTGCTCTTGGTAATCTTGTAAACAACTCGGTGTTTCTATGCCTAT
Source organism: Caryopteris x clandonensis (assembly GCA_028749325.2). NCBI lineage: Eukaryota > Viridiplantae > Streptophyta > Magnoliopsida > Lamiales > Lamiaceae > Caryopteris > Caryopteris x clandonensis. The sequence continues at coordinate 23,323,603 of JAPYKT020000001.1, forward strand.
CAAATGAAGAGAGGCAATTCTCTAGTGAGAACAATACTGAGGAAGGTACATATGCTTACGTTAACACTGGCAATGTGGCATTCTATTCTCACTAAAAAATAATATAGTTCATCTCTTGTTTCTTTTTGTGCCTCGATAGTTCTCTAGTAATCACGTGACTGAAAGACAAAGCAGTACTTAGTTGGTAATTATCTATTTCTCCTGATTACTCAAATAATCCTGATTACATACAAGCTTTGAGTGAAATAAATGATGTTGTTTGATTCTGTGTCCCTTTATTAAGAATAATGGGAAATTAGAGGAGTGCACTGATGGCTTCTACAAACATGCCTTTAGAAAACAATCTTTCAGGCTCAATCTTTTGACAGCTTTTTAACCGGACCGGTTAAAACCTGGAACTGGCTAGTGTCTGGGGGGCTGCCGCGGTTATGTTTGTAGCTTGGGTGGCTAAAAGCCTAAAACCCCAAACTATTCAGTACAAACTCTGGTTAATTTGCCCCAGATCAATTATATTTCTACACTAAATTAATTAATATTTATTGCAATTTCCAATTCCTCATATTGTCTTTATCTATTATAGTATTATATATATATTAATACATATGCATTGATATATATAATTTGTTTTGTGAGATCAATTCAATCAGTCAGACTAATAACCCAGTTTATTTCATGGTTCAGCTCTGGTCTGTCTTTACTATTATTGCCCTACATTGTTTAGGAATAGCTATGTTGGTCATTTTTCTTTGCTGTCATGCTTTCTGAAGTTTTTCAACTCTCAATTTAGGTGCTCAAAGACTATTTAATAGGGATGATGATTTTTCATTTACAACTTGCATATAGTGGTACATTTAATTTCAATATGATTTGCTGTCCTTATTAGCAATGTTCTTTCATTAGCGGTGCTCCCTTCTGTTGCCATGCTTATGATGCAAACTATTTCTATTAAAAGTAAACCTGCATTTGTCTTTCAGATGAATCCTGACTACCTATTTACCACGTCTATATGGTTGTAGTGAAAGAAGATGCCAAGGTTTTGATTGTAGCCACAATTGCTTGGGGACTGCGAAAATGTTCACGGCCGATTATGCTGTTACTGATTTTCCTAATTGCTACAAAGCCTGGTCTAATTCATGCTGTTTATAGTATGTGAAAGTCGTAAGCCCAAAATTTTTGTTGGATTTACGTTTTTTTTTTCTTCTTTCAGAATAGTATAGTGTAATTGCTGCCTGCATGCTGATGCTTGCTCATTATTCTTATTTGTTGGAAACTTTCTTCCGTTTCAGTGATATTCTTCTTTGCTTACCTTTTGAGTCATGAAATCAACAAGAGGATGCGCCAATCCCTTATTCTTCTATGTGAAGCTCACTTTGCGGCTCTATACATCCTTCAGCTCAGTCTTGTATCCAGAAAATTGGAACAAAAAGGCTCTATAAGTCTGGAAGTGCTATTACAGTTAGGTGTGGATTTCATTAGTCTTGTATTTCTTACATGTTTGGATTATCAATGTCACAGATCTCCTAACATTCGCTTCTATTTGCAGAGATCTATAATTTGTGTTTACTAACTTATTTGTGAAACATCTGTAGGTCTCCTAGAAAGTGATAGTTCTTGGGATTTCTTGGAAATAGCTCTGCTTGGTTGTTTTTGTGCCATACATAACCATGGGTTCGAAGTGCTGTTCTCATTCTCTGCAATTGTTCAGCACACACCTTGCCCTCCTGTTGGATTTAGCATTCTGAAAGCTGGTTTCAACAAATCAGTTCTTTTGTCAGTTTATGCGACCTCCAATGTCAGAGATTCTTGTGACAATCCTTCCCATGGTACTGCAACCTTTTCCACTGGTAATTTATTGATGTCACCTGTCCACTTTGGTTGCAGTTAAAAACCTAGCCTGTTCAAAGCTTATTTAGACAAATATGTGTAGACATGGAAGTTTAGGAACCTTAAAATTACTTGATCACTAGTTGGTCTCCGTAACTTATTCGTTAAAAAGATATGTTTGTCCTAGCTTGATCCTTTCCAGTCCAGAAAAATAATTTATGTATGATATGTTGTGATTCTTTTTTTTTTTTTTTTTTTTTTTTTTTTGAAATATTCTATCATCACACATTATAGTTGTATTTTCTAACCTCTGTACATCTTTCAGAAAGAAGGGTAGCATTGTATCTGAGTGCTATTGGGGAGAAGTTCTTATCCATTTACCGATCATTCGGAACCTATATTGCATTTCTCACCATCCTTCTTGCGGTGTACCTTGTGAGACCTAATTACGTATCATTTGGTTACATTTTCCTCCTCCTCATCTGGATCATTGGAAGACAGATTCTTGAGAGGTCAAAACGGCGTCTATGGTTTCCACTCAAAGCATATGCAATATCAGTTTTCATTTTCATTTATATCTTAAGCATTTTTCCCACTTTTGAAAAGTGGATGTCCAAAAAAGTTGATCTTTCTGTATGTTTTGGCTATAATACTGAAGTTTCTTTGTTAGGAAATCTTTGGGAGTCTCTAGCAATTGTAATTGTCATGCAACTTTATAGCTATGAAAGAAGACAAAGCAAACATATGAACTTGGGAGACCCTGATCCATTGAAGTTGGGGATTTTGGGGTTCATTAAACGGTTCCTGATCTGGCACAGTCAAAAGATTTTGTTTGTTACGTTGTTTTATGCTTCATTATCTCCAATAAGCGCATTCGGATTTTTGTACATTCTTGGTCTTGTTCTGTCGTCGACATTGCCTAAAGCATCTAGAGTTCCATCAAAAACATTCTTAATTTATACGGGATTTCTGGTGTCCACCGAATATCTTTTTCAGATGTGGGGTAAACAGGCTAAAATGTTTCCAGGACAAAAGCACCATGATTTGTCTCTTTTCCTAGGCTTACAGGTATATAGGCGAAGTTTTGAGGGCCTAGAAGCAGGCTTGAGGTCAAAAGTCCTGGTGATTGCTGCATGTACCCTTCAGTATAATGTCTTCCACTGGTTGGAAATGATGCCCAAGTCTCTTCTGAATGAAGGGAGATCAGAAGAACCCTGTCCTTTATTTGTTTCGGAAGATGAACTTTCTACTGTTGCTTTAACTTCCAGTGGGGATAATCAGACATTATCTGAATCTGGTGAACTGTCTGGTCAACAGATAAGGAGCAATTCATGGTCATCTTCCAGAACTGTTGATGATCAACCATCTCAGGAATTTTCCTCCACTAGAGGCATTCAAGAGAAAAGCAATAGAAAATATTCGTTTGGTTATATCTGGGGGAGCATGAAGGAAAGTCACAAATGGAACAAGAAAAGAGTTGTTTCCTTGAGACAGGAGAGATTTCAAATGCAGAAGACAATGCTGAAAGTTTATTTGAAGTTTTGGATGGAAAACATGTTCAACCTCTTTGGCCTTGAGATCAATATGGTAGCACTACTACTTGCAAGTTTTGCTTTGTTAAATGCCGTTTCAATGTTCTACATTGCATGTCTTGCTACTTGTGTTCTATTGGGACGTCCTATCATACGTAAGCTTTGGCCAATTTTTGTCTTTCTGTTTGCTACAATTCTTCTTGCTGAGTATTTTTCAATGTGGAAGAATGTGATGCCGTTCAGTAAACATTATTTGACTCCGACTGATGCACGTTGCCATGATTGCTGGAGAAACTCAAGTATATATTTCAGCTATTGTGAAAAGTGTTGGCTGGGTATGTTTTTTTTTTTTTTTTTTTTTTTTTTTTTTAGTTCCTTGCTTTCTTATTTGCTGCACAGATAACCCAAACATGGATATATGTCAATATTGGCACATGTACATAATATATTTCTGTTTCTCTTTACTTTCATCATGCATATGTAAATTACTTTTAGCAATCTCCAATCCAAAAATCTTTTAAAGGCTTGTGAGGTTTGTTTTCTTTAAATCTGTGTTGGAATGGGTATCTAGGAAATAAATAAATTTGTAGTTTTAGGATGCTCGTCAGAATTATTTTTGAAAGAAGTCTATCAGGAAGTCAGGGCTCAATAAATGTAACCACTTGTGTGCTGTGCACAAGCACACACTTCATTTATGTACTAAAAGTGGGTGCTATCACATCCCCTTGTTAGTAACCCACAATCTGTTTCCTACTATGTTATATGATATTCTGAAAGCTTCCAAAGAGGCACTTCATTTATGTAATGAAAGCTGCATCTCAGGCACTACTGGAGTTGGATCGTTCTTGAGCAGTATCTAGTCATGAAGTTGATGTTTTCTTTTATGTGTGATTTTTATTCTTTTTTTCCCTTTGCAGGTATTATAGTTGATGATCCACGTGTGCTAATCAGTTATTATGTGGTATTCATGCTGGCCTGTTTTAAACTCCGAGCAGACCGTGCACCTGGTTTTTCATGGTCATTTACGTATCACCAGATGGTTTCTCAGCGTAAAAATGCTTTTGTTTGGCGAGATCTCTCATTTGAAACCAAAAGCATGTGGACTTTTCTGGACTATTTGAGGGTTTACTGCTATTGTCATCTATTAGATCTAGTACTTACTCTGATTTTAATTACGGGAACCCTGGAATACGACATTCTGCACCTTGGATATCTTGGTTTTGCTCTTATTTTCTTCCGCATGAGGCTTACCATTTTAAAGAAGAAAAATAAGATCTTCAAGTATTTGCGCACATATAATTTTGCTGTAATTGTGTTGTCTCTGGCCTATCAGTCTCCCTTTATTGGTGATTTTAATGCGGGGAAGTGTGAAACCATCGATTACATCTATGAGATGATTGGCTTTTATAAATATGACTATGGATTTCGGATTACCTCAAGATCTGCCTTGGTAGAAATCATCATTTTTGTTCTGGTATCATGTCAATCATATATGTTTTCTTCCTCGGAATTTGATTACGTATTCCGATATCTTGAGGCGGAACAAATTGGTGCAATTGTACGGGAGCAAGAGAAGAAAGCTATGTGGAAGACTGAACAGTTGCAGTACATTCGAGAATCCGAGGAGAAGAAACGTCAGCGTAACTTACAAGTGGAGAAGATGAAATCTGAGATGCTCAACCTACAAATTCAGCTTCACAGTATGAATTCTGCTACTGTCTGTGCTGATGCCAATGCTGGAAACATTGAGAAACATGATGGATTGAGAAGAAGGAAGAATGCTTCACTGAATCTGCATGAGACTGGCAACATTGAGAAACAGGATGGTGATTCCAATACTGATATAGTTTTCCCCTCTAATGTGTACGAGTCTCCTAGAAGTTTAATAACAGAAAATCCATTTGTAGTAGAATCTAGAAAGCAACAAACAGATGCTTCGATTAGTGAGATAACCGAACTAGGGGAGGATGCAGTTGATAACACCATTGATGATTCAGATGAAGCAAGAAAAGGTAGAAGTCAGTCAAAGGAAACCCATTTCGCTTCTGCTGTACAATTGATAGGTGATGGTGTTTCTCAAGTTCAGTCAATTGGAAATCAGGCAGTTAGCAGTCTTGTGAGCTTTCTGAATATTGCACCTGAAGATTCAGATTCAAATGAACCCTCATCCTTGGAAGATGGACTTCATAGTGAGGGGAGAAACGGAAATGTTAAACAGACACACTTGAACAGTTCATCTTCTGTGCTGTCCGACAAGAGCAGAACTTCAGAACTTTCAAGTTTGCATATTGGACGAATAGTCCACCATATATGGTCTCGAATGAGATCAAACAACGATGTGGTGTGTTATTGTTGTTTCATTCTTGTTTTCCTTTGGAATTTCAGTTTGCTTTCTATGGTTTACTTGGCGGCTCTGTTTCTATATGCACTCTGTGTGAACACTGGACCAAGTTACATCTTCTGGGTCATAATGCTAATCTATACAGAAATTTATATTTTGGTTCAGTATTTATACCAAATAATGATACAGCATTGTGGTTTCACCATCCAGTCAGGCCCTCTACGTGAGCTGGGGTTCCCTACAAAAAAGATAACATCATCTTTTGTTATTAGTTTGCTACCTCTGTTTTTGGTGTATCTATTTACTCTAATACAGAGCTCTATTACTGCTAAAGATGGTGAATGGTTTTCAGTAGGATTTTCTAATGGCAAAGGGGGGCAGCTAAATCGGGAAAATGTCCGTACGGGCTCTAGCTGGAGTGAGAAAGCAGAGAAGGTTTTCCAATCAATGAAGCGTGTTGTTGTAATGGTGGTTGGCAGCTGTTGTAGATACTGGAAATCTCTGACACAAGAAGCAGAGTCTCCTCCATACTTTATTCAATTGTCCATGGATGTCAAAGCATGGCCAGAGGATGGGATTCAACCTGAGAGGATTGAATCCGGAATAAATCAGCTACTGCAGCTTGTACATGATGAAAACTGCAAGAATTTCGTGCCTAATCGTTGCCCTAGTGCCAGCAAGGTTCAAATTCGTAGCATTGAAAAAAGTTCTGAAGACCCACATGTGGCCTTGGCTGTGTTTGAGGTGGTTTATGTCTCTTCACTGACAGATTGTAGGCCAGCGGAACAATTCAAATCTCTTACACCAGCAGCTGACATAGCAAAAGAGATCCTTAGGGCACAGCAAATGGGACTTACTGATGAAGTTGGATTTCCTTACCGTATAATCGCTGTAGTTGGAGGTGGAAAAAGAGAAATTGATCTCTATGCCTATATATTTGGTGCTGACCTGACTGTCTTCTTTCTGGTTGCCATATTCTACCAGTCTGTAATTAAAAACAAGAGTGAATTCCTGGAGTACTATCAGCTTGAGGATCAATTCCCAAAAGAGTATGTATTTAGTCTAATGGTAAGAATATGTGCTTATTTTTAATAATCCTGTCAAAATTGGAAAACCTAAGTCAGATGTTAAGAATGACAATTATATATTAAAAAAAAAAAAAAAAAAAAAAGAAAGAAAGAAAGAAAGATTACCAGGTGCTGTATCTACTTGAATTCTGAATCATGTGGCTCAACTTGGTTCAACAATACCTGATTTTCAGTGAAGAGTCTGCGAAAAGTTATAATTAAAATGCACTTTTATTACAGAGAAACATGCTTGACTGTATCTGCCTGAATTTCCGTCTTGTGCAGGTAATTTTCTTCATGATTGTTGTTGATCGTGTCATATACCTATGTTCATTTGCAACCGGAAAAGTAATATTCTACGTTTTCAACCTTGTTCTTTTCACTTATGCTGTCACCGAGTATGCTTGGAATATGGATACATCACAACAGAACACTGCTGGGTTGGCCCTTCGAGCAATATATCTTACCAAAGCAATTTCTCTGGCATTACAAGCCATGCAAATTCGATATGGCGTTCCTCATCAAAGTACATTGTATCGCCAGTTTCTAACCAGTGAAGTGTCTCGTGTTAACTATCTGGGGTACAGGCTCTATCGAGCTTTGCCTTTTCTCTATGAACTGCGTTGCGTCCTTGATTGGTCTTGCACAACCACATCGTTGACGATGTATGACTGGTTGAAGGTGAGTTTAACTTTCCATTAGTTGTTACTCTTCAATTAAATGCATATAGGGTCCCTGGGAGGGGATGTGAAATGTTATAGATTCTATTTAAATCTGGTTGGTAAAGCGTAAACTGTTATTCGAAGCACTTTTTTTGAACCAAGCTGCACTCGTGCCTGGAGCAAACAAATCAGACTGAATGGGGAACCAAGTTCAAGTTGTCTGATATCATGGTACTATTGATTATACTGGTTGATTGCAATAGACAACAAAAATTTTAAGTATTTGAAGCCAAATGCTGAGTCCTTTAAATGGAAGTTGGTTTTCTTTATGAACTTCAGAGGAAATGTTGCCAAACTTCCTCAGTGGAACATAATAAAATAATTGCAGCTTTTCTGTATTTGGCAAAATCCAAAAGAATATGGACAATCTGATATATATTCTGCAGAGAACTGTTGAGTTGTTTGATACTGGGAACATGAGAGTACCGTACGTTGCTCGTCTTTTGGACCCACTATATGTTGGTTTAACCATCTTAGCCTTTCATGTGAAGTTATCTTTTTCCTTGTAACCATTCTTCCTTATGGATTATATTTATTTTTAATTAAAACAAATAATTCACTCAATTGTCGAGTTGCGCTGCTAGTCGCACTAAGCTTTGTTCTTTAGTATTTAGTTAAGCCGAAGCCTCTTCAAATTTGCTCACATAGTTTCTATAAGAGTCCATTCTCTTAATTGTTAGCATGTCTAACCATTCCAGGCTTTGAATTTGGTTGCCTGGGTTGAAATTGGTAGCTAAAATGAAATTAGGAATATATAATTGATATACAGAAAATACTCAGTTTATATTGAATTTTTAATGTATAATCTTAGTTCTTAGTAAATCTGTTTGTATTGTCTCTTTCTATTTGACTTATATACCCCCCCTCCCCCATAAGGAAAATCCTGTGCGCCACTGACAGTACCATACATCTATTCAACCTACTATTTGATTTCATTAGCCATCTCAGCTATATCATTAAAGTCTAAATTGGGCACTAATAATTTTCTATCTGCTTTCAGTTAGAGGACATAAACGCAAGCTTGTACCTTGTCAAATGCGATAATGTTCTGAACAGAGCTTCACATAAACAAGGAGATAAACAGACGAAGATGACTAAGTTTTGCAATGGCATATGTCTGTTCTTTATTCTAATCTGTGTTATTTGGGCTCCAATGCTGGTAAGAAATTCCTTACACAAGCCTGCTTTGTGATAAAGTGCTAGCCCCTTAATAGAAGAAAAAGGCCTATCTGTTCATTTAGTTTTAATGTTTACTCAAGATTGTTGTTTATGTTAGCTATTAAGTGAATTCTGGCTAAGTTGTAGTCTTATTATCTGCTGATGTTTTTGTTGGCAGTTTATCAAGTCTTGACATAAAATAGTAAACTAGAAAAATTCATTTCATATTCTGCAATCAAACACAACATTTGAAGTATTTGTAGTTTTAAAAGGTACAAAAAGCCCACGTTTTTCTTGCAGATGTACAGTAGCGGAAATCCAACAAACATAGCAAATCCGATCAATGATGCCAGTTTTCAGTTTGACATCAAGACAACTGGTGGCAGGTTGACCTTGTACCAGACGACTCTTTGTGAAAAACTTCCATGGGATAATCTCGATGCCAATGATCTTGATCCGCTACATTATTTGGATTCATATAATGTGGATGACATTCAGCTCATTTGCTGCCAAGCTGATGCAAGTACTCTGTGGCTTGTCCCAGATGCGGTTCAGAAGCAGTTTATCCACACTCTCTATACTGATATGGATATGAAATTTTCTTGGCTACTCACAAGGGATCGGCCAAAAGGCAAGGAAACAGTGAAATATGAAAAAAGTGTTGATCCATCAAATCTTCCAAAACCATCAGAAGTAGAAGGGGTTCTCAATGGCTCATCGAGCAGCTTTAGGGTTTACAATATTTATCCAAGATTTTTCCGGGTTACTGGTTCGGGAGAAGTCAGGCCTTTTGAACAGGAGGTATGTTTTTTATCCTTTTTTGGTAATAGAAGTTCATTCAGACTCAGAAACAAGTTCAAGTGAATTAATGTGTTTTCTTGAGTTTCCATATAATGGTGGCCATTTATAATGTATAACAATGCTTTTTTCGAGTTAGCTTCCTTTTCCAATAGAATGCTTCAGTTATGAACTAGTATTTAATAGGTAAAATATTACATGTACTGTTGAAAAATAACCCCACGTTTGACAGTTCTGATTTATATTACTAGCGTGTGCTGAAATCACTGGGAAATAAACGTTAAGAAACCAACTTTAATTCTGAATATCGAAATCTAACTTCACAAAATAGCAAATGCTGTTCTTTAATACCATTGTTTTCCATTTTTGTGTCCATGTCGTGTTTCCCCCTATCTTCACATGCAGTTAGCTATATTCTCTGAGAAGCATATATTCTATTGGGGGTTTGTCTTGATAAATTGCAAATGCTGTCTTTCAGTACCACTGTTTTCCATTTTTCTGTCCATGACGTGTTTCCCCCTCTCTTCTTCACACAGTTAGCTATAATCTCTGAGTAGCATATATTCTGTTGGCTCTTTCACTTTGAATTCTCTGTCACAAGCCTGGTTCACTCAGATTTTCAATTGCTAATTTGCTTGGGAAAACTTGGTTTGTCTTGATAAATAGCAAATGCTATTCTTCAATACCATTGTTTTCCATTTTTTGTGTCCATGTCGTGTTTCCCCCTCTCTTCATCACGAGGTTAGCTATAATTCTGTGTAGCATATATTTTTGTCGGCTCTTTCACTTCGAATACTGTGTCACAAGCCAGTTTTGCTCAGTTTTTCAATTTCTAATTTGATTGGGAAAATATGGCTTTGCCTTGATAAATAGCAAATGCTGTTCTTCAATACCACTGTTTTCCATTTTTGTGTCCCATATCGTGTTTGCCCTTCTCTTCATCACACAGTTAGCTATAATCTCTGTGCAGCATGTATTATGTTGGCTCTTTCACTTTGAATAGTGGTCAGAAGCCAGTTTTGCTCAGTTTTTCAATTGCTAATTTGCCTGGAAAAACATGTGTTTGTCTTGATAAATAACAAATGCTGTTCTTCACTGTCATTGTTTTCCATTCTTGTGTTGATGTTGTGTTTCCCCCTCTCTTCATCACACGGTTAGCTATAATCTCTGAGTAGCATATATTATGTTGGCTCTTTCAGAAGCCTGTTTTGCTCAGTTTTCCAATTGCTAATCTGCTTGAAAAACATGGGTTTATCTTGATAATGAGATATTTTTGCATGTTCTTATGCTATCTGGAAACATAAGGCTTAGTTATAGTTTTTCAATGTTTCTTATAATACTCTTGTGCTCTCTCTTGTTACATTTGCTGATTTAATTGCATCACATCTAATGGCATGGTCTGTAGTGAAACATAATGAAACCAGAGACATTTATTCTTGAATAAAGAAATAAAAAATAAAGTAATATACATTGGCCTATTACTGCTTTTAGATTTGAGATGAAGAGTGATTTTTCTTGCATCAGCATATCTTAAGCCATCACTTCTCAACAATTGACAGGTAAATGCGGATCTTGTCTTACATCATGAGTTTTATAAATGGTGGTCTTTCCATGATATCAATAGTACAGATGCATATGGATGTGGAGAATTGTCTGGGCCAATGGCTGTTGTTGTGTCTGAGGAAACCCCACGTAAGTATTGGATGAATTTATAATGTATGAAAATTGAAGAATTATGCATTTAAGATTTATTAATCCATGCTTATTATTTCAGAAGGATTTCTTGGTGATACCCTCAGCAAATTCAGTATTTGGGGTCTCTACATCACATTTGTCCTTGCTGTTGGCCGGTTTATTAGAATGCAGTGTTCTGACCTACGGATGAGGATACCATACGAGAATCTTCCTTCATGTGACAGGTAATAATCGATATCATCAACCAACTTCCCATTTCTTTAACAATTCTATTAAACATGAATTGAGTACTTACATACAACTGGTTACCACAGTTGGGTTTAAAATTAGACTTGATTCGTACTTTTGATGTTCAAAAGAGAGTTTCTTGATAATTGTTTTCTGCTAGTCACGTGTTTGAGACAAAAATGTTACTTCTGTTTGTGAGAAATAGAGCAAGCTACAAAAAAGCTATTCTTGAGGTTCAGCCTGTTTAGAGCAAAGCCATGTTATGTTTTGAAGTTACAAATAAGACCCCCTAATATATTATTACAATCACCCCAATGAGTTTGTACTTCTCTTACAGATCCCCCCCCCCTCCCGACTGGCTCAAATTTCAAGGGTGGTAATTTAGAGTTGAGTCAGTCTTTTTTTTCCCTTTTATTATCCAGCTGAACCTCAGGTGTAGTTTTTGTAATTATCTCGAGAAAATATAATCAGTTTTTATTTATTTTCGCATTTTGCACAATTAAATGCTGAGTTATCTTGTTGCATACGAAGCTGTTTGTGTACTTCAGGATTGAGACATAAGATTCGTTATAGCACAATCACCTTATGTTCTTGAGATTCATTCCTTGGATTTTTAGTTAACAATCTCAACATTTCGTTCATTTTTGTCCAGGTTGATCGCCATCTGTGAGGATATATATGCTGCAAGAGCAGAAGGCGAACTGGGAGTTGAAGAGGTTCTTTACTGGTCACTGGTAAAGATTTACAGGTCACCTCATATGTTGCTCGAGTATACCAAGCCCGACTAGTTTTTGCTAATCGATTTCCATTGGATTCATATATATAAATCCGAAACTGTTGTAATAGGATCAACTAACATTGATGATGCTAACCAAGAGTGTAAAGTTCAGTTCTTGAGGAGTTGTTTTTCATGATCAAACCCAGGCGTGCCACGCTTTTGTGGCACATGTATATAGCCTCAGAGACTCCTAACTATAGTGTAAACTGTAAAGAGAGGACATTCCAATCAACATAAAATCTCACTGTATTCCATGTATAAGTTTGACTACTATAAATGTATCAATATGAAGGAATATAGATTTTCATTGTTTAAGAAGCCAGTTTTGTGAGTTAATTTGGTGAGATTTATTGTGAAAATAATTTTTGTAAATATCGGCCTGGCCACCAGTTTTACGTCTGTTGTACTCTGTGCGATGGAGAAACCAATAATATTTATCTAATTAAAAAAGTAAAAAACTAAAGGCTGTGATTTTTCCGAGTGAAATCATTCTCTGACTTGTACTCCAGATTCTTGTTCAAGAACAAAGGCACTTGTTGAGAGGCCTTAATCTTAGGAGTGTAGCAATTCAATTTGAAATCATTTTTCATCACCACAATTCGTCCCGGTGGAGTCTTGGGCTTCTCCATGAACCATAATGTTGAGTTCTTGAACTCGATCACGGCCCGATCATTGCGGGACATCAACATATGGGTCTTGTTTGAGTTTGCTTCTGATTCTTCACACTCATATTGGATCGGGATTGGGGTTATCTCCAATTGAAGTATTTTCCACATTGCACCCTCCATGTGTGCCAATTCTCAAATTAAGTTAAATTATACTCATTTGTTTGTTTTAAATAAAATAAAATAGATAACATAGTAATATTCTAGGCCTTTGACATTATCTTCCCATAAATCTCAACGTGAATTTACATCCATACAACGGATCTTTCATGGCCTCTCAAACAATTTGGGCCTTTTTAATATATATAAATAAGTGATGTATATTTTAGTAGGTGTAAATATAGTAATATTCATTTTCAGTGTACAAAAAAAAATAAAAAATTGTAGCTTTTCAGATAAACAATGTTATTTTGAATCATGGATGCATATTTTGAATATGTTTTTGAGGGGGGGAAATGTTACCTTTGAAGAAAAAAAAATTACTATTGATGTAAAAAGTGATACTTTTCAAATATCTCAACAAATTGTGAATATTTATATTTTTACATAACACAAAATGTTACTTTTGAGGAAAATGATATTTTTTAAACATTACACCAACTTTGGAATATTTTTTAATGTAAACAAAAATGTTATTTTTTCGGGAAAAAAGTGCTACTTTTGATATAAATAATGTTACTTTTGAAATATCATAACAAAAATTTGAACAATTTCAACATAAATGTGTTATTTTTTAGATAAATAGTATTACACAAAACAATATTATTATAAAATATTATTAAAACTTCAACTAATAATTAACTTTGACTTTTTAGTAAATATTACAGTAATATATATGATAATACATATATTTTTATAATATATACTATTATTATTTCAATATCAAAATATGTATTACTATATATGTCAAAACATAATTATTGTAATATATTGTGATAATTATATATTAATATAACATATTTGCTAAAATTAATATATAATATCAATCTCATCATTATAGTGTATTAATATAATATCAATATTATATATATATATATATCTAATATATATTAGTTTATATATAATATTATTTATTATACATGATATACTACATATTAGTAGTACAGTTATATATTTAGATATGTTTTGAATGTAATATATTGATACGCATTGGCTTACTGGTGAGATGTGTGTTTATAAGGCATAATACTTGGTGACGCGGGATCAGTCCTACATCAAAGTAACGATCTTTGATAAAATTTGTATTTAAAGTATGATTTTTTTATTTTTGTAATTTTAAGTATTATTCTTTTAATTTTTACAATTCAAAGCACATAGCAATTTTATATTGAAATTTTTATATTTATATATTTAGCTTAAATTATTATTATTATTCTTATATTATTATTATTATTATTATTATTATTATTATATTTAAAATAATTTATATGAAATTATATATAAGAAATTATGCTTGACCGTTTGAACTTAAGATCAAGATTAGATCAATTTTAAATTTAATTATAATTAATTTATAAATGTGAGATATTTATTAATTTGTTGGTACATGATCAAACATTAAATTAAATAAAAAATATAAACACATATTTTTTGGTACTATATTTTTACAATTTTTTTATATATAACATAAATAATATACAAAACATCATTTCTTATATGTTTTTACCATCATTTCATATGAATTATACATAACATACAAAACATAATTTCTTATATATTATTTCATAGAAAATATTTCAAATATAATAATAATAGTACTAATAATAGTACTAATAATAATAATAATAATAATAATAATATAAGTTAATAACAAAATTATTACGTACTTTGAATTGTAAAATTAAAAATTTGTTGCTTGAAATTACAAAAATTAAATAATCATAATTAAAATATAAATTTCAAATGTCATGATTTGTTAAGCAGATAACTTTTTTTCTTATGTCATGATTTGTTAAGCAGATATATATATATATATATATATATATATATTTTTTTTTTTTTTCCTTGAATGTTACCCGAAACTACCTACTACTTGTACTCGAATCCAAGAATCCAAACATTAAAAAATTGTTAAATGCAACAATCAATTTATTATCTCTCTAGCAAAACTAATAAAAAAAAATCCAACACTAAAAGGGATAATTCTCCAAATACAATCACTCCAATGCTCCATGGGGAACAGTATCCTCCATGATCTTCGGACAAGAGAAACTGAAATTTTTAGCCGACAGATACTCTTTGTACTCTGGATTCTCGTCTAAAAACACACCAACTTCATTCATAGACCTCAAAATTTTGCCGTTAGGCGCGTCGTAATAGCAATCAAACTTGGAGTAATCCTTCCTCATCACCATTCTCCTCGTGAAACCCGACGGAGCCTCCGGTATATTGGGCCTGTCTATCACCCAAGTTCGGGAGTCATTGCGCTCGATATCGGCCGGATCAGCGCATGAAGTGTGACCCTTCTTGCTGCAGACAAAAGGGTCCTCTATCAACTTGCTTCGGATCTCTTCGTACTCTTTTTTGGTCGGGATTACTCTCCACTTGAAGCATTCCCCACATTGCACGCTCCAAATATCTTTTAGTTTGGGCTGTTTGCAACAAGGGTTACATGTGCACCAATTGGAGGAGAAGATATGTTTGCTTTATTTTGTTTGATTTTATATGTTTTTTTTCAAGATTGCATCAAATATAATCTCAAATAATTTTGATCACCAAACCTTTGCACTAATTTGGTACAAACACGATTCATCACCAACAAATTTGGACCATACATATTATTTGGTTGAAACAATAAATAATAAAAAGTGTGTGCGGCGCTGCCGTGTATAAATTCCTCTACAATCATAATGTAACACTATATGTTATATAACCCGAAGGTCCAAAGTAGAAAAATCGTAAAATAATTATTTGTGAGAACCGTAACTTTTCTAAAGTAATCTATCCACAAAGTAGATATGAATGAGAACACAGAAATCATACCCTTTTAGATTGTTGGTGAGTGGTGGTCATCTCCTCCATATTAATATTTTCAAATTTTTGTTTCCTTTGACCATGAAAGAGATAATGTAACTCAATCTTATTTTTATAGGTGAAGAAAAAACAATATCTAGTAAGATTTTATTAGATTACACCAAATTTAAACTTATCCAATAACCATAAATAAAGATATTTAAAAATATCAAAATATAAAATCTTATAATAGATGGACTATAATAACTTACATTCTAGTGATAATATTTTTCACACACTTCCTTTGATCCATAAAATAAATAAAATGTGAATTATTATAAAAAGAACTCTCCACACACACACACACACACCAATCGAGTAAATTGTAAAATTAGTCCCATAACTATAGGGCGTTTGTAATTTTAGTCATGTTCAAATGTAAATTCTCAATTACGTCTCATAAAAATTTTATTTTGCAAATTTAATCCTAATTTTGATGAAAATTGAAATTTATTACGGAATTTGATATATGCGTCTCATGTGACTTTTCCGGCAAAACTTTTATGATGCAACTTTTAATTTCCACACAACCTAAAAAAGAAAAACACACACACACACACAATAAAAGATATGGCACATAAAAAAAGGAATTTAAAATACTTAAAAACAAAATGGTTGTTTTCTTTAGAGGAACTACTCTTAAGTGATAAAAAACCCTAGCTCATTTACATTTGATTACTTACAGATTATTCATTTAAGAAGATAATTTTTTTTTATGTTGCTTTGTGTGTGTGTGTGTTTTTTTGTTTTTATTGTAGATTGTGTGGAAATTTTAAAATCACGTAAAAAAATATTTTGAAAAAAACACGTAAGACGGACATGTCAAATTTCGAGAAAATTCCTAATTTTTCTCAAAATTCCTAAAAGGTTTCCAAAATTAGGACTAAATTTATAAAAATAAAAATGTTATGAAACATAATTATAAATTTACATTTTAACAAAATTAAAATTACAATATCTTATAATTATGACACTAATTTTACAATTTACTCCACACTAATCTTAATAGGAAAGTGGTATTTGACAATTTTTAGGGGGAGGAGTTTGAATCCTTTATTACTTCTACTTTCTGATTTATAAAAGAGGAAATAATATGTATGTAATTATATATATATATATATACATACACGAATAAATACTGGAAATTCTCTATTAATTCTAGATTACATTCCATCTTCAAAGATATATTATATGAATATTAGTATGTTTTTCTGTGCCATGTAAGATAGTCGACGGCATCGGGACAGCTGGCCATAGCAGTACGGCGGACTGAATGACATTCCTGCACCCCACACCAGGACTCGAGGTCATCGGAGTTTGTCGAACAAGACCAAGAAGCCGAACGGGCCGGACCGTTTTGGTCGGCCCGGAACATTTATGTCAAACCGGGATCCTCCGGTCGGACCGGAAAACCGGTCGAACCGGGTCTTCCTAGTACGGCCGGTATAATCCGGTCGGACCGGGCTAGTGCGGTCGAACCACGTGCAGGTCGGTGGGTCTGGGATTAGGAGAACCGATCACAGATTTAATTTGGTTACATTCCACCTTTACCCCCGATGCTCTTTTTAATTGTCACTTTACCCCCAACACTCCTGGTTATCTCGCTTTTTCCTGGGATATTTCATTCCATCTTTATTTTACTAAATGATCGAATTAAATTGGCTATTAATATTTATTTAAGTTTATATTATATAATATCAATATATATTTTATTGTATATTCTAAAATTATTTATTTGTTTAATTTTAATAGGGTTATTTGCATTAAAAAATCATAATTTTAACTAAATTTACATTTTAATCACAAACTTTAAAATTTTCAATTTCTCACATCAACTTTCTAATTTTTGCAATTCAAAGCACATAATAGATTTATGTTGATTTTTTTTGTATGTAGTTTAAATTATTATCGTTTTTGTTGTTGTTGTTATTATTATTATTATTTTTTTATAATTATTATATTATATTATAAATAGTTTCTATGAAATTATAAATAAAATTATTCTTTGTTGATACATGATTAAACATTTGATTAAATCAAAGTTATAAACACATATTATCTTTTGTAGCAAATACAAATATTTTGTCGATGCAACATCACCTTAAATTCACTGAAAAATTATTACATGCTTTGAATTGTAAAAATATTAAAAGTAGCTATTAACATTACAAATATTAAAAGATCGTGACTAAAATATAAATTTTATAGAGTGTGATTTTTTTATGCAATTAACCATTTGTAATATAATTGTGTAAACATTTAAACACGAGTATTTAACAGTTATAATTATATTTAAAAATTGGTAGAAAAAATAATGAAAGGCAAAAGTGAAGAATAAATTCGCCTCCAGTGCGGAAGGGAACATTAAAATACCGAACCTGTTAAAATACAAGCAAATTAGGTTCTACATTTTAGATATATTATTAATTGAAAAGTTCAAAAAAGGTTAGCTGACCACCTATATAATATATACCAGATATTTTAAAATGAGGGAATATCCTATAAATTTATTCATTTTATACCATATTTTTTATTTTGACCATTTTTAGATTGTTTTGTATGTCTTAAATCTTGAATGCTCTGTTTTTTTAGTTGCTATAACTGTTAACTCAAACGGTTGCACAGCGAGACAATATATTTTTCATATGTGGCATAAAAATAAATTTTTTAATGTTGATTTAGTTTAATATATTATATTAACAATTAGATAAATTAAAAAATTATTTAAATAAAATTTAAATTTTTGTAATTATTTTGTTACCTAGTTTTTTAATTTGTTAGTACTTGTCGTTTTTTATTTGATGTTTTAAATAATTTATTTTTTATTTTTCAATATTTTTTTAAATAAACGATGGTTATGTCCCTGAACCCAGTTAGGGATAAAGCATACGCTCTCTGATTTACATTCACTCGGGCTTAGCCCTGGTATTGATCCCGCTTGACACAACCCTGTTCATCAATAAAGCGAATCAAATGGACAATCTTTATCTCATAAAAGAGAGCCGAGGACTATCTCGCAAGCTATCCATATGGGAAAAAAAAATTGTATAGTTTTTATCGACATATGAGTATGAAATGATTTTCTCCGTGTCGCACGGTCGTGTAACAATAAATAAAATATTATTTGATAAATGAAACTAATACTTCATTTATTAAGAGCTTTTCATACCAAGAGTCTCTAAAGGTTGTAAAACAAGATATGTGGCGGATATTTGAAATGCTCTAATCTTTTGGGTCAATAATTATAGAGCATTTATATTATTACAAAATTAGTTTACATAATATATATATGTATTATTTGCACAGTATATTTTTTGTGGATGAAATAATTATTTAATTGGATAAAGATTCTTCACTCTTGGTCCGACAACAATAGTCATGCAAGTACAGTTTGGAGCCGACTATGTTAAGCGCGATTGAGGCTACATATGTAATTAAATAAAGAATAAATTATTATTATTCATTGTCAAGATTCTAATTATATTGTATTTTTTATTTTCTCATCCGATTGTAATGCTTTGTTGCTTAAATGTAGCTCTTATTTTTAAGTCAATGAATATTAACAATATTATCATATTATTTATTACTTTCTTAACAATAAGTATATATTAACCGAAAATTAATAATAGAACTAGTTATTCAATATAACATTATTATTAATTTAAAATGTACTGTTAATTAGGTTGTTTTTATAAAATCACATTGTATTATTAGATTAAATAAATATCTAATATTATAAATTCAATTTTATTAAATACGATGACCATCCAAATATATATTTAGTATGTTAGAAAAATAAGTGTAAATTTAGTTCAATACATAAGTGAAAATTATAAATAACGATATTTTAAAATTCTATAGCGATATGTAAATTTTAGATAAACAAAAACAGATCAAGAACAATAGTACTCATAATCACAATTCGTTAGTTTAATTACAATCATCTCAACGGATAAAATACCGACAAAATTGACCGTTAAAGAAATTACAATAATCGCAAAAGTTAGAATGTTTGGATAATTTGGATGAGAAAAAGATCGATTATTTCCTTAAAAAGAATTTGGAAGAGAAAATTATTGTATGACCTACAACTTTTATCATATTCAGCGCATACTAATAAAAACAATTTAATAATTCTATAAAAAAATAAATCTAACTGTAATTTGAATTTGTTGATAAAACCAAGCTTGTGGATAAGTGTGAAATTTAATAAGGCAGGTACGGATGAGGTAAGAAGGGGCTGGAAAATTAATTAGGGCACAGCAAGCAATCTGGCAAATCAATCGGAAAATTAGATTCTTGTTTTATAATACCAGGGTTTATTTATAAATATGAAAATAGAAAAGAAAAAAGGAAAAAGAGGGTTAAGGCTAACTCGAGTTTGGTCAGGGAGTCCCTATATATTTGAAGCCGTGACGCATCAATTCACAGTGTGGTAGACCGAGAGAGAGCTACACAGTGTGTGTGTGTGAGAGAGAGTGTGCGCTCCAAACAATACAAGAGAAAGAGGGCGCTTCTCTCTCTGCGTTTCTGCACCTCAGACAAAAAAACACTGACAGAGGCGAAAACTTTTCAATTAAACGTCATTCTGTGAGTGCACTTTTCACTGATTAATTCAACTCGGCTATTCATTTCATGAACTCAATTTAATTGATGTTGGCAACGAGATGAAATTCCTGTATTTAAAAAAAAAAATGTTCTCATTTCCTGCGAATTCTTTGGGCGGCGTTTTGTTTATTTGGAGCTGTCTGCTGTTTTCTTGTTTTCTTTCTTTCCTTTTTTTTTTTTTTTGGGATTCCATTTTGGTTTATTCTTTTTTTTTTTTTTTTGGGACTATAAAATAGTTTTCTTGTTCAGTTTAAGAGGGGATGCTGTAAATTTATAATCAGTGTGTGATTTTGTTGCTTTTATTTCTAATTTTTTTTTTCGTGACTTCAATGCAGGAAGGGTTTTAAGAAGTTTTAATTTGCTGAAGCCTCCCAGGTACCATTGCTTGTTGATTGTCAATGGAAATTCATTTATTATTCTTGGATTGTGTTTTCTCATTGATTTTGTCGATTAAATGAGGCCCGTTGCTTCTTGAACCGATTTAGAAAGTTATGCCATTCACTGAATTTTGTTGTATATGTCATTTTTTTAAGCCCGTTGTCCTCGTTGATCATGAGTAGGTAGATAACTAATTATATTTGCTTTCTTTTGTTTTGCCCCTGTTTTTCTCATGTCATGAGTAGGTAGATAAGCTAATTATATTTGCTTTCTTTTGTTTTGCCCCTGTTTTTCTCATGTCATGAGTAGGTAGATAAGCTAATTATGTTTTCTTCCTGGATTAAATAGAAAATCATGTTTTAAAACTCTTTCCCAATGTATGCAGATGTTTCCTATTTTTGTAGTTTTACTTTATGTACATGGTACAGCCGTTACGTAGTTACAGATTAGTCGTTGGGAAGCCGTACACTAGTCTTAGGGTGATCATGACCGTCAGTGTGTGAGACATGTGTATGGCAGCAACGTGGAGTCCAGGGACCTTCTAGTAATCATAGCACCAGTTCTGATATTATTTTAACTACCAAATAGAAGTCTGGGTTGTTTTTGCAATTAGATCAAGGGGCATGGAGACAAGTACAATAGATGTTAACAGTGAAGTATCGTCATTTTTTAAGCTCCCAAACTTCTGTTTGTTAAACCTTCCATCTTTTAATAAGTGTTTGTGCTTGTTAATTAGGGGGCATGCCCTTGAATTTTTTGTCCGAGTTTGAATTTGTGATAATTCAGCGCTATCTCAATATAGTTTAGTTGCTATCCTGCATTATGAATTTGAAAGCACATCCAAATTCTTGTTAATTGGATTAAATAGCATGTCATATCTGTTAAATGAATTGTCATAAGTATGTTATTATTTCCTGTTGCTGCTTTTAACTAACTGTAAATCCATTCTGATATGCTACTGTTATTACATTGATCAACCACAGAACGTAAAAGCCATGAGCGAAAGTGGCAGCGGTGCTGAGAGTAGCAATGAAGAACTATCAACTGTTTTGGTTAATGAAATGGGTAAAAATAAGAGGAAATTTTTATCCGAATTGCCATTAGAGATTCCAGTTGAAATGTCAGCCTTGTCTCTAACGGAATTTCCTAGATACGGAATGCTTGAGGAAAAGTTCCGTAATGCTTTGAATGAGTTGGGATCCATGATTAAGCAGAGGTGTGAAGACACTATTGAGGAGCAGGGCTTGGAAGAATACCAACAGGATGCTGATTGGGAAGATCCCGTGGCCTGTCAGCTTGAGGAACTCTTGACAAATAATTTGTTCACGACTTTCTGCAATGCGGTAAAGAGGATTGTTGAATGCGGGTACACTGAACAAGTTGCAGAGTGGGCTGTTTTGAACAGCAGCCTGTTCCATGGTAGTAAAGATGCTGTTTCTAATGTCGTTGATTGTGCTTTGGCTTTGCTAAAGAGAGTGAAGGAGGATAATACCCCCAAGCATCCCGTATTTGAGGGGTTACAGAGCCTGGTAGACTACACGTTGCTAGAGATGATTCACGTGCTTCGAGAAGTTAGGCCGGACTTCACCGTTGCGGAGGCGATGTGGTGCTTATTAATAAGCGATTTAAACCTCGTAAATGCATGCATGCTGGAAGAGGGCCCCACTGGTGGTTTGTCTATTCGGGAAGGTTCTGGAGATAGCCAGACACTCTCACTATCTATATCTGAAACTCCTAGCACAATCCAGTCGGATTCTAACAACTCGGGTAAAGCAAACCAAATAGTGCCCCAAGATCAAAGTTCTCAAGCCAAAGCCCCTGCTACAAGCTTGCGTGATCAACGACAGGCTTGCAATCCGGGCCCCAGTGAGTTGACTAGTCCTGGGAAAGAAAGTTCTCCTGCTCTTCAAGAATCAAAGGGGAACACTTCTCCTGTTGGTAAGGAGCACCTCCAGACTTCATCCCAAGGAAATGTTGTGGATGAGAAATTGGGGGGAAGTCGGAAGGGCTCATCCTCTAATTCCAAGAGAGATATGCTTCGACAGAAGTCGTTTCAATTCGAGAAAAATTACAAAGGCCGGCTGTCTAAGGGGGCTTTTAAGGCCAAAGTCACTGCCTGGGGAAATATGGTATTGGACAAATCACTGAAATCGCAATCTGGTTCTTCTAGTGTAGCACTGAAGGGCGCTAGTTCAAAGTTGACTACTGGTGGAACTAGTAGCTCTCATGTGGAAGGAAAGGATCCTGTGTTTGCACTACCTGCAGGAAACTCTAAATCTCAGACTTCTTCTGTCCCAGATCCCGATGCTCGTCCAAAGATTGAAACCAACATTTCTGATCCTTCTAAGCCGATTGATTACTATGCTTCGATCCCATTTGACGAAACTCTCCAGAAACACATCCCTCATGGTGACAGAGACGAAGCAATTCTGATGTTAGTCCCTCATAAGCAAGCACTCGAGAAAGAGCTCCAAGGATGGATGGACTGGGCTAATGAAAAGGTTATGCAGGCTGCACGAAGGCTCGGAAAGGACCAACCAGAGCTAAAAATGTTGAGGCAGGAGAAAGAAGAGGTAGAAAAATATAAGAAGGAGAAGCAAACTCTGGAGGAGAGTACCATGAAGCGGCTGTCTGAAATGGAGTATGCATTGTCTAACGCCACTGGCCAGATTGAGGTGGCCAACAGCACCGTTCGTCGGCTTGAAGAGGAGAACGGTGTGCTGAAGAAGGAGATGGAGGCTGCTAAGTTGAAGGCTTTACATTCTGCCTCTAATTTGCAGGAAGCTTTGATTAGGGAGCAGGAGTACTTGAAGAGGTTGGCTACATGGGAAACAGAGAAGGGTTTGATCTTGGAGCAATTGTCAGATCTGAGAAGCAGAATAGCTGCATTGAATGACAGAATAGAAAAAGCTAAAAGGCGGCAGGATCAGTTCAAGGTACGCACTGGCTTTGTGAAATTTTGAAATATCTCTAGTATCTTCTTATGCTTAAGCATAACTCTAGATGTTGGTGTCTATATATTGGTTTTGTTATATGTGGTATATCTATTGAGTTTAGCTATGTGAACGCATCTACATCTACCCTGTTTTGATACTGCTCAAACTTGGAGCTTCTTACTTAAATGAATTTGGGCGTGCATAAATCTTGATTTGGAGTTAAAGCACATGCATTCTCCGATCCATACAAAAACTGCATATTTTGCCCCTGTACTTTCAATTTTTATTTTAATTATTATTTTTTGGCTTTCGCCCCCAAACTTTAAATTCTATATCCCTGCGCACTCTCATCTTTCTGGGACATTTACACTTATATTTCTATGGACCTTTGCCCCCTTCATACATATACTTTTTTCACCTTATATCGTATTCAAACTGTAAGCTGAAACTATGATATATATATATATATGTATATTTTCCAGGTTCTATTGAAGCAGGAAGAGAAGGAGAAACTAAAAGCTGCAAAACAAATTGATTCATTGAGGGGGAAAATAGAAGAAGAAGAAACCCTGATGAAAGTGGAAGCAGACAGAGTGAAACAAATGGCCGAACTAGAAATGCAAAAGTGTCAAGCCAATATCAAGAATCTTGAGAACATGATCTCCAAATTGAGGCTTGAGTCTGATAAATCCAAAATAGCTGCTCTTAATGTGGGATATGGTAACATTCCGGGAATTCGGCTTCCTAAAATTACAAAAAGGTTGGCTTGTTTTCAGGACAATTTTGGGGCAGGAGGCGTAATGCCCGAACGGGAATGCGTTATGTGCATGACAGATGAGATCTCTGTGGTTTTCCTGCCGTGCTCCCATCAGGTTCTGTGCAGTCAGTGCAATGTTCTCCATGAAAAGCAAGGGATGAATGACTGCCCATCTTGCAGGACCACCATTCAGAGGCGCGTTTCTGTAACCTATCGTACTGATTAGTACGCGAAGAACAGTAGGGTGATCCTGTTTGGGGGAAACATCGTTACCATAGAGTTTAATGTGGCCTTATATTTACCATTGGTAGATTTTGAACCAGGAAGAGAAGGCAGAAGACTTGGAAAAAAGGTTAGGAAAGTTAGGGTTGATGCTTCAGGAATTATGGAGGAGTTGGTTTAGTAAGTGATAGGGGGTGTACATTTTGAGTCAGCAGTTTCTGTCTACATATTTTGTCTCTTGCATTTCACCTTATATCGGATTATCAGACGCTATTTTGCTTTTTGATCAACTTGATATCTTAATATTAGAAGAAATATATGCGCATAAATTATGGCCAATTAATAGTTATATGGGACCACCTTAAATTTATTAATTATAAAATTTGATTATGAATCACCTTATATATACATGTATATATGCATGTGTGTGTGTACTGTGATAATGTATGGTCTATTTATAATTTTTGAAAAGTTATGATGTTTTTCGGATTTAATGATGTTTGGGTTCAAGCGAATATGGGTTAACCGGGCGACCGCGCACATATGCTCGAACCGGATTGCACCTATTTGCTCCATCCACATTGGACCACACTAGTTTGGTGTAAGTCACTTCGACCAGTGTGGCCGTATGCTACTTCACCAAACCAAGGTCCGCACCAACCTAATCTACCACACCGCGCCACCCAGCCTAGTCCACAAGCCCTCCCATTCAACTAGGTTAACTTTGTCTAAATTTTAAAGTTCCACAACTCTTCGCTATAATGCATAACTGCAAAGTACACCTTTAAAAGATCTAATGCGACAAATGGAATTTGTGTATCCATACATGTTTGAATAATCCTCATAGCTTAAAAGACTAAAACAATGCACCACCGATCGCAACAAATGAATGCACGCTTAGTTACTCTATCGGAAAGTGCTCCTATTAATATCATATTTGTTTCCACCTTATCTTTTTTATATGGAGATGACGTTTTTGTATCCCATTTTTCTCCAAATATATCAAATCAATGTGCTAAGTTGCTTACTTTAAATATTAATTTCATTTACCTAAAATGAATTTTGAGAATGTAAATATACTAAATTCAGTTACTCGAAATATAGATTGTAATTTTGAAACTTATTTCCATTTTTATTAATATTTATATTGATTAAAATTTGGTCAATGACAACACACTGTTACCATTTTCTAACATTCAAAAAAGTGGGATCATAAATATGATTCATCTTTATTGAGGAAATAATAAATAGAAAAATAGTTGTACGACTTTCTAATTAAGAAATCCAACAAATTGAATAGGAAATTGTGTTAATGTTAATAGCAATCACATTTATATATGTAATTTTAGCATATTATTAATTTATATTACTAATTTTAGCATATTATTAATTTTGGTTGAATAAATATTTATCTTCTTACTTTATCAAAATTATTAGTTTAATATATTGATCTGAAATTGAAATCAAAGACAATTACTATAAGTAGAGATTAAGTGAAGTACTAATTTATGAAAGTTTTACTGTTTAGAGTCGATGTTCATGATCTAACTAGCTTATAAATTATTTTTTTAAACTTAAATTGTTATAAAAACAACAAATAGAGATGAAAAACTATACATATCTTCGATATTTTCTTTGGAAAAAATTAAATTTACACACACGCACACACATATATATATATATATGTATGTGTGTGTATCATGAGTAAAAAGTGATATATGAATAAATAGGATTAAAATTGGGTGGATTAGGGATTCGCAAATCCAAACTCACGAAATCAAGAAAAGATTAGATCCTTTAAGTAGGTCCAATCCGCTTCTGAATTTTCTATTCATGCATATGCTGTAACTTTAATTTTAATATTATAAATGGAGGATATTTAAAGGTTAGTTACTAATTATTTATTTATGTTAATTTCTAAATTATAGTATTTGATTTATGTCATCTTTGTAAAATAAATAATATAATAGAAAATAGAAATGACGGACAGCAGCGTCGATATGTCCGAGTGGTTAAGGAGACAGACTTGAAATCTGTTGGGCTTCGCCCGCGCAGGTTCGAACCCTGCTGTCGACGAATCTTTTCGTTTTCAATTTTTCTTCAGTTTTTGACGGAAAGGGCCCCACTTGGTTATGTACTTGCAAAGTATTGTGTGTGTTTGTGTTTGTGTTTGTGTGTGTGTGTGTGTGTGTTTTTTTTTTTCTTTCTATTTGTTGTAAATTATATGTCTTGGGTTTATTATCTTTCATTATTTTCTTTATTAATAATAACTTTTAGAGAACTAGTAAAATTACGTAATTAAATAATAAATAATGGAAATACTAAACAATAAAATAGGACAATAATGAAATTGAAATATTGTAGTAATATAAATTTGTGGATTTTTCTGGGATTAGAATTTGACACCAAAAAATTTGAGCATTTTCTGTAGCTTATACCAAATATGGGGAATTACAAATCTTACCTAATAAAATCATTAATGAGATAAGAATAAAATTAAAATTTATATATAGAAGAAATTAGGGAGAAAAAAGGGACTGCTAAAAATACTCTCAAATTTTTTTATTAGAAACGAATAATTTATTTTTATTTTACTAATTTGAAAATATTTTTATTAAAAAAAAATTCAACTAATCAAAAGGTGAAACATCATTCTTCAAAAGTATTTTTACTTTGTATAATTAAAAATAGACAAAAGAAACATTATTTTTCAAAAAAATTACCTTTTTAAACTGAAAAATAGACAACAAAAAATATTAATTTTAGAATACTTTATTATTATGGAAGTAATATAAAATATAAATTGGTTTTTACAGTTCCATTAAAACCTTAAATTAGAAAATAAATAAAGTTGAATAAAAGCCTAATGGAATGAAAAGTGTGCACCGCCATAATATCACTCCCTTGAAATGGTGGTAATGGATCCTTAATTTTTGACATATATCTCAACAATTAGCAAAAAAAATTGTACACGTAATGTTTGTTAACACATTTATCTATTTTCTGACAATATAATTATAGACGTTACTTATATAGAATTTTTATTAAATATTGAGCTTTAATACAGCCTATTTCTTATTACATATATATAAAATTCAATAGTGGAGTAAAAGATGAAATATACAGGATCCACTCTCGTTTGACATAAACAACATAAGCCTTAGCATGAACCATCTTGTTTTTTCTTCCAACACCTATACCATATCTCTTGTTTATTTATTTTTTTAAAATTGTACAGAGTATGATTATTATTTTAGATGTGAAACTAATTTTGCTAAAATTAGCGTTGGTGTTTTATTATTATGTATAATAATTAATTTTATAAAATAATAATAATATAATATTAGAAGAAAATTGTAAAGTTGAAATGAGAAACATACATAAAGTCGAGAAAAGTGTGTTTTTGTTCTTTAATTAGTTTGGTGGAGTGGGGCCGGTGGGTACCAAGAACACTTAAATTTGGATAATTTTGCAGAGAGATTAAAAACAAAAAAGTATAAAATTGATTTTGGGGGTTGTCAAATTAAGGGTATCGCACATAGTTGTATACAAAAACTTTATTTTTCTAAATAATATATTTTTATCTATATCAAAAAATTGGAATTAAAATCGAAAAGAAAAATATTATTTAGAGGAAAAAAAAAAAAGGATGTTTTTGGTTGTAGTATTATTCAATTTTAAACAAATAGATTTTTCCTTTTTTGGTCTTGCCTCCCACCTTTACCAGCTAATATTACTCATTTATATTCGCAAACAATAATTATAATTATATGTTTTTTAGTCATCCTACATCCAAAGAACTGGAATGCTGCTGGCCTGGCTCCAGATGTTGGCCTCCCGAAATGAACCAAACTAGTTTCGTAGTTTGAGAATTCTATTCGATTTCCTAGAGTGAACCTCCACAACAAGTGTCTATTGTAATTTTAACTAATTATTTATTTATATTATCATATTTTATCTAAAGACTTGAACTTTAATGATAGATAAGTTAATCCAAAAGAATAAAATAAATAACAGAAATAAATAAATAAATCAGATTCTCACAATATAATTCTATAGAGATTTGATGGATTTTAGGGATATATAATCTTATGCTTTATATATTTTTTTTAATGTATTGAAAGATATTTAATTCTTATATTTGTAGGAGAATCAATAATATATTTAGATCTTCTTTCACAAGTTTTTAAATCTACATGTGTATTAGATAACACTAATCATTCTCAAGATATTATCTAACTTCCAATAGTTCTTAAAATTTATTATCCTCACAAGAATAAATGAATAAAGAAAATATTAATATCATAAATCAAAATCATAAAAATTTGTATCATAATTTATTGAAAACAAATTGATGATAGAGTTGATAAAAACTATGAAAACTAATACCCAAAAAACTAATGTCTTGCTCGTATATATATTTATAACTGTGAAAAGTGATGATCAACTATGAAAATTGATGTCCTTCTTTATTCTCACACTACTCTTTTTATATGGTTGATTAGGATTTCAATTTCCAAAAATCTCCTTTAGAATAAGAGGATAAATATGAATTGTGATCCCAAAACGAGAGCATAAGAATAAATCGTGATCTCGAGAATCTACCTCAAAACAAAAAGAATAAGTACAAATCGTCAAATATTAATATTTCTGTCAAAACTTCAACAAATTCGTAACATAATAAAATATAAAAAATCATTATAAATTTATCACTTAAATATGAACACGATAATTCCCGCTAGAAAATGTTGCTATATACATTAAATGATAAAATCTCCTCCCCTTATTGTCTTATAAATATTGTTATGTTATACACAGACACACTGAGAAGGTTAAAGATGGCAAAAAGAAGTTTATTTTCATTTTTCTCCATTTTCCTTTATCTTTCCCCATTTTCGTAATCTTTCTGACAATTCCCTTTTTTATCAACAAAAAAGAAAAAAGGTCGAATTTTTCTACAGATTTTCCTTTTAATTCTTTTCAAAAAAGTAAAATATATATCAAATACCAAGAAAAATATTTAAAGAAAAATGAGAAACTTTTGGATTTATAAAATAACATTGTCATATCGGTTATTGTTGTTAGGTTGGTTATTGTTGTTATATGTTGTTTATTGTTGTCATATTGGTTATTGTTGTCATATGTTGGTTATGGTTGTTATATCAACCAAGGACATATTAGTCTATTACCTTTAAGTCTGTTAGTTGGTTACGCCTTGGCTGAAGACGGTTTATGAGTATAAACATGCGTTTGTATTGCTTTTCAAGCACTTTTGGCCAATTTTGTACCCTCTTCTTCTTCAATTGGCTCATTTCTCAAATCCCCCTCATTTCTAATCTGAATCCTATCATTTGGCCTCAGAGCTAGGTTGTTTCCGCAAAAGCAACTCTGATCATCATGACAGGAAGGAATAACACGTAACGCATTGAGATTTTGGTGCAGCAACATGTTGAATCGGTAGCAGAGAAGATAGAATGGATGAATTCGGTAACATCCGAGCAATTGGAGTTTAAAGGCTCCATGCAAGAGCTGACATCCAAGTTGGAGGCGGTGCTGGCAGCTCAAAGCAGGGACCAAGGTAACCTAAACCTGCATACTCAAAATGTTGCTATCAAAATTAACAAACAGGGTGATGGCATACTAGGATTGGGTCTTAGTCTGAATACGCATGGAGTATTACATACACAAAATTCTTTTGCTAGATATCCATAATTCGACTTCCCTAAATTTAATGGAGAGGATCCTAGGTTATGATTAAGAAGGTGTAATCGGTATTTCACTTTTCAAAATATGCATGAACATGAGAAAATTTTGACTGCTACTATGTTCATGGAAGGTGAGTGTGATACCCCAAGCCTCTCACTACTCACTGGTCAATATAATTCATGCATTGCATTCATTTTATAATTTTATTTGCAATTTAAATTGCATTTTATTGGTATCGTAGATTGTATTTAATTATGCTTGGGATATTGCTATTAAATTTTGTAGGGTTTAAATTATAGGTTGGAACCCTTTAGACTAAAAGAGATAACGTGTTAAGTTCTAATAAAATACGATCACACGTGGCGAGATAATAATAATAATAATAATAATAATAATAGTAATAATAATAATAATAATAATAATAATAATATTCATTATGCTGATAGTGGGTGTATATATATATATATGTAATTAGGGTAGGTAATAATTAGTAATAAAATAATATTAATCTTAATTAAGAGTGTGAATGCATATAAGGCGGCTAAGGTGTGTATATATATATATGTATAAGGGGAAAGCAGCTGCTTTATTCATTACAAGGGAAGGAAAAGAAAAAAAAAGAGAGGAAAGGAAGGAGCTCCATTTCTGGAGGGTGCGAGAGGAGTGAGCAAAAGAAAGAAAAAAAAAAGAAAAGAGAAGAAGAGGAGAGGTTCAGCGAGCGAGAGAGAGAGAGAGAGAGAGAGAAATTTAGGAACGCAAGCCTTCTTTTCCGAGAAAATTACTAGCTTGACCATACGTGTGGAAGTCTCGGATATATATTATCAGGAAGAGGTAAGTAGAAATCCATTTGCACCTACAATGCATAGACCTAGTATTTGTTTGTGTTATTTATTGAATATTTGTGACTTGTGCCTTTTGATATTGATAGATATAAATATTATCCTACGGAATATTTGTGATTTGTGCCTTTTGATATTGTTAGATATAAATATTAACTTATGGAATATGTGTGACTTGTGCCTTTTGATATTGAGAAATATGAATATTTTCTTATGGAATACTGGTGATTTGTGCCTGTTGATATTAATTGATATGAATTACGTGAGGTGAATGATTGATTCGATGTTGTATAAATATAATATTCACGAGCACGGGCATGTGCATTGCATAAGTTGTACATAGTCTATTTTGGCAGGATTGATTGATTTGATATTGTATAAACATAACATTCACGAGGATTGGCATGTGTACGCAAGGGTCGTATATTGCCTGCTTTGCATTCATTGTGTGGTGAAAAGAAATGAAAAATGTAATGTTGACCACTACTATTGTACCGAGGCCGGTGGCATGTGAGACATGGATAGGCTTGATTTGTCAAGCCGGTGGCATGTGAGACATGGATAGGCTTTATGATATATTGAGCCGGTGGCATGTGAGACATGGATAGACTTGATTTGTCAAGCCGGTGGCATGTGAGACATGGATAGGCTTTATGATATATTGAGTCGGTGGCATGTGAGACATGGATAGGCTCGATTTGTCGGGCCGGTGGCATGTGAGACATGGATAGACTCTATGATTATGATTATTTATTGAGCTAGCTCTTTCCGGTGCACAGTAGGTGGGTCACGGGCCCTATAAAAATAAAATATTCCAATACAGTGGTTAGGGTTTCAGTAGAATGCATATCGATATCACATCTCATTTAAAGTTTCTGCAAGCATTTTAATTATCGTACATGCATGATTTCTGATTATTGGGCTGTAGCTCACCTAGTTTGTGCATTGTAGGTGAGCATTTTGATGGTATGTAAGCTTACGGCTTACCGGGCATGTTGTTCGTGCTTCAACAAGTTTTTGGGATCGGTGTACATGGATGACGACCTTTGGGGCTAAACCATGGGCTTACTATGCTTTTGGCCTTCTATTTTGTTATTTAGTTTGAGTTTGTATAATGTTAATCGATTTTTGGGCATGTATATATATGTGTGGTTGGGATGGATACGTTTGTATCTATTGTGGATGTTTCTTGAACCTGAAAGAGCTGTGGTTTTTCGGGGATGAATTATATATCGTAAATATGTTACAGGTTAATGAAAAAAAAAATATACAGGTTTAAACAGGTTAGAAGTAACCTTTGTTTTGTGGGTTTTATAAGGGTGGGGGTGTCACAGATTGGTATCAGAGCCCGGTTTATGTCCTGTAGACTGTCCATGTACACGGGCTCAAACTTGTGGAGCACAACCATGCCGGTAAGTTTATTCATCTTTGTTATGCATTATATATTTTATGAATTATATTGGCCTGTGATCTAGGATTGAGTACAGTCGGTGGTACAATGGTAAGGACTAGAGGTGAATGTGATGGGGAAAATAGAGCTCCAGAACAAAGTTCACATGCTGCAGGCACTGATCGTGATGCACTTATCGAAAGATTGACAGGATTAGTGGAGCGACAGTCACAACAAATTCAGAATCTAATCGAACAAAGAAATGCTGGTGGACAACAAAGGAATGAGATGAACCAGCCACAGCCTCGTGTAGAACAAATGGAACTGATTGGGGAAAGGTTCAGAAGGTTTAACCCACCAACATTTGAAAATGCAATGGATCCCACAGCTGCAGAGGATTGACTGAGAACCATTGAAAACATGTTTTTGTACAGCAGAGTACCAGACGAGGAAAAAGTATTGTGTGCATCTTTTATGCTACGGGAGAGTGCAGGATACTGGTGGGACATAATGAAGGCCATCGAGAATGTAGCCACTATGACTTGGAACAGGTTTAAAGAACTTTTCAGAAATAAATATATTATTGCTCTAGTTCGTGCGATGAAGATGAATGAGTTTATACAGTTGAGATAAGGGCCTATGACTGTTACAGACTACATCTCCAAATTTGAGCAATTATCAATGTTTGCGGAGCACATGGTTAGAACGGATGCACTGAAAGTCGAAAGATTTGTCGAAGGGCTGAGACCGGAACTTTATAGGGATGTTTGTATGGCTGGTATGCAGGGAGTTACTTACTCCTAAGTTGCTGAGAGGGCCTTGGTAGCAGAGCAAGCTTAACAGAGGATACGTCAGGCACAGGAGATTCGACGTCAGTTCACACAAAGACAGGGACATCGTTGGGTAGGAAATGAAAGGAAGAGGCCACAACAATTTCAGGGCCGAAGACCTAGTTTCCAGCTCAGACAGGGATAGGGCAGGAACAAGTAGATTCAAGCAAGCGTCTGAGAACTGTTCAGGGTGAATCACCAGGACCACTACCCCTTTGCTCTAAATGTGGGAAACAACACATTGGTGTCTGTCTTGTGGGTACCAGAACTTGCTATTCGTGTGGACAATCGGGACATATCTCTACTACGTGCCCAAACAAACCAAGCCCCATGACACAAGGGAGAGTACCAACTAGGGTCTTTACCATGACCAGAGAAGATGCTGAAGCAAACCCATCTGTAGTAACAGGTAAATTTTCTATCTTTGGTACTTCAGCATTCGTATTATTTGATTCTGGAGCTACGCATTCATTTGCATCCACTGAGTATGTGAGAAGGCTAGGCAGAGAACCTGATATAGCAGAGAATGGTTACAATGAAGTTATTCCCTCTGGAGGGTCTAAACAAACGAATCAAATATTACGAGCATGTGTTATCCCGATTGATGGTAGAGAACTTTATGCTAATTTGATTGTACTTGATATGAACGATTATGATCTAATTTTGGGGATGGACTGTCTATCGAAATATTATGCATCCATAGACTGTCAGAAAAAGGTAATTACATTTCAGCCACCTGGGGAGGAACCTTTTATCTTTGTTGGAGTAAAGAAGAACTTCAGATTCCCATTGATATCTGCAGTTAGAGCACAACGGTTGTTAGAAAGTGGTTGTGAGGGCTATTTGATGAGTGTTGCGACTACTGAAGAACAACATTGTTTATCTATGGATGAAGTGTCGATAGTTAAAGAATATCCTGAAGTATTTCCAGAGGATCTTCCAGGCTTACCACCTGATCGAGAGATAAAATTTGTAATTGATATACACCCAGGGACCGGCCCGATATCAAAGTCACCTTATCGAATGGCACCAACTGAATTGAAAGAATTGAAGATACAGCTGCAGGATTTACTAGACAAAGGTTTTATCAGACCCAGCTTTTCACCTTGGGGTGCACCGATTTTGTTTGTTCGGAAGAAGGATGGCAGTATGAGAATGTGTATAGATTACAGAGAACTAAACAAATTTACAATCATGAACAAGTATCCTTTGCCTAGAATTGATGATTTACTTGACCAGCTTCAGGGTGCAGCAATATTTTCGAAGCTTGATCTGCGATCGGGTTATCATCAGCTGAGAATTAAAGAGGGAGACATTCCAAAGACAGCATTCAGTACCAGGTATGGACATTATGAGTTTCTAGTAATGCAATTTGGTTTAACAAATGCCCCAGCTGCCTTTATGGATCTAATGAATCGAGTATTTAAATATCTCCTAGATAAGTTCGTTATTGTGTTTATTGATGATATTTTGATCTATTCAAAGACCAAAGAAGATCATGCTATCCACTTGAGAAAAGTGTTAGAAACTTTGAAAGAGAAACAGTAAGTTCAAGAAATGCGAATTCTGGATAGATCGAGGAGTATTTATGGGACATGTTGTGTCAGGAGAAGGAATTTCTGTTGACCCAAGTAAAGTTGAAGCAATTAACAATTGGCCACAACCTACTACTCCTTCCGAGATACGTAGCTTTCTGGGTCTAGCCGGTATTATCGTAGATTTGTAGAAGGATTTTCAAAAATTGCATCTCCACTGACACAGTTGACTAGAAAGAATGTAGCCTTCCGATGGATAGAAGCATGTGAGCAAAGTTTTCAAGAACTAAAGAGGAGGTTGACTTCAGCACCCATCCTTGCAATTCCATCTGGTAATGAAGGGTTTTTGGTTTACAGCGATGCTTCGAAGAATGGTTTGGGTTGTGTATTAATGCAGAACGGAAAGGTAATAGCATATGCATCCAGACAGCTGAAAGAATATTAAAAGAATTATCCTACTCATGATTTAGAGTTTGCTGCAGTGGTATTCGCACTTAAAATTTGGAGACATTATCTATAAGGAGAACGATGCGAGATATATACTGACCATAAGAGCTTAAAGTATTTCTTCACGCAGAAAGAGCTGAACATGCGGCAACGAAGATGGTTGGAACTAGTGAAAGATTATGATTGTGTTATCAACTATCACCCTGGTAAAGCAAATGTTGTAGCAGATGCATTAAGCAGAAAGTCAACTCATAACACTACTGCGATGGCTATAATTCAGAGACAGGAGTTGCTGGACCTGCAGAAAATGAACATTGAAGTGGTAATGCATGGATCAGTGGAAGCAAAATTAGCAGCATTAACTCTTCGACCTACCTTACTTGATCAAATTGAGCAGGGACAACTCACGGATGAATATTTGGCTAAAGTAAAGGAAGAAGTTGCTTCCGGAAAAGCATCAGATTTTCGAACAACAAAAGAAGGGGTCCTTCGATTCCAAAATCGATTATGTGTACCTAATGTGGATGACTTACGTGAAAATATTATGGCAGAAGCACACTCGACACCGTATTCAGTACATCCAGGAGCTACTAAAATGTACAGAGACTTGAAATTGCATTATTGGTGATTGGTGGCCAGGTATGAAGAGAGATATTGCTCAATACGTGGAACAATGTCTGACATGTCAACAGGTAAAGGCAGAACATCAAAGGCCAGCAGGAACCTTGCAGCCCTTACTGATTTCAGAATGGAAATGGGAGAACATTACTATGGATTTTGTCGTTGGATTACCAAAAACAGTCAAAGGTCATAATGCTATCTGGGTTATTGTGGATCGACTTACAAAATCTGCCAATTTTCTTGCTATTTGTTCTACTTATTCAATGGATCGATATGCTCAACTATACATACAAGAGATAGTCCGACTTCATGGAGTTCCACTATCCATTGTTTCTGATAGGGATTCAAGATTTCTTTCTACCTTTTGGAAGAGTCTACACAAGGTATTGGGGACACAGTTATCCTTCAGTACTGCATATCATCCTCAGTTAGATGGGCAGTCGGAACGAACAATACAAACATTGGAGGACATGCTCAGAGCCTGCGTGTTAGACTTTCAGGGACAATGGAGCAAGTTTTTACCTTTGATAGAGTTTTCTTATAATAACAGCTATCAGTCGACTATTGGAATGGCTCCATATGAAGCATTGTATGGTAGAAAATGTCGATTACCGGTACATTGGGATGAGGTTGGTGAACGAAAGCTTTTGGGTCCAGATATGATCATAGAAATGTCAGAAGCTGTAGCACAGATTCGAGAAAGAATGAAAACTGCTCAGAGTCGACAGAAAAGTTATGCAGATAAAATAAGAAGAACGCTAGAATTTGCAGTAGGAGATCGGGTGTTTTTGAAAGTTTCTCCGATGAAAGGAATAATGCGGTTTGGTAAGAAGGGAAAGCTCAGTCCGAGGTATATTGGCCCCTTTCCTATTATTGAGAGAATTGGGGATGTTGCCTACAGACTTGATCTGCCTGGATCAATGACTCAGATTCACAATGTGTTCCATGTGTCTGTGTTGAGGAAGTATGTAGCGAATCCATCTCATATTCTGAACGATGAACCTGCAGAGTTAAAAACAGAGTTAAGCTATGAAGAAATGCCTGTGGAAATTTTACTACGAGAAGTGAAGCAACTGAGAAATAAGGAAATTCCACTAGTCAAAGTCCTATGGAGAAATCAGTTAGTAGAAGAAGCTACTTGGGAAAGAGAAGATGAAATGAAGTCGAAATACCCAGAACCCTTCAGGTAAGTAAATTTTGAGGACGAAATTTTTATAAGGAGGGGAGGATGTGATATCCCAAGCCTCTCACTACTCACTGGTCAATATAATTCATGCATTGCATTCATTTTATAATTTTATTTGCAATTTAAATTGCATTTTATTGGTATCGTAGATCGTATTTAATTATGCTTGGGATATTGCTATTAAATTTTGTAGGGTTTAAATTATAGGTTGGAACCCTTTAGACTAAAAGAGATAACGTGTTAAGTTCTAATAAAATACGATCACACGTGGCGAGATAATAATAATAATAATAATAATAATAATAATAATAATAATATTCATTATGCTGATAGTGGGTGTATATATATATATGTAATTAGGGTAGGTAATAATTAGTAATAAAATAATACTAATCCTAATTAAAAGTGTGAACGCATATAAGGCGGCTAAGGTGTGTACATATATATATATATATATATAAGGGGAAAGCAGCTGTTTTATTCATTACAAGGGAAGGAAAAGAAAAAAAAAGAGGAAAGGAAGGAGCTCCATTTCTGGAGGGTGCGCGAGGAGTGAGCAAAAGAAGAAAAAAAAAAAGAAAAAAGAAGAAGAGGAGAGGTTCAGCGAGCGCGAGAGAGAGAGAGAGAGAGAGAAATTTAGGAACGCAAGCCTTCGGTTCCGGGAAAATTACTAGCTTGACCATACGTGTGGAAGTCTCGGATATATATTATCGGGAAGAGGTAAGTAGAAATCCATTTGCACCTATAATGCATAGACCTAGTATTTGTTTGTGTTATTTATTGAATATTTGTGACTTGTGCCTTTTGATATTGATAGATATAAATATTATCCTACGGAATATTTGTGATTTGTGCCTTTTGATATTGTTAGATATAAATATTAACTTATGGAATATGTGTGACTTGTGCCTTTTGATATTGAGAAATATGAATATTTTCTTATGGAATACTGGTGATTTGTGCCTGTTGATATTAATTGATATGAATTACGTGAGGTGAATGATTGATTCGATGTTGTATAAATATAATATTCACGAGCACGGGCATGTGCATTGCATAAGTTGTACATAGTCTGTTTTGGCAGGATTGATTGATTTGGTATTGTATAAACATAACATTCACGAGCATTGGCATGTGTACGCAAGGGTCGTATATTGCCTGCTTTGCATTCATTGTGTGGTGAAAAGAAATGAAAAATGTAATGTTGACCACTACTATTGTACCGAGGCCGGTGGCATGTGAGACATGGATAGGCTTGATTTGTCAAGCCGGTGGCATGTGAGACATGGATAGGCTTTATGATATATTGAGCCGGTGGCATGTGAGACATGGATAGGCTTGATTTGTCAAGCCGGTGGCATGTGAGACATGGATAGGCTTTATGATATATTGAGTCGGTGGCATGTGAGACATGGATAGGCTCGATTTGTCGGGCCGGTGGCATGTGAGACATGGATATACTCTATGATTATGATTATTTATTGAGCTAGCTCTTTCCGGTGCACAGTAGGTGGGTCACGGGCCCTATAAAAATAAAATATTCCAAAACAGTAGTTAGGATTTCAGTAGAATGCATATCGATATCACATCTCATTTAAAGTTTCTGCAAACATTTTAATTATCGTACATGCATGATTTCTGCTTACTGGGCTGTATCTCACCTAGTTTGTGCATTGTAGGTGAGCATTTTGATGGTATGTAAGCTTACGGCTTACCGGGCATGTTGTTCGTGCTTCAACAAGTTTTTGGGATCGGTGTACATGGATGACGACCTTTGGGGCTAAACCATGGGCGTACTATGCTTTTGGCCTTCTATTTTGTTATTTAGTTTGAGTTTGTATAATGTTAATCGATTTTTGGGCATGTATATATTTGTGTGGTTGGGATAGATACGTTTGTATCTATTGTGGATGTTTCTTGAGCCTGAAAGAGCTGTGGTTTTTCGGGGATGAATTATATATCGTAAATATGTTACAGGTTAATGAAAAAAAATATACAAGTTTAAACAGGTTAGAAGTAACCTTTGTTTTGTGGGTTTTATAAGGGTGGGGGTGTCACAGTGAGGCTGAATATTGGTATGTTGATTATGTGGAAGCGAGAGAACCGATTAGTTGGGAGAAATTTTCAGAATTGGTTATGTTGAGATTCTCCAATGTTGAATGATGGAACTTAGTTGGTCAATTTAATAAATTGAAGCAGACTGGATCAGTGGTGGATTATATTTCAAAATTTGAAGAACTAAAGACCTTCATGGTAACTATGAATAGGACACTGAGTGAAGAGTACTTTATTAAAAGCTTCATCAATGGGTTGAAGGAAGAAATTGGTCAAATGCTGGAGGTATTCAATCCGGACTCTCTCACTCTAACAATGCAATTGGCTAGAAAGCAAGAGTTATTGCTTAACTCTTCTTAAAAAAGTGGAAAGATATGAATGAGACCTCATACAAACAGTAATTGGAGAAGCAATTTTCAAGACATTGAGGTGCCAACAAATAGTAGAACAACACTCGTACCTGTTGTTGGAGAGAAAGTAGTACCTCAGAAAAGGCTAACTCAAGAAAAGATGGAGTTAAGGAGGAAGAAGAATCTATGTTACAATTGCGATGAACCTTATATGTTTGGACATAAGTGTAAGAAGTTGTTTGCTCTTGTTTTGGAAGATGATGACATAGTTGAAGAAGAAGTAACCGTAGAAGAAAAGAAAGAGGTCTGGGAAGGGTTTTTCATTTCAGTTCATACTTTAGCGGGACAAGCAGCCCCATAAACCATTAAATTGAGAGCTAAGTCTGGAAAACATGATATTACAATTTTGGTTGATACATGTAGCACACATAACTACATTGATTCTAGAACAGCCAAAAGAATTGGATGTCCAGTGGTGGTGACAGAACCCGTGCAGGTGACGGTTGCAGATAGAACTAGAATCCCATGTGATTCTAAGTGCCCAAACTTGGAATGGGAGATGGGGAATTGCAAATTTAAGGCGGCGGTAAGATTGATAACACTTGGTGGTTGTGATATGGTGGTGAGAGTAGACGTGTTGCGGCAATTGAGCTCCATATTATTTGATTTTAACTGTAATAAGTTACAATTTGAGAAGCAAGGCAAGAAGATTACTTTGTAAGGGGGCAGCATGAAGGTGTCATTGAGTATGATTTCAGCTAAGCAACTGAGGAAAACTATTAAAAAAGAAGGAAGTAGTATGTTTGGGTGCTTATGTTTGATTTCTGAAGGGGAAAGGAAAAGACCAATCGCCACTGCCCCTGAATTGGAACTATTGTTAGAGAAATATCAGACTATTTGCTCCACCTACTGGGTTGCCACCCAAAAGAAGCCATGATCATTAGATCAGTTTAAAAGGAGGAGTTGAGCTTTTTAAACAAGATTCTTATAGGTGTGCAAGAGATGCTACACACTGGTGTGATTCAACCTAGCAAGAGCCCATTCTCTTCCCCAGTTTTATTGGTTAAAAAGAAGAATGGTAGCTGGAGATTTTGTGTGGATTATAGAAGGCTTAATTCTCTCACCATTAAAAATAACTTTCCAATTCCCTTGATCGATGATTTGTTGGATGAGTTAGGGGGCTCTAGAATTTTTCCAAGATGGATTTAAGAGCTGGGTACCATCAAATAAGAGTACATCCCACTGATTTGGAGAAGACAATATTTGTTACAACTTCGGGACTATAGAATTCCTGGTTATGCCATTTGGTTTACCCAACGCACCAGCTACATTCCAGTCACTAATGAACCATGTCTTCAAGGCACATTTGAGAGAGTTCATTTTGGTTTTCTTTGATGATATATTGATCTATAGTAGGAGTATGGAGGAGGATAAGACACACTTGGAGAAAACTTTACCGATCCTACAAGACAATCAGTTGTAAGTGTGCATTTGGCCAGGGCCAGATGGAGTATCTGTGACACATAATCAGTGGGCAAGGGGTTTCCGCTGATCCTAAAAAGATCGAGGCGATGAGAGAATGGCCAACTCCTCAAACAGTAAAGGCTCTAAGGGGTTTTATGGGATTGACTGGATATTATAGGAAGTTTGTAAGGAATTATGGTGTCATTACAAAACCACTTACCGACTTGACAAATAAAGGTCAGTTTTGCTGGAGTACAAAATCTCAAAGAATTTTTGAAGATCTCAAAGAAGCTATAATCACCACCCCGGTGCTCAAATTGCCAGAATTCGACAAGGTGTTCATTTTAGAAACTGATGCTTGTTATGGGAGAATTGGAGCTGTTCTGATGCAGGATGGACATCCATCAGCGTACTTAACTAAAGCATTGGTACCTAAGAATCTCGGATTGTCACTATATGAAAAGGAATTTTTGGCCATATTGCTAAAATTCATGATGTTTTTCATGTTTCGTTACTTAAAAGAAGGTTGGTTAGGCTACTCATGTTACTTCTACCTTGCCTCTTTTTGATGATACAGATGAAGAAGCGACTTGAGAAAATTATGCCTCGTTTGTTGCCCGTTTTCCACAGTTGCAGTGAAATTGCAGGCTTAGGGACAAACCTTTTTTAAG
Source organism: Caryopteris x clandonensis (assembly GCA_028749325.2). Taxonomy (NCBI): domain Eukaryota; kingdom Viridiplantae; phylum Streptophyta; class Magnoliopsida; order Lamiales; family Lamiaceae; genus Caryopteris; species Caryopteris x clandonensis. Next base: position 23,365,418 of record JAPYKT020000001.1, read on the forward strand.
GAGGGGGATTTTGTCATGTCGGTTATTGTTGTTAGGTTGGTTATTGTTGTTAATGTTGGTTATTGTTGTTATGTTGGTTATTGTTGTCATATGTTGGTTATGGTTGTTCCAAGGGCATATTAGTTTATTATCTTTAAGTCTGTTAGTTGGTTACGCCTTGGTTGAAGGCGGGTTATGAGTATAAACATGCGTTTGTATTGCTTTTCAGGCACTTTTAGCCAGTTTTGTACTCTCTTCTTCTTCAATTGGATACCATCCTTCTCATTTCTCAAATTCCCCTCATTTCTATGTGAATCCTATCATTTGCTCTCAAATTCCCCTCATTTCTTATTTGAATTCTATCTCAGTGTAATATTATTGTTTTGAAATATTTCAATATGTTTAATATACACATTACATGTATACAACTTGGGTCCGAACTAATTACTCAGTATGTGGTCACATGAATACATTGGTAAAAGACATAATTATTAAATAAAATTGGACAATTTCTTAAATAATTAATGAATGAATATGAAATTCTTAAATAAAATTGGACAATTTCCTAGGACTGCAATATTTTAAGGAATATTCTATCTTGACTGTAATAAAATATTCTGATTGAATAAATGGAAATTTTATTAAAATTTGAATTTTATGTTGAAAAGAATTAAATTTTGGTTATCTTTTTTCTTTTTATGAACCGTTCATTTAAATATGCATAATTCCTTGAGAAACGCAGCCAATCAGTATTCAGAGTTTGACATTTGAAGGATAAAATGGAAAAAGAAACGAAAGAAGAAAAGCATCATTAACAATTTCCAATTATGAATAATGAATTGGGGTGAAATACATTAATTACCTGGTACTCTCTTTGGCAAGTCAATTCTCACGTGTAAATCACATCCCGTTATATAAACGCTTTTACTCGCACAGTGAGATCTCAATCTACGCTGCAAGTGACAAAAGGAAGACTTTTGATTGCGTTTTGTGTACGGTGGAGGGAAATTTGAGCTCAGGCGCAGCTGCTATGGAGACTGTGGGGCGCTTGCAGAAACAATTTATTGACTTCTCCACTTCTCTTTATCGCGAGGTAAGTTTTTCTACCTTTTTTTTTTCTGTTCTGATTTTTTACTGTTTTCAAGAAGAAAAGTTCAATTTTTTTTCTATTTACGCTGTCTACTTTCCAATCATTGGAGCTGACTGAAATTCTTGAAAGAATAGTGAAGGAGGGCTCTGTGAATTTAATCAAGCTAACATTATTTTCTTGATTTTCTTGGTTGGGGGAGAAAAGGGGTTCTTGGATGAACAGTTTCTACAGTTGCAGAAACTGCAAGATGAGAGCAATCCAGATTTTGTGTGTGAGGTCGTTTCACTTTTCTTTGAGGATTCTGAGAAACTTCTGAATAATCTAGCAACTGCACTGTGAGTCTTTTTTTTTTTTGAAATCTTGGTTTTTTGCTTTTGAAGTTCATGGCTTTAATTTTTATTTTATTTTTACTAATTTTGCCATTTATTTTTAATATCAATGTGAATTATACAGTCAACAGCAAGTTGTAGATTTTAAGCAGGTTGATGCCCATGTCCACCAGTTCAAAGGTAGCAGTTCCAGGTAACAATTATCACTTTTTCTTTTTAATACCGTTTCATCAAACGGATCCCTGAACTTGAGGTCTTTTGATTTAATTAGCTAATTTAATTGAAACAAAAAGTGTTGGTGTTGAAAGAAAGTAGATTTTAGATCTGGTTGTGATTTTATGAGAATTGGTCTTTTATTTAACTCTTTTCTCTCATGTTATTTAACTCTGTTTTCCTCAACTAACAGCATAGGTGCACAAAGAGTGAAGAATATGTGTGTTGCATTCAGAAGCTTCTGTGAGGAGCAGAACCTTGATGGGTGAGTTCAACCTTTTTTTTGTTAATGGAATTCGAGATTTGTTTTGAATGAGGTAACTGGAAATTATGCCACTGGCTTCTGATTTATTCATTTCAAAAGAAATTGCTTTTGTTGATAAGTGTCATACAATCATAGCTACTGATAAGAAATATTGTGTTTAAGACTATAATTGATTGCTATGTTGTCGATTGGTGGTTGCTTGGATTCTCATGGATCTGAAATACAACAAGGAATAGATTTCAAAGCCATCAAGTCGAAGTTTACTTGAAAAGTTCAGTTGTGTAAATGAATATTGGGAATTCACCGAATATACATATTGTTATTTTGATATGCAGGTGTTTAAGTTCAGTTGTCTAAATGAATATTGGGAATTCACTGAACGTACATATTGTTGTTTGATATGCAGGTGTTTGAGATGTTTGCAGCAAGTAAAACAAGAGTATTATCTTGTGAAGAACAAGCTTGAAACTTTGTTCAGGGTAAGTATTCTTGGATGTTCACATTTTTGGACAAATACACTCACCATTGCTGTAAAACTTTTTCTTCAAGTTCGATATTTTCTTTCATTAAGTATCCTATCCCATATATATGTCAATATTGTTCAAGCATATCGACTCATTTACTTGTTTTCGCATATTGTTTTATTATTCTCACCATTAAACAATTCTGAACTTTAAATGCATCCAACTTTACTTTCTTTTTAAAACCGAATACTGCATAGTAATGCCATCTGTTAAATGCAGTTGGAACAACAAATCTTGGATAACGGTGGTACAGTTCCCGTGATAGCATAACACCAGCTCTCGTGAAACCTGTTATGGAAACAACGTGAGGGTAATGTCAGTGAAACGAATGTTATCCATCGTTATCTATGAAGCCAGTTGTTTTTAACTAAATGTTAGATCTAAATATGTCTGAGGTGGATGTTTTGTGTGAAATAGATGTTGTGTGTGTTAATTATTTTTTTCGAACTATGCTTCTTGTCTCGACATTTTGTAATGCAAGTAGCTGTTGTTAATATTGTTTGCTTCTTTTCTTCAGTTGAATTTCTTGCATTTTAGATCGAAGAACTACATGTGATGTAAGATTAATCTTTTGTTTCTAGAATTAATTTGTTTGAAGTTGCATCTTTGTTATTCTATCATTCCATTTTTGTCAATTAGAATTAATTATTCTATTCTAAACTAAAAGAAAACTATTTTAAACTCTCTTTTTCCCCCTGTAATCTTTAAATATTTGGAGGGCCCCATGTGTGACCTTCAAAATTTTGGAGTTTGAATGTTCATTTCCACTGCATATTGTGTTTACAATATCTTCTTTTGTTTTTATGTAATGTGTGTATTTGTTGAAATAAGATGGAAGATTCAAGCACGATATAAGATAAGATAGAAGATTCAAGCACGATAACAAGAAGATTTAATATGAAAATATTGTACGATAAAATATTTTAAAAAATACACACAGAGATTTTTTATTTCAAATATATTGGGGCCAAAATGGTGTGCAGTGCGTGGGGTGAGATTACACGCTTTGTTTTTATTACTTTATATGAGAGTTGTTATATATGTTTTTTTAGAATACAAAGACCCTGGACCTCTATTTTTAATCATCATCATTAATACTTCTCTAGTATGTTCCACGTAGCCCTAAAATAAAAAGAACATTCCATGTGTGAAATAAAAAATTTATACTATCCTACCAGATTTAGAGATTTCCACACAGATCATCTTTGAAATTCTACGTTTTTCTTCATAAAGTCCTGCTTTTCTTTTTCACTATTCTAGAACCTTCTGTCGTAATTATCTATGATTTAAATACTAATTACAATATTCCTTTTTAGGAAAAAAATGTATATAGTAGCCTCTCAACTAATATTTCAATTATAAATTAGGTCTTAAATTATTATTTTTGTCTAAATAGATGTTTAGATTTTTAAAGATGAGAAATTATCACGTTTCAAACAAATTCAAACAAATAGATATTTTTTATTGATGATATTGATATTGATGTTAGTAACGATATCGATCGTAACCTTGTTACGGAGTTATAATATAGAAATTGATACTAGTAATAATTTCGATCGTAACTTTCATACAAAGTTGTAATTACTAATTATGATGAATGCTCTAACTATTGATATAATGTAGAAAATCCACCGATTTTATATCGTTCTTCAATTCGAATTGACAAAAGCAATGTTTCTTGTATAATATGGATTCCTAACATTAATGATCCAAATGTGAATGAATCTCATTACATATCTCTCGGTCTATTAGCGAACTATCTCTCTAAAAGATGTTCCACTAGATATATTCTTGTTATTGTTTCAACTCATATTACTCAAAAAGGAAATCCAACTCTAATAGTTCTGAATAAAATAAATATGTACATCAAGATACAAATGCTTCTTATTTGGTATCAACGAAAATACTTTTCGCTCTTTCATATAGTAGGGATTTCACTTCAAAAAGAAAATGTTTCATGCTGATAGATTCATTCAGGTGCATAACCATGGGTTCCAATGCAAGAGATCTTATATCTTACAACACTTACTAATGAGGCTCTATCAATTACTATTACATAGAAGAAATTAATTATAGACATTGTTACAATTAGATCCACTATTTGTAGACAAACTTGAGATTTGAAATCCCACGTTAGATCGTCTACCAACACTACATTGTAGAGAGACGTTCAACTTTATGTATCTGCTAAATAATGTCGTCTACCTACGCTACATTGTAGAGAAACGTTCAACTTCATGTATCTGCTAAATAGTGTCGTCTACCTACGATACATTGTAGAGAGACATTTGACTTCATGTATCTGTTAAATAGTGTCGTCTACCTACACTACATTGTAGAGTGACGTTTGACTCCATATATCTGCTAAACAGTTGGTGTGATATTTTTCAGTGATCCTAATTTTCAATTCTTTATTAAATAATTTATAAATATTTTTAAAACTTTACATTATTAAATAATTTATTTTATTAATATATACTTATTAAAATATATTTCTTGTTTGATTCTTTAATTTTGGATTATTAAATACTTATCAATTTTTTTTAATATATTTAAGAGGGTTATGTTTGTCTCATATTAGAAACTCAAGACTTATTCTGACATATTTAAAAAAATTAAGGACTTATTTCAAACAAAAAATTAGTTTAATGATTATTTAAAATTAATTCAAGGGATAATCTATTTATATTTTGTTTCTTTAAATAATTGTTACTTTAAGAAAAGTCATGAAAAACATAATGTGCTTCAAAAAAAATATTTTTTTATTCTTACATTCATTATAATTAGAGCATTGAATATTAACTTCAATAAGTTAATTAATTTGTAATTTATGAAATATTAATAAAAAATTAACAAATACTTAAGTTTTACTATATAGAAACAAAATCGTAATTTTTTTAAAAATTGACAACTCAAACTTAGGACAATTGATTTAGGTAGTACGCGAACTTACAACTAGATATGTCCTAATTTGTCACTATCTACAATTCTCTTCAAAGGTGCATCCTATTTAATCACTTCATATTTTCTTACCATCTCAATTTTTTGTTGGCTGCCTTTTAAATTAAATTAATTATTTTGTGTATTTTACCATTTTGATTTGTGTTGAGACAGTAAAATGTGCAGAAATATGAAGTTTGGACGGTAAAGTGTATAAAACATTTAATCGGAATGAAAAAAGTTAACGCTTCATCCCATCCATTGGACCCATCATCTCATTTGCCCTAAAACTATCCTTTTTTATAGGGTTTCCTGGATGTGCATTCATACTTATTGTTCTTATTATTACAGACTACATCGGATGGTTTTCTTGCATTTTATGTTTCCCTAATTTGAAAGTTAATATTTCCATATTACAATAGGAAATTCTACATTACCCACATGGATAATGCTTGCATTTTATTAAAAAAGAAAAAAATAACTTATTCAAGACGTGTACGTGTCACACATCTTGTGAAGTATATACAATATCGGAAAAGATGACATTAAATTTCTCGTTATACCACAATGGTTCTTTCGTAGAATAGATTCTATGCAAAACTTCCTCTTTGAGTTAATCTTTGAAGGACTTGAAGTTCTGGTTTTAGCTTTTAAGTCCCTGCAAGTTGTTGCTACTTTTCCAGCTACACTTCACTCACATTTTTTATCCATCTTTCTTTTTAGTATTCTTTCTTTTGCAGAGCATCTGAATGGTAAAAGGTGTTGGTCCTGTCTAATCTTTTAAGACAAAAAACAGAAGTTCATAGTTATTCATAAGTAGCTTTTGGAAAGTTTACGTTTTATGGCACATTGCAATAATCATTAGCATATAAAGTGAGACAAAACATTATTTTCCCCAACTCCAAGGGACTAAAACAAAAACATTGTTATCTACTGTTAAAGCATTCAACTGTCAACATTTCAGTGAATTGATTTGGTTCATTTATCAAACCTAATTAACAAACGTCCTTTACCAACGTCCACAAAATGGTATTTTCGGTGAATTAGAGAACTCATTTTATTTGGTAGGAGAATCGTGGAAAAAATTCGTCTACTTTTGAGATATTTTTCTTCAAAAATCTGACACGAATGAGAATTTAAAATTCTAAATTTCTATAAAGATTAAATTTCAAATGCGTCACAAATGTTCCATATATAAATAATGGAACACTAAGATACTTAAATTGAGAATCGTATTCCTTCCGCATATATCCCAAAAATACATAAGTTTGAGAAGAATTGATGCATTGGCCTGTGGCCTTTCGGAATGGAGATGATAACAAATAGCCCTTGAAATTCATGAATATCATATGAAGGAAAAATAATTGTATGGTCAGCAAATGAGGATCAAGAATCTCCGTTTCACCTAATCCAGCACAAATTTATCTCCACCCCATTCCTGCTTAGAAAAGGTATGGAATCACCATCCTCGCTCTCATTCCCATTTTAATTTGAAGTTCCTACGAGATAGTTCCACTTAAATTGCACCGCCCGTGATGGTTCAATTTAAGAATTTGTAGGCTGAAATTGATAAAATGTAATGTTAGTTTCTACTCTTATTGCCTCATACATCTTTATTTATCTAAACACAAAATCTCGATAATAATTATTGAGTGTTGATAATGGTTCATATCATCCTACAGTGGGTGGGGATTAATATACTAAATTTGTATGAAGGACGGATATCTAATAAATCAAAATCTTGAACTCCCCCTTACCCAACAAAAATATGTAAGGTGTCCTTACTCAACTTTATACAATAGACAATACAGTTCTATATATATTTTTTATTTAATGTTTTATTACTTTTAATTCAAGTTATGTATTAATTATTTAATACTTATAATATGAGGTGATTATTAAAAAAATTCAATATGAAAAAGAAAATGTAGACAACAGAGATAATAGTATATATAAACAAGCCTTTTCATCCATTACAACTTACAACCACAATTGATTCAGTGGGGCAGAATCTAGATGATGCGACCATTATTCTATAAGTGCAAATTTATTGTTCAAGTATCTTAGAACTAGTTACTATTATTATTATTATTATTATTATTATTATTATTATTAAGAGCTGCAATCCAACTAATGCAAGTTCGTGCGATACACAGGATATAATATATTTTATTTATTAATAATATATTATAAAATTATATTATTGTTATATAAAATTATAAAATATATAGTGATATGAAAAAAATACATATAATTATATAACAACAAGAGACCATGATGCAAACAAAATATTTATGAAATATAAAATACAAAGAAAAAAGTTAATAAAATTTGTGAATGACTTGGACATATTTGTAGAATTTGTTTACATGATACAAAATATATATATATATATATATATTTTGCATGTATTTACTTTTCTTTATAATTTTTTATTATAAAATCAAATATCAAATAAATTCCCAATATGCAGAATATATAAGAAATAAGAAATCTTAAATTTTTACTCAAATCAATTTGAAGTATAGTTTCATATATATGGTGTAATTTCATTCTCTCAAAAAGTTTCTCTAATAAAAAAAATTAAAAAGTTATATAACGAAGTTAGAATTCAAACTCAATCGAAACTACTAGAATTTCTCAAATCCATACAAATATCTATAATTGGTAAAAAAATATTAAAATGAAACAAATAAATACATACTTGGATGATATAATATTTTTAATTTATGAAAATATTTATTATTATTATTCTATAAAAAAAACTATTTTTTATTTTTTTTTTTTGTCTCAAATTCATATAAGAATTTAACCCATAAACTTAACACATGTTTCAAATAAAATTCAATGAAAAGGGTGTGATGTGAGAGACTCTCTCTTCTTTTTGGCTTAGTTTGATTTAACTATCATCTCGTGGCATTTTAATCATAAAAAATCATTTCTTATTGTAAATATAACATTTTATTTTATTACATACAATATTGATATCAAATTAAAGATCATTAAAAATGATTAATTTGATATATCAAAAAAAAATTATTTGAATTTTAAAATTTTAGTTTAAAAAATAAAAAAAAAACTACTTTTTATTTACGTAAAACTACATTTTTTTAACATGTAATTTCTTTCTATATTTTTTAAGTAAAAAATGAAGAAATTTTCTAGAAGTGACGTGTGTGGTTCTAACATATTTTTAGAGATTTGCTTTTTAATATTTAGTATAAATTTTTAGAGATTCATACTTTTCAGTATTTCTATTTTTATATTAAGTAGAGAAGTAAGGATACTTGATTCAAGTTTTTTTTTTTTTTTGTTGAAAACAACGTTTAAACAAATAAACCTTATTTAAAACAAAAGTGTAAAGTTGGATCATTGGAAGCACCTCCTTCAAATAAATATTACTACCCTTTTTTTAAAATCATATTTGACAAAAGTATAGTTTATTATTTTTCAGCAATTTATATTAGATATGAAAAATCATAAATTTACACTTGTACATGTTTCTATTCATTTAGTAAACTTATGCAATTATATATTACTTTTGTAAATAAAAAGTTTTAAACTTTTTTACTAATAAATTGAGATCTTAACTTTTGAAACATGAGTATTTTTTAGGACCAAAAATATTTTTGTAATATGACCATTTGTGGGATAGAGGTAAGATGGGCAATTTACAATACAATCTTATAATTAGACACAAATCGAACATGAATATAACAACTCAGGGTTAACGCTTAACAAGTTCAAATTGAAAATGGGTCGATTCGAATGACATGCAAAGATAACAAATCAGGGTGATCGGATCAACAAACGGATCAATCAAATAACCCATATCATATTACATACATATATATAATTTCACAGGTTACGCAAAATTAATTTATAAAAAAGAGTGTATATATAGAAAAAATCTATCATGTGTTTATAGATTGTTAATTTCAGTTATTATTTGAGAATTTGTAGAGCTGTATATTGATATATATATATATATATATATGTGATAATTCATATATTTTTATATAATTTTATGATATTTATTATTATTAAGATCTAATCGCACAAGCAGATCAACCCAAAAAATAAATAAGTTATGTTTGAATAATATTTAACACAAAATTAATAAATCGCGTTCAAATTCATGCAAAATCTATAATAATAATGTATCTAACTCGATTCAATAACTCAAACCGATTTTTTACATGGGTTTAATATATGATGCCTCTTTGTGGATTGGAAGTATTGCATAAAATTCCCTTATGCTTTAAAAATTGCACAAAATCCCCTCTAATTAACTTAATAAAGCCTGAAATCCCAACTCTGTTAAAGATAACACAATGGGAAATACGTGCTCGTTTGTCCAATGAAGTGTCAATATTTTCACTTTTTTGTGGTAAAATGTTATTATTGCCCTTCTTTATACTATATTACTCCTTTTCGTTCCCACTTGAATTACCCCCCAAACTATCGCAAATCTTTCTCTTCCACATCTAAGGCTTTTTTACGTTTGTGCATATAATAAAATATATTCTCAAATATCTAATAATATATATATATATATTTTTTTTTTTTAAATTAGACTCGCCCACCCGCATCTTCTAACGAATTTGAATATATTTTTCCTTCTTCAAAATTTCAACCATCCAAAACGAGCAACCTCAATTTTATATTTTAATTTGAAGCAAACCAAAATATTAAATTTCTTTTCTTATTTGATTTTTTTCTCTCGATATTTTTGTTTTCTTTGAAGATTTAAGTCAATATTCTCTTAATAAATTGAAGTGCATATCAAAAAGAAAAATATAGTAAGATTGTTAACTTATTTTTTAAAAATAGGACATCAATGTTATTAGTTAATAGAAAGAAATTTCGTGTATTTTTAATTTTATGCAACATTTCCATTTCGAGTAAACCCTTTTCCACACACAGATGGAGGAGAGGTACTCGCTTAATAGTCGAAGTGTAAGACGAAGTTACCAAGACAGCCGCGAGATCCGAACCGTATGACATGTCCCTCCGAGCCTTAGGCTATACTGCCTCCACGTAGGCTCGGACAACCGTTTGGCCCTCCAAACCTCAATTATTAAACAAATAAACCAGCCATTAAAATTCAACCAAAAAATTAAAGATGAAACAAAAATGCACATAATCCCCATAAAATATGAATAAACCGTCTCGTGCTTGCTGCAAATGCGCACAACACACAGTAGACAGAGAACCAACGACAACAAAAACCTGCAGTGAGTGAATGAATTCCCATTTCCCATTTCTCCACCTTCTCCCACAACCCATTTTCGCACAAAAGTATTCCAACGAAAGCATCAAACCCACATTTGCTTCAATCTCCTGTTTTACTTTTCCGCAAAGCTATCAATCTGTATTTGCAGTGATAGATTTGACGAGGGGTGGGCTTCGGGTTGCGGAGGATGAACAGTGCTTGTTGGGTTGCATTTTTTGCCCATTTGATTTTCTTACTGAAATGTGGGTTTCTAGCGCATGCACTGTTGGACCCGATTGATTTCTTGGCGTTGCAGTCGATCAGAAAGAGCTTAAACGATTTGCCGGGATCGGGTTATTTCACGTCATGGGATTTCACGGCGGACCCATGTAGTTTTTCTGGTGTTTACTGCGACGGCAGTAGAGTGATCGCTCTCAATCTCGGTGATCCTCGGGCCGGGTCTCCTGGTTTAACGGGCCGCATCGATCCGGCGATTGGTAGACTCTCTGCCCTTTCCGAGCTAACCGTTGTTCCGGGCCGGATTGTGGGGTCATTGCCACGCACTTTGTCTCAGCTGAGAAGCCTCAGATTTTTAGCTATCAGCCATAACTTCATCTCCGGCGAGATTCCGGCGGGTTTAGGGCAGCTCCAAGGGCTACAAACCCTCGACCTGAGCTTCAACCAACTCACCGGAACTATTCCACCCTCCATCGGGACAATGCCGGCGTTGTCTAACCTCATTCTCTGCCACAACCACCTCACCGGTCCGGTTCCGCCGTTGCTTTCTCAAACGCTGGCCCGACTCGATTTAAAGCACAACAATCTATCCGGTTCTCTTCCGCCGCTCGGACTTCCTCCCTCGCTCCAGTACGTCTCGCTCTCATCGAACCTCCTATCGGGAGAAGTGGACCGGGTTTTCTCAAGGTTAAATCAGCTAAACTACCTAGACATAAGCATGAACCAGTTCAACGGGTGTATCCCGATTAATTTATTTAGTTTCCCGGTCAGCAACCTCCAACTGCAGAGGAACCAGTTCTCGGGACCGGTCCAACCGGTTGTTCAGGTGACAATCCCGACAATCGATCTCAGCTACAACCGGCTATCGGGCGAAATATCTCCAATGTTCTCCACAGTTCAAAACTTGTACCTGAACAACAACCGGTTCACGGGTCGGGTCCCGAGCAGCATCGTGGACCGGTTGTTAGATGCCAGTATACAAATACTGTATCTACAGCACAACTATTTGAGCGGGATCGAGATTAATCCGACGGTGGGGATTCCCCTGACCGCATCGCTGTGCCTGCAGTATAACTGCATGGTCCAGCCCGTAGAGACGCCTTGCCCGCTCAAGGCTGGTACGGACAAGTCAAGGCCAACTTCACAGTGCATAGAGTGGAAAGGGTAAGATGGGGATTTGCTTTCGTTGCATGGGCAAAATGGGGAATGTGGGTTTAGTAAATTTTGGGGATCATTAGAATTCAAGATTTCATTTATTAATTCTTTTGTGGTAATATGGGTTACTAATTAGGTAGTTAATAAATTTAATTGTGGATAATCTGTCAGAAAAAAAAAAAAAAAAAAAAAACTGTTTGGGAGTCTGATTATGTTATTAGGAATCAATGTTGTTTAAATTCTTTTATTATTTAAAGGGAATATTAAGCTGATGTTTACTGTCTTTTTTCTTGTATTCTGTTTAGTAGAATTGTAATCTGTGAGTTGAAAGGAAAGGAATGAATTAGTAAGAATATTCAATGTGATTATCAAACCTTGTTCTTAGTGATCTTTATCTTCCTTAATTGTATGTTATTGATGGAGAGAATATTCTCGACTATTCATCGTGGACACATGTATTAATAAAATTAAATAAATATAATTCGCAATTTCCTTATCGAAAATGTGCAGATTTAACTGCTTGCATTAAAATCATAAATACTCACCCAGCTTAAGTTAAAAGTGCGTATCACAGATTTTATTTGGTAATTAATTCCAAATGGATTTTGAACATAAAATCCATTTGCATAAGCACTACATATTTGGTGATTACTATAAAATGGTTTTTTTTCAAGAGCAGAAAGTGTTACTTACGGGTATTTTTACTTTTTCCCCCCTGATTAGAGTTCATTTTAAAACATTCAATCCAAATGCATTCTGAAAAAAAATTAAAAAAATTAAAAAAAAAAAAAAAAAGGATAAGGGAGGTCGCAGGCACCAATACAATTACAAGACAAAACAAGAAGCTAAATTATTCTTTTGATATTTTACAGAGTAGAGACACATTCTTTAGTTCTATTTACAATTATTTTCGTGTAATAAGAAACTGGTGAAGCTCCCTTATTTGAAACTTGATAGTATTTTACTCTGCTAATATGACATTGAGTAAATGAGCCTAAAGACAATGAAGTTGAAAGAAGTGTTTGGATTGAGGCTCCCTCAGAAATGTCTCCTATGAAGTCTCTTGTTGTTTGGAGGTGCAATTCCCTCTCCGTTCCCAGTGAATTCCCATTTGACGATGTCTCCACCCCAAGATGAGCTAACCAACATTGGATAAATCGGGTGCCAGCTGCAATCCCTCACCGTAGATCTATGGTATTGCAGCTTCGCGACTTGGGCACCACTAACCTGCCAAATTCATCAAAACGTACAGCGATGTAGGCAAATGAGTCTTCAGGTGGAAGAAAAACAGCTGTAATTGTGCAAACATTATGAATGTGGATCCCAATAATGCAAATGCGTTTTCTCTTAGGGTAACTAGCAATGCAAAAGGTTCTCTTCTACCAACAACTTAAGTTTCATTTTTTTTTCTAGTCAAGATTTCATTTTCATTGATGACACTTTTACCCTACTGCCTGTACCACCTTTACCAGTCGGGACCGGCAAAACCAGACCATTCACACTAGCCCGTACCAGCAAAACCATGTTGTTCCATCTACGCTAGCCCGTACTATAACAAACCAAGATATTCCACTCAGCCCAGACCACTAAAACCGCACAGTTTGGCAAAATTTACTTCTAACGTTTTTTTTTTTTTTTTTTTTTCATTTCAAAAGTGACTAAGTTGGAGGTTTCGTCCATAAATGCAACCGCAAAAGGGTTTTGAGAATTTCTACATGCAGACTTCTCATAATTGCACATACCAAATCATAAACATAGATGATGGAGTCATGAGATCCGGTGTAGATGTACTTTTGCCCAGTGCTGTTGATGATAGAGAGAGAATATTAATCATTAAGTTCTGATAGCCGGAAAGATATAAGAAAAAAGAAACTTAAAGCAAGAGTGTGTGTGGTGTGTAACGGAGAAGCAGAGTAAGGAATAGATGCATTTAGGGTCCTACCTGTATTGTGGCGAGAAATAACAGCGGATGAGGGTACGCAAGACTGAATGACCTCTATATGTAGCAACTGATTGATCATAGGGATGCTTGAAATCTCTGGCTTGCTGAGGGTAGTCCATCCATCTGTAGTCCCATTCATAGTTCCTGCGTCCTCGATAGCTGAAAGACACCAGAAGAGGACTTAAGTACTGTGTCTTTAAAGGAAATTATTGTGAACCTAGTATGCATATTCAAGAAATGGGACAATATATTACATCGGGTGGGGGGGGGGAGCTTAGGCCTTAAAATGCGCTCTTTTGGTCATGGGTGCTTCTTTCGGCTATGGAGAGAGAGAGAGAGAGAGGATTCTTTTTTTGTGGGCAAAAACTGTGCACATATAGAATTTATGAAATACAGTGATTGGTTAGGAATAGCTTGGGTAGCATTTCTTCATAACTTCCTTATTTTCACAACCTTAATTTAACTATTCATGTTCTGTAGGAGGATGTCTTAAGATGAGGCTCTATTTTTTAAAATAAAAGTATATCATCAAAATGCATAATCATCATAAGCTACAAAATATATTACTTATTTTTGGAAATATAAAGATGTCCCAGAATCTTGATAAAAATTCTGCAAAATTACATTGAAAGTTCCAGTTTCACTTCAGATACTCAAGACAAGCTGAAATTTCATAAACTCAACCAAAACTCAGTAACATGAGAGAGAAGCAAGCATGCAAAAAAGACATACTTTAAATGTAATATTCATTAATCTACTAACACCAGGAAACTCATTCCACGTCAAAGATTGAAATGCAAGCCTCAAATCAATAATCAAAATATTAAGATAGTAGGCTAGGCAGAGTCTCAATGAATCGTACCAAGTCGAATTAGACGACATTTTGCGTAGATCCCAGAGTTTGATAGCTTGATCTTTACCATTAGATATTAAATAACGGCCATCTCCACGGCTATCAATAAAGGTAATGCCTTCAAGGTGACCCATAAGCACCCCTGCTGGCTTGCCTTTGGCTGTAAAGCAGCGCCTATCCCAAACCTTTGTGGTACAGCAAGTTATCATAGAATAGTTTATTTGAAACAAACATGAGAAAGAATTTGACTTTTTGTTAAGTTCAGCAATTTAGCACACAATGTTTCACGGTTCAATATTCACCATCCACACCACAAAAGAAAAATTGGAGTACCACTTTTCTTGTATCTTTTTCCCTCTCCAAAGGAATTCTGTATTGTGCACAATAAATTAAACACCAAATTGGTATCCACTGTTGGCATTGTGGTCAACATTGCAAAAAATATTCTTGAACAGTACAGAAAAAATGTCTCGTATCTGGATAGCAACAATGAAGAGAAAGAGGATAAAAATAATAAAAAAAGAGAAGATAATATCTGTTCTTGGCTCTTAAACATGTAAAGTTTCTTATCCCTATTAGTTGAAATTATTTTGTTTGGTAAGTCAATATTTTGCTAAACCAACAGAAAGGGACCACCTACAACATATCAATCATCCTTATAAAAACATATATATATATATATATACATATATATAAATCCGCCTATCTATCATCCATTTGCACAACTAACAAGCACATAACCGGGTGTATATGTAAAAATGGAAGGTAGATGCTGTACTTGGCGGAATACGTGGTATATACCTAGTGTAGCATCTAAAAGACCCGAAGGAAGGTACTTCAATATTGCTCACAGATGCATATCAGATCAGAGAGACCAAATCAAAGTTTGATGTTATTATATTGGATATATCGATGTCCAGTTGCTAATATTTGATTTTATAACTTTTAATAACGCACATTGTGCCTGTATCATTCTGCATGATTCTAGGGATTTGTTAACACCATTATTGGCCTACTTAAGTGAGTTTATCTCTTTGAGTAGAGCACCATACAGAGACACTGAAGAATCCGTCGCTGAAGTTCAACAAGAAGAATGGAGGCAAAAAGTGATGTGGACAGATGATGAACTCAGAGTAAACTGTTCCAGAGGGATCAGCAGCTGTATCTAGAAAATTTCAACCTATCAGGCAATCTAACAACGAACGAAACACTTCACGCGGAGATGGAGAAGGTCAGTGTGATCACTATAGTAGCCATAGCCACACTAGTGAGATGCTGGAAACACTCAGGGTAAACTAGCTAACCGAATACCTCGAAGAACAGAAAGAAAAACTTATCAGGCTCTTTCAAATCAGAGACAAGGATGCAGAAATGGGGCTCCAAGCCATTTTACTAAAGAACAAGTGGAAAACCTACACCGCCATATCAAAATGCCCTCATCCACTTCATCTGTAACCACTGGAGTAGGCACAATTAGAATCCCAATCTTAACATTAAATCTTTTTTCATGTTCCCCCACTGAATGCAATTACTCATGAAAATAACTATTTTGTTGAATTCTGTCCTTTTCAGTCGAGTCAAATTCAGAAGCTATCATCCAGTTGGACAATTGGCAGTGCTAGGATTCATTATGGACTTGAAGAAAAAGAGAAGGACACAAAAAAAAAGTAAAAAAAAAAGTACATATGCTGGAAATGGTTCACGCTGTCATGTTTTCCATGAATGTCCCAAAGTATTAGTAGGCAGATGTTATATTAATAGCCATCTAAATCTTCTTTATCTATTCTCACTAAACAATATCCAAAGTCATCAAATTTAAATTTTCTTCTAAACTTGACCCAAGAGCAAAACCCAAAGGGTTGTCAATGCTACTGACCGCAAAATAAAAAAATGATGTCGCTGGAGGTGTGAGTTTTTTAGGACACTTCATATTACTCGCATAATTCGCTTCAGAGGGAGAAAATAATCATGAAGCTCATAAATTGGACATAATTAATTTTCCGACACTGACAAATTTCAATGAACCAAAAGCTGCAACTACATCCATCACATCCTGATTTCTACTACAATTAACAGAGAAGATCCTAACTAATACACCAATGACACAGCCACGAGAACTTATGGAGTTGCAACTACTCATAATTACAATGTTATGTGTCTATTATAGGAAAATGCCCCTTAAGGAAATAAACAGATCATGAATCTATTCACAAACAAAGACGCTCACGCAGCATCTCTCCCAAAGTGCCCCACAGATAATCACAGAAATGCTACTAGTCCTAAGCTTAATCTGGATGTGCCAATTTCCATTTGACAGCTACATGCACTTACCATCGAATCTATAAATTTATTTCCTCCAATCTCTCAGCTTCTTTTTTAGTGTTCACCTCAAATCTGTGCAGTGTTTTATTACCCAAAAAAAACTGAGGAGGCTGTACTTGTTTATGAATGGAAAGATATTCTTTTAATAAACAGGCTCATAGACAAAATAGTACACAGAGATTGGCTAAGTTGCCACAAGACAAGCACTAAATGGGTGTTTCACTGTGAATTATGGATCTATTGAGGGTAGCAAAAGGTTCTACAAAACTTATGGGATTGGCTATACTGAAACATCGTTCCTCTTGCTAAGCTCAATACTATTTGAATCTGACTCACTCGCAAGTAAATTCTGGTTGGCCTTTGTATCAGCTCGATTCATATGGCGATCTTGAAGAAGTTTGCGTAAGCCAACCACCAGATTCTGAGGAGAAATTGCAACTGAACCGTATATAAGCTCAACAAGTTACTCTATAATTTAATACATTTTAGAGAGCTAGGTTTGATCCTTTTCAAGAGTGACTCGGAATTATGATTATGTTCAAGGTCAAGCAGATAACATGTTGCTTGTCAAATACTGAAAAGATGGAAAGATAATGATCTGAATAGCTAACATTGATGATATCTGAATCTCTGGTCATAATTTTTTTTGGATGCAGATTATGGCAAAGGAATTTCAGTTTAGGGACCTTGGAGCACCGAAATACTTCCTGGATTGCAAGAAGTAGGAAAGTATTTCTATGTCACCAAGGGAATACCTGTATGCTTGAATGAAAAACAAGTGAAAATCCAAATTGAACTTTGACAGTTAGAAAACAAATACTAGGAGATTTGGTTTATAGTGGAGTCACCGACAACCTGCCGGAAAAGATCATTTATCTCTCACAAACAAGACCGACACTGCTTTTGTTTTAAGCTTCGTAAACAAGAACAAGCAATCAGTGAGCCAAGCACATCTTGATCTATGAACATAATACTGAAATATTTCAAGCAAACACCTAGAAAAGGCCTTTTTCTTTTGTAATAATGATGATCGAAAATCAATGGTGCACACAAATGCAGACTGACCGGTTCAACTGATGATAGGAAGTCAACTTCTGGTTATTCTGTACCGTAATCTGTCATGAGGTAATTTGGCAACCTGGAGCAGCCAAAAAAGAATATGTGGTGGCAAGATGTAGGGCAGAAGTTGAATATAAGGCGCAGCAAAGGAATTTGTGAAGTTATTTGAATAAAAAGACTGTTAGCAATTATAAGCCTATGCAATTCTGTTGTGATAAAAAACAACCATCAGCACAGCTCATAAATCTACCATCATAATCAAACAAAAAATACAGAGGTAATAGGTATACGGACAATTCATTGAAGAGAAGCTGGATGGAAGTATCATCAAGGTTGAATATGTGCCCACTGCTTACAACTAGCTAGCTGGCATACTTTCAAAAGGAATAACATGACAAATATTTGATCTTCTAATCAACAAGCTTCAGCTCATCAAGATCTAAAGCCAAGTTTGAGAGGAGAATGTCAACAGATCACAACAGATCTGAGCAACTGTGTAACTACTAATGTGCATAGGCACACTTTTAACTTTTGCATGGCTTGAGGCTGTTGACAAGAGGTTTTATCCATTTCAAAGGCTATCTTACACATTTGGCTTACTGAGCAGTGGGTAATTACGTGTTTGTTACGTATGGGCGTCAGAAGGCAAAGAATTAATATAGCTGGAATCCTTTTATTGTTATTTCCTTTTCAGTTGGTTGTTATTTCCTTTTGGGTGTCTTTCCTTTCAGTTGGTTTATTTTAGTAGCTGGATTTAATATTATTCTTAGGAGAGTCGGCCCGTGGGCCTCGTGGAAAACCTATTTGATGTCTTTGTGAGTCTGGATTATTGGGATGAAATTTCTGAGTTGAGCAGCCTTTAGGCGTGGGACGGAAGAGTGCTTCCGTAGTGATTTCTTGTGTTTGTTGGTTGACCCATCCCTTTAACTCTAACAATTTGGTCCGACCTGCCGGATCATGACGAGATCGGAGGAGAAAATTGCAGCGTTGGAGAAAGGGGTGGAAGCCCTGAACACCGATGTGGCTGAGATGAAAGGCTCCATCTCCGCAATCACCACTTCAATTGCGGATATCCATGCCCTTTTACAGTCCATGGCCCACGGCAAAGAGCCCGTGCTCGAGGCTTCTTCAGCGGCCCACACGGCTCCATTACCTACAGCGAACATTGCGCCTGCCCCTGCCGCAGCTCTTCGTGGCAATCTTAGGATGGAATTACCCGCCTTCACAGGGGAAAATCCATCATCATGGATATCCAGGGCTGACCAATTTTTCTGCATTGAGAACATAGCAGAGGATATGAAGCTTGAATACGCCCTGATCGCCATGGACGGAACTGCCCTCCAATGGCTTCAGTGGCTGCGCAGGCGTCTACCAAATCTGAGTTGGCGGCGATTCACTGTTGAGTTACTTAAGCGATATGGGGAGGATCCCCGTGCTAACCCGTGCGAGATGTTGGCCCTAACGCGACAGACGGGAACGGTGGATGACTATGTGGAACGTTTCATTGGCCGCATGACGGCGGTCCCTTCACTTAATGATGCCGATGCTTTGGGGCTGTTCCTCAGTGGGTTAAAGGAGGAAATTCGGGTGAAGATACGGTCTAAGGATGCGGAAGACATTGTCGCAACTATGCATCTAGCCCGGGAAATTGAACATGAATTAGCGGCGTTCGCTCAACTGCCCTACCGCCAAGCACTTGCACGGCAGTTCTCATCGGGTAAGCCTCCTCCCCCTTCCAATTATACGCGATCGACTGGTGTCTTGGCACCCAAACCGCCTGTTCCTGGGTATGGGCGGAATCATGAGCCGTCACGCTCAGGCGATTCTCACCCGGCATCGCACGTACCAATCGAGTCAACTGGATCCGTGAACCAGGGTCCGAGGCAGCCCCGCCAAATGTCCCAGTCAGAATACCGAAATCTTCGTTCCAAGGGGCTCTGTTTTAGATGTCGGGAACCTTATACTCCCACCCATGTGTGCGCAAATCGCTCTCTTCGTGTGATGGTGGTAGACGACGATGAAGTTGACGCTGGAGAATTTGTTCAGCCTGCAGAAGCAGTAGCTGTGGAGGATCCTTCCCTCCAGGCTCTTCGGGTGTCACAAGCAACTGCTTTCGGGTTCGATGGTCCCAAAACAATGAAGCTCGTGGGAGTTATTGAAGAGAAAGAGGTGATTGTGATGGTAGACAGCGGGGCGACACACTGTTTTATTTCGCCGGCTACTGTGGAGGCACTGGGTCTCCCTAAGGACGATTCATTTACACTTCCGGTCACCTTGGGAGATGGCAAGGAAATCCGCACGATGGGAGTGTGCCCCAAGGTCACGATGGATATGGGATCAGCCCAATTCGTGTTTTCAGCCTATGTATTCCCTGTGAGCGGGGTCGATTTAATTCTTGGGGTCACGTTCCTAGCCGCTCTAGGTGAGGTCAGCGCAAACTGGGCTACCCAGACACTGAAATTCTGGGCCAACGGGCAGCAAATCTGTTTACAAGGGAATGCAGGGTTAGCTCGACGACAGATTTCAGCTGCTTCCTCCTTTAAACTGACGGAGGTCGAGTCATGTTGGGTTCTTTGGCAGTTGGAGCTGTCTCATGCTGAATTGGGGTCCGTGACAGCCATGGTTCCCGATATTCAGCAGCTCCTCGATGAGTTTCCCCAGGTTTTGACACCCCTACCGGGCTTACCACCACGCAGGGATTGCGACCATTGAATCCCGTTGCAGCATGGGGCAGCCCCTGTGTCAGTCCGTCCGTACCGCTACAGTGCAACCCAAAAAACGGAGATAGAGCGACTGGTTGAAGAGATGTTGTCTGCTGGACTGATCCAACCAAGCACAGGGCCTTATTCCAGCCCGATTTTGCTGGTTCACAAGAAGGATGGGAGTTGGAGGTTTTGTGTTGATTACAGGGAACTGAATAAACGTACGGTGCCCGACAAGTATCCGATTCCAGTTATACAAGAGCTTTTAGATGAGTTACATGGGGCGGCATGGTTTACTCGGTTAGATTTACGGGCAGGGTATCACCAGATTCGAGTAGCGCCCGAGGATATCCACAAGACCGATTTCCGCACCCATTCTGGTCATTATGAGTTTGTGGTGATGCCATTTGGGTTGTGTAACGCCCCGTCCACATTCCAGGCAGTTATGAACGACTTATTTCGACCCCTACTCCGAAGGTATGTGCTTGTTTTTTTTGATGATATACTCGTATATAGCTCTGACTGGGACTCTCATATGATTCACCTACGAGAAGTGTTGAGTATTTTGGCAGCAGCATTTTTTGTAGTAAACCCAAAGAAATGCTCGTGGGGTCAAAGTTCTATTGATTATTTGGGACATGTGGTTTCAGCTGAAGGAGTGCAAATGGATCCCACTAAGGTGTTAGCAGTCTTACAATGGCCTACCCCACGGTCAGTGAAAGGTGTGCGTGGGTTTTTGGGTTTGACGGGTTATTATCGTCGGTTTATCAAGGACTACGGCAAGATAGCATTACCTCTCACTTCCCTTCTGCGGAAAGAGAAGACCGATCAACAGTTTGTTTGGGGGACCGAGGCGCAGGTTGCCTTTAAATCCCTCCAAAAGGCCATCACAACAGCCCTGGTTCTTGCCGTACCAGATTTTTCAGCCCCGTTTTGTGTGGAGTGCGACGCCTCGGGAAGGGGATTAGGGGCTGTCTTAATGCAGAATCGACGGCCGGTGGCCTACTTTAGCAAGGCACTCTCGGACCGCAATGCTTCCAAGTCGACATACGAGAAGGAGCTTATGGCCTTGGTGTTGGCCGTCCTTCACTGGCGACCCTACCTCTTGGGACTTCAGTTTGTGGTTCGAACCGATCATCACAGCTTGAACCACTTGTTACAGCAGTCCATTTCATCTCCGGCCCAGCAGTATTGGGTGGCTAAGCTCATAGGCTTTGACTTTGTGATTGAGTATAAGACTGGTGCCTCGAATGTGGCGGCAGATGCACTTTCGAGGCGTGATTCAGAACTTCGTTGTGAGGCAGTTTCTATACATCAGTGGGTGGAATGGGCGGCCTTGAATAAGGCCGTGCGTGAGAGTCCAACCTACGCACCTGTGATTCGAGCGATTGAGAGTGGCAAGTTTGTGGCTCAACCGTACTCCTTGATCGGGGGAGTCTTGTATTTCAAGGGTCGTCTAGTGGTTCCTCCCACTCCTGAGTGGACTCGTCGGTTGTTGCAAGAGTTTCATTCTACTCCAACAGGGGGTCATGCCGGCGCATACCGCACATACCGACGCCTGGCGTCTAACGTCTACTGGCCTAGCATGATGAAGACAGTGACGGGGTTTGTGGCTGAATGTTTGGTTTGTCAGCGCAGTAAATCAGATTCTCGATCACCAGCAGGCTTGTTGCAGCCATTACCCATTCCGGATCGCGTTTGGGAAGATGTAAGCATGGACTTCATTACAGGATTACCTCGTTCCCACCACTTGGATGTCATTTTGGTGGTGGTGGATCACTTGTCCAAGGCTGCTCACTTTATCGGCCTCACCCGTCCTTTCACCGCTCGCGTGGTGGCCGCTTCCTTCTCACGAGAGATCGTCCGTCTTCATGGAATTCCTCGGTCGATCGTCTCAGACCGTGATCCAGTTTTCACGAGTTCCTTTTGGAAGGAGTTATTCAGGGCTACGGGTACGAAGCTGCGCATGAGTTCAGCATATCACCCAGAGACGGACGGGCAGTCCGAGGTGATGAACCGCTGTTTGGAGACGTACTTGAGATGTTTTGTTTCTGATCAGCCGAAGCGGTGGGCGCAGTGGCTGCATTGGGTTGAGTATTGCTTCAACACCAGTTTTCACTCCGCCACGGGATGTACGCCTTTTGAGGCCGTGTACGGTCGTAAGCCCCCTGTTCTATCTCAGTTTTTGCCGGGCAAGGTACGCGTTAAGGCTGTCGCGGATGACCTCCTGGAGCGAGATTCAGTGTTGCGTCATCTGCACTTCCATTTGGAGCGAGCTCAGCAACGCATGGCTCGGGAGGCAAATAAGCACCGTCGTCACGTGGTCTTCGAGGTTGGTGAACGGGTGTTCCTAAAATTTCGGCCATATCGTCAGTTGACCTTGTTCAAGAAGCTTCATATTAAGTTGGCTCCCCGATATTTCGGTCCTTTTGAGATTTCAGAAAGGGTAGGCTCATCTGCATACCGATTGATATTGCCCGAGGGCTGCCGATTGCACCCCGTTTTCCACATTTCCCAGCTAAAGGCGTCCTCGGGCGAGCATGGAGTTGCAACGACGATACCTCTGGATTTTTCAGATGAGGGGGCAGAATTCTGGCCAGACCGCATACTGCGGGTGCGACAGGTGTGGAGAGGTGACGAGCGTGTTTCGCAGTTTTTGGTTTCATGGGTGAATCGTCCAGAGGAGGAGACAGTTTGGGTCGATGAAGAGTTGTTCCGTGCTCAGTTTCCAGACTTTAGCCTTGGGGACAAGGCTGTTCTTGAGAAGGAGGGAATTGTTACGTATGGGCGTCAGAAGGCAAAGAATTAATATGGCTGGAATCCTTTTATTGTTATTTCCTTTTCAGTTGGTTGTTATTTCCTTTTGGGTGTCTTTCCTTTCAGTTGGTTTATTTTAGTAGCTGGATTTTATATTATTCTTAGGAGAGTCGGCCCGTGGGCCTCGTGGAAAACCTATTTGATGTCTTTGTGAGTCTGGATTATTGGGATGAAATTTCTGAGTTGAGCAGCCTTTAGGCGTGGGACGGAAGAGTGCTTCCGTAGTGATTTCTTGTGTTTGTTGGTTGACCCATCCCTTTAACTCTAACAGTGTTGGCTGCAACTTTCTATCATATGTCTAGATGCAGAAAACCATTTTTAACCTATCTTTCTGGTGGTATCCATATGTTTTCTGTGCAGGTTTGAAGCAGGCCAGAGATTAAAGAGCTATAGCAGATGAAGTGGTGCCTCAACATCTTAACATGGAGAACAAACACTTGACTCTTTACATTCTTCAAGAGAAGAAGGCAGAGATCCTGTGGAGAAGATCAAGTCAGACGTTCGAAGGAGTTTGACATTCAAAACGGAGTTCAAAAGAGTTGATTAGAAGGCGAGGTGGTATCACAATTAATCACTCAGTCACACAAAGGGCAAAGATTGGTTGATGAATTTAAAAGGGAGATTTAAATTGATTGTGATATATTTTGTAAAATTTGTGAAACTAAAATAGTGAATTGTTTCTTTTTTCTGGGTGTGGCTTCAGGCACGTAGGATACAGTAGTATCCAAAGTTCGTCAACAAATTTTTTGTATTGGTTGTTAAGTTTGTGCTGCTTTTTTTCTCTGGTGTTGCAAACTAATGTACAAAAGCTACTGTTAACTGCAACACAAAACCAATTCTGCACTGTTACAATAGATTCTTTCAAAATCAAATAAGATTTGATTTTATTAGAAGACTAAATCATTGAGAACTACTTATGTTGTGTCTATATCAGCATGTCCAGCTGTTAGGATTTGATTTAACTTAATTTTTATAACATTGTGTTTGTAACAATCCATGTGGTTCTAGGGATAATAGATTAGGCTTGGCCAGCAAAAGTGAGTTATCTTCCATAGTTCCATTGACTAAAACAATGCAGGATTACTATTCATACATTGTTAAAAAAATATCATTACATACCGGTCAATACTGGCTATGCAGAACATATAAGTTCAAGACTATCATGGGATAAGGCCAGATGAGCAGCATTGAATTACTGAAACTCGTTTATTATAACTAACACTGCTAAAGTTACCATGCTGTAACAAGGATTTACCTTGCAAAAATCATCGTCGCTCCCAGAATAGATGAGATGGCCACTCTCATCGGCAAAACATACAGTGTTGATATCCGACTGCGTTGAAACATGAAATACGCCTTGTTAACTTACTGTTAGTTACTAGCCTGACAATCTTTTATGTGACTATACAAGTTTTGGAAAATAAAACACAACTATTATAATATCATCAAGCAAACAGATAATACCAAAATCACCCCTAAAATAAATATAAGCAATGCAAATTAGCAGATGATAACAGCTGTCTATCCATTAGAAAGCAATCTAAAAAATAATTAAGTTAAGTTGACATTTTTGCAAACTACGAAGCCAAAGCAACACGTTATAAAGAGTTCAGTTGCTTTCAAGTGGTGTCTAGCATTTGTCTAACAATGAGATGTTTTCATTAAAAAAAGTGAGATATAACATATACTGAGATGTTTTTCTAATACAAAATTTTTTTTAGGACATTCCCCAACAGAGTAAAGGAAATCAAACAAACAGAACGGCCGGGGGAGGGGGGGTGCAATTCCACTGGACCAACAATCCATTAGGATAAATGAAAGCTCTTCCGGTGGAGAACAAAGAAATTGAATAACCTATCACACCCTTTTGCCTCATAAAACCATGTAACTGACCTGTTTGCATGAGATTACAAAAGAAAATATATATAGCAACAACAGCACTACCATGTGAGCAGAAATTCGAAGAGAGAGTTTTTTTGCTTCGAGGTCATACACATATATATCCCCGTTGCTGCTTCCAGCAACAAGTTCTTGCCCGTCAGTTGAGAATTTCAAAGAGAAGATCCCAAAAGAATATCCCCCATCATCTGGAGAAGAGAGATCCAAACCATCATGGACTTCCTGCATGAACAGAAGTCTTTTTTAACCAGCTATTTACAAGGAAAAATTCAATTACCAGATCACCCGACCTATGGAAACTCAAAATACTCTCAGGACGAAATTGCAAATGTAAAGAATAGTCACAAATAAGGTACAAGGATGAGGCATAGATCTTAGCAAAACTTCTAAGTGCAATGTGGAGACAAAGTGCTGCATGTAAATAAGCATAGTAAAACAGAAAATAAGCCATGATGCAATAGGTTTAATCGTTGTCAATAAAAAATACTGATCCTCAAAGCAAGCGCAATTACTTTAAGATGCAGAAAAATAATGGCGGTGAAATAGTGAATTGGAAAATATACAAGAAAAGCGACTATTCCATACCAATTAACAGAAAGCAGCCAAGATCACTATTCATCACTTTGGATGACCCTGGTTAGAAACATAATTTAATAACATAGCATGTTCCTAAGCCAGAATCAACAAAGCTGAGACTATAAAGCCTGCCTCAATAACCAAGAACTTCACATGCCAAAACTGTAACCCTTAGCCCATGATTAGTATATAGTAGCTTCAGATACACCGAAAATAAACAAGGAAATTTCATACAGTGATGTTTGCAAGGGACTCTCTCGTGGCAGATCCAGCATTTACAATATGGATAATAGGTGACATGCTAGCGTAGACCTGCATAAATTCAATTGAAACAGATATATATTAAGACCAGCAAAACCCAGTTTGCAAAATAATAGGAAGTATCATGCATGAAATTTACTGCATAAAACCTAAGATGTGTTTCAAAACACAGAACTAGTCATCATCTTTATAATTGATATTTATGTAATGGTTACCTTCTATCTTCATTTTTATACTCAACAATTCCATGGGGAAGCAGTCACGCAGGCAGACTACTAAGTATGATTTAGAGAATAATCTAAATACAACACGAGAACTTACAAGGTGTCGTTGATCAGGAGAAAGGGACGTATCAGTGATCGTCCATCTTAGGCTTCTGGCAATAATATTCTTTTGAACTTTCCATTCTCTTTCCACATCGTATATTCTAATGTGACTTCCCTGCTCCACAAAAGTCAAAAAAAAAAGATCAGCAATCAAGAAAGAACATAAATGCCACACATTCTCTGGGAATTGCAAATAGTCTTCTTGAACAAGGTCAAGTTTTTATTGAATATCGTAAGTTCAAAACACCTCCTAAACACACTTACTAGTGTCATCAACAACAAAACTTTCAGTGTAATATATTTCAGTTAAACCATTATTGCAGAATGAAATAATACCTGAAATGCAGCAACAAAAAGTGATCCATCAGCAGAAAACTGTGATACATAGGCCCTAGTAGACATCTGGTCCACAACCCACGGACCCTTAACCGGCAAATATCTACTCAAAACATGACAACAATCTCCAGATGAGAACCTTCCTCTCCCTGACAGATTCGCCTCTCTACCTGACAACATCTTCACAGTTGAAACGGGAACCTCGCGTTTCCCAGGTAGAACTCGGCTCAGATTCTCATGTGGACCCGATTGGAGCTTCGTCAATTGAGAAATATCATGATCTACAGCATCTGGCTTTATGTTTGGCCGAGGACTACTACAAACCTCATCACTTGAGCCATCAAAACGCCCAGAATCTATCTCCAATTTG
Organism: Caryopteris x clandonensis; assembly: GCA_028749325.2. NCBI lineage: Eukaryota > Viridiplantae > Streptophyta > Magnoliopsida > Lamiales > Lamiaceae > Caryopteris > Caryopteris x clandonensis. The sequence continues at coordinate 23,392,828 of JAPYKT020000001.1, forward strand.
CTAAAAGTATACCCCATATTATCAGTGTATGTGTCTTCCGTTGTAAACCACATTGCACCCGAGAAAATTTGTGTGTTGGACACACCTGGAGAGCTGATTATTCGTATAATTGGCACTACAATTCATGCCAAACCAGCAGATACCTGTGATTGGAGCCTAACATTTTAATTCTTTTTCCTGTTTGGTGCAGAATTTCATTTTAGTGTATGAACACACCACACCTAGTCATTGCAATGCACTCTCGTATGATTGTAATAATTTTGTTTGAAGATCTACTAAATTTACGAACCAATATAGCGGTTTAAATCATCACACAAGTTTAAAGTTTAATTCTTTACAGCAGGCTTCACTAGAATGGCCTACAATCCGGAAAATTCGGGAGGAAGCGCTTCTTCAACCAAAAATCACTCCAAAAAAGAAATAATTAGACGAAAGGTAACAAAATACCACAACGTTTGAATGAACACAGCCAACAGAGAACTAAAAGAAGAATAACAAGACTTTGTGACCGCTCAATAAAGAGCTCCTGACTTTAATCATATGTTCAATTACTCACCACTTACCTCTGCAAACCTTTTCTTGAATTTGGCTGATAATGAAAGAAGAATTATGGTTTCTAAAGGGATTTATATATTCTGGTGGATGAAATAAGTGTGATAAATAATCGGTTTGTTAGTCCTTATCTTTTTTCGTGATATTTTTGTTTTGAGATTGATAAAAATAGATTTTTTTTTTTTAGATAAGATAAATAGAATAGAAATGAATATTAATATATCGTTACGAACCACGAGAGAGCAGCGGGGAGCGGGCGACAATAATATATATATATAATTTTATTTTATTTTTGTCATTTTTCCGCCAAAATTGTTTATTAATTTTTAATTTTAAAAAAAAAAATTGGATATTATTGGAGGTGGGGATGTGGGATAGTACATAAATGGTTGACCAATAACCTTCTTTTATTTTTTTATTTTATTTTAATTTTTTACCTTAATTTTAAAAGCTTATAACTTTTACGTCTCAACTTATTTTTTCATGAAAAATATATCAAATAATTTATTTTTTCAAAATCTTTAATTTGATATCCATATTGAGTATATAAAAATAATTTTTTAAAAATATAAAATATTTTTAGATTAATTAATATATTTGATATTTAAAATATTTTTATATAAATAAAACTGTGAGATTTTTATACAAAATAAAATTATATTTTATATATCACGAATTTTTATTTTAAAAAAATATATTATTATTTTATAAATTTATTTATTTATTAAATAAAAGTAACAAAATCTCACACAATGTGATAATGCGATACAAAACAAAATGCAAAATATAATAATTAAATTAGTATTAATTATAATTTACTAGCTATTATATTATTATAAATATTACAAATCGTGCAACGCACGGGAGGAATACTAGTAATATATAATAGTAGTAATATATAAAAGGTGAATGATTTGGGCCAACATTGACAGCTTGTCATCTAAAGTATATGGGCCGATCCATAACAAATTTGGCCCTCTCTCTTTCCCTCTGTCACAGGGCAGATTTTCTCTCACTTGCTATCTGATTTTTCCCAAACCCCACTAAAAACCCTAAATCGAGATAATGAATAAGAAAAAAATGCATACAAACCCTTTCTTTTTCAGGTCCCTATAATGAGTCGATTGTGGAAATTTACAGATTTTCAGAAATGCTTGATAGTCGCTCGTTTCTCTCTCTACTCCCATGAGAGAATCACAAAACCCTCAGTCCCAATCCGTTTCATTTGTCACTATGCAACTCAAACGCCTCATACCGATGGAAACCAAACGAAGGTCACCGATGTAGCATCCTTTTCAGATATATGGAGCTATAGTTCTGCAGAGACAATTGTAAAAAAGGATCTGCGAGAAAAAGTTTCCAGATTGAAGGATGAGCTTTTGAGTCAGTATGAGGATGTGGATAAAATTGATAAGGTTTTGGAAGAACATGGTGTCGCGCTTTTCCGGAGATATTCCGATGGATCTGCTGTGCTTGAGCTCTTCACACAGCTAAATTTATTTCCCTCTTTAGCTATGGAGGTGAATTATTTTCTTTTCTTTTTTTCCAAATCATACTTGGTTCTTGTTTTAGGCGTGATTATGAACATCTTCTTTGAAATAATGGTTGAAAAGAAATACGAGTCCATAGTTGGTCAGTTTTCTTCTTTTCCCTGCGTTTTTTTATTGCTGTTATTGCATGGATGCGGGGGATTCACCGTGATACATGCTCATGAACACACATTTTTGTTGCTTGATCAATCATTTTGGCTGTATCCTATCCATTGCTTTGGACTTCTTTCTAATAGAAAACGGGGTTTGATATTTGTAGCCAAATTAAAAGCTAAACAAAAGAATTCCAGTGATTCATTGTGAAGGGAGGAACTTATAAATTATTGACATTCAAAACACTTAATTCATGTGGAATATGACCCTGAGCCTTAAAGGCATATGATGCAAGTCCGATTCTTTCATCTTTTGCTATTGGAATTCTGTCTTAGAATATATATTAAATCAAGGGCAATGGAGAAGAGGAGAAAGTTTTCCTTCATAGTTAATCAATACAAAGAAGAGAAAATCCTATTTTATGGGCCAATTTTTATAAAACGATATTCCCCTAGGAATCTTCCTAACTAAAATTGTTATTGCACTCCAACCTAGATATACTATATTTTTTCTGTATTATGATTGAGTTTAGTGGGTAAGTGAAAACATGGTTTCCGTAATATCTCATTTGCTAAACATATGCTTCTGTTCAGGTTCTCGAGTGGAGAAGAAAACAGCTGGACTATGCCGCTCCCATGACTGTGGAGGAGTACTCAAAGGGCATTAAGATAGCTGGTAGATTAAACAATATTGATCTTGCAGTTGAACTGTTTAACGAGGCCTCCAATAAACAACTGAAGGGAACATCTTTATTTAATGCTCTCATGTCTTCTTACTCATATAACGGTTTAATTATGAAGTGTCAGTCATTGTTTCATGATTTGAAGTTGGACCCCACATGTGTTCCATCAATCATATCGTACAACATACTAATTTCAGCATTTGGTCATCTGATGCTTGTTGATCACATGGAAGCAACTCTTAGGGAGATTAGGGATTTAAACCTTACCCCAAATATCAATACATACAGGGGCTTAATTACTGGTTACATTACAGCATGGATGTGGGAAGAAATGGAGAGCACTTACAGGGCAATGAAAGCTGGCCCGATCAAACCTAACCTTGATATTCATCTGCTGATGCTTCGAGGATATGCACTCGCTGGTAAGCTGGAAAGGATGGAAGAAATGTATGAGATAGTAAGGGGTCACGTTGATCACAGGGAAAAGCCATTGATTAGAATCATGATACATGCATACTGTAGGAGTTCTGATGCTGCTAGGGTTCAAAAGGTTGAACAGCTGCTCCAGAAAATTCCAGTAAACGAGTATAGACCTTGGTTAAACGTGAACTTGATTTGTTTATATGCAAAGGAGGATTTAGTGGAGAAAATGGAAAATTCAATTAATGAGGCATTTGAGCATAAAATCAATGTCAAAACAGTTGGTGTGATGAATGAGATCATTTCGAGCTACTACAGACAAAATGCGGTGGAAAAGCTTGCGAACTTTGTGCAGCGTGCACAGAGTGGAGGTTGGAAAATTTGTCGGTCTCTTTACCACTGCAAAATGGTAATGTACGCTTCACAGATGCGTCTTTCTGAAATGGAATGGGTTCTTGAAGAAATGTGTGGATTAAATATGCACAGGTCAAAGAAAACATTTTGGATATTGTTGAAGGCATATGAGAGGTGGGGTGAAAGAAGAAAGCTTGAGCAGGTTGTTGGAATGATGTGGAAACATGGGTATAATGTACAATTTAGTGCATGCAATTCATTTTGATACTTAAACCATTAGCAAAGTTATGTCAAAAGTTGCTGAGCAATAAATAATGGTAGTTCAACCCTCGTCATCAAAGATGTCATTCAGATTCCATCAAATTCATAGGTAAGCTTTATCATTAGCTATCATCTTGTATTTCTCTTATTTTTTTAATTACAAGTTTTCTGGTTGTTCAATATGCAGTCTTCAAGTTTCTACCTAGTAAATTAATTTATTAACATAAATGAGCTTCACTATAAAAATGTCACACCTTGCTTGGTTTTATTTTCCAATCGTCCTGGGGAGATTGTTCTAAGAGAATGTATTTTGTGGAGGGATTGGAGAATGTGCTAAGATTCAAAATATGTTTGGATGTTTTGTTGGAAAAATTGAGCTGATATAATCTTGAGAGACATTCTGTGTGTGTGTGAGTGTGTGTTTAGATTTCTTGTCAATATTCTTTTGTTGTAACTAATGGGGTTTAAAATAAATGATATTTTTTGGGAATGAAAATATACTGTCATACATATTCTTCTCCTTTGAAAATGCGAATAGATATTCGAAAAGAAAAGTGAAATAGAGTGTTGGGGTGTGATTTTGTGTGAGCTTAGATTTTTTTTCATTTACAAAAATTGAGGAATTTCATAGGCATCGACACTTTTGCAAATCTTAGTATAATTTTTTTATTTTTTTTCTATATAATCAAGCACGCCCTTAGCTTTTCAACAACTTTTTGTTTTGTTCTGTGAAATTACGCTTAAATAAAATAAATTGAGAGAATGGGTAGCATTAAAATCCTAATAATGGTACAAATATTTCTTTTCCTCTACTTTATTTTCTACTTGTCTTGTAAGCAGTTTCCCCTCTTGGTGATTAAACTAATTTTACTAACCACTTACGTAGTTTTGTATCTTCTGATCTATATTTTCAGTTTCATCTTGTATTTCTCTGTTTTGATTTATGATACATATGTATGATAATGGTACTACACTTGAACTGCTAAATGTTTTGGCATGAATACAAGTGATGAATCCAAAAAGTAGAAGACAAAGGTGGAATAGGAAAAAATGGAACAGATATTTGAACGCTAGTTAGAAACAACTGGACCAGTATAACGAACGTTAGTTATATTCATTGGCTTATTATTTAAAATATAATAGGGTTCCGCAAGTAAGAGAAATCATGAATCATACGATTAAGAGAAATCATGAATCATACGATTCCTGCTACCGGTGGCATATCAAGAAGGAAAATTGTTATCCCATCCTTGTATGTCCTTGCTATAATGATTGTAGTCTCTTTCATCATACTTAAGCTCTTTCTCTTAACCTAGTTTTTCTCTATAATTTGTCTCCTCTTTGAAAAGTGTATCGACGATTGTGCAATAATTTTATGCAGGGCTATCATATAATTCTGAATGAACCATCCTGCGAAATAGGCTTCCCAGTCTGAGTTGCCGCTGTGTTGTAAAATACAGATCTCCTACTGGAGTGACTGAGGATACTTTGGCAGATCTAATATCTTTAAATTAGAGATGCTGTTAGAAAGCAATTCTTTTTGAGGATATTTTGCACATATTTGCAGCAAAATAAGATTCATTATTTTGCACATATTTTCTCTGATTGCTGCAATCCTTGTTTTGCTTTATATTTATGATGCTGACTCTTATAGCCTAATATGTTAGTCACCACAGAAATCAATTGGCCTTGTGTTTTTTGTAGACTTGGTCGTTTTAATTGTACAGGAATTGTCCCATTTTCTTATAATTAGTTTTATATCCTTAATCACAATAGAATGAGCTTAACAAAAGTTTGACACAGTAATAAGTATGTTTGTAACAATTTCTTCCATTTTACAATTTGCATCAATTCAAATGAGGAAAGGAAGGCGCCATTCAATCTTTATTTTTCCATCGAAACTCTTTTTGCACTTTCTTTTGTTATTCAATTTATGGTTTGTCATTTATAATCCTTTTTTTTTTTTGGTTTTATATGTATTGGAGCAAGTTGATGAATAAGTAATTCAGCAATAATTAATTGTTGAGGCGCAGGAAAGTGAATGAATAAAAGTTTGATTAGTGTGGTGGGGTGTCACTGTTATGGGCCTGCAGCATAAATCCAAAACAAATAAAGGACAAAAATCATCTAAAGCAGATTAAAAAAGCAATTATTGCATATGCATAATTGAATGTACTTTCATTTAATGCAATTTCTTCCACGTTTTATTTTGTTGCACTGCTTTTGGCTTTTCCTTATATCGACTTTCCTTCTTATATGTCTATCAAATTTTCTCTCTTTTCAATATTTTTTGAATTTCCATTTACATAATCTTAATTAATGCCTGTTAATTAGAAATTATAATAATAGAATTTTCAAGACAGGACTTCCATTTTAGAAAAGTTATATTTAATGTAAATTCTATAATTTTGTCTAAAATACACTTTTTATTAATAGCTCTAATATAAGTTGATAAATAAATTCCGACTCAAAACAGGAAAGGGCTAGGGTAAAAGGCCGAAACTTAATTTCAAGTGGTAAGGGTAGAGTTATTTATCTGTATTAATATAATAACATGATTATTTATAAATAGTAAAATTTCGTCAAAATTCAGGTTCTAATTTTAAAATGTAAGAGAAAAGAGAAGAAATTAAGAGATGTTTTTTTTCATAATTTTTAAATTGACATATTATATATAAAATTAATTTTGTTTTTTTAATCTGTAAATTGACAATTATATTGCATAGTTTAAAAGATATTATTAGTTTAGAAAAATGCAATATTCACTTTGATTAACTATTCAAATTAAATTTGTATATTCTCCATTGAAATATTAGTATTTTATTTGAAATACATACAAAAATAAATTAGATATTATTGTATGAAATGAAAACTTATTATATTTTATAATTCATTTTTTGAAAAAAAAATAGAAAATATTTAATGTAATTTTTTATTATCTAATTGTACTTCTTCATAAGAAAAAAATATTTTACAAATCGTGCATCGCACGATAGGTAAATTCTACTATGAAGTATTTTATTGAGTTGAGAAATTAGTCATAGAAATATAATTTTTTTTTTTTTCAATTTTTGGGAGAAAGTGAGTATGATAGAAGATTGTGGATGCATATTTGGGAAGAATGAATAGAAAGAAGAGAGACGTGTTGGAATACTGAAAAAATATTGTGGCGACCAAACACTAGTTAACAATTACTGAGAAGCTGCCAAACAAAACCACCAATGTAATGAAAATGACCTAATTATTTGGTACAAAGACCAAAAATTCGAGTGATCCCATAAACAAACAAACCATAATCAGACATAAGAAGTTAATAATGCAAGAAAACAAGGATGGCTTCTCATTACATTGTGTTACCAAACAAACCAAATATTCTTGCCTCTCAAACACCTATATTGTTATGGAATACTTTGTCAAAATAATTCTTTCCTTTTCTTTTTTTTCCCTAAAACTATTATAAATAATTAGTTGGTATATCCTTATTTAATATTATTTTAATTAGTAATTTATATTTATCATCTTTTAATTAATACTATTTATTCTTAATTTTTTTAATCTTAAAATATATAATAACAAAGTAGTCTAAAAATAATAATTTTATATCCATTTTTTAGCTTCCAAAAGTGAAAATATTTTGAAAAAAAGATGTGTTGTTTAATTTTAGTTTTCTTCTTTTCTCGAAAATATCTTTTAAATACAAATGATTTTTTTTTTTTTAATCAGCTTCTTACATCTTTTCGTAAACTTTAAATAAGATATTATATTTGAAAAATAAAATTATTCTGTTGATTATTATATTCTTTATACAAAAGTATATCTAAAATATATTATTAGCAATAAGCGGAAGATAAAAGCAGAGATTTCACAAGAACCGAATAGCAACTAAGCTGAATCGTGTGAAATTGATGTTTAGAGAAAAATGACAAAAATAGGTTTCAAGAGTGAAACAGCCGATGCAATAAATGCGACATTGAATGCATCTTGTTTTATTTGGATACTTGAATGAATCATCAACTCTCCCTGCAGACGTCTAAATGAATACATTCTTATTTATGGTTTAGGTTAAAGTGGGTGGATGAAAATTTTAATTTTAAATTTTTTAGATTTATGAAATAAACAAGACATTATATAGAAATAAATTATTTCTATCAGAGGAAATTGGATAATTTTAATCGGGTTAAGAAAAAAGATCAAAATATATAGTTTTATGAGGTCGTGGATAAATTGAATTAAAATGACAAAAACTTGAAGAAAAAAAATTAATTCTTGTAGGGTATTAAGGGTTTCCAATAATATGGTAAATGAGAGACGTTATTGGAAAGAATAAGGAGGTCCAAGCGCAGAGGCCATATTCAAGATGAAAGAATTAATCAAATCAAACATCCGATGATAGCGAGATACATTCACTGTTTGGGGTCTAACGTCCAATCATTTTTTGGTGGACGGGGCTCTTCCACTACTGCTTCACCTTTACAAAACATTTCCTCAAATCACTTCTCTATCCGACCAAAAAACTCGACGTCCCCAAAAATGAATCATGTTTTTACAACCGGTTCGAGAGTTGTCTGAAAGTAGAATCAAGATGGAATAAGATAGGCAGATTAGATATTCTGTTCCCAGACTGGATTTTTGCAAATTCTGGAATTCTAAATTTTCTATCTATAAGAATTTGCAAATTCATGGTCAAGTATGAAACTCACCAGGCCCAGAAGCTAAAACTACTGTGCTTTCATGGGCAATATCCCCTGTTTATATATGCACAATGACACACACATACATATACATATATATGTATACACATAATGCATCCGATATATTTCACCAAGCGTTACAAGAGTTGAAGAGCCTGGATATAAACAGAACAAAGATTATCTTAAAATTAGTTTAATAAAGGGAAAAAGTTTGGATTGTTACATATAAACACAAAAATTCTATATATTTCTAGAGCACAGTAAAACGAAAAAAAAAAACAGATGATAGCAGCATGGATTACCCCAATCCATGTATTCAATTAGCTTTTTATCCTAGTAGTATAGCCGGGGAAGAAGAACCAATCAGCCCCCGCACACAACTCCAATCGTCTCGTGATTCCATCCTTCAGATGGAAAAGAAGTTGTACTGTCAAAACACAAACGAGTACCAATACCGAGCCATCACAGTGACTGAGCTTCCGATATGGAATGCTTCTTCTACCAACCGATACCAGAGCAACGACCTTCAAATGCAGAGAACCGATACCCACAAGGTGCAAATATCATTATCACCAACAAAAAAGGAGTAAATTCTACACAATCATACTACTACACACCATAACTGCTAGCAAAAAAAAAAAGGTCAAGCTTCTGTTATGTATGACTGAGGTTATAAGTATTAACAGTTAAGATTGGATAAAGCTCTTCATCTCATCCATTAGGCAATGGAAATGATCATTGTTGGGCAAGAAATAGAACCCGATTGTTGCCTTCTCAAGATATAGAAGCTTCACTTCATGCCCCGATTTCTTGAGCCCTTCAACATAACCCAATTGCCAATCCTGAAGAAGATCCAATCCAGCCACAACGACCAGGCTCTTCGGAAAGTTTAGTCCCTCAATGCTTGGACTCCTTGGGCCGAATACATTACAGGCTGGGTGGTCCCTATCTTCTCCTTCAGGTAAATAAGCCCTCCAATACCAATCTCTATCTTGAATCCTTACAAAGTATTTCCCATCCAATCTTTTCTCGGATTCAGTCCTCTCTTGCCCGCCAAACAGAGGATGAAGAAGAATGTTACCCTTCACCTCCACACCTTCCTCTGCAGCCCTCACTGCAACATGATGAGCGATATTACCTCCTGAGCTATCGCCCACTAGATATACATGAACCTTCGGATCCTTCCCACTTTGAAGCCATGATCTAGAATGGACCCATTTAAGAGCGGTCCATCCATCGTCGTAAGCACATGGGTAACGGTGCTCTGGGGAACGACGATAGTTCACAGATACAACTGCAGCCTTGCAAGTATTGACAAGGCGCCTACAGAATGTGTCGTATATAGCACTGTTGGCTGAGGAATGAACGAAGCTTCCCCCATGGAAGAATAAAATCACAGGCACAATGTCAGTGGAACTGAGGGGCTTCTCCACCTCAACAATCCCCCATTGAGGCCCGTTGTCACGGGCTGCCAAATAAACCCGGTTAAGCAAGCTCGTGGCCCGATCCACAACATCGAAAGAGTAAACCCCGTCTACGGGAACAGCATTTGCAGTCACTTTCCGGTCCAGAAATTCGTTCAAATTACGGTTAAATGTACCATCAGGCCTACGGAGCATATTATAAGCAAGCTTGAAATTGGATATAAGGATCCATGTATTGAGGGGAACCACCCTCTGCACAAGAAGATTTCAGTCAATATCTTTAGAGGTTTCCGTATCCATCAATTAAAGCTCAAAACAGAAGTCAAAGTGAAATTGTGATTGGAAATTGATCAAATAGACACAAGCACCCCCAAATCAGTATCATCGGCTATAAAGGAAAATGCTGAAAGGAAAACGAAAAAATCATGCATATCCATAAAAGGAAAGGAATTGGGAAAGTGGGGAAAGAACCTTAAAAACTCCAACAAACAAGCATAAAATTGGTTCATTGGGGACTGCTAAGTCAGTAGTCAGCAAGTAAAAACAAAGACGAGAATAAAGGGCAAAAAGAAGGAAAAACAAGAATAGAAAGAAATCAGCTGCGGCCATAATAGAAAATGTCAAGATTCAAATCTTCAACCACAAATCCCACCTCGTTCCTCCAAAATCAACTCTTCTTTGACAAACAAGCACAAAAACCCGATTTCAATCACAACAAATTGGAGAAATTTGTAGAAAATTGAGGAACCCACATCGGAGAAGACCCTAATTTCAAAGCACAAAATAACAAAATTCCGAGTAACACGGGAAGAACATAAGTATGATTACCTGCGATTCACTGACATTTACTTCATTACTGCCCGCCATAAGAAATCGCAATAGAGTTGCTCTTCGGAAACTTTACAGAATGATCTCTCCAAAAAAATGAAGTTTCCACTATTGTTTTCACCCCCAAATATTCGTCTCCGTTTGATGTTCGTTGCTACCCTTGTCTCTTTTTTGGCCTTTTATTCTGATTTAGAGCCTCTGAACAAGAAACAAAGAAGACAGTTGTGAAATATTGCAGAGGCAGGAGGGGGCTTCACTTATCTAACTCAACAGAAGTAGAAAAGATCAACACCAAATAGAAACTCGGTGAGAGGGAAATAAAATAAAAGCATCTGTCTTTATATATTATATAGCAAAATGGTAGATAAAGAAGAGAGAGAAAATAAGGTGGCGCGTGAATTTACCATAATAGAAGAGAGAGGGGAGTAGAGTCAAAGGCAAAAGAACGACGGAGGAAAGGCGGATGAGTGGGCGGAGACGACAAATTGAGGGATGGATCAGGAGGAGGAAATAAACTGTTTAGGTAGGTCCCACCACAATTATGGTCATTATTCCTATACACATCTCTTAAATTAATCTCCAGCTTTTAAATATCGCGATGCGAATATGCAACCCACCCAACACCGGCTTCCATATTTCATCTCTTTTCTTACATACAATTAAATAATAATAATAATAAATATTGCTAAATCTTGCTTATATTTTAAGAAATTATAATAAACAGTAATTTTTATATTGAAATTGGTTAATATATTGCACAAATTAAAATAGAAGTGGAAGAATTAGTCTTTTATAACTCACACAAGTTAAAGTATTACTTCTTAAACTATATAGTAATTAATACATTTTATTAATAAATAATAATTTATAATTAAACAAGTAATATTTTAAATCGTATTGTACATGTATTCTGTGCACATAAGTTGATAAGTTGTTGCGTACTGATTTTCTTTTCCAAACATGTAGGAAATATGGACAGTCCTATTAAAACACAATTCTTCTATTATATAAAAGAAGATAGGTGATATTTTTTCTCTTCACTTGACGTGTGTCTCCATAATTAATTGACATGTATTTTTCACTATCTTTCTTTTATATTTTTATTTTTCACTAAAATTTAAAATTGAAATAACCTTTTTTTATTTTAAATTTATTTTTAACATATGATAAATCAAATTTATATTCTTATTGTGATCAATAATTTGACATCAAAATTCTATATATTGAAATAAATAATTATATTTAAAGCATGAAATATAGTTTTTATGGATGTAATAAATTTTTTTATGAACTCTTTTTTAATTTTGATATATGTGATAGATTTGACTTAATAGTATATTAATTTTTATTTGTATTTAATCTTTAAATATATATAATTTTTTTATAAAAAAATGTTAGACTATTAATTTATATAATGTTATAATTTTTTTATTTAATCTCAATAGTTTTTAACAAGTTCAAAAATTTATATTTAGTTTGGGAACAATAAAAAATTTACTTCCAAATATCGTACAATTTATTATTTAATAAATCTAACTTTAAAAATAAAAATACAATTTAGCATAACAAAATATATTTCAAATTAAAATATTTATATAAATATAATTGATATAAAATAATAAGTTATGTGCATGTTTATAATAATAACAATAATAATATAATATTATCATAAATTATTAAAATCTCTTTGAATGTTATCTTGTGCGTTGAATTGCAACATCTAAAAACTTTATTGCATTAATTTTTTATTTAAGAAAAAAATATATTAAATTACAACAAGTAATAAAAATCATCCATATTTAAGAAGTAACTTTAAAATATATGATATTACTATTAAAAATCATCTTTTTAATTTTTTAAATCAATTTTTGTGAAGTTTTTTTTTTTTCAATTGTTTGATGCACTTTTAACTTGTGTGCAACTATTCAATCTTTATAAATCTTTTTCTTTTAATAAATCTATTAAGATAGGGGTAGATAGGCTTTCATGGAGATTTTTAATGTTATTAATTTTTAGTCATCTATATCTATATATATATATATATAAATAAAATAACTTTTTTTCAATTTTATTTTTCCGCTTAAACTTTATTACTTAATGTAGAATAAATATATTGTTATTAAATTAAATTTGAACGTTTTTATTCTAAATTTTTTGATTCGATTTCAAAATCTAAAATTTTCACAAATTTAGGTGTTTCAAAATAAGATGATATCAAGATAAATATACTACTGTATTTAATATATGATTTGAAATTTAGATATTTTATCGAATATTAATCAAATTACTAAATTATGAAATTTAAGAAATATATTAAATCTAATAAATATATGATTTGATCTTCTTGAATCATTTTATCAAACCAATTAAAATCACACGATCTTATAAAATCTACGACACAATAATTTATATATATATATATATAAAAGTAAAAATAATTCCGACCTAAATTTCCACCCTATAAATGTAAAACTATATTTATTTGTGGAACTCTTTAAAGATAAATTATTACAATTTAATTCGATATATTAATATAAAAAATCTTCGAGATTTGCTTAATTTATGTTGCTCAACATAAACAAATTCGAATTTTAAGAAAATTTTGTTAACTCATAATATACTCAAAATAAAAAATAAACATTGGAATATTTGTTAGGAAACGTAAATCATTATAGTTTCATTATATTGTGGAAAGTCATGAACAATTTTCCTAAAATTAAGCTATCAAAATCACCCAATCACGTCACCCAATCACATGAATAGAATATGATTTTGTCAAATATGAAATTAAACTTTCACCGATCTTACCGTAATTCAAAATTATTTCTCATTTTTGTCTATCTCTTCTTTCTATATATTTTATCAAGATTAAAAATGATAAGACAAGTATAGCAATATGTGCCTTATTTCAATTGTCACCAAAGTTTACACTCTTCAAAATATTATTTTCAGGTTTATTTTATTTTTATATTTTTTTTTATTCATATGTTGTTTTCAATTTATTATAAACATATTTTATTTTCTTAACTTTTTTTCTTTCTAGTTTTTAAACGAAAAGTTCGTCCATCTCTTTCATTTTTTGTTTGTTTTTTCTTGTGATTTTCTGTTGAGATATGCTAATTATTTTGACGTATAACAATTGTGCGATTATTCATTAGTTTTCTAAGTATTTGTTTCTATCTAATTTCAAATTTTGTAATATTATTATATTTAATTGGCGATTTACTTAATATTTTTATCCCTAATTTGACTGTGTAATTGACATTTTTTACGAGATGTGTATGAATCTTTATTTTCTTTAATCTGTTCACATCTCTATTTAAAAAAAATCATTCAACCTTCTATAAATCGTGGATATCATGCTTATCAATTTGTGAACGAGAACTGAATTACAAATCCACACCTTTTACAATATATTATATAACTTGAATATATGCTTATATTACAAAATAAAAAAATATATCTTATGTGCATCGCACAGGTCTCACACTAGTATATATAAAAATAAAATGACTTTTTTCCAATTTTGTTTTCCCGCCTAAACTTTATTACTTAATGTAGAATAAATATATTGTTATTAAATTAAATTTGAACGTTTTTATTCTAAAAGTTTTGATTCGATTTTGAAATCTAAAATTTTCCATAAATTTAAGTGTTTCAAAATAAGATGATATCAAGATGAATATACTACTGCATTTAATATATGATTTGAAATCTGGATATTTTATCGAATATTAATCAAATCACTAAATTCTGAAATTTAAAAAATATATGAAATCTAATAAATATATGATTTGATCTTCTTGAATCATTTTATCAAACCAAATAAAATCGCAAGATCTTATAAAATCTACGAAACAATAATCTACATTAAAATTTTATTTTCCGACCTAAATTTCCACCCTATAAATGTAAAACTATATTTATTTGTGGAACTCTTTTAAGATAAATTATTACAATTTAATTGGATAGATTAATATAAAAAATCTTCGAGATTTGCTTAATTTATATTGTTCAACATAAACAAATTCTAATTTTAAGAAAATTTTGTTAACTCATAATATATTCAAAATAAGAAATAAACATTGGAATATTTGTTAGGAACCATAAATCATTGTAGTTTCATTATATTGTGGAAAATCATTAATAATTTTCCTAAAATTTAAGCTATCAAAATCACCAAATCACGTGAATATAATCTGATTTTGTCTAATATGAAATTAAACTTTCACCGATCTTACGGTAATTCAAAATTATTTCTCATTTTTGTCTCTATCTTCTTTCTATATATGTTATCAAGATTATAAATGGTAAGACAAGTATAACAATATGTGCCATATTTCAGTTGTCGCCAAAGCCTAAACTCTTCAAAATATTATTTTCAGGTTTATTTTATTTTTAGATTTTTTATTTATATGTTGCTTTCAATTTATTATAAACATATTTTATTTTCTTAACTATTTTTTTCTTATTTTTAAACGAAAAGTTCGTCCATCTCTTTCATTTTTCGTTTGATTGTTCCTGTGATTTTCTGTTGAGATCTGCTAATTATTTGACGTATAACCATTGTGCGATTATTCATTAGCTTTCTAAGTATTTGTTTCTATCTAATTTCAATTTTTGTGATATTATTATATTTAATTAGCAATTTGCTTAATATTTTATCCCTAATTTGACCGTATAATTGACAATTTTTACGAGATATGTACAAATCTTTTAAAATTCTTTAATCTGCTTACATCTCTATTTTAAAAAAAAATAATTTCATTCAAGCTTCTATAAATCGTGGATATCATGCTTATCAATTTGTGAACAAGAACTGAATTACAATTTCACACATTTTACAATATATTATATAACTTCAAAATATGCTTATATTACAAAATATAAAGAAAAAATATATTTTGTGCATCGCACATGTCTCACACTAATTATATACGGTAATAAGATATATTTTTGATTGAAGATTTATCTTGTGGATTAAAAAGTCGTGCTCTTATTTTAGTGAGCCAAAAATTTATATGTTTCTTACGTACAAATTTTAATTTGTGCAATACACGGTATTGAATTTTAAAATGTTATAAATACATAAATTTTAATCGATCTAATTTAGATTCAATAAAAAGTAAAACCTAAGTTTAAATCTATATATTGTTGTAAGTTCTCACATTTACAGCTTTTCTTTTTTATAATCAAACATGTAAATATGTGATCACGATACTTATGAATAATAAACTTATTAGTGCGAACCCTATGTAATATACGGGTTTGTGTTGTATTTTTAATTAGTAATATATTTTAATGGTTATCATGATATTTGAAGTAATTAACAAATAAAAAATTTATAATAATAATATATAGACATATGAAAAATACCAGATTTTAATTTTAAAATATAAAAAATTTAATAAAACGCATAAAAATTATATAATTATACGCAATGAGAACACCAATATCGAAGTCATGATATACTACTGTTGAGTGGAGTGAAAATAATGTTTGTGAAGCATCGGCGGAAAATAATCTCTTCTTAAAAATGATGACCAGTCCGCATTTCTCCAATTCCCCATAATGGTAAAACAATGACTTACCATTTTTCTGCCTAAATCATGGAAAATAAATAATTGATTTCTAATCTGGCATTTTAAAATAAAAATGTCATTATATGAGCGGTGTGATTAGCCAACAAAATTTGGTAGAAATTTATATGTATTATATGTACGAGTCCTCTTACATGCAACGAATCGGAACTTAACTCAAAATAGCAAAACAAGCACAGATTTTAGCCAGTTATATTTTTATCAAGAAAAAATAATATCCTTTGAGATTGTTCAAAAAATATTACACATTTTCTCGAATAAAGTATTATTTTCTGATTAAAAAAATATTATGTTCTGTCTGTATAATAAAATTCAGTTGAGGCGCAATTAAAATTAATTATAATTGTGCAGATTAAGTCGGCCCATTTATATATAAGAAATGCATATATTTGGTGGAATAAGATATAAAAAATTATAAAATTTAATTTGTTAATTTATACTCGTATTGATTAGCATGGTCATATTTTGTTGTGTTAATAGTATATATAATATGTTAGAAATAAATTGAAAGATAAATAAACAGGGATACAGAATAATTCCTAATATTATTATTATGAAGGGCTAAAGGGTAAAGAGTAAAGCGTAGTAAAGTACACCGCAGTTATAGCGACAAACACTCCATTTATCATTTTTGTTTTTTTATGGGGGGGAGTGGAATTGCTCCAGTTTTTGTCTTTTCTTAGCAATCCAACACACCACACAGTTCAATACTGTATCAATTTTAAGGCCTACTATACTTTCATGCTTTTTTTCTTTTAATTAGGATTAATTCCATATTTATAATATGTTTTTCAATTATTTATTATTTATAAATATTTAAAATAAGTTATGTATGTGGTTGTAAAATGTTATGTTGTGTCCAACTTCTTATACTAGTTTACTTACTAATCCAGTAATTCCAGATCCATAACCTATTTAATTTTGTTAATTAAATTAAAGTTGTGGCTAAATTGCTTTATTACTATTATTATTGTTTAGATATTATAAACTTAATTTATGTCTGATTAACCAATGTATTATAAATGATAGTAAAAAATTATTTAAATATGAATTTTCGTGACTTTTATAAGTTTTTTTTTTAACACTTTTTCTATTTTACTAGTTTTCTAACTTTTTTTTCGACATTGTGCCTTTTTGTTGATTTTTCTGATTTTTTGACTTTCACTTTTTTATTTTTTGTCGCATCTATAATCTTTATAACTCAAAATTTTTTGTCACTTTCGATGGAGTGAAACAAAATTAAAAACTTCTTATCATGTTGGATGACTTAAATTTCAAACGATCTAATTATGATTTTAAGAATTTAGAATTGAGTAAAATTAGATGAGATAACTTTAAAATTAAAATTTGAATAACTTGAAATTGGAGTAACTTTAAAATTAAAATTTGAATAACTTTAAAATTCCACAAGATAATAGGTCAACAAACGGCAAAAGTGTCAAAAATGTTAGAAAACTAGTAACATAAGAAAATTCTAAAAAACTTAAAAAAGTTACTAGAAATTTATACCCTTAATCTTATATTTTAAGTCAACTACAAATTCATCTCAATTTATATTTGTTCATCGTTAAAAATCATCAAATGAGTGGATGTGTGAAGTAACTTAAATTAAAGGTTAGGGGGTAAATTATTTATTTTGTCAATTTTTTTTTTTCGAACAAAGTTGTTTACAGTTTTTTCGTTAACAAAAGTTTAATGATGTTAGTATATAAATATGTAATTTTAATCTAAAATAAAATTTTGAGGGATATTTGATCAAAATAAAATATTAGAGAAACAATTGACTTTTAGTACAAATATTACAAAAAAGAAATAGTTACTTTTCCCAAAGTATCATATTATCTATAACTATATAAAACGAATAATTTACAAAAATATCATTTTTTTAAATTGTGATAATGAATTAAATTTTTTAATTTGTTTTTTTACTTTAATTTTTAAAGATTTATAACCTTTTCATCTCAACTTCATTTTTTAAAGAATAGATCAAATTAATCATTTTCCATGATCTACAGTTTCATATTTTTATTACATATGTAATAATAAAATTTTAAAATTTAAATATAAAATATAAAATACTATTTTCATACATTAATTGTGGTATATTTTAATATTTAATATATCTTTATATTGTTAGATATTTTTATTTTAACCAATTTTTATTAAAATATATTTTATATAATTGTATATTTTATTTTAAAAATTATATTATTATTTTATAATAATTTATTATATAATTATATTATAAATTATATCGGGAGTAATACTAATTGTTCTAAAAATCCATGAAAATGTGAAAAGAAGTGATGTGCTGAGGAAAAGAAAAATGATATCTGCAGGTAGCCAAAGAAGGTTTGGTACATAGTAGTACTTCCATAAAATAAAAAAATCAATAAAAGCAAATGCAGACAACAGTTCTCCTGCGTGCGGCCGACGCTAATGCACGTGGCGACAAGTGGCTCGGAACAGCCCTCTAATTTCCCACAAAACTACAATCCAGCCACGGAAAGCGACGCGTATTTGTCACGCAGCATGGAACGCGTGAGGGCACGCTTTTTTGTCAGAACTCTGGTGTGGGGCCAGCGCATCCTACTTTTCTTCTTCTTCCCATTTATTTTTAGTTTTAATTTTCGTTTTAGGTTGGGGTTTGAATTTTGTCGTTCTCTAGGGTTGTTGTTAAAGCCAGTGGCACGTGCTTTGCACGTGCGGGCCATCCCTCTCGCTGTGGGACCCCTAAAGAGTTCAGTGCACACTGCACAGGGTAGATGACTGGTGGCATGAGCATGAGTTTTTCACTTCTTCTTAAACTTGTATTTTGAAATGTATTTTATTTAAATGTTCGTTTATAAAATAAAATATATTATATTATATATATAATTATATAATGTAGAAGTAATAGGAAAACAAAAAATTATAATAACAAAACAAAATAAGACCTGAGTATATAATAAAGTATAATTGAAATAAAAAAATGAATAAATTATGTCTCTGACTAAAACATATTTATAGCATTAAATATATGTGCTTTCTAAAAATAGATTTTAGCAAATAAAATTAAAAAATAAAAGAGATACAAGAAAATAAAACAATATATTTTAAATAGATTTTGAGGGCGTGAGTGTTTGTATTGTTTTATCTTTATATTTTAATTTTTAATTTTTTATAAAATAAAATATCGAGTAGTATTTTCAATTACACAACCGTGCATAATATTTTACCCTTACTTCATTCATTTAAGTTTTTATCTGGTGTAGTAAAAAATTATGTTTATGTTGTAAATAAAGTATGGTACGACAAAAATTGTAGATATCAAATTATTAATTTTATAATCATTAATGACAATTTTGAATGAGTGAAATAGAATGATATTATTTTGTATGGGTCGTCACCTATTTTAAATATAAATTTTGACTACTTTTTTTCTTCTAATGATATATTTTGAATTTAACAAAATATTTTAATAGACGCCAATTATCCAACTTTATAGCCGTTAGAATCAAACCGGCGGTTCAATTCGATTTTGAGAGCATTTAGACCTTCTTTATTATGAGAAATGATTATTTATTATAATAGCAACAGATGTTAGTGTGTAGGGCTAAAACTTTGGTTACTTTGTACCAAATGTTAATGTACAGTTATAAATGGTCTTAATGTCTTTATATTAATTATCTTTGGAGCATTACTGTTTTCTTTAAAGAAGTATTAATTAATGAGAAGTGGGGAGTGGTCGAGCAATTTTGTAGTTATTAATTGGAGCATAATGAGGTGGCTAAGTATGTGCCACACACACCAAGTCAAGTTATGTTGCCTTCATACCTCCACATCCCTAAGCTTTTCATCATCCTACATTTCTTGTTTTTATAGCGCAGATATATATATATATATACGTATAGGTAGGGGTTCGGTTTTAGTTTGGAATCAAAATTAACGGTTCGATCTGTAGACTAATAGATCAATTTTACTGTTGATTTGATTTTGATTTGAAATTACAACTAAAATTAAAATACGATCGATGCGATTTTGGCTTTGGGGTAATTGGTTTTAAGAACCGGCAATTTCATGTGTGAAATTTGAAAAAAGAAAATAGAACCAATGATTCTTAAACTAGTTATATGTCAATTTGATTTCAATTCCATTCTTCACGATCTCGATCTTCTCTCAATTTATGTTATGGTATAGTGGATCCAGTTATGGCGGACTTCTGATTCCTCTGTCTTTCAAGTAACTTTTTCTTCTTTTACTTATTCTCATGGCACAACTCACACTCCATACTCTACAAACTCTCATTATTCAATTGAATCAAAATAATTTTGTGCATTGAGAGCACAGGTTCTTTTACTGTTACTCTTCATGGATTTGAGGAGTTTTTGTTGGTGATTCAAAATATGTTCCTAATCAGTTCAATATTACTAAATTTTGGATTGATAATTCTTTATAAATATTAGTGATCGTCCAATCATGTAATTAATTATATCATATATATTACAATCCAATATTAAATCTCATCTTCCAAAACTCAATTTACTATATCAAACATGCCCAATTATCAACTGAATAATTAAAAAAAGCAACACAATTCAATATATATGAATAATGATACCAAACAAAAAACTTAAATCAAGAATTTAATATAGTCATTGAGTAGTGTAATACACACACCAAGATCACAAGATATTTAGCTATGCATAATTGAGGCAATTATCATAAAAAAAAAATCTTATCATATTTAGCAACTAAAAAAATAAAAAGGAAAACATTAAACATTGAATTTTCTTAGGATGGTCTTCGATACATCCTCTTAATATCATGGAGTGGATGGAAGGTACTCGTCTCTTCTCTTTTCAGTAATTCTCTAACCAATTGTATTTTCTTGTATGTATGAGTGCTTATCTGAGTTTAAAGTGAATATATATATATATATATATGAGAGATAGGTTAAAGATCGTCCAAATCGGCCAAAACTTATTAGGAGTCAGAGAAATTCTTTTTCGGGTCGTGTCACTCGTGCTTAGTCGAGTAAAATTTGTTGAATCAAGCAAAATGGCTTGGTCGACCAGGATTTTTCCCAGAACCTCACACCCAAACTCGTCTCATATCTGCTCGGTTCAGTCAAGCAGAATGTGATCGACCCTTCCGAGAAGGTTTGGCTCACATTCGCTCGACCAAGCGAATTTCTCTCAATCGAGCACTTGCCTCTGTTCATCGTTTTGTGTGTTTCTCAACTTTTTATGCCCACAGTTCGAGACAAGTGCATTCATTCTTCAAGTTTTGGCCTATTTCTTCTTGTTTATCCCTATATTCATTTGTTCCTTCTTCATTTCTTTCCTTTCCAAACTTTTCACACCTAAAATCAGATCAAAATGATTGCAAAATGAACAAACACGCAATATACACTAGATACAATATAATTGGATTATAAAAGAATTTATACACATTTTGGCACATCAAATACAAATAACACAAAATGCATGTATAAATCCCATTTATCATCTACCTCTTACAGGACATCACCTTGACTTTTTATCCTCCATATGTATCTACTTTGTTTGGTTATATTTTTTCTTATCCTCATTCCAGTTGTGCAAATAAAATAGTCGTATGACATCAGAAATTAGATCATGATTGTAATCAAACTCTTCTTCATGCTCTTAAGAATCATAGCATTTCATGTATTCTGTCATATTCCTTTTCATGAAGCAACTAAGATGGAAAAAATACGTCAAATGACATTTTCTTTTATTTCTCACGGTACTTCTTCACCTCTTGAAATTCTTCATGTTGTTGTTTAGGGACAAGCCTCCATACCTTCTATTGATGGTTTCAAATATTGCCTAGTGTTTGTTGATGTAGCTATTATTACCACGTTGGAAGATAATTCTCTTGTAAACTCAAACTTATGCATTATGGTACGGGTGAATTCATAGTTCTCTCTTCTTTTCCTACAAATCTTGATATAGTACAAATACACTTTTGCATTATGGTATGAGGTGAACTCAGAGTTCCCTCTTTTTTTCTTACAAATCTTGGTATAGTACAAAGACAACATCAACATGTAACTGAAATAAGTCTCTGTCTTCTTTCTCAAACTTCCTTAACACCTAAATTTTGGTTGGATACTTTTCAAATAATAATATCTCTTATCAACAGGATACAAACTCCTATTCTTACACATGTCTCTTCTTTTCAGAAACTCTTTCATAAACCACCAAACTCTCAATTTCTTGCTTTCCATCTCCTAGAGCCTATAACAACTCCAAACTCTAGTTGAGAACCAAAAATTGTATCTTTTTGGGCTACTATTGACGACATAAATATTATAATTCTTAAGTTCCATGAGCACCATCATGATAATGAATTTCCCTATTCTCTATTGTCCCCATCTACCCACTACAAGAAAAATTGGATCAATTGACGCTTAGCTTTGCTATTTACTGATGCTAGTTAGCGTCATGACATAACTTACCCATGCTTGTGAAAATGTAGCTAGCTGATATGCTAAATTTGAAGTCACAATTATTTACATGATGCAAAAACTATGTGTATGCAAAATTAATTTAAGGACACTTTAAGCAAATGTGTTGTTAACATTCAAATACGGTGATACTAATCTTTTGTCACCATCGTGGAAAGTCCACGAAATTTTTTGCATTACCTTACCGATGATAATCATTCATTGTACCATCAAATTGTCAGTGCTTTCAAGGTCAAGCGTTACTAAATGAGCGACACTATAGAATTAGTGTCATTAGATTTACAACACAATTTAGAATTGGTGTCATAAAGTTAATAACGATTCCTACAAAAACGTCCTTAAATTGCAACTCACTAAAACTAGCATCTCTAATATAGAAGAATTTTTTTAAATTTTGCATACTAAAATTAGCATCAATAACCATAAGTAGTGTCCTTATGAAAATTGAAACTCTAGAATTAGCATCAACGAAATAGAGACACTTTAAAAGTTTCTAACCTTAAATTGACGATGTTCATTAAATTTTACGTTACTAAATTAACAACAATCTAGTGCACTAAAATCCATACAAGTCTTTAGAATTTGTGTCATTTGATTTGCATCATTTCTATAATAAAATTCTTAAGTTAGCAACAAATATTTAATATTATTTTTCTTTGAATTTGTGAGGTATTTTCTAAACTGATTGTCCCGAAATAAAAATAACTACATACAATGAAAATAATATTTACTCAAAAGACTTGATCATTGTCATAACTTAGCAAGGAAAAATATTTACTTAAATTAGTATGGAAAAATAAGACAGAGACAAAAATATGCTTATTTGGGGGCTTCTCCTACCATGAAAATAGATTTATGCTAAAAGAAAGGATGACATGAAGCCATTTCAGTGTATTAGACAGATCATAGGTGAAGTTTCTGAGGCCTCGTCTAACTCCACATTAGATAGAATCATTGAAAAGGATGAAGATTTAGAATCCTAGATTTTAAAAAAATTAAATATATATGTATATATATTATATTATATGCAATTCAACAATGATTCACAAACTGTATATGTACCCACATGCTTAGGCAATAACAACATCAAATTGTTAAGTTAGAGATTTTTTACCTGAAGATGGATATCACAACGTGGATCTGACAACATCTAAGCAAAAATTAAAAGAAAAGCCTAAAAACACATCTAGACAAAAAAAAAAAAAAAAAAAAAAAAAAAAACACAACAAAGTGATGAATAATGAAATATAATTTCTTACATGAGTGTGGGAGGTATATCTCGCATGATAGAAAGTGGGGGTATATAATGGCATGAGAAATGGGAAGTGATAGAAATAAATATGTTTAAAATAAAGCATGTTAATTTTATGACACAAAATATAAAATGTTATTTATTAAATAACACTAAAGATAAAGCGTCATCAGCCCTACGCCATATGATGTAAAGTCTCATTGATTTTATAATACAAAATATGAGGTATTATTGATTTTATCACGAATGGCGGTCAAATGCAAATAGTCAGTGATTTTATTGTATTAGTGACATTTTATTAAAGTAGCACTAAACTAACAAATATAGTAACATTTTATCTTAAGCGTTGCTATGTTTCATAAATTAGATACACTCTCTAAAAAGTGGCATAAGTATATTTTGTCATGATACTTCGAAATTTTTTTATTGAATGAACATCACTATAGATCCTCTTTCTTGTAGTGCACCCAAAACCATCACCTTCTCTATTAAGAACCATATTTTGGATGTTTTCTTTCTTTTTTAGTTTAACAGCTATCCTAGATCATAAATATTTTTTTTCTGTATCTAATTAGTTTTATTATGAAATAAAAAAATTATTAGGTAATTTGCAATTTTAATTTTTTCTAATATACATAATTATCCAATTCATTATTTAAATATTTAATTATATTTGTATATGAAAATATATTACAGATTTTGCATTGTATGATTATTTATTTATTTATTTTATTTTTGCCGCAGATAGCTATGCTTAGTGTGGCACTATTTTTCTTAAAGAAGAAAATGAACATGGAGTTTGAAAATAAAAAATTAAAAATAATAAAGCAATTGTTCCTTTTCTTAAGTTGGCCAAGAAATTGTGGTCCCCACATATTATAAAAATATATATATATATATATATAATTTTTTTCGACTATAAAATATATTCATAAAATAAATTCAACATCTTGAATATTAAAAAATTAAATATAATCTAATTTTGATTGTATTTTTTTTTTTTAAATTTATAAAACAATCGCAAATAAAAGTTGGTGCATGGTCAGTCTCGCTTTTCCTTTATCCTCCCCTCTCTTTGGATCTCTTCATGACTTTGATCTCAGTACACTAGCTCTCTTGACGCCATCAATTTAGTGCCAGTGATCCTTACAGCTAAAGTACAAGTTAATACTTTCAATTTTCTTTAAAAGTTATAGATGACTTTAGGTTAATTTATTTATTTATTTGTCCTTTTAGAGCCTTTGTTAATGTCTGCAGACTGCAATTGTGTGTCAAAAATTTTAACAGTGGGGTTGTTGTGGTTCGGCATGGGTGAGGATATGTATGTATCAAATGGGTCCATGAATAAAGTATAGGGAATGAAGGAACTCCAGGTCGCAACCCTACTTTTGATCATCAGCTATAACTTATAAAATATTGAGAGGAAATTGTAGATCATAAGTCTGCTTCTGATCGACTATAATATTTTGAGAGAGAATTTTAGATCGTACAAACATGTCATTTGCCTTGTTCACGCCATTTCTTTTAATTTATACATAAGGGTTTAGTATTGGGACTTAATAAGTTGTTTATTTGACTTATTATTTTAAACATACTGTGTTAAATTGATCAAAAAGTTAGTTGTGGGGCCTATCTACATCTAAGTGCTAAATGGAAATGTCTACTTGCACTTTATCCCTTTTTTTTATTATATTTACTTTTCAAAAAATTAATAAAATATTTATATGAGAATGGAGTAAGTACAGTATGACTTGTAAAATTAAACATTTGAAAAAGATATAAGTAAATCAATCATCTAAGTTAAATGGGTAAAACATAACATCTGTAAACCTATGGTGTTAAGCAGTGAGTCAATGAATGAAAACGTAATTCATAAAAATATTTTTGATAATATAGGTAAAAAAAATATATATATATTTATTGCATGAAAATGGAATTCATTAAAAATATCAGTGGCAATACAGGTAAAACTCCTTTAATTCATAAATTGACACCTAAACCCATCAGTCGTTGCTGACCAAAATGCATGATAAAAATTAAGTTTTTCGTAAACATGAGTTTAAAAAAAATATTAAAAAAATAATGGTCCACCATCATATTTGAATATGTAGTAATAAAACTCCCTTAATTTATATTTTGTTTAAATAGACGCAAATGTGAATCATTATTTTGTTATAATATTGCGGGAAGATGGGTTTACTTTATATTATTATAAAATTTTGTGAATGAGTTTCTGATACACTAAAAGCACACCATATAATATATATATTTTAAATAAGTAGAATAGATGAGGAAAAACTTTTAATAAAGATCTCCACATGCTACATACACCAATGGTCCAGCCATATATATATATATATATATATGTGTGTGTGTGTGTGCGCGCGTGTGTGTGTGTTGAGAGAGAAAAGGAATGATCTTAAACTGTTTACACAAATTGAAATTGTTATTTTTTTAGAAAAAAAAAAAAATAACCGTAGGACTTTGCACAAAAAAAGTCGGATAAAAAAGAAAAAGAATAGAAATTGTTAAGATGGAAAGAGAGGGCAAGTTTGTGAGTGGGACAGTCTGAATTTGGCATTTTGGGAGTAGGTCGACAACGTTTGGCCGCTTCTGCGAATTGTAGACTCCTTCCCCCTTTCTTTCTTTTAACACCCAATTTCTGTTTTTTGTCCTTTCTCTTTTCCTTACCTCTTTTCTGCTCTTAATATATATATATATATATATATATATATATGTTACTGTAATTGCGATCTATAATAATAGTAATGTACTAAAGGTGTTTCGACCTAGTAATTAGAGGTTGAAATTGGGCTCACAGTTGACTGCTATTTTATGAAGTTGGATTTCAATTCAAATGCAAAATATAATTATTTTTAAAACAAAAAAATTAACCTCAAATGCAGGCATATTATATTCGTTTTTGATATGATTGGGTTACAACATATAAAAATTGAGCTTCCTCTTACGGAAAGAAAAAGGGAACCTTAGTTTTCTGCCAAGATAACTCCAAATGGATAATAAATTACTAGAGGGGCATCGATGTAATTCCCCGAAAATTAAAATAGTTGTAGCCTCAGTCTGTAGGGCTAACACTATTCATTGAACCTTGTTCTCCGATGCACATGGTTTTCAGTTGTTAACTAAACTTTAGGAAATTAAAAATAGGATGATATGCTGAATGTAGTGATCCCAACTGACATTAAGTAAACAATGAAAAACAATATTGGGGACACATCCAATTCTAATTCTCTCTTTGTCTCTTCATTTTACAAATACTTATAACTAATTCACTCTCAAATTAAACAATTTATCTATATCGAGTGCACCTTGCACACCTCGATTTAAAGTATTACTTATTTACTTAAAAAATATTGCTATTCATTTATCACCTTAAAAAAATAGCATTTGAGTTAAATAAGTCATATTATAGATTTGATACACAGTGCAATCGATGCATAAAAGACTCAATCAATAATATTTTATTGTTGTTTCACCTATTATTTATATTTAAAAATAATTTAAGTATTGAATAAACTTTAAAGACTGATATTATAAGAAAGCAAGAAGCCAAGTAAAATAAAATATAATTTTGGATACAACGTGAAGTAGTTAATACGTAGGGGGAAGACAAAAAGACAAGGTAAAATGCATGAATCAAGACTTTGATGAAAAAGTGAGGTTATAGGTACGCACGTATAATATATATATATATATATATATATATAGAGAGAGAGAGAGAGAGTGTTTGTGTGTGTGTGAAATAGGGAAGAAGCATCTCCCCTGGTCTGGAGGATGGAGGATATATATATGTGTGTGTGTGTGTGTGTGTGTGTGTGTGTGTGTGTGGTGTTGTTAGATGCGGTGCATTAAAAAAACGTAAGCAATTAAGGGCGGTTAGGCGTGAGTGTAGGTATTACCACCGCCCACTGGCCACTGCCATTACAAACAAAACTCCACGTTCCCTCCTCACATAAGAATCGCTTTGTTTCTCTAATTTGTTGCGCAATAAACCTATTTAGTTTGTGGAACGCACACAGCCTCATACTTATCCTTTCTAAATATTTATTTATATGTTGTGGGATTTAGTGTAATACTTTATTGCACCCGAATATTGATGTTTCTCGTACCCTTTTGTCTGGGGCTGAAATTATACATTACTTACTTACCAAACAATAATAAAATATATTAATTATTGGTTAATATGGTTACTTCCTAAATGATCTATCATATGGTATCTTTAATTAATATTAAAGAATATTAAATATTAAATCTTTTTAATATTAATTTACTCAAAATTACTTCATAAATATATTTATCTTATTTTTAAATTTACTGAGTAACTCACCAATTCATATAAATAGATTAAATATATTTATCTTATTTTTAAATTTTGATATAATATAATAAATATATCTTGATTTTATCACTAAAAAAACTCAAAAATAATTGTAGTTATAAATACAGAACATTTTTTGAGTACATAGAGAGTATCACTAAATTGGGAGGGTCACGGATGTGTTTTTTACAGAGGGAAGAAATATATATTTTGGAATGCCAATAATTAATCCGTTTCCCTTCATTATTTTCTGATAATTATCCTTTTTTTTTTTTAATTTTAATTTATGATACGAACAAAGTTTTAGAAGCGTGGTAACAGAAATAAAAGGAGAGAGAAACGTGTAAGTTGCAGTTGGCAGTGAGCTATGTACACAAATTTTGGTTAATGTTCTCTAACTAAACTCAATTACTAAGAGCTCATCTAATTACGTCATTAGTGCACATTAAACTAATTATTTGTTAAACGTAAACCAGCTATGAAACTAATGAGTGAAAATTACTGCAACGATATAGAAAAACGTGAAACTGCTGATGGTTTAATTTGAATATGAGTAGAGACGTTAAACGGACTAGTCCTGTTGGTTTCGAGCTAGCACTAAAGAGTTTTGGATTAATCGGATCTTTATTTAATCTAGTCATTTTAAATGGTCTTGTATTATGGTGAATCTAATTATAGCCCTACTGATTTTCGGGCTAATTGGGCCACTATCGGATTATGAGTCGAAATAGTCAAATTATATATTTAAAATTAAAATTTTAATTAAATACATATAATACTCTATTTAAAATACAATTTTAGATAACATTAAAAAATTATATATGTTATAACCTTTATATCACTATATAAAATTTAAAGATTCAAACATTTAAGTGATACACACTATTTCATGCTCTCAATTCTAGCTTTAGTAGCATTCATGTGATAAAATTTGAAATCATGTTAAATTTAAGTTCTAAATTTAAATAACAATATTTATAATCTTCTAGTAATTAAACATAAATTTTAATATCTTTTAATAAAAATCAAATATAGTATATAAAAAATAATTCAAAATTGTGTATATTATTAGTTCGATATTAAAATATAGATAAATAAGAAGAAAAGTTCAAACAAGCCCTATAAAATTTTGAATTAATCAGGCTCGAACTAAACAAACTAATAAAATCAAACCCTAATCCTATAATCCTTCGAGGTAATAACATCCCTAAATATGAGGGAGTTGGTCTTATGAGGAAATGTATGCAACATCAATTTCTTGAGTTTTGTTTTTTCTCCTCAACATAATAAATATCAACTTCTGCCCCATGCTGCAAGGATGCATAAGTCAAAAATTGATAGACAGTCAAGAGTTATAGGAGAGCCTAAAAGGCTAATTAGGCAGCCACATAATTTTAGTTTTATGTGTATTTTTTTTTTATTATTTTATTCTATTTTTAATATTTTTTAAATATGATAACATTTAATAAATTAATTAATATTTTATTATGTATAAATTTTAAAGCAGAAATTTTTTTAAAAAGGAAGGATAGGAATTCCTGTTTCAATTAAACGGAAATGAATACAAGGATGGAGATTGGGCGGAGCAGAACAATTGTCTGCTCCCTATCTCCAGTACTATAAAAATGGAGAATTCCTATTATTCCCTCATTCTTGAATTACTCGAGATTCTCCGATCCAATTATATTGATTTCGAACGAAAATGGAGATAACATATGTGCAGATTGTTCATGAGAAATTAATCTTTTAAGATCTAAAACATGTTAACTACATCCAAAGGTTTGGACTCCTTTAAAGTGTATGGAGCAAGAATCAGTATGTACGAAACAATAAGAAAAATATTAATTAAAAGAGAAGCCAGATAGAGGACAAGAACACATAAAACTAGCTCGGGACTGTTTTAATGTTGGAAATTGGGATTATCGTTCCATGATATCTTAATAATCCAAGATTTTCCCCATACTCTGTTGTGTTCTTTTTTGTTAATAATTTAATGAGGTTTTATCATACTTGGTAAACAAAATCTGAATTAACTAATTTATTGATTTTATTTTTGGGCCGTCAATTCTGCAAAAGTATAAGCACACAGAGGGCCGTCACAAGCAGTAACGACCCACTTTCACTTGGGCCAGGCCCAGCTATAAAAGTTAAACTTTAAAGAAGCTTGAACAGTTGGGCCTTTGGTAGGAAAAAGGAAAACAGAGGTGCCTGAAAATTGAATTTATACTCAACTAAAATGATCCTAACATTCTACCCATTCTCTTTCTCCATTTTCCCTTTTTTTAAATTTAGTATCTCCAACTGTAAAATATATGCAATGTGTTTCCATTAGACAGATTGCACGAAGAAATAATTCAAGTGTAGCTACAGTGGGCTGTTCGCCACAGCACAGACCCATTGGGCTAAGAATTTCAATTGGACCAGAAAAATGGGCTTCTGACAACAATTTTCCAAGCCCAATCTGGTATTGCTCCTCAAATTTGAGCAATAAATTATTGGCCCGGCCCGAGATAAAAGGGAGGCCAGCCTAAAACAGAAGCGTAGTCCAACACTAAGTAGGTGTTGTTGTATGGGCGGGCTTGGTGAGGGTGGTCAATATGTAAAAGTGGTGGTATTCTTTTATAGGCCCAATAGGTCTAGTGGTATCCAATCGAAGTTACTTTTTTTTTTTGAATTGAATATTAAAAAAAAAAATCGATTTAGCAAGTACTAATTTCTTGTGTACTTTCAGTATAATTTTGATAAAATTAAAAAATATATACTATATTTCAACAACCATGAAATCATAATTATAACGAAGTTAAGAGTAATTATATGGCTAAAGGAATACATATTGTAACATTTGTGCCCTGACCAACTACTAAAACAATTATATCGGAGCTCATTTGTATATTAAGTGAGATCACCTTTCTAGGTCATCAGACGCAAAGCGGGACTTATTCTTTGGCAACGAAAAGGCCACTTTTGCTATTGTACGAGTCTAGTCTGGGCGTACGTGAGAGTGAAGCTGTGGAAATGTCCTTGCCGCTTTCGCTTACCCGAGAAGAGAATGTTTGCTTTGAATTGGTATACTAATACAAAAAACCAAATAAAATATCAAAATTATAAATACATTTGAATAAGTACATTAAGATATTCCGATTATTTTAACAGTAAAATAAGACCTAAGTGCATAGCCCTTAGTATACTTTCAACTATACATTTTACACTTGTTCACATTTGTGTGTGTATAATTGTGTGTTAATGTACGGTCAAAACCAGGCCAAGTGCATATTGTTGTAGAACAAAACAACCATAGTGTTCCACTTGAGCTCCATCATGTAAGCATGATGCCAAAGGGAAAGACAGAATTTGATCTCAAAGATGCATAATAATATCCCAAGTTTTGTTTCATTCTTGAACTTCTATATATGGTACTTACGTCAGATATGTAAAGACAGACCCTAAATATTTTTTATGTCTTAAAAGACACTTCTAAGAATTGAAGATTTGGAGACTGAATCTTCAGTTTTAATCTTGTTTGTCACCGTTATTGGTATCATATCTTTTTGGCATTTTGGGTAGCTACATCACCATTAATTACCAAATGCAGTTAAATCCAATAATCTGCCTCTTTCTTTCTTCTTTTTTTAGAAGTACTTGTGTTCTTGCATGGTACCATATGTAGTACGAGAAAGAAATAACAGGACCAATGTAAGCTGTGTTTTTATAATTGCATTGGTGATTGAATCAATCCAGCCATCGGGTGTTGGTTTAATCGGTTGGATCTGTTAAATCGCGATCCAACCAAAAAACAATATATAATAGCCTTTTTTTTTTCCACCACATACATTATATATTAATCACACAAAAAATAATTTTTTGGTATGTAACTTAATATATGATAGTCAATACTTCATATTCATAACTTAATACATCAAAAAATTCATATTCCATAAGTTTCAAATTTAAATAATAAATACAAACATAATGAAGTTTTAAAATATTATATTTTAATTTTAAGAAAATAAAAAGTGGGAGATGAATGGTTTCAGCTGGTTAATTGATTTTGATCAGTTTTGTGGTGCAGCTTAAAAATAGTTCATAGGGGTATTCTGAACGTGTGTAAGCACCGATTTCCAGTTGAACCGATCAGTTCAGTTCAATTTTAAAAACATTGATTTATATATATATTTATATATATGTGTGTGCGTGCGCGTGAGTGAGTCTTTATGTATCCTATTTATATTTATTTTCTTATTTTTTATTTATTAGTAAATAATTGATTGGATTAATTAATTCTTTATTAGGTATTTATAAATGAACAAATTAGGTTGAAATGGGCTTGCCCAAATAATTGGACCCTTTTGCCTATTCGGTTTGTCTTGAATAGAATCGGATTAAAATCTATACAACGTATGGGCCAAATGGACCTTAATTAAAATATTGAAGACCATATATTTGGATTTTTTTTTTAAATTAAGAATTTTTTAGATTTTCTTAAATAATTTTCATTTTTTATGTATTCCACTTGTCCTAAAAAATGACTCATAATTGAGTAATGTATTAACTTTTTTTTAAAGTCAAATAAATAAAGTACAACTTAACCTAAGCCATTAATTTTCACTTATGCCTATTCATTTACTAATTAGCTTGACATTTTCAAGTATATTTGATTCAAAAATATCATCATCGTAAAGATATTATTAAAACATCAATGAATAATTATCTTCGAATTTTCAAACATAACTCTTTAAAAAAAAAAAAAACTTTATTAATAAAACTTCTTTTTGGGATGATTATTTATTGACTTTGAAACTAATTTATTGAATTTTAGATTTTGAGAATAACTTTTGTCAAATATTTCTTCAGATATTTTTGTAACTTTTGGATTTTTGAAATATTTATTTGTATTTTATTTTAATTTGTTTAATATGGTTATTCAATTCTTGAATTTTTATTCAAGATCTGTATTTTAATTCCTCACAACGCCCTTGTTAAGTCAAAGACAGTCAGTCAGTCAAATATGTAGAAAAACAACTTTAGTAAAAAATTAAAACTTGACTACTTGAGAAATTGTTTTAAAAACGCAATCTGTGGGGAGCCAAAAATGAAAATAAGTAGATATACATTATCTATAAATTTATTGTGAATGAGTTCATGGTATTGTTTCCAATTGAGATACAAGAATTCTGTATCAAGACAAGAATGAAGATGGCTCTGGATTATAATATAGGACAGAATAATAGAGGATCGGATCTTCATAAATTATGTAATGAAGAAAGAGTTATGTTTCTCTTTATATTAAATATTAAAAAAAGAATGGACAAATGTGCAATGTGAATATTCCAAAGAATTCTGGGGACAACACATATTATATCATAAAACAAGAGTTGCTGCATTTCTGGGAAGTTGCATATAGATGCTGTTTGACGAAGTCATATGATTGAAGCAGTCTCCCTTGTCCTATCCTACGTTACTCAGATGTTGTGCGTTCCTCTTCACGCTTTATCTTCATGCTCATGCTCTCGCTCTCAGGGTGAAGTCTCGTACATGTTTAATGGTTTAATCTCATATGACTATCATTTACAATTGTGTCAATAACATATACATACACACAACTATCTTTTATACCAGATTTAGTGAACTTGCATTATTTGTCGGCATACTAAATCCCTTAATGTATTCCAGTTTAGAAGTTACATTAATAAAATGAAAAACAATAAAGAAAAAATAAGGATGTGGACCGGTGGGAGAGATTAAACTTGATCAGCAAACCTAGTTGGTTTAGAGAAATGAGCAATTTGCTTGGTCTGGTCAAACACTTGGATTTTTCAATCCTTTTCTCACTAATACTAATTATTGGGCTTGTTGTTTTCCTTCTTGACGTTGCTCAAAAAGGTACCCATTTTTCCAAAATTTCTTATTTTTCTTGTCCCCCCCCCCCCCCCCCCATTCTTCAATGTCGCTGTCTACTCCTTCTCCATCGTCAATTACAGGCCAACCCACAATTCATTAAAAATTGCATAAACTATGAACATACAATAGGCACTAAATTAGATCAAAACCCCTTCATCAACAGTTACAAATTTCTTGACTCATCTTTCATTTTCTGAACCAAAAATCAATCGCCATGGACAGGCTCATCAAACCGGACTTGCAGGAAATCGATATCCTGTTCATCAGAGGCCAGAAGTGCAGCCAAAGATTCAAGCTGACCAACCTGATGCACACCATGCCTGTCGCCGTTTCTCTCTCTACTTCAAACCCATCAGTCTTCTCCTTCAACCACCCTCTCTCTCTCATCCCCCCTCTCTCTACTGCATCATTCACTCTTTCCTTGACAAAGCCCTTTGATCTGCCTCCTCTCTCCACGCCTCCTGACGCCGTCCTCGTCCGTTCCTCCATGCTTCCCACCGGGAAAGCCAACCAGGAGGATCTCCGGCGGCTTTTCTCCAAGCCGGGCCCGCATATCTTCAAAGATGCTACCCTTCCTATCTCTTTAGTCGGCCCTCATGTTGCGGAGTTTCTTCTTTCGCCTTCATCTAAGTCCCTGGAAATCGATTTCCAGTTCTCGAAGGCCATTTCTTGGTGTGATAAATCTCAGCTCACTTCTTTGCTCAGAATTGCAGTCCGAAATGGGAAATCACACTTCATTTCGAGCCTGGTCGACGCCGGTGGAGGTGTTAACAGCAGAGATTCAGACGGAGAGTCTTTGATGTCTCTAGCTGTTGAGTCTGGAAAAAGTGATTCTGTCCAAATCTTGATTGATTCCGGCTTCGCAATCGACAGCAAGATCGATCGGTTCTTGCACGTTGCAGCTTCAATGAACGGTGTCGATTTAATGGAAATCTTGTGCTTAAACTACGTCGATCTCGACTTGAATTCGCTTAATTCTCGAGGTCAAACAGCCCTTCATCTTGCATCAATCCACGGCCAGGTTGAAGCAATTCAATTTCTTGTTTCAGTCGGAACTGATCCCGATATCACCGATCAGGAGGGCTATACTCCTCTGCATTATGCAGCTCAAGAGGGCCACCTAGAGGTAGTCGAATGCTTGCTAAACCACTCGGTTTTCGCAAAATACGCGGTGAACAAAGACGGTAAGACCGCGTTTGCCTTAGCAGTCGAAAAGGGGAACTCACACTTATACGATGCATTGCATTTAGGGGATCTATTGCATAGAGCTGCAAGGATAAACGATGTTCATACGATGAAGAGCTGTTTGGCTCAAGGGGCTAAGGTTAATGGATTGGATCAAAATGGATGGACCCCTTTGCATAGAGCATGCTATAAGGGGCATTTGGACAGCGTGAAACTTCTGGTTAGCCATGGGGCTCGGGTCGATCTTGTTGATGGTTCGGGCTATACGCCTCTACTTCGGGCCGTTGAGGCGGGCCACGTGGAAGTGGGTATGTATCTTCTTTCTCATGGGGCTAAGGCCAGTCTCAAGAGCTTGAAAGGAATGGTGAATTCTGATCTGGAGTGTTTCAAGAACCATCCGTCAATGGTGAAAAACGAGCTTGTAAAGTTCGGTACTCCAGAACTCTTCGATGCTTAAGTCAAAATCGATGTTTGTAAATAAACATTTTAGAGGTTTTTTCTTCTTTGGGCAATATGCACAATTGTCTCAGTCCATGAAGCTAATTTTGTACATCTTGAGTCCTGGAAATTTTTCTTACCTGAGAAATAGTTCGGAGTATGCAGTGAGATGATTGTGAGATTCGTGGGTTTTTAGTTGTGATTTGTTTGAGTAATTTTCTAGGGTAGAAAATTGTGATATTTGTAAAACTGAAGTCTAAGCTTTAGAGAAGAAAAATTGATTGTTTGAAATTGTGCCTGCTAGTGGAGAACAATATTCAGTCTAAGTTATTGTTTTGTTGATAGATTCTTCCTATGGAGACTAATTATCATTCAATTCGGCTATATCACAACAATTATTATTTTCTAAGACTTTATAGGTTTGATTTAACCCACCATTCAACAAACTTAAGCTTATTATCTCCTAATTCCAAGTTTGAACATCTATCAATATATAAAAATCAATTCTTGATATAAATACAAATGGAAGATTTTTTTCCTACAAAAATTTGCTATAAATGTCTGAAAAATAAAGTAATGGTTCTTTTATTATGTTTCTATTTTATGTTAAAAATGTCTGAAAAATATCTTTTCTTCGCAAATCTACTTGAAGTCTTGTGGTTTGTCATGTTAAATCAAATTGATTAGGATATACATAGTTATCTTGACAAATAAAATTAACTTCAAAAATAATTTGCGTGTCGATTCAAATTAGTCCAACGCACTGTTTTCATGACAAATCATTTTGACTAAAACATCATTTTTTTTTTGCAAAAATCTAAATGTACATATATTTTCATGACAAATGACATAAATGTAATAAAAAAAACCCCAAATATATATATATATATATATATATTAAAGCAAAATAGAGGTTACATTATAAAATACTATTTTTTTCATTTTTTTGCTCAATTGTGAAGTTGGTCATTTTTTTGTTTTTTATTCATAAATTTTGCGGGGACACAAGTATTGTGTTGTCGAAATCCTATTGGTTTGTTTACTTTTTCCATTTTATTTTAAAATATTTTTTAATATAAATATTTTTTTATTTTTTTTTCTACTCCATTTTTAAAGTAACTATATCAAATTGTTTTAATTTTCATAATCTTTAGTTTGACCTCCATACTCTATGTCAGATTTGATTATTTATTAATATATTAGTTAGGTTAGATTAGATTATTTGTTGTGGGTATGACTAGTTATATTGAATATGAGTTGTAAATAAAAAATAATTATATAAATTTCTTATAAGAATATTATTAGATAATTTTACTTTTTAAAATAATATTTATTAATTAATTAATTTAATTTAATTTTTTTAATCTCCTATCTATTCGATAAGTAAATCTATAACTATACTAACATAAAATAAAAATGATTAATAAAAAATTCATATTTGAAAATGGATATTTTTTATTTGTTATGTGACTCTTATTAATCTTAATTAATCCAATAATTTAGTTATAAAAGGTGCGAGTTTGGTTATTTTAATATTATTCAATTAGATATGGTTATAGTTTAATTGTTATTATTATAATAATAATAATAATAATAATAATAATAATAATACTTAAAAGCAGGTAATTAAATAAATATTAATAATATCAATTATTTTAGAAATATATCTGAAAAATGCTTGAATTAGTTGGAATGTCATTTCATGCCTTCATCACCATTGCTAAAAACAAAAGTCTACTTTTTTGCTTACGAAATTGATTGCTACTTCAACATAAAAAATAAAAAAATAAAAAACTAGAGGAAATATCACATATACCCCCAAAAGAAAAGGAAAAACTTCTTTTTTAGCCAAAATATATAATTTTTCTATTTTTCTGTCTCCCCCTTCCAATACCCATATTTTCTATGACAAGTTGTATGGATACTAAAAGAATGGTAGCTTCCGTGTGCTTCTTCTCATTGATAAAGATCCAATTATAGACAATGTATACTGCCTTTGATTAAGCCTACATATTAGGTAACCAGTCTGTATATTTGCCTACCATTGTGGTAAAGGAACACCACAATAATTCTAATTATATTGCAAGATACGGGGCATAATGCAACATATCTTTGTAGTCGAAAAAAAAGATTTACGTACATTAAGACTGTTTCAAAAATTATTACAAAGGATGCACGGAAGTCTTTTAGTAATTATGCTACATATATAAATTATTAAATATAATTACACTTTTTTTTAAAATATTAATGTTATTCTTTTCTTAAATTTATTAATATTATATTATAATATATTTATGCATCGTACGAGATAACTTATTTGTTAGGTTCATTATAATATATATTTTTATATTTAAAATATTTTAAAGAAAAAAATATAAGATAATATAAGAAAAATATGTTGGATTGGGTTTTCAAATATGTGGGTGAGCCCAATAGCCAATAAGTAAAAAGCCCAAGTAAGCCTACTACTTGGTGTTATATTGCCCTAGAAGGTCATTGAGGGAAAGAATGAGAAGAAAAGAGAGAGAGAGCTGAAAAATCTTCATTCACGTTTTTGAGTGAACAAAAAGAGCAGAAATCTTGCAGAAGCAATATCCGAAGTTACAACCGTTGGATCGAGCTATAATTTTGACAGCACGTTCGGAACTTGTGAAACTATATTCTGAACGGTGGAGATCGTATTTGGAGCTCTGTATTGACGGGAATAGGCCGCGAACAGAAGGTCTGTTTTTGGGCGATTCACTTCTGCACAGTCAAGGTGAAAGGGTCGTTTCTCACATACCAACCGTTGGATCGAGATGTAATTTGGACAGCACGTTCAGGACAGACAGAGGTTGATTCTGGACAGTGGAGATCGGGTTCTGAGATTCCGAGCGTCGGGAACAGTGAACAGAAGTTGGTGTTGTTGGGTGAGATATTTCTAATCTCATTGTTGTTGTCAAATATTGATTGTCTTGGCATATTTGTGATAGAATATCTGTTGTTGCAGATTTTAATACTTGGATTTTTGCTCATAGTGAAGTTTTTGGGTGGACTCCGGTCCCGTGGTTTTTACTCCTCACGTTGAGGAGGTTTTCCACGTTAAAATTGCTTGTGTTACTGTTTGGTGATTGCTTATTTTTATTGCATTATATTCTTGGTATTGTTTCCTACTAGATTCACACAAGAGAGGGATAATTGATCATTCCGCTGTGTAGACGAATAAGT
Source organism: Caryopteris x clandonensis (assembly GCA_028749325.2). Taxonomy (NCBI): domain Eukaryota; kingdom Viridiplantae; phylum Streptophyta; class Magnoliopsida; order Lamiales; family Lamiaceae; genus Caryopteris; species Caryopteris x clandonensis. The sequence continues at coordinate 23,432,074 of JAPYKT020000001.1, forward strand.
TCTTTGTTGATTATTCGTGTGTTTATCCCAACAAAGTGGTATCAGAGCGAGGATTCTGCTCTGTGCCTTGTGGTGAATATGGAAACGAATACGAATAGAATGGTGAATCTAAATGGTTCAAATTATCATGTATGAAAAGGGAAGATGGAGGATCTTCTATACGTGAAAGATTTATATCTACCTGTATTTGAAACCAATAAGCCTGATGGTAAAACAGATGCTGAGTGGAATATAATGCATCATCAAGTGTGTGGCTACACTAGGCAATGGGTGGATGATAATGTGTTGAACCATGTTAGTGGAGAAACAAATGCACTGTCATTGTGGGAAAAATTCGACCAATTGTATGCTAGAAAAACTGGGAACAATAAATTGTTTCTAATCAAGCAATTGATGAATTTGAAATTCAAAGATGGCACTCCTATGACTGATCACTTGAATTCATTTCAGGGCATCATTAATCAATTGTCGAGAATGAATATTAAGTTTGAAGATGAAGTACAAGGCTTATGGCTTCTTGGTACATTGCCGGACTCGTGGGAGACGTTCAGAACATCTTTGTCTAATTCAGCCCCTGATGGTACCATCACCATGGATTTAGTAAAGAGCAGCGTTCTGAATGAGGAAATGAGAAGAAGATCGCAGGGCTCTTTTCAGCAATCAGAGGCCTTGGTCACAGAAAAGAGGGGGAGAAGTAAAAGTAGAGGTCCAAAAGGTAAACAAAAAGGCAGGAGCAAATCCAACAGATACAGCAAGATTGAGTGTTGGAACTGTCACACTCCAGGACACATAGCGAAGCATTGCAGAAAACCCAAACAAGATGACAAGAAAGATAAAGGGAAAGAAAAGAAGAACGAAGAAGCGAAAGATGAAGACCGAGTATCCGCTGCTACAAGTGACTTTCTTATCTTTTGTGACTATGAAGTTGTTAATCTTGCATACCGTGAGAGTAGTTAGGTGGTTGACAGTGGTGCATCCATACATGCCACATCTCGCAGAGATATGTTCACATCCTACACGTCAGGTGACTATGGAAATGTTAGGATGGGTGATGATGGCTTAACTAAAGCCATTGGCGTTGGAGATGTATGTTTGCAGACTAGAAATTGTGCTACACTAATTTTGAAAAATGTGAAGCATGTGCCTGATCTTCGGTTGAACTTGATATCTGTGGGGAGACTTGATGATGAAGGTTTCAGCAGTTTGTTCTTCAATGGTCAGTGGAAGCTCACAAGAGGTTCTTTGGTTGTTGCTAGAGGCCAAAAGTACTCTTCATTGTACTTATTGCAAGCAAAGCTACTTGATTGCTCTATAAATGCAGTTGAGAATGAGGGGATAATCGAGTTGTGGCATAGCAGACTCGGCCACATTAGTGAGAAGGGATTGAAGATTTTGGAGAAGGAAAATCTCATTTCAGACTTGAAGAATGCATCTCTGAAGAAGTGCTCTCACTGTTTGGCAGGAAAGCAAACCCGAGTTGCTTTTAAGAGCTCAACTCCTTCCAGGGCATCAGGTATACTCGATTTAATTTATTTTGATGTTTGTGGCCCTATGAAAACAAGAACTCTTGGTGGTGCTTTATATTTTGTGACTTTTATAGATGATCACTCAAGAAAGACCTAGATCTACACATTGAAGACGAAAGATCAAGTGCTCGATGCATTCAAGTAGTTTCATGCCTTAGTTGAGAGGCAAACTGGGAAGAAGCTGAAATGCATCAGATCGGATAATGGAGGGTAATACATCGGTCCTTTTGATGAGTATTGCAAGGAGCAAGGTATCTGACATCAAAAGACTCCTCCAAAGACTCCTTAGTTGAATGGGCTTGCAGAAATGATGAACAGAACATTGGTCGAGAGAGTAAGATGTCTGCTATCGGAAGCAGGATTGTCTACACCGTTTTGGGGTGAGGCTCTGAGTACTGTTGTACATGTCTTAAATCTTACTCCATGTGTTCCTTTAGACTTTGATGTTCCAGATAGAGTTTGGTCGGGAAAAGATGTTTCATATAATCATTTGCGGGTCTTTGGATGTAAAGAATTTGTCCATATTCCTAAAGACGAAAGGTCTAAGTTGGACATGAAGACTCGACAGTGTGTGTTTCTTGGTTATGGCCAAGATGAATTCGGTTACAGATTTTATGACCCCGTGGAGAAGAAGCTTGTCAGAAGTCGAGATGCTGTGTTTGTTGAGGATAAAACCATAAGAGATATCGAAAAGGTGGATAAATCAGCTTCTACATCCGATGGTGACTTGATTGACTTGGAATTAGTTCCTCATGGTCAAAGTCAAGTTGAAGCTGAAGAGGAGAATCAGGAACAACCTGATCTCAGTAATGATGATGGTCCTTTACAAGATGGAGCAGATACCAACCAACCACCACCACCTGAAGCTCCAGAACCAGAGGTTCAAGAACCACCTAGAAGATCCAGTAGAGCTCATGTACCTTCAAGGTTGTATCCTCCTGATCAGTATGTGCTAATGACTGATGGGGGAGAGCCTGAATGCTATGGAGAAGCAGTTCAAGGTGCACACAAGAAAGAGTGATTGAAAGCAATGCAAGATGAGATGAAGTCCTTGCATGAAAATGACACATTTGATCTGGTGAAACTACCAAAGGGGAACCATGCGTTGAAGAACAAGTGGGTGTACAGGATAAAGCAAGAAGAGCACACCTCAAAGCCACGATTCAAAGCTAGATTGGTTGTCAAAGGTTTCAGCCAGAAAGCAGGAGTTGATTTTGAAGAAATTTTCTCTCCGGTTGTTAAGATGTCCTCAATCCGTTTTGTGCTTGGTTTGGTAGCTAGCCTTGATTTGGAGGTTGAGCAAATGGATGTCAAAACCGCTTTTCTTCATGGAGAGTTAGATAAAGAGATATACATGGTGCAACCTAAAGGCTTCAAGGTGAAGGGAAAAGAAGATCATGTGTGCAAACTGAAGAAAAGTCTATACGGTTTGAAACAAGCACCCAGATTGTGGTATGAGAAATTTGAGTCAGTTATGGGGAAGCAAGGCTACCAGAAGACCATTTCTGATCACTGTGTGTTTGTTCAGAGGTTCTCGGATGATGATTTCATCATATTGTTGTTGTATGTTGATGATATACTAATTATTGGCAAGAATGTTTCAAGAATTGACAGGTTGAAGAAACAGTTGAGCAAATCCTTTGCCATGAAGGATTTGGGGCCAGCAAAGAAAATTCTTGGTATCAACATCACCCGAGATAGAGCAAACAAGAAGCTGCACTTATCGCAGGAGAAATACATTGAGAAAGTGCTTGATAGATTCAATATGAGCAAAGCTAAAGTGGTTAGTTCTCCTCTTGCCACTCACTTTAAGCTTGGTGCTCATCATAGTCCTCCAACCGATGAAGAGAAGGAAGCAATGAGGAGAGTCCCATATGCTTCAGCCGTGGGAAGTTTAATGTATGCAATGGTGTGTACGAGGCCAGACATAGCTCATGCAGTTGGTGTTGTTAGCCGTTATTTGTCTAATCCGGGAAAGGAGCATTGGAATGCTGTGAAGTGGATAATGGGATATCTACAAGTTACATCTAGTTTGAGACTCACATTTGGATGTGGAGAGCCCGAGTTAGTTGGCTACACCGACTCAGATATGGCATCAGATATGGACACCAAAAAGTCGATTTCAACATATTTGGTAACATTCTCAGGTGGCGCTGTGTCGTGGCAGTCAAGACTGCAAAAGTGTGTTGCACTCTCCACAACAGAATCAGAGTATGTCGCTGCAACGGAAGCATGCAAAGAGGTGTTATGGTTTAAAAGGTTTATGGAGGAGATCGAACTGCAGCAAGAGAGGTACATAGTATTTTGTGATAGTCAAAGTGATATCCATCTCAGTAAGAATGCTGCGTTTCATTCAAGGTCGAAGCATATTCATGTGAGATATCATTGGATGAGAGATGCCATCAATGATAAGTTGTTTCAGCTTGAGAAGATTCACACAAATGACAATGGTGCTGACATGATGACGAAAGCATTGCCTAGAGAGAAGCTCGAGGTGTGTCATGTGATAGCCGGAATGGTTAGTCTCTCCACATAATCGGAAAGGGGAAGATTTGTTGGATTGGGGGAGATTTGTTGGATTGAGTTTCCAAATATGTGGGTGAGCCCAATAGCCAATAAGTAAAAAGCCCAAGTAAGCCCACTACTTGGTGTTATATTGCCCTAGAAGGTCATTGAGGGAAAGAATGAGAAGAAAAGAGAGAGAGCTGAAAAATCTTCATTCACGTTTTTTAGTGAACAAAAAGAGCAGAAATCTTGCAGAATCAATATCCGAAGTTCCAACCGTTGGATCGAGCTGTAATTTGGACAGCACATTCGGAACTTGTGAAACTATATTCTGAACGGTGGAGATCGTATTTGGAGCTCTGTATTGACGGGAATAGGCCACGAACAGAAGGTCTGTTTTTGAGCGATTCACTTCTGCACAGTCAAGGTGAAAGGGTCGTTTCTCACATACCAACCGTTGGATCGAGATGTAATTTGGACAGCACGTTCAGGACAGACAGAGCTTGATTCTGGACGGTGAAGATCAAGTTCTGAGATTCCGAGCATCGGGAACAGTGAACAGAAGTTGGTGTTGTTGGGTGAGATCTTTCTAATCTCATTGTTGTTGTCAAGTATTGATTGTCTTGGCATATTTGTGGTAGAATATCTGTTGTTGCAGATTGTAATACTTGGATTTTTGCTCATAGTGAAGTTTTTGGGTGGACTCCGGTCCCGTGGTTTTTACTCCTCACGTTGAGGAGGTTTTCCATGTTAAAATTGCTTGTGTTACTGTTTGGTGATTGCTTATTTTTATTGCATTATATTCTTGGTATTGTTTCCTACTAGATTCACACAAGAGAGGGATAATTGATCATTCCGCTGTGTAGACGAATAAGTTCTTTGTTGATTATTCGTGTGTTTATCCCAACAAAATATTCTTTTAAAAAGATAAGTATTTATTTTACTTTCAAATTTTTATCTTAATATTTTTTTCCCTTGATTGAATTATTTTGTCATAAAGAAATTAGTAAACGTGACATAAATTTGTTCGTTTACATTGGTGTCTGATCCATAAAAAAATAGTTATATTTGTCAAATGATTTATTAAGTTAACTAGTAATTCTCCTTTAGTTCGATGTACAGTAAGGAATTATGCATAAATATAAATAAACTTATTTATAATATAATATTAAATTAATTAATATTTAAAAACATTAAAATATTTTATTATTTTACTAATAATTATAAAACAAGTAAAAAATATTATTTTGTACTGTAATATACTAGATATTGTAATATACTAGATGTCTACTTGTACAATGCATGAAATCTAATATAGTTTATTATATTATAATTATGATAACATTATATTATCATTATCATTATTATAATAAACATATACATAACTAATTATTTTATATCATTTATAATTATATAAATATTTTAGTTTGAAATGTAGCTTGTTATATTAAATTGCATATTCATTTGTTAAAAATATAGCTTTATTAAATAATAAATTATAAAGTATCTTGATATAAATATTTATTATTTCCAAACTAAATATAAATATTTAAATTTAATTAAAATTATTGAGGTTAAACAAAAAAACTATAATATTGTATAAATTAATAGTATAATATTTATATTTTTGTAAAAAATTATTTATATTGTTTAGATTAAATTCATATAAAAATTAATATACTATTTATTCAAATACAACACATATATAAAAATTTTAAAAATAATAATTCAATTCATAAAAACAAATCTCCACAAAATTATATTCAATGCTTTAAATGTAATTATTTATTTTAATATGTATAATATTGATGAAAATTAATAATTAAACAAATATTAATTTGATATATAATATACTAAAATAAATTAAAAATAAAAATATTATTTGTATTTTTTTATTTTAATAAAATATACAAATATAAGAGAGAAAGTTGGAGATTGGGTTAATTAATTGTGTATCTCTTTTATATAATAGATAGATATATTCTCCAAAATAAGAGTCATAAAGATTGGACAAGTCTGAATCCAAAAGTATCCAGTCCGTCCCCATTCTCCCTCATATTTGTTCCTATAATATATTTATTAATTTGTATAAAAATTAAATTATTTTATAAACTTTACTGAAAATTATTAGTTAATTTTTATTTGCAATTAGAGTTCAATAAGCATTTACACAATGGATAATAAAAATTAAAATAAACAAATTTTGAATAGTTTATTTGATATAATTTTAAATTTAATAAAGTAAAAAAAAACCCTTATTTTAACTTAGTTATTGAATTTGAATAAATAATAAATTAAAAGGTGTTTTTATACACACCACATTTTCTACTTTGCACACCACATGATTTTTTGGATAAAAACAGACATGAGATAATTGACCTATATACTCTTATTTAAAAATTATAACTCAAAGAATATTTTCAATCAGAGCGTTCGGCGAACTAGAGCCGAACAAATTATAAGGCGTTCGGCCAACAGCGGCCGAACATATGTGAAAGTGTTCGGCCAGTATGTAGTGTGTTCAGCCACTATTGGCCGAACACTATGTAGTGTGTTCGGCCACTATTGACCGAGCGCCTTATATTATGTTCGGCCCTTGTTGGCCGAACACCCTGACAGTTTAATTTTTCGACAAATAATATAGTTTTGTAATTCTTATAATAATTATATTTTGTAGTATGTGCTCATGTACATGCTATATTTTTTTATATTTTTTAACTTCATTAATATATTTAATCATATGTTTAATGATGGAATTAATTGAGACAGTCGGAAAGCCACCAAGGCTGCAAACTTCAAAATTTCATGTACGTAATGATGTTGGTCATCTCCTTCTTTCATAAACTATAACACAAGAAAATAAGAATGTAACATTCAGATAAACGTTCACAATACAGCATTCACTGCTCACAAATTCATGCCGAATAGATACACGTTCATTCAATGCACGCCGAACTAATTAAGGACCGTTCGACCAGTGCCACCGAACATATCAAGTAACGTTCGGCCAGTCCATGTCGAAAGGCAGTATAACGTTCGGTCGATGAATGCCGAACGTGTAGAGAAGTGTTCGGCCAGTGCACACCGAACGTCTGTGGAGTTAGTAAGGGTATAATAGGTATTTTGAGGGTGAGATTAATAAAATTAAATTTTTAAATGTATTTTTATGTGGTGTGGATAGTAAATGTAGTGTGAAAAGTAAAAATAGGAGTGTATATAGAAACTTCCTAAATAAAATTGTTATATTATTTAAGCTTCAAATGTTTAAACAATTATTAAATATTATTTTTGTTTTTATTCATTAGTAATTCGAATTCAACAACTAAATCAAAATAAAGGCTTCTCACACTTCATTACATTTTAAATGATATCAAATAACCTATTCAAATTTTAAACTTTAAAATTTTAGGAAAAAAAACAGAAAATAGTATTAAATTCTTGTTATTTATTAAAACAATACTTCATGACATGTATCTTATTTTTTTCATTTGTGTGAAGCAATACTTAATACAAAATATAAATCTTAGATTTCTAAAAAGATTTGAAATCAAACAAAAAATTCGAAAAATAAAAATAAATTAAAGATGGGGCATTCAGAATGAGTAGGAGGTTGTAATAATCACCAAAAATTCAGAATACTAGAAATCATCATTATGCCCAAAACAATAAATTCAAAAATTAAAAAATAAGAAACATATTCAACTTCGAATGAAATATAACAATAAAAATGCAGATTTCAATTTTTTAAAAAATAAAATTATTTCGATTACTGATACGAACATTTCGAAACAGGAAATATAGAGTTCCTCTCAGACAAATGCCTCGATATGTCGTCACGATTTTAAAACGAATGGATCGGACTCGTCATCGTAATTAGATCATCAGCCAGAAACAGAAGCAATACCCCAAATAGAAATTTCTCATTAAATATAAGCAGTAAGGAGAAGAGGGAGGAGGAGGTGCAGAGGGAAGAATTACGAGAGAAAGCTGTAGAGAATGGATCTACTCTTACCCGAGATTCATTTTCATGGGAAATGGCAACTGAGCACAAAAACACGAGCAGCGAGCAGTTCCACTTATATCAAATATTTAGGGTTTAAAATTAGGGGTAGCGCCTGGATCGCTTGAAATGACAAAAAGGCCTCTGGAATTATCTTTGGGCTGGACTGTTCTCCACCGACTCCAGATAGCCCAATTCATATATATATATATATATATATGTGTGTTTGTAAATAAATAAACATTAATTGACAACAAAAATTTTATCAATCTCTAACTACAATAATAAATTATGATAAAAACTTATCTTTTCCAAAAACTATTTTTATCAAATTAGCTCATATTTTTATTTAATATAAAATATTTTAAGTAAAAATATATACCACCATTGATTTTACAAAAAAATGTTTTATATTTAAAATATAATATTTTTATTTGTATATATAACAAATGAATGTCAAAATAAAGATTTTCAAAAGAGAATTAATATGATATATTTATTATAAAAATAAATATGGACTAAAAATGTTATAAATAATTAAATTTTGAGAAGAAAAAAATATGAAATTATTTTTTTAGAAATGATAAGCAAGAAGGAAGAAAAAGAAGCATAGAGTGGATGGAACAACCAATAACCTTCGCAAATCATAACTAAATACAGGATGGATTGTGTCACAAACCACATCCGACTATGTCAAATTCAATCCAAACAAACCCTAAAAGTACTTTCAAATATTTTCATAGCTTAAAAACCTTTTCAAATATTCATCAATAATTTAGACATCTACATATCCATCAATAGTATAGCATCTTTCAAACATTTGAGAATAATTTAGAAAATTTTCAAATATTTTCAAGTGTCAAATGTGGCACAAGAAAACAACTAATGAGCATAGAGGGAAATTCTTGAAGTTCACCGTAAAGCCAACAAATCACATCATTATTAGAAGCAAGTTCAAACAACTAATTGAAGATAAAATAGCCATTCTTAGAATAACCAAATCATGGCATACCTGCCTTCACGTTAGAATAGTAGACATACATTACAATTTTTCCCAGGTCTTTGTGCATATCATTCTTCTAAATCACTCTGCACTGGTGCCGGCCCAACTGGCCATCCCGTGGAGTCACTAAAAGCCAAAATTTCATACAGAAATTCAAGCGGTACTGCCATCACCATTGTTCGATGAACTAGTTGAAGGTTTCTTTACTGGGTTAGATTGCGAAGGCGAGCTCCTCACAACTCGATTGACTCCGCTTCCCAATATGCCTAGATGTGTGACTCCAGAAGAGCCGTTGGTATGAGCTTTAGAAACTGTTGGAGAGTCTTTATTTCCGACAGTACCAGCTCATTGCCCCTGAAGAAACATTCTTTTCAACAGCCTTAGCTTTTTCAGACATAATCCCCAGGATGTCTGAGAGGACAGATTTCGGGTTTGAGACAAGCTGCAACCCCCAAAGAAACAGCAGTAAGTTAAAATACCACACATGTTTTTTCACTAGTGTTGATGTTTAGGCAGATGATCTTACCTTCTTTTCCAATTCACCACAGAGACCATTCAGTGTTTGAATCTCAGCTTCTTTGTCAGCCTGGGATGTAGTAGTAGATCATTGAACATTATGTCCCGTTTCAGAAGCAGACGGTGTTTCTGCTGGTCTTGACAAGTTCTTTACTTCGTCCGAAAGTCACTGGACTCTAGACTTGCAAATTGAAACAGCCTTTTGGCAATTTGGAATAGCTTCTTCTAGTTTATAACCGATTTCCAGACACAAGCATATCCTAAAATTCCTAAACACTACTGTCAAGGAAATTATTTTGGTTGGTTCTTCTATTGTGTTTTGCTTTTTTGGAACAAGGATTTGAAACCTAAAAATATTTCTTAAATAGCATGCACCAAGAAGTAGATCCACTTCATTCTCTAAAAAAAGTACAACTTTCAAAAAACTGTTTTTATATAGCTGAGACATAAGACGACTATCACGTTCCACAAGGTGCTCCAGAATGCACAGAGCTTTCTAGTAGTCACTCAGTGAAGTTTCAGCATCCTCTGCACAGACAAAAATAACTTCTAAATGAAATAGGAAAGCCAACACAATTACTCTAATTTGGATAAAATTCCATAATAACAACCATCAGAGAAAATGAAAGACCTCTTTCAAGAGCAACTTATGCTAAAACTGACAATATGTCCACTTTTTCCCTTGTATCACCGGGGAGTTTCTCAACGATGGCCAGAGCAACATCTAGCATTTTCCACGCCAAATCAAGGACAGGTTCTTCCTCATCACCATTAGCAAGTTCCACAACATCACTTTCACCATCACCATCTTCGCCTTTCTCTTCTACATTTAATTTCCAATAGGAAAGAACACATTATTAAGTAACTCCCCTTTTTAATCAAGATAGCACATTATGTAGATTTAAGCAGAGATTTAACTTCATAGGGATACAATCATCCATATAGCAGATGAAACATAACTCATTGTTCTATCTGTCAAGAATATAGTTTAACAATAGAGATTTGTTGGATCAGGATTCCAAGAACATACACAATAACAAGAAATGAACGAATAACACCAATGTTTAAGTGGTTCGATCTTGCAATCTACATCCACTGTCGAAAAAAAAATTGCTTCTCTTGTATTAATCTTCACCGATTACATATACTTGCTTACATATTTTCTCTCTATCTAATGATATAATACACAGATTCTCTCCAGAAACTGATCCGTAATCTCTCTCTACTTCTCAACCAAAGATTCTCTCTCTTCCTCTCTCTCTTCTCTACCGAAGATTACCCTTTCTCTTCTCAACCGAAGATTCTCTCCCTTCTCAACCAAAGATTCTCTCATAAAGGGATTTATATATATATATAAAGTACTCTAAACAAAAACGGTTGAACTTAACTATAGCATAATCGCTCATAACATCATTTCTCCTTTTAACACAAACCAACATCATTTCTCCTTTTAACACAAACCAATAAGGCTCATACACAACTCATATTTAGAAGTTGGTAGTGCCTTAGTGAAATTGTCACCTAGATTCTTAGTAGTATCAATTTTGGTAACTGATATTACCTCCTTGTCTACTAAATCTCTTACAAAATACAAATTGACATCGATATGTTTTTTTCTCTCACGATTGCCTTGGTGCTTAGACAGACTTTTCAAGAATACCTCTCAATCAGATACTCTCCTTCACTGCTACAGTTAGTGCCACATATTCTGCTTCTGTAGTTAATAGAACAACTATAGATTAGTGAGTTAATTTCCAACTTATAGTCGTTCTAAATAAAGTAAACATATATCCAGTAAGTGACTTCCTAGTATCCATGTTTGCAGCAAAATCTGCATCAACAAATCCAATTAAAGCATCACTTCCATCTATGCATTTTTTAAACTTTAATCCTCTTCCAACTAATCCTTGAATGTATCTCATGGCCCACTTCACTTATTCCCAGTGAATTCTTCTACGATTGCGCATAAATCTGATCAGAACACTCATAACATAAGTCATATCTTGTCTGCAACACACCATTGCATACATCAAACTTCCTACTGCACTGGCATAGGGAGTGTAGTTCATCTCTGATTGATCTTCAGCTGTAGATGCTTTTTTCTTTAGACTCAACTTCAGGCCTTGCTTGAGTGGTGTAGTAACTGACTTACACAAATACATATTATACCTCTTAAGAACCTTTTTAAGATAGGACTCTTGTGTGAGGAATACTACATCATCACTCCTCTTTCTCTTTATCTGCATTCCAAGTATGACCTTGGCTTCTCCAAGATCTTTCATTTCAAATTTTGCTCTCATAATCTTCTTTACACTTGTAATTCCCCTTTCTTTGTAATAGCTTTGGTATTCTTCAGCTAGGAACTCAAGTCCATTATCAATTCTTAAGTATTTCAGCTTCCTTCCAATTTTATTCTCCACATCAGATAGCCATTCTTTGAATCTCTCAAAAGCACCAGATTTGGTTTTAAGAATATACATCCACACTTTCCTTGAATGATCTTCTATTATTAACATGAAGTATATTTATCCACCTTTAATTGTGACCTTGGCAAGCCCCCATAGATCAAAGTGAGCATACTGCAAGATTTCAGTTGTAGTATGTGTTGCAGCAGAAAACTTCAAACGTTTTGCCTTCCTATAAATGCAATGTTCACACATCTGCAACTTATGCATTGTGTCTCCAGACATCAGGTTTTGTCTAGATAGTTCTTGCAGACCTTTTTCACCCACATGAGCAAGTCTTTCATGCCACAAGTATGTGTTATCCCTCTGATTTACAGTGTGTAACTGACCACTCACTGTGTTACCAATCAGAAAATAGAGATCATTCTTTCTTGTTCCTTGAATTGCAGTAGTAGTACCTTTTGACACCATTAGCTAGTCATGTTATGATCAAACTTATATCCCATTGAATCAAAGATTCCTAATGAAATTAGATTTTTTCTGAGATCAGGAACACACCTTACGTCTGTCAGTTCTCTGATTACTCCATCAAACATCCTGATTCTAACAGATCAAATTCCTTTGATCTTGCATGACTGATCATTTCCTAATAGAACAGTTCCTCCATTCAATTCCTTGAATTTTGAGAACCATTCTATTTTGGGTGTCATGTGAAAGCTGCAACCTGAATCTAACGCCCATTATGTTCCAATTTCATTAGATGCTATAGATAAAGCTTCACATTAATCATATCCCCCATCAGTATTATCATATGTCTGATTAGCTTGATTTCTTAAGCCTGCATTTGTGTTATCAACACCTTATCTTTTCATGGCCCTCCACTTGGCATAGTTCTTCTTGTAGTGGCCTGGTTCATGGTAATGAAAACACTTTCTTACTTATTGATCAGATGAAATTTCTCCTCTTTCTTTTCTGGTTTCTTATTCTTAGATTTTGGCTCCTTCTTGGACTGCTATTCGTTGTAACTTTGTTTCTTGATGTTGGGGCATTCTCCACCAGCAGGAACCATCATCCGATCAGCTGACTTATGCAATTTATTTGATTTAAGTGTCATCTGCACATCATGAAGGGTAATGAAATCTCTACTGCCAAATAGTAGAGTATCTTTGAAGTTCTCAAACCATTTGGCTAGGGCAGATAGAAGGATTAAAGCCTTATCTTCCTCTCCATTTTCACTTCAATGTTCTGAAGATCGCCTAAAACTTTGTTAAACTCATCCATCTGGCCCAAGACAAACTTCTCCTCAGTCATGTTGAAGGAATTGAGTCTTTGTTTCATGTTTAGGCAATTTGCTAGGGTTTTCACCATATACAAACTTTCAAGTTTATTACATACCTTGATTGCAGTAGTATCTTTGGATACTTCTCTTAATGCTTTATCACCCACACGCGAGATGATCATGTTATGTGCCTTCTCCAGCATTAGAGCTCTCTTCTCACTCTTTTCTTTTCTGGAAGAGCTCGCGACCTTCTCCTTCAAAGCATCACCGAGGCCTTGTTGAATCAAGAGTGCCTTCATTTTCAGCTTCTATAGACCAAAGTATGTTTTATCAGTACACTTCTCGACATTGAACTGTGTAGAACTCATCTTGATCCTCCCGCTTCCTTCAGACGGTGCCAATTGTCAAAAATATAGCTCAACAATAGAGATTTGTTGGATCAGAATTTCAAGAACACACATAATAATAAGAAATGAACGAATAACACCAATGTTTAAGTTGTTCGATCTTGCAATCTACATCCACTGTCAAAAGAAAAATTGTTTCTCTTGCATTATTCTTCACTTATTGCATTCACTTGCTTACAGATTTTTTCTCTATCTAATGCTATAATACATATAAGATTCTCTCCATAAACTGATCTGTAATCTCTCTCTCTCTACTTCTCAACCAAAGTTTCTCTCTCTTCCTCTCTCTCCCTCTCTCTCTTCTCTACCAAAGATTATCTCTCTCTTCTCATCCGAAGAAGATAAGGGATATATATACAATACCCTAAACAAAAAACAGTTAAACTTAACTGTAGCATAACCGCTCATAACAAAAACCAAACAACTCCAACTAACTGGATATAGCATAACCACTCATAACAAAAACCAAACAACTCCAACTAATTGGATATATCATAATCGCTCATAACAGAAATCAAACAACTCCAACTAACTGGATATAGCATAACCGCTCATAACAGAAACCAAGCAACTCCAATTAACTAGATATAGCATAATCGCTCATAACATAAACATACAACTCTAGCTAAAGGATAACTACCGCTTGAGATCTGCTACATTTCAATTGCCATGCACTCCACCATGTATCGCATTTTGAAATATTCAAGAGCTACAATCTGCTCTATTCATCACACTATCCACAGTAAAAATAGAACAAGATTTTGAAAAGTTGACTATGTCTCGTATAATGGAGGACAACACTCCTATGACATAATAGAATAAACAGAGAGTTCACTAATTACAATGCAAAAAATCTATTTTTGAAGCAAAAATGTGTTAAATGTGTTTGCAACTGTCCTCAAACAATCTTAGAGAAATTCAACAAAAAATAGAATATTTAATGAAGTTTTTCAAAATGTATAATCATTTTAATACATTTTATTTGTTGTAATAAACTCAGTTATCATATAAAGTTATTACTTAATTTTTTTACAAATTGCATATTTAATTATGTGAATGTATTTTGTTAATATAATTTTAATTTACGTAAATTATGCATGTTAAATTGTTAGATTTACACATAACTTACATATTTTATATTATTTTAGAGCTTTATAGGTGTTATAAATGATAAACATTATTCAATACATTTTTTTTACAATTAATAAATAATTGTAATAAATTTTATATATTTTTAAAATATTATATTAACATATTTGAGAAAGTATATGTACATCGTAATTATTATTATATATTATATTACATTAAAATAATATAAATTAGAAGAACATTCATTTATACATTTATATAATAATAATAAATTAATATAACTATGTTGTTTATATAGAAAAATGAATATATTTATAAATTATATAGATAACTATTATTTATCTTTATGTTACAAATCGTGTATTCATGGGCGCATTACTAGTGTATATATATACACACAGATAATATGTATATGTATATGATGTTAGAAATTGCTTTATTATAAGTGTGTCAAACCTATTCTGATCGATTTTTTAAGTGATTAAATATTTAATTTTGGAGAAATCAAATAGTGTATAATTAACCTGCATTTCGAGTAGATAGTTATAGTGGGATGAATTTCTCAAAATTGATTTTCGATGAGTGGGAAAATTAATGTTCAAAATTTATGATGTAATTAAATGACTTTCATAGCGGGTGCCCAAGTGGAGCCACACATGCGCTCGCGCTCGGCTCGATCTCAAACTCGTCCATGGTCTGTGGCCTTGGGCTTTGTCGGTTCAATTCTGTGGAGTCGAGTTTTGTCCGCACGTACTTGGACAAGTAAACGTCCAGGTTCATATAACTGTCAGGAGCTAATCTTCTGAAGTTATAAATGTCTTAATGAGGGAGTAACCTTCGGGAGTTACTTCTCTCGCACACACCTGGACAAGTGGATATCCGCAGGCATCTGGACAAGTAGATGTTTAGGTTCATGTAACTGTCAGGAATTAATCTCATAAAGTTATGAATGTCATAAAGAGGAAGTAACCTTCGGAAGTTGCTTCTCTTGCACACACCTATACAATTGGATACACACACACATCTGAACAAGTAGATATCTTGGTTCATTGTAACTGTTAGAAGTTAATCTCTTGAAGTTATGAATGTCATAATATTCAAGGAGTAACTTCTGGAAGTTGCTCCTGAGGGTTTGAATGCCCACTAACACCATAAATTATGAGACTTTAATCCCGGATTGAATTTGATGGCTATAAATGGGATCATATATGCATGTAAAATTACACCTGAAAATTCGTGCACTCAATATTTTTTAAAATCATAGCATTTTAGTGTGCATCTAGATTCTCACACAATTCTTGTTTGATTGATCTTCTGGTCCAGTGGTGCTACTACCCAGAAGAAGAAAATTGTTTCATTTTTTGAAACTATACGTCAAACCATGAGCACTAGCCAGGACGTATTTGTTTTGCGAAGAGAAGTCTTCCTCAACTTGATTTCATCAATTTGTTACCATTTCAGTTGTAGTATCATAAAGTCATTCTTAGAGCCCTGAAGTTAAAAAAATGTTTGTTTAAATAAAAAAAAAATTATTACAAATATGAAGTTTAGAATTTAAAGGATAATAATTTATAGGAATGTAACAAACAAAATATATAAATAAATTCACAAACTAATAAGTATATCATTTTTTGTGTAAATAATTTTATTTTAATTATATTGAATTTTAAGAAAATTATAAAATTATTTTATTAGTGTTTAAAATTGCAATTTATATATATTGTAAAATAATTGTAAATGATTTAGAAAATAAAACAGTTGACTATTATTTTACTAGTTTGTAAGCCTACTCAATATGTTGATATAACATAATAGATTTTTTAAATTTGCAAAAATACTTTGGCTAGCCTAATGGTGAAATGGATGTGAATCCTCTCACTATGTCCAATATCAACCATACCATCTCAATCCTCATATACTTATGTTGTTTTATTTTTTAGGTCTTAAACTTTTACTTCAATTCACAATAGACCATGAAAAATCTTCAATAGTGAACAAACATAGAAATTTAAGGGTTCAATACCAAAAAAAGAAAAAAAAAAGGAAAGAAAAATATTTTCCTCCAGTGCAAAAAGAAATAAAAAATCCCCTAATATTCACTCCATAGAGTATTGGAACCTAATTCATTGTCACATAATCTTGAAATTAGTCCATATATCGTGGGCTCACAGAAGAAAATATTAGCGCAATCAGTCCATCTTCATAAATAATAGGACCATTTCTGATCCAATATTACGCTTTGGACCGGATGCGACCCACTAGCTTATAAATTGGGCCACCTCTATGAGAAAAACCTTTAATTTGGGCCCATTAAAAAGTATTCCCGCCAAAATAATCCTCGAAATAGAAAAATACAACTTAAAAGTGTTTCCTTTTCGCTCCATTAATTCCCTTTGCCAGCCTGGCGATCCGCTGCGCACATCATCAACCAATAAGAGTCCACCATTGCCTCCTATATAAAGCCCCCTTCTCACAATACCATCATTCATCACTACCAATAAACCACATAACAATCGATTCAATTTCCCTAGGGTTTCTGAGATTCTATTTTCCAGCGGCGAGAAAATGAGTTCCAAAGAAGCAGCTACCACCAAAGGCGGCAGGGGCAAGCCGAAGGCCTCCAAATCCGTCTCCCGTTCGTCTAAAGCTGGTCTCCAATTTCCTGTCGGAAGAATCGCGCGGTTTCTGAAGGCTGGTAAATACGCTGAGCGTGTTGGTGCTGGCGCCCCCGTTTACCTATCCGCCGTTCTAGAATACCTCGCGGCCGAGGTAATTGGTGTTTGATGTGGATTAGCCAAAGAGGAAAAAATATTCATTTGATTTCCTATTCCATTAATTATTTAATTTATTACTGTTTATTTCTGCTTCTATTTTGGTTAATTATTACTTAATCTGGTTCGTGTTTTTTTTATTAATTGTATTAGGTTTTGGAACTTGCGGGCAATGCGGCAAGGGATAACAAGAAGAACAGGATTGTTCCCAGGCACATTCAGTTGGCAGTGAGGAACGATGAGGAATTAAGCAAACTGTTGGGGAATGTGACTATTGCTAATGGTGGTGTGCTTCCGAATATTCACCAGACTTTGTTGCCGAAGAAAGCTGGTGGGAAGGACAAAGAGATTGGATCTGCATCACAAGAATTTTAGGGTTTTATTGTGAAATAGGCGGCTGGCTGATGGCTATGATATGTGTAGGATATGGATAGTTTTGGTTGCTCTAATGTTTGGTCCATCTACGACCCTTGTTTCGGTTTGGTTCAAATATATATAGGAACTTTTATGAATGAGAAATTTTGCTTTTTTACATTTCAACAATCTTCGATTTTGTTCTTTTTTTACCTTTAATGGTTCCTATTTTTATGTTAAGCTCCTTAAATTTTTGGAGCGGTGTTATAGTATTTTGGTAAACTATTAATATAATCATTTTATTATATTATATTTTGTAAAGGTGTAAATTACATTTGGGTGTAGCTTGATCAACTTTATTTTTGTTATATATTTAGGCTCTGTTTATTTAAAAGGGTTATATGGGATTAGGACAAGTTATCAGTTTTTATTTGATTGAATGTATGTAGCTCAAAAGTCTATAGTTGTAGTGTTTTTGCCCTATTTATTTTAATTAAATGTATAATTTAGTTTGAATGAATTTTAGTGTCCTAATTTCCTCATTTTATCTGAATAAGTGGTGAATTGAATGGATTTTGAGATAGAAGATTAGGGGTTTGATTATTTATTTTATTTGATAATATATAATATGTGTTAATTAATAATGTTATCATAATTAGGGGAGTTTGACATTAGCAGTAAACACTATAATTCATAATTATTAATGTTATATTTTTTCCACTGACAAAAAATACATATTCTCCCATCATAGATTTGAGTTATAAAATATAATAAGTAATTATATATATATATAAAAGTTCATGAATATTTATATGCTAGAAACAACTATCAACATAATTTTAACTAGCAATATTAATAAAATTTAACTATAGATATTACATAATATTGATATATATATATATTTATACATATATTGATGGCGATGTGGTTTGAAGTTTAAATTAAAATATAATCAAATCATTAGAGAAATATAATTGTATTACAATTTTTAAATGGATTGGGATGGTTTTTTTATTAGATGCGGCTATTCATATCCTCAAAATCTTTAAATATATCTCATAATAATTATGATAAAATTAAACATAAATAAGTTAACTAAAATACCCATATATATTTAAATATTTAAAAGTTATTTAATTTAATTTTTATTGTCTTCTTCTTTTCAACTGCAGAAACTCCAATCCTCAATCATACTTGGAAGTTGCAATCATAAGAATTAATTCGATGCTTTCTCTCTCATTTCTGCGAACCCAAATTAACTAAATCTCTAACTAAACTCCTTTTCACTTTTTTTTTTTTTTTAACTTGTTTTATTTTTATTGCCATCTTCTTCTACATGTTAATAATATAAAGATACAAAACTGAAATTGCAGATTCATTAACAGACTTGGCTCCAAATCTCAAGCCGTTCACCGCGAAGGCCAAACTTGATAAGCAGCACACACTTTAACATTATTCTCTAAATGCCGTTTTCAGACTTTGATTTTGTAAAGAATTATGTATAAAAGGGTTTATATATATATATTTAACTGATATATATCCACTCTAGAGTCAATTCAATTGCTTTTTATGCCACATTTTTGTGTTGAACCTAAATCTGTGTTATTTTTCAATTTTAACAAAAATCATTTTTATCTCTTCTCATTGTTACTGATATGAAAAACAGAACATATATATAAACAATGAGTAATGTTTGATTTTTTGCTGGTTAAAAGAGGGTAAATTTATGGTAGATTAAATAATAGAGTAATTGAGAAAAAAATTGGCCTTTTTTTTGGGAGAATATAGAAACTTTCTACTCTGATTTGTGAATTTGTGTTCTATAATCATGATTGAGATACTGATTTGTTTTATTATTTTTTTTAATAATGAGTATAAATGAGGGTATTTTTAGTAAAAGAAAAAACTTATTAATTTTACATATATTATATTTAAACTTAAATGTATGTTTAGAGATTTTAAATTATGAATACTCATATCCTTTTTTATTTTACGGATCACCCTAACAAATTTGCAAAAGCATACAGAAATAATAGAATTGAAATATGATGTTCGGTGAATCATATGATAACAAAATCATACCAAAAATGAAAAAAGATAAATTTTGTATAAGGAAATTGTCTCATCGAGAGGCGAAGACGTTAATAATGTGATACCATATAACTTTATCTTGTCGGAGATTGTATGACACCGGGGACTGCGGCTCATCTATGTCCATGGCGGTGCCGCTATTCAACCTCGCACCAGATATGCCCGTTTCAAGGCTCTGCCTAGGTTTCCATCTTCATTCGCTCTCACTCTCTCATTTCCCAATCTCTTCCTCTCTCTAGACTTTGATTTCTAGTTGTTATTGTTACCAGGCACCATGACATTCGGCGAGCAGAACTCTTTGCCGCAGTCTCTCCAGCTCCTCGACAAAGCCTTCGCCTCCGGAATCAACTTCTTTGACTCCGCCGAAATGTACAATCACATCTACTTAATTTTTGTAATTACAATCTCTGTTTCTCTTTATTAGTTTATTTTTTTTGGATTGTTGTAGGTATCCCGTGCCACAGCAGGCAGAAACTCAAGGCAGGAGTGAGGAGTATCTCGGGCATTGGATTCGATCCCGGAATATCCCACGACATCGCGTAGTTCTTGCTACAAAGGTTTCATCAAGTTAATCTACTTCGTGAAAGTTGTTTGCAGAAACTTGTGTTCGTTTTGGTTGTCCAAACTCAACTATCTGCGTTTTGTAGAAACAGTATGAAAGTTGGTGTCTCTGTTTTTCTGGTATCAATTTCCAGAACTTCAGGTGAACCCTCTATTTGAATAGAATTCAAGTTACACTGCAAACTCCGTACGAATTGAGTATGAATTAGTCTTTTTATTGCCAAGATGATTGTATCGTTAAGTTTCATTGCACAAGTTTTTCGGTTTACTGGGTGAGTCTCTTTAGAGCTTTACTCAAGCTTTGTCAACTCAAAGATTATTTTGATAGACCTCAAGCTTTTGAATATGGTAGAATCAGCTCAACTTGTGGCCCTTGTGTTTGGAACTTTAGGTTCAGAAAAAACTGTGCTGGTATCGCATTGATAATTAAATTGACCCAAAAGTTGGAAGTATTGTATTCTTGCACAGTCTATACATGTGGTTGGGCAAGGAACCTTTCATGCATTATACTAGGTATCAAAGAAGATCCATTCTGGCTTCAAAGGGGACATCTCTCTTCATGAATAAATGGAAATTTATCTAGTCGCTTTTTGGCAATGGCATTTTTCGATGTGGTTTCATCCAAGAATTCGTCTTCTTACTCCTTGTTTGTTGCTTCACTTCTCCTTGCTACAAAAAAGCTGGAATTATAATCCATTGGTTTGTCATGACATATTGAATGCCCGCACGATTTGAACAACTCATTGGACCTGACTCAGTCAGAATTGGCCGTGCACAATGGATCAGAAGGATTAAATTGTTGTGTGATTTTCTTGGACGGATTATTTGTTCTCGACATCTTCAACCGGAACAAAAGAGGCTGATAAATATGTTTAATTGTGTGGATATAGGTTTGTGGGCCATCTGGGCAAATGACTTGGATTCGGAATGGACCAGAATGTCTTGATGCCAGGAATATAGCTGAGGCACTCGACCATAGGTTGAGCTGAATCATGATTTTAGTCTTTTGATTTTTTATTTAAATATTTCAAATTCATTTTTATAGACTTGTTACTGATTGTGACTGTTGTTATTGGACTTTTTAAATTTGGATAACCTCAGTGGACTGATTGTTTGTCCTCTGAGTTTCAGTTGCTACCTTTGTGATTTTTCACTTGCTTGTTTGGTCTTGAACTCATTCGGATTTCTGCGTTTGCAGTTTGCTGCGTCTAAAGAGTGACTACATTGACTTGTATCAGATTCATTGGCCGGACCGGTTAGTATACTGTCTCTTTCATGTAAAACCTCTGCACAGTAAGGATTACCACAATTTATCACATTGAGAAATACAACTGTAGAGCTGTCAATGAGCTTCTTCCTTCCAGTGTCATTACACTTAATTCACGACTGGATGGCTTTACAACTTAGGATTTTCTTGCAGCTATGTTCCTATGTTTGGAGAAACAGAGTTTGACCCTACTAGGACTTTATCCTCTGTGAGTTTTGAGGAACAACTTACAGCTCTAGACAAAGCTATTTGTGCTGGTAAGGTCAGTGATTCTGCAGGGTGAGTTTACCTTGTTGTTGACTATATTGGAACAGTTTTCCTAATAATGGGTCTAAAGTATTGGTTGCAGATACGATACATTGGACTTAGTAATGAAACACCATATGGTCTCATGAAGTTTGTACATGTTGAAGGTGTCTCTTCCAAATGCAGAATAGTTTCTGTGCAGGTGTTGTACGGTACAAACCCCTTTCTCTCTCCCCCCCCCTCTGTGTGTGTTTCTGCGTACATGCAGATCTGAATATAAGATTTCGATTAACTCCTTTCAGAATTCTTATAACCTTCTTTGCCGAAATTTTGAATCCGCGATGGCTGAATGTTGTCATCATGAGAGGTATCCATTTGAAATCCTTTTTCTTTGTGTTAATAGAGCATGCGTCTTTATGCATGAGAACATAACATTTGTAGGACGTATACTAAATTGATTGTTAGGGTTGACAGTATTGTCGTCAATTGAATGTTATTTGACTTTTAGATGTAATATATACATGGTAAGCACATAAATTATAATTGCCAAAAAAAAAACCTTAATAATAATTAGATATAGTAGCCATTTTTTAACTTGATGCTTGCAATATCATATCTTCATTTGAAATAGTTTTTCTTAATAAAGCACTTGCATTTGAGATGAATATGTTTTTTATGTTGATGAATTATTTGAAATAAGTTTGAGAAATAGAAATGTATGACCTTCCACAATTATGCACATCTTGTAAGTTTGATCAAATAAACTTTTAGAGGGTGCTTGGTAACTCAATGGGGAATGCAAACGGAAATGGAATGAAAGTGGGGGATAATGGGTTTGAGACCCCCCATTTCAGAGGGTATGACTCATTCCCCAAAGTGGGAAATGAAAGTCATAGAAGAGTATACACCAAGCACCCCCTTTCATTCCATTCCCATTCCTCATTCTCCAGGCCACCCAACCAAGCACCCCCTTCAAATATTCCAGCAATTGAATGGAAATTCAAATACATTCGCATGAATGATTGATAAAGTATATTATAAAGAATTGGAATTATTCAGTGTTTAAAGCCTAACTGTAATTTTTAAAAATTTTATTTGGGTTGGCCCTTTTTTTGTTTCACTATGATGATGAAGTTGTTCCCTTCTATTTGGTTTCAATGACTTTTACCCGTTTTTTTTCCATTAGTAAAATAAATAAATAACGTAAGTATCATAACTAGTCCACTTTGTGTACCATATTCTCCTACAAGATAGGATTTTTACTGGTGGATAAAGATTGGAATTATCCTATCTAAGTCACCACCAGCGACCTCAGATCGTAACCCAAATAGAAAAGGAACATGCTAACTACTTCCTAAATTATCAAACTCCTGCTTAAGTTGGTGTATTGATGTCAATCATGCCAAACTTGTGGGCAAGATGTTCAAGCATGGGTTTGGAACATCCTTTATTAGGTGTCAGCTATTTGTTATGTTTTTGGATTGAATGACATACAAATAGAATCTATCTTCTCTTTTGTGAAGTGCCTATCAATTTCTACTTGCTTTATGCGACCATGTTGCACTGTTAATGCTGATTGGAGCTTTGTTATTGCTGTGGAACTTTGTTGGCATGTCAACTGTCATCTTAGCTCTTTTAATATCTTTTTAAGCCATGATATCTCACATTCATTATCAAAACAGCTCGATATTCTGCTTTTGTACTCCTTCTTGCAACCATGTTTGCTTAGTACTACTATATAACCAAAATAGCACATATATATGTGAAAAATACTGGTATAGACCTTCTATCAGTAATTGATTGCATCAATGTTGGCTTCAATTTTGTTCTTTGGTGTTCTGGAGGTGGCCTTTGCTAGGCGCTTCTTATAAATTCTTTAGGATGTGAAACACTGCTTTAAGACATTTCACAGTCGAGTACATAATTGCTCATGTAATAACCGATCTTAATCGTGATAACTAAATTAGCTTTCCCACTAATATTCGATATCAAGCTGTACTGCTGTAAGATTACCACCTTCATAAAGTCCAAGTTTTTTATTACAGTCAGTTAATATATGTGTAGGTTTAAAACCAATCATTCCATTTTTCCAGAAGATCTAGGGAGTGGACCAAGCAATATCCAATCCGAGAGAGTTTCTTAAAGTACTTACATTCTTAAACTCAAACTCTAGTGAGAGACATCTCTTGAACTGGTTAATCTCAAGCAAGTCGTCTGTAGGGAGTATGATGACATAATTAACATGATTATCTCCACTGCTTGTCATTGAGCCTTGACTCTTAAAAAACTACCCTCTCTCCCAGCATCCAAATGAGACAGGTATCGATTCAAGCATCATGATAGTTATGTGTAGAGTTGTTATATAAAAAGTAAACTTGGATTTACATTTAAATTATACTATTGAAAGTAACAAAATTTAACTATGCTCTTCTTTTTTACTTTTAATATTCAGTTAAGGTTCTATTATCTATTCAACAAATTCAAATAATTATTAGTACTTATATTACAATATATAAGTATATTGATTCAAAAAGATTGGTAGATATGTATATATTTACATATTGAATGTAATGCATGTACATAATGGTATGATGTATTATTTGATGAAAGCTACTAGCAATAGCCACAATCTATCTTAGATATAGATCTAAACGTGTTTAGGCTACACATGAGTCATGTATGAATTGATTACTTATTTAGTTAAGGTTCTATTAGGCATTTGGGACATAGATGTGACCACTAATCTGATGTAATCTATGTGATCTTTGGAAGCTTTATCTGAGTCCCGAGATACTTCTTTATGTTTGAAAATAGCTTTTAGTAGTTTGGCTATGAATGGATAATTTTTCTTGATTTTCTCTAGGGTAAGCTTATTAGCATACAGTCCTTTGGCGATGGGCATTCTCTCTGGGAAGTATCTCTCACATGATGGAGGCCCAACTGATGCTCGTTTGAATCTTTTCAAAGGTTTTCATCCACCTTTATTTTCAGATTGAACAACTGCCACATTATTATTTTATTTTTTTTGGCTGCGATTGTTTGTTTGTGTGTTTTTCAGGGAGATATGCTGAAGGGGAATCAAGATACAATCTGTCAAATGGTATCATTAGAAAAGCCACCGGAGTAAGCAATTTTTTTCCTTCTCCCCTCACCATTCACTTGGTATACTACAGCTAACCTAATCATTTTGGCTTTAATGATGAATAATTCACTTCGATCAACCATATCACTCATCTACTTGAAGTAGCATGCAATTGGTCCAACTTCGGCTCTCTTCCTCTTTTCTTTTTGTATATGTTGCTTTGTAAATGAATTAGCAATGATAGGATTGTAAATTGTTCATCTGCGGCGCAGCTACTCTAGCATTTTTATGCTATGTCTTATTTATGTTGCAATTGCTCTATAATATCTTGAGTGGTTTGTTAGAGATACCGCATGAGTCTATAAGGAAATTAATCTTGCAGAGCAATACCGTATTAGTATTCTAAAATTGTGATTCTTAATTGCATCTAAAAAGTTTAGTGCCTTTGCTGATGTCACTTCAATTTGTGTGTTGCAGTTATATATTTCCATTGCAAAAAAGTATGGCGTCCATCCTGTATCTCTAGCAATAGGTGAACCAACTTTTGTTTATTTATATTATAGCATTAAGTTCTCTTGCATGCAATATGGTACTTGTATCTGTTGCATTGCGTCTGCTTCAAATTTATCTATGGGAGCAATAATTACTTATAAGAATCTATATTGTTTTAAGGAACCCTTGTGTACAATCCTCCCTTAGAAAAACTTGCCTTTTCTGTTTTCCTCAGTTGGAGTTGCTTTGACCTTCTCTAATTCACCACATCATTGAGATTTGATTTGTGATATCTGTAGGTTGAGTGATTAGACAGATATGAGCCGGAATACTTGAACATCATAATAGACTAAATTCCATTAGAATGCCCTGAGAAGGGAAATCAAGTTTCACCTATCCAAGACTAGTTTCTTTTTGGGAAAGCAGCATTTTTCCCCCTCTGAAACAAAATTCCTTAGACAATATCTTTTTCATCTTCTCCAGTTTTCTTTGGCAATAGATGTTGATGAATGTTGTTTACCACCCCGGAATCTGGAATATTAATATCACCTAAGAGTTTGCCCAATACATTGTCCTGCCTTACTGCCAGCTCTATATGTGGCTGTTCAATGTGGCTCTTTTTTCTATGTAGGGCCTTTGTCTTTCTCTTTAGGGTCTCGTTGTCTACTAGCTCCAAAACCTAAGTATTAAAAAGAAAAAAAAAAGGAACTGATCGACCAAAAATTCCAAAATTTTAGCTAAAAACAATAAATAGAAACAAATAAAAAAACATTTATTATCTATTATAAAAACATTTATTATGTATATTATAATAGATCACCTCAGCTGCCATGTACTCGAGCCCTATAGCAACTTAGAGTGGTGCTACAGCATCACGACATTTAGCATACAGCCCAATCTTGAGAAAGCAAGCAATTTGGAAGCTGGAAGCCAACCCGTGAAGAACGGGACATTGGTTTCGAGGCCTTCAATATGGCCCTGCTGTTCTTGGAGGAGGCTGAGGTGGCGGCAGTCATCTTTCAATTTTTGTTTAGGGATACAGACCCAAAAAATGTGAGGATTTAGGAGTGATGAACGGCAGATGGTGAGAAGGGGGTTTGTATAGAAAGTATTGGAATGGGTGATTCTGAATGGTCGAAGGGATGTGGCACAGACTGCCAGCGCAGCCACACAATTAATGGAACAAAAAGGACAGGTTTTGAACTTCAAATTTGGATAAACATTTTGGTTCAATGAGGAAACTAGGGGGTGTGGTGGAGCTTTAATGCTTATAAGCTTGTTGGTTTTAGATCTTCTAAGATGCTAGGAATAACTACTGAGTGTATGGATTAGTGAGTTTATCGAGCTTTAAAGATGTTAGTAATGGCAATATTTTAAAATAAACTTAATGGGATTTGTCAATAGAAAATTGTATTTCAGTTTTAGAACTTATAAGCTTCTAAGATCTTACCCTGGTATAATATCCTTCTTAAAAAAAAACTTACCAATCTCATTTGAGGAGTTTATAAGCTCTCCAACATCTTATGAATTGTTTTAAAGAAGCTTATAAATTCAGCCAAACTTCCTCTAAAAAGTATCTGCTTCCTTCTATAGAATTTTTTCTGTTCCGCAAGGCTATCCCATTCAAAAGTTTTTTGCTCGCCTTATGGTTCTTGTAGCTATCGCATATTTTTGTGTTAAAGTTTATGATGTTTCCTCATTTGATGAGGATATTTTTTGAAAGGTTTTTTTGGAAGGGAAAAAAGGAAACCTTTAAATACAAATAGATCGCCTGGCACGCTGTGTTTTCCAGGTTTCCACTTTAGAATAAGTTGGGTTAAACTCATATAGAAGATCCAAAAAATATTTGGAGCTGGTAAAATATTATATTAATTTGTTGAAGAGGATTGTAAAGTTTACTAGATGTCAGTAATAGTAGTTTCGTGATTGCAAAAAAAAATTCTTAATTTTACTTTTACTGAATGAGGTTGTGACGAAAAATCTTATTTTGGATCTATTATCTTTTTTAAATTGTCAGATATTCGCCATTAAGAAAATTCCTAAACATCTCAACATGTTATAAAGAGCTTATATATTTAATGAAACATCATCTAGCTACTTGCCTTCATTATTTCAGATCTTCTGTTCTATTGTATATCCGTGTTCGTTGAACTTGTCACATTCAAGTTTCTTGCTAATAGATAACTTCAAAACAAGTAAAACATGCTGATGAAATGAATACCTCTTCAATCACGTTTTCCTCCGTAAATTTGAATAAAAGACTTAGTTTGAGTATCATTCTCATAAAGTTATTGCTGAGAGGGTAAATTAGATACATATGCAACTATGGAAGTTAGGTAGCAATGCAAACCTAAGCTGTCATATCTTTAATGATAATGCGTTTGCCTCGATTCATGTTTGAACCTGCAACTACTGTGCAATTTTTTAATTTTCTAATCGTGTGCTATGAACATTATATACCATAGCGAAATATGCTGATATTTCTTTTTTCCTTTATTTATTTCTTTTTGTCTTTTTGAGGGTGAGGGGATGTTTATTAATAGTAATCCTGTACCAAGGGCAAATTTTCTCGGGGCATCTTATGAAACTATTTGGGCAGCTTTTGTTTTGAGACACCCTCTTGTGGCCAGTGCTGTCTTTGGAGCCACTAAGCTATGGCAACTCGAAGAAGTGCTCAATGGTTGCAGAGTTGAGGTCAGTCCAGAAATAGTTGCTGAAATTAACAAGGTACATTCAGCATTTCCCAATCCCTGTCCCTAAATCAGGTCAAGCTCTGTGTATGGCCCCCCTCTCGTTGTCACCTGCATAGTGAAACGATAAAGAAGTTCTTCCATATTTTGTATGATTGTAGTGTTAAGCGATGGTTCATATTGTATCGTTCCTCTTTTCTTCGCGCTTCTCCATTGCGTGCATACATATCATACGAATATGGAGCCTCTAAGTCACAGTAGCTTCTTTCTTACTGCCATCAATATAGTGTGTAACGGATAATTCTGTTCTGAATTTGACACGATACATATCTATGCTATATTAGGCATTCTGTGGCTTATCTAAGCCCATCATTGACATTATTGGGCATTCATGTCTCGCCCAAATCTTCATATATGTACATTTTCCCATCAGTATTTTTGTCGAACATAGATACTCTGACCCAATTCAAAACAAGAAACATACAACTTTGTTAATTGTAATTCCACCTTCTGTGTTTCTATCTTATGGCTCGGGATCTTCTACCTTATGGATTGGGATCTTCTGTTCTATTTGGTATTCCATTTTTTGTTAAAATAATCACATACGATACATGTATATAATGATATTCACCATATGTTGTACACTAAATATTTTAGACAGAAGATAAAACACCAAATGGAATAGATGATTCAAATTCTATCATACAACATTGAAAAATCAGCACATGTTTGGTGAATTGATTAATTTTGGAATTATAGCATCTAAAATTTGCTTCACATACTCCCTACATCCATATCTTTTCATTTTAAATATAATGTAGGAGTTCTCTGTTTGTAATTTATGCAACAGATAATTGTTTGTTGCTCCATTTTGAAATGCATGATATATGGCCCATAATTTAATATGATGTTTGGTTTTCCACTATTAAAAAGTAGGGATGTCATTATTACCTATGAGGAAGGGTTACACGATTGGTAAATATATAATTGGATTTGATATTATCTGAACCTGGTATTGTAGTGACGAGGCAGGGTACGATTATAGAATATTATTCAATCATATGATTTACATACACAATTACATAAAAATATAATAATATATCACCTAATTTTCCCTGTGTTGGGTTCCCAAGATTACAAAAGGTTATACTCTACTCATTATTTTATTTCAAGGAGTATTATGTGGTAGATGAAGTCTAAATTTACAAGAACACAAACAATCATAATTTCAGCCCTAAAATGTAAAAGTATGAACTATTAAAAATTAGTGCGTACCATTTAAAAACATCGTGACATGCACAGCTTGTCAGTGTATGAAAGTAAACCTCGTATCAGTTTCAATTAATTCTATTAAACTGTAAAAATTTGAGATTCGTGTGAGTTGTTTCATAGCTTGTCCCTAAAATATGTTCACTACCAAAAAAAAAAAAGAGAACAATAAAAAATAAAGACGGATAAATAATATGTTATTCTTAATAATTTTTTTGTTTTTATTTCATTACCATTTAGTGGCTGAAATTTTATGTCACTAATTTTCATCTTTAGTATGAAAATTATGTAGTGCCTATAACATCATGCCCATTCGCAACATCATACACATTACTTTACAATTATAAATAAATAAAAAATCTCGTCACTAATCTAATAAGAAGAACTTTCTTTTGGGTTTGGTGAATTTTAATTGCTCCATCTGCTTTGTTCATTATCGACAAGATCTTGCTATTCGCTTAATACGACTGTTGAAACATAAACTTTGTGCCTAATCAAATGGTGACACAGTGAAAAATATTGTATGGAAAATCAATTTAAATTATCTATTTGTATAATTTTTAATAATAAATAGATATATGATTAATATTTTAATATAAATATTTAACAACTAATCACATATTTTCAAGTGTTCAAATTTTATTTTTGACAATTAAAATTATATCATACAAATATGAAAATGAATCACTTAGATTTTAGTAGTAAAATAAAAATAAATCGTATCTTCATATTGAATGCAAATGTTATCAAATCATATTGTGTCATTTCATCAAGTGCATATGGAAAAAAATCATATTACTGCGGAACAACCCTCCTATTTTGCAGCAGAGAATTCAAAAACTTCATTTAAACTATTTCGTTAGCTCTCTCAAAAAATACATATAATGCCTACGCCGAATTGAATGTGCAAGGGAATACTAAACCTTGACGATTATAAATAATAGCATTTTCTTCACCATAATTTACGCAACAATCGAAGTTGACGAATTTCAAATGATAGGTGGAAGTCCTTCCAACATTCAAGGAATTCTATGAGGGTATTCAAGACGTTTTTAAGTCCACTAGAAACAACATTCGATATGAGATCAATGTGTTAAGCTTCTCCAATTAGCATTTTTCCCAAGTCACAAATTCATTATGTAACACCCCAAAAAATAAAAAACCATGCACATATTTTTTTTTTGTGCATTTTTAATTCTTTTAAATTTATTATTTTCAGATTAACTATTGCCTTATCGATCCAAACTAACAAAATTTCATGGAACAAAGTGCTTTTATTCTATTTTAGTAGCGTATTTAAACAATACCTAGGTAAACGATTTAAATATGCGTCCGACAATACAAAAGGTTTAAATAGTTTACCTTATTTTCTTTGTAGTATGTAGCCACTATGTTCCTTCTTCGTAAAACTTTATCAAATACCCTCCGAAATATATTTTAAGAAAACCAAAATATTGGATATATATGTACGTTGAGTTTCCCCCTTTTTTTCTCTTGTTTTTTTTCCCTCTATTTTCTTTTTATTATTACTATTGGGTATGCGTTGAGAAATCCTATTCATTCTCTAATGCATGTACGTGGAAATTCTAGGAGGGATATACATTCTTTTAATTATTAGTTTCTAGTCTAGGCTTTAGGCTTTTGAGCCTATTTTGTAATTATTATTATTATTTTTTGTTCAAATCAACTCAAGGAATTCATCTTGAAAACTATCAACAACAAATTTGATGAAAATTTTAAATTATTTTTTACAACAAAGTCATACACATCAAGGATCAACAAATTACAAATGTTAGATGATTTTAAAATTCTAAAGTGTCAACAATTTGATGACAAATACAACTAGAGACAGTATGTGACTCACTTCATAGAAACTTATAGTGATGCTAGGACGTATGAAAGATCCCAGGTGAAGCAGTTGTGTGCTACTTGAAAGAAAATGCATTTGATTAGTACTCGACTTAAGAACAAATTATAATGAGTGTTGGGAGCAATTGAAATAAATATTTTTAAACTACTTCTACAATATTCAATAGACGATTAGTATGCTCGAACTCATAAATTCCCACAAATGAAAAGATAAGCTTGTTATCGATCACATTTATTATTGAAAAAATTAAGTCTCAGCCAAAAAAAATCGATGATTAGAGATTCTAACTATTGAGATGTGCATGCAAGAATGAATTGGAGTCTTCGATATATCCTTCAAGCTATTCAACTAAAATGCTTTGAAGAATTGACAACTTAGATAAACATTCTTGTTAGATTGTCAATTAATAGGTAGTTAGATATATATGAATATATATATACACATATTTAATAAGAATTTTGACAATTATCCAACTGCTACAATACTTTGTAAATAATTGCATATAAAAAGTAAATATTAGAAAAATAAATACAGAATTTGATCCAATTGGATGATGCACGACCAAATAGTGACCACTAATTAACATATAAAAAATAAGGTGCTGTAATTTAAAATTTTCCCTCTTGAAAGTGTATTGTTGCATCTTCAAAAGGAAATACATTTGTGCTTAAATATCTTAAAGAGGAATCTTACTTGAAAATTTCGAATTCCAGATATTTTCTATAAATAACTTTACCCATAAAAGGTAAATTATCCTGAAAATAAAAGAAAAACGAAAAGAAAGAAAATGAAAACTTTTTGAAAGAGCGTGAAATAGTTGACTCACAGCGGCCAGCGGGTACGCTTGCTTCCTTTTTTGCCATAAATCTCTCGATTATCAGTTCTCAATCATAACTTCATTCTTCAATCGATAAAACCCCTTTTCCATATTTACCTTTTTATTTATCAGTAATTTAAGCTGAAACCATGAAAAAGTACAATTTATTTACTAAAATTTGAGCACAAATTATCTGGCAACCACTACCAGTTAAAGGGTCCAGTTTCCGCCTTTCCGGTGGCACCCACCACTGCTACTCTGGATCCCACTGTGGTTTTTTTTGCACTTCAATCAGTTACAGCCTATAGGGTTCTATCTTTGTAGATTTCTTGATTTTATTCAGTGACTATATATTATTTTGGTTTAGCATTTTCCACTTGATAATTTTCGATTAGTTTTAGTATAATTTGTTGATGGGATCGAAGCCGTGGTTATATCCGGCTCCGGAGTACCGATATTTGGAAAGCTATTGGGACACTGATGAGGACGCGCCGGGACCGCGGTGTGGACACACGCTCACTGCCGTAGCCGCTACTAAAACACATGGACCCCGCCTCATTTTGTTCGGTGGCGCCACCGCCATTGGGGGAGGCAACGGCGGCGCCCCTGGCATTCGTAATATCCTATATCTGCTTTTTGGTTTGGTTTCTTTAATCTACTCAGTGTTTGAATTCCTTTTTTTTTTTTTTTTTTGTTCTAGGGTTGGATGGGGTGACGAATTCCGTTCATTCCTACGATGTACTTACTAGAAAATGGACCAGGTTTTCTTCTTCTTTTTTTATTTTTTATTTTTTATTTTTATTTTTTATTTTTTTGTGTGGTTCCAGTTGAATTTTGCTATTTTTGTTCCCATTTGGTGAGATTACTCCAGAGTTAAATGCTTATTACTTTGAGAATAATTTGAATAGACTCCGACCAGCGGGTGAGCCACCATCTCCTAGAGCTGCACATGCCGCGGCAGCTGTTGGCACCATGGTTGTGTTTCAGGTGATTAGATTTTTGTAATGGCTGTAGTTTCATTCGTCAATAAATGATGTTTCTGTTAAATTAGATTTTGATCAATGACATTGTCTTTGCCAGGGTGGGATAGGTCCTGCAGGGCATTCCACAGATGACCTTTATGTTCTTGACTTGACAAATGACAAGTTCAAGTGGCATCGGTTAGTGCAGAGATTGTTATTGCATTTCCCTTTCTTTGGAGTTGTATTCGAATATTTGTTTTGTTTAACTTGGTTGCTAATCTTTGTGAGGAGGTCAGAGTTGTAGTTCAGGGACAGGGTCCTGGGCCTAGATACGGACATGTCATGGACTTGGTTGCACAACGATATCTTGTCACTGTTAGTGGCAATGATGGTAAGAGCAAGCAAATCTTCTGTTGTTGATAAAATGCGCGTGGTGATATTTGGTGAGAAAGATGTGTAGGCAGTTTTAAAGGAAAATATAATGTGATCGAACTTTGGAAGTTTATTACTGCATCAGAAAGTTCTTGTCTTTCTGATTACAATCTTCAATTGAATCTTCTATTAATTGTGGGGGGATTGTATGCTGAATTCTGTTAAATATTAATGATAGCATGTGTCTCAACTGAACACGGTGGTGAGGTATGATCCATATAGTTGATCCCACACAGTGGAATAAAGACTTAGCTTTTGTTATTATGATTATATGATTTTTGTTGAGTCAACTTCTGCATTAACTGCTGAGGCAGGTGTACGATCACCTATGTCAAATTCACTAATTCTGGGATCTGGCTAGAAATCATTGAAATCTTTATCCATGATTTTTAGGACACATTTGATCCAGTAGCTTTTTGATAATCAGCGAGCCTTGAATCTGATTTCTGAAATTTAATGCTGTAAACTAAACATACAAAATTTGATTCTTCCATGTGTTTCACATTTGTACATCTCTGGGTGCTCAGATGATCCTTTGATGAACTCCAAATTCCTCATTTTAGTCCTGCATTGACGAATTTGGTTGATGATTGGATCTTTATTTGGGAGAAGTATTTAGATATTTGCACGTGAGCTTTAAAAAATATTCAAACCTTATCAGACCCAAAAGAGATCCCCTCTGACAATGCTTCTATAGCTTGACTGTTATTTGCAACTTGATTCTAGTTTACATGGAATCATGGATACATGTGTTGCCTTGGTGCTTCATTCCTTCCTATGGATGTTAGTCTAGTTTTAGAAAAACTTCTACATTCAGTGAATGAGGTGCTTATTAGCTGACACTACCTGAAAGATCTTTTACACTTTTACAGGTAAAAGAGTACTATCAGATGCTTGGGCTTTGGACACTGCACAAAAACCATATGCATGGCAAAGGCTGAATCCTGAGGGTGATAAACCTTCTGCTAGAATGTAAGTAATGTTATTAATCTAATATTCTGTAGTATTTTAGACAGAAAAATATCAAAGCCTAATTACCAGAATGAAGTTTCTGCCATTAGTTCGTCAGTATAATAAAACTAAATGATCATCTATGTAGGTATGCAACGGCTAGTGCTCGGTCAGATGGAATGTTTCTGCTTTGTGGTGGAAGAGATACTTCAGGCACGGTATGACTTACTTACTGATGGAATTATAAGCCGTCCATTTTTCATCTGGCTCTGGTGATTAAATCCCAAGCCATTAGATCGTGAAGACACGTGCATTTTTCAATTTGATATATTGCTGTTGTTGGATGAACTCTTGTTGTCTCTGTGAACTTTATA
The DNA here is from genome assembly GCA_028749325.2 of Caryopteris x clandonensis. Taxonomy (NCBI): domain Eukaryota; kingdom Viridiplantae; phylum Streptophyta; class Magnoliopsida; order Lamiales; family Lamiaceae; genus Caryopteris; species Caryopteris x clandonensis. The sequence continues at coordinate 23,467,033 of JAPYKT020000001.1, forward strand.
TGGGCATGTGAGTGGAATACTGTTATCATTCCTTTGGCAATTAACAAAGTGAAGTCAATTTTATTAGTTTAGTGTTGTGATATCTAAATGGCATGGGACACTAAGTCATATTTGGATTTGCGCTTTGATGAGCTTCTTGCTTGCTTGATCTGTCACAGATACTTGATTATCATTATTAAATTTTTATTTTTGGGGTAATTTAGGCCTACTGTGAGCTGTATTTGACTAAGGTATTAGTTGTATGTTGGCCTGTAACAGCCGCTAGCAGATGCCTATGGATTACTTATGCATCGGAATGGTCTGTGGGAATGGACTCTTGCTCCAGGAGTGTCTCCTTCGCCTAGGTATCAGCATGCCGCGGTAAGTCACAGATCTAAAGATTGTTTGTTGCTGCTGCTGCTTTCAGATGGTACTGTTATCTGTCCTTTTCTTTGAATGCAGGGTCTTGTTTGTTATTTTCTGATGTTTTTGAATCTATCCTCAAGCCCGTTTATTAGATTTATGAGAACGTGGGGTCTTGTTTGATTTGGTCAGTATGCACATGCTAGTTAACTCTGAATGAGGTTGGGTTCGTAAGAATTTATATTCTTATAGAGTCTAAACCTTGTTCTTTGAACCCCATTCAACTGGTCATTGTGTTACAAGAACTGGGTTTGACAGTGGAACTGTGGAACACTTGTAGTCATTAATATACTTAACTGCTTCATTGCTTTTCCCGGACTCTACTCTATAAAAAGCTTTGGTATTGCTTTTCCAGTGAGACAATCTAACACTTTGGATGTCATAAAATCTTGTGGGGAAGCTTAAAGTTTTAAAATAGATTGCAGTAAAGCTTTTCTATTTGCTACTTTCTCTTCATCAACTGAGAAGGCTTCACTTTTTCAGGTCTTTGTTGGTGCTAGATTACATGTTACTGGAGGTGCTCTTAGAGGTGGGCGAGCAGTAGAAGGTGATGCTTCAATTGCAGGTAATTTCTCTGAGATTATTATTATCTACTTTTTTGGTTGCTTTAATGATTGGAATTGATCATCAAGTATTTGGAATTATTCTAAGTGAAGAATATCCTCATGCTTCTATCGTTGTTTCTGTTTGAAGTGCTCGACACTGCTGCTGGTGTTTGGCTTGATAGAAACGGGCTGGTGACTACCCGGGGAAACAAAGGACACAGCGATCCCGATCCATCTGTGGAGGCTATGCGTCGGTGTCGACATGCTGCTGCATCTGTTGGTGTTCGAATATATGCTTATGGTGGTCTGAAAGGAGGTCAATTTTGCCCTTAGCAACACATCTTTCTACTTGATAGATAATTTCTTCCCGCTGTAATTTGATGGTGATTCAGAAGGAGATAAAGTTTGCCTTTAGCAGCACAACCTTTTTTCCTTTCAGATATTATGTTCATCATTATTACTATTTGGACATAGATACATCTGTTTGAAAATATTTTCATGCTTCTGATAAGTGAATACCTTTTCTGATTTATTTATATCCTTGATATATTTTCTTCTTGTTCCTGAATGCTCTTTTTTTGTACGCGCACACAAAACTAAAAGTTTCCATGGAAAATCCATTGTTCTGCATTAAAACACTTGTGTTATCTGTTTGAGGGCTTCCGAATCCAAAAATGGTGCGTAATAATTGAAAACCAACCCCTGGGATATGGGAATCACTGTATGTGGGAACATTGGGCTGACAATTTGTTGACACCAAAATGATTCATGATTCCAGTAGTTCTTTGTACTTCTAAAATTAAATGAGTGATTGAATGTCTTTGCAAACACTTATATGTCTCAAAACACTTATATTTACATGTTTCATGTCTGTATCATTGTATTCCTATTTTCAATTTTGTGAAGTGGTCTGATGTATTAAATTTTTTGCATTGCAGATACTCTGTTAGACGATTTGCTGGTTGCTGAAAACTCTCAATTTCAATCTGATGTTGGTGCCCCGGTATCACCATCAGAGAGGCCATTCATGACTTCTAGTCCAAGGTCAAATAATGCTAATTTTGCTCCATTTTCCTCCACATCAACCCCGGATGACAGGCCTGAAACACCCTCATCTGGATTTTTTGGGTCTGTTTGCAAATCCGTTATGATTGTTCTTTGTGTTGTTCAGCATAGTGACTAGTGAACTGTAATCAATTTTCTGTTTATTTAGGACGGACAAAAACTCCTTGGAGAAACTGGCTGAGGCATCTGCTGCTGAAGCTGAGGTTGCTAATGCTGTCTGGCAATCAGCCCAGGCAGCTTCGGCAACACCTGAAGAAGCATCCTTATCTGATGGCAATTCACAGTCTCTGGAGACCACTTCTGAGGGAAGTGACACAGAGGGTGATGTTCGCCTTCACCCTAGAGCGGTATGATATGTACTCTTGTTTTTATACTGTAATATGTTTATGTTTGTCTGGGAGCCTTGAAAGCTTATGTTTTTCAACATTGCAGGTTGTGGTAGCAAAAGAAGCTGTTGGGAACTTGGGGGGTATGGTTAGGCAGTTATCCTTAGATCAATTTGAAAATGAGAGTAGACGAATGGTACCATCACATAATGACTTGTCAAATCCTACTAAAAAATTTGCAAGGCAGAGGTCACCTCAGGGCTTGCATAAAAAGGCAAGTTTACTAGATTCACTTAATTGCTTTCTTGTGCGAAGTCTTTATTAATTTTTTTCTGAATGATATAATAAAATTTCAGCCTGGTTCTCATCTGGATATTTGATTATTGTTGGGTTGCAGATCATATCAACTTTGCTGAGGCCTCGGAATTGGAAGCCTCCTGTTAACAGAAAGTTCTTTCTGGACTCTTATGAAGTTGGTGAGCTTTGTTATGCTGCTGAGCAGATTTTCATGCATGAGCCAACAGTTCTTCAGTTGAAAGCTCCAGTCAAAGTTTTCGGTGATCTTCATGGCCAGTTTGGTGATTTGATGCGGCTATTTGATGAATATGGATTTCCTTCTACTGCTGGGGACATTACGTAAGTTGCTTATTATAGCTTATTGAAGACGACATACTCACTGCTTCAATAGCTATTTATCTTTGTACTAGGCTTTCAGTTGGCGTTGATGCTATTCTGCATGCAGAATTATTTCTTATAGTATGTAACCAAAAAAAAAAAAAAAAAAATTATATTCCATTAACGACCATCCTGTCAAGGCTGCATAGCTTTCAGTTAGACACTGTTAAAAATTACTGCTGTAAACTTCTGTTTTGGAGAAATTATAAATTTAGGATGACGCAAGCAGGATTAAGGAGTTGAGGAAAAGAATGTTCTTAATGTCTCTCATCTATATCGATGAAAAGTAATTCTATAGCTGCATGCGCCACCTGCATACCATTAAAACTAGGAAAAAATGCATTTTTTAGGCTCAGCCTAATAAAGAGAGGCCCAGCCCGCTTGCACAATCATTAGCATTTGTTCTTTCCGTAACCCCCCCCCCCCCAAATTACACCTGTTGAGTAAGGTATTTTTGAGAAAAATATAAATCTTAAGGATATGATTGTTGTACCTCAAGGGGAGTATTTGTAATTTCAGAACATTAAAGGTTTTAGGGAAATAGGCCAACCTCAAGGGTACTTTTGAAATTCAAAGTTACTAAACAACACTATGCTTTTGCCAAGAAAGATGTTTTATATGGCTTTTGGAGCATTAGTTCTGAGGATCTCCTCTTTTGAGGCATTATACTGTGGCTGATCGTCACTAAGCATGAAGACAGTCTCAATGTGTGGTTTAGTTTGTAACTCATATTTTATGTGATTTCATATGGCTTGTTGTCTCCAAATCGCAGGTCATTATATTAGATCATTCAGTTTTGCAAGAATTGTCTTTTAATTTATGTGTTCCAAATTATCAATTTTCTCAAGTCAACAGAAGGCACTCTTCTTGTTAATTATGAACTTAAGATGCTGTATTAACTGACACATACTTCCTGTTTCAGCTACATAGACTATTTGTTTCTGGGAGACTATGTCGATCGTGGGCAGCACAGCTTGGAAACTATAGCTTTGCTGCTTGCTCTCAAGGCAAGATTCTGACTGGACCAGTGGAATGCTTATTCATTGAATACATGATTTTTTCCCCCTTTCCTAGCTGATATATTTTGTGAACCTCAGATCGAGTACCCAGAGAGTGTTCACCTGATACGTGGAAACCATGAAGCTGCTGACATCAATGCCCTTTTTGGTTTTCGTATTGAGTGTATTGAAAGAATGGTATATATACTGAAACACACAAAAAAGTTCCTTCATCTACAGCTGATGTCTGATGAAGCTTGATCAATATGCGTGCAGGGAGAAAGTGATGGGATCTGGGCGTGGACGCGTTTTAACCAGTTATTTAATTATCTTCCACTTGCTGCATTGATAGAGAAAAAAATTATCTGCATGCACGGTGGCATAGGGAGGTCAATAAATTCAGTTGAACAGATCGAGAAACTAGAGAGGCCCATTACCATGGATGCTGGGTCAATTGTTCTAATGGACCTGTTATGGTATATTCTATACATAGCTTCACAGCTCTAGTTAACTCATGCGTGACTCTTATGCTTTTCCTGTTTCTTCTCAGGTCGGATCCCACTGAAAATGATAGCGTGGAGGGCTTGAGACCAAATGCAAGAGGACCAGGGCTTGTAACTTTTGGGGTATGCTTTTGATGAAGATTTTTATGTTAATTCAAAATTCAAATTGCTTCACCGATTTTGCACTTGAAATGACTGCTGAATGATTACACAGTTGTCATTTTTACTCATTTCCGTTATTACTTGAGTTAACCCAAATAGGATGGTGAAACATTTGACCTGTCAACGTGTTCTTTTCCCATTGATGGCAACTTACCTTCTCGTGCAATCTTTGTGTGGTAATGACTGCTTTGTGTATTCTACAATTGCATCCAAAAGATTTTCACTCCATTAAAAAATTCTTTTTGTATGCATGAAAAGTTGATAAATGTTCACTTATGAATCCCTTCAGCATTTTTAGTTATGAATAATATTCTTCATCTTTCTGTAAGAGTTATTATATGCATAAAAAAGTTGTGGTTTTATGAAACTCTTCTGTGTGTAAGATGTTGCTTTTGTACTTATGATTGTTTGCTGCAGCCTGATCGGGTCACGGAGTTCTGTAAAAAGAACAAGCTGCAACTTATCATAAGAGCTCACGAATGCGTTATGGATGGATTTGAACGATTCGCCCAGGGACAGTTGATCACCCTTTTTTCAGCAACTAACTATTGTGGTATGCATTCAAAATTATCTCACCAGTTTCCCCTTTTTGTGAATAACAATCTGATAAGTAAATTTCATTCAGGAACGGCAAATAATGCTGGAGCAATATTGGTCGTTGGCCGAGGATTGGTCATTGTCCCGAAATTGATTCATCCGCTTCCACCTCCTCTTCAGTCTCCAGAGACGTCCCCTGAACGTGTGACGGAGGAGACATGGATGCAGGTACATTGTATTCCTCCCTGATTCTCATTCTATGCTACTGCCTTTCGCCTGTTCATCTCAACTCAGCCGGACATGATTACTTGTATAAATATCTTATAAACTTGTCTTTGTTCAAGTTAAAAAGGCTTGATAAGGCTCCACTCCATTGCTTGTATGTGTGAGTAACTAAATATACACATGGTAAAATAGTAAAATACTGAAGGCTGGATAGAATTATTGAGCTTGAGCTCCGCTCGATTTACTTTTTAAGTTCTTCTGGAGTTGATCTCGAATAGCTCTTGATCTGGCTAGACTCAGTTACACCCCTACCCCTGTTAAATGTAGTTATTGTTTAAGTAGAGGATAATGTTGGATTGTGGTTTGTGTAGGAGCTTAACATCCAAAGACCTCCGACTCCAACGAGAGGTCGCCCACAACCTGAGCTTGACCGAAGTTCACTTGCCTATATATAACGTTGCTGGCTGATATTAGTTCATGATGGTGTTGGTCCAACATAATTTGGTTGAGGGGCAGGATTTGTCGTTGGCCCAAGCCGGCTGGATCGGAACTTCTGTTGTATTTGAGACATGCTTTTGAGAAGGATAGTCAGTGGTGTACACAGGTTGAGAGGTGGTAGTTAGATTGATTTTGTGGTGTATAGAAGAGAGTATACTTGATTAAATGAGGGAAAAGGTGATGTTTGTGTGGGGAGTACAGAATAATTAAGTGTTCACTGTATGTTGATTATAGAAATCACCATAGATTTATTTGTATGTTGCTGCGTGTGCTGATGTTAAATGTGTATCATTAGTCATATTCCACCTGCTGCCTGCCTTTATCACTTTTTATGTATTACCTAAACTCGCAAGAATAAGGCTTTTGTATTCTATGGCTCCCCTTGCCTGTAATTCGTATTTGCCCTTTCTATAAATGTTTGTTTTTTTCTTCTTCTCAATTGAGGCTTCGTGTTAGGTACTTTCATTATTGGTTGATTTATTGAGTGATTTCAAGATCTAGTATAAAGAGGAATATTTGTTTTTCTGTTTTGATGATTGGGGAGGAAGTTTAATTTTAAAAAAAAATAAAAAATAATAATAAATAGCTAACCTATATACATTTTATTATTTCAGCGGGGAGGTCTTCACCGAATAATAAATAAAATAATTTACGGCCGTACTTTTTTCATTTTTTTAAGAAATAAGTAATCTTTTAACTAATATAATAGTATAATATTAAGCGTGTGATTATTTATACCCTCAAAATCTCTAAATATATCTTCAAAATTTAAATATATTCTGTTAAAAATTAAATTTTTAAATAAATCAGTATTCCAATTTGACTGCACAGCTCTTCGTAATTTTCAACATAAATTTATAAATTAAAGTTAAAAAATCTCTGCTTTCTAGAAAAAAATTCCAAATTTTATTTTCTCTTTGTAATTTCTCTATGTACTAAAATTTATGTCACGTGGTCTCTTCTCTACCCAGAAATCAAAAAAAAAAAGATAAAAAAATTATCTTTGTTTCTCAAATCAGTAACAACAAGGAGGAAGGAAAATAATTTTTGCCGAAATTGAAAATGACACAAATTTAGGTTCAACATCAGAATGTGGCGACGCCAATGGAATGACAGCTTGGCAGAGCAACGATAGCTCAATCACATATGCTGTATGTGGGTGACTTAAATTTCAATGTGACGGATTTTATGGAGTTGCTGATTAAGACCATTAGGCGTGCACACATACATCGAGCATATATAAACATATATATATATATATATTTATATATATACACACAAACTTTTTGCACAAAATTCTTAACAAAATTAAGTTTGGGGAAAAATCATTTAACGAATAGTGTTAAGTGTGTTGCTTATCAAGTTTGGCATTCGCGGTGAAAGATTTCAAATTTGGAGCCGAATCTCAAGAAAATCATAAATCTGTAATTCCAAGAAGAAACATGAAGAAGAAGAATAAGACAAGACGATATTTCTGAAATTGAGAATAGAAACAAAATAAAAAATATATATAAATACATAAAGATATTTTAGTCAACTTATTTAGATTGTCATAATTATTATGAAATATATTTAGAGATTTCGGGGTATCAATAGCCGTGCCCTAATATTAATCCCTCATTTTAAATATATTGCTGCAAACACATTATTTTGTATCATGCTAATAAATTTTGATTTTTTCAACCAAAAAAAAAAAAAAACCTGGCACAGATTATAGATAGGTGATTGAATGATTATTATTATTATTATTATTTTATTTCAAATGTTTAAAATATAGGTAATCTTTTTGTTTCGTGTCTCTTTTTCTAAGTATAATATATGAAAGGACTTTTAGTTAAACATTTATATCACATATTTTAATTTTAAATATTAGATTTGAAAAATATAATTATTTGTATATTGATTATATAAAACAAATTTATATATTTATTTTGGTTTAATTATTTATATTGTTTTGAATTGAAATAAAAAATAAGTAAACATACGTATATGTAATATGTATACATTTACATATTATAGTCAAAATAGTATGAAGTAAAAGAAGATATGTAATGTGTATATATAGTGACAAAACCCTAATTACTCTTTTCAGCAATCCATCTCCAATTTTCAAAACCCCAAAACCCTAGCCCTGCTCTTTCCTGGTTCATCAATGGCGGAAACATTTCCAGTTAAACCGAAACTCCGACCGACATCCAGTAAAACCACTCCCACCCCAGAATCCAAATACTGGAGATCCTTCAAAATTCCTAAAGACATCGAGACTACACCATCGAAATCCTTTACTTACCCTATAAATTCAATTGCCTTTTCGCCTACTGACCATCATGATTTTGCTGCCACCCATTCCGCTAGTGTCACAATTTTTTGCGGCAAAACCCTCGAGTCTAAATCCACAATCACTGCGTTCTCTGATACCGCCGCATCCGCCTCGTTCCGCTGCGACGGTAAACTCCTCGCCGCCGGAGACTTAACAGGTACTATCCACGTGTTCGATGCGAAGTCCCGCAGCCATCTCCGTCGTCTAAAGGGCCACGCAGCAGCTGCTCGCTTGGTATGTTACCCACGCGCTGCCGATAAATTCCACCTCTTTTCAGGAGGAGATGACTCTGTTGTTAAGTATTGGGATGTCACAACTGAGAAATGTGTGCTCGACCTTCTGGGGCACAAGGATTACGTGAGGTGTGGCGATGCGTCTCCAGTAAGTGATGAAATGTTCGTTTCAGGGTCTTATGACCACAAGGTTAAGCTTTGGGATGTGAGAGTATCGGATGCGGGTTCTGTTATGGAATTGAATCACGAGAAGCCCGTGGAGAGTGTAATTTACTTGCCCTCAGGCGGTTTGATTGCAACCTCCGGTGGGAATTTTGTAAAAATATGGGATGTAATTGGAGGTGGGAAGCTGTTGTACTCTATGGAGAGCCATAATAAGACAGTGACATCATTATGTATGGGCAAGGTTGGGAAAGGAAGTGGAGAGGAGGCTAATCAGTACAGGATTTTGAGCGTCTCATTGGACGGGTATATGAAGGTCTTTGATTATTCAAAGTTCAAGATTACACATACCATGAGGTTCCCAGAGCCTCTTTTATCGGTGGCGTTTTCGCCAAATTGTTCCACACGAGTTATAGGGACGTCTAAAGGGACATTGTATATCGGCAGGATGAACGTGAAGAATGAGAGTGAGAATTTGGGGGATGGTGTAGGGTGGGGAGTTGTCGATGACAAGCCCCGGAGGAAGGTTTTAAGGCCTTCATCTTTTAGGTACTTCCAGCGAGGACAGAGCTTGAAGCCTTCCGTAGGGGATTATTTGATTATGAGGTCTAAGAAAGTGAAGTTTTCAGAGTTTGATAAACTGTTAAAGAAGTTTAGGCATAATGAAGCATTGTTAGCTGTCTTAAGTCAGAAAAATCCTGAGAATGTGATAGCTGTTATGGAGGAATTGGTGGCTCGTAAGAAGTTGTTGAAATGTGTATCCAATTTAGAAACAGAGGAGCTCGGATTGTTATTGGCATTTTTGCAGAGATACTCGACAGTGCCTAGATATGCTGGACTTTTGATGAGGTTGGCGACTAAGGTTGTTGAATTGAGGGCTGAAGATATAAGGTCTTCAAATGAACTGAGAAGTCATGTTAGAAATCTGAAGAGGGATGTTGAAGAGGAGATCAGGATACAACAGTCTTTAGTGGAAATACAGGGAATCATTTCTCCCATGCTGAGAATTGCTGCTAAAAGATGAAGATCGACCTTGATTTGGTCGGAGTGTGAGAAACCTATTATCGTATTTTTGTTAGCTTTATTATCTTTGCTCTCATGTTGTCTCTTTTTACATTTTACATTTTGCTGCAATGCTGCCATAGAATTGGCCAAATTTATTTTTGAGTATCTGAAATTTTGGTTAACATATGTTGCACTGAAAATTGAAATTGGTAGATTACTTACATCAATCTATTTGTTTGCAAAGAGTACTGTGCTTCTTCTTATCTCAGGTTTATCCTTGTACATTCATTCATATTCATTTACATGTATTTGCACTTCATCTTTATCAGATCTGCTACCCAAACCCTGAAGAATTTCATATGCGCAGAAACGGCTCTTATGTGCTGAAATATGCAATTATATCTGTGAAGCTATCGTTGTTTGGTTTTCTGAGTTTTAAAGGTGAACACTGTCATTCATTTTTGTTGAAAAGTATCAAATGGAATCGAGCTTTTAGTTATTGGTTTTATTGTTATGCTTTTTCAAAGCTTTTCTATAGGCAAGTAAGTTCACTGTGTTACGAGTGTATTGCAGATTGCCGTTGTTTATATGAAACTAGTCTCAATTAAATTCCTATAGGAACTCTGGGAAGGTTTTCTTGAGGGGTTCTGATGGCTTTTGGTACAAATAGAAATGGAAATTTTGCATCTGCCCCATCTGGCTAACACCAAATAAAAGGGGGGCAATGCTAAGTTACCAATGCTTGAGCAAATTTGTCGTTGGGCACAAAAAATAACCTTACTGGATCTTCTGTTTTGATAAAATAAGTGAGGACAAATTCATATAAGTTTGAAGAAAGCGTGAGCAAGTTGTGAAGTAGCTGAGAGATTGTTTCCAACTCTTGTGAAAAATTGCCTTTTAACTTCTGACTTGAAACTAACAACAAACAGTTTGGAGAAACCAAGGCAACAATAATAGAAAAAGAATTGAAAAATTCGATTTATGAATTTGATTCAGCAACAGCGTTGAGTAATATCTGTTTTATAATTCACAAAAAAATGTTGCTTTAGTTTTAGGTGTGAGCTACTTTCTGCTCTCAAAATCATAACATATACTCCTCCTCCTTCAATTAAAAATAAAGAGAAAAAGAAAGCATGATAATATATTTCCAATGGTTGTAATATTGATTTTAAAATGTGAATATTAATATTAGATTAACTAACCCAAAAGAAAAGAATGGGACCATCCAATCTTCATTTCTGCGGGTTTGCTTTGATTACAGGTAACCATTTAAAAATCCAAATGGTGTAAAATAAAGAGGCAGAGCACATCTTTTTGTCAGGACCCAATATGGGCCTATGGAGGCTGTAAATTGTCTGATTTGCACTCCGCCTAGTAAAATTACCTTTAATTGCATCTTATAATATTGCACTAAAATGTATATAATAATGACATTTTGAAAATGTACAGCTGGTTTCTTTTATTACATAATTTTTAGTAATTTTAAGGTCACATATTGTATATAATAATGGCATTTTGAAAAGAATAAAATCAAATATTAGTAAAGAATATTATTGTATTCCATTTCATGTAACATATGCAAAGAAGAAGAAAACTGTATCATTTCAACCCAATTGCGGGAGGAGTTCTAATCCATATTGAAGCTCATTTAATTCAAACTCAACAATCTCATCTACCCATTTACATTGTATCTTGCTATCAAATTAAAAATTATCAATTTTTAATTTCTTTTATTTAAAGTACGACGACTTATCTTCAAGATTTGATAATTTATTATTCAAATAATACTATTATTACTTATTATTCTTTACTTGTGGATTCTTTTTTAATCTTTTAAAATAAGAATTCTGATTAGAAATTTTTTTATAGCTAGTCATTTAATATCCTCTACAACTAATCATTTTCTCTAGATTTTAGGGGACCAATAAAGATTGTTGAACGCTCCTTTTCTAGGTTTAGGGCTGCATTGAAATATAAATATAAATTATAATAAAAACCCAAAAGGAAAAAAAAAATTACAAAATCAGGTGACCAACCACTTGCAGGAAAGAAATAGCTTAACAGCTAAGTGGCAAAACAGAAATATTCTCCCAACACAAACCTTATTTCGTCACATATGAAAACAAAGAGCAAGAAAATTTTAAAAATGTAATAATATTTGCCCGTTTGAATTTATTAACACTTCAATTGAATCCCACCCAAAAACCCGCTTCTTAAATGCAACACACAGTCAAAGCAGACCTCATTCAAACTTGTTATAGAGAGAGAGAGAGAGAGAGAGAGAGAACGAACTTCTAGAGAGAGAAGGAGATTGTGGGAAGAAATAATGACCGGCGGCATGTTTATGGTGACAAGGGGTGGCGGGTGTGGAGGGAAGAGCTCGAAATCTGCTGCAACTGAGGAGGATCGGCATAAGCAGCTTTCTTTGTTGGACTTCATTTTATCTGCTTTAAGAAAATCCATGGTGTCAACATGCCGTATTGATGGGCAAGATCAAGATGTGATCTCCACCGTCCGTCACATGGAAATCGGGTGGCCCACAAATGTCAAGCACCTAACTCATGTCACTTTTGATAGATTCCATGGGTTTTTGGGTCTTCCTGTTGAGTTTGAGGTCGAGATTCCATGTAAAGCCCCAAGTGCAAGGTATGGTAAAATCAAATTGGAAAAACTCTTTTTCTCTTGCTTTTTTCATATGGGCTGTTTTTCAATGCTCCACTTTATTTTTCTATAACATCTTTACTCCCTTTTTTTAATTTCCTTTAATGTCTAATGTTAGAAGTTGGGATTACTGAAAGGTTGCTTGTCTTCTTTTTTTGGTCTCTCTGCTCATTGTTTTCAATTTCTTTAATTTCCGGGATTTTGGTTTTATGTATGCTTAGAGATTGAATTTGTCCGCACATCCATTATATCTTGGGCTGGTAGAGTGTTCAGATGTAGCTTTGGCAGATAAGTTGTACCAAGATCGTTTATGCATGTAAAAGAAGTTCAAAATCTCAGCTTTATTGGTTTGGGAGCAGTATTAAAGTTCATATTTTCATCTTATGTTTCCTCTTCTTGGATTTGCGTGAAGGGATACTGTTGTACTTCTTTTTAGATCTGACCATCATCACATGTTGCCCACAATGCTCCTGGTGCAGCGTCTCAAATACCGTTGCACTTGTGAGTGAGGAGGTTGATTTCGTCTTTTACGGCAAAAGGATTTTTGGGATGTCCGAGTTTATGCAATATATAATTTCATATAATGGAATGTTCAAGCATTTACAAACTAGAAACCGTGCTTTTTTAGTATTAAATAAATTAACAAAGTCAGTTAATTTGAGGTCAGAAATGAGTATTCTCTCTTCTTTTGGGATCTTGGTAACATGGAGATGTTTCCATATTACAATTCCAAGAGACAGCAACTACTTAAGATAGGTGTATTCAGCATTCCCAGTTTGATCAGTATTTTATTTCCCTTTTTTTTGTTTTTTTTCCATTCAGAAGTTAGGACGCTTTTTACAAACGGGAAGTAGAAGATAGGAATAGGTCAAACTCTCAAGAGAGGAGGCTATGTACTAACTCTCTTACCAGAATTTGCTTTTATGTCTTATTCATGCACCTAACGGATGCATGGAATGACAAGGTTGCTGTGATAAATAATCTTGATAGATAGTCTCCTATGATTTCATTTTGAATTCTCACCAGTTAGTGTACTCTCATTTCAACTGAACTTGGTTCGAATTTCACAAATGGATTACTGATTTTTAATTCATTATGCAGCGTCAGTGTATGTGGTATTTCTCCCGATTCGATGAAGTGGTCTTATGACACAAGATGCAATAGTGTCCCAACTATCCTGCTGTTAATGCAGGAAAAATTATATGCACTTGGTGGTCTGAAGGTAAACAAGATTTTTTTTCCCTCTATTCTATTCTATAACTTTGATCACACGAAATAAGGTTCTCTTGTCCGATTTTTCTAAACAGGCGGAAGGAATTTTTCGGATAAATCCAGAGAATAGTCAAGAGGAGCATGTGAGAGACCTGCTTAACAGGGGTATTGTGCCTGATGAAATTGATGTCCATTGTTTGGCAGGTCTGCTCAAAGCGTGGTTCCGGGAGCTTCCATCGGGTGTGCTCGATGGGCTTTTGCCTGAACAGGTGTTGCAATGCAATACAGAAGAGACATACGTTGAGCTCATCAATCAGCTCAAACCGACTGAAAGTTGTCTGCTAGCCTGGGCTATTGATCTCATGGCTGATGTTGTTGAGTATGAAGAATGGAACAAAATGAATGCAAGAAACATCGCCATGGTTTTTGCTCCCAACATGACAAAGGTTATTCAATCAAACCATTCTACTTGTATATCTAGAAAAATCCAGAATAGTTGGGATAAATGCTTAGTTTGTTGTTGTTCTATATATGAAATTATTGATTTCTCAATAACTCTCTCTCTCTCTATCTCTGTTTGTCCAGATGTCTGATCCGCTGACAGCTCTCATGCATGCTGTTCAAGTAACAAACTTGTTAAAGACACTGATCACAAAAAGACTAAGAGAACGTGATGAGATAGCTAGGGGATGCTCACCCAAGTCCCCTCGTTTCTCGGGTGGGCAGAAATACAATGAGATGGCCTCCAGCTGTGAATCAACAGGTCCAGCCTCTGATGATGAAAAGCTAGGTCAGTATAGCCCTGCAAGCGAAGATAAATACGAATCGGAGTCATTGAGTGATATTGAATACTGCTTCTCAAGGCAACTTGATGATAACGAAAATGCAGAAGATGGTTTTCGCAAACAACTTGAGAGAATATTGTGCAGAGATAACGCAAGTCCCTTCAATGGTTCTACCTTCAACACGGATTCTTGTGTTTCGTTTTCTGACAGTAGAATAGGGAGTTCCTGCATGAGCACGAGCGATGATGAAGACTCAAGATTAAGTTCAACGGCCAAGATTACTCGGTTTCACCAGCACTAACCAATCTCTTAGGTAGAGGATTTACTTGGCAGTTGCCTCTGTTTCTGCAGTTAGTTCTTGGACGTTAATAGTAGATATGCCCCCCAAAATCTACTGCATCTCACTTTTTATCCATTGATCATTTTGTCAGTTCATGGCTATAAAATGGTTGATTCAAAGGTTTTAACTTGCGAGAATTGTGTAATCCTATTGCCCGTCGGCTCATTTCTTTCTTGAGAACATTCTTGTACAGATTTTCTATAACTAATTTAAATGTGCGTTTGGATCTATGGAGTTTGATTTAATAAGATGATTAGAAGGGACAATTTTGAATGACTTCATTAACAGTGGATATCAAATTCACTAGGGTTAAGTGTTGGATATAGAAATGTGAAATGTATGGACTTAAAGCAAAGTTATGAATACTGTTTCTCAATAAATCTATCTAGTGTATTTAGGTAGGAGCATAATTGGTTATCTTGGTCTACAACCTCTTCTTGTGAATCTTCGTTACTCATTCTTCTTCTACTACATCATTTCACCATCTGAAAACACTCATATTGCGTGCTAATGGAAAACTAAATAATTTTAGGGTTGATTCTCATCTTTCATGGACTCTTTAAGCCATTCATTTTTGTGGGATTTTGAGTTGATTTCAACAATGACTATAAGCATAAGTTCTTAAAGATGAGATATTGTGCACGAATCTGAGGAGTAGTGACTTCTTGATTTTATAGTGCTCCATTTTGAATATGCCAATAATCATGACTTGGTATGAAAGCCAAAAGAGTTTTCTAGGTTTCAGGACTCTTGAGAACTAGTCGTTGAATCCATCCCGTCTTTCATTTTATGTTTGAATTTATAAATATATAGGATGTCAAGATTGATTAGTTTTTTATGTTGGGATTTATAGATATATAAGACGTGAAGATTGATTAATTTTATGTTCTGATTTATAAATATATAGGATGTGAAGATTGATAATCAGTCGTACAATACATATGATGTGCATTTTTGTAAATGGAATAAAACATTAAAATTTGATAGAGATCAGAAGACTAAGTACGATATGAATCTTTTATTTTTAAACTGACCCTTAATAATATATTTTGTATTACAAATTATAATATTATTGGGTTTTCTATTTAAAAGGTGTTTGATTAAACTTATCTAACAGATCTTATAAATTATATTTTATAGCATCGTGAATGTGATATTTTTTTTTAAAGATGAATTACTGAAGTGCTTAGATAAATAAAAAACTAAAATTATAGAGCTTTTACAATAACAAAATTATTTAATTTACAGAAACTTGTGAAAGTATGGAGTTAAATATTTAAAAAAATAAGCTTAAATTGTTTTACTTATTTAACGAATAAAAGACTTAGAAGCTTCTAAAATTATATTATGAGCTGTGTAGTAAGCTCTTTCTATTAAATAATTTGTCAAATATCTTATAATCTATTTTAAAAAGGTAGGCAGACATAATCCTAGTCCAAACAAGAACTTTACTATATAAAGTAGCTAAAATGATTAAATGTTTTCGCCTGAGAGAAGAACTACTCATCAACATAACTTCATCTAAAATTCAAACCAAGAAGACATTAATTAACCACTATTCTTGGATTCTTTATTTATATTTATATATTTATGTTTTTTTTTTTGTCAGGAAATAGTCATTATCTTCACTAAGAAGGGACATTTTCACAATTCTGAGAACTCCAAAATATTAC
Source organism: Caryopteris x clandonensis (assembly GCA_028749325.2). Classification (NCBI taxonomy): domain Eukaryota; kingdom Viridiplantae; phylum Streptophyta; class Magnoliopsida; order Lamiales; family Lamiaceae; genus Caryopteris; species Caryopteris x clandonensis. Next base: position 23,483,360 of record JAPYKT020000001.1, read on the forward strand.
AGGTATAATCAAGAAAACAAATTTCTTCTAAGAAAATTATAAAATCAAACAAACAACCTATATTTCTTAACCTTCTACCGAGAAGAAAAAAGAAGAAGACAAAACCTACTTTTCTAAGATGCCAAACAAGCCTCCCAAAAGAGCCTATCCGTCTCCCCTTCTTTCCTAAGATTCATACTGGGATCCTCCCTCGCCGCCGCTGTGGCTTTGCCGCCGCCGCCGCAGCATTGGTCTACTACTCCGTCCTCCAAGTCAGTAACACCGCCATGGCCGTCCTCCTCCTCCTCCTCCTCGCCCTCCTCATTACAGTCATCAAAACCTGCACTATAAAAATCATCTCCACCGGAATCAATCTCATGCACGGCTGCACTACCGGAAAACCAGCCACAGCTGCACGACAGCGCATCATCCTCCGCCGATGCGGGGCCCAATTCCTCCTCCACCGCCGTATCAAAGAATCCAGCTTCAGAATCGCCGCTTGCCTCAAAAAACATGTAAGAAGATGCATCAAACAACACTCTTTCTCCATCCATTATTATATAGTATAGAAGTAGATTTATGACAATTTCTGTATCCCCTCTCTCTCTCTCTCTCTCTCTCTCTCTCCTCTGTGTCTATATATATATATATATATATATATATATATGAGAGAGAGAGGAAATGGAGCTGTCTTGTTTGATACTTCATCAGCTATGGTGCGTGAACTGTATGCTTTAGGCAAATCATGTGGGCCGACAATATTGTTTTCAATATTGGTTTCTATTTTATTTTTTGGATATTTAAAGTTACACGTTTTCGTTTAAACTTCTGTTTCCTCGTACGATATTTGAGTTTGTCAGACCCTATTTGGTTCCAAGGTTGTGGTTCAAAATCATTCATTGTTGGTGATACTGCTTAAGATCATCATAGTTCAATAGCACGGCACCTTTTCTTCTAGAAGGAATAGTAGGACCTTCTTGTCTCCTCTCCTACCTGTGAAAACAAATATCTTTTACGATTTCGAATGGTCTTGATTCCCCCGATTCTCCGTTGCATCTTCTGTACATCCAATATATGATATCGTAAGATGGTATTAGGGAGACAATAATAAGTGAGGCCATCTCTTAGTGCACCAAATGTATATATTTTTTTGTATATAGTCGTTGATCAAATTCATAAAAAATTAAAAAATTTACGAATTGCGTCTCTCCATAAATCTTTCAGCATGTGCATAATATAATATTTTTTCTTACCAAAAAGTAATATTTTATTGAGAAAATGTATTAATTTTTTAACAATTTAAAAATATGTTACCTTTTCTTAATAAAAATAATATTTTCTCTCAAAAAAATATCAGATCCGAATATGCCCGGGTACTCACACAAGTGCCATACTAGTGCATTCTTTCACAAATTTGACTTAGGCGGATAAAATATGAGTTTTTTTGCTATATTATGTTAAGATCTAACTCGTTACATAGAGAAAGGTTCATGCATATGGTGAACAACAACAACATCAACAACAAAGTTAGTAATAATAAGCACACCTATGATTTACATCTTGTAAATACTTAATGATGTGACAATATATGCTTACGAAAGTACTCACCATATATATGGAATGATCATAATTTTTGGAAATTAAGAAAATGAAAAAAATTCACAGAATTTCGTTGAATTCAGATTTTTGGGTTCTCAACATCCATAGTGTGGTAAGAAAGAAACAATTTCTAAAATTTAGGAAAAATGTATATCGATATGAATTAGGATTTTAAGTCGTGTAACAAATCTTTTCGTATGAATATTAAGTCATATGAGTTTAAAAGAATAATGTAAATTTTACGTTTATTTTGAAATTGAATAAAGTAGAATTTTTGAAATATGTGCCAAATAATGATGACTAAGTGTTAAATGGTAGTAGTATAATCATTAAATAATTGAATAAATATAAATAGTTATTGAAATTTATAAAATGATTGAAGGGGAGTATAAATGAAGAGGGAGAAATTAATAGGTATAAGTTTTTTAGAGAACAATTGGAGGGTAGGATTCACCCAAAAAGTAAGTTTTAATGCAAAAGAAGTTTGTGATCAACATATCCTCGTCAAGATATGTCAAGGTCAATGCAAACATATTCTTAGTTTGCTATATAAATTTTAAAAAGTTTGTGATCTAATATGTCCTCGTCTAGATATGTCAAGGTCAATGCAAACATACTCTTAGTTTGCTATGTAAATTATTTGGATAATGGAAATAGATAATAATTTTGAATTAAAAAAATAATAATCTATTTAAAAAAAATATGAAATTAAAATATATAATGTGCATTCATTAGCCTCACGTGTTTTTGTTTATTTGAGTGGAAAAAATGAGTCATGTTGAGTATAAGTAATTTTCATTTCTTTAAGTGGTTTATTATCTAAATAATTTTAATAATCATCCCATATTTGGTTGAAATTTTATGTTAAATTTATCTGTTAATTTTTTTAATAATATATGCTCTCATGGTAATCTATCAACCTTTTATTGATGTGGATGTGTTCATCAATGTCCCTGTAAAATCAATGTACCCATATTTTAAAATTGAATATCTAAAGCAGAATTGATAAATTAGGACCGTTCAAAATGGATTTTTTTTTGCTTTAGTCTCGAAAGTAGAATTGATGAACTATACTCATGCTGTTCCAAAAAATAAGAATCGCGTTTTTTATAGTTACAAAAAGAAAAAAAAAAGTATAAAGCTTAAAGCTCCTTTCATGGCAGCAGATTAGTGCTCCCATTCGTAAATGGCTGTGTGCAAAGTGCAATATGCTATTGTTTTGCAACCTCTAATTCTTAGTTGCAACCAACCTCTTGTAACACCAATAAGATGGAATTATGTTAGCTGGACCACGCACGATCGATTGTGGATTGTGCTACCATCTAACTGGTGTTTGTTTAAGAGGTTGTGATACTCTACACCTCTTTTTCCTCCATCTTCTCTTATTATTCTCAAGAAAAATATTCAATATATATTTTTTAACCAAAAAATTTTAAATACTTATAATTTTTTTATTTCAAATCAATTTTTTATAAAAATTATATCATATTAATTTTCTTGATATCCATTTAGCATATATATATATATATAATAATAATAATAATCCATCACTAATTATTAAATCCACAAATTTTTATTTCTCATAATATAATAATACAAACAAAACTCTACTAAACCTATTGATTTGACATATCAATAACAACCTACCTTATTACTACCCAAAACAAACACCACATTTTATTATGCATTTGATTGAGACATAACCTCATAATCCACAACCGGTTATATTACGGAAACCTCCAGCCTAATCCAAACATCCCCTTTGAGTTTTGAATTTTTTAACAACCATATCTATTATATACATATTTTGGATTCTGTACATTCTATCAATCCTAAGTTCATTTGCAATTCTACAATTTCTACTCACAATTCCACCGGTTTTGATTTTATCAATACACGAGCAATTTGTTGAAGAAAGACACGTAAAGTCATATAATCACACAATCCAACTTATAATTTTAACGACTATGTTATAGATATTACATCAATGCCAATAGAAGTAAATTGTTGCAATATTATATTACACAAAGATATGTCGGTAACAATTTTATAATTGGGTAATATTATTAGGAAATAATAAAGTAGGGGTGGGTGAAATTATTGAAAAATAAAAAATTAAGAAGAATAATGAATGGCAAGTGTAATAATACTGTGGGATTGCATTAGAACTGGGAATTCCATATTCCAAACCCAAAACAAGAAGAATTTTAAGATTTTTTGATCGTGAATTCGGCCAGCGAAAACTAGAAACAAATATGCCCTTTCAGATTCAACTGGTCACTGCAGAATTAACAAAAGGCTGGAACTCATTTCATGCTCTTGTAATCCTCCACTCAATTGAAGCTAATTTTCACAAAATCTCAAATAATTACTGTTAAAACCCCAGTAATAGCAAAACCCAGATACAATCAAGCAAATACGTACACAATTCACTCGTCCCTAGATTTCAATGTAATGCAATCCGGTAAGGGAGGCAATCGCAGCACGGCTTCCTCTGTCTCAATCGGGTCGGATCTCAGTATCTAGGGGGCATCAACACCCAATTAAAAAGCTAGAAAGTAAGTGAATCCAGAATCGAAATTAACTGAGTGGTTCTTACAGGGTCTTGGAGCAGGGGTTTGGTGTCGTCTTTGGCGGGTCGGAAATATGGTTTCTGAGTTTCTTCTCTCTTCGATTCTCCTCCGCCGTCATTGTGCTTCGCCGGAGTTTCAGACGGCTTCATCTTCCGATTATGTGAAAGCTTTGTGGGTCTGCTTCAAATCCCTAAATTTTGAAAATGTGTCTAATTGCCCAGCGAAAGGAATTAAATCAAGGCATATTCTATACACACCACCAAAATTTCTAAAACACACCACATAAAATTACATTTAAAAATTCAAAATTACTAAACACACCACAAAAATACCTATTATACCCTTAAACCCTTAAAAAAAAAAAAAGAACTACCCAAACCCAAACCCTACCTCCCGAACCCACCGCAAGGCCGAACAGCTTCCCCCCCAACCCACCGCAAGAGTCGAACACATCCCCATCCCCAAACCCACCGCGCCGAACTACTCTCTCCCCCTCCACCGTCGAACCCTTCGAAGGACATGGACGCCGAACGCGAAAGTAACGTGACTCCAGGTAATTTCTGTCGCCCTCTTTTTCCATAAAATCGCAATGCGTTCGGCGCTGGTTCATCGAACAGCCTGCAGGGCGTTCGGTGAGAACAGGCCGAACGTAGCAAACAAAGTTCGGTCTGCATTGGCCGAACAGCCTGCTAGGCGTTCGGCCTGCACTGGCCGAACAGACTGCGAGGCGTTCGGCCTGCACTGGCCGAACAGCCTGACAGTGTGCCTGTATTATTTTCCGACTGATGCGAACCCTAGTCAAATGTGGGCTCGATTCCATGACGCCCGGAATATTCTTCACCCACTGGTTCGCATGTGGACAGCCCAGGATCCGCAGCTATCGATGGATTACGTGATGCCTAGAGTCGAGGAGGCTACAAGAATACTCGAGGGTCTCACGGTGGATGAGGGGGGTGACTCCGATGAGTAGAGTAGTGATTTTGTAAACATATATGTATGACATTAAAATTTTCTACATTTGAATGTTAAATTATTATTTTATTCGGTGTCCATAATATTTTTAAATTATAATTTTAATGTTTGTTCGATACTCTGTTTGCCTACACTAAGCTTGATTTTTGCATTCGTTGAAAAAAAAACTTAACGTACAAAATACATAACCCGAAAAAAACAGAAACCCGAAAAAACAGAATGTATAACACGAAGTTTCAGGGCGTTCGGCCAACACTGGCCGAACGGATCACAATACGTTCGGCCAGTGCTGGCCGAACATGGTATAGTGCGTTCGGCCAGCACTGGCCGAACATGGTATAGTGTGTTCGGCCAGCACTGGCGAACGTATTGTGATCCATTCGGCCAGTGTTGGCCGAACGCCCTGAGGGTTATTTTGGTAATTTTGTTAATGTCCTTTTTTGTCATTTTTGGTGGTGTGGTGTGTTTAGCATTTTTGGTGGTGTGTATAGCAGCTCCCTTAAATCAATTCCTAGCAATGGAACGAGTCTTATGTTTTGGGTTTTTTATCCGGATAAGGCAGAAAAAAAAAATATTCATAAAATAGAGTAGTTTTGAAAATAGGGTAAAAATTATGCTCGGTGACTTTTTAATTTTGAAAATAAAAATGTCCGGTCCCTCGCGTTTTTTATTTTCAAAATTTATATATATGCATTATGCATTCAGTTGCTCCCAAACGGACATTCATATATATATATACATACATCTGTGTACTGCATATATATATATTTGTAATTTGTATTATATTTATTTATATTAAGCTTGGTGCCAAGGAGTTTGAATAATTCTGTCCATAAACGTCCCGTAAAGCGGGGGTCTCTATCGCTCACGATGTTCCTTGGTAGACCCCAGTACTTCACAACGTGCTTGAAAAATCCTCTTGCTGCTTCCTCGGCGGTGCAATCTTTGGTACATGGGATGAATGTACCATACTTGGAGAATCGATCTATCACCACCATGATAGACCCATAGCCTTCAGACTTTGGTAGGGCGCTAATGAAGTCCAGGCTAATAGAATGCCACGGTCTTTCAGGAATGGGTAGTGGCTCGAGCAGTCCCGCGGGTTGCCTATTCTCCACCTTGTCTTGTTGGCACACAAGACAAGTCCTTACATAAAGCTCGACACTATCCTTCATTTGAGGCCAAAAATATGTTGTCTCTAATAGTACCATCGTGCGCTTTTGGCCCGGATGTCCCGACCACTTTGTGTCATGGCATTCCTTGATAATGTCTCGCCTCAAATTGTCCCACTTCGGAACAAATAGCCGCCTGCCCTTGGTGTAGAGTAGGCCATCCTCTACCCAAAAGCGCTGCGTCTTGCCTTCCTCGGCCAACTTCTTAAGTTCCCTTGCCATGGGGTCATGCTCAAGTCCCTCCTTGATGCGATCAACGACGTCCCCTTTGGCTAGGCTGATGGCTGCAAGTTCTGCTTTTCGGCTAAGGGCATCGGCTACCACGTTGGCTTTTTCGGGTTTGTATTCCAACGTGTAGTCGAATTCAGCAAGGAAGTCTTGCCATCGAGCTTGCTTAGGCGAGAGCTTCTTTTGAGTCTGAAAGTAGCTTGTGGCGACATTGTCCGTCTTGATAGTGAAATGTGCACCCAACAAGTAGTGTCGCCACACTCGCAAGCAATGGACCACCGCGGTCATCTCTTTTTCTTGCACCGTATAACGCCGCTCAGTATCATTGAGTTTGCGGCTCTCAAATGCTATCGGATGCCCCTCTTGCATTAACACTCCCCCGATAGCAAAGTCGGACGCATCGGTGTGTACTTCAAACACCTTGGTGAAGTCGGGTAAGGCCAAGACAGGTTCTTGGCTAACAGCGGCCTTCAACTCTTTGAAGGCTTCCTCACACTCTTCGGACCACTCCCATGTCCTGCCTTTCTTGAGTAGGTCCGTCAAGGGAGCAGCTCGCGCCGAGTATCCCTGTATGAAACGCCGGTAATAATTAACAAGACCAAGGAAAGATCTTAGTTCGGTTACCTTGGTCGGAGCCTCCCACTCCATGATAGCTCGCACCTTGGATCCATCCATCTGTATTTTCCCATGGCCGATAACATGTCCGAGAAATTGCACTTCCTGGGTGGCGAATGTGCATTTCTCTTTCTTAACATAAAGCTCGTTCTCCCTCAATACTTGGAAGACAGCTCGTTGGTGGTCGACGTGCTCCTCAAGAGAATTACTATAGACGACAATGTCGTCCAAATAGACCACCACAAACTGGTCCAAGTATGGGTGGAAGATCTTGTTCATTAATGTGCAGAAGGTTGCCGGGGCATTGGTTAGTCCAAATGGCATGACTAACCATTCGAATGACCCGTATCTTGTGATGCATGCCGTCTTCTGTTCATCTCCTTCTGCAATTCAAACTTGGTAGTAGCCTTTTTGTAGATCCATCTTGGTATATATCTTGGCTCCTCCAAGTCTGTCGAACAAATCGGCAATCAATGGGATAGGGTAACGGTTTTTAATAGTTACCTTGTTCAGTGCCCGGTAGTCCACGCACATTCTTAATGATCCATCATGCTTCTTTTGGAAGAGTACCGGAGCGCCATAAGGTGCCTTCGAAGGTCGGATCTTGCCCGTGTCCAACAATTCTTGGAGTTGCCTTTGAAGTTCTTCTAATTCAGGTGGAGCCATTCGATAGGGAGCCATAGAGGGCGGTTTAGCACCCAGCTCTAATTCGATTTTATGGTCAACCTCTCGCCTTGGTGGGAGTTTATTTGGTAATGATGCCGGCATAACGTCCTTGTTCTCTTCAAGGACCCTTTGAATGATGGATGGTACATCCTCCATCCTCTCGGCTGCTTCATGCTCCTCTTTAACTACGGCCAAGTATGTTGGTTCCCCACGTTTCACCCCCTTGGTGATTTGCATGGCCGATAGCTGCTTGGCCTCTCGAGTTTGGCCGTCAAGTGTCTCGATTGTGGGGATCATGCAAGGTGATCCTTTTTCAAGGATGCACACAGTACTAAAAGAAGGCATGGGGATAGCGGTTACCTGTCGCAAGAATTCCATGCCGAGCACGACTTTGAAGTCGTCCATGGGTGCCACTGTAAGATTCACTTGGCCCTTCCAAGTGCCTAATTGTAGCTCTACGCCTCGGGCTACTCCATTGAGCGGTTGAGCTTTGGCGTTCACTGTCTTCAGCCAACCCTCGCCCTTTGTCCACTGAAGCTTTAATCTCTTAGCTTCATCTTCGGTCACGAAATTGTGGGTAGCCCCTGTGTCTACTAAGGCTTTAGTTGGCACCCCATTGATACGTGCCTCCACGTACATCAGCCCCTTGCTAGATGTCGTGGGCATTGGCTTTGCTTTTAATGCATTAAGGATTTGGAGTGAGCCCATGTGACTCGCCTCCTCTTCCGGGCGACTCTCCGACTCGTGTCTTTCCACCATCGCTGACAATGACCCAAGTTTTGGGCAATTCTTCATAGCATGGGGCCCTTTACATACAAAGCATCCATCTTTGGGGATGAAGGCTTTCTTCCTCTCCTCATAGTTGGATCGAGTTAGTTGCTTGTCCCGTTCTCCGAAGTTGTGCCTTCGGTTGTCCCGGCCCCGATCATCCCTATATTTCCCATCTCGCCTATCTCCCTCACCTTTGGCTTGATACTTTTCTTTCCTCGGGGGAGCCTCAGTGCGTGAATGCGGTTGGAAGTCGGCTATAGATTCGACCACAGCAATGGCCTCATCTACAGATTTAACGCCCCGTCGATGTACCTCCTGCTTGGCCCAAGTTTGCAACCCATCGATGAAGTAGAAGAGGAGGTCGTCGTCGGTTAGCCCAGGGATTTGAAGCATAAGGGTTGTGAACTCTTTCACATACTCCCGAATAGTGCCCCTTTGCTTTAATTCCCTTAGCTTTCTCCGAGCTTCATAGACCACATTCTCGGGGTAGAAGTGGCGCTTAAGTTCCTTCTTGAAATCGTCCCACGTGTCAATCCGGCATGAACCACGTTCTATGTCGGCATGCTTCCTGCGCCACCACAGCATGGCAGTATCGGAAAGATATAGGGAAGCAGTTCTTACCTTGGATGCTTCGTCAGTAAGGTTAAGCCCCTCGAAATATTGCTCCATACGCCAGAGGTAGTTCTCAACTTCCTTGGCGTCCCTAGCTCCATTGAACCCAGTTGGCTTGGGGCATTCCACCCTTGGTGTGGCAACGGATGTGCTAGCCTCCCCGCTAGCTGCGGCCCTTTTGCACAATGCCAAGTCCTCTCGCATCCTCTCGATGCTATTATGTAGGGCTTGGATGGCATCCTCAATGTTGGCAAAGCGAGCCTCCATCTCATTATTGATATCTTCCACGTCCCCCTTGAACGTGTCAAGTTCCCCTAAGACATGATCCTCCAACGTCTTGAAGTCATGTTGGACCTTTTCAAGTTTTTTCCCAAGTTCGGCGGCAGCCGGTTCCCATGAGGAACCCTCATGAGCCTTGCTTTGGTCGCGCCTCTTCTTGGGTTGGCCTTGAACGGTCTCTCGGCCCCGTTCCTCGGATACATTGGATTCGTTTCCTGCCATTACTTTGCTTGTGCACAACTACTAGCTCAAACCTGGCTCTGATACCACTTGTCACGGACTTGTTCCCTCAACAACGACCCGTGCGGCCTTAGCTTATTTCCGCCCCTCGCGGTTGCTAAGTCAGCCTCTCTCGAAATGTGAAGTGTGTGCAAAAGTGTTGGCAACAAAGTAAAGTGCGCAAGTATTTGGAGGAAAGCTCTTATTCACTCAAACTTACTTGAAGAACTTGATGGTTACAAATGAAATGGTTGTCCCTATTTATACTACTCCACCTCCTCAAGGGACGGTGGTGATCTATTTGATCCTACGGTGGAGATTAAGTCTCCAGAATTCTCTACAAAATCCTACACAATGGAGAGTTCAACACACTCTCTAGAATACTCTCTAAAATGCTCCTATAATACTACAATGTTCTAGAGAATTCTATGTACAAAGGTTGTGGATGTGGGCTAAGTGATTGGGCTTGAAGATCGGGCTTAAGAATTGGGCTTGGGAAGGTGCAAACCTCTCAAGTCCAAGTGCAAAAATGGCCCAAGAGGCCCAATTTCGTGACAAACTGGATGCATAATGCATATATATATATTTTGAAAATTAAAAAACGTCAGGCCCAGTGACGTTTTTACCAAAAAACGTTAACGTTTTACTCTATTTTCGGAACACTTTTCAAAACTATCCTATTTTACGAAATCTTTTTTTTTTAATAGTTCTATTGTTTAATTCTAAATGATAACAGTATAATATATATATATATATATATTTATTTATTTTTTTGTAATAATTGAGGCCATATATACAAACACAGTTGGAAACTAAGAAAGTGAACTCCTGCAAACTGGACAAGTATTATATTTTTGTAGCCACTGATCTATACATTGAGCATGAAAATAGTGCCCACAGTGACCCAATTTTCTAACTTTATCTTTCCCACAATATTCTTCAAGACATATTGAGCAACTCACTGATGTGCCTTGGCTTTCACCAAGACCTACTACTACTTCAGAAAAATTCTTGACTTGGGAATTCTGAGCCCCTGTTGGTCCGTTGGTGGTTTCTGGCAGCGGCGTGGTAGGTGTACCTCCGCTTGCTTGTGGGGTGGTACTTGTGGCGGCATCGTCTGCAGTGGTGGCTCCGCCTTCTGTGAGTTTCATAACGCGCAGCAAGCAGGATATTACGAAGAATGTTAGCAGTACAACAATTGATATGAAGGCTGGTGATCCAGAGAATCTGGCCAGTTTACTCTTCGAATCACCTGTCCAATTGAGTAGTTATGTACCAAGGTGACCAAACAAACATAAACGAGGTTTAATTACACGAAAATTTACAACTTCGGGTCAATCATCATTTGCATCATGTCTTTTGAATGTAATATAAAAGTACATTATTGAGATCAATTTCAAACTTCAATTGTGACAATACTACTGTACATATGGAATAAGTTGAATTTTTAACTATTCTTTAAACTCTAACTAATTAAAATGATATTATTTTTTTAAATAATACAAAAAACTAACTCCATTTTTTCGGTATTGACACAATAAGACAAGATTCACGCACACACATATATACACCAAATCACAACATATACAATCATAATTGGAGGTTGATGATAATGGTTGGTTATGTCATGAATTGAAGGAAAAATTTTCAATTTCTTTTGTTCAAATGACATTGTTTCAATGAGTTAGGATTATATAACAATTCATTTATTTCACGTGTATAACAGTGCGGATTTAATTATTTATTATTGAAATTTAAAATTGGCTTACGTTCATCAAAATAATAAAATGAATAAATAAATAAATAACTGCGAGTATTAACTGAGCCAAAGGTCAGTCAAAATTTCATGCACTTAAGCCAAATAAACAAACATTATCATCCTACTTTGAAGAAACGTCTTCTGTCCTCTGATATCCTAATACAAGTCCCAGAAAGCTAAAAATCAAGAATGATCACCACCTTACCTGAATCTTGAGGATAAAATTCTTCACACTCTCTGCAGCCAGAGACATTCCATGTCAGCTGAAGCTCACCGAAATTCCCCGAATAGTTGTATTCGCTCGACCATGAAACTGGGACCAGTGAGCTAACAATCGGTTCACAACCATACGCTTCTTTCATAAACTCACTTGAAAGCTCTGTTGTGGCTATGGTAGCATTCATGGAGTTGCTTAGGCAATGAATCTCACTCATTGGTCGTCTCATACGCTCTTTAGGACAAGTATAATACATATAATTCTCATAAAAATAGGCGGATAGAGGATACACGGAAAGATTTGCCATCATAAGCCTTCCAGAAAGGCAATTTCCAGGATCAGTGAGATGTATTCGTTGCGAAATGTAGTCAATAAAGGTTACATAAAAATCACCAGAAGAAGGAAGATTGATTATGGCTCGGCCGTCATCACTGCATCTCAGCTCGATAAAATTGTAGCAATTTCTTGGTGGCTGATCAGTTTGCAACTTGAAAGGGTATGTAATGGGAAGATAGCTGTCTCTACAGCTGGACTTTGGACATGAATTCTTGGACTGAATTATTAGTACAGGGAAAATGAAGAAGACAAGGAGAATTTGGTGGATCAAGGGATTCATGACGTTGGACAGGCCGGCATGTAGTTCATGCTGTAAGGAAATGATTTCTGAGAAGATAATTTGCAATATAAAGACAGCAGAATGATGTGGGAAACATGGGTAGGGACAAGACTAGAGACAAATTAGTCTTCTTCTAATCTTAAGTTTAAGCAAACAGCAGACAATAGATACGGGACAAAACCATTGACTGGATCACATAATATTCTAATAAATATTTGGAAAAAGAAGACCACAAATTTCATCTTACAGTCACACAATGATAAATAAAAAAAAACAAACAAACAAACAAAAACAAAAGCGAGTCTTTGCACCATCTTCCCCATCTTCTTGTTTAGATTACTCCACAGTTTGATTTTCCAACTTTTGTATTACAATTTTACATCTACAAAATTAACGAAATTAAGTAGACAATTAGAAAACAATGAAGAGATAAATACATAGTATTGAACAATGAAATTTAAATTTATTTATTGATTAAAGGAAAAAAAATAGAATCAAGCAAAAAACAATATACCTAGAAATTACAAGAATACTGCTATAGCCTATATTTCACAGAGTTTTTGAAACACACACATATATCTCACAGTTGTGCTATTAATTTACATGCTACAAACAGGACAGCTGATGTTCTTGTGGTTCTTCAAGGGGATTGAAAACTAAAAAGACCCAATATGCAATTTTCCTTTAGTACAAATAAATCGATGTCCAGTTGGTACCAGTCTCAAACTAGTGGTGCAATACACGAAAACAATGAAGAATTACAAGTTTCTGGGACGGACTATCAGATATGAATCAGCTGTTGTATACACACTCGCGAGACATTCATGCTTGAGAATGTATCTGCCGTCCATAGCTTGCCCCAAACCCAAAGTTACCAAGGCTGCTTTTTTTTTAGACTTATTACTGTCTTTTAAGCTGAACCTTCAATTTTTTACCACCTACTTGAACGCCATTCATCTTGTTAATTGTGTTCTGTGCTCAGATGGTGAATTGTAACTCACAAATCCTGCAGACAGCTGCTCGTTAGAAGGAGGGGAAAATAGAGCACAGCACCAGCATCAGATAGTAGAAACTTAGGAGATTTCATACCAAAACACTTGCTGATGCCTGTGGCTTTGTTTGGAAAAAACCTTGGCACACAATACCCTCCCAAATTGCTGAAAGAGATTCGCAAGATCTTCATCACTATGTGGAAAACGAACAGATTAGCTCCAGATGGACCTGCCCTCCAAGAGATACACACACAAGATATTGCAAAGCTATAGATGCATTGAGTTGGATGCACACAGAGGATACATATACGCCATACATGTGAATATCAAAAGACAGGAGTGCTCCCTTACCCTACCCCACGGCACAGGTTGGTGTTGCCCACCACTGATGTGGCAACATGGAGCCAACCCCAAATCAATGACAACCTTGAATCACATCAGTTGTGGACACAGAAAGTTGTGGCCACAAGACGTAAGAACGCCTTTCAGAATCTAGAGAGTACAAGTCGAGAAATGCATTGATGCATGCTAAATAAATAGAACAGTATTCCAAATTACAGAATTTGTTTTATTTTATTTTATATTTTGGCTATGTGGGAGGTCTATGGGTGGGGTTGACTTTGTGCATATAAACACAAACTGCTAAACTGACTCACACCTCCATCTTAGGGAATAATTGAACTAGCATCCACTAAGGGAATGGAGATTCTCTAATGGGGAAAAGGGCAGTCAGATGTGTATTGATCAACACCAAGAACAAAGCTTGTTCCATGGGATGGAAGGGCTATATTCGAGAGTTGGCTTGAAGTAGTGGTTTAGCCAAAGGGAGAAATGTTGGAATGAATTAGCTTCCTTCAACTACTTTGAGGCCGAATATTGTAAGACCGTATGCATTCCTCAACAGAGGGGTCACACTGGGAGAGCAGAGACCTTCCATAGAATAAAGGCTATATTCTGGTGGCCTGGTCTTAAAAACATGTTTTTAATACTCTACTTAATTGTCACCTGTAGACATAGACATGGTTCTGGTGGTTTTGATTTCGGTTTTGGAACTGTCAGTTCTCGAAACCATAAAGGGTTGAAATAAAATCTAACCAGTATATAGTCAGTTTCGGTTCTGATTTCGATTTCAGAACAACCAGTTTTCACATTTCGATTCTCTTTTTTTTTTTTTTTTTCAATTTTCATACTTGAAATCACTGGTTTTTTACCTGAACCAGTGGTTTCCAAAATTGGAACCGAACCAGCCAGGTTCCCATTTGAATTCCAGTTCCGAACCAAAACTAGATTAACAGTTAAATTGATAGTTCAAATTGCTGGTTCGAAATCAGAACTGTATCATGTCTAATCACAGGTGTCAATTGTATAAACATGAAAACACCAAGTAGGATTGCTTCAGCTACTAGCCATTCCAGAACAAGCATTTGAGCATGGATTTTATTGAACAGTTACCAATGTCTAAAGGGAAACACACCAAATGGGTGATAGTTGACGGATACACAAAGTACAACCATTTCATTGCTTTAAAACATCCCTTCAATGCTTCCCAACTTGCCAATATTTCTTTGGAATCCATTTACAAATTACATGGATTACTAGTCAACATTGTTTTAAAGAAGGATAAAATATTTACTAGTAAGTTCTGACAAGAGTTATTTAAGTTGTTAGGGGTGCAACAATATGTGAGCACTACATACCACCCTCAGTCAGATGGTCAAACTGAACGGGAAAATTAATATTTGGGGAACTATTTAAGGTATATGTATGGATCTAGTCCTTAAAAAATGGATGCGTTGGCTAGTAGAATTTTGGTATAAGACCAACCTTCATTCAATTGGGATGATTCATTTTAAGGCTTTGTATGATTATAAGTCTCTTTCTTTGCACTCCGGATCCTCTAGTCCATAATTTATGTCCCAATCCTGTTTATAATTAGGAATTATAGACAATACAACGTAATTTTAAAAGTGGAACAAAATTGTGATAAAAATTATGGACTAGAGGATCTGTAGTGATTTCTTTGGCCATGAAATTATTGGTAAAGTGTGCAATTTGTGGAGCAGAAGAGACTCTCCATACTAAGCACTTCATTCAAGAAAAACTGAAAGCATTTCTGATTAAGGCTCAAGCAGAGATGAAACACTGAGGAACAACATTTTCCAGCAGATGACTAGGTATATCTCAAATTGAACTTCGATAGACACTAATTATAAAATAATTAGTTAATTGTATTGAAAATAAGAATATAATAGAAAGAGATTTTAAAAATATAAATATATATATATATGTACGTAATAAAATGCAAAATAAGTATAAATAGTAATAATAAAATTTTACTAGATTGTGATATTAAATTACAATTCAAAATAAATAAAAATAAAATATTTTAACATCCAAAAAATTATGAGGTGCTACTTTTAAAACAAACATACCGTAGGACCTAAGCATCTGTAAATAAACAGAAAAAAACGTGCCGTTATCACTCTTATTTACCAATAGCCACACTGCCGTTATAAATTGCTTGTAACTAAAAGCGTGTATTCTCTTCTCTCTAGGGTTTTCTGCTGCTTCTTTCGCATCGATCTGCGATTAACTTAGATTAGATCGCTTAGCTCAAAATTTCGCAATGCCCAGGTATATGTTCCCTTTTATTGTTTTTTCCCCCTTAAATTATTTGTTCTTTGATCAAGTGAACATAATTATCATCTGAATGTTATGGTTCTCTTACATATAATTTTTTTTCCAGGTATTACTGTGATTATTGCGACACTTACCTGACGCATGATTCGGTTAGTCAGTTTTCTTGACCCTGTTTAAGTTTTTATTGGTTTATTTATGTTCGTGAATATTGTTTGTGTTGTGCTATTTGCTTGAGATGAAGATCAGTCTGGATACGCCTAAGATGAAAAGGGGAAAACGGATTGAATGCCAGGAGTTTGATTTCCTTTTTTTCCTACTTGGAAACTTTGGTTCTTGTATGAAAACAAGAAAAGGTTTTGACTTTGTTCATTTGTTTGTCGTCGGGACAATTGAACTGTATGTGCTGTTCTTTGATGATGTGGAGTTTTGTGAACTTACTCTATTTTCTATTGAAATTTGGTTCTTGAAAGTAAACAAAGAGTGTTTTGAATTTGTTATTTTCTTTGGATAATTGGTGTTTTTTTTTGCAGCCTTCTGTCCGGAAACAACATAATGCTGGATACAAGCACAAGGTATTCTCCAGCTCCATTCTCAGGTTCCTTTTTTTATTTATTAGGATACTATGTATTAAGATGCACCTGGGATTCCCAACTCTATGCAGGCAAATGTACGGAACTATTATCAACAATATGAGGCACAATTAAACCAGAGTTTGATAGACCAAAAAGTGAAGGAACATCTAGGGGCATTTAGGCCTCCTGTTTCTCCTTATGTAAGGCCTGGGATGCCTGGTATGCCTGTTCAAATTCAAGGACAGTATCCTGCTGGTATGCCTTTTAGACCTCCGGTTTTGCCAAGACCAATGCCTGGAGTTCCGGGTACGTCAAATTTCCACTGATATGCTATTGTTTCATTGTGATCTTCCATATTGTTTTTGTATTTTTTTTTAATAATAAGTGTTGCTTGCATATCAATCTCATGTTTGTCGCACCATTATATCATTTATACCATTACTGCTGTGAGATTTAGTGTTTCATGTCTTTCAATTATGTGTAGTAATTTAGGGTTATATATCTAACGAAGCTACACTATTCTCGATTTTGACCATGTGAAATGGATCTAAGAGTGTGTTTGAGAGCCCTTGTGAGTTCTTTTAAGATTTAAATGTTTTATAACTGTTTTGAATACAAATCCTATTAAGTATTAAAATAAGATGCAAAGAATTTATAAACTATTTTTAAAAATATAGGCGGGTACAATTTGTCCAAGCCTCACAAACATCCTACAACACCTGATGTAAAAATCCGGCTAGGCGCCGTTTAGACGCTAGGCGGCTGCCTTCTGTCTGATTTTGACTGATCGGAGGTATTTTTTTTTTCAGAAGTCAACGCCTAGGCGGGCTAGGCGCTCCCTAGGCGGGCAAAATATTTTTTTTTTATAATTTTATATTTATTTATATTTTTTTAAAATAATTATATTGCGTGTAATTTCTATTCATATTGCTTCATATGACTTAGGCAAATTACTCTTACGTGGAGAGCTTTTTTATGCACTTGTTTAACCTTATGCAGAGGCATAGAGCTGTGGAAATAGTTTATTTATAGCCACCGCGTCTAAAATCTTAAAATCATTAGAGGAGAATCATTCAATATTTAATACTTTCAACAGATGTGGCAAACATGTTTATCCATTTAACTGGTAACAGGTTATGCACAAGCTCCAATGCCACCACATATGGTGCCTCCTCCAGGTGCACCCATGCCTGGTCAAATGAATGGTCTCCAAAGACCAGTCTCAGCTCCGCCTCCGATGATTCCAGGAAGTGCTGGAATTCCCACGAGCGGTGCCCCACCAATGTTTCCACCTCCGCCTCCGCCATATCAAGGGAGTGTGTCCTTACCTACGAGCGGGGGTGGTGAGGGTGGTAATGCCAATGCACAAGGTCCTGAGAGCAATCAGTAGGCTTTATCTCCTCTGTGTTCGTCTTTGGTATACTTTGTGGTGTTTGGGGATGGACGATGATGAGGAGAATCTGTACAAAGAATTTTTCCATCTGTAGAAGAAACATTGCTTCTTTATTTTATTTTTTTTATCCAAATCTTATCAGGACTGAGAAGCTTTGCCAAAATTTGGCCGAAGCCTTGGTACTGTTTGTAATGTCTTTGTAGGAATCGGACTTTCTATTGCAATTTTCAGCTATATTGTGCTCAAATGTGTGGGTTTATTTTGATGACTTAACTGATTGCATTTAGGGCTAGGATTGAAGCTCTGAAGAAGCCCATTTAATCTGTTCCCCCAATTGCTTACGAGTCGATGTAATGCCTCAGATTATAAGTACGTTGCTTAAGTTGCCAAACGCTCACTAGAATAAATCGAAACTGATGTGAAAACAAGTGGATATCACTATAGAAAACTGGACATCAAATAAATAGCTAAAAAAGTTGCAATAAGAGGGGTCGCATGATAGTTTAAAGCTGATGATTTGTATTATAAATTAAAATATTTTTGTAATCTTCCAAAATGTGAAAAATTCGACTATGTTTTGTTCTTTTTTTAATAATAAAATTAATTTGGGACTTTTGTAATGGTTGGAGTGAGCTTTTGTTTGGTGCATAAATTGAGACTAGTTGTATGATAGAATGATGGTGGTGGTTGGGTTTAACACTTTCAAGATTGGAGTGGTGGATGAACTAATGAGAGATAGATTTGTAATTCTCTGGATCGAGGCACTTTAAGAGATGGTACGAAAGTTAGTTTATTTGTTAGTAATTTGTTGGAATATTTGCTGATTTTAATAAAATAATAAATTTTTAAACGCTTATAAATTGGAATTTTGTAAACTTTTGTGCCAATCATCCTAAGAAGAATGATACAAAGAAGATAGCATTAAACAAATAATTGAAAACAACATACTCCATTTACTCCAACATATATCACATGATTTTCGATTCCAAGAGCTTGACACGATTTTATTACAAGGATGTGTGATTAAAAGTTCTTGTAATTGTAAATCCATGCTTGAGGGGAGTTTTCGTTTTATTTTCATTTTAATTTTCATTTTCCAGCATTCTAAGCGCAAAAAATGAAGTGTTGATTTTTGTGTATAAAGTCAAATATCGTAAATGCTGGTTTCATTCAACAACAATAATTAATTTATTGTATTAAATTATATGAATTAATATTGATGGAGCCCTTTGTTTTTTTTTTACTGATTAAATATAATATTTTATTAAAATAATGCATGAGTTTTGGGTTTTATTAAATAAAATGTTCGAAATTTATTATATTGTATTATATGATAAATGAGTTTTGAAAGCAAAAACCAAAGTAGCCATCAATTTGTTTAGTTGAAAGTAGGCGGAAGAAATATGAATATATAATATATTTTGGACACGAAACATCAAAATGGGCATTTGGTCTGGTGGCATGATTCTCGCTTAGGGTGCGAGAGGTCCCGAGTTCAATTCTCGGAATGCCCCATCTCTAATTTTTTTTCGTTCTCATAAAAATTGACGACTTACAAATCTTCTGGTCTGCACCAAAATCTTAATTGCGTTTTCTATCTTACATTTTCAAATAAATCATTCTGAAATCTTAATTTTTACAGGCAAAGTCTCATTTTTTTTTCTTTTTTTTTTTTTTCCGTCTAAATGATAGTGGACTTTTTAAGGCTTAATTATTTTCTTTTTAAAAAAAAGAAAAAAGGCATAACTATTTCTACTGGGTGAAAATTTAATCCATTAGAAACTAGATTGGGAAGAAAACATAATGTAGCAAATGACAAGGAGTTGGGAAACGGTAAAAGCTGCAGAAGGTTAAAGAGGGATTAGAGTTTTGAGTAAAGCAACTATGCCTCCAACATCCGTTGGACAACAAGATTGACAGCTGCATTTGCTGAGGAGAATGCTCCATGAAAGCTTTCTTGGTAGGATATAGATTCCAATTCCACGGCCATTTTCAACAAAATCTCTCCCAAATCAACTTTTTTTTCCATCAATGATTTGTAGAAAGAATCAGCAGCAACTTTGCTTATTTCCACATTAGTGGCCTCAGGGCAGTACTCGTCATCCAACCATTTCTTAAGTGTCACTCTAAGCCATTCCGATTCCTGCACATAGGATGGTGAGAATGAAGCATATATGACTTGTCCTATACTAACAGAAGCTTTGAATGAGCAACCTAATGAAATTAAAATTTGAGAGGCTATTGGAACTATTAATTTGGAGGAAAGTGAAAATCCCAAAATAGAAGAAGCATCATTCACATGCATTTGATTCCATGTCACATTGTACACATGACCCATATCATGAATGTGATAGTATTTTACACTGGGCTGTTAACCTAATGCAACCATTCTCCTAGTTCAAGTTTGAGAACCGAAAACTCCACGTTCGGACTAGCAACCTATAGGCAGGTGAAACTATCAATAAACAAGTGGAACTGTCTATACAACTACCCTCCTCCTTATGCCGGTTTTTTAATAGAAAACTCTGGACTTGGGAAGGCATCCTATAGGCAAGCGAAATTGTCTACAGGTGAAACTGTCACACTGTACACATCCCTATGATAATTCAATATGTAATATGTTGTCAATATGTGGCCAGGTAATAAAACTAATCGGCAATGTTAATTTTCATCATAATGATATAATATTTAGTATCTTCAGTCTTATATAAACATGTCCATGTTGCATCATACATACCCTTAGAGAAAGTTATGATAAGTATGATAACTTTGTGACTTATGATAAGTAGAGCAGAAGAGTACACAAAGCTGCCAACTCCAAATGTCACTATATGTACAGAAAGCCACGTTCTTCATCAGAAATAGAGAAGTATTATGTGCCAACCAAAAAAAAAAAAAAAAAGAAGACACGCTGCTAGATCATAGGTAGAACCAACAGCCTGAGAATATGGACCATTTGCTTTATATTTGCCATCTAAGAAAATGGATAGCATGAGAAGACTAATAAATGTAAAAAATACATAACTATTTTTAGGAAACCCGGCATTGCCCACATTCAGAATCTCACTCCTCCAAAGAATGGACATAAATCAAAATATGGGAATGATGTTTACGGCTAAAAGATCACCATCTTACTCTAATTAATGACGAGCTGCAGGTTTGTGCAGCTAACGACAGAGAGATGAAATTGACACAATATCTCTCTGATATTAATTATGACAATCATAGAGCATTACAATTACTACCTGACGCTCAAATTCGAACCCTAACAGCTTCAAACTAAAATAATTGACTCATCTGCGATCCAATTCAACAAATGAATAAGAAAAATGAAATGGATTACCTCTGCAGCTTTGGAGGGTTCCAACCAATCGCTTGGAACCCTAAGTTCTTGAAGGGAATTCTGCTGTTCTTCCCCGCCATCACTCTGAGAATTGGAGTAAGAAACTCTACCGGGAAGTTTGCGAAATCTAGCGCCAATTTTGTGATGGCGGCAAAACTGAAAATTTGCGGTGGACAATCCAATCTTCGCAAATTTGTACATACCGCAAGTTCGGTTGGTGATTGGATTAACAAAAGTTGGGTTACTGAAAACCAGGATTCCCATTTTCGGAGATCCAAAGTTATATAATGGCGGGAAATTAGAGAGGGAAGATTATTTTAGTAATTAGTTAAACGGCGAGTGGTGCGTTCGGATGCGAGTCGGGATTGAATCTTGTAAATATCGAATGAGACTACATCGTTGTGTTCATGTGAAGTAAGTAAACTCGGTTGAGTTAGCAATAAGCATTGTACATATTTTAGCAGTCTTTTTCTCTAGGAAAATAATTATCCCTCTCCATTTTTCCCGAAAATTAGCCGTTTGACTGATATTCCAAACTCAAATTATTTATAAGTTAATTGTTCTTCAACTTTATATATATATATATATATATATATTATCATCATACTTTTTTGTGCCTATTCAAAATTATCAAACTTTTGTTTTGTAAAAAATATAAATTAAATTTTGTACTCATATTTATGATTTATGGACAAATTTATCATTCTTTGTGAAAGCTTATAATCTCTCTTCCCCTCCCCTTTCTAGGAATAACATAGTTCAGAGATATCTCCATAATCGAATCAAAATTCGAAGATTAAAAAATATATACATACCAGAAACAAACTAAAAGTAAAAATCTCAAGAACCAACCGAAGCAAAAAATCGGAGCGGTTCAATTCAGAGATCCATGTCTAATGGAGCAGATCAACTTAGAGATTTGAAATTTATCAATTCAAAACAAATATTCATATTTAATAAAATAAATATGTAAGAATAAATTTTAAAAATATTTGAAATAGTTTATTATATTATTGATAAATGCATGTAAAATAAATAATTTTGTATACCAAATAACATATTCATTTCGTCTCAAAATTAGTGTCTTGTTTCTGCATAAATTGATAAATTGTGTTGAGATTATTTTATTTAACAAGTCTCTTAGAAGACTATTAGTTAATATTTATTTACATCCAAATCAAATACATAATAAAAGTATTTATGAAAATAAAATAAAAATAAAAGTATTTAATACATCATTTTCTAAAAGTATATCCACTTTAGAAATTAAAAATAGGTGGAAAAATTATTCTTACATTACCTTGTTTTTTTATATATTGTAAGATAATATAATTATATAATTTAACTAAGTTGCTTTTTTATTTATATAGATGGAAACGATGAATTATGAATCAGAGGAATTTAATATAAAACAAATAAAGTTGATTACTATTGATTAGTTTTTTTTTTTTTTAAGTCTAATATTTATTTTTTATTTTAAAAAGTTGTTATATATTTATGAAACAATTGTGATTATATAGCATGGGACATGTAATAGAAAACAAATCAATTTTAAAATTCAATTCTAAAATTATCAATTGTCAATTTAATAATAATAATAAAACCTAATCATAAGATGAAAATGATCTAACAGTTATAATTGAAAGTATATAAATTGTATTTTATGCAACTCTATATCTAATTTAAATAAGTGCATAGAATCGAGATTTAAATATGAGAAGACTCTACTGTTGAAAGCACTACAATCCATCAAACGCATCGTGTATTTTATTTTAATATGTAAAATGAATTCCACATTCTCTTATGTAATGGCCATTTTCTAGGTGGGTGCATGTCGGATTTTTCTTTTTCTTTTTTCCCATGTTAGAAGTAAATAGCTGAGCGTTCATTTACTTTTCCAGTAAGCTGATGCTCAACGTCAGGGTAACTGCAACAATTTTATTGTTGTGTATAATCTCAACTCACTAATGGATTGATCCCCACCTTCCGCTGTCCAATCAACTCATTGGATCTTAATATTGTTCCTGGTGATCTATCCATGATTATTTATTATTCATATTGTTATTTATAACAGAAAAGATATAACGTTAAGTTTCATTCTACTGTATCAATTCACACAAAATATAACTTTAAAATAGCAAGAAGATTATAACCAATCCGATTGCAAAGAATTAACTTCATCCTAAGAGGGAGAAAGCAAGGGAAAGTCTAGACATATATATACATTGAGAAAAGTGGTCAAAAAACAGTTTCCAACTCGAGCTTCTCTCATCAGCATGTCAGCAGCGCATGGAACCTAAAAAGCTTCAGCTCAACCTAAGTTAACATCTCCAGCTAAACATCTACAATCTATGATCCTATTATTAAATCCTTTACTCAAATGCCGATCAGACCACTACGGGGTGGCTGCTTTCTTCTTTAGGTGAGTCAGGAATATCTGGCGCAAATCCCCTGCCCCCAAACACAGGGCGCATAAAAGCATCGTCGAATCTTCTCCAGTAATAGTGGACGGTGTGGGTGGGGTAGCTTAGTAGCATCTTTAAACTAGGTGGCCGTGGGATATCTCTGCTGTTGCTCCTTCCGATGTCGTCTGATCCTTCCCCGTTTCCAATAAGGGGCAGCATCAAAGAGTTTGTACTTAAAGATTCAGAAGAAATTGCATCCTCGTGATGGGTTGATTGTGAAAATAGAAACCTTACAAGATGCTTGGTCAACAATCCAAATACCTAAAGCAACGTAACAAACAATGATATGATCAAATAGATAATAGCTTCCAAGTTTAGAATGAGAAGAAAACATATTTAGGTCCTCTGTAGTTCTAGTTAAATCTTTCTTTCTGTTTTTTCTTTCTTCTTTTAGAAGTAGGTTCTTTTACTTTCATTTCTAAATAGGTTCTCATATTATTTCTTTGCACTTTTATTTGTAGATACTGGGGCCCCATACTACAATTTTTTTCTTTCAGAATTATGTCTTTGGACTCAGTCGAATGCAGTATGAAAATTTTGGCTCGTAAAAAGGTTAAGGAATTGGCATTTTATTGAATGGAGAATTCATGTCCTTACCACTGTACTGAAAAGGACCACAGTGATGGTGCAGGTAATCATGATCGCGTTCCCTGGCTGCTTAGTATGGCCAAATTTGGCAAACTGCAAATATATCGTAAGTTAGGCAACATGTTTCAATATTATCAGCACACATAGATTGTCGTAACAAGTGCATCTACAATCTGAAGCTGAATGAAGCATAGTTTGTGTTGGAAGTTTAAATACAAAGCGAATAAAACACTAAGAACAGCATAAAATACTTTTATCATATAAGATGGACTGAAGGGCTTTGTACTTTGCAGATTTCTCTTATCCTTACCTGATTATAAGCTAGCGCCATGGAAACAGCACCTCGCATCAGACCAGCCCACCAAATCGTAACCTGTATAGTCATATTAGTGTGTGTGGGTGGGTGTGTTATTCCTAGCCACAAAAACATATTAAGTACTTCAAAAGTTCACCTGATGCTTGATACTGAGTCTGTCACTCTGAGATTTCTTTGTAAAGTTGAATAAAAAGGACAGCGGGAAAACAAAAGATGCTCTCCCAACCATAACTAGGCTGAGCAGAACTGCACTGGCTCCAACAGATTTTCCAGGGCTGCCAAAGTTTCAGAGCAGGAGAGAATTATGTTAAAAGTTATCAGATATCTTTTCAGCATTTTAAGTAACATTATAGCACAGCTTGCTTAGCAGTCTACAGTCGATCACAATTACCTGTCACTCGCATATTTCCATTTTTCAATGTCCAATGCATCCATACCAACATAAAGGAAGATAAACGTCTCTGCAATAAATGACAAAGTTGCAAAAATATGCCTGCAGAAGAACAAAATAATAAGGCAATTATGTGTGTGCGTGTGTGTGTGTGTGTGGGAGACAGAGAGAGAGAGAGAACTGCTTACTTGGTGGTAACTTTGGAACTTCGTGTGACATTATACCAGGTATAGTGTGACATAACAATTCCACAAAAGAAGACTGTAAGAATTCCACTCAAATCAAAGAGCTGCAAGTTGGGTGCAGTGAACATGATTAATAATCATAATTACTAAGTACCCTTTTCCAAACAAAGACATAATTACTGCATAACTATAAAATAAAAAATTCAACACAGAAAAAAAGGTACCTCAGCTATCATATAAGATAGGTAAGCCATGAGCATCATTAAAGCCACCTCACGATCAGTTGAGTGCCTGAAATTCAGATGTTAGCTGATCTCAAGTCTCGCGACACAGAAGTCACACATATCTATTGAACTAACCCCTGTAAATGTCCACCACCATTATGTAGAGTACCTAAAAGCATCAGATCTATAAAGAATCCACGTAATATCCAGATACTAACTGGCCATACTGTAACTCTCTCTCCCATCATGGAAAATTCACTGAGTATTAACTATTAATATTGTGTCGGGCCTAGAATCAAAGTATCAAACTCTAAGAAACAACTCCACATTTCACACTGATTGTGAAACTTCAAACATTTATCAGTAGTACACATCATTGACCTACATAAGTAGCTTTATACGAAGTTACAAACTAAATTTTGGTTGTTTTATCATTTACAAGCAGATGATAGAAGTTACTACATAAGGTTCCTATTAATTGAGAATATTGCGGAACAAAAAGGAAATAACCCTTGTGGAATCAAGAATTAAGGTAGTGTTCTTCTTAAAAAATAAAATGATAAAGCATCTTTAGACCACCAGGCACCACAATGAAGACAACCATTTGAATAGTCTCATTCTTCATTATCCTAATTATAATTTGGTGAGTTCTTTGATTGTGAGAAGGAAATGGTAAGGCTGCTTAGAGAGCAACAATAGTACTAAATCCAATCACAATTCCAGCCTGCTTCTATATTTCCACGAGGCTCCTTACTGAAAATTGCACCCAAAAAAAAAAAAAAAAAAAAAAAAAACAAGGAACTATGCTACTATAGTACTAAAGAGGACTTTGCAATT
Source organism: Caryopteris x clandonensis (assembly GCA_028749325.2). NCBI lineage: Eukaryota > Viridiplantae > Streptophyta > Magnoliopsida > Lamiales > Lamiaceae > Caryopteris > Caryopteris x clandonensis. Next base: position 23,509,583 of record JAPYKT020000001.1, read on the forward strand.
CCGCCCCAGTTATGCAAGTGCAGTTGATCTCATGGGGCTTTAGAGTCCATCAATGAAAAGTGTCAGACTGGCTTATGCTTTAGCACATATATATTCAACAAGGATTTGATACGTATCAGAGGCACTTTATGGCATCAAATGAGAAACTAAGGAGTTTGCTGGCATTACATACCTTCCAAAGTACAACTTCTTAATAATATAGGCAGTAATCAGTCCAGTCTGCAATCAACAATAAAAAACTAAATGATGAAACACATCCACAATAATTGTTGTGAAAGAAGTTCAAATCATAGTATGCCTAAAAAGTAAACTTATGCCTGTGATTGTTACGTCAATATTTCTGCTACTCCAGCCAATAACATCACGTTAAGAAAACGGAAAACATATAATCAACCACATGTGTTTATTTAGCAGGTTCAGTTCCTTTAACAAGGTGAAGATCTATTTTATATTTTTACTTCACCATCATTTCATCTGCAGCTCAATGTTGCCCTAATTCACAAAGAACCATTTTTCAGACGATTTTTACTTAACTAATATTCTATCCTCGAATACACACATCTTTGGGACAAAGATGTATGAGCTTCTAAAGATTCTTCCTTACTCTTCCAACTTCCAAGAGTTACATTCAAATAGGTATAAATGATAGTATTCTAGAAAATAGCCATGTCGAAATCAATTGAATGTTCACCAAAGTAGACATACAAAATTATACACTCCTACATCATACCAGTACCTATCATTTCTTATAATGCAACAAAGTATTTTAAATAGTTACTTGCAGAAGAGACCAAAAATACTATGAAAAGTTAAGTTAGAGATGCTAAATTTGACCAGACTCCAGCCATATATGCAATTGCGGCAAATGAATCAGGCGGAAACTCACCAAAACACCTAGCAGCGTGCTGGTTAGAAACAAAGTAAAGAAATTGCCAACGAACTTTAAGGCGATGCTTGAGTTAATATCTGAGAGGTTGAATTTCTGAATTGCATTAAACAGCACCACGGATGTGGCATCATTCACCACTCCTTCTCCAAAAACTAGACTGTAGAGTAAAGGCGTCTCATCCTGATTAAGAACCTGCCAATTGGGTGGAGGGGGTGGGGGGGGGGGGGGGGCACAAAAAAGATCATGTACTAGCCTCTAGGTATAACTTTTTCCTTGTCAAGCATTCCTTTACCATCTAGTAAAGAACCAAAACCAAATCAAATGCAAATAATCCATACCTGCAATGTGCATACAGAATCTGTAGCTGAGAAAATGGCTCCAATAGCTGCATAAATGTTGTTTATAATAATTGTTAAGCCGTCAGCCCAAGTTATAGAATGTGGAAAAAACGACTGGAATAGACAGATCCGAAACTTTAGAAATACATCTTGTTCATTAGCGAGACAGGCTGAATCTAACATTTCAAGCTTGAGAAAGAGGATACCAACCTAAAGGGAAACCCAGGCATCCGGTAGAAACTTAAACACACAAACAAAGTAGGAGTGAAGAAAAAAATGGAATTACATCAACATCTTAAAGTTGATTTAATCCAAGCTTAAACAAGACCGGCAAGGAAATTCATCAACAATTTAGTGTTCTATGATTTTAGCAGCACATAAGGAAGATAAATGGTCAAAAACAGATGGTGGTTTTTTAAACAATCCTGGAAGTAACATAAGTATCAGAGGAGAAATGAGGAGAATAAAATATCAGAATAATAGTGAAGAGGATGCTACCAAGATAATCTTGAAGTTCCAAATAGCCCAATCCCAATTTGTCAAATAACACTTTTGCACCTGATACAGTCATAGAGTAAGCACTGTGCTAAGTCACAAGCCATATAACAGATACATAAACATGTATCTCAAGTATAGTAATAGAATAGGGCGAGACAGTAATTTGCAGAAATAAGTAGTCAAATTTGAGAAGTACCCTCATAGAACAGAAACAACTCATATTATTATATAGTGAAGGACATGTATTCTCATGGTGTTCCATTTCACAGTGAACTCCCAGACAAATTTATTATCATGTGGTCCATTTTTCAGCTAAAATTAGTATAATATGAACCAGACAAGGTCAGTATAAACAGTGTCTGCAGCTGGCTCAGATCTAGTCAGATCTTTAATAAAGAATTTTAAATGGAGCCAAGAAATTACGAAAGAGCCTCTTTTGTTTAAGTAACACTATAGACAGGATTCCATGTAAATAATTGTGAGGATAGAAGCATAAACTTGTTGATGTATCCACAACTCTTAGAGGACCTTCCAATATTTTTCCTCTTTAAGATGATTTGAACAAAATAAGAATTTACTTAAGTTTTTTCTATGCAATAATTACAGTAAAATAATACCAAATGATATGATGCAGAAGGATATCATTGTGCCAACTGCACCAAACAACATAATGGTCATGAAGTTCCTAAAAAATTGCTTCTTCTTCACCTGGAACCTGGTAAAGACATAGGAAAATACTATTAATAGATTCAACAATTCAACTCGTAAAGTTAAAAACGTTTGACTACAATTGATCTTCTTGAAGTGAAAACAGATGCACAGTACGATCAAAAGAGCTTGCACGAAATGCCAGAAAATATAAGAGAAACTAATTGACTAACCCAGCATTAAATATAATAGGTGGTAAGAGATATATAAAGAACAACTCTTCATCAAACTCCAAAATCCGCGAGCTCGCTCCTTTAGTAGAAAGCAATAAAACGATCCCAGTACCCAAACCCTGCCAGAAAACCACCATTCTAATTTTTAAGGAGAACATAATTAAACCAACAAGAGGAAAAGAAATAGAAGAAAGAAATTAAGAAAAACTTATAACTTGGGGATAACTCACAAGCAGAAGAGCACTAACAGACTCGTTGATCCATCGATTTTCTTCGAGTAGATGACCAAGCACAATGCAGATGCACAGAAGAGCGATAAACAGTGTTATCGAACCAACTGAAACCCCATCCCCATCCGGGTTACGAAAGGTCATACCCCCTAATCGCATCAGCACAGAAGCCGCACCGCTGCCCATGCTCAACTGATTTTCTTTCTGATTTTCTTTTCTTATTTCTGCTTCAGAACAAGAAAACACAGATGATGCACCGAATAGAGAACTTGCTGTAGTCTGCGATTAAAAATCCAAAAGTTACACAAAACCAATCAATTCAAAGAAAACAATGAATTTGAAACAACCAAAACATTAAAATTCAGCAGATGATTGAATCGCAATAAAAATACCAAGAGAAAAAGGGGAAAAAAAAAAAAAAAAAAACACCATCAACATCCAACTTACAAGCCCGCAAATTGCACTCGAAACCTCCAAATTTATTTGAATTTTGCACAGACATATTGATATTAGCAATAAAAATATGATAATTACCTATTTGATGGATATGAGGGTATTTCTTTGCGTGCAATCTATTACAGAGTAAACTCATCTAAACTGTTCCAGTGTAAGGCATTATATTGCTTTTTCTTCAGAAAGTATCGTTACAATACCGCGAAAGTAGAGATCCTATAGGACTAGTATTCTCTGTCGGCGCATTTAATGCTGTGGGCCGTTGGATGGTTTAAGCCATCTTAACAGGGCGGATTTGGGTCACTTGGGCCTTGAGCCCAACAAGGACCCAATCAATCACAGCCTCTCACCACCTTGCATAGCTTCTCCAACAAGAATTTTTTTTGGTATTTAAAGGCTTGAAATTTTTGTGCATCATTTTTATTGTAAATTTTTTATTGTGCTATTTTTTATTTTTTTATATGATTATATTTTCTTTTAATATTAAATGTTGTAATTTTTTATTTCAATTATCTGAAATTAAATTAAGTTTTTTAAAATCATGTTTAATTTAAATAATAATAAAAATATAATTTAAATAAGTATATGAGATTTTAAATATTATATACAAATTTAAATAGAATTGCATAATATTATCCGACATTCAATTTTACATATATATTTTTTGAATATGATAGTTTAAGAATATAAGTAAAATAAATATTATCTCAAAATTTAATGTTAAATAAAATTACATATATAATATTTTTAACAAATATTTAGTGGTAAATATAAATATTGAAAATAAATAAAATAAAGATTATTGTGTAATATTATTTTTAGTGAAAAAAGTAGTGCAAACTGTTGGAGAGGGTATGTAAATTTTACGCTAAAGTGGTGCAGAATTTGCACTAGAATAATACAAACTGCTGGAGATGGTCTAAGGGCTAGTTTGGTATGCATTATAATTGTAGGATATATAAATTATCCCATGAATTTGATGTTTGTTTTGTATGATAAAATACCTATTTTTATTAATTATGAGTTCTAATTAATTGTTCTTTTTTTAATATAACAATTTATTCGTTTACATCAAATATTGAAAATGTTCTCCATATACTAAACACAAAAGAATAACAAGTATATTTATCTCAATTTTTTGTATATTTTTATTAATAGTAAAACTTGGATCTTGCTCAATTTTAACTGTTTAAGATTTTTTGGCGGGTTTTGTTTGTTTCGAATCAAACTTTTCTTAATTTTATTATATAATAGAATGAAGTTGTCTCTACGGATAAGGTTTAAATAAACAATTCAATTATACCCTTAGGTATAATTAATTTGTCAATATAGTTTGAAGAAAGAAGTTGGAATGGATATCAATTTGTTTCATGTAAGGTAGGAAACTGCTTAACTGCTGAGAAACGAGATGCAGAATCATTTTTAGTTAGATTTTAAACAATGAATTGAAATTTTGCTACATAAATAAAGATAAAGTGTTCAATTGTTCCAAACATTAATTTAGAAGTTTATTTGTACTTAAGCATATAATTGAGGTGTCTATGTGTACCTTATATATAGAGAGAGAGGAGAGAGAGAGAAAGAAAAAAAATATAATATATATATAAGTATCATATATTTGAGATGAAATTGCATTTTATTTTTGTGTATTTATTACATGACCAAGTATATATTGAATTGATTGGCATTATTTGTGTAATGTAATTCCATCGGCACAAATCTCCTTCTAAATTATAGTTTTTATTGATTTTTTTCCTAATTTTAGGATTATGATTCGAGCAATATCAAAGAAACATATAGAAACATTTTTAGTTATAGAGGAAATTATACATCAAACAATTCTCGTTGTTTCTCTATTACTTGTCCTACTTGAAATAAGACAACAAAGGATATAAATAGGGAACAAAGAAGTTACAATATTATAGATCAAACTCCTCAGAATGTACAAAAAGTTTATCAATATGTGTTATGCGAATGTACTAAAAAGTTATACTAAAATTAATGGATTCACAATTTTTAAGGAATATTTTAATATTATATTTAATTTTATTATGCTTAACAAATATGAACTCAAATTTGTTAATACTTATTCACTACCCATTTACCACTATAGTATTCAATTATACATTTTTGGCACATGAATTAGGAATGGACGAAATTATATCACAATTTTGTATGAATTTCTAAATATTTTGTAATTGGATAAATATGAAAAAATTATAGAATCTGAAAAAATAAATATATCAGCAAAATAATTCCTAAATATTTTATAATTGGATCAATTTGAAAAAATTATAGAATCCGCAAAAAAACTTATTAGCAAAATAATGGAATAAAAATTTTGAAAAATATATATTATTAAAAAAAGAAAAAAATTAAAATAAAATCGTTGAGTGTATTAAAGTAATTATACACCTTATCCCAGTTTTAATATGTAATAACAAACACAGAGAAAATATTTATTACCACTCCCATTTTGTTGTCTTTCTCTTTTTTTCTCACTTAATTATCTTATAAATTTCATTAATTATTCTATAATTAATCAACTATTTAATTATATAAAAAATTATATTTTAACATTTATTATCATGACATTTATTTATTAAATTCAAGAAACAATACAAGAGAAGGTTTATATATATATATATATATACATGTGTGTGTGTTAATTAAATTGCAACTAGTTAGGAGAAGGTTTTGATATAAAATTTTAAGAAAGTAAATATGGTTTTGATGTGGGAGGGAGGTTTATCATTGGTTTTATTTTATTTTATAAAAAGATATGATTGTTTGTATTAGGAATTAAATCCTCTCTAAATTCCACATTCATCACAGGGGAAAATAAATAAATAATCGAATAAAATAACAAATATGAAAAAATTTACAATCACATAGATATCATATTGACAAAAATAAAAGAAAATTTATTGTCCGTATCGACAATAATCATTTTTAAGATAGAGAATAATTATATCCCACCATATAAGTAGTTCACTTAAAAATATCAATTCTGAGAATTTTATCGGCACATGTTAATAAAACTCTACTGGAAATTTATGTTGACACTTCTATTTTTTGTTCCCTCAGAGGTCATTCAACTATCGACAACATCAATGTCTCGCCAATATCATGTGTAGACTTGCTAACATTCCCACCTCTTCTCTTCCTCATGACAACTACCGACATATTATAAGGATATATCATTCACCCTAAGAGGGAATCTTCGTTAGTCGTGATATTATCATTATATTCAAAGTTATTTGTCGTATTAGCTCCAACATTTTTTTTGATAGTTCCAATTTTCTAAAATATAATAACATTAGTCTAGGTGATATATTTTTTGTAAAAAAATATCATTAAATCTAACGTTTTGAAATTCAGACAAACTAAAAATAAAAACATTAGACTCACTAACGTTTTTATTTTAAATTTGTATATACTATATACGTGTATATGCTATAGATGTGTCACAACACATGCATATATATACACATACATATATATTGTTTCTAAACACATACAGATATCTTATATATTTATATATACTTAATCCTGATCAAGGATGAAAATATCGGTATCGGTGGAAATATCGGTACCTTAAATTTACGGATATATCGGTGGATATATCGGTATCGAGTATCGGTATCGGTAAAAATTAGAAAATTGATGAAAATTTTATTAAAATGATGGAAATTTAACATGAAATTTTATAGAATGTTCCTACTAACTTTAATACATAAATTAATCATAAAATCTCAACAAAATGAATTATTTATGACAAACATATCAATAACAAAATGTCTGAAGGTTACTTTGCATTGTTGTATCTTCATTTTTCAGTGCAAACAACCTTCACTTTTTAAAAATACAATTAAATTGAGAACTACTATGGAATATGACATAAATATTAGAACTACAAACATGCATGCACTGTCCCATTATGAAATGATTGCATTATTGTCGATATGTTATAAATATTCAAAATTAATTAGCTTGATTATATATGACGCTATAATCAATAAAAAAGTGGAACAAACAATTATAACTATGATTTATTTTCTATGAATTATAACAAAATTTCCAAGTTATTAGTATATTTTTCATGTTTGATCAAAACAAAATTAAAATTCGTCTCATATTCCTGCATCTTACTTTCATAAATTGATACTTAATAATATAAGAATATTTACATAATTAAACAAATTGCAAGTACAAAAAATTAAGAAATACATATTTTAAAGAAAATCAATGAGTATTCGTATAAATCAATTAAATTACCTTGATGATGCCTTACAAAATAAGCTTGTTGATAGTTGATACTAATAGTTGTGATTCAGTAGCTAAATCCCCTCAATCTACCAAAATGAGAAAATAATAGAAAAATGAGAAGAAAAATATATCTACAAATAACGAAAGTAAATATATGAATGAAGAAACTTACATAAATAAGAGGAGAAAAAATATTTTCTCTGTAATTAGCAAGGATGAAGAAAATGGGCAGAATTTGGCTACTGAATGGAACTTGGGAAGATTACGGAAGAAATTATGTAGTATATAAATTGCTACTCTGAATTTGAATTATTGTGAAAGAATAAAAAAAAAAAAAAAGTACAAAAGCTGCCTGCCTAGTCCCCTATGAAGATTGGAAGCATGCGTGAAGCCTGAAGGCTTTAAATTGTTTAATGATATGTTATACACTTTATACCTCCATTCAGAGTACCAGCCTTATCAGTAGTCCAAGTAATTATTATGTTTCTGAAATGTTGAAAATATCTCAGGCTTTAAGCCACGAAAAAAAAAAAAAATTCGAACCGACATTTTGGCGATATTTTCAACCGACACACGATATATCGCCGATACTATCGGCGATATATCCCGATATATTGGAAAATCACAACGTAGCGTAATCGATACCGATATTTTACCGATACGATACCGATACAGACCGATATTTTACCGATATTCTGTAAAAAAAATCGTTCCCCCTAAATTTCGTATCGGTTGCCCTGATTTGGCGATATATCGGCGATATATCGCGATATTTTCATCTCTGATCCTGATATATATTTATATATAAAAATATTTTTATTAGTATTTTTAATTTTAAATAAAATATTTTTCAAAAACTAAATTGATAAAAGGTAAAAATTATATATATTTTTATTAATAATTATAAATTATTTTTGATAATGTATATATATATTTCTAATTTATTTACTACATATATATATATTAATAAATATTTTTACTACATAAAATTAAAATTAATAACTTAAAGGAAAGAATAATACATATATATGCTGATATAAATATTTTTTATTATAATATTTTTATTTTATTTTATCTATTTAATAAATAAATATTTTAAATAAATATGAAGAAAAAAAACATAAAACATGAGGCCACTGACATTTTACTGAAAATGTCACTAGGCATGATGTTTTTATTTTTTTTGGATTCATTATTTTTATTTTATTGTTATATATCTTCTAATTTTATTTTATTTTATTTATTTCTTTGTTGTTTTCTATTTTTTTGCATTTGTTTTATTAATTACATAATATATATTTATGTATTTATTACATGTAATTTATATAAATTATTAAAATGATAGACATATTATAAATAAATGAATACGTAATGTAATTAAAAAGAAAGTTGAAAAAATAATTAATACATAATATAATTAAAAAGAAAATTGAAAAAAAGAATTAATACATAATATAATAGAAACCAAAAATAATAATAAAAAAACATAAAACATTAGACCCATTAATGTTTTATTGAATACATCATTGAACCCGACGTTATCATTTTTTTTATTTTGGTTTTTATTGTTGTATCTTTTTTGATTATTTTATTTTATCTATTTCTTTGTTTTCTTTTTATTTTTTTGCCTATGTCATTAATTACACAAAATATATATTTATTACATGTAATTTAATATAAATTATTTGTTAAATAATGAAATTATCGAAATATTATAAATGAATTAATACATAATATTATTAAAAAAATAAATTAATAAATTAATACATAATATAGTTTAAAAAACAAAACAAAACATATGCAAAATAAAATATGTTACATTAAATTTTTTAAAAATAATAAGATATATCTATATATATATATGTGCAAAATAATGAAATATATATATGTAAAATAGTAAATATGAATGATATTTGAGTGCAATAAAATAATAAATATGAATAACAATTCAATGCAATATATGCCTAACACTTCTGAAAAGTAAATGTCTTGTGTTGTCAAAATTGAAATAATTAAGATTTGTATTTACATTGCATGCTTCTGCAAAAGCAATGTCAATGTCAATTACTTCATTACAGAAATGGAGTCAACATTTTGTGCAGAAGTAAATGTAAATGTGATGTGTGCTACGTCTCTCACATATTTGCAGAGTTGAGATTTAGAAAGATTCTTCAGCTTCATTATAATCGTTTTAGACGATTCCTCTCCTTCACATATCGGCTATTTGTTTATTTATATTATTATATTTTACGTTATTACTAAGTTATTATTAGTTATTTCACATGACAGCAACATTATATCATATTGAAGATTCATTACTCAGGTTACATAATTTTTAATATTATTATATTTACATTATCACTAATCTTTATTACTTCTTATTTTGGATAACATAAATATTATATCACCTTTTTCAACTGAAGATATAAGGCTATCACGCTAAACTACTATATTCTTTAGTGTCTATTATTTTATTCTTTTATTATATAGTTTTTTTTACTATATTAATAATTAAAAAGATATTACAATAAAATAAGTAATTAAAAATCGTAATACCCACGGATGTTTTCAATAAAATGTCAGTACACCTAATGTTTTATGGTTTTTTTTAATTATATTATGTGTTGATTCATTCTTTTCCAATTTTTTAATTATATTATTTATCAATTCATTTATATATTTTTATAAATTTAATTTTTACAAATAATTTGTATTAAATCACATGTACGACATATATATTTTATTTAATTAATAAAAAACAAAAAACAAAGAAACAAAGAAATAAATAAAATAATTTTAGAAGATATATAACAATAAAAAAAATAAAAAATGTAAAGCCCACTAAACGCCTTCTATAAAAGGTTAGTGGGCTTGACATTTTATGTTTTGTTTCAATTTTTAATTATTTATTTATTTAAAATAAAATTAAAATCTTATATGAGAAAATATACATATCACCACATATATATGTATTATTACTTTTGGTTCAGTTATTAATTTTTAATTTTAATATAATATATAGTAAAATATTATAAATAAATATATATATATATATATGTCGTGAATAAATCAGAAATATATATATATGTATATATATATCAAAGTTTATTTATAATTATCAATTAAAATATACACACACACACACACATATATATATATATATTTAATTTTTGACTTTATCAATTTAGTTTTTGAAAAATACTTTATTTAGAATTTAAAAGGTAGTAAAACTATTTTCTATGTATAAATACATATACATATTGATTATATATAAAATATATATATATGCAATATATAATTTTGTGAACATATACATATATATATACATATATATAGTGCACATGCAACTCCATCATGTATATATAAACTGAGAAAAAAAGTCAATGAACTTGAAGTTTTCATTTTCAGTTTGACTGAGTTTTAAAACATCGAAGTTCAATGACTTTTTTTTTTTTAAATATCATCAATTTTGATATTTTATTATATATTAAAAAAATCAAATTATAAAACATAAATTTGTAAATTAATTTATAATAATTTAATAATTAAAATAAACTAAGTTAATAATTATTTGTTAATAATAAAATACAATATTTGATATTATAAATATTAAAAGATTATGATTAAAATACAAATTTTACAAAAAAAAATTAGAATTTTGTATGCAATTAACCAAAATTTAACTCATACAGCGTCAATTGCATTCAGCTATCATTATTGAGTTTTTTTTAATGATTTTTTTGGTATATTTGTTTGTATATATAACGTTAAATAGTATTAAATAAAATAAACAAAATTAATAAAATAGGAAGGTATAATTTTCAAAGCAAGGATAAGGACATTAACACTACACCCTCGCGGAAAAACCCAAGTCATAAAGCAGCAACCAAAAAGGTGGTCACAAGATTCACAAAACATACCCTTACCAACAACCCTAATCTCTTCATTTTCACTCCCCTTTTTTCTTCGCTGTTATGTAAAAAATCTTACCAATCTATCAAGCTCTAATTCATTATCAAATGGGTTTCCCTGAACCATTTATTTCTTGCCCGAAAAGGCCCCCTTTTTTCCTTTTCCTGTGTAATTAATTTTTGTTGAACCCTGTACAATGATCTACTTTTTGAAGAAATAGTTTATGTACAGATCTGTGTGGCTCTTCGTCGTTGGAGGGTTCTCGCCATAAATGCTGATTTTTCGTGATATGGGTTTGATTTGCATTTTTGTTTGATATGTATATTTGGATTTTCCTTTTTTATGTGGAGCATGTTTTTATCACGATTGAAACCGTGTGCATATGTTCTTGTTAGTTGCTGTTCTTGGAATGTTTTGGTTTGTTAGAAAGATTGCTTTTGTCGGGGTTTTAGTAGAAAAAAAAGCTTTTAGCATTTTTTTAAGGGGCCAAGCATCTCTGCTTTCGGGGTACTAAATCAAACATTTTTTTTTTTGATGATATTTCATCAAAATTTAGAATTTTAGGCATTGGGTTTGTAGAGTTCTGGCATTGTACCTTGATTGATTGCTATTGGTGGGGAGATTTTTGGTTTTTGGTAGTTCACACAGTCTTGTTAATTATGTCCTTCAAGAGTATACTTCAAGATATGAAGGGTGAAATTGGGAGCATATCTAGGAAGGGGTTTGAAGGGAGGTTTGGTTATGGGATGAGGTCGAGGTCTCATCGTGTAGTTGAGGATTCTCCAGTGACAGTTGTGGATGCTCTGAGGCAGAGTTGTTGGGCAAATATGCCACCGGAGCTATTGAGGGATGTGCTTATGCGGATTGAGAAATCAGATTGCACGTGGCCCCCGAGAAAGAATGTTGTTGCTTGTGCTGGTGTTTGCAGGAGCTGGAGAGAAATTATGAAGGAGATTGTAAGAAACTTGGAAGTCTCTGGAAAGTTGACCTTCCCAATTTCTGTGAAGCAGGTTTGTATTCCGGGGTTGTCATCTTGACTGCGACGTGATTAGTCTTTTTTTTTTTTTTTGCCTTTTCTTTTCATTTAATTTTTAGATTCTATATCAGCCCTATCTCAATCAGTGATGATGCGACTTGCTGCTATATGGATTTGTGATTGCTATATATGTGATTTCTAATTGTTGACTTACAACAATGGAGAAGAGGATTCATTCGAAATGATGTAAGGATGGTTTTGTGGCTCTCAACAACTTGTTGGGAATTAGGGTGGAAGGAGTTTAGGGCTCATTCAAAAACCATATCAGCTCTTTGGCGTAATGTTATAAGCCACGAATCAAAACGAGATCACGAAGAGCACCTCCGTTTGAGGTTTCATCACTCTTGAACTATGTTCTGGTTGAATTCATACTTCAGAAAAATATACTGATATATGTATTACATCCAGATTGTTGCTAATTTTTATGGCTTCATTGTTTGTAATGCTTTATGAAGCAATGAATTCATCATCTCTCACTTTTCCGACTTTTATGGATGGAAAATTGGCCCTGTAATTAGAAGAATCAGAATTTACTGAAATTGTTAACTATAAGCCCATCTTTTGTCGATTCTCCATCGAACAAGGATCGCCTTGGAGTGTCTATCTAGCCCTTTCTGTCTGAATGAAAAAAAAAAGTGCAGTTCTATTTTCTGAATTTGCAAGTTTTCCAACGATGTATGCTTTTTTGTGTGTGTGTACAGTGTATTGATCTTCTATAATGATAATTGATATAGAATTGAACTTTGTAACATGCATTCCTTCATTGGAAAAATCTTGTAGTTGATATAAACAAAATTGAATGTGCAAGTAGAATAGTTTGACTTGTCATTGACCTGTTTTATTGACATGCATTCTTGCTCTCCCTATCTTCCTCGTTCTAGTGTATGCCGAAATGAACATCTCTGTTGTTTCTGCAGCCTGGTCCGAGAAACCCCTTAATTCAGTGCTTCATTAAGCGGAACCGGGGGACTCAAACATACTACCTTTACCTTAATTATAATCAAGGTAGCTGCTCTATTTAAGTTCTTTTTATCCCTCATCTTATTCATCAATTATACCTACATTGACCTAGAGTTTCTCGGCATTGAATAAATAGTGCTCCCTCTATCTTAAAAAAATTAAAAATAAATAAAAGTGTCCTGTTTCTCCAAATACAACTTTTCAAGTATCAACTCTCGCTCCTCCGCTTATTTTTTTGTATAATTTATTCATGTTTACTCTTGAACATTTCTGTCATAAGTGCATTATAAAGATTTCAGCTAGAACTTAACTATTACTTTTGAAACTTGACACTCGTTTGGGACAAAATAAAAGAAGTTTTAGAAGCATGATTCTTTTTCTGGGATGGAGGGAGTAGCTATTTTATATTTTCACGCACCTTTTTCCGCTGATCCAAAATTTTAAGTTTCTGTAAGAGATGGTTTATGCTTCTCAAGAAGTTGTATTTATATCCTCTTCCTGCCCTTTTTCGTCTTTCAATAGCTTCTAATGATGAGGGGAAGTTTCTTCTTGCTGCCCGAAGATGTAGACGACCAACTTACACAGACTATATAATATCTCTAAATGCTGGGGATGTATCTAAGGGCAGCAACAACTACATTGGGAAGTTGAGGTAAGTCTTTGAAATGAGATTTGCTTGCTAGTTCCTATCCAACCCTTAGTGTGATTCAATGGCCTCATTTTTTGTGTGATAGGTCTAATTTCTTTGGAACTAAATTCACAATCTATGATGCTCAACCCCCAAATGCTGGAGCCAAAGTTACAAAATCTCGTTCAACTAGGATAGTTGGAATGAGACAAATCTCTCCTAGGGTCCCTGCAGGCAACTATCCTGTGGCCCATATTTCATATGAGTTGAACGTCTTGGGTTCAAGGTGATGAACTGAACCCTCTTAACACAATTTTTATATTCAAGTTGTTAAACAAATCGTATCTTTCTGGTTTGACGTTATTGAGTGAAAAGGGAAATGAGCACCACTATTTGCTGGCAACACCTTCAAAAATGAAAAAAGAAATGCATATATTGCCACGCACTTCCAGTTTTATCATTATTTTTTAACTTTTGCCCCCTACACTTTATTTTCTACATTTGTTCCTTGCACTTGCATTTCTACCAAAATTTGTGCCTTCATTAATGGAGCAGTATGGGGTGGGTGGGTGGTGTAATAGAAATGAAAGTGCAGTGTAGAACTGTAGAAATTAATGTACAGGGTAATTAAATGAAATACAGAGGGCAAAAATTTGTGCTTTTCCTCCGAGAATAGGGGTCTTGTAGATTCCATGGATTTACACCAATACAGGTGGATGTCTGTGATTGTGCATAATATTGGATATACCACCTCCACTGAGTGTTGCATGAAATATACCTCTTAATTTTACATACACATCATGATTCAGGGGACCAAGGCGGATGCAGTGCATCATGGATGCTATACCTGTTTCTGCAATCGAAGCTGGTGGTGCAGCGCCCACACAAACTGCATTCCTGCCCGGAAACTTTGATTCGTTCCCCTCGCTCCCATTTTTCCGGTCAAAATCAACGCGCTCAGATAGTTTTCGATCGGGGCCCTTGTCGACACCAAAAGATGAGATGCTCGTCTTGAAAAACAAGACTCCGAGATGGCACGACCAGCTCCAATGCTGGTGCCTCAACTTCAACGGGCGCGTAACGGTGGCCTCCGTCAAGAACTTTCAGCTCGTTGCGTCTCTCGAGCGTGGAGCCAGCGGAGAAGAGCAGCATGAGAATGTGATTCTCCAGTTTGGGAAGGTGGGAAAGGACATCTTCACCATGGATTTTCGGTACCCGATATCAGCTTTCCAGGCCTTCGCCATTTGTCTTAGCAGTTTCGATACAAAAATTGCCTGTGAATGACCATCAGTCCTGACTTTTAACACCCATGTCTGGATTTGAATGTATCTGGATTGTTGTCTACTCTGGGGAAGTGTTTGTTTCTGCTTGAGTGGTAATGGAGAATCAATTGATTTATTGTGTTGTTTTCTTGCATCAGCAGTTCATATATTAATAGAAATTATCCTTTTTGATTTCTGTGAAATTTCGGAGAGGCATAGTGAGATAGCGTATTATCCCGGTTAATAAAATTGACCATTCAGTATAACAAAATTGATTTATTTCGTTTTTGCCCCTACTGAAGTAAAGACAAGGAGATTACATGGATGCAAAAATTGGTGACTGTGCTACGGCATCGTTACAGGTGTCTTTGGTTTAGGCTTAGTTGGAAATTTGAACTTTGAAATTATGAAAGTAATACTGATAATTTTTGTTTGTTTTTAGATTGTATAGTAAAATTTTACTATAAATATTACCTTAATGCGAGAAAATATGGGTGATTATAATATTATATTATGATAAAATCAGTCATGTACAAAAGCTCGATGGAGATGAAGACTTATGGGGATCCGTCTCTAATTAGGGGCGTTAAACAAGTTGGGTAGCAGATTTTACGGATCGAGTTGGGATATGGTTAGTACAGATTTTGTATGAAGTTGAATTCGATTTTGTTTAAACTTATCTTATTAAGAATTGTAACATGAATACAATTTATTTATTTTGTGGTTGACTTAACCAACCCAATTGGACTCTGGATAATAAAAGAGAATGATTGAACAAGAGGTCAATTTTATAAGAATGAAGAAGTAGGAAAGTGAGAGCCAATGGAGAGTTTGAGGTCAATTTTGATTTTATATTCACGAAAGTGATCTCTTTAATAAGGCTCAATTGGTGTTGTGCATTAATAGACCGAGCCTGATTTTCTCTTCTTCCAAATTTATTTCTCAAGAGCTACGTCTGTGTGAGTCAATATCTTCCTTGAACATATTATCCTTTTCTGTTTTTAACAGGTCACTATTGATTTTTGAACAATGGATATCTGCGGCCTCCATTAGGGCATTTAAATAGAGGGCCATAGAACTTTAAGTTAAGGAAGCCAATATAGTGCGTTTAAGGTAGCAGCTCTCCAACCTTTAACAATGTCCAGCTCCCTCTTTTGCACAAACAAGCCCACCTTCTGTACTACTTTTTTATTGCTAAATTATAAGATTTCTTATCTATTAAAATAGACTGAAAATTACGTAACCCTAGATTCTGGATGTATTTTGATTACTATTTAACACCTCACTATATTATTGAAGAAACCTATGCTTTTATTCACCAATATCAATAATATGCATATTATGGAAGAAAATCTAGAGAGAGAACCATATTTCATTTGTTCCTTTTTAGGTATATTCCACTATGAATGCGATGCCTACTTATTATTCACTACATATTTTGTTCTTACCCTCCTAATAATTACCATTTTAATCTTCAATTGAGTGGTGGGCCACCTTTCTTTTTACTTTTTGATGAATTTGGGAGTACTCTCTCTCTCTCTCTCTCTATATATATATATATATATATATATATATTATTTTATCTTCGTAAATTTGGGATGATATGTTTTGGAGCATGGAGTCACTTTATTACATAAGTGGTCCATCACATATGTTAAAGAGATGGGCAATAAATTGTGAAATGAATCTCAATCATTGAACCAAAGGCTGTGGATTTTGTGGTTTAGGACCACATTCCTCATTGGTGGACAGGAAAACACTTAAATAGTTATTATTATTGGAACCCAATACTAGAATAGTTTTATAACACTTTATAAAATTTCATTTAAATTTCTACTTTTTTTGGAAAATTAGTATGGAATATGTTTCAAGTCATTCAATCCCAATTTCTTGCCAGCTGCTATCAATTTTTTAGTAGGTTCTTGTCCCTCACACTACAAACAATAAGAATGTGAGATTGTTTTATACGGTTCTTTCTGATACTCAACTCAAATTTCTCACAAAAAAAATGAATACAAGAAGACTTGAATTTAAAGAAAGCCAAAATAAATTATGTAGCTTTTGTGTGTGTTGATAAAATAAAATATAGGAAGAAATAATAATAGAGAATCTAATATCAATTCAAAGAGAATCACGATACAATGAACTGTAACAAGTTTAAACACTTCGCAAAAAATATAATTGAATGGCACGATAATTATAGGAGGAGGCTACAATAATTTTCATACACGAAAATGGCACCTGCAAATCCATGTGCATGCATCTAAATTGTGACAAAACAATCGTATTTATGTCTGCATTGAACTCACTGGTCATTTAAATCTAAGATCGATCGATTGTGATATTTTGGGGGTCTATAAACAAATTAATAACGGGCTCTTATAAAAATTAAAAAAATATATATATAATTTTTAGATAAAATTTATAATTTAATTCCAACATTTTACAATTTTAACTATTCTAATATAATGTTTAACAAATTGCTAATTAATTTATAATCTATCCAAAAATAATCAATTGTATCATCCATCTATTTTTCATTCATAAACCCTGACATGGACAGACAGCACAAACATTCAGCAAACTACTGGTTAATTTGCAATCTATCAAAAAATTATCAATTGTATCCTTCATTTATTTTTTCATCAAAAATAATGACATGGACAACGATTGTATGTATAATTTATTTTTTGGTTTAAAATACTGACGTGGACATTCATAACATGAATCATTTATTGACATGTCAGAGTTCTTAGTCCTAATCTTTGATGGAGGATCCAATTAATAGTTTATTGATAGATTTGTGAATTTATTAACAATTTGATAAGATTGTGTTGTAAATTTTGTATTATATAAAAGTACACGACTAGTTGATAGATGTTTTATTTTTTTAAAATTTGTTTTTATCTTTTGGCATGAGAAACTAAGTGTGTGTGTGTATATATATATATGAGTGTGTGTGTGTGTGAAAAAAGTATATAAATTTAGGGGGTGCTCAATAGGCAATCGGCCTAGCCGCATCATTATTAAATATATACTCTAATTCATCTATATATGATTTATTTTTCATTTTTAAATAATTTTTAATGTGAAGATCTTTGCATCAAAATTTGGATTTTTATTGAAGATTTTTATCTTGCAATGCATTTTTCATAGGAGAAAATGGTGTGAGGAGATTTAGATGGGAAGAGATCGATATAAAATGTTATGTAGTTTGGATTTAATGAAAAATAATATTTCATAAGGAATTCTAGCACGACAAGAATTATTCTCCAAAGTGAAGTATGAGAGCATACAAACTTTGAGTTAATCTGTTATATGTGAAATGGATATTTGATCCATATTATATGGTATATAATTATGTCTCATGATTAATATGCAATAATTCTTGACTTTAATTTAAAGAAAACCAATCATTAAGTAAGTATAAAACCATTTAATCTTATCTGCACATCATTTCGCTTCGTTTTTCACTTTTGCAACCATACTATTTTTACTTTGTAAAACAAAAACATCAATTGGGTCCTACAATCTTTAGATCTTATAGGATAGGACGGTGAAGAGTTTAGTATTGCTTCCTGCAATACCCAATTTGTAAATTAATTATAATTAAATTTATTTATTATATAAATTTAAATTTCAAAATATTAGATATATTTTATTGTAAAAATATATAATTTTGTATAAAATAATTATTTGTATCTCAAAATAAGAGCTTTATTTCTATAATAAATTAGGTAATTATATTAAAAATTAAATTATTTAATAAGTTTTTTAATTTAAATATTAGTTAATATTTATCAATAAATATGCGAATGTAATTCAAATAATCTATAAAAAAATATTTATCCATGCAAAATAGTTATAAGTGTCCGGATATTTTCGATCATCTTTTTTTAGAATGTGTTTTTTTTTTCAAGAAAATCTATAACAAGCTTTTTGATGCATTTGGCACATCTATCGATCTAGGATCTATCCGCAGGGTTATCCAATCTATTCGGATGCCATCTTCACAAATAATTCAATCGACTCTCTTATTTATTTAGAGGATATGGACAATACTTTGTATTATGCTAGCCATTTTTTTATTTATGAATTTTTCTCAATCAATCTTTTCATAACTAGGTTTTGATGGGACCAACTCTTCCATTACTTGTCCATATGTGGTTTCAATAAGTGTTTTGAATTTATGTTTTTTCAAATATCTACAATATTATTATTTTCTTTGAATCTACATAAAGAGAAAGAGAAAAAAAATTGGTTGATCATGTTACAAATTAAACTCCAATCGATAGTAAAAAAATATAAATTTATGAAGGTTGTTCACAACAATACAAATAGGTTGGAATCCAATATTTTATAAAAGAACAAAATGATAATATATCCAAAACATAATAAGGGGTTGAGAATATTGAAAAAGCGTGCGCCAAACAACATATAATGTAGTTCATAAAAAAAAATTCAAAATTTGAATTGAACTATATGGATTATTTTTCATACTACGTAACCATCTTTTTTTAGTTTTAAATTCTTTTAGTATTTAACTTGAATTAGAATGAGAAAGTATTATAATATTCATACGTGGCATATAATATTTATCATAGATACTACTACTAATAATAATAATTAATTAATATAATATGTCAAAAAATATCCCGTATAATAAACTGGTGCTGCATTAGTCCATTTCTACTTTTGAAAATAATAAATTCTGATAAAAAGGAATTACATGATGCATATATTGTAGTTCCTATTGTAGGTTGTACCGTGTACGTAAGAAGCAATAATCGAGAAGTTTGGTAAATTTTGAATTAATGGGAAAATATTAATTAAATGTTTACTTAACGAAGTTTGGTTGATATCTTACAGAGCAGTACGCAACGTTAATATAATCAAACTCAGCTTTCCAATCACGTGTTCCCCACTTTATTTGTGGGATTAGTGGCTAACAGTGGGAGTTAGGGCGGTGTAATTGAGATTTAATTAAGTGATCCCGTTACAACTCTCCTTCATCACTCCTACTCTTCCTGCTGGGCTGGGCTCCACCTATATTTCTGAATTCTATATTTTCATCACTCATAAATTGAAATATGTAATTAAAAATTAATAATAAGAGTTTAGGGCAATTTGTAATTTTTACACCAAGTTCATAAACTGAGAATTTTATTACCAACTCAATTACTTTCTGTAACCAGTCCAAAATTAAGTAATTTTTTTTTATAAATTGATCAACATTTGTATTATTTTATTAAGCAACTTCAAACAAAAATTGTAAATTTGTATCTTAATTTGTCTATCCGCACCACCAATTAATTGAAATTGATCTTAAACGTTGTCCTCACTACCACCATCATTCTATTGCATACCTAACCAAAAAAGTTAATGAGAAATTCTTGTTTAATTAAGAGAACTATGAGATGAATATCATAGGGTTGGACTCTACCCTATAAGAATGATTTAAATAATTTATCAACTGAAGGTCTATATTAAGCACTACAAAAAATAAAATTAATTTAATAAAAAACTATCAGCTCTATCTCCAAATGTCGTTTAAAGTAACTGACAGTGTGGAAATTATAAAAAATAATTAAATTTGTGAAAAAAGTATTAATTTTTAAATATTGTGTGTAAATTGTAAATTTATCAAGAGTTTGTATTTTTGCACAAATAACCCTAATGATGAATATAAAAAGGTTTTTTTTTTCTTTTCTTGTATTTTATTTTATATTAATGTATATTTGAGCTCATTCTTGTGTTACTATTTGCAGGCAAGTTTAAACTTAAAAAGAAAAATATATTCATTCAACGTAGGTACTTCAATTTGTTTTTATATAACTACATGTAAATACTTCCTATAATTTAAAAACGGCTACACAACTTAAATCATTTATATTTCTAATTATATGAATTTAGTCATATTTCTATCAAATAATTAGCATGTATTGCCTTAATTTTCATAAGTTATTTAATAAAAAAATCAAAATTTTCAGATGAAATAAGACATCATTAACATAATTGAGAGATAAATAATGAAACATCAATATAGTAGGACAAACAAGTACAAGTTATGGTGACATGTGACATGTAGTCCATGCATGTGCATAAACCAACAAAGGATGGGCAAATAGTCCATAATTAATAATTGCATCATAGTACATAGCATTTAAGATGGCCATTGTCTAACATATTGTATATAAAAGTCAGCAATCTTTTACTTTTCAAATTACTTTTTTTCTACGGTGTAGTGAAAATATTGAATATATACTTATTTTTATAAATAAATTAAGATAAATATTATTCAAAAATATCTAAAGTGAGTCAGCATCCTTCTTGACTAATACGAACAATCACAAATAATCAAATCTACTAAATATTCAAATCAATACAAATAGACACAATTCATTAAAAATATTTTGATATAATAATTAATAAACTAAACTGAATAATCTTATTAGGAAATAGTGTTTCTCTTATTTAAATAATTTTATATTTTTTATTAAAATAACAAGTTGATTAATTTTATATTTTACAAGTAATCATCAATAGACTAGTGTATCATTTATTAAATGAAACCCAAATATTTAAATCCATTTTGGTCAACTATTCTATAATTTACAATCATTTAATGTGTAATTGAAATTTCAGGCTTCAAATTGAAGAACAAATTATTTTAATGTTTGTAGGTTCGAATTCAAAAAACCACAATAATCTACCAATTACAAATTGATTCAATTTTTTGTTAAAAATATGTATCAGTTTTTATAATTTTGTTTGAAGCATATAATATGTGTGCGCACGCAATGTGTACATTATACTGTATGTGAGTCATGAAATAAGGTGTACAGTGTATGTAGTGTGTACCGTAACGATGCAATATGTGCAGTTTATATATTATGTGTGTAGCATGTGTGAGTTCAGTGTGTGTTGTATGTGTACGGTGATTATATATATAAGAGTGATGGTAAATTATAAAATAATTACATCGTAAAAAATATTTTAAATTTATAAAAGAATAATAAAAAATTTAGAGGGAATGATCTCATACTTTATTACAAATAAAATAAATGAATTTTAAATTCATACTCTAAATTAATGGTCAAATTCCTCCAAGTAAATGAAGTTTATGTGATTTTCATTCTGACATTTGAATACAAAAACATTAACTATAATTTAATCCGGACATAACTCAGACAATTAATTTTAGCTATAATTTAATTTGGACATAACCCGACAATTAATTTTAAGGTTCATTTATTCATACCCCCAAAATCTCTAAATGTATTCCATAATAATTATAACAAAATTAGACATAAATAAATTGACTAAAATACCTTTATATATTTTTAATTTTTTAATTTTGTTTATATCCTCAACTGCAGAAATCACGTATTGTCTTCTTTTTCTACATGTTTCTTCAATACAGAAAAGTTAAAATTATAGATTTATGGCTTTCTTGAGATTCGGCTCCAAATCTGAAACCTTTCACCACAAAGGCCAAACTTGATAGGGAACATACACTTAATACTATTATTTAAATAATTTTTCCTCATCTTTAAATAATTTTAACTTTGTGTGTGTGTGTGTTTATATATATATATATATATATATGCTCGATATATGTGGGCACGCCTGATGGTCTTAATCAGCAACTCAATGGAGTCTGTCACATTGAAATGTAAGTCACCCACATACAGCGAAGTTGTCTTGATTGGGCTGTTGTTGCTCCACCAGGCGCCTCCACATTTTGGTGATGAACATAAATTTGTGTCATTTTTCAATTTCAGCAAGAATTCTTTTCCCCTCTTCTTATTGTTAGTGATATGAGAAACAAAGAGGATTATTTTTTTTTTTTTTTGGGCAGAGAAGATAGGAGGTGTAGAAATTTATGGTAGATAGAGAAATTGCAGAGAAAAAAATTAGAATTTTTTCTAGAAAAGCAGAAAGATTTTTAAGTTTGATTTGTCAAATTTTATTGAAAATTACGGAGGGTTGAACATTGTATGTTGATTTATTTATTTATTTTTTTAGTAAAAATAGTATAAAAGATAAAATAAAATATATTTAGTAAAAAAAAAATTATTAATTTTTAATAAAGTATATTTAGACTTTTGGTATATAAAATATTCGTTTAACCAAAATTCATTAATAACATAACGCCAATGTTATCCCCAACTTACCGCAATAAAAAGAAATTACCCCAAATTTTCATTTCTCTAGCTGGCCACGTCATACACAGACACAATGCAGTTTTCTACGGTCGCCCTTCGCTTCAAACAGATAATGGGCCCGACCTTCTAATCGACGGCCTTGATCCATCAAAGACGCGTGTCAATATGGTACTCGTCCAGTCAAACCCTAGTTCAGCCCTGAGCTCACCAAAGTTAAACTTCAGATATAAAATGATTTGAAAAAACAAAACGAGAAATAAAAAATACCTTATCTCAGTTGTCTGCAGTAAAGCTTTTCTCTCTCATTCCCTTCTTTCTCCGCTGTCCTCTCCTGCTCCCATTTAGCCATTGCACAAATCCACAGATCCAGAGTGAAATTACCATTTGGCCCCCCTATGGCGTACTCGTTTCCGGAGGAGGTTTTGGAGCACGTCTTTTCGTTTTTGAGCTCCGAAAAGGACCGAAACGCAGTTTCTTTGGTGTGCAGGTCGTGGTACGAGATCGAGCGATGGTGTCGACGCCGTATTTTTGTCGGAAATTGCTACGCCGTGTCGCCGGAGATAATGATCCGGAGGTTTCCGAAGGTCAGAGCGGTGGAGATGAAGGGGAAGCCGCATTTTGCTGATTTCAACCTCGTGCCAGAGGGTTGGGGTGCTGCTGTGCACCCGTGGATCAAGGCGATGTCGTCGGCGTATCCGTTTCTTGAGGAGATCAAGCTGAAGAGAATGGTGGTGTCGGATGAGAGTCTGGAGCTGATCTCGAGATCTTTTAAGAACTTCAAAGTTTTGGTGCTCTCATCTTGCGAGGGTTTTACGACGGATGGTCTGGCGTCAATTGCTGCTAATTGCAGGTCATTTATTGAAAAGCCAAAATAGTTAGATTTCAGTTCTCTTAGTTTGCTTTACTTTTCTCTTTTCTTCTGATAGACTGAGGAAAGTAATTTTGTTTCCATTGGACTCAGTGGAAATGCATACGAGCTCTTGTAGTTTTTAGCTTTTTTATGCTCTTTTGGATGACTGGTGGATTTCCTAGTGGTAACTTGAAATTTGAGATTAGATAGGTTTAATGTATGATCTAGCACTTGAACAAGAGGGTTTAGGCCTAAACTTCGCTCATGTATCTTAAAGGCGTGAAATTGATGTGTTTATGCTTTAGTCTTAGTACTAGCGATTCGTTGATTGC
Organism: Caryopteris x clandonensis; assembly: GCA_028749325.2. Classification (NCBI taxonomy): domain Eukaryota; kingdom Viridiplantae; phylum Streptophyta; class Magnoliopsida; order Lamiales; family Lamiaceae; genus Caryopteris; species Caryopteris x clandonensis. The sequence goes on from JAPYKT020000001.1 coordinate 23,534,289, forward strand.
TTCCCAGCAGAAAATTAGATCACATAATGAAGTTGATTAAATTATTCTATTTAATTGTGGAATGTTTATTCATATATATTTCATGCCCTGATGGATGAGTTCTCCTGTTTCTGGGCATATTAGTCTCTGGTTACGACTCTTAATAGTGAGTTCCGTGTATTGGGATTAAGCTTGTTTTATCAATGACACAACTATTCTGCTTACCATGTCTGATTTGCTCATTTGTGGAAGATTATTTGGCAGTTGTCCTTAGAATGATATGACCTGTGCTATTCTTTGGTGGGTGTGCGTGAGTACGACGAAACAGGAAAAATCTGTCATTTCCTTTCTTTATTTTGTGCTCGCTTTTTAGAGTTTCTTTTGCTTAAAGTTATTAGGGAGTTGTAATGTACATGGAAATGGTAGTAAAATGAAGATATAGTGTGTCGGATCCTGGATGTACAATTGGCGGAAATGAAGTTCTCTTTTACTTGGGGAGGGGCCTTCTTGCTCCAATTCTATTTATTATTACGAAGTCGTAGAATTTTTGTCAGTAATATGAAAGCATTCATTGTATAATTCTCAAGGATCTAATTAAAATGGTTCCAGTTGCCAAACTATATTGATTCTTCCTAAATACTTACTTTGAACATCCATTATCCTTTAATAATACAAAAAAAGTCTTGATGACGATTATCATTCTCAATACAGGAACCTAAGAGAACTAGATTTGAGGGAGAGTGATGTGGAAGACCTAAGCGGGCTTTGGCTTAGCCATTTCCCTGACAACTGCACCTCACTGGTATCACTGAACATGTCGTGTTTAGGCTCAGAGGTTAGTTTCTCTGCATTGGAGCGCCTGGTCGGACGATGCACTAATTTAAGGACTCTTCTTCTGAACCGTGCTGTACCCCTTGAGAAGATTGCTAACCTACTCCACCGGGCCCCCCAGTTGGTTGAATTGGGTACAGGGGTCTATTCAGCTGAAATTCGATCGGATATCTTCTCAAACTTGTCAGAAGCATTTTCAGTTTGTAAGCAACTCAAAGGCTTGTCTGGGTTTTGGGATGTTGTTCCAGCTTATATTCCGGCTATCTACTCCGTCTGCTCTGGATTGACTTCACTCAATTTGAGTTATGCTACTATCCAAAGCCCCGATCTTGTCAAAATTGTTACCCAGTGTCGGCATTTACAGCGTCTCTGGGTATGTCTGTGATTCTATGTGTCTTGCTATGTTCCATCTTTTTGTAATGACTGACTTTGGGCTTCTGAACCCCCCCCCCCCAAATGAAAGATTTTGGAGAATTGTTTCTGTTGCTATAATTTGAGACTTGTCCTTTAGCTCATTAGCAAACAACTGTACACAGGTCCTGGATTACATTGAAGATGCAGGTCTGGAAGCCCTCGCTGCATCTTGCAAGGATCTGGAGGAACTGCGGGTGTTCCCTTCGGATCCTTTTGGTGCAGAACCTAATGTGTCTCTGACAGAACAGGGGCTTGTCTCTGTCTCGGAAGGCTGCCCAAAACTGCAATCCGTTTTATACTTCTGCCGACAGATGTCAAATGCTGCATTAGTCACTATTGCCAGGAATAGACCAAACATGATCCGGTTCCGACTGTGTATAATTGAGCCTCAAGCTCCTGATTACTTAACACTTGAGCCACTCGATTCTGGTTTCGGAGCCATTGTAGAGAACTGCAGGGAACTACGCCGCCTATCCATGACGGGCCTCCTCACAGATCGAGTATTCGAATATATTGGGACCCACGCTAAGAAAATGGAGATGCTTTCTGTAGCTTTTGCTGGCGATAGCGACATGGGCCTCCATCACGTGTTGTCAGGGTGCGATAGCTTGCGGAAATTGGAGATCAGGGATTGTCCATTCGGCGACAAGGCGCTCATAGCCAATGCTGCAAAGCTGGCGACAATGCGATCCCTTTGGATGTCATCTTGCTTGGTGAGTTTTGGAGCGTGCAAGCGGCTTGCCCTTGAGATGCCCATGCTCAATGTTGAAGTTATAGATGAGAGAGGCCCCCCTGATTCGAGGCCTGAAAGCTGTCCTGTTGAGAGACTCTACGTTTACCGAACTGTGGCAGGAGCAAGAGTTGACATGCCAGGTTTCGTGTGGACGATGGGTGAAGATGCGGCCCTAAGGTTTTCTTAAGCAATTCCTCTCGGTTCTTGCTTCGAGCAGGTACATTCCAAATATATTATACTTGATCATCGTGTTGGTCTAATAAGCCTGGAGTTGTTTCTGTTCCAGAGGAAAGTTGTGCTCCTCTTCATTTAACAGAAAGGTAGGTTTACGTGATTGGAGTTTAAATTTTGCAATTGGCTGAGATATTGTTTCAGGATTATTTTGTAGTAGCGACTACCATTTGATAGAATTTGTTGTTACAAAAGTAACTTTGTATGCTCTTTTGTTCATAGAAGCAACTACTTGTACTATTCATTTTATTTTCACTACTGTTCCTTGTAATAAATTAATACTCTATTCTTCTACCCGTATTCCTCTCCCTCAAGTTTTTCCTGTAGATTCTAGTTTGTTTTGTTACAATTGGAGTAATACAATCCTTACCCACACTAATACAATGAATATTTTATTTATAATATTGATACTTGTGTCGGTCTGTATTTTTAAATTGATAATTAAAATCTGAATTTACTTTGATAGGCTATAGCTGAATAATAAAATAGGCTATGGTCGGAACTAAGCTCCAAAATTAGTGCACTCCCCAAAAGTGAGTTTTAGTTGCAGCTCTATGGAGGGAGGGAGGGAGGGAGGGAGGGAGAGAGAGAGCGCACCGAGTGCAGTGGCATGTGAGAGTGAGAGGGATGTATTGAGCGCTTGTGTAAGTATCACTGCAAAATATTCATTTCATTCCCTTTCTCTGGTGTCTTAAGTGTACTGGAATCCACTCTGCCCTTTCACCATATCTAACAGCCAAATTATTTTTTTCACATTCAATAAACTAATATTTTTCTTAATTTGGACAGTGGATTGGAGAGAGACAAGAGATTCGGAAAATAGACAGATAGTAACATGACGCTAACAAACCAACACTCCACCACTCACCCCAAAAAAAAAAGAGTAAAGGAAAAGGAAAGCTGTCGTCTCTCTCTTTGTGAGTTGTGGCCATACATTTTTCTAGGGCTTATTAACCAAACATATTACGGGTGGGCTCATTATTTCGGCCGCCCACTTCTCATGTATTTAAACACGCAATTTGGGCTTAAACCGGATTAGATAACTACGTGAGTGATAAACTAAATGAACCATTGTTGTTTGGAATCGATAATTTTTTTAATAATTAAAGACCGCGTACTAATTTAAATGTAAATAAATAAAAAATTGTATCCCCATAAGACATTCATTAACCGTCCCCACCATCCCTTGCTAAAGGAAATAATTAGTTGAAAATAAGACAGGAGGCTTGACACAGGTGAAATTAATTAGGGCTGTTGGCCAACATAATCGACCTGATCTTGGATTATTTGTGTTATGTTTTTATTTTTTTAAGTTGTATGAGTTCGGCTCCACTTGTTAATTTTTTCTTCGAGCTTTGATTTGTTAAGAAAATTTTATGTTTGATGATGTCCACGAACCTGTGAATCATTAAGTACATTAATATTTTTTGTTTGTGCACGTGACATTAAATAAACAATTAATTCTTAAAATTTCAGTAAAATAAATAAGTTATTACAAATACAAAAAAATTAAATCAACAAAATTCCCAAAATATATGTTCACAAAATCCAAATCCAAATCCAACTTAAATTTAAAACCAACAAAAAATATAAAAAATACATAAGTTATGATGCATCTTTAGTCTACTTTAAACTAGATAACAATTGCCTCTCAAAAAAAAAAAAAAAAAAGGAATAAAAGTAGATAAAATAAAGACATTATGTCATCCAGATTCTTGATTTGGATATTCCTCAACATTTGAATATTTTCGAACCTTCATCTTAAGCGACCAAAATAGAAATTAGAAGTAAAGATAAAGAGTGTAACAAAATATAACTTGCAATTTTTGTTTTTAACCCTAATTTCGTCCTTTCAAAATGTTCACTGGTCCTTCTAATTAATGAGCTCCAACTCATATTTATTCGATATTTTTATATTACATAATATAATATAAATTTATTATTATTATTGTTGTTATACAAGCCGTAAACGAACTATAAGAAAACTAGTCATTTTATGTTCAAGCCAAACTCAAAAAATTATCTTTGTTCATTTATTAATTAAATAAAATTGAGCGAACGCTAACCAAGTTCAAATACAGACAATGTTTAGTTTGACAGCAACCCTAAAATTAATTGTTAAAAGTCCTTTTAAAACCAACACAGCAACATTAAAACAATTCCCAATATCTCTCTCTCTCACACATGTGTGAAATTGATCATCGATCGATTGTTGGCATGAATTAATGAATTCATAAATAATTTATCAAAAGTTATATATAACAAATTTTGATAATATAATTGCATCTTTTATTTAACTTTAAAATTTTAATATATTATTAATAAACATATTAACACGTATCTATAAAAAATAGGTTATTACGTGTGTATCTATAAAAATCACATTTCTTTAAAAAAAACTACAACACAATATATATATATATATTTAATATGCCATCAATTCACATGTTATTTGTTTGTTAGTTTCATTAATAAGCAACTTTGAATATTTAAAATATAATTTCTTTTTCAGGGATAAAAGAATTTTTAGGAACACATTTTTTTTTAGAAACAATTCAACATGATTTAGAAGTTGGTTGTCCAAAATTTTCAGTAATCCCTTCATATTGTGCAAGTATAAAAATACACTAAAATTTTGAATATGCGACCTACATGTATGTTATCAAACGAAAATTCTAACTCCAATGTAATTCAACATAAAAAACAACTTGTGGCGACACATAAAACATCAAACGAACTTAAATAGAAATGTTGCGTAAAGTGTTACTCAGCTCAGTCCAATCCATACTTTAAAGAACAACAAGTTCCAAGGGTATTTACAGAATACCAAACACTTCTTATCCCAATTGGCAGAAATCTACATTCAATTCATATTGTCAAACATTCACCGCATGACAATATAAAAAAGAAAAAAAGAGAGGGAGACTACAAGCAAAAAGGAAAAAAGAAAAGAACAAAAAAAGAGACTACAAGCAAAAAAAAAGAAAAAAAAGAAAAAAAAGAAAGAGAGAACAAAGAATTAGACTGCATGTATGAACTATGAAGGCCGTGTTGCAAATTGTAGAAGCCAATTCATTTGTGTTCTTAAAGGCGTTTCATCATCAATGCTACAGTACGATTATATTTTCAATGAACGGAAAAGCATGAGAAGATGACCTCATCAGTGTGATTTCCAGGTTCTAAAGGATGGTGCACGAACATGAGCCCTGTTTTTGTTTCTCTGACTGGTTCTTATCTGCATTGCACCAAAAATCAAGAAAATTAAACAAAAAAACTGCTTGGCTCAAATTTAGGTACAACAATTTTATATTCTTTCGGGAGGGGGATGGGGGGGGGGAGAACAACCTTTGTTTCAAAGGAGGTACAGTGTTTTCCGTAAAAATAAGGAACACATGCATAGTTCTTGGAAAAGAAGAGGGATAATAGCAAAAACAATCCAAATCTGTACTGCCTTTTTATTTTTGACCAATTCTTTAAAATTGTCAACCTAGCTACGATTTAGCTAATTAAGTGAAATTAGCTGCTGTGTGTGCTGACATGGAAGATATATGGATATGATTTTTAAAGTATAAGGGATTTTAACTAATGGTACACTACATGAAGTTCACGCAATTCACACACACACACCCACATTTATACAAATGTATGGACGATAATAATAAGATAAACTATGATTTGGGGAGGGAGGACTACCTATGCCAGATTCTATTGAACGCTCAGAACTAGTATGTGAGACTTCATTCAAGAAGAAAGAACTGTCACTTCTAGCTCATGAGAAAATAAAAAAAAACATTCGGAAGGCTGTATGTACCAAACGAAACACTCAAGCCAGTAGAAAGCCATTTCATACGACCAAAAGGAGAAATATGGCTAAATTTGATATGATCAAACTATGGTTGGAAATGAGTATCGAAGTCGTATGGCTAAGTCTACTGCCCTCACAATTCACACATGGATAGTTAAGTGTTACTGGTACCATTAGTGATTGGGATGCTCACGTGAATCAGTAGATCCACCAAGCGATTGCTGTTTTTTTCTGTTGTTTCCCAATCTGAGAGACTATATTGGACTTTAATTTGCTCCTAGTTTGTTGTTTCCTGGGCTTTTTTGATCTAGAGAGGAGCCTGGGTGCCTTGAGGCCATGATGTTCTATATTAATCGGTAGAATATAATAAACCCATTTTAATATTACATGATAACATGCCATCCTTTTAAACTATCACATTGTAAGTAATTACAGAACAGGTAGATGTTTGGAGTAGCCCAACGGACAGAATGTAAAATTTGGACTGGTCAATCTTTAAGTAAAGCTCATGAGAGAAATACAAGAGTCAATTCCTAGACATCGACTAGTCTTTCATGGATGAAGGGAGTGACTCATATATATACAACAAATTGTAGCAATCATACACGTCAAATTGAGGGAAGTCCAAAAATAATAGTCACTACCTAGTAAAACACCATGGTGGATAATGTTCACGCAGCAAAAAAATGGAACAACTTGCTGAATTTCTCATACTGAACAGAATGGCACAAAATATACAATAGTTGAGAGAGGGAGAGAGGGAGACAGCACACCTGTCTTTTTCTTGATAACAGCAGGCTGTACAACCACGTGCATAGTAATAACTCCACCAGGAAGATCACCAACATGTACTCTAGACTCAGCAAGTGTTTTTCCATTCTCCAAAACTTTCCCAGCATGAATCAATTTCATATCACCCAGTGACTTTGGAACCACTGATTTATCTGTTAACACCAAGGGCAATAGGTTCAGTCAAAACCTTAAATAAAGTTGGGGACGTATCTGACATTACAAACAGCAAACTAATGCAAAATTATCCTCACAGACAACTGGAATCTTCGTGCAAGAAAAAGGATAACTAAAATACAGTTACCCTAAGAGTGTACCACTTGATTGATGAATACTTGTTTCAAACTGGTTCACTGACCACTCTTTACTACCAAGAATATCCTCAAAAGTTATAAATACTGCTCAAAGTAAATTTATCCATCGGAGCGTCATGTGGCACATAGTTTACCAATACACATTACAAGTTAGAGAAGTACAATCACCACCTAGGCCTCTATCCCACTATGTGGGAAGCTATATGGATGATATCTCACCATCATTTGCAGTCGCATGCTCTCATTAATAGTTAAAAATAAACATGTCTTTCTTTACATAATTTTGTTCTAAGTCCTTTTAGGTCTTCTCCTAGCCCTTCTATTCAAATTAAAGATCCTCTGTTTTCTGCCCATCATACTGGCATCTAAAGGTCCCATGGGTACATGTCCCAACCATGTTAAGCGTATTTTTCTAATTTTCTCATCTATTGGGCTACCACCACTTTCTTTCTATGCATTCATCACTTACTTTATCTAGTTTACTGTGCCATACCAAGCTAGAGAGGAACTTTCTATTAATTTAAAGCAACTAGCATGCAAAACCATGAGAACTAAAGATTTTAGCAAACTTTTCTAACATCATAATAAAAACAGAAACAAGCATTTGCCAAAATTACTACACCATGAAACTTTAATTGAGAACTAAATTAATTCAACAATGAAATGTCCTATTAAAACATACAACAGCAAGCAAAATCATGCACACACAAAAGATAAGTGCAGAAACTCAACCTTGAGGCCACTCGGAAAGAAGCCTTTGCTTAAGAGTTGCAATAGTAATTGATGATGAATAGGATCCATGCCCTATATCAGTCCCATCGAAAATTCTGAACTTAAGTTCAAGGTTCTCATCTCCTTCAGCCATAGTAGCCAGTCTCTATTTGCAGAACTTGAATGCAATACAATGACAAATTTATGAGCAAAAGAATTCAATTTGCCAAAATCAACCTGTACAATAAGAATTTTACATAGACGATTAGTCATTCATGACTCATACAGAAAGTAATAATGAATTTCATGAGTAGCTTAATACACTCCAAACTGTTACAACCTGAAAATCAGAGACAGCCAAATTTCACACACCTCAATCCACACAAAAAATCAAGAAAAACGCACCAGCAGCTGCACATGAGAATCACCCAATGAACTGAGTAACCACTTCATATGATTCAACAGGTACTTTTGTCACAGAAAGCTCAACGAAGCCCCTGTATCACAACCCACCAAAAACTGCATGAATATGGATTAATTTCAAAGAATTCTACAAGTCCATGCTAATATTACGAATGAAAGAAAACCAATGAACTTATAAGCTGAAATCTCTCGCTATTGTAATTGTACGATTTCTTAGAGAAGTTCTCCTCAGCTTTTACCCAATAAAGTCCAACACCCAAATTCAAGAACATTACTCAACATCACCCCAACAAAAATCCGCAATCCTAATCAAATTGGGTCTCGATAATCTGCTTTCACAAGGAATATTAAAACCCTAGTTTGTTCCATTTCTTTAAGAGCCTATAGAATATACCATTTATAAATCATGAACCCATAACGGAAATCGGAAATCAACAAGCCTAATTTCCAGCAAATTTTTCCTTCAATAAATCAGAGATAACAAGAACGCATAACATATCTTAAGAAAAAGAAAACAAAAAAAGTGAATGAAAACAGTGAATAATAACCTGATCAAACCCCATCTAATGAGAAATCGGCAAAATAATTCCGGCAGTTGGGATTACGGAACAACAGTCCAGATTACGAAGTCAGATTAGATAGAGAGGGGGCAAGGGGAGGGAGGTATCGGTGGTGTTTGACGCTTCGTTTGTTTGTCAGCTTATCAGTCCTTTTCTCTTTGCTTTCCTTTCGAGGAAAAGGACAAAAAGGGTAAAAGAAAATTCAACAATGGTGGTTCCTACTTAAATAATATTTAGGGGATTTCTATTCCACCATAATTTTTACTCTCCACACAATAACATATTTTTGAATAAAAATAGATATTTGTAAAATGATCAATATACCCAAAAAACTAATTTTTGGCTGAACCCATTTTCTTTCCTTTTCATTTTCTCTTTCCTTTCAAACACTAAAAATTTCAATCCAAAAATTTTCAAAACAGGAAGCCTTCTCCGAATTCTTAATATATCCCTCTCTGGCTCTCACTCTCCTCCTCTCTCTCCGGTCTCCATCAGCTGCCCACCCCAAATTTCGTCTTCAATTAGCTAACCATCGACCCCCCCACCAAATCGCCGCCACCTCCAAACCCTGTCGCCGCCGCTCCTCCGACTCACCAACAATAATGAAATCGGAGACTCCGTACCAAAATTTCGAAAGCGTTCGACCTGCATCACCCGAACATAAGCAGAAATGTTCGGCCGAAAGCAACCGAACACTTCACACAGCGTTCGGCGGCCCATAATCGAATGTTCGCCTCGCAGGTTGTTCGACCAAGGCACGCCGAATGCCTCGCAGGCTGTTCTGTATCCATGATCTTCGCGTGATGAAAGGTGGAGAGAAGGGGAAGGGGGAGAATCGGCGGGCAGGGTTTGGGGGGGGAGAGTTCGGCAGAAGGGGAGAAGGGAAGGGGGGTGATTTTTTAATTTTTTAAAGGGTATAATAGGTATTTTGGGGGTGGGGTTAGTAAATTAAAAATTTTAAATGTATTTTTATGTGGTGTAAATAGTAAATGTAGTGTGAAAAGAAAAAATTGGAGTGTATAAATATTTATTTAAATAAGGTTTATTGCCACGTTATTAGATTATTAATAATTGTCTTGTCATAATTTTCTTGTACGTGTCATCTCATCATTTGTTGTAGGAAGCCACAATCTGGTACTATAAACACTCACCGCTTCTAGAGTAGGCAATAATGTTAAAGGTTAAAATAATATCATTATAAATATAATAAAGATAGATAATTAATATTATTAAAAACTAAAATAATAATTTCCAATTACGTACGGACGCTGAACGACGAGTAATATTCAACCAAACAATAATCATTTCAAATTAACATAAAAATGATAATTTTCTGAAGAACTAATAAATAATATATTAACTTTTTATATGGATCTAAACATGTATATTTTTTAAAATAAAATAATAAATGATTTAATTTATATAATATTATAATTCATGGTTCCACTTTAATAGATTTTAGTGAGTTGAGTATTTTGTATTGAGTGGGGAACACTCTAAATTTGACTGCAAAAAGTCGTGCAATTTATTATTTAATAAATATAAATTTTAAGAAAATGATAAAAAATTATAACATAACAAAATAAATCGCATAATATTTATATAAATATAATTTGCATAAATAATTATTATGTAATTTTTTATAATAATAACATAATTTTATTATATATTATTAATATAATAAAATATATTATGTTTCGTACATTCAACTGTCATCTAGTGTAATAAACAAGAGAACACTAAAGATTCAAGATACATAACTTCTCAATATAAGGTACTTATTAGATTGAGCATGCTTATTTGATCTAATAGAATACTTTGCTTTATTTTCTTTTTCACTTTGCTTTTTTTTATTATTATTATTATTTTTTGTCTCCTACATTTGATCAAATACAATTGCACTCAAACTCTTAAAATAATTAAGCTAAAAAATACTATTTGGGCTCAAGATTTATACCAAATTGCATGTTTGTATATTGCACTTAATTTTGGGCTCAAAATACAATTGAGCTTTAAAATTAAGTAAACAATTAAATGAAAAACATGGGATTTACCAATTATTAATGAGATTTGGGCTTAAACATAACATAAATTTGGTTGAGTTTGTGATATAATTTAAGACTTAATTTCTTAAATAATACTTATATAAATAAATAAATGAGATGATGCATGAAATGATCTAAATAATATGAGACATTTGAATTTATAGATACATAATATCTTATTGGACTTAATAAAAATAATTGAACTTAAAATTTAAAATTAATTCGAGACTTAATTCTCTAAAATTTATTGTTGAACTTAAGTCATCCACATAAGTTATCTTAAGTATATAATTAGGTTGTAAAAGCCTACAATTTAATAAATGAAGCATAAATAATAACTTCAACTTTTAATAAATATTTTTGTAATTAATAATAATAACACTTAAAATTAAATAAAATATTTGACAAAAAAAGCTGTGGCTTCCACATTATCTCCTCTGCGAACTCATAGAGGCAACAAATAAGGGTTGATCCTATAGGAAATAGATATAATATTTTGATTCATTTGTATTAAGTATTCAATCAAATAAACAAATAAAAAAGGGGTTGGTTGGAATTATCCTAATTAAACTAAACCATCTTGACAATAATCAAAGACCATAAACAACAAATAATCAAAATCAATAAAGTGAAAGACTCCTGTTCAGTTGAGTGTCCCCTTACTCCTTAATTATCATAAATAATTAAGAATTTAGCTCTCAAATTTCTATTTCTAGAGTAATAACAAGCTTTGTTAATACGAACCGTCTATAAAGTTTTATTAATACGAACTGTCTATTAAGTTTAGATAGTTAAGAATTTAGCTCTCAACTTTCTATCTCTAAAGTAACAACAAGTCTTGTTAATATAAACTATATATTAAGTTTAGTTAATTAAAACTAATTCTTCAAACAACTATGAACAAATTTTTTACATTTAATTTATCAAACACATTAATTATCAATATAATATAATAGACTAGACTCCAAATTTATAGGCTCGTTTCATTTGAAGTCTAAATATTAAGGTGAGGGCTTTTTTGCAAATACATAAATGCTTGATCCCTTAGTTGAGATCCGCCGTGAATTTCAACCTTTTAATGTTTAGTATTCTTAATATTATTTATTTCTGTAAGCTATAAGGGAAACAATGTATATGAAGAGTCACGAAAATTAGGCATTGTGGAGGTCCCCTCTTTACCAACGCCAACCATTGTATTTTGTTATACTGTAATCGCTCCTGTATTAATATAATTTAAGTTTTCAGCTTTGCAATTCAATTATTCAATGTGCCACTAAAGCATCTTGATTGTGATTCCGTCGCAGCAGCACACCATTTCAAGAGAGTTCGTGCTGAGGTAGGTGGACATAGTTGAATTTATTGATGATTATCTGCATGATGCACTACTTTTATTTATGTGCTACAAGTGCTTCGTGGCTGGTTGTGATCGCATTCCACATCATGTTATGGTAATCAAAGCTTTCATCAAATTCAAAAGAAAGAGACTAGGTAAAATAGAAGTGACTAATTTAAAACTAATAACTTCATTAATTTGATGGAGAAAGCAAATACAACACATTTTTTCACTATTTAAAGGCAACATTATATATATATATATATATGTTGATCATGCTAAATCAAATTAAAGCTCTAGCTATAGCAAATTACCTATAAAATTACACAAATATTTACTCATACCATTAATATGATGAAGACCAACTACTTCCAAATCTTAGTATTATTCGATCTACTGATAATTTCACACTGCAGGTTCTTGAAGCAGCTAGCAGAAGTTAGTTGATTAGCTGGGCTGACACTGTCTGAGAAGTGGAATGAGGGAGCCACTCAGGTGGAGTGACATCACCTCATTGGTGGACCCCATCAGCTTGCCGCCGATGAACACCGCCGGAAGAGGGCCGCTGCAACCCATCCTCATCAGTGCCTTTTCGATTTCTTTTCCCTCCGGATCATGGTCGATTTCGTGGATGCGGGGATTCACCCTCAGTTCCTTGAATAGTATTTGAACTGCATAGCATAAACAGCAAGTGCTTTTGCTGAAGATCAAGATCCCATTTTCCAACGCAAGTTTTTGCACCTTCTCCATTTTTTTTTCCTTTATTTAAATTGAGGTAAAAACTGTGTTTAGATAAAATAAAGGAAGCACCAGATCAGTGAACTCAATTTCAAGTAGAAATTGTGATGATCTGGGCAAGAAATGAGGAGATCTAGTTGAAAGCTGAATTAAGCTTTCTTGATTCTTGCCTGCTGTTTTATTGTTGAAGTTGCAGCTCTATTTATATAAAAGAAAAGCAGAAAAAGAGTGGACTACTTTTATTCAAAACAAGAACATTCAAAAGAAGGTGGGCTTCACTTCATTGATGCCAAAAGAACAGCTATATAATAAAAGTGACTTTTTCAAGATACTAAAAAAAAATTTATATATATATATTTGTGTTTGTGTGTGTGCATCTGTTGCCCACAATACAAGTTGAACATTACAGAAGAATAACAGATAGATCCCTCGGCACCACTCATTGAATAGATTCGTCGTATATGGGAAGATTTTGACCGTCTGATATGCAGAAGTGTGTATTAATATTCTTCCAAAAACTCTGCTGCTCTGCTGAAAAAAATATTAATTTCAAGAACACGTTGTGCGAATACTGACCATGCAGGCTGCACTTTTATTGCAACAAAACGACGAAAAGAATTGAAGAGACGGTGGTCTATTTTCTTGAAAATCATCGGTTTGAAGAATAATATATTCTTCGTCTATGGAAGAAAGATCGCGCGAATAAAGAAGGCTTTCGGTGGTGAATCTTTGAACTTGCACCCACCAATTTGTGCACTCACCGATCTTGCCTGTGACTGAATCTCCTTGCATGTGTCTTCTTGCATTTGATTTTCTCTCTCTCTCTCTCTCTCTCTCTCTCTCTCTCTCTCTCTCTCATGTATGAGTAGCAGAGCTACGAGAACTGAAAATTAAAACCTGTCGTAACCATTTATTTGAACTCAAGGTCAGAAGCATGGATGGGAGAATTTGTATTGTCTTATAAAGAATTAAAATTGAATGCGTGTAGATGTATTTTGTGTATATAACACACACACACACACACACACACAAACATAATACTGCTATGGAAAGAAAAATTAAAGTATTTTGATTTGATATTACATTTCTTATTACAATTCACTACAATTAAAATAAAATTAGATAGGCAAGTGAAGATGCATGTACATAAGTGACACCAGAATTACACACACACCTAAAATCATGTTTCAATTTTTATTTCTATTCTATTAGTATACGCTGAAATATTTTTTAATAAAAAAAGAATACATATAATTATAAATAGCTAAAAGAGTTATTTATATTTCATTTTTATGAAAAAAATATGAAGTAATATTTTAACTCAACAAAAAAATCTAACCCTTGTCGATTTTTTTTCTTTTCAAAATTCATTAATTTAACTATAAAAAACAATGGTGTAGAAGTCGAAAATTGGTAGTCGGATGCTAGCTGACAGCCTAACGCCTAGGCGGTGATTAGGCGCCAATTAGATGGACTAATTTTTATTTATTTTTAAATATTCTCAACCTTATAATATGTGATAAGTTGATAACATGACATAATTTTACAACGAGTATTATTTATAGAACAAAGTGTTAAGTTTCATAAAATAATTATAATAATATCTAAAAATTAGTAGTAGTGTTATTGATTGTAGGAAACATCATAGCAATGCTGCAATAGAAAAATGAGAACTACTAAAATTTATTTGGCTGCATTTTTACGAAAATTAAATTATTTTTGAACTTGCTTTTATTTCATATATAATAAATATGTTTGAATTAATTATTTTATTTATATATTGTACAAACAAATTTTTTGTGTGTAAGAATTTTTATTTTGTGAAAAGACATGATATTAATAGACTTTGAGAAGAAGACCAGTATGATTAGACAATTCGAGATACTAATAGATCAAAATAGATAATCTCACATGATGTTTTTCTTTTTTGAGATGGAGAAAATATTAAGTATCAAAAGAATTATATTCTCAATTAATACATTTCTCTTAAAAATTGTCACTAAATATTAGTGGATTAAAATAAAATTTGAGTCATATGAAACAACATAAATAAAAATTAGACCTAATATAATTATTTTTAAAAATATGAAAATCTCGACAAAAAAATAAAAAAGATGTTTTACCAGCCTAGACAACTACTTATGAAAATAAACATAAATTTACATCGATTTAGTTAAAATCGAATCAGGAGTCAGGCGCCTAGCCTGACTTTTGCATCGGTGATAAAAAAAAATGAAAATATCACAATTTTAGATGAGATAATTGAGTAAAAAATGAAAGAATATAAATATTTTGGGGGTTAATATTATAATATATAGTAAAATATAAATTTAAAAAAATTGTCCCCACCAACCACCTCCAAGATCCATCTCTAACAGCGTATACAAATAGATATTATGATAACTCACAAACAAACACATGCATAATAAATATTAATAAACATGAAATAGAGGATGGAAATCATTTGAAATAGGGCAGGGGATCCGTGCTTATCAGAACTACATCAACTCTTTTGCTTTGTTTCTTTCCATTCAAGAATCCTAATACAATTAGGAATTTGTTTTTGCTATAATTAATACAAAAAGATCAAAATTGTCTATATATATATATATATATGCAATTAATTTTCGAAAATAACTATGTGTTCCCATCTAAATCATCCTTCATTTTCAGATATTTTTATTTTACCTTTACAAATTATTTTGTAATATATTAATTAATTTTTATATTAAAATAACTAAATAAGTTCACAAATTTATTGTAAATTGAAGAGAGAAATCATGGTAAATTGTAAGGAGCACTCCAGATTAAATACATTACCTTAATAAACATATAAATATACACACGCACGCACGTAAGTTAGTGTGTGGTTTTCTCATATATATATATATATATATATATATTTTCAAGGAATAAGTAGTAATCATAAATTAAGTATTAAAAAGTCAGTTTATTTTAGGATAGCAGTAATTATTGAATGGTATATATGTACTAACTATGAATTAATTATTAAAAGTCAGTTTAATTCCGCATAGTACTAATTATTAAATGGTATATTAGCTCTTGGCATATGTTGCATACTTTAAAAATGTTTCAAAATACTTGTTATTCAAAAAATAAAATAAAAATATAAGCTCTTTAAATAACATTACAAAAAAAATCTAATTAAAAAGTAAAGAGAATGCTTTCTTAGTTTTTCATAATAAGATCATATTTATCAAATATTATTTCTGATCCACTCCAATTTATGAATTAAAGAACGACTAAAGGTAAAGATTTCTAATTAATCAATGATCCTTATCCTTCAACTAATGATGTTCGATGCATTTCACAATGGGCCTTTAGGCTTTACGTATGTCCTTGAAACCCACATGTTTGATTGATCAATTGTTTAAGGCTCATGAGTTATTTATTAACGATTGGGCCTTCGCCAGGCCTCATACATTAGACCTAAAACTTATAAATGTCTCACCTTTCCTTTTTCCCCCATTATCGCTAGACTCCGGTAATTTAAGCTCGGTCCGATGAGCCACCTCCAACAGTATGAAATTTATAGTAGGCTAGTCTGCTAGGCTACAAAAATATTGGCCCAAAACAATTGTGCCTACCTGACCCGGCCCGGCCAAATTGGAAGGCTCGGTTCGGCTCTCATGCTTCGGACTAGCCCATCCTTCTTTTGTTCATTTTTTATTTTGTTATTTGGGGACTTATTTTTCTTGGTATTCTTCTATGAAAAGCTTACATTTATAATATTCAAAATTTGTGGCATCTCAATAAGAATTGACCTATTATTTTCTTTTTTAATTTGTGGGGCTGATTTGTTTATTTATTTATTTGTACACCCTAGATAGTATGTTTTTGTTTAATTATAGAATTTATTATTTGGTGTGACTTATTAGTGTTTATATATTTGGATTGTAGCTCTCCATCGTGTGTGTTTAATTTTGAGTGGGATTTCTTGTGATACACATTACAATATTTCTGCTTTTATTTATCGATTTGTGTTCTTGCTAAATGATATTGTATCTTTGCTATGGTATTTCCTGTAAAAACCATATTTTACCCAATAATTAAGAGTCATATTACTGTAATTACAAATCATAATCCAAATCAAAACTTATCGTCATGATGAATCTCTCCAAGAATAATACTCACTGTTTTAACATATAAATTAAAGGTGGGACGATTTAGCCCTCCAGCATAAGAGGTAGGCTGGTGTTTAAGGTGACACTCTTTCCTCATTTGGATCGTCGAATTTTCACACAGTGGAACAATTTTTATACAACTACAAAGACTTCTGTCGTTATTGTTCAATCTTTTAATTTGATTTAATCTCATGGGGACTCGTCGCTTGGTATAACACCAAAAACTTACCAATATATATAATTATATAAAAGCAGAACAGTTTGACAAATTTACAAAAATATCATTTCCTACCAAAATTACTCTTTTATTAATAAATTTTGAATAAAATTAAATAAAAAAAAAAAGAAAAAGAGATGGGTGGCTGTTATTGAATGGTGGGACGTGTGATTGTGCATAAATTGTTGGGTAATCATTTATTTTACTTTTTCATTTTAGCTTATAACTTTTACGTCTTAAATTATTTTTTTATGAAAAATATATCAAATAAATTATTTTTTAAAAATTTTTAATTTGATATTCATATTGTATATATAAAACTAATTTTTTAAAAATACAAAATATTTTTAAATTAATTGTAATATATATTGAAATTTAAAATATTTTTAAATAAATAAAAATGTGAGATATTTTTATATAAAATAAAATTATATTTATATATTATGAATTTTATTTAAAAAATATATTATTATTTTCAAAATTATTTATTTATTACAAAAAAACAAAATTTCACACGCTGTGATAATAAAATACAAAATAAAATACAAAATTTAATAGTTAAATTATTATTAATTATAATTTACTAACTATAATATTACAAAATAGTGAAATACTAGTATTAATGGTAACATATTCCTGCAATGCGCTTTACAGAAGCAGTCATTCTCAATGACCAGGACCATATTTGGTGGATCTTTTCATGGGGAAGTTAGTAACGCATCATCGTGTGTCAATATCCAATAATGATTACAATTTAAAATAAAATTTTAAAAGAAAAAAATAACAATGTTAAAGACTGGGAAAAAGGGGCATGGCCTTGTGTTTCACAATGTGTTTCATATATTAATAAAATACACATTATAAATAGTTTGAATTTCTATATTTATTTTGAAATATAGTATGATATATTTATATAAATGTAATTTTGTATTGAAAAACGTATATAATTGTGTATTTATAAATATTAATATTGTATTTAGTCATTCATATTTGTCAAAAAAAGAAAAATTATATATAATTTTTTTTGTTTATATTGATATTTATAAATATAAATATAGTATTATTAGAAATGTCAAATGCCTATACTATACACATATATAAATATATTTATATATTACTCATAAAAAAATATGATATATTGAATATTAATTTAAAAAATGTACACCTGTACATTTATGATATTATTAACGATAAATTACTTGTGAAAAAGCTCCACTATAAAGCTATAGCACTAATTGCACACCAAGTTGCTGTGAAATTGCCTGTTACAACCAAATAGCCTTGGCATTGATGAGCATTTGCTTTAGAGATCCATCAACATGGAGGGAGATGACGTCTTTGGCTGAGCCAACAAACTGTGCACCAACAAACACAGCCGGGACGGCCGGGTTGCAGCCCATAGCCCTCAAGGCCCACTCCATTTCCCTCCCATTCACATGGTCTTGATCAAGCTCGTAAACTGCAGGGCTCGCCCCTAACTCGTAGAACAAAGCCTTGATGCTGTGGCACATGCAGCACGAGCTCTTCGTGAAGATTACTGCAGCGTTCCTGCACGCCAATTCTCTTACCATGTCCATTACGTTTCAACAGCTTCAGTTGAAGGACTGCTAAAAAAGAACACTCAAACTTTTGAGCGTAATGTTGTTTCTCGAACAGCTTACTGTATGTCTATGGGCTTGTTTTAGCTATAAGGGTTGTTTTGTGCACACATACTTGATCCGTGTTTCCATTTATAGAGAGGAGTTGACAGTTTTGCATAATGTTACTTTATCTTGAGATGGAGAAGTGAGAATCAAATGGAATCATAAAGCTCACTTTATGACGCCTGTTTGGATAAGAAAAACAGCTATGACAATTTCCCTGAAAACGACGTGACATGAATCGCATTGTAATTCAAGATCTAGTTGAGCCCTGATCCTGCTGTGCATCCAACAGTTAGCACCATTATTCAGCAGAAAAAGAAGACACAGGTATGGCTAGCAGCAAATTGAAGAGGGCCAAATTGTATAAATAATGTAAGATTTTACAATGTCAACTTCCAGGAAACTATCTGCAATTGCAGGTGCTGTATTGATAATGCATGCAGCACCTAGTTAGAACAAGGATTGGAATGATCCACATCACAGTGAAGGTGGGCGGTTATAAAAATGGTGCTTTTCTTGAAATTACATCTCTCTTTGAATAATCACAGTTTGTAGGTTGTAGTGCTTTATTCTTCTTCAGGTGCCTTTAGCTGATGTGTAACAAGTCAAAAGGATAAGAACTTATCCACTGCATTCTCACTTTGGAATCTGCTCCTCACAATCACATTTCCAATGATTCTTGCTGATCAAAGGCTCAAATAGCAGCTAGCTAACTATTTCATTTACTAGATTGTATTTGATGTGTGAGCTGAATTAAATGGTGCCTGCATCAAGATTTGAAGCTCGATTTAATCGCCTTTTTCTCCTTTCATGGGAGGATCACCAGTAAAGTTAAAAAACTAAAGAATCTTGGCAATAAAGTTGCTGAATTTGCAAAATTGTGGGCGATGGACAGTTTGTTCAAGATACGCCTTGGCTGTTTTCCCTTATCCATTACCTTAATTCCAAGCAGTTCAAGTTCATAACCAAGACTATTGGATTTATCATTCAACTTAATTTAAAATATATTTAATGATAAAATTGAAATATATTAAATGAATTTTGATCGATGCATTTGAAAAGGAATTAATTAAACGATCCTTTGGGTGTTTTATTTTGTTTTTTGAAGATGTAAATTTGAAATGCAAAAACAAAACAAAAAACTAACGACTGCGTCTGCCGGGAGTCGAACCCGGGTCTATTGCTTGGAAGGCAATTATCCTAACCGTTGGACTACAAACGCAAGTTGACATTCTTTGAAAATTAAAGATTTATCTAACTAATACTCAGGGACAAAACTTCAACCAACAAAGGAATGGCCATAAACGGACTGACCTATCAGTTTTGAGCTGTCCTAATGGATTTTAAGTTAATCAGGTCTCAATTTAATTGGATTATTTTAAATAAACTTGTAATATACTGAAACTAACTCTACTGATTTGAAACTAATTGAATTACTATCGGGTTATGAGTCGAAATAGTCAAATTACACATTTAAATTTAAATTTTTAATTAAATACATATAATATTCCTTCTAAAATACAATTTTAAATAACCTAAAAAATATATATATTTTATAACCTTTATATTAATAGACAAAATTTAAAGATTTAAGCATTGAAGTGATATATATTGAAGTGATATATACTATTCATGTTCTCAATTGTAATTTTAAGTGCATTCACATTTTAAGATTTAAAATCATGTTTCATTTAATTCTAAATTAAAATAATAATATTTAGAATCCTCTAGTAATTAAATATAAATTTTAATATCTTCTTCTAAAAAATAATTATGTGTTATGAAAATTAATTCTAAATAGTTAATATTATTATTTTGATATTATGAAAGAGATAAATGTAAAGAAAAATTTGGTCTACGGATTAGTCCTAGTGAGCTTCGAGTTAATTGAGTTCGGACTAAACGAACAGGGGTTAATAAAATCAAACCCTAACCTTAGTGAGATATATATATATATATATAGTAAACAATCATTGTATTGTTTATAATAGTTTAGTCTACTCCCATAAGGTTGTCCTAATAAGAAAAACAGATGTATCCTTTTACATTAATTTGGTTCATTCACATAAGTAGTTGTAATTTATTAGACATGCATCACTAGTTGGCAATAACTTTAGATGGACAAAAGAATTTTAATCCCATACTATATAACAAGAGAAGAGTCTAAAGTTCATATATCATCCCTACTTTAAGCATTCTCTTCTGAGGAATATCAAACACCCTATTGCTCTGCCTCAAATTCTTCTTCAAGAAGTTATATGCATAATTTATCAACACTTTCTTCCCAATGTTGGCACCCTTCGCCGCCACCACCTCATCTTCCCCCACCAGGTGCACCTCCCCACTCCGCCGCGCCTTATCCAAATCCTCTATATCCCACTCCGCCATCTGATCATCTCCTTTACCACTCTCATCTCGGATGAACTCCTTGATCCTCCCGACCCACAACTGTTTGAAGGGCTCTTCTTCGCTTCTTACATCGGTGTATCCATAGCGTACAACACAACGGAACACTTGAAGTTCCTTAGGTTGAACTCTTCGAAAGAGAAACCTTTCTTCTATTGGGACTTTGCTGATCGGCAGGGATTTGAAGGATACAAATATGAGAACTGAGTGCAGGGCGGGTACGTTGGCTACGTAGTGCATGAAAATTTGTGGGATTCAATGAACTAACTCCGAGTAGAAGATTGCTAGCCCCGACAGGCGCGAAGAGTTCATCCCTCGGACAATTTCATTCACTTTTTCAGGAGAGACCTTGTTTTCAAGCTCAAAGTAGTACTTTTTTTTTCTGTAAACGTCGTTCCATACGTACATGATTGTGATCATGATCAAGGCGAAAAGGAGTGGAAGATAACCTCCTTGATCGAACTTGTAAAGAACGGAACTTAAATAAACTAGTTCGATTGATCCAATGATGAGTGCGTATGAGATTATCAGAAAGATGTTTGTTTTCCAAATGATGATCATGATGAGAACAAGCAATGCAGATGTGAGGGTCATCACAAACACCACAGCAATCCCTGCAATCAATTTTCATACAAACAATTTGTCTTGTCCAAAGGGGGAAGAAGAGCTTACAAGCTGACCATTATTACCATAGGCATTGCCAATCTTTTGAGTGACTAAAGTGCAAGCCGTCATCAAAAGATAATTGATTTCAGGAATGTAAACTTGTCCCGGGTACTCTGTGGAAGTGTGAACCACTTTAACACGAGGGAAGCACCCCAGAGAGAGCGACTGTTGGATGATAGAGAAGGTCCCTGAGATCAGAGCTTGACTCGCTATGATTGCCGCCAAAACGGCAACCACGAACATTGGCCAGTACACACTTTCTGCATCAACAACATCTTGCACTTCAGAATCAAATACAGAAAACAAGAATTAAAAAATAGAGGTTTAAAGGAAGTGACAGAACTTGGAACGGAATCATAGAATGCATTGGAAACGGAGGAGTTGTTCTTCCGCAGATAAGACGCCTGTCCGGCGTAGGCCAAGATGATAGA
Source organism: Caryopteris x clandonensis (assembly GCA_028749325.2). NCBI lineage: Eukaryota > Viridiplantae > Streptophyta > Magnoliopsida > Lamiales > Lamiaceae > Caryopteris > Caryopteris x clandonensis. Next base: position 23,556,703 of record JAPYKT020000001.1, read on the forward strand.
TGGGTAGATCATGCACGACATGCTTATTTGTATGGCTCTAACCGAGAAATGGCCAAGATCAGCAAATAATGCTTCTGCTCCTGTGATGCAAAGAACAACGCCGCCGAGGGAAATCCAAGCTTGGGTTTTGTTTCTTCTGAAGTAATGGAGGATGTAAACAGGGTTTATAGCTTTGGCCACACAAGGGTCATATGTGATGAAATTATAGACGCCGATCACAGAAATGAACAAGAACCAGACTATGAGTATTGGAGCAAAGGTGTAGCCCACTTTGTCTGTTCCAAACCTTTGAAACATAAAAAGGACTACTAGGATGCCAACTGATGCCCAAACTATTCTATCTGTTTAACAAATTATACAAACACAGAGTAAATGAGAGAGAGAGAGATAGAGAGAGGGAGAGGGAGAGAGAGAGAGAGAGAGAGAGAGAGAGAGAAACTAGTTGTACTATGTACTTAATAATACATCAATGATAAAATCTGCAAGTTGTAATTTAGTCCGGACAGTAGCATATATATCTTCAGTCATTGCGTGTGTCGCTTCCTTAATAATACATCAATGATAAATATTAATCCTTTTAAATCAAAGTACCTGAGATGAGTGAGGATACCATCTCCAATTAGCATGGATGTAACAAGAATAGTTGCAAATAACAGCATGTATTTGACGAAGTTGCTACCCTCTATTTTGGATATAAGTTTAGAAGCTCTTTCTGCACCATTGTTTCGCAATTCGAGATGGAAAGTGGAGACATCTCGATCTTCTAATTCTTGACTTGGATTAGATCCACTTTGGCATATCGACATTTTAAGGAGTACATAGCAAATGTTCCTCCTAAAATTTATTATCATACAGCCAACATTCTCAATAATATTAAAAAAATTAGAAAGTTTAAAAATAAATTATTTTTCATTTTCATTTTGTGAAAATCCGAGCATTTTCTTCCATTTTTTATAGAAAGGTAAAGAAGAAAAGGCAGTCGACATACCCTGACCGTTGTCGTTGGCGCTTAAGACGATAAGGACATACTTGATTATAGGTATTAGGGTTATGGTGTAAAAGATAAGCGATAGAGCTCCTAAAATATCATCATTATGTTTGATTACATCCGTAAAAATGCTGGAGAATACGTACAACAGAGACGTCCCCAGGTCCCCGTACACCACTCCGATGCTTTGGTATGCCAGCAACAGCACCACCCGCCACCCTCCGCCACCCTTTCAATGATGAAAAACATAATTTCTTTAACATATCACTGGAAAGAAAAGGGAAAAAAAAAAAAAAAAAGCTAAAAAGGATTTGTTTGCAAACCATGGAGGAGCCACCGTGGACACGGCTGACCTTCCCGGACTCGATATCCAATGAGTCGAACGAATTGAGATATTTCATAGGAAGCTTGTTCTCATTAGTTTGTTCGAAAATTTCTTCTTCGAATTGTTCCTGTAAAATTATTATATTAATAGATGATTATTTTAAAATATGTGAATGGAATTCTAATTAATTAATTTACTTTCTTCTTTGTTGAAAAATTACATATTTATATATGTGTTTACAAATTAAACCAAAAAAATTACTTCATGTTACTACTTATTTTTTAGTAAATATTTTATAGTGGGGGGAATGATGTCTATTTGTTAATTTAAAAATATTTAGAATTCTCGTTTTTTTCTCAAATATTAACAGTATTTAAATGAAAAATATACATGACTGCTTGTTAAATAATATAATATATTTTATAGTGGGGAAATAATGTGTATTTATTAATCTGAATATGTGTAAGATTCTCGCTTTTGTCGAATATTAACAATATTACTTTTATATTCAAAAGGTATTATTTTCTAATCGAAAGGTATTGCTACTTATTTTTTAAAAGAGAAAAATATTTGATTGTTTGTTAAATTTTATGATATATTTTACAGTGGAGATGATTGTATTCTTAATATGAAGATGTATAGGATTATCTATTTTCTTGAATACTAATAGTATTACTTTCTTGTTGAAAATATATTACTTTCTTATACAAAGGTATTACTTTTTTATTTAAAATGTAAACTACTTCTTTTTTAAAAGAAAAAACTACATGACTGATTTTTAATTTATATGATATATTTTATAGTGGGAGAATGATGTATATTTCTTAATTTGAAAATTTGTAGGATTCTCGCATTTGTCAAATATTGACATTATTATTTTGTTATTGAAAATGAATTACTTTGTTATTAAAAAAGTATTATTTTCTTATTTAAGCTTCCACAAATTTTACTATTGAGTACCAAGTTGAGTACGAACTCAATTTGTGTGCGAATATTCTGATATTTCAGTTTTAATCACATATGGATCTATATATAAAAAAAAAATAATAATAATATAATAATGATATTTATTATTATTATTGCTATTATTATTATTATTATTATTATTATTATTATAAAATAATAAAATTGTTTTTAAAAAGTGAAAGTTCCTCAGCAGGCCAGTAAAATGTGGCATGCTAATTTAGGAGAAATTTGAGGTGAGAAGAAAAATTAGGAATTGACGTTTTTTAAACTTGTGGAAATATTGTGTTAATGTTAGATTGAGTTCAATTTTATAGATAGATGAATTTAGATGTGGTGTAGACGAGAAAATCCTCTAAACAAGTAGAGTATTTTTAGTTTATTTATTTATGGTGAGTTTATGTTTCAAACAAAAATAATTATTAGTTTTATTAAAGATAGAAATATTGTATTATTTAAAAAATAATTGTGTTATTTAATATGTTCTCGTATTTTATCATATAAAAAATTGTGATAATACAATTGATACATGGTATGATATGAGTTTTGTAGAGTCAGGGACAAGAACCTACTCAAAAATTGACAGCAGGTGACAATAAATTGAGATTGAAGATATTCCACACCATTTGCCTTTAATGTAGAAAAATCTAAATAAAGTTTTATAAACTCTGATGGAACTTTTCTATTATTGGGTTCCAATGATAATAAGTATTTAAAGTAAGATTATGTGCAAAATGAATGCGTCCACATCCTTTTTAATTCTATAATTGAGATTCATTTCACAATGTATTGCCCATGCTTTAACACGTCAATGCGATGAACCACTTACTTAAAAAAGGAGAACCACTTACTATAAGTGACGACTTCATCATGATTTTGTTATATTTCGTTACGTCATGTGTTTGTTGAAATTTTGAAAGAAAAACAGATAATTAAGGATGTATAGACCACGTCTCTAGTCACATGGACCGTGCTTATCCTCGTGATGTGATCTTAACTGTCGCGATTTGGTGGATTCAGTCATATCTTCTTGATTTAGTGTGGTTCGGGCATATCTTCCCATTCGTGATTTTTAAAAATTTTGTAGGGTTGGGTCAACCCATTTGCATGTTAGAAAATCTACATACATTTGATTCACAAGAGAACAATCTATATATATAATAGTAGAAGTAGAACATTTTTAGTAACCTTTATGTTTTCCCACCTAAATGTCTTACCACTTTTGGTACACCAAGTGGCATTATTTTATTAATCAACATCACTTAATTATATTATTTTATTGGTTGTCATAATTTAATTATAGAAATTTATAGATGCATGATAAATATAGGATTTACGTGCAATTTAGGGTTATTATGTATAGTTTTTTAAGCAATTTGCATGTACTTAAGTGACGACTTCATCATGATTTTATTATATTTCGTTACGTCACGTGTTAGATGAAATATTTTTGTCAAGAAAATGTATACTTTTTGAAATTCTTAAAATAATGTTATTGTTTTCTCGATAAAGTATTACTTTTCTGAAGAAAAATAATTATTATGTCCTGCGTGTGCGGAAAATCCATCAAGAGATGCAATTCATAATCTTTTCTTGTGGTCATTTTATATTGGTCATGATTATCAATATTTTTTCCATGGATTATGTATTCAATATGTGTGGCTAAACATCTAGCGATTCTAGGAAGTGCATAATTATGGATTCATATGTTTTTCTTTAATAATATTATTTCCCTTCCAAATGCTTCCTTGATTTGAATGTCGTATGGAATTATGTAACAACTAATTGCATATGTATAGTTAATCCATTATTACCCGAGAGGGAATAATAGGTTAACGGATTAGGAATGCATAACATAAAACTTGATAGATCAAGAGATTTGTAAGTATTTTGATGAGAATAGATTCTAGGCGCGATTACGAGTTAGATAATATCTTGGGAATGATTATTGTTCTCTTATTTTATCATATAAAAGATTGTAAAAAAAATATATATAATACAATTGATATATGGTATGGTATGAGTTTTGTAGACTTAGGGACAAGAACCTACTCAAAAATTGATTGCAGGTGACAATAAATTGAGATTGAAGATATTCCACACCATTTGCCTATAATGTAGAAAAATCTAAATAAAGTTTTATAAACTGTGATGGAACTTTTCTATTATTGGGTTCCAATGATAATAAGTATTTAAAGTAAGATTAGGTGCAAAATGAATGCGTCCACATCCTTTTTAATTTTATGATTGAGATTCATTTCACAATGTATTGCCCATCTCTTTAACACGTGAAGGCGAGAACCACTTACGTAAAAAAAAAGACAACATGGTTCAAAACTTTAGTCTATTTTAATACACAGTGAAATAAGATTGTATACATTTCTTCAATAAGATAGTTAAGTTTTTAAATTATAATCAGAATACATCCACAATTTTGGGTTCCATTATTTTTTAACAGATAGTGAAAATAAAATATTTGGCACATATTTGGATCTAATGCTTTTAATAGAAAATGAAATATTTTTGTCAAGAAAATGTGTACTTTTTGAAATTCTTCAAATAATGTTATTGTTTTCTCGATAAAGTATTACTTTTCTGAAAAAAAATAATTATTATGTCCTGGGTGTGCGGAAAATCCGTCAAGAGATGCAATTCGTGATTTTAAAAAATTTTGTAGGGTTAGGTCAACCCATTTACACGTTAGACAATCTACATACATTTGATTAACAAGAGAACAATCTATATAGATAATAGTAGAAGTAGAACATTTTTAGTAACCCTTATGTTTTCCCACCTAAATATCTTACCACTTTTGGGACACCATGTGGCATTATTTTATTGATCGTCATCACTTAATTATATTATTTTATTGGTTGTCATAATCTAATTATAGAAATTTATAGATGCATGATAAATATAGGATTTACGTGCAATTTAGGGTTACTATGTATAGTTTTTTTAGGCAATTGCATGTATTTAAGTGACGACTTCATCATAATTTTGTTATATTTCGTTACGTCACGTGTTTGTTGAAATTTTGATAGAAAAACAGATAATTAAGGATGTATAGACCACGTCTCAAGTCACATGGACCGTGTTTATCCTCGTGATATGATCTTAACTGTCGCAATTTGGTGTGATTCAGTCATATCTTCTTGACTTAGTGTGGTTCGGGCATATCTTCCCATTCCAATCAGAGATACGGATGTCAAAACTCCAATATTGTCTATAAAAGGAGGAGCTAGATCAGATTATGGGGATCAGACAACACAATATACAACATATTATAGGGTTAGAAACAATGATACAAAGGAAAATCAACCAACCAAGTTATTAAAATGAGAAACGAAAATCATTTGGGCTTCAATAGTCTTCTTTTCTTGTGTTCATTTTTTATTAGTCATGATTATCAATATTTTTTCCATGGATTATGTATTCAATATATGTGGCTAAACATCTAGTGATTCTAGGAAGTGCATAATTATGGATTCATATGTTTTTCTTTAATGATATTATTTCCCTTCCTAATGCTTCCTTTATTTGAATGTCGTATGAAATTATGTAACAACTAATTGCATATATATAGTTAATCCATTATTACCCGAGAGAGAATAATTTGTTAACGGATTAGGAATGCATAACATAAAACTTGATAAATCAAGAGATTGGTAAGTATTTTGATGAGAATAGATTCTAGGCACCATAACAAGTTAGATAATATCTTTGAAATGATTAGTGTTCTCTTATTTTATCATATAAAAAATTGTAAAAAATAAATATATAATACAATTGATACATGGTATGGTATGCGTTTTGTAAAGTCAGGGACAAGAACCTACTCAAAAATTGATAGCAGGTGACAATAAATTGAGATTAAAGATATTCCACACCATTTGCCTTTAATGTAGAAAAATCTAAATAAAGTTTTATAAACTCTGATGGAACTTTTCTATTATTGGGTTCCAATGATAATAAGTATTTAAAGTAAGATTATGTGCAAAATGAATGCGTCCACATCCTTTTTAATTCTATAATTGAGATTCATTTCACAATGTATTGCCCATGCTTTAACACGTCAATGCGATGAACCACTTACTTAAAAAAGGAGACAACATGGTTCAAACCTTTAGTCTATTTTAATACACAGTATACATTTCTTCAATAAGATAGTTAAGTTTTTAAATTATAATCAGAATACATCCAGAATTTTGGGTTCTATTATTTTTTAAGACAGTGAAAATAAAATATTTGGCACATATTTGGATCTAATGCTTTTAAAAGAAAATGAAATATTTTTATCAAGAAAATTTATACTTTTTGAAATTCTTCAAATAATGTTATTGTTTTCTCGATAAAGTATTACTTTTCTGAAGAAAAATAATTATTATGTCCTGCGTGTGCAGAAAATCCGTCAAGAGATGCAATTCGTGATTTTTAAAAATTTTGTAGGGTTGGGTCAACCCATTTGCACGTTAGAAAATCTACATACATTTGATTCACAAGAGAACAATCTATATATATAATAGTAGAAGTAGAACATTTTTAGTAACCCTTATGTTTTCCCACCTAAATGTCTTACCACTTTTGGTACACCATGTGACATTATTTTATTAATCATCATCACTTGATTATATTATTTTATTGGTTGTCATAATTTAATTATAGAAATTTATAGATGCATGATAAATATAGGATTTACGTGCAATTTAGAGTTATTATGTATAGTTTTTTAGGCAATTGAATGTACTTAAGTGACGACTTCATCATGATTTTGTTATATTTCGTTACGTCACGTGTTTGTTGAAATTTTGAAAGAAAAACAGATAATTAAGGATGTATAGACCACGTCTCAAGTCATATGGACCGTGCTTATCCTCGTGATGTGATCTTAACTGTCGCAATTTGGTGTGATTCAGTCATATCTTCTTGATTTAGTGTGGTTCGGGAATATCTTCCCATTCCAATCAGAGATACGGATGTCAAAACTCTAGTATTGTCTATAAAAAGAGGAGGTACATCAGATTATAGGGATCAGACAACACAATATACAACATATTGTAGGGTTAGAAACAATGATACAAAGGAGAATCAACCAACCAAGTCAATATAATGAGAAACGGAGATCGTTTGGGCTTCAATAGTCTTCTTTTCTTGTGGTCATTTTATATTGGTCATGATTATCAATATTTTTTCCATGGATTATGTATTCAATATGTGTGGCTAAACATCTAGCGATTCTAGGAAGTGCATAATTATGGATTCATATGTTTTTCTTTAATAATATTATTTCCCTTCCAAATGCTTCCTTGATTTGAATGTCGTATGGAATTATGTAACAACTAATTGCATATGTATAGTTAATCCATTATTACCCGAGAGGGAATAATAGGTTAACGGATTAGGAATGCATAACATAAAACTTGATAGATCAAGAGATTTGTAAGTATTTTGATGAGAATAGATTCTAGGCGCGATTACGAGTTAGATAATATCTTGGGAATGATTATTGTTCTCTTATTTTATCATATAAAAGATTGTAAAAAAAATATATATAATACAATTGATATATGGTATGGTATGAGTTTTGTAGACTTAGGAACAAGAACCTACTCAAAAATTGATTGCAGGTGACAATAAATTGAGATTGAAGATATTCCACACCATTTGCCTATAATGTAGAAAAATCTAAATAAAGTTTTATAAACTGTGATGGAACTTTTCTATTATTGGGTTCCAATGATAATAAGTATTTAAAGTAAGATTAGGTGCAAAATGAATGCGTCCACATCCTTTTTAATTTTATGATTGAGATTCATTTCACAATGTATTGCCCATCTCTTTAACACGTGAAGGCGAGAACCACTTACGTAAAAAAAAAGACAACATGGTTCAAAACTTTAGTCTATTTTAATACACAGTGAAATAAGATTGTATACATTTCTTCAATAAGATAGTTAAGTTTTTAAATTATAATCAGAATACATCCACAATTTTGGGTTCCATTATTTTTTAACAGATAGTGAAAATAAAATATTTGGCACATATTTGGATCTAATGCTTTTAATAGAAAATGAAATATTTTTGTCAAGAAAATGTGTACTTTTTGAAATTCTTCAAATAATGTTATTGTTTTCTCGATAAAGTATTACTTTTCTGAAAAAAAATAATTATTATGTCCTGGGTGTGCGGAAAATCCGTCAAGAGATGCAATTCGTGATTTTAAAAAATTTTGTAGGGTTAGGTCAACCCATTTACACGTTAGAAAATCTACATACATTTGATTAACAAGAGAACAATCTATATAGATAATAGTAGAAGTAGAACATTTTTAGTAACCCTTATGTTTTCCCACCTAAATATCTTACCACTTTTGGGACACCATGTGGCATTATTTTATTGATCGTCATCACTTAATTATATTATTTTATTGGTTGTCATAATCTAATTATAGAAATTTATAGATGCATGATAAATATAGGATTTACGTGCAATTTAGGGTTACTATGTATAGTTTTTTTAGGCAATTGCATGTATTTAAGTGACGACTTCATCATAATTTTGTTATATTTCGTTACGTCACGTGTTTGTTGAAATTTTGATAGAAAAACAGATAATTAAGGATGTATAGACCACGTCTCAAGTCACATGGACCGTGTTTATCCTCGTGATATGATCTTAACTGTCGCAATTTGGTGTGATTCAGTCATATCTTCTTGATTTAGTGTGGTTCGGGCATATCTTCCCATTCCAATCAGAGATACGGATGTCAAAACTCCAATATTGTCTATAAAAGGAGGAGCTAGATCAGATTATGGGGATCAGACAACACAATATACAACATATTATAGGGTTAGAAACAATGATACAAAGGAAAATCAAACAACCAAGTTATTAAAATGAGAAACGAAAATCATTTGGGCTTCAATAGTCTTCTTTTCTTGTGTTCATTTTTTATTAGTCATGATTATCAATATTTTTTCCATGGATTATGTATTCAATATATGTGGCTAAACATCTAGTGATTCTAGGAAGTGCATAATTATGGATTCATATGTTTTTCTTTAATGATATTATTTCCCTTCCTAATGCTTCCTTTATTTGAATGTCGTACGAAATTATGTAACAACTAATTGCATATATATAGTTAATCCATTATTACCCGAGAGAGAATAATTTGTTAACGGATTAGGAATGCATAACATAAAACTTGATAAATCAAGAGATTGGTAAGTATTTTGATGAGAATAGATTCTAGGCACCATAACAAGTTAGATAATATCTTTGAAATGATTAGTGTTCTCTTATTTTATCATATAAAAAATTGTAAAAAATAAATATATAATACAATTGATACATGGTATGGTATGCGTTTTGTAAAGTCAGGGACAAGAACATACTCAAAAATTGATAGCAGGTGACAATAAATTGAGATTGAAGATATTCCACACCATTTGCCTTTAATGTAGAAAAATCTAAATAAAGTTTTATAAACTCTGATGGAACTTTTCTATTATTGGGTTCCAATGATAATAGGTATTTAAAGTAAGATTATGTGCAAAATGAATGCGTCCACATCCTTTTTAATTCTATAATTGAGATTCATTTCACAATGTATTGCCCATGCTTTAACACGTCAATGCGATGAACCACTTACTTAAAAAAGGAGACAACATGGTTCAAACCTTTAGTCTATTTTAATACACAGTATACATTTCTTCAATAAGATAGTTAAGTTTTTAAATTATAATCAGAATACATCCAGAATTTTGGGTTCTATTATTTTTTAAGACAGTGAAAATAAAATATTTGGCACATATTTGGATCTAATGCTTTTAAAAGAAAATGAAATATTTTTATCAAGAAAATTTATACTTTTTGAAATTCTTCAAATAATGTTATTGTTTTCTCGATAAAGTATTACTTTTCTGAAGAAAAATAATTATTATGTCCTGCGTGTGCAGAAAATCCGTCAAGAGATGCAAGTCGTGATTTTTATAAATTTTGTAGGGTTGGGTCAACCCATTTGCACGTTAGAAAATCTACATACATTTGATTCACAAGAGAACAATCTATATATATAATAGTAGAAGTAGAACATTTTTAGTAACCCTTATGTTTTCCCACCTAAATGTCTTACCACTTTTGGTACACCATGTGGCATTATTTTATTAATCATCATCACTTGATTATATTATTTTATTGGTTGTCATAATTTAATTATAGAAATTTATAGATGCATGATAAATATAGGATTTACGTGCAATTTAGAGTTATTATGTATAGTTTTTTAGGCAATTGAATGTACTTAAGTGACGACTTCATCATGATTTTGTTATATTTCGTTACGTCACGTGTTTGTTGAAATTTTGAAAGAAAAACAGGTAATTAAGGATGTATAGACCACGTCTCAAGTCATATGGACCGTGCTTATCCTCGTGATGTGATCTTAACTGTCGCAATTTGGTGTGATTTAGTCATATCTTCTTGATTTAGTGTGGTTCGGGAATATCTTCCCATTCCAATCAGAGATACGGATGTCAAAACTCTAGTATTGTCTATAAAAAGAGGAGGTACATCAGATTATAGGGATCAGACAACACAATATACAACATATTGTAGGGTTAGAAACAATGATACAAAGGAGAATCAACCAACCAAGTCAATATAATGAGAAACGGAGATCGTTTGGGCTTCAATAGTCTTCTTTTCTTGTGGTCATTTTATATTGGTCATGATTATCAATATTTTTTCCATGGATTATGTATTCAATATGTGTGGCTAAACATCTAGCGATTCTAGGAAGTGCATAATTATGGATTCATATGTTTTTCTTTAATAATATTATTTCCCTTCCAAATGCTTCCTTGATTTGAATGTCGTATGGAATTATGTAACAACTAATTGCATATGTATAGTTAATCCATTATTACCCGAGAGGGAATAATAGGTTAACGGATTAGGAATGCATAACATAAAACTTGATAGATCAAGAGATTTGTAAGTATTTTGATGAGAATAGATTCTAGGCGCGATTACGAGTTAGATAATATCTTGGGAATGATTATTGTTCTCTTATTTTATCATATAAAAGATTGTAAAAAAAATATATATAATACAATTGATATATGGTATGGTATGAGTTTTGTAGACTTAGGGACAAGAACCTACTCAAAAATTGATTGCAGGTGACAATAAATTGAGATTGAAGATATTCCACACCATTTGCCTATAATGTAGAAAAATCTAAATAAAGTTTTATAAACTGTGATGGAACTTTTCTATTATTGGGTTCCAATGATAATAAGTATTTAAAGTAAGATTAGGTGCAAAATGAATGCGTCCACATCCGTTTTAATTTTATGATTGAGATTCATTTCACAATGTATTGCCCATCTCTTTAACACGTGAATGCGATGAACCACATAAGTAAAAAAAGAGACAACATGGTTCAAAACTTTAGTCTATTTTAATACACGGTATACAACCACTTGTAGTACACCATGTGGCATTATTTTATTGATTATCATCACTTAATTATATTATTTTATTGGTTGTCATAATCTAATTATAGAAATTTATAGATGCATGATAAATATAGGATTTACGTGCAATTTAGGGTTATTATGTATAGTTTTTTAGGCAATTGCATGTACTTAAGTGACGGCTTCATCATGATTTTGTTATATTTTGTTACGTCACATGTTTGTTGAAATTTTGACAGAAAAACAGATAATTAAGGATGTATAGACCACGTCTCAAGTCACATGGACCGTGCTTGTCCTGGTGATATGATCTTAACTTTCGCGATTTGGTGTGATTCAGTCATATTTTCTTGATTTAGTGTGGTTCGGGTATATCTTCCCATTCCAATCAGAGATACGGATGTCAAAACTCCAGTAATTGTCTTTAAAAGGAGGAGCTACATCAGATTATAGGGATCAGACAACACAATATACAACATATTGTAGGGTTAGAAACAAGGATACAAAGGAGAATCAACCAACCAAGTCATCAGAATGAGAAACGAAGATCGTTTGGGCTTCAATTGTCTTATTTTCTTGTGTTCTTTTTATATTAGTCATGATTATCAATATTTTTCCCATGGATTATGTATTCAATATGTGTGCATAATCATCTAGTGGGAAGTGCATAATTATGGATTCATATGTTTTTCTTTAATGATATTATTTATCTTCCTAATACTTCCTTGATTTGAATGTTGTATGAAATTATATAACGACTAATTGCATATGTATAGTTAATCCGTTATTACCCGAGAGGGAATAATTGGTTAACGGATTAGAAATGCATAACATAAAACTTGATAGATCAAGAGATTGGTAAGTATTTTGATGAGAATAGATTCTAGGCACAATTGCGAGTTAGATAATATCTTGTGAATGATTAGTGTTGTCTAATCTACTTTTGGATCTAACTCAAGAGAGAGGATCCAAATATCTTAGTAATCCTCATACAAATATAAGAATTAAATATGGTTTGAAACATTAAAAGTAACTCATATGAGTCGTATGAATGCATGTTCCTGGAATCTATATAATCTCTGAATATCATTAATTGTTTGACTTGCCTTCTTATCTATTTCTTCTCTTTATTTGTTTTAGGTTTTTTTATAAAACTCATTAAATTAATTGAAATATTTAGATAAAGAAAAATATTATAAACAAATACTCAATTGATTTTACAATTACAGTTCATGTGGGTACAATACTTGTTCTCATCATATTTTACTATTTTACCCCGTGCACTTACGAATCGCATTTTAAGTGAAATAAAATAGCGAACAATGCATATTATATGAAAATTTAATTATTATGATAAATGAATTTTTTATGCATTAATTTAGCTGCATGAAAGAATATTTTTGCCTAAAGAATCGAAAAATATTAAGGAACAATATCTATGCCTAAATATTTACTAATCAATCACCCTAATTTACACATAAGCTGCACAATAGGTAATGGACATATATATATATATATTATAAATAGCAGAAGTCGAAATTGAAACCTTAGTATTTTCCAGCTAAAAATATTTATTAAATTTGGACGTACACATTGCATCATATAATTGATCATTGTACTTAATTAACCAATTTTAATGAGTCCTATTTTATGTAAATTTCATTATATTTTCATTGAATTATTCAACATAATAAGTCAAACTTGAGCTATATTTACTTAATTACAAATCTTCACTTATTTGCATATCTTTTTTTTAATTTTTTATTTTACATATTAACGTCAAACTTGCACAATGTGAAATTTTATTTGCATTAATTCATTTAAAATTATTTCTTAATTAGAAGGTCAAACTCATTATAATAATTTTATGGTATTAACTAATTAATTGATTGTCCTAATATTTATTGTAAATTTTAGACTGAAATCAATATAATAATTACCTTTATCTTAATAAACAATTTTTTGTATTTTGTTGAATGACTAAATAATATTTACATATGATTTATTATTTATTAAAAATCATGTAATATTTCTCATTAAATTATATATATATATATGTAACATTATATAACAGGAAATGTGTTATTTTAATTAGTACGTATATTTAACATCATTTACAATTACATTATTTAAATCATTAAAATTAAATAACTTAAAAAATAAAAGTTAATTTAAAAAAAAGTTAATATTAAACTATCTAAATCTTTTGAATACTGATGTATTAGGACATTATAGTAATTAGAATCTGATTAGTTTTTGTTTAATACACATAACAAGTATTACAATTTTGATTATTATCTTAATTCAAATACTATATACACACACACACACACACACAGAACACAATCATTGTATTGTTTATAATAGTTTAGTCTACTCCCATAAGGTTGTCCTAAGAAGAAAAACACATGTATCCTTTTACATTAATCTGGTTAATTCACATAAGTAGTTGTAATTTATTAGACATGCATCATTAGTTGGAAATAACTAGTTCGATTGATCCAATGATGAGTGCGTATGAGATTATCAAAAAGATGTTTGTTTTCCAAATGATGATCATGATGAGAACAAGCAATGCAGATGTGAGGGTCATCACAAACACCACAGCAATCCCTGCAATCAATTTTCATACAAACAATTTGTCTTGTCCAAAGGGGGAAGAAGAGCTTACAAGCTGACCATTATTACCATAGGCATTGCCAATCTTTTGAGTGACTAAAGTGCAAGCCGTCATCAAAAGATAATTGATTTCAGGAATGTAAACTTGTCCCGGGTACTCTGTGGAAGTGTGAACCACTTTAACACGAGGGAAGCACCCCAGAGAGAGCGACTGTTGGATGATAGAGAAGGTCCCTGAGATCAGAGCTTGACTCGCTATGATTGCCGCCAAAACGGCAACCACGAACATTGGCCAGTACACACTTTCTGCATCAACAACATCTTGCACTTCAGAATCAAATACAGAAAACAAGAATTAAAAAATAGAGGTTTAAAGGAAGTGACAGAACTTGGAACGGAATCATAGAATGCATTGGAAACGGAGGAGTTGTTCTTCCGCAGATAAGACGCCTGTCCGGCGTAGGCCAAGATGATAGATGGGTAGATCATGCAGGACATGTTTATTTGTATGGCTCTAACAGAGAAATGGCCAAGATCAGCAAATAGTGCTTCTGCTCCTGTGATGCAAAGAACAACGCCGCCGTGGGAAATCCAAGCTTGGGTTTTGTTTCTTCTGAAATAATGGAGGATGTAAATAGGGTTTATAGCTTTGGCCACAGAAGGGTCATATGTGATGAAATTGTAGACGCCGATCACGGAAATGAACAAGAACCAGACTATGAGTATTGGAGCAAAGGTGCAGCCCACTTTGTCTGTTCCAAATCTTTGAAACATAAACAGGACTAATATGATCCCAACTGATGCCCAAACTATTCTATCTGTTAAACAAAACACAAAAACAAAAGAAAATGAGCGAGCGAGAGAGAGAGCGAGAGCGAGAAACTAGTTGTACTATGTACTTAATAATACATCAATGACAAAATCTGCAAGTTGTAATTTGCGTGTGTTGCTTCCTTAAGTCCACCAGTGGCACATAATACTTTTGGGAAAATATTAACACAAATTAATTAACACAGTATAGAATCACTTCTTTACATTAATTAAAAATAATAATAAAAATAAATAAATAATCCTTGTAAATCAAAGTACCTGAAATGCATGGAGTGAGGATACCATCTCCAATTAGCATGGATGTACCAAGCATAGTTGCAAATAACAGCATGTATTTGACGAAGAAGTTGCTACCCTCCAATTTGGATATAAGTTTAGAAGCTCTTTCTGCACCATTGTTTGGCAATTCGAGTTGGAAAGTGGAGACATCTTGATCTTCTAATTCTTGACTCCGAATTAGACCCACTTTGGCATATTGACATATTAAGGAGTACATAGCAAATATTCCTCCTAAAATTTATCATCATACTGCCAACATTCTCAATCCAAATTAAAAACAAAAATAATATTAAAAAAATATTGAGAAAGTTAAAAAATAAAATTATTTTCCATTTTCATTTTGAGAATCCGATCATTTTGTTCTCCATTTTTACAGAAATTTGGCAAAGAAAAGGCAGTGGACATACCCTGGCCATTGTCGTTGGCACTTAAGACGATAAGAACATACTTGATCATGGGTATTAGGGTTATAGTGTAAAAGATGAGCAATAGCGCTCCTAAAATATCATCATTGTGTTTGATTCCATCCGTAAATATACTGGAGAAAACGTACAATGGAGACGTCCCCAGGTCCCCATACACCACTCCGATGCTTTGGTACGCCAGCAACAGCACCACCCCCACCCTCTGCCACCCTTTCCACGACGAAAACAAAAGGAGGAATTCATATTAACACATCACCAGAAAGGAAAACGTAAAAAGCTAAAAAGGATTTGTTGCAAACCATGGAGGAGCCACCATGGTCACAGCTGATCTTCGCGGACTCGATATCCAATGAGTCGTACCGTTTGAGATACTTCGTAGAAAGCTGGTTCTCATCAGTTTCTGCAGCAGTTTTTTCTTCGGATTGTTCGTGTAAAGCATTATCACTAGACATGTTCCCCTTTTCTTGCCAAAGATGTTTTCCAATTAGTGTTAGAAATCAAATGAAAATTACGAGTTATAAATAAAGATTGAATAAGAGAGGTAGGGAAAGTTGAGGAACAAGAACAAAAATCGTAAAAGAATGTAAACAACTAACTGACCAACTGTTACTGTATACATAAAAGAAGATTAGTTATGTGCTAACTAACTGTTAACTAACGCTACAACAATTTCGCATTATTATTTTGCAATAGAAAAAAGAGCAATGTCATGTATATCTTTCCCGTTTTACACGCAATATCCTCCGTTTCATTTTTATTTTCTTCCAACTTAATTAGTATCTTCCCCACCCCCAATTCCGACGGCCCGTGGGTTAGCCTGCCACCCGCCATTTTTCTGGCCCGTCCCCTCAAATGGTGAGATTGGTGGTTTTGACCCATCCCACCCCGCTAACCCATCTTGACGGCTCTAGTTGATGGTGTATTTGCACAATTTTGGACTAAATTTCCTATTTAAATAATATTTCATCTTTTATTTTAATTATAATATGCATCATATATGCAAAATAATTGTCGTATTTTATTCCAATTTCATCAATAAATAATATATAAAATAATATTATAGTATATTTCTACATGATATTTATAAAAATATATTATAAATGATAATTGATTCAAATTAGATAAATTTTCATTTAACTATATAAGCCCTAATAAAAAGTATTGTTGTCTCAAGTAAAATGATATCTCAACTTCGTTATTATCTGGAAATGTGCGACCTCTTTGCATGTCCTCCGAAGAATATAAAAAAACTCTTAAAAGTGAAATATTAATTATACATCACACAACAAAATTAAAGTAAATTGTAAATCAAAGCTATAAATGTATAAAATAATGTTAATTAATAATAACAACGATAACAAAACAGCAACAACAACAACAATAATAATGAACAACAACAGTAATAACGGGGTGTTTAATTAAGTTGGTTAATTCACATGAATTCCCAAAGTAGTAATTTATTCAGACATGCATCATTAGTTTGTAATAAATTTAGGTGACAGGAAAAGTCTAGAGTTCATATATCATCCCCACTTTGAGCATTCTCTTCTGAGGAATATCAAAAGCCGTATTGCTCTGTCTCAAATTCTTCTTCAGGAAGTTGTATGCATAATTTATCATCACTTTCTTCCCAATGTTGGCACCCTTCGCCGCCACCACCTCATGTTCCCCCACCAGGTGCACCACCCCACTCCGTTGTGCCTTTTCCAATTCCTCTACATCCCTCTCCGCCATCTGACCATCTCCTGTGGCACTTTCATCCTCAATCTGATCTCCTCCTTCTGTGAACAACTGAAAGCTGAAATCATTGTCCCGGATGAACTCCTTGAGTCTCCCGATCAACAACTGTTCGAATGGCTCTTCTTCGGTTCTTACATCGGCTATCCATAGCGTACAACACAGCGGAACACTTGAAGTTCCTTAGGCTGTACCCTTCGAAAGAGAAACCTTTCTTCTACGGGGACTTTGCTGATCGGAAGGGATTTGAAGGACACAAATATGAGAAACGTGTGAAGGGCGGGTACGTTGGCTACGTAGTGATTGAAAATTGGCGGGATCCCATGAACTAGCTCGGAGTAAAAGATTGCTAGCCCCGGCAGGCGTGGAGAGTTAGTCTCTTGGACTATTTCATTCACCTTTTCAGGAGAGATCTTGTTTTTGAGCTCAAAGTAGTACTTGCTTCTGTAAACAGAGTTCCATACGTACATGATGGACATCATGATCAGGGCGAATAGGAGTGGAAGATATCCTCCTTGATTGAACTTGTAAAGAACCGAACTCAAATACACTAGTTCGATTGATCCAATGATGAGCACGTATGAGATTATCAGAAGGACGTGTGTTTTCCAAATGATGATCATGATGAGAACAAGCAATGCAGATGTGAGGGTCATCACAAACACCACAGCAATCCCTGCAATCAATATTCATACAAACAATTAGTCTTTTCCAAAGGGGGAGCTTACAAGCTGATCATTATTACCGTAGGCATTGCCAATCTTTGCAGTTGTCCTGAATCCAAGAGTGACTAAAATGCAAGCTGCCATCAAAAGATAATTTATTTCAGGAATGTAAACTTGTCCCGGGTAATTTGTGGAGGTGTGAACAACTTTAACACGAGGGAAGCACCCAAGAGAGAGAGATTGTTGGATGACAGAGAAGGTCCCTGAGATCAGAGCTTGACTCGCTATGATTGCTGCCAAAACTGCAACTACGAACATTGGCCAGTACACGCTCTCTGCACCAACAACTTACACTTCAGAACCAAATTCAGAGGAAAAAAAGAAAAAGAGAGATTTTAAGGAATTAACAGAACTTGGAATGGAATCGTAGAACGCATTGGAAACAGAGGAGTTGTTCTTGCGAAGAAAAGACGCCTGCCCGGCATAGGCCAGTATGATGGATGGGTAGATCACACAGGACATGCTTAGTTGTATGGTTCTAACAGAGAAATGGCCAAGATCAGCAAATAGTGCTTCAGCTCCTGTGATGCAAAGAACAACGCCGCCGAGGGAAATCCAAGCTTGGAGTTTGTTTCTTCTGAAGTAATGGAGGATGTAAATAGGGTTTATAGCTTTGGCCACAGAAGGGTCATGTGTGCTGAAATTGTAGATGCCGATCGCAGAAATGGAGAAGAACCAGAGTAAGAGTATTGGAGCGAAGGTGTAGCCCACTTTATCTGTTCCAAATCTTTGAAACATAAACAGGACCACAAGGATGCCAATTGATGCCCAAACTATTCTATCTGTTAAACAAAACACAAAAAGAAAGAGAAAATCAGAGAGAGAGACATGAATGTTGCACTGTACATGATGCCATACAAGTCAATGACAAAAATCTACAAAGTTGTAATACAGCATATGTACCTTCTGTCATAGCGTGTGTTGCCTCCTTGATTCCCCCAGTAGCAGATAATACTTCCGGGGAAACATTATCACAAATTAATTAACAAAGTATAAAATCATTTCTTTAAAAATAATATATTAAATAAAATAAAAAAGTACCTGAGATGCATGGAGTGAGGATACCATCTCCAATTAGCATGGATGTACCCAGCATAGTTGCCAATAATAGCATATATTTCACGAATTTGCTGCTCTCTAACTTGCATTGAAGTTTAGAAGCTCTTTCTGTACCATTGTTTGGCAGTTCGAGTTGGAAAGTGGAAACATTTCGATCTTCTAATTCTTGACTCGGGATCAGACCCACTTTGGCATATCGACATATTAGGGAGTACAGAGCAAACGTTCCTCCTAAAATTAATTATTTTCCACAAACTTAGTATGAAACATTGTTTCTTGATATTTTCACGTGAATGTATTGCAAAAATCCATAAGTTTTTACACAACCAACATTTTTAATCCAAAAAGAAAAATATAATTCAATTACTAACATTAAATCAAAGGCTAATCAATCAAAATCTAAATATAGGCATATCCACGCGTACAAGGGACAAAGTAATTAATTTAAGAGTGTCCTGAAAAGATCTCTATCTCTTTAGAATCTGAAACATTAATGTTCTATTTCCTGAATAAAAAATAAACATTAACTTTCTATACTTCAAAAATAAAATACGAAAAGCAACAAAATTATACTCGTAATTAAAATAGAGAAAAATAGCAAATTTTTTTAATTATTTTCCTTTTTCTTTTGAGAAAATCCGAGCATTTCCTTTTCCATTTTTTATGGAAAGGTAGAGAAGAAAAGGCAGTGAACATACCCTGGCCGTTGTCGTTGGCGTGTAAGACGATGAGGACATACTTGATCAAAGGTATTAGGGTTATGGTGTAAAAGATGAGCGATAGAGCTCCTAAAATATCATCATTATGGTTGATTCCATCCGGAAAAATGCTCGAGAATACGTACAATGGAGACGTCCCCAGGTCCCATACACCACTCCAATGCTCTGGAAAGCCAACGGCAGCATCACCCCCCACCCTCCGCCACCCTTTTAACGTCGTCCAAAAAAAAGAAACCATATAAACACATCATCGGAAAGGTAAAAGAAAAAAATGATAAAAGGAGTTGTTGCATACCATGGAGGCGCCACCAGGGTGGTGGGGGCGGCCGCGGGTGATCTTCGCAGACTCGATATCCAATGAATCGTACCGTTTGAGATCGTTCGTAGACAGCTTGTTGTCTTTCGTATGTTCGACATTTGTCTGTTGGGATTGTTGATCTTGTAAAACATTGTCACTAGACATGTTCTACTGATTCTTCCCTTCTTTTTCTTTCTGCCAAAGATGTTTGATAATTAGTGTGGAAATCAAATGGAAAATTGGAGAATTCCAAGAGATGGGAAAGAATGAAGTTAGTGGGCACATATATATAGCAATAGCAATAGCAATAGCAGTTGATTCCATGTATTATTTTGCGTGTCTACTTCTTTTGAGTTTTGAGCATTGTATTTGTGATTAATGAAATGTTTGGACATAATTTAAATTGGTCAAAAGGCATAACAAGTTTCTACGCCACTTTTCCTGATTACCAAATCTAATTTTACTCAATATAATTCACCTCATCTCTACATTCATTTTAACTTCCCTTTCTATTTCTTTTTTTTCTAATTAAATCAATTAGGCTTTAATTAGTGTCTCTCAATATCACAAACTTAACTACTAATACTTTCGAATGTAATTATCATTTCACTAAATGCACCTCATATCTTATTTTTTTCTTTTATTCATTGCACCAAAAACAATAATAAAAATAATAATAATTAATAATAATAAATTCTTATTATGGCAACTTGCATTTTCCTTCCGGAATTGCGAAGGGTGAAACTTACACACGTTCTAGTGCGCAGTGGTGAACATTCACAGAATATTTTCATTTAATTGTATTAAGAATCATAAATGGATTCATAAAATAATATGTTTGTGGAATTTGAATATCTATCTATACTTAGTATAAATATATATATATATATATAGTTTTGCCACGTGCCACCCAAAAAATTTTTGTGTAGTTAAATAAGTTTAAAAAATAAACGATAATCATTCTTTATATAAAAGAAGAATAAAGAAAAAATTATGAGAATTTTATTTTACATGTATCTCAATTGTATTTTCAATTATATTTTTTCTTTTTTTTTACTAAAAATTAAAAACTTAAATAATTTTTTCGTTTTAAATTTATTTTTGACATATCATATATCAAACTAATCATATTTTTGTGATCTTTAATTTGACATCCATATTGCATGTTTTAAAATAAATAATTACATTTAAAATATGATATTTAATTTTATTAAGTGCTTAATTTAATTTTATTAATATGACATACATTTAATTTTATTAAGAAAAAAAATTAAGTGCTTATTTTAAAGCTAGACTGAGATCCACAAATTACTAGGATTGATTCTTAATAATTGTAAGCCAATTAATTTTTATGTGACACATTTAATTTCACAAATAACATTTAAGGTGGATATTAATAAAAAAAACATAAATAATAATTATACATCACAATTTTTACTCTTCTTGTGAATTTTTTTTTAATATTGTATATTTCACTTTATATTTCAAACACAACAAAATTAATTTATGCCACGTGTCCTGTCAATTATTTTCTTATATATATATGCCCCAATTTTCATTATAATTATGAAGAGAGCCGCGTAGTTTACTCAGAGTTGGACTCAAAATAGCTCTAGACGTCAACTGAATTAAAAGAATATCTTATTTTTGTTTTATACTTTCTTTATTTTAAAATCAAAATTATCTGAAAATATTTTTTTTATCTTAAAATAAAATTGTCTTTAAAAGTCAAGGTCTCATGTTTTAGCTTAGGTAAAAATTAAATTTTTTTTTACAATAAATTATATGTAATTGAATAGTTTAAATCAACAAATAAATGTAGTCATAGAAGTGAGAAATTATTATTTTTTAGGAGGTTATATCTTTATTGTACTAATAATAAAAAAAATGTGTCCATTTGTAAAATATAGCTATCTTAAAATATAATAGTAATAATAATAATAATAATAATAAAGTAGTCTATACAATATTTTTTGTCTCTTTTCAATTTCCGAAAGTGGAAATAGTTTGAAAGTTAATGTGATAGTTTGATCGGTTGAATTTTATTTTTTATTTTTTCAAAGTCATTTTTTTTAAAATTTTAGAATACAAATAACATTTTTCGTTTGTAATACATTTTTAATTTATAATTTATATATATATATAAATCATCTTTTTACAATTTTTAATTTACACAATATATATTAAAATGAAATTTTAAATTTGAAAAATATAGTTAATTTTTTATTGTATATTTATCACTATTGTAATATTCGCATTGAATTTAGAATGAAAATAAATATTAGCTAATAATTTACAAAAATTATATAACATAATTTTAATACAAGACTCCGATTTTTGAAATAGGTTCAATTTGTTATATATTTTTATTAATAAATAATTAAATATTTCAAATATTTTTAAATATTAATTTATTCAAAACTATATTATAAATATATGTTATTAAATATTATAAACGTGGATCAGGACAATAATAATTATATTAGAATGGGAGGGGTGACTATTAGATAGTGTGCTTTAGGTTGTCAATTATTATTCAATAATTGAAACCGCGTTATTGCTATTTTTTTAGAAAAGTAAAAATGGTAATATTGAAGAAAATTCCATGTTTTGAAAATTTTAAAGAATTATTTATTTAGTTAAAAATAATAATAAATCAGTAGTAATATTTTTTAAGTAAATAAATAATATTTTGTAATTATAAAATAATAAATAAAATGGAAGGGTACACTTAATGCAAATATTTTACTTAAAAAGAAAATAGGTCTAACGCGGTAGAAGTTATGAGTATAATGCCGACAGATCCGAATCCCTAAAGTCACAGAATTGAATCTCTGTACATTATTACATATGCCCAATCAAGCTAGACCACTTTTAACACGGTTCTCATTTTACGTTGCATATCTTTAATATAATGACTAAATACATGTCCCCTCAATTTTGCCTTTTATTTTACTAAAATGGCCCACCAATTAGATGTTTGTCCATAGTTAGAAAGACATTAATACATAATAACCCTGCAAATATGTGCCATGTCATATTTGAACCCTCACTTACATCCCCTCTCAAAATACTTCTTAGTCATATTAGCCAAAATCTTTGATTTCATTTTCTATTTTATTTTTATTTTTATTTTGTCACTTTACGTTAAAATTATAATATTATAAAAATTAACTTTATTACTCACATGATTTCCAACAAAATTATTTATACTTGCCTTCATTATTCATAGACAATGATTTTCCATCAAAAATAAAATAAAATTACAAGACTATTCAAATAATCACACTAAAGTTCATATGTCATCCCCACTTTAAGCATTCTCTTGTGAGGAATATCAAACACCCTATTGCTCTGCCTCAGATTCTTCTTCATGAAGTTATACGCATAATCAATCACCACCTTCTTCACAATGTTGGCACGCTTCACCGCCACCACTTCATGTTCCCCAACCAGGTGCACCACCCCGCTACGCCACGCCTTGTCCAAATTCTCGACATCCGCCTCCTCTTCCTCTTTGCCAATTTCATCCTCATTCCGATCAGCTCCCTCTTCGGCCATCCTTATGTAATAGTTATCCTCCCGAACGAACTCTTTGAGTCTCTGAATCAACAATCTCTCAAAGGGCTCTTCTTCATTTCTCGGATCTTTGTATCCATAGCGCACAACACAACGGAACACTTGGAGTTCCTTAGGTTGTACCCTTCGAAAGAGAAACCTTTCTTCTATCGGCACTTTGCTGATCGGCAAGGATTTGAATGAGACGAAGACGAGAACTGAGTGCAGGGCAGGTACATTAGCTACGTAGTGCTTGAAAATTGGTGGAATCCCATGAACTAGCTCGGAGTAGAAGATTGCCAACCCCGGAAGCCTCTGTGAATTAGTCTCCAGAATGATTTCCTTCACATTTTCAGGGGAAATCTTGTTGTTGAGCTCAAAGTAGTACTTCTTCCTATAAACGTAGTTCCATACGTACATAATGGTCATCAAGACCATAGCAAACGCAAGTGGAAGATACCCTCCTTGATCAAACTTGTACAGAACCGAACTCAAATAGACCATTTCAATGGATCCAACGATCACAACATATAACATTACAAGCACTATGTTCGTTTTCCAAATCACAATCATGATCAGGACTAGGAACGCTGATGTGAGAGTCATCACAAAGACCACAGCAATCCCTGCAATATCCAATGAAACTAGATAAGGCACTAATTTGGTAAGAGCTCTCCGAGTCATTAGAAATGAAGCATATCATTACCATAGGCATTGCCAATCTTCGTAGTCGTCCTAAATCCAAGCGTGACGAAAACACAAGCTACCATCAAAAGGTAGTTGATCTCCGGGATGTAAACTTGGCCTGCATACTTTGTGGATGTGTGGACAATTTTAACACGAGGAAAACATCCAAGGGAAAGGGATTGTTGAATGATAGAAAACGTTCCAGAGATCATAGCCTGACTCGCTATGATCGACGCCATGACCGCAACCACAAACATTGGCCAATACATCTTTCCTGCATTAACAACCTAGCTCATTTAGAATCAAACTGAAGACAATACTTGCACAAGAACGGACAGATTCTGTGGAGAAACGAACCCGGGATGGATTCGTAAAACGTGTTCGGAACTAAGGAGTTGTGCTTGCGCAGAAAAGAGGCTTGTCCGGTATATGCCAGGACGAGGGCTGGATAAGTCACACTGCACATGCTTATTTGTATAGATCTCACTGAGAAGTGGCCAACATCAGCAAAGAGTGCTTCAGTTCCTGCAAGAAGTTTTGAAGTTATTATTTTGTCGGAAAACACACAAATTACACATAGGGTAAGGGAGAATTTGGACCTGTTATGGCTAGAACAACGCCTCCAAGGGAAATCCATGCATCATCTTTATTTCTCCTGAAATAATCAACTATGTATTTGGGATTTATGGCTTTGATCACAGAGGGGTCGTATTTGATGAAATTGAAGACGCCAACTCCAGCAATGAAAGAGAACCAAACGAAGATTATGGGAGCAAAGGTGTAGCCAACCTTGTCAGTTCCAAATCTTTGAACCATGAACAGGCCTACTAGGATGGCGATTGATGCCCAAACTATTCTGTCTGCTTCAAAAAAAAAATTAAATAAATAAATTAATACAAATAAAAACTATGAGATTTCTTCCTTGTAAGGACAATTCAAATATTTGTTGATTGGAACCAAATTGCTAAGCTACATGTAATTTTAATCTTTTGATTTTGTTTTTGTTAATTAACTACATTGTTTTTCACACATTGGGTCAAACATTGGGTTTTCTTGTTTTTTCCTCTTTTATTTGGGAGGATGTATGCTCATTTTCCATTATGGATGCACATCTATTGTCACTTTAGATATTACAAGTTAATTATTGGATTTACATCTTTCTATTGAAATATGTATGTATTATTTGATCCATATATATAAATATATAATATTAATAACACATTACACGTTTAAAGTTTAATTGAACGAAGTTACGATAATAGATACTCTAGAAAATAGAGATTCAAAATGATCTCCTCATGTGCAAAGTCAATATCGACAAAAGAGTTGTTCTCAAGAAAAGGACAATATGGCATGTAAGTATGAGATTTTAGGGACGAAATTGACATCAAGCCCAAATTGAAGGACTAAACTGATATTAAACCAAAAAATTAAGAAAATAATAAACAAGAAAGAGATGACCAAACAGCATGGGAATACATGTTGGATCTCCACGTTGAAAGTGATCTAAATAATAAAATATTCATAAATACAGAAATAAATATATAATATAAAGCTATCTTCATTTTTTCCCAATGCAAAAGAAAGAATATTCGTACACTAATCTGAATCACTTTCCAGCATCGTAATTTTTTTATACATTTCGGCGACTACAAGGTTTCAAACTTTTGTCCCCACTATAGCAGACAAATTTGAACCTCTCAATCTTACATTACATTATTTCAAAAGTATTAATAAATAATAAGTAAATTTTCTTTGATTGACATATTTATTTCTTTTTAAGGTACTCTATAAGCTAATCTATGAAAACAGGTTCTGCAATTAAAAATTTAGATAATTATTGGTAAAATATGTCTTCTGACCTAAAAATTATCCGATATGAAAACGGGTTCTGCAAGTTTCACAATTTTATATTTTATTCACATATAAAATATGTCTTCTAACCTAGAAATTATCCGATATGAATAATTATCTATTTAAAAAATAGTAATTATTATAATGAAAAATAAAATAAATTTCATTAATCAAAAAAAAAAGTAGCATACCTTCTGTCATATGAGATGTAGCCTCCTTGATTCCACCAACAGCAGATAATACTATTTGGAGAAAAAATTTAATTCAATATAGGAATCAAAATTGGAAAGACAAAGAAATAGAGAAAGAAGTGAAAATGTACCTGAGATGCATGGAGTAAGAATACCATCTCCAATGACCATGGAAGTCCCAAGCATTGTGGCGAATAACAAAACGTACTTAGCAAAATTGCTACTCTCTAACTTGGATTTAAGCTTTGAAGCTCTTTGCATACCATTATTAGGTATTTCAAGTTGAAAAGTCGAGACATCTTGATCTTCTACTTCTTGATTTGGAATCAGGCTTACTTTAGCATATCGACATATAAGCGAATACAATGCAAATGTTCCTCCTAAATATTCCCAGAAAATAAAAGATATAATAAAATTTAAAAAAAAAAAAAAAAAGTGCAGATAAAAATTTTTAAAAAAAATCCATTTTTACATTTTCTTACATGTACTTTGTTATTATATATTGGAAAGGAGCTTTATATTTGCTTCTAGTGTGACACCTTTCATTTTGTCCATACTGAATTGTATAAAAATGATGAAAATTCGAATTGTCTATATATGTTATTTTCATTTTCTACATTAATTATTTTTATTGTACTTAACTATAGGAGTTACAGTAGTTATGGTTTTATAAATATATATATATATATAAATATATATATATATATGTTAGCAATAAAAATTAAAAGTAAAAAGAGTAATTAATTTTATACAAAAAGTTTTATTGAAAAAAGACGAGTGAATTAAAGAGCCAAATATTTAAGGCAATCAGATTGAGGCGCAGAAAGCAATAGGATGCATGCACCTTGAAAATCTGAAATTATGCGTACAATACAATTTTATATTTTAAAATAATTACTCCATAAAACTTGGATATAAGTAAGTTCAATTATTGGTTCCAGAATTTTGTAATAATAAAAAACACATCTTCTTACAATAAGAATAAAGAAGTCAGGGTGATCAGCTTTTGCTTTGGTGGGAAAGAAATCTAATTTTTAACACGTTAAATAGATTTTTTTTTTTTTGCATGTTAGGGCAAAAGAAATCAGATATACTCTAATTATTAATTATTAATTATTAAAATACAATTTTTCTTTAATCCCAAATATATATATATATATATATATATAAATCATATCAAAGTACTACAACTCTAAATATAACCCAATCATGGTGATTCTTTTCTATTTGAAACTAATTGAAGGCTTCATAACTTTTATTATTAACTTCAATTTGAAAAGGTAAAATTGGCTAAGTGAGTACTTTGGACTGTATCTTTTTTAACAAATAATGATAATTTATTACATCAATCCCTTGTATAAATAATTGTACAAAAAAAATTCGTGAATAAACTATCCAATCAATTATAACAAAAATAATATTAAAAAAACAACCTGCATAATAGAATATAACTATATATATTAAGAAAATTACATAAATTACAAGAAAGAGAAAAAATTAGGTTTTGTTTTGTTAACTTTCTATTGTCTAATATATAATCTTAATTTTAAATTTTTTGAAAAAAAATTCTAGCTTTAATTTTGTTCAATTTACGCTTAATTACATCAAAATTTTAAGAATTCGTTGAGAATTATTATTGTAATATTTTTAATTTCATTTGTAATTTAAAATTTTAAGAAAATTAGACATTATTTGAACAACTCAAAAGTTTAAAAGTTACTATGAATATTAATGGAGATAAAATGATTTGTTTGTTAGAAGAATGTAGAAGGTACCATCTCCATTGTCGTTGGCCCGTAAGACTATGAAGACATACTTGAACAAAGGTATTAGGGTTAAAGTGTAAAGGATCAACGATAAAACCCCGATGATATCATCGTTGTGTTTGATT
Organism: Caryopteris x clandonensis; assembly: GCA_028749325.2. Classification (NCBI taxonomy): domain Eukaryota; kingdom Viridiplantae; phylum Streptophyta; class Magnoliopsida; order Lamiales; family Lamiaceae; genus Caryopteris; species Caryopteris x clandonensis. The sequence continues at coordinate 23,585,334 of JAPYKT020000001.1, forward strand.
CCACTCGTAAAGGTGCTCGCGAAAACGTACAACGGCGACGTTCCAATGTCCCCATACACCACCCCGATACTTTGGAACGCCAGCTGCAGCACCACCGCCCATCCGGCACCACCCTACGCACCGGAAAAAATTATTAGAACAATATTATGAACCCCACCACCGGAAAAATAACGAAAAGCCTAAGAAGATGTAGCAAACCATGGCGGCACCACCGTGGTGGTGGCGGCTACCGAGTTTGGCGGATTCGATGTCGAGTGAGTCATGGCGTCGGAGCTTACTCCAAGAATGCTTATTCCCGTTTCCGTTGAGTTGTTGAGGGGTCTCTTCTTCTTGTTCTTCTTTCATTACTGTAACTTCAGTGGTACTGGATTCTTCCTGTAAATGAGTATCAGTAGACATTTTTTTTTTTTTTAAATATAAGATTGATTGAAAAGTTTCAGTTATAAATAATGGAAATATAACATGGGGAGGGGGAGAAGGGTGTATCTGGGGAGGCGTTGGAGTTGGGTGGGGAGTTGGGAGAAGTTTCCTGGAATCACCTATATATAAGCTTAAGCTTAAGAGCTCTCTCTCTCTCTCTCTCTCTCTCTCTCTCTCTCTCTCTCTGTGACGTATATGTATAGGTATACTTATATACACGTGTTAGAACGTACACATGTCTGCAGGCTCCACACGATTTCATTCAAAGCACTTTTACCAAGTTGATGATCCATGCTGACAAGATTATTTTAATTGCAAGGTAACGCCAAATAAATCCACAGTTCGTCTGAAATACATAGTATATTCCATAAATAAATAAATAAAAAACGGTTAATTACCAAAATGATGGTGATATTTATTCAATTTTAACCAGATTTTTAAAATTTATCAATTTTTATTATGTTTATTTAATTTTTAAATTTTAAAATTATCTTTTTATTTCTGCATCCAATTACTGATATGGATAGTGGATCGACTTAAACGCGGTGTTTAATCTAAATAATACCTTAAATAAAAATTTTAAAATATAAAAAATATTGATAATATTAAAAATAATCAAAAATCGTAATTATAAAATGAGATTAGAATCGAAAGGAATAAAATTTTCACATATATCATTAAAAAATGTGGCATAAAATTAGAGTAAAAATTTGAGGCAGTATCATAATTTCGAAACCTAACCTGAAACTGATCAATAAAAACCATTTCAAGGAGAAGAAAAAGGCAAAGGATGATAGATGTAAGTAAAAATTTAGGTATAATATGATGAGAGTCGCACAACTTTCTGGAATAAGACAGCGAAAGCCACCAGCAGAATCGCAACTTATTTGATATTTTTCCTAAATAATTACGGGACTTAGACACTTTTTACCACATATAAATTTTTGTAGCAAATTCAAAACCATAATTGTCTAATATATACAGTACTAAAAAATTATAATATATATATATATAAATTTATGTGAAACAGTTGTACATGTGATATGATTTAAGGTATTACTTGTTTAATTATAAATATCACTATTTTTTTAAGTGTATTGCTTCTAATTAGTTATTTTAAAAAATAGCGATACTTTATATTTAAACAAGTAATACTTTATTGTTACACAAGTAATATCTTAAATTGTGTCACACGTGCAACCATTTCACAAAGAAACTCACTAACATATATATATATATATGTATGTGTGTGTGTGTGTGTGTATTATGTCAAGTACAAGGTCGGACCCTTTTTCATAAATTAGAAGAGTTCGTCGCCTCACCCTCAAAAAAGTATAAAGTAGAATTTTAGGAGCTCAAAATTATTTTAAGTATATATTTATATATGTATAATTAATTCAGTAACCCAACTATTAAACTCATTTATTGAAAATTGATTTAAATTTGTGCATTAAAAAAATCAATTTAAAAATTCATTGTAAAACTCAACTTCACGTCTAAATATAATTGAAAATTAATTTAAATTTGTGCATTAAAAAATAATTAATTTAAAATCATTGTAAAACTCGACTTCAAGCTTAAATATAACTAGTTTTATTGAAAATTAATTTAAATATGTTCATTGAAAAAAAATTTAATTGTAAAAGTCGACTTCAATTTTAAATATAACTAATTTTATTAAAAATTAATTTGAATATATGCATTAAGAAAACATTAATTTAAAAATTGATTGTAAAACTCGACTTCAAACCTAAATATAAGTAGATGCTGCCGTGGTCAAGCAAGACTGCATTTGAAACAAAACACAGTTTTAAGGAATTGGGTTAATCATGGTACAATAAATTCAATGTTGTTTTTGTCTCATTCGTGAGTATTGGCGGGCGCCGTCATGTATTATTTATTTGATAACATATTCTAAAATATTTCACACCACATCATTATACTTATAATATTAAATATATGATTTTACTTCATAAAAATTAATATATGATAAAGGAATTTAAGAAAATATCTTGAAACTTCATCATTCTTTACTCATGTTCCCAACTTAATAATATATTTTGTAAAATTATAATTAGACATCAATATTCGATATGTCAAATAAAATATTATTATATCTAAAATGTGTGATATAATTTTACAAGAGTTTTGCTGTATTTGAATAAATAATAGATTAAATTTGTATTTGAATTTAAACTACAATATAAAAATATTAAATATTCATTTTATAAAAATAAAAATATTATACCATTCAAAGTATATCACCTATTGTTTTACTTTCATATTTTTTTACTGATTTTCACTATCCGTATTATGTATGGATTCTAAAATTTATTTTGAAATGTCATAAAATTCATTACAGTATAATATAACGAAACTATATATACTTCAAATTGATTTGAGTGAAACCCTAAAAAATTTAATGTTGTACAGTAACTACAAATTGAAAATACTATACAACATTTTATTTTATAAACAGAAACAAATAAAATATAAAGGATCAAAGCACACACAAAATCTACTAGAAAAATACGGTGTATTAATATATTTTTCTGTGTATCTCTTTTTTTATTTTAAAATTTTGTCTACTAGAAGGCAAACAAAAATAAATAAATAAGCATAGACATATGTATTCAACATTATATAAATGTATTAGTCTCCAAAATAATTTGTTAAATTTATTAGTATTTTATATTTTATATATATTTTATTTGCACGTTTTTAGGGTAGCGCGGCCAGTGCCGTTTTTGTTTTTTTATTTTCCTTTCGTAGTATATATTATTAGGACTTTTGTGATTTTAATGTAAAATATGGTACCATATTACGGGACCATCTTGATTATAGCAATTCGCGTTGCTTTATCAAATGGTGGCATCACACGATTCACACCAACTCGCATTTCCATTCTCAACTTGCATTTGGTCAACATTCATAAACATTTATCTTTCATATGATTTGAATCCTATTTTTAAATTCTTACTCTTTTATTAGCATACACCACCTAAAATACTTAATACCAGTCGCAACAATCGTATTAATGCAACAAAAATTTAATAAATGAATAGAGAATAACTTGTAATTATTATCAGGACAATAAAATTCACCCTTATATGAATAAAAATTACAAAAATAATCAATTTCTTACGTTTTTTATTTTTCAAGGATAAAAATTTAAAAATGAATAAACACTACTAAGAAAAGTTAATAGAGAAGATCAAATTCTAAACACTCTCTAAGCAACAACAACAATTCCATTTCTTTTTAAAGCGAAAGGACTTTAATTAATTTGCTATTTCATTCGGTAGGGGTGTAGCTCAGGAGGAACAAACCTCTACTGAAAACTCGATTACTAAACAACTCACTTTTAATCGTTCAATTCAATGTTTGAGTTGTAGTAACTCCATCTATTTATGGGCTAGAATGAAGTTACTAGTTGTATTTTTATCATGCATTTGTCTGATTGCTCAACTTCGTTGACCCCACTTACTCCACTATTTTCTCATGACACTTTTTTTCCATTTATCCAAAATATTTTTTATCAACAAATAAGATATTGAGAAGAAAATAACACAATAAATAAATTTCAAAATATTAAAATTAAGTTCTTGACTTTTGGCCAACTTCAACAATAATATGATCTTATGATTGCACAATTGCATAAACTAATAAAATAAAGTATGGGGTTCATTTTTCTTAAATAAATACAAAAATCTGACATAAATGAATACAAAATATTGAAATTGTAATATAGGTATATGAATTGAATTTTAATACAAGAAAAATACATTTGTCTAGTAGACTATTGAAGTGGCGGTGGGCCCACCCCACCCCAAGAAAAAAGGAAAAAAAGGATTGATCATGTAATATATTGCAACCATTTTCCAAAATTAATAAGTAAGGCCAAATATATTGTTCAGTTAGGTGGGTGTAGCTTCATTCTGAGAGTACCATTTTTGTTTCTATTTTCATTTTTCACATTACAACTCGCAACAAATTATTACAAGTTGACTATAGACTTTGAATTTTTCATTTTTAGAAGTTCAATTATTCTTTTTTGTAAGATTAAGCTTTTGATTTTGTTTGTGCAAAATATCTGCTGTTTTTATTTCATAAGCTCTTCAAATGTGACATGACAATTTATTTATGAAAGAAATAATACAACACAATTCTTCCTATGAAATTTCTACACAAACACTTTCACTTACTCTGCATGCAACTTCTTTTTCTTTTTTAATTTCTTGTTTTTTTAACATCTTTGTTCATTAGCTTAGTGTTCGAGTCGTATTGATTTATTTGATAGCTTTTGCGAGTGATTACGATCTATAATTAAAAAAAAAAGAAAATTAAAAAGAGTTGTTAGACACTTATTTTACATTTTTATTCTAAATCTTATTTTATCTAAATATGCTGAGACATAATTTTAAGATGAGTAATTAACTATTAACATTGTATTAATTGGTTAAACACAAAAGGAGGATTCAATATAGAATCTTTAAGGGGATCTTTATAAAGATTCTATGATCCACGAGGAAGTTGGTCATCGTCACGTGTGACTTGTGACGTCTTTTACCAAAATCACAAAAAGTAGTTCCCACACTTGTGCAAAATTTCTTTGACTTTTAGATCAAACACTGTACAATTATCTCAAACACTCTGACTCAGTAATATTACCAGCAAAATGGTATCTTTCGTTCTATGCTCATACAATAATATAAACCTCTAATCTCATCGCTAATATATATATATATATAAACAGAAAATTTGTGAAATAAATTTGAATAACTATTAATAGTATCTCAAAATGATGGTATTAACTAAAATTATATGTTGCATGAAATTTAAGGAAAAAAAAAAAAAAAGGCAGTGTCTATCCCCCTTTCCAAAATTCATGAATTTATTATTTGAGGCTAAGTTGAAAAAATATAAAATCATTTCCAAAAAATCTGAAATAAAGTTAATTTGTTTTGTATTATTTTTTATTTATAGTATAAAGAAGAAAAATATAATATACAAAAATTGCGCACATAGTAAATTTTATTTGATATCATCATCTTGAAACTTAGTAATTTGTATTTATTTATATCTTATTATTCTATTATTTTATTTTTTAATTATTATTAGTTAAGTCAAATAGTAATTTTCAATGAACTTAGGATTGTAAAATATGAAAGATTAATATATTTTTAAAGGTTTTAGTATTGAGTAGAAATTCACCGTGCCACAGAGGATAATTTGATAGGACAGATAATTATATAATTGATTATTTTTTATATAAATTTTAATTAAATCAACAATTATATAAATATATGTTGGAATTATAAAAATGGTGAAACCTTGGAATTAATATGTACATTTTACCAAAAAACATTAACCATTACAATACATATGCATATATAGTTATATAAATCTATTGTTATTTTCTATAGAGTGCCAAAAACTATGTTATAATATAAAATTAATACCTTCATCGTCTAATTGCTATTTTACTCTAAGACTATTATATATTACTCCATCCATCTCAAAAACAATATTTTTCAAAAAAACATGTTTTTATTCAAAAAAATTAAATCTACTATTTCACCTACAAATTTTATATTTAGAAAATTTATCAAAAAAAAAAGATATTTTTACGAAACTTTTTTTTTTTTCGAGATAGAGAAGTATATGATAGTACAAAAATATTTCTTAAATATAGACACTAATTACGTGACACCCTACTGTCATCTGAGATAGAAACTATCCCCTCTTATAATAACAAAAAAAGAAAAACCAATATATAAATAATTTTGGTTTTACTAATAATTTCAGTAAATTAATAATATAAAAATTATCCATAATGATACACTATTATATTTTCTTTTTCCATCTCTCCAATATTCAGCCATCTGAATGAATCTATATGTATCGACGTCTTTCCGATTATGGAGACATTAATATTGAGCATACTAAGTTATGACACGTATCCTTCCATCTTCACATTATCCAATGTTTTAAGCATGTGCCTATTTTCCACAAGTGATTGAGACATTCACAACAATTTCACTTTCCTAAGTTTCATCACCAAGATCCGGCTTTCTTACTGGAATTTCCATTTTACCTTCGACAAAACCCACCTCAGCTTTGGATTGTTTGCTCATTTTTTTAATGTTGCATTATGTATCCATGTCAAACTAAACACTAGACATTTTCTGTTTTTATTGTTAACGCCATTGTTGCCTCATGTTTGTTTCCTCTCATTTGCCTTCAAACATCAATTTCTACATTTTCTAATTATGGGTCCAATTATTACTTTCAACATCAATTTTGCAACTTATCCATGTTTATTAATTTTTCAATTACAACACCAATTATATTATTACACATTAACAGAGTCATCCCAAATTCATTATTTATTTTATAATCCGTTGCTACTACCACCATCAATTCACTAAATGGTAGCAATGGATGATGAAATAAATAACAGATAAAGAAGAATTACGTCTCATAACGGTGGTGGAAGCACAATTAGATATAAAAAAATATGATAGATGTTGTAATTGATAAAAAAAATATAATTTATAACAAAAATTGATGTGTTTTAAAATTTATATTACAACTGAATATTCAGTCATAGTTTAGTAATATAACCCAAACTTAACTAGAAATATTTAAATTTTCAAACCTATAATTCTAAAATATGAAAATCATTCGCAAGCCACACTGGAAACTAGAAATTGTGTTGGTGAAAGTGAACCAAACAACCCCTAAATTAAGCATAAGACAGTGTTAATTTATACAATTACTTATCTAGACAATTTGGATTGATATTTTTCCTTAAAAAATGTCAAAATGGGCCATACTAACCACTCTATCCGGTTTGCCTAAGTATGGACTCTGAATATCAAAATATGAATTATGTCCTTCTCAAACAAGATTGTCCACTATCGTTCACTGTGGCAGTGAATACCAAAGTTGCAGCATATTAGCATATTCCAATCAAAGACAAGCTTTATTTGGAACTTCTATTGTAAAGCAGTGAAAACTAAGAAATCATGTAAGGACAAGGAAAATCAACAGTTTTGGGATTGGTTGAACAATTGTGCTTGTTTTCAATCAGTAACAACTCTAACAATGACTCAAAATCCACACAAGGACTGCGGCGTGGCATGAGTACGACACCTAAACAATATAATAATAAATTATGTATCATTTAAAATTACCTGGATTGTAGAAGCAACCATACCATCTTCGTTTCTGCTTGTCTTTCTTCCAATGCCAAACGGCTTCATCAGAAAAGGTCATCTGTAAAAGACACAGAAACATCCGTGGCCATGAGTACGACTCAATTGTCACAAGAACACGTAATGATACCAGCTTAATGGGTTTACAATAATTATTACAAGAGTTGCCTCCACGACAGCACCTTGGACAGCCTCAGACAGCTACCTCTGGCGGTGTAAAACAAGAAACACAGAGTACTGGTGACTCACATGACAAATAGAGGGAGAGAGAGAGAGAGAGAGAGAGAGAGAGAGAGAGAGAGAGAGAGAGAGAGAGCATGACACGACATATCACAAGTTAAGGGACATATCGTAATTTCATTGAGCACAAGTCCTGTAATTATACTTAAGGATCTGCTAGAAGTAGAAATAGCTATTTTTATTTTGGAAGAAAGAGCAAGATCTGGCAGTTAAAATTTGCTCGTCACTAAGCGTGCTTGTGAATACGGTGATCAGAGCCCCTTTACATGGACTTGTCTTATAATTAACTGCACTCAGCTGGACTACAAAATAAAGGAAAATAGTGCTTTTCTGCAGCAACAATATGGAACATGAAAAAGACACTTTTGCTCAATGGAGAGAGACAAGTGCACTTATATTAGAGCTGTTTCTTTCTCAATGCCATGATCACAACAAAAGTACAGCCAGTTCTCTACATTTCTAGCCTATACATAATAAGCACCATCACGTTGGAAAATCGGGTGCACAAAAAAATGGAGAATAGACTGGTACAATTCCCTTCAACGAAGTGCTGACGTGTTTTTGCTTCATCCAAGCTCCCTTTCAACAACCACCAAAATATATGCATTAGTGAGCTGCAGCCTCCAGCTTGTCCACAGAACTGATTACATTACATACAATTTGATTTTAACTGTTTTTCCCAGTTCTTTGGAGCCTTTCAAATATTGGATTCTGAACTAGTTCTCTAGCAGATGGTCTTCGACCAGGAACAGCATCCATCATCGCCTGAACAATTAGGATGTCAAAAAACATGTCAAATGCCTAAAGCAAAAGAAAAGCTGCCACTTGCGTAATCTAAAGTGAGATCAAGTAGTTTTCTAGGTAATATAGAATGTAATTACTTAGAAACTAAAAATAATAATAACAATCATAATAATAGTAGTAGTAGTCAAAAACATGTACATAGTGAATCAACTAGGATCAGCTTGAACTTCAGCTTCAGAACCTTATTAGGCCTCTTGGCAGGAGCTTCTCCCAGAACTCAATAATCCGTTCTAAGTAATCCCTCCTAGTAAAATAAATTAAAAAGAAAGGTACTATGAAAGCTCAACATAATTGTAATGGTGCTGATCTGCTAACATGGCACAGTAGTATTAAATTCAAACTGCTGGGTCATAAGAAGGTAGACAAAGAAGAGTGATTGTGGTCACTATTAGAAAGCAGAGACATAAAAAGCTTGTGTTATCAAAGCACCAAAAGCTAGTGTACCTTGATTAAATTCTGAAACTGCAACGAATGCCCAGGAAGAAGAGGGAGTTTCCCTCTCCTGAGATGGAGAAAATGGTGACCTGATTCAGGCAAGGGGGACCCTCTCACAAGCTCATATATAGAAGCTCCTAAGGAGAATATATCAACTTTGTCTAGACTATCGTAATTCTCATTGAGGATTTCTTGGGGCATGTAGCGTGCATCGCCCTCTTCAACTGGTAAGCTTTTATCAATGTGAGTCGCACAACCAAAATCGCCAAGTTTATAAACTCCCTCTTTTACATAAATATTATCAGGTTTCACATCTAAGTGAGCTATCCCTCTGCGGTGTATGTACTGCAATGCTTTTGCAATCTGTAAAAATCAAGAACCTGACAATGAAATGTCTCCACGGAGAAATGACACAAGGAAATGCAACAATCAAAAGGAACGTGCATACTATTCCATACAATAAAACCTTCTAATAGCCTCTAGCAATTTTAGAACACATTTCAGTCATCATGCTATTATCAGCAAATCACATAAAGGTCTTATGTAAAGACATTGGTCGTGAAGATGAAAGGACTTAGTTGACCTGAAGACATTTAATGAATTAACTCTAATTCCTCTTTCCGTACCTGAAGTAGCAAATAACGACACAAGGATGAAGGACCCAACATACATGTATTAGAGAGCTAATAATATTCTTAAAGTTTTCTTGGTAAAGAAAGGATTATTCCTTGTTATTGCAGCATCAGTTCACACACTAATCACATACCTATTATATTATAGCAGAACATCACCAGATAGCTCTAAAACACCTATAGAATTAATATTTTTCACCTGATACATTGCCTCCAAAGCTTCTCTCTCAGTCAGTGATTTAGGTAATTTATTGGCAGAAAGGCTATGGTCACACAACTCCAACTGGATGTAGAGTTGCTCATTCTCAAACCAGGAAGAGTAGTAACCAACAATGTTCTCATGGTACCCTGGAAACATATGAACCAATGAATAAGTTTGACAATCTAAAAATTACGTACAGATAATAAGAAATCATCATTGTAGAAAACCTAGAGCTGCCAATGCTTGAACTTCCATCAAAGCCTTGCGCCTGTAGAAGCATTAAAAAATAGGTAAGCTGCACAAGAAAGTGGCATTAGCACAAGTTGCTGAACAACGAGGTGCTATACCTCTCTGTTTCTTGATGCAACTGTCTCATGCTGTGTTTCACGGCATACATGCAACCATCAATTCTTTTCAAGACTTTGAACACATGGCTGAAGTTTCCACTACCAATTTTCTGGAGAAGAAAAGAACCAGTATGAAAACGATCGGCATTTGAAACACCAATGTAAGCAACAATATATTGGTTTACACACCTCAATTTCATGGAAATCTGTCCTATAACGTGAAAGGCCATCTCCTCCAATACCTGCAAGGGAAAAGCCTGGATACAACAAACAAGGATGTTAACCATATAAAAATTAAAATGCCTCAAAGATGCAATCATTCAGCACCCCAAAACATAAAATAACATCAAGATATAGAAATGCTTCCTCTGCACAAATACACTCTAAAATAAATGTTTCACATAAACATTAAAAATCAAAGTAGCTTAATAGCATGAACTGCACCTGCGCACTTTGATCTTTGATTGTCAAAAGGATCAGCATCAAATCCTACTGCATCCCTAAGATATGGATTCTTTAGGCATGGAGGAGGCATAACCCTACAACGTAAGGCCACTGCTGACTGTGAAACATAACCGCGATTCTGTTGCAGCTCAGCTACTTCTCCTGTCTTCAATTCATCTATCCCTGAATCATCCTTTGCCAGACCCAGAAATTGTTGATGGCTGATATAAGTTGGTTCAAGAGATGCTTCCAAATCGACATCTAGGACAGTAGTACATATGAAGCATCAGAAAAGTAGAAAGCAGGTGACTAAGCTGACAAAAGTCATTCAAAGCAAAAACAAGTGAAATATCATGCACGGAATACAAATATCTATGTTTCCTCAGAGCGGCAAACAGTTTTACTCTACTCCATCAAAGAACCCAAATTTGACACTATATCCATGATGTGCTCTCTCTAAACTGAGCTCACAACCTATTAGTGGAGCTTGAGCCATTACCTACAACTCTACAATAGCGGGCAAATATATCAGCAAGAAACATGTCCATCTTATTAACCTACAATGTTTAGTCAGATCATAAGAGAAGCTGAATCCTACCAACTAAAATTACTTGCAATTGTATAGGTGCTGCAAAAAGTACAAATTACGAGCAAATAACAAGCTCAGAAAGCTATGATTCTTTTATGTGAAGTAATAACAAGCTTTTAAGCTTATTTTGATCACTAGAACAAAGACAGATAAAACAGAACAACATCGAAATTTATTGATCCTCAAAGTATTACACAATGCTAAAGAAGTTCAAAGCCCAATAGCTAGACTATAGAGACGTTCAAGATTTTGTTTATTAGATCTGGATTTGGACAACAGCCAAAATGAGAGATGTTTGCATTGAGCAGGCCACATATTTGTTCAGTTTGGTCAGAACAGTAAAGCTTATCCCTCCTTCATATAAAAAATCTTGGAAATCAGTACAAGTTGCAGATTTTTTCAATCACAACTCTGCATATTTGCTGAAGAGCATCATGAAACTCCGGCAAGAAATAGCTGCATAAAAATGCATGAACTTTTACCTAGTTTTTGACGTTTGCTCCTGATGGTCCTGACTTTCTCTGGTGATTTAGGGCATGGAATATTATCCTTCAACACAAGATTCTCACAAATTTCAGTACCTAAATCTCCAAACCAGAGTTTATAGAAAAATCACAAGCTTACCCTGGTCCAATCCACATTGCTTGCAATAGCTGGCATCTCCGGAGTAATATAATCAGGTGTGCTACGAAAAATCCCAGAAATAAATCAATTGAACTAACCGAGAAAATAGAAAAGAAACAAAAATCACGCATAGCTGTTTGTGTGTGTGTGTGTGTGTAATTTTCACCAGAAGAAATCCTGACTGAGGATGAAATCTTTGTCATCAGCGGCATCAGCATCGAAATCCAGGGGCATAGACTCGGGATGAGCTTCTGAATCGAGAAGCTTCTGAAACCGAGAGGGGTTCGCAGATTGAAAAGAAGAATTTAGCGAGACTTGATCCAGCTGCACCATTAGGTGATTAGCCAATGTGCCTTTCACCATTATGCTGGAACGTTTACTACTCCGATTCCCTCTCAGAGCTTTTCTCTTCATTAATCGAATCCCCACACCTTCTCTCGCTCTCTCTCTCTCTCTCTCTCTCTCCCTCCGGGCGCTTGTATCGATGATTTTGGTCCGGTGCTGGATTAAAAAAATAGAAAAAGAGGCGAAAATAATTCAAATATGCGCGCGTTTCTTGAGTGGGGAATATTATATTAAAAAATGTCTGAGGTGGGCCGTCAAGCCGCTGATTTTCGGGTACTTGGATCAAACGGCAATGGTTGGACGTCTTATCATATACCTGCGTGCCTTGTAAGCTTTGCCCGAATACGGTTGATATTTGGGCTGGAACCTTGACCTAGAAATAGAAATAGTCCAATATTAACTTATTAAGGCCCAATAGATTTTTTGGACATATTTGGAATAGGCTTGGCCCATCACAGAAATGCCGCCTTAACATCAGCCCAATAAGAAATCGGATCAGTCATTTTTTTCTTAAAGTAGTACCAGGGTTTTTGCAAACCAAACAAATCAGATTAAATTACTTTTCATAAGAAAATTATTTTGAAGTGTTTGGAGTCTCTGATATCTGATTTTGAGAATTTTTTAAAATTAATTTTGAGAAACTACTCACGGACTGCTTCAAATTGATTGTTTATCTTTTGGTAAATAAGTGATATTTTGTTTGGGCCAAAATTACTTAATTATCAAACAATGTTTGCTTTTAATTTCTTACAAAATTATTTTGAATGTTTTTGAAGTCATTATTTATTTATTCAAAAAGATCATTATGTAAAATAAAATTTAAATATCAACAATAAAAAATGAAAAGAACCATAAAAAAATTGTCATAAATTTCAAACACGTGTCTCAGGCCAATTGTAAATATGGCTTACTACGGGGCTATCAGACATATTTGTGCAAACAAAAATATTTTTTCTTCCTACAATTCTATTGAGAGTGGAGAAAACATGTTTATCTTGGTGATTTCAATGTGGTAGGAAAGAAAAAGTTCCTCTGAAACTCACATTTTGCATGAATTTGGCTATCAATAAATACTTTATGTATCCAAACATTCAAGTTAACCTTACTGTTGTGCCCATCTTAAGAAGAGATACAGTGAAAGTTTCATTTGAATTTGTTAAAGTTATGATGACAAAAAATAATGTGTTTGTTGGGAAGTGGTATTGTATTCAGGGCCTATCTGTACTGTAGTGTTTCAATGTGATAAATTAATTAAAAGACTTCTTCAAATTGTTTAAATAATTGATAATGATGGTGTTGTTAAACAAGTCTAGCAATAGAATTATATGCTTCTGTTGAAAATTAGTTTTCTTTTTGCTACTTGTTCTATATGATTGTTCTGAACATTAAGATATGACAATCTATATTGTGTTTTATGATAGATATATGTTTATGAAATTAAAAATTATTGAAATTTCTTTTCAGTTTGAGTAGGAGATATGAGTGGCATGAAATGTGTTAAAAATATTAAAATAATAATTGTTAGGATATTGGCCCAATTATTCACTTGTTTAACTTAACAACCTTATATCTAAGCATACATCTAATCTCCTCGGCCACGATGAAAGTGAAATTAGTGCTTCTTTTCTGATCTTTTGTGCTTATCATCTTGTCTTACTTGTCAGTAGGAGAGAGGTGTCTCAATGAACCTTTGTGGTTCCCAGTGGAATTTTATGGTATTCATTGTGTGTTCATAATGATGAGTTCAAGAAGGAACCTCATAAGAAATGAATAGATCCATGTATGACGACGAAGGTCTCGATATCGATACCCAACAGTAGTATGAGAGTCATTATTGAAGCCTTGTGAATGAACATTTGTTGTCCCTAGATTTTTTGCTCAAATTTGACTGCCCCTTGTTGGCCAGCCCGCGCCCCCCTTGTGAGCTTAGCCTAGCCCTCGCATGCTACTAAGCCCAACCGACGACCCTACTCCTTGCACACGCCGCTGCACAACCAATGCGACCCCAACCCGCGCCTAGCATGAACCGCTGCCTAGAGCAGCGTACACCGTGTAAATCCATTGTTGCTACCTTGATGTTCAGAATTACCAGAACCTAAAGCCGTTGCGGAGTTGCTATCATCCTGCTGGCCGAGTGGAGCCGTTGCTTTGTGCAGAGACCCCTGCTTGCTTATGTAGGTTGGCTCGTGTGGTGTTTCTGACTAGTTGAAGTTGTTATCGCCCGATGAGTCTTTGAACATTGTTGTTGCCCGATGCTCCAATCTTATGCCCCGGCGCCGCCTGCTACATGATTTAGTGCAATCTATGTGTTTTAGCGTCAGGTGTATGCAAAATCCTTACCATATGACTTCACTCTAGTAAAGTTGCTTAAACCTCTCGATTTACTGCATTTGTCTCCGTGCTCACTGATTATGATTGGTATTACATACTGATATAAATTAGGATTTATGTGTGAAATCTTTATTTTTTCTTTGAAGATATTTTAGTTCTAGCTCTTTGTGATTTTGTGGAGTATTTGAATAATGTTTAAATTCACTTATTTTCATTGCTATAATCTGCCAACATGTGCATTGGCTCTTAGTGAACTAATTCAAGGTTAGTATTTTTTAACCCTTTGTGTTGTTGTTGTGCTTTGGGATAATTGGATATACTTTTGTCTAAGAAATATGTTTTCTTGAGATATCCAGATGTGGTAAAAGGATGTAGAATATGATCCAAGGTTGAATTTGGTTTTAAAATGGTAATTAGTTGGGATCTCATTTTTTTAGTGACTTCTATGTTTTTATCTATTTATGATACGACTTCATTTAAAGGTGAAGCAATTATTTAAACTTTATGTCTTATTTCTCGGTGTTTAGTATTTCAAAAGATTTTAATTTTTAAAACACTAGTATTTCTCCCGTGCAATGCACGAATTGTAATATTTGTAATAATATAATAGTTAGTAAATTATAATAGATAGTAATTTAATTATAAAATTTTGCATTTTATTTTGTGTGGCATTATCACGCTTTCTGAAAATTTCTTAATCCACAAATGACTAGTTTTGAATTAAGTTAACCTACTTCCCCATTAAACTACAAATGCACGTTGATCCTTTATCTATAAACAAGTATTTTTCTCGTATGTTGTACGATTTGTAATATTTGTAATAATATAATAATAAATTATAATTAATAGTAATATAATTATTAAATTATGTATTTTGTTTCATGTCACATTATAGTGTGGTGTAAGATTTTGTTACTTTTATATAGTAAATAAATAATTTTATAAAATAATAATATATATTCTTTAAAATAAAATTCATAATATATTAAATATGATTTTAGTTTACAAAAAAATATCTAACAATTTTATTTTATATTAAAATATATTAATTAAAATAAAATATTTAATATTTTTAAGCAATCATTTTTATACATGCAATATAGATATCATATTAAAGATCTTGAAAAAATAATTCAATTAATATATTTTTCTTGAAAAATGAGTTGAGAAGTAAAAGTTATAAACATTTAAAATTTGAGGTGCAAAAGTAAAATATAAAAATGAGAAAAGAAAAAGAAAAAAGGTGATTAGTCAACTACTTTTGGCACTCTCCTTTTGCGATGCACTACACGTACCAAATCTGTTTTTCGATCAGAAGTTTTAAAAAAAATGACATTTCTATACTTTTATCAAATTATCCTACTTTTAGATATATATAGAGAGAGAGAGTGTGTTTTAATGGCGCATTTGAAGATGAAAATCTATATTTTTCTGCAAATTTGCTTCTAATGCTTTTATCTCAAACTACAAATTGGGTGTGTGTGTGTGTGTTTTTTTTTTTTATTTGGTTGCTTCTAATCCTATTTATACTAGAAAACTTATTGTATCTTAGGGGATCACAAAAGAAATTTCTATTTTTACACCTCACACATTATTTCTATCTCTACAAATTATTTTTATTTTTTAAATTATAACAAGTTGATCGTGCGTTGGCTCCATATTTAATCATACAACTTTGATCAAATTTAACCCATTTAATTATTCGTCTTATAAGAGATCACCTTTTTTTTTTTTTTTTTTTTTTGTTGTGCCCACACATTTTTGGGTTTGAGTATTTTCCTACCCCTACTTCTCATATTGTAAAAGGGTTCAAATTACTTTTAAATATATACAATATTATAATTGTGTTTTATTATTTTATTTGATTAATATATTTATTTTTTTAGGATTCTACATTTATATTAAAAAGAAAAAAATCAGATGAGCCAGCTCAAGCTAAACTAATTGGGCCCATCCCTGATTTTAACTTCTAATTGAGCAGGTCTGAGATACGACTTTGAAGCGTACAATTATAAATATATTGCAAAGTTGAGGTAATATAAATTTGTATCGATTTTCATGTTCATGTTAGGTATTCTTAGTTCAATGGCTTTGAGGGATCCAACTTCTCGACCACAATGACCACGCATTTGAAAATTACCTTCATTGAACCTTTCAAAACCATACATTTTCACACACATATACACATGTATGTGTGTGTAATCTAAATTATATAATGTAACACAGTCTGGCCCCAGTAGATCTCGTAAGCATTTTTAAATATTGTCACGTTATAATCTTTCGTGGTAGGTTTATCACGTAAAATATTTAATGGTTATTGACCTCTTATCTTCACTCCAATTTAACTCCCATAATTTTAATTTTATATTGTATTTTGACAAAGAAAAAAAAATATATATATATATGCATACAATCACATATATAGGTTGCATTTTAATTTAATGGAAGGATTAATACGAGTAAACAACTCCCGTTGAGTTCCAAATCCATTAAAATCACTAGATAAATAGTTGAAACTTTGAGTAATTATGTTTCAAAGATATTATATTAAAAATTTATGTGAATTGTTAGGATTTACATTTGTCACATGCATTATCGTTATACTGAGTTGATTGAGCGTATATATAGGTTAGATACTGTCACTTTGATCATGTAGAATATTTTTATTTCATTTTACGTTTCATCTTGTATTTTAGAATAGCTATCACATACTATGTGTATTTAATGATATTCCTATCTAGCTCAAGACGCATATTAAAATGAAAAAACTATAAAATAAACCATAAAATAAAAAAAAAGTTCGAAAAAAAAAAAATGCCACAAAAGGAATACTAGTTCAACGATTTTTTAAAATATGGAAAGGACATCAACTCTAGATTTCTTTTGACCTATGTGTAGGTTGAAGGGCTGAATATCCAATATATTGAATATTAATATGTGAAAGTCTTAAGCTAGTGGTTAATTAGGCAAACCACTAACTGGGTTTGGCAATTTGCAATTTTATTTTTTCTATAGTTAAAAATCTTGAATAAATATTAAAATGATACTCATCTATATTAAGTAAAAAAGTTCAGTGAAAATGAAAATAAAAAGTTACATGTTTGAATGTTACCGCCACCAATTTATTACAATTTGAACATGTAAAGACTTAATTGTCTGTGTGTATTAATACATGTTAAATATATATTTATAATTTTAAACAAACTAATTATATTTCAATTAATACACCCATCACACACACACACACACACACACACACATATATATATATATATACCGACGCTATTTTATACTTCCGGTGATTATAATACAAACATATAGATGATAAACCGTTGGGGCAATTTGGTAAAGTCAAATATTTGAATCCCAATTCTCAACTCCTCAATAAACAAAGCCATTCAAATTCAAGATTCCTTTAAAAACTCTGTGCGTTCACAAGAAGAAAAATAAACCATTGACAAATACAATGGCGAACTCTTCCCTTCTCCGCCTCCTCATCCCCGCCGTGATAGTGGCAGCGCTCATTCTCAGAACCACTGATGCCGGCGACGACTTCAGCTGGACGCCTATGAATAATCCGACGGCCTGCCGAGGATCAATGGCGGAGTGCATGGCGGATGGCACTGGTGAGTTGCAGATGGATTCCGAAATCAACCGGCGCATACTAGCAACCTCCAATTACATTAGCTACGGTTCGCTGCAAGCGAACAATGTGCCATGCTCCCGGCGAGGCGCGTCGTACTACAACTGCCAACCAGGTGCGGAAGCTAATCCCTACAGCCGGTCATGCACCGCCGCCACACAGTGCCGCAGTTAATTAATTTTTCTCTCTTATTTCCTTTTCTTATATATTGTTTTTTTGTTTTTGAGTCAATAATATTTATATTTGCATGTATAATTCCATAACTGCTGGTTGAAAGGACGCTGTATATGTTACATTTTGTGAACTAAATTTAATATAATATTTATTGTTTATTTATAGAATGTGGCATTGGAGATTGTGTGTGGGGTTGTGGAAACTCCTCGATTTATACGAAGTCTTAACAGTAAGGAAAAGAGATTTATATGTTTGGTAAGAAGAACTAATGGTTAAGGTTTGAAGAAAGGGAAGTGATTGGGATTCGGGAGTTTGAGATTTGAGAGGGATCTCTTACAATATAATGTTTGGTAGGAATCGATGAACAACTTCTTTTTCAAAACTTCAAATTTCTTAGAATATATATGCTTACCAAGTTTTCAAATTTCGCTTACTTTGGCAAACACCATGGTTCTTACTTAATTTACTTTTAATATTTTACTTTATCACCATAAAAACTATTACTTTCATTATATTTTGTTAATTTTCTTATTTTAGCATCTGTCTTTTAAATATTATATACCCATATAAATATAACTTTTATTTTATTTTTTAATTTTATTATTGTAGCACTTGTCATTTTATTTTATTATTTACAAAAATATTTAGTTAAAACTATAGTACTTTGTCAACGAAATTTTTATCACGAAAAATTAATTATTTCGCAACAATTTGTAAAACTTAATTTTTACCAAAAAGTTAGCATCCGGTCCAAAATATGTACACACAGAAAAGCACTTGTGCTTAACCAACGCCAAATTCATGTATTTTTGTGTGAATTTGAGTCGGGTCGATTAGAATCTGTGTATTTTTGTTATTTTTTAAAATAAAAGTTGATTCATTACACCAATATTCATGCAAAGTACGTATAACTTTTTATTATATATATATATATACATGTGTTCATAATTATGTTGTTATTTATGATATACACAAAACCTTTTATTTTATACATATATATATATATATATATATGTGTGTGTGTCTGTAATTATGTTGTCATTTATGACATACATATGTATATTTTGGTCGTTTAAATTTTTTAAAGTGGTACTAACAACTTACTTTTAGACCCAATGGAGCTAGTTTGGTTGGTGCACTTAGCGAAGCAAATTCGCTAGATACACCTAAGCAGAGTTTAAAAGAATAATAAAAATCTATAATTATTTTTAAATGAATAAGTTTTTTTTTTCTTTTTTATATAAATGAATAATGTTGGTAGAGATAAATGAAAACGATATACAGGTCAGCTGTGCATTATTATCTTTATTAATATAAAAGACAAACCCTCTTAAGTTACAAAGAATTTTCATTTTCCTGCCTAGCCTTTTCACTAAAAATAGTTAAGGTTCTCTTTGGTTATATATATATGTATTTTTAATAATTATAATTATTTAGGTTTTTCTTTTAATTTTTAAAATATAAATATGATGTTTTTGTTGGTCATTCAATTATAGGTAATTTATAGTGTTTCTAATTATGTCTTTTTGCTTTCTTATATTTAAGATTTGGATCGACTTTAAAATATAAGAAATTACATAAATACTAATATAAAGATATATATATATATATAGTAAAACAAAATAGAGGCTAAGATTGTAAACCTTTTTTTCTCATCCAACTATGAATTTATACTGCAATATGTTTTTTTATTTTGTTTCTTTTAACTAGTTTTTTCATTTTTTAAATAATTTTTTAATCTTTTTTATGATCTTTAATTTGACACTTATATCATATATATTAAAATGAGAAATTAGATTCAAATATCCCAATTATTTCTGTAGGCTAGATTTTATTATTAGACGTGGTTGGACAATCAATTTAGTTTTATTTTTTTCTTAAATTTATTAATTAAGTAAATCTTTATATATACTAGCATAAGTAGAAACGTGATTATTATATAAAATTAATCAATTATTATTTTTATAAAAATATGAGATACTTTAAATTAGAAAAAAATATTTTTCTAATAAGATTATTCATTTTCTTTCAATAGAGTCGTGTTATTTAGATATTTATATTGTTTTAATATTTGTAATTTATTGAACTATTATGGTTGTTCACATAAGTAAAAAAAAATATACGGACAAGTACGAGTGAGTATAATTTTTTTATAAGAAGTATACTTACTATTTTATTTGAATTTTATTTTATTAAATAATTAATTGAAAATAATAATCCGTGCATTGCACAGAAGACATACTAGCATTATAAATAATATATACATATATATAAATACCAAAGTATATTTGTGTGTATACTAGGATTTTGTACTAAAATAATTAAAAAAACAATAGTTTTTTATTAAATTAGTTTATTTAGTATAAAGTAATGTCCCTATAAAATTATTAATTCTCTATTTATATTTATTTCATATTTTTTAAATAAAATACAATTCACTTTGTTTTAGTTATTTATCCTATTTTAAATTATAAATTACATGATATGACATTGCGCCTAATCTCATTAAAAATATAATGATTTTACTAGATGACGAGTGATATTTATGAAATGTGTATGTAATTATTTTTTTTTAAAAATTCAATACTGAATTTTATCCAATACTATTGATATTTTGCTTATATTGCCAAGAGATTCTAATTGTTTACTAGTTAAAAAAATATCAAAGCTTCCAACAATAACTGTGATGAACAATTAAAAGTAATTTTTATTTTTTTTATTTATATGTCTATATATATAGTGATCTAATAAAAACTTAGAAACACAACCCTTATTTGGATATTTTAGTTTATATTATATGTTAATTTGATGTTGTTAAGTTATCACCTAACCATTTCCAGCAGTTTGCATTACTCTTGTGCAAATTCTACATTATTTTAACGTAAAATTTATATACTCTCTCCAATAATTTGCACTACTTTCTCCACTAAAAAATAATATTACACAATAATTTTTATTTTTTTTATTTTTAATAGTTATTTTTACTACTAAATATTTGTTAAAAACGTTATATATGTAATTTTATTTAACATTAAATTTTGAAATAATATTTATTTTACTTATATTCTTAAGCTATTATATTCAAAAAATATATATGTAAAATTGAATGTCGGATAATATTATGCAATTATATTAAATTTGTATATAATATTTAAAATATAATATACTTTTTAAATTATATTTTTATTATTACTGAAATTACACATCACATGATTTAAAAAAAATGATTTAATTTTAATTTGGATAATTGAGATAAAAAAATTACAATATTAAATATTAAAAAAAGATATAATTATATAAAGAAAAAAAGAAAAAAAAATAGGGCAATTAAAAATCTCTGATAAAAATAGTATAAAAATTTTAAAAATTTTAAAATGGTACAAAAAATAAAGTATTATTGAAGAATAAAAATTTATATCAAAAATCAAAATAGCTTTTTATTGAAGAAAAGCCATAAAAAAATAGAAAGCAGATTGAAAGTTGAGATATGACTACATACATCTATAATTATATAAAAGCAAGACAGTTTGGCTAAATTAGAGTTTTGTCATTTTCCCGCCAAAATTGTTTATTAATTTTTAATTTCTGAAAAAAAAGAGATTGGATGTTATTGGAGGTGGGAATGTGGGATAGTGCATAAATGGTTGACCAATAACCTTTTTTTTTCTTTTTTGTTTTATTTTAATTTTTTACCTTAATTTTAAAAGCTTATAACTTTTACGTCTCAACTTATTTTTTCATGAAAAATATATCAAATTATTTATTTTTTCAAGATCTTTAATTTGATATCCATATTGAGTATATAAAAATAATTTTTTAAAAATATAAAATATTTTTTAGATTAATTAATATATTTGATATTTAAAATATTTTTATATAATAAAATTGTAAGACTTTTATACAAAATAAAATTATATTTTGTATATCACGAATTTTTATTTTAGAAAAATATATTATTATTTTATAAATTTATTTATTTATTAAATAAAAGTAACAAAATCTCACACAATATGATAATGCAATACAAAACAAAATGCAAAATATAATAATTAAATTACTATTAATTATAATTTACTAACTATTATATTATTATAAATATTATAAATCGTGCAACGCACGGGAGAAATACTAGTTAAATTTATGATTACTGCGAAATATTCCGAGAATGTGGCAGCGCTTTTCGGCCGTACCTATTTATCCGTTGTTCCACACTACACATAAACTTATAAAAAGTCGTTTGGTATGGTAAGTGGGCCCTAAAACCTGAGGCCCATAATCATTCTAGAACCTTTTTAAAAAACAGGCCCAATTGATACAGCCTCGATAGGTGTGCCAACTTCCCATCCCTACACGTCAGAACTAATAATATCTGAATTTTTTTCACCGCGCGCCATAATTTTTTTAGGTTACCCCACCGAAAGTCACCGTCCAATCGTCATAAAATTAAAGTATGTGTGGTTCATTTGGCTGTTGAAGAATTGATTGTGAGAGAAGAATTAAATGTAAAAATTCATTTTTCATTTATTAATTAAGGATCCATTTACTTTGGCTGATAAATTTAAATTAAAAAAATAATTTATAGTTATTCAGCGTTTATTTTATTGGATATTTTTTCGGGTCAATCCAGCCGACTCGGGATAAAAGACAAAATTCGGGATAATTCGACGGATACTAATCCGACTTAAACCCCTGGGATAAAAATTATCCGATGGGATAAGAAATGAAAATTTACTGTTTTACCCTTGTGCAAATTCTTAATTACAAAAATGTCCTCATATATATCATATTTTCTGCTCAATTATGTATTAAGAACAATTTTGTAATTTCTGCATTATTCTGTCCAATCTCACGAAGTAAACGTTGGATAGTATAAAATTATCTTTCTCTATCCTAATGTTATCCTACGAAGTAAACGTAGGATAAAAATTTCGAACTTATCTCTATTCCGAATTTAATCTCAATTTCTATCATATCATGTCCAATCCTAACCAGAGAAGTAAACACAACCTAAGGTTACCTACTTTATCTAAATTGTTGGGTTTTTTTTTTTCAATATTATCAGTGCTGATTTATTATCAGTTAATAAAATATAAAATTAAACTATATATAAGTCATATGACTACAAAAAAGATACAATTAAAATTGGAGAGCAGACAAAACTGAATGATTCTGTCTATGGTAAAAAGTTAAATAAATTAGTAAATTGTGATAAATGAAATATTATTATCATGATAAGTAAAAAAGTAATAAATTATTATATATATAATATATAATGGGTATTTTGACAAAACTCACTATTCAATTTAAATACATTCAATTAATATATATAATATATACGGAGTATTTTGACAAAATTCACTACCCAATTTTAAATACATTGATATTCGTTTGATTGAATTTTTATTCAACTCATTAACATTTTTAACTGGGTCATGTGTGGTAATTTTATGTGAAAATTTTAGGTTATGTGAATTAAAATGAATTTATAAATTTTGTATTTGTTTTGTAGTTTAATAAAGTGAAATTTGTAAAGTATGTATTATCATGATGAAAATTAATGAATATTTATTAAAATATAGTTTATGATGATTAAATAATTAATTAATTATAAAGTAATCAGTGAAATTTATTAAAAAATATTTGGAAGTTTATGATGAAAATTTGGAAGTATTTAGAGTGAATTTGAATTAATGTATTTCTAATATTTCAGTTTTGAATCATTAATATTTCAGTTTTAAATCACTCAATACAAATGCAAGTTTCTTTGAAAAAACAAAAACATTAAATACCAACACATTTTTTATATTAAAAAATTTACCAATTAAAAGAATACAAAATTTACAAATATATCCTAACATTTCACAATTTTAACATAAATTTTCAATAGTTGTCGATTAATTCACAACCTATGAAAAAAACATCAAATTTGTCATTCGTCCACTTTTCCTTCCAACTATGAAACCTGTTAAAAGGAGACACTTTTATCTAATTTTTCATATATTTACAATTTTATCCCATTCCTTCAAATTTAATATTTAACTTAATTAAAAATATAAATAAAATATGCATAAATACAAAATAACAAAATATAAAAATGTGTTTAAATTTTGAGAAATATGAACAAGATAATAAAATATGAAACGAATAGAAAAATAAAATGAAATAAACTTTGAAAATATTTATAAAAGATAACTAAAAATTAAGTCTCAAAATAGTGATATTAAATAAATTTATACTTTGTGCAAAAATTATATATAAATATGAAAATTCAATAAACAATTTTATTCGCTATTCTGAAAATTTTAAAATTAATACACATCAAATTAAAATATCTTCTACTTTTATTTCACAATTTTTTGATTAATTTAAATAATAAAAAATTATTTGTCTGTTTCATATTTTTTCTTATGAAATATTTTTCTAAAATATCACTTTTTTTTTCTATAATTTTCATGCAACATATATTTTTTAGTTATTATTATTAGTTTTCTATTTGAATGATTATTAATTATGCTTATTAAATTATTATCAAAATTTATTTCACAAGTTTTCTATTAGATATGTTATTTGTCTTGTTTTATATTTCCTGAATTTTGACATAATGTTTTTTTTATTTTTTGTATTTGAATTATAATTTTTAATTAAGTTAAACACAACTTTTAAATGAATAGGATATAATTGTTAAAATATAAAATACTAGATTAAATAATATATTTTTCATATGTTTAAAGCACTGTGTGGACGAAACTTGGTTGGAAAAATAGATAGAAAATAAAATTGATTTTTTAATAAATAACCAATTAATTGACAATTATTAAATATTGTACTAAAATTGTTAAAATTGGAGTATATTCGTAATTTTGGCTTAATAGAACCAATGTCCGATTTAACATTTTTACCCGGACAAGTAGCAAACCCTCCTTATAAAATGCGAAAATGTCGTCCTGCCATGGTGTCTTCCTCACTCCACTCCCACGTCCTTGTTTCTTCCGTCTCCCTTAGATCACCCCCTTTTGTTCATATTTTTTCCTGAATCTTAAGTTTTATTCTCCATAGAGAAATGGCAGAACAAGAGGCCGCATCATCCGCCGATCAACCGGTATATATGTGTGTGTGTGGGTGTGTGAATTCACTCCGTGTTTCTCTTTGATATTAGTTTTTCTCTGTGGAACTAGACGATTCATGAATCCTCAGATTTATGTAAGATTTCTTCCAGGTGAGTTATTTTTATTCATTCGTTCCTTTTTTGTAGGCTTTGGAAAATGAGGAGAAGAAGCTCAAATATCTCGATTTCGTCCAAGTCGCAGCAATTTACGTCGTCGTATGTTGCTCCACGCTCTACGAGTACGCGAAAGAAAACTCCGGTCCGTTAAAACCCGGTGTTCAGACCGTCGAGGGAACCGTCAAAACCGTCATCGGCCCGGTGTATGAGAAATTCCATAACGTCCCCTCCGACCTTCTCAACTTCGTAGATCGCAAGGTTCGCTATATTTTCTGCAACTGTGAACAAATTTTAATTCTTCAATCACTAGTTTAAAAAAAAATTGGAGGATTTTGGTTTCGATTATTTTGACGTATTATTATGATGAATTTGATTTTTCTTATGAATATTAAAATCAAAACTATTTGAAATAGACTGAGTGGTTGTGGATTAAACTATGGAATTTCGATCTATTTCTGTGAATTAGGATCTTACAGTCGTTTGGCTCACGTGATATGCAGGTGGACGAGTCCATAACCGAGCTGGATCATCACGTGCCGGCGCTTTTCAAGCAGCTTTCCCGCGGAGCCTGGGCCGCGGCTCATAAGGTTCCGGTAGTGGCTCGGGAGCTGGCATTGGAGGTGCAGCAGGCCGGCTTGGTTGATACGGCTTCAAACATTGCTAAAAACGCTTACGATGAGTACGAGCCCACGGCTAAGGAACTGTACGCCAGGTACGAGCCAATAGCTGAGCAATACGCAGTCACGGCTTGGCGCACACTGAACGGGCTCCCATTGTTCTCCCAAGCGGCTCATATTATGGTCCCAACGGCTGCGTACTGGGTCGAGAAGTACAATCAAAGCGTGGCTTATGCGGCTGAGAATGGCTATGCGGTGTCGTATTACCTGCCTTTAGTGCCCATCGAGAGAATCGCCAAAACATTTGGAGCCGAGAATGAGCCGCCTGTTTCGGCCAATGGTGAATATGTAGCCATTTCATAATGATTCCGGATCTGATTTCCATTATACTACTAGGTTGGTGGAACTTGAAAGGAGTTGTTTGGATGCATCCAAATTATCCTTGTATTCTTTTGAAGTTTGGTTTGAATTTGAAGGGCCTGAATTAAGTCTTCATGCCATCTATCTAAGTTTTATAATATTCAGTTATTGCATCTGTTTTATCTCTTATTTTCATATTACTAACTATGACATGCTTCCTATAAATAAATGGAATAATGCATAAAAAGAAACCACAAAAAGAATATTCTATTACATTATGTAAAAAAAATTATATAATAATAATAAAGTTTATAAATTGCGATTATTAATAATTAGAAAAGGTATTATTGGTAACAATACATAATTAAAAATTATTATAAAATTATTAATAACAATCAATAATAAAATAGTGATTAATACAAGTAATAATTATTACAACTACAAAGTAATAGTAACCATAATAATAATTAATGATAACATAATCAAAACTTATAACAACAACAACAATTATTATTATTATTATTAATAATTTTAAAACTAATATAATAGTAAATTATTAATTGTGGTCTTATTTCATTTTATTATATCATAAATTTGATAGAAAAATTATATTTTCGTGTGTTGCTCTGTTTATTCTTTTTTTCTTCTTCTTAACATTGCTTATAAACCTTGGTTGGAATCAACATCTAAAAATACAATATGTATGGGGAATCAATTGTTCCACGTATCAAATTCAACTTTTTCAACTTTTCACGAATGTATTGTAGAGAAATTAATATGTATGGGGAATCAATTGTTATATGTGTGTATATATATATTGTATTTACATAAGAAGTTAATTCATTATATACATTTGCTATATTAGAATTTTTATTTTTAATTTTTAAGGTTGTACCTATGAAGTTTATTATTTAATTGATAATTTGAATTCCGTCTAGATGTGTACTAAGGAATGTTCATACTAAAAAATTGGTTCTAAATGTTTATTACATATGAATGGTATGAAATTATCAAAGATAATAATATTTGTGACGGTGGTTTGGTGATATATTTTTTAAAATTAAGTTTGTGACATTGAAATATCTTCGAATAATTTTCTTTTTGGAAATTGATATATAATGGTGAATCTTCCTCGGCCAAATTTATTATGTGTAATTATTTTTTTATGGTATTCAATATTTAATTTATTAACACTAATATATTCATGTTATTCTTTTAATTTTTTATTTTTTTGTAATTTGTATTTGTAATAAAGAAAGGAGAGTGTTGATCCTAACATAACCCTTCTTAACATTGTAGCCAACTCCAATGAAAT
Source organism: Caryopteris x clandonensis (assembly GCA_028749325.2). Taxonomy (NCBI): domain Eukaryota; kingdom Viridiplantae; phylum Streptophyta; class Magnoliopsida; order Lamiales; family Lamiaceae; genus Caryopteris; species Caryopteris x clandonensis. The sequence continues at coordinate 23,613,298 of JAPYKT020000001.1, forward strand.
TGAGAAGTTATGTAAATGAAAAGATTAAAATTACAAGAAATCTAAACTATTGAAATTTATGATTGACAATGAAATACATGTGGAAAGAGATGTACTTTTGAGTTGGGGGATGATGTTATTTTGACATTCAATGTCATGTTATAATGTAATAATTTTCTAATTTTTCTGGTCACTTTGAAGTCATGTTTATTTTGGTGTTAAATTGTTCTTACACGTTGCAATTAATAAATTTGGTGGAAACCATTGTCTGTTTTAAAACAAATACTTTTATTCATTATATATGTTAACATGTACATCATACAAATCATCTTAATATTTATTAGGTTTATGAGTAAACATGCTATTTGTTCTTAAATTATTTTAATTTGTTCGTCTATAAATTAGATTTATTATAATCAGGTGTTATGTTTGGTATAATTAAATTATTTCTTAATTCACATATCATCTATTACAAAAAACAAGTTATTCAAAAAAACAAAAAAGATGAAGTAAATTTATATCTCCAAAAGACTATTTGATTGATATGAAATACCAATATTATAATTTACTCGTATAACATATTTGAGATGATAGTAATATAAGAATTACAAGAAAGAAAAAAACAAAAGAAGACTAATTTTTGTATTATAATTCAATATTCTTTGTACTTTTTTAAATAAATAATAATAAGAAGACAACTTACATCATCGAAACACTCCCATATATTCTCGTTGCAATCAATTACATTAGGTGATAAAAATATACACCAGACAACTTAACAAAGTTCCATGTAACACATTGGAAGCCCCTTTGTCTTTTCAACATAAATAGTTGAATTTTTTACCAAACATCATGTTAACGGCTTTCATTGCACACACTGATTGCTTGAGAATTTTCATTAGCTTCTCTGAAGTTGTCGTTTGTTCTGTCTTTTACAAGAACCTCAATAAAATTTGGTATTCGTGTGAGTAGACCAGTCTTTACGCGTATCGCAACCCTATTTTTCCATTTTATAAACAACACAATATAATGTAAACTCTTTTTTTTTTTTTTTTTCATAGAATAGGTTCTAAAAGAAAGTAGTAGGATAGAGATTCCTGAAATTTGCAGAAAACTTCATGCCAAATGAGCTGTGAAGACTCATATCAATGATCTTCATGCTTGGATGCAATCCTTTGCCAGAAAGATGGAAGTAGTGGCTGAGGAAGTTTATGGACATGGACAAAGGACGTAGTGTCAGACGAGGAGGAAGAAGTTGCTTCCCCCATTTCAATTTCTATTCTTGGCAGAGAAGAAAACCAAGAAAATCTTCCTGCGGGGGCTGCGTTTATGCTGCAAGCCCATCAAAAGGGGCAGCTAGCTTCTTCAAGCCCAACAAAGTTTGGAACTAATTTTGGAATTTACGAGAGTGTTTTGGTTTATGGTTTGAAGCCAATTTACGTTGTATGTTTAATTGTAGTGTAATTAGTATATTAGCAATATTTCATTATCTGCACCACTTTGAAGTTTTTGAAAATTTTAGATTTTTTATTGCGTTACTTTTTTATCATTTTCTTCTTTATATGATTATATATTTTTTTAATATTTAATACTATAATTTTTTTATCTCAATTATCCAAACTGAAATTAAATCAAGTTTTTTGAAAATCATATGATGTGTAATTTAAATAATAATAAAAAATATAATTTAAATAAGTATATAAGATTTTAAATATTATATACAAATTTAATAGAATTGCATAATATTACCCGACATTCAATTTTACATATATTTTTTTAAATATGATAGTTTAATAATATAAGTAAAATAAATATTATCTCAAAATTTAATGTTAAATAAAATTACATATATAACATTTTTAACAAATATTTAGTAGTAAAAATAAATATTAAAAATAAAGAAAATAAAGATTATTGTGTGATATTATTTTTTAGTAAGAAAATAATGCAAACTGTTGGAGAGAGTATGCAAATTTTATGCTAAAGTGGTGCAGAATTTGCATTAGAGTAATGCAAACTGCTGGAGATGGTCTTAGCAAATTACAGTTGTGTGATAGTCTCAGACAATTTTGGGACGCAATGTTGGAGATTTTTTATGGGATACTGCACAATAATATTTGAGATATATTTTTATTTAAAAGTTATAAATAAGCTATGTAGAAAATAATAACTTTTTTTATTAAAGATATCTATCATCATTTTAAAATTTAAACAAACACATTATATATGTATAATATTATAGCTTACAAAAAATAATAATAAATAAAAGTGCCACTAAATCAAAAAATAAAAATTAAAACAAAATCAATTACATTTTATTATATATATACACACACTACATCATACTTACAATATTAAATTTGCACAAATTTTGAATTTTCATTGCTCATGAAATATCACCAAATTTAAATAATTAATATATTTTATCATACAAATATTACTAATATTAATAGATTTTGATGAAAATATTAATCTATTTTTATTTATAGATCAACAAATCTGCTACAAAATTAATATTATTTTTTCAAAACATATATAGTGCAAATCCAAATTTTATTGAATAAATGGAAATCACATTTGGGCGAAAAAATAAAACTTCAAAAAATTATCTACTTATATATATATATAGACTAGTGTGAGACCCTGTGCTATACACGAAAGTTATTTTTGTAAATTGTAATTATTAAAAAATATGTTATTTATTACTAAAAATATTAGTTAAAAAATTATAGGTAAGATTTGAATTTATAAATTTCATATTGATTTATTTCAAAAAATCAAATCAAAATATCATATATAATTTTTCATAATTTAAGATGTACTAAATTTACTGTAAATCTGGATATTTATTTGTTTAAATAATTTAGTTATTAATTAAAAATTATTTCCATTGTTGCAAATCCAATATTAATACCTAAATCATTAAGGCTGTGTTTGGACAAGGTTGAAGGTCTTCGTAGCACAACAAATTGTGGATTGTGTCACAGTCAAGTGCATAGTAAAACAGAAGTAGAATATAAATATGGATATGTTGTAGATAGTCCAAATTGAAAGTATGCATCATCGGAATTTAATTGTGTCTTATATATATAAATATATTAAATATCAATATAATTAATATTTAATAATAAATTCGAAAATAATAATGATTTCTGAAAAGTACAAAATTTGAAGGAATAATAATAATTTATGAGAAAATTTTTGAATGAAGACAAAAGTATAATTTTTAAAAAATAAAAAATTGATTAATAAATTATAATATCAGAAAAATTCTCTAAAATTTATATTTTTAAAATAATATATAAATTAAAAAAATTGAAATTATATAATTATTATAATATTTAAATGATCTTATATTTTCAATAAATTATTTTTATCAAATAATGTTATATTTTTTTATATACAAATATTTCAAGTAAAAAATATATCACCATTAGCTTAACAAAAATATTTTATTTTTATATATATTATAAATGGATGTCCAAATAAAGATCTTAAAATACAGATACGATATATTATTATAATATTTAAATAATCTTACTTTTTCAATAAATATTTTAATGCAATAATATCATATTTTTATTTTATATGAAAATATTTTAAATAAAAAAATATATCACCATTAACTTAACATAAATATTTTATATTAAAAAATATAATATTTGTATATATGATAAACGGATGTTAAAATAAAGATCTTAAAAAGAGAATTAATATGATACACTTTTTAATAAAAAATTGTTTTGAATTAAAAAGTTACATGTAATAAAAATTTTGGGAAGAAAAAAATAATTATATTGAGTGGTTTTATTGAAAATGGTAAGAGAGAAGAGCGGAAAAAAGAAATATAGAATATGTAGGGTTGTGAATGGAACAACCTACAATTTATAAACAAATACGGACTAGATTGAGCCAAACACACCCTAAGTCAATCTCCATTATCCTAATTTATCTATTTTTTTTAATAATTGATAAAATGAATGTTGCACAACAAAAATGTTAATTTGAAATATTTTTCATATTATTAACAAAATAAAATCCCATGTTTTTATTTGTAATCAATCTCAAATCAGCTACTGCACGACACTATTAGAGATATATTTTTTTTAAAAAAATATATTTTTATTTAAAAATTATAAATAAGCTATGCAAAAATTAAGAAAAATAAATTTTTTTTATTAAAGAAATCTATAGGTAGCCTAAAATTTGGTCAAATACATCCTACATCTAAAATATTATAGCTTACAAAAAAATAAAACTAAAATAAAATTTAGAAAGTGCCATTAAATAAAAAAAAATAAAAATAAAAATAACAACATTTTATTATTTATATGTATATATATTTCATCATACTTACAATATTAAATTTGCACAAAATTTGAATTTCAATTGCTCATGGAATATCATCAAATTTGAATAATTTATATATTTTGTTATTCACATTTTTTATTTCACTAACGTGTTTGATGAAAATATTAATATATTTTATAACTTGAAAAATATTAGATATTTCAAACATATGTAGTGCAAATCCAAAATTTATTATAATATACACACACACACACACAAATGGAAACACATTTGAGCGGGAAAACAAAACTGAAAAGAAAATTTATTTTAGTTTTATATATACTAGTGTGAGATTATGTGCGACGCACGAAAGTTATTATAGCATGTTTTTATAATTAAAAAAATATTTAAAAAATTCAAATAAAATATCATCAATAAATTTTCATTGTTATAGACATACTAAATCTACTGCGAATTTGGATATTGATTTGTTTAAAGAATTTGGATCTTGATTAGAAACCTATCAAATGTGCTGCAGACCATTATTAATAATTAAAATCATGGAGGCAATCTTTATAATCGAAGTTAATCTTATTTTTTAATAATGAAAAATTAATGATTTTTGCATCAGCAAAAATGTTAATTTGGAATATTTTTTTATATTATTAACAAAACCAAATTCATATTTTTATTTTTAATCACACTCTCAAATTGAAAATTATACATTAGTATTGGAGACATATTCTTTTAACCTAGTACGTAGGTTGGCCGAGTTGGTAATAATAAATAGCTATGCAAAAATTAAGGAAAAAATATTTGTATATTAAAGATATTTACAATCAATCTAAGATTTGGTCAAACACATTGCATATCTACAATATTAGAGCTTACAAAAATAAAAAACTAAAATTTAGGAAGTTTCATTAAATGTAAAAATATGAAAATAAAAACAATATTAATTTATTAAATATATTTGTGTATATATATTATATCATACTTACAATATTAAATTTGCACAACATATCGCTAATGGAATATTATGTTTTTTATGTCACTAATGTTAATAGATCTTAATAAATATATTAATATATTTTTATTTATATACCAACAAATTTGCTGCAAATATGAATATTATATTTTTATACCGAAATGGTTAAATATTTGCAAAAAAATTGTTTCATATTTTGAATTTTGAATTTTTGTAGTAGTTATAGTAATAATGCTTAAATAAACGGTTTTAATAATTTGATGCTTGTAATTAAATCTAAAATTGATTTATTAGAGTTGGATGCATATTTAATTATTCGTGAAGATTGTATACAAAAGAATTTCTACTATGTGTTCTTAGTTTAATGTGTCAATTCTAATACATGTTTTTATACATTATCTAATTCATAATAAATAAGAGATATAATATAATTATATAAATTAAAATATTAACTTATAAAATATTATTGATTAGTTAAATATGCTTTTACAATCCATAAATTTATGGAGTAGTTTATTTATATTGATACGATCTCATACAAGATATTTGTGGGACAATCTCCTAGTTCAGTAGTTACAACCCGAATAGACAGCGTAGAATTTGGGTTGAGTGCATCTAACCTATATTAATTTTTATATATAATTGATTTAAAAATATAAATATATTTTTATAAAATTAAAAATATTATATTATTAATTTATATAATATTATAATTGATTGTTTCATCTTAATAAATTTTATTAAAAAATTTGTATTGAGTTCGAAATTTTTTTAAAATTTACTTAAAAATATTGTCCAATTTAATTTTTTATAAAATAATTGTTAAGAGCATGATAATTTTATATATTATTAAAAATTAAATTAAATAATATTTATATAAATATTATTAATACAATAAAATATATTTTGGTGTGGGTATTGTACGAACAACCATGTAGATATTTAGGGTGAAACGAAAAAGGGTTGATTTCACATAAACCGATCCCTCCTACCACCCGCTTTTTCATGAGTCATAACTCGCTACTTTATACCAAACCAAAAATTTAATGAAAAAGAAAAAAGGGAAATGGTGTGCTAAGGGCCAAGCAGATGGTATATATATCATCCATTTCCCGCAATCATTCACTTTTTTCTTCGCTCTACTAACTCTTACATCTCTCTCTCGTTTCTTGGTTCTTTCTCTCTCCGTCTGGATATATTTTACTAATTATTGTGGATTATCTTGATTTTCAATTGGAAATCGAAAATTGTGATTTGTCTGGCTTAGGATTATCAGATCAGGCAACATGGTTGAAACGCGGCGGAGTTCGTCTTTCTCCAAGCGCCCGCTCGCGTCTCCTTCATCTTCTCTACCGAACGCGAAGCGATCCAAGGTTGCATTATTTCCCTTTTGGTTTTAAAGATTTCTGTTACTGTTTCTTTCATTTTCATGTTTTTTGGATAGGTCTGAAATTTCGGGGGTTTTCTGTGCATGCAGGCGGCGGAGGCGTCTTCTTCAGATACGAATGATTCGTCGGCATCGGAGGAAGTTGCGGGCGCTGCTGTGGCGAAAGAATTGGAGGCTGGATCAGCTAATCTGGCTGATGGCTGCAGGGTAAAGCGGTCCGATGATGTGGCTGCGGAGAAAGCGGCGGAAGGTGAGGCTTGGTTTTCCGATGACCTTAGACTTTTTTGCATGTGCTTAGGCTTTATGGAATTTTTGTTTCTTTTAGTGGTTTTGGGGACTTCTTGAAATTCGTTTTTGTGTTTTTGGCACTCTTGGCGGTGGGTGCAGGTGATTCCATTGTAGACGCTGAGAATGGGAAGTCAGATGAGCTATCAGTAAATCGAGGGAAGAAGTGGCAACTGAAATCTAATGCTGGTGAAGCATGGGGGAAACTGCTCTCCCTGTGTTCAGAGGTGGGTTTATGCCTTGTATTCAATTGTGCATTCAGTCTTGATTATGAACTGAAATTCTAAAAAAATGGAAAATAGTAATATTTGATATTGTTGCAATTTATACTCAACCAACTGACTCAGAGATATGGGATTTAGATTTGCTGTAGTTATTGCATTTTAAGTGTGAGGTTATTCCATTTATTGTTTTCATTTTTATGGTTTTTGAATTTTTTTGTGTTGAATCATATCAAATGTAAATGCAGAATATCTGAGAAAGTTATCACTACCTTTATAAGGTGTAGAAGGCTTTGCAGTATGGGACACCCCCCCCCCAACACACACACACACACTCAGACATTGAAAGGACTATGCAAGTAGTGACTCCACTTTTAAGTATCATGAAAGAACTTTCTCTTCCTTGGCAAACAATTTCTTCTCTAATCCTCAATATGAAATCCTAAAGCAGTATAGGTTTGTCAACAGTATGCCCTCTTTGTTTAAAAGTTGAACGCTGAGCTTGTGCTAGTCCTTTCAAACAATCCATTAAAGTGATGAATGCGATCAACTGCTAGTCTCATGTTGATTAGTGTGGGGGGAGCTGGTGCCTGGTGGTATTTTTGTGAAAGTGGCCTCGAGTTGGTATTTCTTTGCGAAATTTGTTAGATTGTATCATCAAAATTTCTTAATACCCAATTAAAGTCCAATAAAGGTGATTTCTGGGCTGTAAGGTGAGATGTTTATCATCATGCTACTATCTTGAATTATTTTTATACATGTTTCACATGCAACTTTTGTGTTTTGAGAGTGAGGAAAGTGTTGATTATGCATGTGATATATATGACATGTCTTATTAGTGAGTGGTGCAATGTTCCCTCCCAGAACTCGCATGTTGTTATGCATGGTCCTACTTTCACCGTTGGTCAAGGTCGCCACTGTGACTTGTGGGTTGAAGATCCAGCAGTCAGTAAATTGTTGTGTAATCTGAAGCACACGGAGTCTGAGGTATGTCCTGATTATGTTAATATGGATTCAGGTATTCAATTCTTCTTGGTTTTCAATTTAGTGACAATTCCATCCTTATGTTGTATGTGCCTGTTTGTCAATACTTTCTTGGCAATTCCTAGGGAGGGGAATCAGTTACATTGCTTGAGATCACTGGAGAAAAAGGTGCTGTCCAAGTTAATGGAAAAGTTTACTCCAAAGATTCCACAATTCCTCTTAATGAAGGTGATCGGGTGGTTTTTAGCTCATCTAATCGGCATGTTTATGTATCCTATTCCAATATAATTTTTATTCTATCTGTATAACATTCTTCTCAGAGTATTTTTATCTTCCATTTTTGTGTTGTTTTTATTTTACGTCCTTGGAATATTTTTATTTGCTACATGTGGATGAACTGTACATAGTATACCTTCTTATTTTATTAGGAACCCCTGTATATCCTTGACATGCTCTTAGATTTTCCAACAACTCACCAACAGTGGTGAATTGGCAACTAGCATGTCCCCTTCTGTCAGCATATTAGAAGCTCATGGGGTACCCACAGAAAGATTAAGCATTGAGGCAAGATCAGGGGAGACTTCTGCCGTTGCCGTTGCCTCAACTCTGGCCTCGCTATCTCATCTCACCACTGAATTATCCCTCATTCCTCCATCGCCTCGGGATGGTGAAGATGTGCAACAATGTTCGAAAACGCAGTCAGTACCTTCTGCTCACAATGTGTCAGAAAATTGTGTTGTCAACAGCGAAATGAAGGATGCCTCTACCCTTAATGGTGCTTCCACACTAATGGTTGAGAAGACTGGTGCTCCATTGCCTGATTTTGCCAACGAAAACTTGAGCTCTGATGCTGAAATTGGAAAGATTGTAGGTGATAACAATGACTTGAGACCTGTTCTGCATTTTTTAGCTGGTACAACAGCTCGTGAGTTAAATATTGGCTTATCAAGAATTCTTGATGAGCATAACGGAGTCAGAGATCAGAGCAAGGATTCCCATCCTCCTATTTCACTGTCATCAAGACGTCAAAAATTCAAAGAAGGTTTACAGCAAGGACTAATAGATTGCAAAAATATCGATGTATCATTTGAAACTTTTCCATATTATCTGAGGTATATTTCAAGTAGTTAGAGGTTTTATCTTGCAAGTAGCTTTATTGTTATCTCTTGCATATTGTGTAATAAGCTGTCATTAAAGCCACTGAAAGAGGCTTGATTCTTTTCTGAACAGTGTTGTTATCCTTTGTGATTCTACATCATTTTCTTACTTAAATTATATATTTCCTGACAGTGAGACCACCAAGGATGCCCTTATTGCTTCAGCATACATACATTTGAAACGTAGTAATTTTGCGAAGTTCACTTCAGATCTCTCTACAGTGTGTCCTAGAATTTTGTTATCAGGTCCTGGAGGTAATACATCTTCTTCGTTTTTATTTTTCTAAGTATGTTTTTTTTCCTTTTTGTCTTGATCTTGACCATTGCAATACATATTTTTTTTTTCCTTTTTGTCTTGATCTTGACCATTACAATATTTTCTTTCATAGGTTCAGAAATATATCAGGAAACATTGGCTAAGGCACTTGCCAAGTATTTTGATGCAAGGGTTCTTATAGTTGATACTGTTCTATTACCCGATGTAAGTTTCTATGGTCTCTGTTTTCAATTGTTACAGTGTCTGTATTCTTTATTCAATTTGTTTTATTTCACATTTAATGCTCTCTCACATGTGACTCAAAATTTGATTAGGGACCAAGAACAAAGGAAGTCAATTCTTTAAAAGAAAGTTCAAAGCCTGAGAGAGCAAGTGTTTTTGCTAAGCGAAGTGCTGCTGCACAACACCTTAAGATACCAGCCTCAACTGTGGAGGCTGATATCACTGGGGCTTCTGCTCTAGGTTCTCATGCACGGCGCAGGCAGGAATTATCTACTACTACATCAAAAAGCTACATATTCAGAGAAGGTATTGAACTCAAAGCTTTTCTCTTCCGTTTCTCTAATTTTAGGTTCAGAAATCTTCTTTTGTTTGGAATCACATTCTTGTTTTGGCAGGTGACAGGGTAAAGTATGTGGGCTCTTTACCAGGAACTTTCCCCCATCAAACTCCAATTAGGTAAAAATTAGTGGAACTTTGTGCTCAAATTAACAATCTTGCTCTTTGTATATTTTTATATTTAACTGCTCATGCACCAATTTGAGAAGTCACTGATTGTTCCTAGTCAGGCTATTGGTATTATGATTTTTTTGTATTATAGCATGGAGTGTAAGCTTTGTTGGAGCTCCAGCTTTTGGATTTTGCTCAATGTTCTATGTTACCTTCTATCTGTTCGTCACTTTATTGTTGTAAATTGCTTTGCTGCGAGTGTGTTGGGATCTTTTTTCTTCTTTTTTTTTTCTTTTTGTGTGTGTGTGTGTGTGTGTGTACGGGAGAGGGGGGGGGGGTGGAGTTCTGAATGTGTGATATACATTCTTGAAAGACCTTTACCGAGGCTACACAAACTTCAAGAAGATGATTTCTTACATTAATTGCTTTGCTGGAACTTAAGGATGCTACCTTTACTCGTGTTGTATAAGGTGGACTAGAGTTTTAGGGTTAGATCGTCTACTATCCTTGTTGATATTTCCAAACCAGGCCCAAAGCATCCTTCATGTGAATGTTGTTTATACTGTTTCTAATATAATAGGGTAGATATGGTTTCAAATTGCCAAAACCCATTAAAACAGGTTTATTTGTATGGGAGTAATTCTGCACATATTTGCTTTTTTTTTTTTCCCTTTCCCATTCTTCCGTATTGATATTTGGAGGTACATTACTGAATTTACAGGGAAAAAGAAATTTTATTGCAGACGTTTTATTTTTTCCTTCTTGAGATCTGGCTATCTGCAAAATTGTGAGGATACATGGTTGAAGTGTACACTGTGCACTAATTGCTTGGCATGATTGTATTTTGTGGTTCTTGATTTGTCCTTTCCATTTGTACATTGGATAATCTACTATGTTGTGCAGGGGTCCAACCTACGGTTCCAAAGGCAGGGTGGTACTTGCTTCTGAAGATAATGGATCTTCTAAAATTGGGGTTAGATTTGATAGATCAATTCCAGAAGGTAATGATCTTGGGGGCAACTGCGAAGAAGGTCATGGTTTCTTTTGTGCGGGTAATTGCTTGCTTATTTTGGCTTCTTCTCTCTTGGGTTATATATATTAATCGAGTAATACACTTAGTTCTGTGGTGATTATTTATCTCTCTGTGCAGCTGATTTGTTACGTCTTGATAGCTCAAGTGGTGATGATATCGATGAGTTTGGCATTAACGAGCTTTTTGAGGTAAACTAATTATGTGCATTATCAAATATTTTACGAACATACCATGCTTTCCTGTGTTATATATCTATTTGCCTGTCGACATTAATTACAAATGCTGTAACTATTAAGGTTGCCTCCATGGAAAGTAAAACTAGCCCGTTAATCTTGTTCATGAAAGACATTGAGAAATCCATTGTTGGAAATCTGGAGGCGTATACAGCTTTTAAAGTTAAGCTGGAAGCTTTGCCAGAAAAAGTAGTTGTAATAGCCTCACATACTCAGACAGACATTCGAAAGGAAAAGGTACGTCTTGGTTGTGTCATTTTCACTCTTCCTATGTATAAAATTATGTACATGTATATTTCCGTAGGAACTGCATATATAATAGAAGTGACATTGTGTAATATATATGTTGACTTCAGCTTCATCCTGGTGGATTGCTTTTTACAAAGTTGGCCAACCAAACAACATTCCTGGACATTGCCTTCACGGTATGTTTTGGATTAACTTAGGCATTTTGTATGCGTCTGGTTTTATGTTAACATTTGTTCTAAATTACCTGGAATTTTTCCTTCTGACTTGCGTGTACATTCCCCCCTTCTAAACTTGCCAGTTGTGATATCCATGAGTTATAAATTATATAATTAGCTATGATGGGATGGAACTGTGTGAGAATTTGACTTTTGTCAAATTGAACATCTCTCTGTTCATTGTCTTCTCACAGTAGAGATTCATACATTTGTATATCCTTCCCTGCTGAGTTAGGAAGTCAACTTGACATAAAAGTTGCGTATAAAATCAGCTTAATTTGAAGCCTCTAAATGGACATGATTTGTGTTTTTTGATAGGATAATTTGAGTAGATTGCATGATAGAAGTAAAGATATTGCAAAAACAATGAAGCAGCTTAGCCGTCTTTTCCCAAATAAAGTGACCATACAGACTCCCGAGGTAACTGGAATTTTTGGCTTTGGAACACATTGCTTCTATTATTTTAAGAGCAAGCATCGAATTTTGTTTGAATTTGACAGGATGAAATAGTGCTGAAGGACTGGAAACAACATTTAGATCGAGATATCGAGACAATGAAATCACAATCCAATATTGGCAGCATTCGCTCAGTGAGTCTCATCTGTCACTATCCCTTCTTAATTATCTGCTCCTGACTTTGTTTCCAGTAGGATTAATTATGGTGAAATGCTCTTGAGTTTTGCACGCAGCTGCTGTTTCTCTGACCAGCACACCACTGAAGCGTGCTAAAAACCTTGAAATATCTTCTTTCCCATTGCTTGATAGCTAGAATTTCATGGCTCTATGTATAACTTCGTCTCTAATTTTTCTGTGGGGTCTAAACTTGAATACACCCGTGGACGTGCTAGGATCAATGAATGATTGGTTAATGGAAGTTTTCATGTAACCTGAGTTTTGGCCAAACTTCCTGTTCCCAGCATGACTGCAATTAACAATGCTGTACTAATATTTGATTAAACTGGTTGTCGTCTTTCTTGGCTTAACATTTGTATGTTTCTTTTTCTTCACATGACTTTCAGGTTCTTGGTCGGATGGGCCTTGATTGCCCTGATCTGGAAACATTATGTATAAAAGATCAAGCTTTGTCCAGTGAAAGTCAGTCGAAATTCTCAACTTAACATTCAAAAGATTTGTCACATAATTCAATTGGATATTCCGTGATGCTTGTTCTAATGATGATAGGTGTTGAAAAAATTATTGGCTGGGCGTTGAGTAATCACTTTATGCACTGCTCTGAAGCTTCAGTTAAAGATGCCAAATTTGTTATTTCGAGTGAAAGGTTCAAGTTTTTCCATTATCATCATAGGCTAACTAGTTTTCATTCAGATTCTAAGCACTGCTCTTTCTGTTATGTATTGCAGTATCAGATACGGGCTAAACATTCTACAAGGCATCCAAAATGAAAACAAGAGTGTGACGAAAGCACTAAAGGTGAAAGCTTGAAGCCTCTTATCTTGAAGTTCTTTATAAGATAATGCTTTCCTGTATAGTTTCACATAACCTGTTATATGAGAATGACTGCTATGCATTATAGGATGTGGTTACGGAAAATGAATTTGAGAAAAAGCTTCTTGCTGAGGTCATTCCATCTGCTGACATTGGAGTTAGTTTTGATGACATTGGAGCATTGGAAAATGTGAAAGACACTTTGAAGGAACTAGTGATGCTACCTCTGCAAAGGCCAGAATTGTTCAGCAAAGGACAGCTTACAAAAGTAAACAAATTTACTTAAAGCATATTAGAAAATCAAGCAATTATTTGTTCATTTGTCATGAAACAGATACTCTTTTGTTGTTTTAACTGGTTTCCTTGGCAGCCTTGTAAGGGAATCTTGCTCTTTGGACCCCCTGGTACTGGTAAAACAATGCTTGCGAAAGCTGTTGCAACAGAAGCTGGTGCAAATTTCATCAATATTTCGATGTCTAGCATAACATCAAAAGTACGTACTGTTACTTTTTCTTATCCATTTAATCTTCTTCTATCAATGGAATGTAATTATTTTGCGTTCAGTGGTTTGGTGAAGGAGAGAAGTATGTGAAAGCAGTATTCACTTTAGCTAGCAAAATAGCGCCCAGTGTTATTTTTGTTGATGAGGTTGGTATAATCATCCAGTGTGTGTGTGTGTGTTTTTTGGGCTCCATAGTCTTCTCTTTAATATGTCTATCCCTATTTTCACAGGTTGACAGCATGTTAGGGAGACGGGAAAACCCAGGAGAGCATGAAGCAATGCGTAAAATGAAGAATGAATTTATGGTGAACTGGGATGGTTTGCGTACAAAGGACAAGGAACGTGTACTAGTACTTGCAGCAACAAATAGGCCTTATGATCTTGATGAGGCAGTAATCAGGAGGCTTCCCAGGAGGTAGCTACTTTTGTTCTTTTTTAATAAATTGTTTGTTGTATCTAACTGAGAAGCTTTACTCATCAATCTGTTGATGTGTATATATCTTGAGCAGGCTGATGGTCAATCTGCCCGATGTTAAAAACAGAGAAAAAATCTTAAAGGTGGTACTAGCTAAGGAAGAATTGGGTCCAAACGTTGACCTTGAAGCAGTTGCTAACATGACCGAGGGGTATTCTGGAAGTGATCTAAAGGTTGGATCATAATATCTCATCTTTGGCATTAAGTGTTGTTATCTGTTTTGCTTTCGGCTCATTGTTTCCTGACAATTGCTTTACTGCCTTCTTTTCCATTTTCCAGAATCTCTGTGTGTCAGCTGCATATTGCCCTATTAGAGAAATTTTGGAGAAGGAGAGGAAGGTGTGTATGCTTAAGTAAATCTTGTTCTCATTAACTTTTCGTGAGTGCAACAAACTTGGTACTAAGTATTTGTTGTCAAGACAGTCTACTGAGATCTGCTGCGTTTATTTATTTATTGTTGGAAAAATGCACAGTACAGAAATTTTGGAGAAGGAGAGGAAGGTGTGTATGCTTAAGTAAATCTTGTTCTCATTAACTTTCTGTGAGTGCAACAAACTTGGTACTAAGTATTTGTTGTCAAGACAGTCCTACTGAGATCTGCTGTGTTTATTTATTTATTGTTGGAAAAATGCACAGTTTACCCTGTACTTCCATTTTTTGTCCCCTTCTCTACTAATGTAGGGGGAAAAAACTATTAGAAATAAAATTACCCGGGAAAAAGCATAGAAATAAATGTACAAGGAGCTAAATTATATATATATATATATATATGTAAATAAGTACGGAGCACAGAAAATGCACTTTTCCTATTCTTTTACTCTTGATATTTTATTATCTCCTTCCCTTGCTTCAAGCATTGTTCTTTAGGGAACTAGCTTTTGCTGTTATGTTGATGCTGGTTTTGCATGCAAAAATTGTAGGAGAAATCCTTGGCGCTGGCAGAGAACAGATCATTGCCTTTGTTGCATAGCAGTACAGATGTTCGCTCCCTGAGTATGGATGACTTCAAATATGCACATGAACAGGTACGTATGATTGCAATGACAGTATTTAAAAAATGGAGTAAAAAATCATATGTATGGTGAATTTAGATCTCTAGGATATCAATTTCAGAACTATAGGCCAACTGAAAGTTGGCAGTCAACTCCCAAGTAGAACTTGCAGAGATGTTTTCTCTTGTGAAATTTGTTTATTTCTTTTGCTTGTCTGGTAATCATTGGCTTTTCTTTTGGGTGGACGTTGGGGGGTTGCAGCGTTCCCTGATTTCCATCTTGGATGTACTGTTTCAATTTAATTTTATACCCGAAAAAAGAAAAACAAAAAAATCAACCTTAAATTGTCTTTTTGTGTAAAAATATAGGTATGTGCAAGTGTTGCATCAGAATCACAAAACATGAATGAACTTCTCCAGTGGAATGAACTATACGGGGAAGGTGGGTCAAGAAAGAAGAAATCACTTAGCTACTTCATGTAAAGAAAGATACCCGGTCTGTGTAGAGTATGCATTTGACATTCGGACAGTCATCTTTTGCTCCGGGCTGTGAACTTGTGGAAATCCAGTTTCAGGTTCCTCCGCCATCTGAACTTGTGTATCTTGTGTAGTTCTTCAGTAATTTTATTACTGCCATAAAATTGTGTCTAATAGAGCTTGTCCTTCGTATTTTTCTTAAGCATGCTTCTTGTCGTCTGTATATTATAGTTTTTAATTCAATAAACATATTCCTAATTACTTCTCCAATCACAGTGAATTAAACATCTTCATTGCTTCTCTTCCAATCTCTCTGTCCAATTTATGGGTGGATGGAAATATGGTAGCTGGTAAAGATTAGTCACAGGTAGAATGGAGTACATAGATACTATTCTTTTCCCCTCTTCTCTTGTCCTACTTCATTAGATTTATAATTGGGCTGCGCTTGCTGGGTTGAGGTCCTGCTTCGTATCTGGTCCATCGTAGGATGACTATGGCAATGTGCATTAAGATAGATTACTGTGCTTGGAGTGATTTCAAGATTCGTGGCTTAGATGTAATTTGTGATGTGCATTAAAACATTTGACTTGGATGTATGTATAGAGATGATGTACAAACTTTCTTTTGGTATTTAAAACCCGTATTCGGACTTTATGTTTCCATTTATCCTTGTATTTGTGCATTTATATATGGACATTCCTCTATTCAGATTCACTCCCACCTAATATTATTTATTTATTATTATTATTATTATTATTATTATTATTATTATTATTTTTTCTGGTAACATAGTATCTTCTGTTCGATTTTCTACTGGGTCAGCATTTTAAAGTAGACTTCATCTTACGAGGTCTAATAGTTGTTTGACAAGTTTACAATGAAAGTAACATCTCGATAGCATCTTTTAACTCCCATATCAATTAATGTTATAAAAAGTAGTTTTGTTTCCCTAATTAATCTGTCAAATAAAAATGTGTCCTATGCCCCCCCCCCCCGGTCCGGGGCCCTCTCATGTAAAACTATAACCAAAATCCTTTTTATGTAGCATTATTGGAACCGTGTGCATCTAAAGCTTAGGCTGGATTCGCTTTTCTTTTTCAAAAGGCCAAAGCCCTCGAATCCATATATGAGAATCTGGAGATATGTTAAGATTGATTATTCAAAAGAGAAGCGAAATTGGATTAATCTAGATAGCACCTCTTTTAACTCCAAAATCAATAAATGTTCTAGATAGCATCTTTTAACTCCCATATTAATAAATGTATCACTTTTGCATGAAATTATCAAATTACATATGAATATAGTGTAGATAATTACCAATAACTATCACTCCATATTATAAAGCTTGTATTCGTATGAAGTTTTGAAACCAACTTAGATACCAAATTAGATTTATTGATATCAAATGCAGAATTTTGAAATATATATAAAGCCTTACGCAAGCAGTGGATAAGATTAGTGTAACTTATGTTGAAGATGGGAGAAATGGTTTCAAATAATATGCAAACAAAATTTGTTAATAGCAAATAATTGAAATGTGAACCACTACAAATTATAATTTTGAATCAAAAAAATTACAAATAACAAATAGGAATCATTTATGATATATGTATATATTTTAGATATGTACTTGACGCACATATTTTTGGATGATTCAATTTTTCTTTTCTTGGGCGAAACAGAGGGTATGTCGATAAGAGTAGAGAATGAGAAAATCCCATATGATCCAGTATATCTGACAAGCCGCAACATAAAATGCATCTTCCTCTCTGGGATTTGAGAAAGGAATTAAATACTATATTTTACTTTGATGTGGAAACGTAACATAATGGTTTTATTATCTTCAATACCAATCATTTATAATTATATATATTTCAGAATTTTGCATTATATGTAAAAAAATTCGAATTTGGCAAATCTGATTCAAAAGTGATAATATTTATTGGTATAGAAGTTGAAAAAACTAGCCAACTTTTCATCACTCCAAAAGAAAAAAGAAAAAAGAAAAAGAAAAAGAAAAAGAAAAAAAAGGAGTACAGAAAATAATGGTTTATTATATGGAGTTAAGAGGTACCAATATGCCCCAAATAAGATGATTAATGTGTGTTTTTGCACCAAAATAAATGATATGGGCAAATGTGCACCCCCAACTAAAATGTTGAAGGTGTATTTGCACAATTTGGGACTAAATCTTCTATTTTAATTATATTACACATCATGTATGCACAAAAAACTGTTGTATTTTGTTCCAATTTTATCAATAAACTAAATAAAATAATATTATAGTAACATTAATAAAACCAAAAAAAAAAAAAAAAAACCTAGATGCACGTTATTGTGCTGGAATATGGTTCTCATATGCTCAAAATTGGGAGAACTGGTCATTGGTAAATAAAAAAGATATGCATCTCATTTCGTATTTCCAGAAAAAAAACAATAATAAGTGGCGTCGCCCGGACTCGAACCGGAGACCTTCAGTGTGTTAGACTGACGTGATAACCAACTACACCACGAAACCTTATGCGACCAGCTTTGAGAGAACAAATGTTAACCTTATTACTGTTCCTTGCTTTAAAAGTGTGTTATATATAGAATCTCAAATACACTTCTTCCAAAGTTGAAAACTTCGGATTTCTTCCTAGAATAAATACATCTACATCAATATTAATAAATTTGAGCTAATTTCATTAAATGATTCCTATAAACAGTTTAAAGTCTGGGTATTAAAGAGGCCTCATACTGATCAACTCTCATACTTATAAATCTAAAAGTAAATATTAAATTATTCTATATCGTGTCACTTAAATTGTACACTGCAAAGTTTAAGCCCGAACTCAACTTAAAATCAAACCTGGTTAACTTGCCAATTAGCTCAATTCACTTCATCTTTTATTCACAATCCTTGTTTTGATGTGTTTTTCTTTTAATGTATGAACTCCTCTTACTTTATAAAAATTAATAGCTTAGTCAATCCTAACTCCAACAACAACATAAGACCCAACGATGTCTTATTTTGGCTGGAAGAATTTATTACAGGAACCATTGATTGTGAATGAGTTGTTGAATTACCAAAAGCAGCTTGCAAAATCTGATACCTATAACGCGACAAATTATCGATAAAAATGCATAAATTTGTTTTATATGAAATTTATTTGTACGTAAATTAAAAAAAATGATATGATCGTAATGAACTATCCCTATTTTAATTATACTCGGATACTAAAATTAATTATAGGTAAATAAAAGAAAAAAGACGAAGGAACACAAATGGAAGCATTGTGTAATGGTGGGTATAAAAGAAATTTCTTATATTTTTTTGTCAAAAAAGAGTTTAACAGTATTAAAGTGAGCATTTTGAGACGTGCCCCCATGCCATACTAAATGTTATTAGTTTCAAGACTTTTATATATTATGTGTATTAAATAAAAATAATAAATCTAAAATCTGGGATTAATATTCTAAATATTTATTAGTACTTTAAATATGTTTATATAAATATAGAAATATTATTAGCATTTTTTTTTAGTCAAGAAAGGGTATAATTGAACAACCATAATTATTGGACAAATCCAGAACCTTTTAGAGAAAACAAGCAGCTGATTTAAGGCCACATGCCTGTATACAGTCCCCGCACTGAAAACCCAACAATTCCTCGAATTTGAATTATCAGCGAACAAATTTGTGCTGCATTATTTTTTATCCATGGAGAAATCGGTAATGGTGGTGGGGCTAGATGACAGCGAGCACAGTTTCTACGCTTTGGAGTGGACTTTGCAGCACTTCTTTTCAACTTCGCCGGAAAATTCCCCGTACAAGCTCGTTGTCGTCCACGCCAAGCCTTCTCCTCTTTCCGCCGTTGGCATGGTCGGCCCTGGTATGTTCGCCTTTATTCCGGTTTTTTATTTTGAATTATCCAACTATTAGGCTGTTTGACTTTAGCAAATAACGATTGGATTTTGAATCTGGCGGCTGCTTGCGGTGGTATTAACATCGCTCAATTGCTCTTAAGAACACCTACATCTGCAAAAAGTGTGTGTGTGTGTGTGTGTGTGTGTGTGTGTTATCATTTCCTTTTTAGTAATCTTTGAAAATAAGGTTGCGTTTTGTAGGTACTGCTGATGTGCTGCCATATGTAGATGCGGATTTGAGGAAGATTGCTGCAAGGGTTTTGGAGAAGGCCAAGGAAATTTGTACTGCTAAATCGGTAATTATCGATACTGTATGAATGTGTGTATTTGAGGTATTGGCGCTATTATTAATATAATTATGCAGGTGAATGATGCAGTATATGAAATTGTGGATGGCGATGCCAGAAACGTTCTCTGCGAGGCTGTTGAAAGGCACCATGCCTTTGTCTTGGTTGTTGGTAGTCATGGTTATGGAGCTATAAAGCGGTAACTCCTCTTCCTCCTCTTCTTCGTCTTCTTCTTCTTCTCTCTCTCTCTGCTCTCTTTTTTTGTAGTTGGGTTTTATCCCCTCATCAGTGGTAATTTGATATTGCAGCGCTGTATTGGGCAGTGTAAGCGATTACTGCGCCCACCATGCTCACTGCTCTGTGATGATTGTGAAGAGGCCAAAGATCAAACACTAAGAAGCAAGAAACAGATCAAATTGTGTAATCCGTACTGTTATTTTCATCAATTGTATATTTTAATCAAAAGTACAATAAATTACGAACACCGGGTTTTTTTTCAAAATAATGTAAAAAAAATAAAAAATTTACGAAATAGGCATGTTTTGGAACAGTTTTTAAAAATAGGTAAAACGTCACCGCCGGTGACGTTATTTCAAAAAAACGTCACCGGCGGTGACGTTTTTAAATTTAAATGAAAGAACGTCACCTAAGGTGACGTTCTTTCTTTTTATCATATATATATATATATATATACACATACATCATACATGCATATATATATATATTATATATATACACACTGACATATATATATATAACTTGTATTATATATATATAATTTTAATATATATTCTTATTAATATATATACACACTGACATATATATATATAACCTGTATTATATATATTTTTTAATATATATTCTTATTAACATATATATATATATGTATAAATTTATAAAATATATATTTATACTCTAAAATAACATTGTGAATATATATATATTTTTATATTTTATTTATTCAGTAAATATATCAAAATAAATATTAAAATATAATTAATAAAATTAAAAAATTATAATTTTATTTAAGATAATAAAAAATATTTAAATTTATTTTTATATTATATATATTATATATATATATATATATGTATTTATAAAATTATTATTTATAAATAAGAATATATATTTTGAATATGTGTATATATATATATATTTATTTATTAAGTAAATATATAAATATATATATAATAATAATAATATATAAAAATATTTATTAAATTAATAATTTTTTATCATTAATTCATATTTTTTAAATTAATAATATATATATAATAATAATATATAAATTTATATATATATTCGGATATTATATATATTATTATTTATAAATATATATTTTATAAATAAATATATATATATAATACATATAATATATATAACTAAAAACGTCACCTTAGGTGACGTTAATTCATATATATATATATATTATATATATACACACACACACTGACACACACACATATATATATATATATAAAACCTGTAAATATATATATATTTTTAAATATATATTCATATTAACATATATATGTATGTTAAGTAAATATATATATATTTTATTATTATATTATATTAGTTTATGTATATATATTTTATAAACATTATTTAAAATAAAGATTAATATTTAATTATTATTATTTGTAATTTAATTTGTTGAAAGAAATATATATTATTATTATTTATAATTTAATTTTCTTAAAGAAATATAAATTTATATATATTTTGTAATAATAATACATGAATATATATATATATTAAATTATAAATTTAAAAAATTTTATTTAAAAAAATAAAAAATAAAAAAATAATTTTCTATTAATTACAGAAATATTTGAAAAATATATATATATATATATATATAATATTATATATATAATATATAATATACATACACACATACATACACACATACAAAGAAAACGTCAGTGGCACTGACGTTTCCTTTGAAATGCGAGGATTCGACCTCACAACCTCTTGGAAAGGTGCCCAGCTTTTAACCATCAAGGCACACGCAATGTTTGAAAATTTATGATATAATTTTATATATAATATAAATTTAAAATATAAAACAATATATTTATAATATTTTTTTATTTTTAATTATAATTTATATTATATAAAACAATTAAGGTGACGTTTATTCTTTTATTTTTATTTTTATTCTTATATATATATTTATATATTATTAATATATATATTATCTTATTTTTATAATATGAATTAATAATTAAAAAATTTTCTTTAATTTAAAAAATTCTTTTTATTATCTTAAATAAAATTATAATATTTTACTTTTTAAAATTATAATTTAATATATATTTTTATATATTTATTGTATTTATTTAATTTCATATTATTATTTATATATTATTATTATATATTTATTTATTTATTTTGAATATGTATATATATATATTTATTTATTTATTAAGTAAATATATAAAAATATATATTAAATTATAATTTTAAAAAGTAAAATATTATAATTTTATTTAAGATAATAAAAATTATTAAATTAAATAAAAAAAATTTAATTATTAATTCATATTTTGAAAATAAATAATATATATATAATAATAATATATAAATATATATAATTTTGGATATTATATATATTATTATTTATAAATATATATTTTATAAATATATATATATATAATAGATATTATATATATAAGATAATATAATTTTATTTAAGATTATAAAATAATAATTAAATTAAATAATAATTTTTAATTTTTAATTTTATTTTTATTTCATTTTCTTTTATATAATATATATATATATATTATAATTAAAAATAAAAAATATTATAAATATATTGTATATTTATATTATATATAAAATTATATCATAAATTTTCAAACATGGAATGTGCCTTGGTAGTTAAAAGCTGTAGCATGGTTCAAGAGGTTGGGAGGTCGTTTTTTGGCCATGTATTTATTTATTATTTATTTTTTTTAAATTTATAATTTAATATATATTTTTATATAATATATATACATATATTCCTAAATATATATATATATTGAAAAGGTAATATATTTAAATACCTATATATATTATATATAGATATTTATATATATATATATTTATAAAATATATATTTATAAATAATGATATATATAATATCCGAAAAAATATATATATTTATATATTATTATTATATATATTATTTATTTTCTAAATATGAATTAATAATTAAAAATTATTATTTAATTTAATATTTTTTTTATTATCTTAAATAAAATTATAATATTTTACTTTTTAAAATTATAATTTAATATATATTTTTATATATTTACTTAATAAATAAAAAATATATATACATATTCAAAATATATATTATTATTTATAAATATATATTTTATAAATACATATATATATAATATATATTATAAAAATAAATTTAAATATTTTTTTATCTTAAATAAAATTATAATATTTTAATTTTATTAATTATATTTTAATATTTATTTTGATATATAAATATATATTTTATAAATATATACATATATATAGTAATGAGAATATATATTTAAAAACTATATATATATATTTACAGGTTATATATATATATATATGTGTGTGTGTGTCAGTGTGTGTGTGTGTGTATATATATAATATATATATATATATGCATGTATGGATCTATGTATGTATTATATATATTGTGTGTGTATATATATATAACATATAAATGAAAGAACGTCACCTAAGGTGACGTTCTTTCATTTAAATTTAAAATCGTCACCTCCGGTGACGTTTTTTCAAAATAACGTCACCGGCGGTGACGTTTTACCTATTTTTAAAAACTGTTCCAAAACATGCCTATTTCGTAAATTTTTTCTTTTTTTCGCATTATTTTAAAAAAAAACCCTACGAACACCCTCAATATACGACAAAAATAAATATAGAAGATCCTTCAAAACAATTTTAATTACGTAAAGTAGTCTAATATGCAAAATTCTGCTTATTATGTTTTTGATAATCGTATCTAGAACTTTCATAGTTCTACTATAAATACTATGGAAGAATTGTTATGCTATAAAATAATATAAATAATACTTTTTTATAAATAAAATTAGACAATTTAAAATTTAGGAAAAAACGCAAATTTTATTTGAGGATTGACATGTTTTTTCAATAATTTGTTAAAGTAAAAAAAAAAAATTTCAAGTTCACATTTTTTTTAAAGTTATTTTTTTTACTACAAAATTTTAATGTTCTTTTAAAATATGTTATTATTACATCTTTATTATAATGTCAAATTTATTCTTCATAGCAACTCATAAAACAAAAGTAGAAGAATTTAATACAAATAGGATTAAACAAATTTATAAAACGAAAATTTTGGGAAGAATTAAAACTTTAGTTCAAATAATCTCTTGATTTAAAAAAGAAAAAAGAAATATATAGTTAATATTTATGTACTACCTTAATCCAATACACAATAAACATTCAACATAAGTCAAATAATCAACAAAAAATATTTGTATTTTTTAATCTAATTTCTCTTTTTTAATATATGTGATATAGGTGTCAATTTAAGATCAAAAATAGCTACTTATTTGATATAGTATACATAAAAAAAAAATTATAAATGAAAAAGTTGGATATTAACCAAGCAGGCAAAATATTTTCAAGAAAAATGAATAAAATTCAACTAATCAAACATTGATACATCATTTATAAAAATCTACTTTTTAAGAATTTTAAATGGACAGAAATTATTATTTTTAGGTTCATTTGTTATTATATGAATATAAATATAGATTTCAAGAAAATCCAGCTAGACCTACTTTTCTCATATATATACACGATTGAATTTCACACTATATATATATATATATATATATATATTCTAAAATCCACATGAAATTTGGGCAGGACGGAGGACGTAAAATTGTAAATAATTACCACATAATTTGAAATTTGTTTCAAACATTGTACTAAAATTTTAAAATTGGTGAAAAAATCAGAACAAGTTTGTACATTTAGTATAATATAAATTTTATAAAATATACTCTGAACTTGGTGAGTTATGGCATTGCGGTGCTTTTGTTGTTATGTTATACTACCTACATCTGAGAATAATATTTCAAAGATTTAAATCTCATTTTATTAATTAAAATATAAAAAAAATTAATTCACAAACAAATTATCTATTGAATAAATCAAATCTAAACAGCTAAAAAAATAATATAAATTTTAGAAGATTGTATCTTTAATTAAATTGGCCAAAAATTAGCATTCTTGTAATAGAACTCCTTTTTTGAAACGAAAATGATAGAATTTGTTATTATATCCAGTAGATTGCAAATGAAAATAAATGAAATAAATAAATATATGTATATTATATATAAATAAATGCCTGCTCGAATAATAATACCCAAAATCAGGCACATCATTTAAGAGGTATAACCCGCGCCCTATCCAAATTTCTTAATCAGGTAATTAAGTAGTTTATGATAAGAGGTGAGGTTTCTGCCTAGCATGAAGCATATACCCACCCCAAGTTGAACTTTCCAGGCATTTTAGGGAAACAACCGCAGGGTTTTTTTTCAAAATAATGTGAAAAAAAGAAAAAATTTACGAAATAGGCATGTTTTGGAACAGTTTTTAAAAATAGGTAAAACGTCACCACCGGTGACGTTATTTTGAAAAAACGTCACCGGAGGTGACGATTTTAAATTTAAATGAAAGAACGTCACCTTAGGTGACGTTCTTTCATTTATATGTTATATATATATACACACACAATATATATAATACATACATAGATCCATACATGCATATATATATATATATTATATATATATACACACACACACTGACACACACACACATATATATATATATAACCTGTAAATATATATATATATTTTTTAAATATATATTCTCATTACTATATATATGTATATATTTATAAAATATATATTTATATATCAAAATAAATATTAAAATATAATTAATAAAATTAAAATATTATAATTTTATTTAAGATAAAAAAATATTTAAATTTATTTTTATAATATATATTATATATATATGTATTTATAAAATATATATTTATAAATAATAATATATATTTTGAATATGTATATATATTTTTTATTTATTAAGTAAATATATAAAAATATATATTAAATTATAATTTTAAAAAGTAAAATATTATAATTTTATTTAAGATAATAAAAAAAATATTAAATTAAATAATAATTTTTAATTATTAATTCATATTTAGAAAATAAATAATATATATAATAATAATATATAAATATATATATTTTTTCGGATATTATATATATCATTATTTATAAATATATATTTTATAAATATATATATATATATAAATATCTATATATAATATATATAGGTATTTAAATATATTACCTTTTCAATATATATATATATTTAGGAATATATGTATATATATTATATAAAAATATATATTAAATTATAAATTTAAAAAAAATAAATAATAAATAAATACATGGCCAAAAAACGACCTCGCAACCTCTTGAACCATGCTACAGCTTTTAACCACCAAGGCACATTCAATGTTTGAAAATTTATGATATAATTTTATATATAATATAAATATACAATATATTTATAATATTTTTTATTTTTAATTATAATATATATATATATATTATATAAAAGAAAATGAAATAAAAATAAAATTAAAAATTAAAAATTATTATTTAATTTAATTATTATTTTATAATCTTAAATAAAATTATATTATCTTATATATATAATATCTATTATATATATATATATATATTTATAAAATATATATTTATAAATAATAATATATATAATATCCAAAATTATATATATTTATATATTATTATTATATATATATTATTTATTTTCAAAATATGAATTAATAATTAAATTTTTTTATTTAATTTAATAATTTTTATTATCTTAAATAAAATTATAATATTTTACTTTTTAAAATTATAATTTAATATATATTTTTATATATTTACTTAATAAATAAATAAATATATATATATACATATTCAAAATAAATAAATAAATATATAATAATAATATATAAATAATAATATGAAATTAAATAAATACAATAAATATATAAAAATATATATTAAATTATAATTTTAAAAAGTAAAATATTATAATTTTATTTAAGATAATAAAAAGAATTTTTTAAATTAAAGAAAATTTTTTAATTATTAATTCATATTATAAAAATAAGATAATATATATATTAATAATATATAAATATATATATAAGAATAAAAATAAAAATAAAAGAATAAACGTCACCTTAATTGTTTTATATAATATAAATTATAATTAAAAATAAAAAAATATTATAAATATATTGTTTTATATTTTAAATTTATATTATATATAAAATTATATCATAAATTTTCAAACATTGCGTGTGCCTTGATGGTTAAAAGCTGGGCACCTTTCCAAGAGGTTGCGAGGACGAATCCTCGCAACCTCAATATATTTTGGGCTCAAAAAAAAAAAAAAAAAAAATTTGCAATGAGGAAACGTCAGTGCCACTGACGTTTTCTTTGTATGTGTGTATGTATATTATATATATATATATATATTGGCCCATGTATGTATGTGTGTATGTATATTATATATTATATATATAATATTATATATATATATATATTTTTCAAATATTTCTGTAATTAATAGAAAATTATTTTTTTATTTTTTATTTTTTTTAAATAAAATTTTTTAAATTTATAATTTAATATATATATATATTCATGTATTATTATTACAAAATATATATAAATTTATATTTCTTTAAGAAAATTAAATTATAAATAATAATAATATATATTTCTTTCAACAAATTAAATTACAAATAATAATAATTAAATATTAATCTTTATTTTAAATAATGTTTATAAAATATATATACATAAACTAATATAATATAATAATAAAATATATATATATTTACTTAACATACATATATATGTTAATATGAATATATATTTAAAAATATATATATATTTACAGGTTTTATATATATATATATGTGTGTGTGTCAGTGTGTGTGTGTATATATATAATATATATATATATATATATATGAATTAACGTCACCTAAGGTGACGTTTTTAGTTATATATATTATATGTATTATATATATATATTTATTTATAAAATATATATTTATAAATAATAATATATATAATATCCGAATATATATATAAATTTATATATTATTATTATATATATATTATTAATTTAAAAAATATGAATTAATGATAAAAAATTATTAATTTAATAAATATTTTTATATATTATTATTATTATATATATATTTATATATTTACTTAATAAATAAATATATATATATACACATATTCAAAATATATATTCTTATTTATAAATAATAATTTTATAAATACATATATATATATAATATATATAATATAAAAATAAATTTAAATATTTTTTATTATCTTAAATAAAATTATAATTTTTTAATTTTATTAATTATATTTTACTATTTATTTTAATATATTTACTGAATAAATAAAATATAAAAATATATATATATTCACAATGTTATTTTAGAGTATAAATATATATTTTATAAATTTATACATATATATATATATGTTAATAAGAATATATATTAAAAAATATATATAATACAGGTTATATATATATATGTCAGTGTGTATATATATTAATAAGAATATATATTAAAATTATATATATATAATACAAGTTATATATATATATATATATGTCAGTGTGTATATATATAATATATATATATATGCATGTATGATGTATGTGTATATATATATATATATATGATAAAAAGAAAGAACGTCACCTTAGGTGACGTTCTTTCATTTAAATTTAAAAACGTCACCGCCGGTGACGTTTTTTTGAAATAACGTCACCGGCGGTGACGTTTTACCTATTTTTAAAAACTGTTCCAAAACATGCCTATTTCGTAAATTTTTTATTTTTTTTACATTATTTTGAAAAAAAACCCAACAACCGCAGGCCCGATCTCTGCTTCTTTCTGAAAATACAACACACCATCCAATGTGTTCTCGCATGAAGACGCAGGGCATCTTTCAATATCAAGAGGAGGGATTCATGATATTGAGGTGTCCATTCATTAATCGTATAGAGTTGATTTCAATTAACAAATAGCCACAAGGAAAAGTAGAGTTCATATGTGCAGAAAGCAGGTCAATACTATGACTATAAATTCAGTGAGTGTTCAAGGCAGCGCCAAAAGTTGACTTGATCTAGTGAAAACAATTACAAAAAAAGATGAACCTCCTCATAATCATCGATATGTTGCAGGATGAATATGCTCACATGCCGCATTAAGTAATTTTAGCCTGCACACGTGGAGGGGTATTACATGTTAAAAAAGATGGATATTTGATTGTATTTAAAAAACTACAATTTTACAAACAACGATAACATTAAAAAGTTTAATTGGCAGATCATGTTGCTTCTTTGGCTTAAACTTAAGGCCCACAATCAAGGGTAAATCAAAGCTCAGAAAGGACAACAAAACAGCTATCAAAGATCACCCAATCAGACAAAGGGCTGGGCTAAGGTTTGAAGTTTGAGCAGTAAACGGCGGAAAGATTTTACAGTTAACAGCCCATATCGAGAAATTAAAAGTCAATCTGATTTCTCCTTACCAATGAAAAAGTCATAACATGAACCTCAGAGTCAAAGTTATAAAAATAAACTAACTGATTTTGGACAGTCAATAAGTCATTGAAACAAAAAGGAAAACCAGGTCAAGATCAAACAAACTGTGACCAATGTTCTAAAGGCACTCGGCACCAGCTGGAAGCAAACTGTGGCCAAGCGCCTGGGAGGCAGGGGAGCAATAAAGAAATAGCAGGGGCAGCAGACTGTGACCTAGCACCTATGTTTAACTATATACTTCTCATCGACCATGGGTTCCAAACTCAAGCTTGCATCAAGTGAAAAACATAGGATCAAAAAGAAAAATCATATCTATACCTCTCACTTAGGATTTCTGAGGACAATGATCACTGAATCCCCTCGGAGGAACATTTTACTGATAAAACGATCTTTGTTAACCGGAAGAGCTTTCTTTTTTCCTTTACCAGTCTTAGGCACCTGTCGAGCCAATAACAATTTGGATTAGGTATTAGAACCAGAGCCCAACAGCATAAGTAATTGGATAGCATTATATGATATTGTAAACATTGACACAGATATTGTCCTTGCAACCAACCTCAGTCCACATCTCTCGCACATTTTCAAGCACCATGTTGCAGTGACGGTCAAAAGCCCTCACATGGCCCAGAAGCTTTCTGTTGTTTCGGCAATTGATAAGCACCTATTAAAAAAACAATAAGTCAATAGCCTAAGGAAATATATGACCTTGAAAAAGGAAAATTTACTCTACAGAAATAAAGATAAAAATCATACAAGAATTTGAAACATGTAAATGTTCAAAATTAAGAATGGATCATCATACTAACAGCAAGAACATAGCCCTGTTCCAAAGACTTAAGCCGTACCTGTGTATTGTTCTTAACACTCATCATCAAAACAGAAAGCGGACCAGTGTTGAACTCCTCTTCCTCATTCTTCCCCTGTAAACATTGATCAAGGGACACCACAAAGTTTTGTATTTTACCAAAACATATCATAAAATAACCAACAACGATAAAAGATAAGAGGAAAGATCATCAAGCTTCCACAAAACTTTATTCATTCCCTAATAATAGCAAATGGATTGATCCTCATAGAAGGCTTATGGGCATCAAATCATTGTCTTGAGAAGAAATAGGTAACAGATGAAGCTCCCACCAATCATACTCACACCAAAAGCCCTTGTAACTGATGCATAGAAATCCAGACAACCATTTCACCATTCTACAATACTTCTCCATCAAAGAATGAGGTGCACAATAATGCTGTTTATTCCTTTGAAGGGAAATAAAACCGTGAAGCAAAACATAAAAAATGTCAAGAGCATGAAGTAATAGCAGAAATCATGCGTGTTATTGGGAAAAGGAAAATACCAATTTAACCTACACTTTTTTGAATGAAGAAATGCATAAAACACTACAAAAGGAGAGAAAAAATCTAATATGTTTGTTTTATAAAAAAAGAGAATAAGTATATATATTATATACACACTATTAAAAACTGTAACTCTATCTAGCCATTTCTGTAACTAGATAAGCCATGATGAATAGCTGGAACCAGATGTTATATTAAGCTGCACGAATAAATGAACAGACAAACGAATCAGACAACTTACGGTGGGCGCATCTTCTTCCATTGGCCGACTGCACAAATAAACAACAGCGAAATCAGAAAAGATCCAACAAACTCAATGGTTCAAATAACTCCTCCAGAATGTGGGGGGGGGGGGGGGGAGCAAAAACGTTAAGAGAAAATTCCCATAGAATATCTCTCATATTTAGATACCATTGAAAATTTAATATGCAAAAGAAATCAAGAGTTCCCAGTAAAATCAAATACAACCACCCAAAATTTCAAATAAGAAACAACTTAGCAGTAAATCTGATTAAAACTATCAAATAAACAAGTCCAGCACTCACCTCATCTTTACTGGAAGTTCAGAGAAACTACAGCTGCAAGGCAGCTACCTGAAAAGAAAACTAGGGTTTTAGAGAGAAAAAACAGGGAGAGGGAAAGAAAATTGATTTATTTAGCTTGAAGAAAATTACAAGGTGCAAACAGAAAATTCGAAGGAACTAGGAAGTCACAAGTCGCGAGCGATGGGATTTTCGCGAATTTAGGGTTTTAACGACTCCTCACACTTTCCCCAAATTGGTCGATAAAAAATCGAAGAATAAATTGCTAAGTTTGGTCGTGGAAGGAGAACCAGGGTGATGTTGCCCGTCTCAGGTAGTCCAGATCCAAATTCACAACCCACCCAATCCTTCTATCTATTTATAGCCCAAAAGCCAGCCCATCTAATTATTCATTACCCATTAAAATGTAAAATGTTCTTCATTTTTTTTCTCATTCGGCTCCTATTTTACGATGACCCCACATTTTCGGCGTTATTTGTAATATATTTTAAAAATAAATTATTTTTATAATATAATTTAGAATAATTAATATTTAAGAGAATTACAAATATTTTTATTATTTTAATGATAAAAATATAAAATTAAAAATATAATTTTACTTAAAATTCGATATAAATAATTTAATACACGATAACATCTAAATCTAACCTAATAATCAACAAAAAGTTAATTTTATTTTTAAAATTCAATATTTTATTTTAATATATATTTAATATGAATGTCAAGATAAAAATCGTTAAAAGATTATTAATTTGATAGACTATACGTAAAAATGGATTACAAATGAAAAAAAAATTGTTTATATTTTAATAAAGTTAAAAAAAATACTTTCAAACAATAAAAATAAAATTCAACTTATAAAAAACTCACGTATCATTTTCTAAAAATTTTGAAAACTGAAAATAGATTAAAAATTATTATTTTTATACCACTTTATTATTATATAGTATACATTAGATTTTTCTCAACGTGCAATGTACAATTTTGTTTATAATTATTTTTAAGGAATTGAAATAAAATAATCAAACAAAATAAAACTAATAATACTAATTTTTCGAGAAAGAATTGTAAATTATTAATATTTAAAAAATATATTATTAATTATTTCTTCAAAGTACTAAATGAAAAGTAAAATAACTTAACATGTACTAAGATTTCGAAAGTGCAGGTTATAAATTATAACTAATTTTTTGCTTATTTATTTAGTAGATAGTAATGTAATTGAGATATTTATTATTAATATTTTAATTCTTAAGTACTTTGTTTTCGGGCGGCCCCACCCTAGTTTCACTACCACTGGCGCTAGCTAGAAGCTCTTGCAAATACAGCAGATTAGATGCTTATAATTTTAATGGTCTGGATAAATATGGAGATCTCTAAAAACTGATTTTATTTCCGACCAATCAAATCCATAAACATCCTATAAAGTGGTACATGTCACGCATTTTGTCCCACCTTCCCAAATTATTACAATCTTTGGATGTAAAGGATGATACATTTGGATTATTTCATGTGATTCTGCCTTAATCACAAACCCCTAATTAAAAGAAAAACTGAAACCATTTGATCAATATATATTGATTTCAAAGGGTACATTTTGTTTATCCCACTTCACACGTAATGTACGCTGTTACATTGCTGAATGATGGTACACCCCACGTAATTTTTTGTCGTTGGGCTGATGTGTTCTATATTGATTGTGCCCGTTTTCCGTCGTCTTTGATGCCATTATTGCTAAACTTTCTGGACCTGGACTGAGGTGCTGGCTCGATTTGAGGGTCTCAGAGCCACTGTCTCCTGAGCACTTGTCAAGCCAGGACAAGATATCTGAGAACACAATATCAATGTTCTCGTCTGGTTCGCCTGATGTTAAGCCATGCCACATGCCGGGATACATTTTCATCATCTTGTCTACACTGCTTGCTTGTTCGAACAAAGCCCGGCTAACTTCCGGGTCGGTTACTGTATCGGCTTCACCATGCAACACGAAGAATGGTAGCGTCACCTGTTGATATAGAGTGTGTGAGAGAGGCCTGCAGTTAGAATCTTTATTTTGCCGCCTGTACTTTCATTTATTGAACTTTTGGCCCCTGTAGTTTTAAGTTTTTGGACTTCCGCCGTTAGTCGAATCTAAACTTTAAACTTGAATTTAAGTTCTCTAATTAATACTATGTTTATGGCATGTTGCTGACCAGTGCTTTAATAATCTTAATCTCCAACATATTTCATAAATACACATGTTAAGACTAAAACATAGGTTCTTGAAATGACCTCATTTAAACTGTCCTCAAGGTTCATGCTAGTTCTGAGCAGCTCCAGTGCCGTTTTCAATCTCGGCTTCTCTTGATATATCATTTTGTTGCCACGAATCTGCAGAAAAAATGTAGAAATGCCGATAATTATATTACTCAGACGAATAAAACCAATCTCTCGATCAAGATGTTTAAGCCCACCTCTTCGCGTTTTACAGGATCCTTGAATGCGGAATCAATAACGTCCTTGGTTGGAACGATCTTCCATTTTGGGATTATGTCTTCCACCCTAGTTAACAGACTTATAATCACAGGGTGTGGCTTCACCTTCTCAGATATCTAACAATTGAGGAAAGAAACAGCATCAAAATCAACATAACCCGAATTCTCAGATAATCGGAAGCAACGACATCAATCTTTGTTACTCGAATGGACAAGTTGAGCATGACCTTACACATAGGAGCAACTAGAACAGCACCATCCCAGAAAGTAGGGTCTTTCTTGTGTGTTAGCAGAGCAACTGCCCCTCCCATTGATTCTCCATACAAGAATCTTCTCTTCAGCCTGTACGCTTCTTGTGCTGAAATTCAAGAAAAAAAACCAACATTTATTTGTGATTTCAATGACAGCGTATGATTAGTTTCATCCTATGATTGCATACAACGATAATAGGTAACTCACCACAGATTGACTTGAAAAATTCACTACAGTCATTGACAATATTGCTAAACCTCTTGATGTAACAACGAGCGCCGGGGGACCGTCCATGGCCCTCATAATCAATTCCGAATACAGCATAGCCATGACTTGCCAGTTTAATCCCAACACCTAATCCAACGAAAAAAATATTAAAAATTGTTATGATCTCAAAATTAAAGTTTGGAAATCCACAAAGGTTCGTCCAATTTTTTTATTTTTTGTTCTCGTATAAATTCAAGAAAACAAGTTGATCGAGCATATGCTGGACTATTGCAAAACCACTTACACCATTATTCCTAATGTATTCACTGTATGAAATATTTAACTGTAGAGAACAGCAATTAGTTCCACCTAATCAACCAAATAAATGCGCCAAACTTTACTTAAATAAAATATATATATGTCTGTGGCTCTTATTATTGTATTATTCCTGTTTTCATAATGCAATCTAATTAAATAAAACGCCAACACGACATCCACTTACGATGTAGTATTATAATTGTAACTGGAAGTGCTGGTCCTGTTTGAATTAAATTAGAAGAATGGGAAGAAAAAGACAGGACAGAGCTAGTTGAAAAACATGGATCTTGGATGTAATTATCTATCTTTTTTAAGTCAATTAAAGATTTCAATGGAAATATGATTGGCTTGATGGGGCAACAGTTTATTACAGTGAACAAGTACACGAAATCATCTTCTTTTTTTTTTTTTTTTTTTTTTTTTTAGATAATAAAAAGTACACTAAACAATAAATGAATGTACAGACGCCAAAGGCAGCACCTCATGACTCGTGAACATGAATTTTAAGCAAAGCATTTATACCTTTCATGAAATTGCTGCATTCCATACCATAACCTGCAAACTCATTCATCAATACCATTTAAGTGAAAATCATAAAAAGGTGGAGAGAGAGAGAGAGAGAGAACCATGGCAAAGAAAAACCAGAGCTTTTGGAGAAGAAAAGGGCAACCATCTGCAAGTAAATAGCTGCACTCCTCTGGAGTTCTTTATATACTCCTAAAAGTGAAGATTATAGCACACAAACAAGCCACATATCATCAGCAACTTCATTACCAACAAGATTTATCAAAAACCCACAAAACATTAAACAACTAATGTAACAGCACATTACTTCAAATAGAGGCCAAGAAAACATTAAAGAGAACGAAATACGATAAATTAAACAAAACCCACCTCCCGATATTCAAAATCCATCTGCAACTCTCCCAGAAAAGATACTATTTTCACAAAGTAATGCGACGCAGCATCAAAATATACCCACTCTTTGACCCAAAAAAAAAAAAAGACTAGGTCCCGGATCTAGAAGTAACTAGTCGAATGTATGAACAAACTTGAACGGAAGAAATATAGCTTAAAATAAGAAACCCAAGATCAAGAGTTTGGATAAGGTAGAGCGCAAGGAGGCGGTTCAATGTCGATTTCTGCAACTTATTTTGGTTCGGTTTGACGTTGGAAAGTTCCAAACTCAGCAAAGGTTACGTGTAGGGAAAGCCCATACAGATGAAATAAGAGGGAGACAGAGATGTAAGATATATAGATATATATATATATATACGTATGGAATCAGGTGCATGTGGGGTGAATGATTGAGGATGATATAATTCGCTAGCCTAGAAATTTCAGGCCCATTCGCAGTCGTCTCCTTCTCTCCCCTACTTCTCTCCCTATCTTCATCACGAATCTCGATATTTATAATCCAACTTAGATGTTGATTCTTACAGCACACGTGTCAATAGCCCATCACTGTGGGAGTCTTGTAATTGGAGGATGGGTGTGCTTTTTCTTTTCTTTTTTAGTTTATTTTTCATATTTCATATGTGTAAAACTTCTTACTTGCTATAAAAGATCTTGCAAAATCTAAGGAAATATTATTTTATTGATAAATTAACAACCTATTAATCTGCTTATATTATAGTAGAGTTATAAATAGAGTTGAAAATCACTTTGAACACGGTAAGATAATAATGTTAAATAAGATTAAATATATTTTTATATTTGATAAAATATAAAGTTTGATTTGAATTTGTTAAGTAAAATTCGTTAAGTGTAAAATATCAAACTACTCGAGCTCGATTCGTGTTCGGCTCAATTAAAGCTCGTTCAAACTTGACTCTATTAATAATCAAATCAATGTCTAACAAAATATTAAAAACTTGATAAAATTTCAAATAATTTTGAACAATGGTACAATTGACTCGACTCTTTTATATCCCTAATCATAAAATATATTAAATTGTATAATATAACAACATCTTAATTTTATTGTTTAATAAAAAGGTAAAATATTGCATGTGCTCCTTAATTTTCATATAATCATTTATGCAAAAATAAAATAATTTTAATATTACATATGAGAACAGTAATATATGGTAATAGTGGCCATCTTATTTATATTAAATAAGATACTATACTTTTGGTGTTATATTTTTCTTTTGTAAAATGACAGTTAGTAATTAATATGTATGGTATGGTAAATTTCTCATACGAGATTATTAAGTCTTAATTAATAATTTAAATATTTAATTGTTTAGGATTGATTATTTATATTTAAATATATTCTATTTTATTAATTCTTTTATATTTATTTTGTTTCTTCTCTTTATAAATATTTTATATTATATAGTTTCATAATTTACACACTCGTATAATTCTTTTGTGTAATTTAACTTAATGTTATATCTATCATAACTAAAAATATATATGTTGTTATAGTTGAAAAAATTATTTTTAATGAGTTAATTGTTTTCTAATTCAAAATTAGTATTATCAGAAAATTTAATTTTATTACCATTTTTTAACATCCCGTAAAAATTATGGGAGTTGTATTCTAGTTTATATATTAAATGCACACACCATTATTAGATTTACTAAATTCATTTATCATTGTCAATAAATAGAGGATGATATACATTATTTAGAGATCTTGTTTCCCAAAAGTACCACTTAAACCAATAATAGTACTTCATAATTTTTTGTTGCAATTTAATAAATCAATATCAAAACTTTTTAAATATAAGAAGAACATCTAAATATTAGATTCAATTAGATTTAAATTACTCAAAAAAGAGTACAAGTGCTTTCAATAAAAATGTGCTAGTATGTAATTTTACGAGAATATTATTTATATTGTCAATAGAAACATCTAGTATATAAATGATTTTTTTTATAATTATTATCTTATTATTGTATCGAAAATATTAATTTGGTATACAAGCCCTGAGTTAGGATTAGAGACAATTTTTTTTATTAAATAAATTATTAAATTATTGAGTATTTGATTAAAAGAATAGTTACTGCAGTGTTCTGTCACTTTTAATAATTGTTATCTTTTCTTAGAAAGAATTATAAAAATATGAAAAGTTCTGAATAAATTATAAATATATATATATATATATATATATATATTGTGTGTATGCGAGAGAAATTTTTTGGTATGAATATTAAGATAAAATGTATAATTTAATTCCACTATTTCATAATTTGTACAATTCTAGCACTTAAATATTAGTTGATTAAATAACAACTTTAAAAAAAAATTACAATACTTAATTAATATTTCGGTCCAGTTAACCCGACATGTTCCACGTGGACGCCACATTCTTATAGATACCTTTATGATATAAAAATTGATCCCGAACTTTTATATTTTTACAATTTTATTTCATTCATTCAAAATTTGCCATTAAATTATGAATAAAAAAATCTCAAAGTGATATAAAATATTGACTTTTTGTTAAACAATATATGATAAATTGGCTAAGTTTAAAAATTATTTAAGAATGCTTTTACCATTATAAACTAAAACTATATTTTACTTATTTTTAATTTTTAATATGGTCTTATACCATTTTCCTAGTTTTTGTTTGAATATTTCTTATATTTTTATTTCAATTTTTCTTTTTTTATTTATAAATATTCCTAAATCTATATACAAACGGGCTGTTTCTATAGTTGTTATTATCATTTTTTTCGCTTATTTTTCTTTCAACAAATGAAAAGGTGGATATTTAGAAAATGTTGTTATATTGCTAACTAATAAGTATTAATTTTAATATATTTATATTTCCAGGATTTTCAGAAAATTTTGTTATATTTGATTTTGTAATATTAGAAGATATGAAACGTTGATATTAACTTATCAATTTGCACAATAGTCTATTCATATATGTAACACATCTCATATCTAAATAATATGCTCGATATAATACTGATATAATATCGATATGTATCGATATATTGAACTGATTCCTAGATTTTTCGGCTATATCTATCTATTAAACTGAATGTTCGTATATGTAACATATCTCATATTTAAATACTATGCACCATAGAATACCGATATGTACCGGTCTATTGAACTGATTCCGATATTTTTTAGCAATACCTAATTATCTATTAAACTGAATTTTTATTATAAATAGTGTATCATTTTATGTCGTTTATATGGTGCACTCTCACTATTCATATGCTTTTTTCACCTTACTTTATTGATTTGTAATGTCGATTATTTTCAACTTTGTGAAAGATCTTCGTCCGAAGAGGAAGGACTGGACTCTTAGACTCCATTTGATTTGCGCTTATGATATACCCACATTTGCGGACAAAAATCAAATGTTTAGTTTTGAGTGTGTTTTTAAGGATGAATATGTATCATTAAAAAATAAAATTCATAATAAACATCATAAAATTGGTAGCATGACATATGCAGTACTTAACATGTTTAATTTCATTATTTTTGCAGGGTGATACTATTCGTGGTCAAGTAAGAAGTTCACACATTAATAACTTAAAAAAACTATTATTTGAGGGGAAATTATATATTGTTTTTAATATCATGGTGTCAACGGACGAATTTTTGTTCAAAACAGCAAGCCATGAATATAAGTTAAATTTTTATGGCAAAACAAAGATTCACAAATTTAGGGACTCATTGTTTTCTATTTAGAGCTTCAACTTCAAATCATTCAATTGCATATCTGGTCTAGAGAAGAAAGATGAAACTATTTTGTTTGCTACTCTATTTTTTATTTATTATAGTTTTAATTATTTATAATTTTTCTATATTCTATTTGAATCAGATATATTATTTTTTTTGTTGATTTATCAGATGTGATAGGTCGAGTTTATGGGATGCGCCACATAATCCATGCCGACAAAGGATGGCCCAAAGAGGCTCATGGAGATAACTCTTAAAGATCATATATATTTTAAATTTTTTAGATTATATAATATAATATATAATATATTAATTTTTTCAATAAATTTAGATGTAAGATTCAAAATTATTGTTAATATTGGTATATTTTTTATTGTGTTGAAGGAATAATAAACTAATATGACCTTATGAGATAAGTTTATTGAGAAATTGATGTTTTATCTGAGTTTATTATGGTATCTAATAATAAAGTGATTTTTTCTATATTTTTTATTTTCATTTTTTGTGCCAAATTTTCTTTCCATAAATTTAAAGACGAATTTTAAGAAAATGTTCTTATATTGCTAACCAATAAACATTTATTTTAACTTTGGTTTATATTTTTATTGTTAATATAGGTCATGTTACTGATTTTATCAAAATTAATAAAAAAAATTCATATATTTTCATAATTACTTTATTTTAACAAATCAATTATGAATTTGTGGCAAATTATATGCTATATATAATAACAAAAAAATGTTCACATTGATATACCAGATTTGTTTTCAATTTTCTTGATTTCAAAAGAAAATACTATATATTTAGTAATTTGATGATTGTATTTTATGAATAAAATAAGTTAATGTTCAAATAAATTTTATATATAAGATTTATATTCTTATTATAATCATGATGCGTATATAAATTATTGAACAATTATATATGTATATATATATATTTTAAATATTAATTTTATGTATGATAAAATTTAATAATATTATACTATAATAATATATTCGTGAATCGCAATAGAAAACATAGTAGTTTTAAAATAAAACATACAAATAAAAACTTTAAAAAATTACAAGACATTTTTATCTACTTTTTATTTGAATAATTCTTTTATTTGTCTTTTTAATTTTTTTTTTTTAAATATTGCTTTCTATTTTAAAGAATTTATTGTCATTCATTATTTATAAAATTATTATTTTGATTATGATTATAAATTATTTATTTATTTGAATGTTTATCATTTTGTATTTCACAAAATTTTCAATATTTTAAACAACTTTTGAATTGTTTTTTCTATTGTTTCCATATTTTAATTATATTCTTGATTAAAATAATATCAACATGTGAATGAAGCAGATATAATTGTAAAAATGTGAAAATTGGTATGGAATTGTGATATTATAATGGTGCCTATGACGACATGGAATCCATTTGGAATTCCATCAGGCAAAGTCGGACAAATTTAACGATGATATTAATGGAGGATTAAATGTAATTTTTTTTTTATTATAAAAATCGTGAAACTTAAAAATAATTGTATATTTTGTCAAATATAATATGTGAAAGGTTAAAGTAGCCAGAGTTTCACATGGAATTGTAAGTTTTACACCAGAAAAATGTTGAACTGTAATGCAAACAAAGAAGTATTTATATAGAAAATATACTTAGATTAAATGATATATTTAGCTTAATTAAATGAGAATTCACAATTAGTTGATAGGTTTTTGGTCATTTGCAACCCAGAGGTTTTTGGTCATTTGCAACCCAGAGGCAGATCGATTCGACTAAATTTTATGCTCTTAATTATTTGAAATTTGACAACTAATTAAGAGATTTTAGATCACACATAATTTTGTTTTGATATTTCAATAATTTAAATATGCATTTATTCCAAAAATCTTGGAAATTGAAAATAAGTTGACGCGTCGCATTTGGTTTATCTTTTTGTATATTAAACTGGCATAGAACTCGTAAAATCCACAGGTGAAAAAAAATTGTAACAAAAAAAAATCTTTTATTCTATAATAATCGAATTAATAAAATATTAATTTATTAGCAACAATATCTTTATTTATATCATCATATAATTTTTAGTTATAATAAGATATAACATTGATTTAAATTACCAAAAAAATTGTAAGTGGGTGGATTATGAGTTATTTATAATGAAAAGAAACCAAATGAATGTTAGAGGATTAAAAAAATAAAAAATATATTTAAATATGAATAATATAACCTTAACAATTACATATTTTTTGTTAGTTTGAATATAATAATTTTTTTATTATTTATATTAATTTAACCATTAATTAAATCGTAATAAATTACATGTATATATATATATATTAAATAATCATCAATCTTACAAATAAATACATAGTAATTTATTTAATATAAATTATTAAATGATCTGAATTTGAAGCGGATATGAAATTAATGATTTGGACCATAAATATATGACATGAGTTGGACAGTGCGTATAAATATATTCATTACTTGTAAGAAGAAAAAGTAATGAAACAGGCAGGCAGGCAAGGTTCCATAATTTATTTATTTACTGAAGGGGGCAAGAATTCAGACTCTGTCTCCACCAATTTATTATCCTCCTCCTCATTTCCTTTTCTTTTCAACCAAAATTCTCCCAGTTTTCCTCTTTATCCCACTTCCTTTTTAAGAACTAAGTTAATCATAGACGCACAAAACTGCTAAATCATCTGCAGATCTAAATAAATATATTACTTCATATCAATGGGTCCATCTGATTCGAATAATTAACTAAAATAGTTGCTATTGTATTTGATTAAATTGGTTATTTGATCCAATTATAGGATAATTGCCCAATGTGGCAATTGATTACATAAAATCAAATTTGTCAAATGGTGATAAAGATAATGGTATCAGACTCTGGAATATATATATATACATAATAATCATCAATTAATAGTTAAATTTATATATATATAATAATCATCAATATATATACATAATTGATGTATATATAATAATCATCAATTTATGTATATATCAGACTCTGGAATATATTTATTTAATTTATATATACATAATAATCATCAATTTATATATATATATGTTGTGTGTGGGTGTGTGTGTTAGCTTCTATATGGAATTCGTTTTGAAAATAATAGGATAATCTGACTCTAATTAGAAATATATTATTATATATGTTTATTATTTTCAAAAGGAGGTTATGAATCTCTACCATCTATTCGACCATCAAAAGGTGACATTCTCATTTATCTTTTCCTTTTACTTTTTCATCCTTCAAGTCTACATATGTCATAAATATAAATTAAATATATACGGTTATATATTTTATTAAATTTAGGGTTAATCTGACCTTCAATTTTTGAGCACGCTTCAATTTGTGGATCATATCAAGTTTTTTCGAATTTAACATGATATCAAAGCAGGTTTCATGCTTGAGCTGGATGGTCCATTGATTTGATGGAACATGAGAGTAACTATTTATATTAACAATTAAAAATGAATGACTCATATGTGAGGGGACACGATGAAATATTGAATTCATATGTGGGTTGTCCCACATTGAAAAATTAAAAGAATGAATATTGGTTTATATACCTAGTGAGTCGATTTTATTACTAATTGATTTTAGAATGTAACTTCACTAGGATGAAGTTAGTCTCACATTTGCTCTTGATAAGCGATTGGAACATTTTATGTTTTCTTCTCTCTTTTCTTTCTTTTTATATTTTTTATTTTTATATTATTGGAAGTTAGATCAATTTTGTCAAATTCGATAAGATGTCAAGACATTTATATATATATATATATATAATGTCTTTTTGTTATCTAATGTTTTAGTTAATATAATTCCATAAGATGTCAAGACACTTATATATATAAGTCTTTTTGTTTATCTAATGTTTTAGTTAATATAATAAAGTTTCTAATTAACAATCTGGAATGGAGTATCTGATATTTTAATTAAACTTTCAGCTATCCCAAAAGAGAGCGGACATGGAGAAATAAACAGCATAGATACTTTCAATCGATTTGGGTTTCTCGACATTGATCAAGTAACATTTATTGTCTTCTCTCATTTCATATAAAATTATAGCATCAAGTCGTTGTAGTATAGTGGTGAGTATTCCCGCCTGTCACGCGGGTGACCCGGGTTCGATCCCCGGCAACGGCGCGATTATTTTTTGTTTTTTCTCCTTGGACTTCTTTCTCTTTTATATTTCTGACGCGATGTCTCTTGAACGTTTTCACCTTTTCTATTACTTCTTGTTGACGATTAAAGTATTTTTATTAAATAAATAGAAGATCATGGTTTAACCAGAAAATATTAAACTAAACTCAACTTTTTTTTTTCCGATAAAATTTGAAGAGTTAATGGTATTTTACTTTGTTTGATAACAATATATCTCTTGTGTGATGCATGAATTAATTAATTCAAACTCATTGATGATCGATTACAAATATTAAATATAAACAATAAAAAAATAATTAATTATTGTTTGATATTCAAACTCATTGATGGTCGATCACAAATAGCTCAATTAATTAAAAACTATTTAAACCAACACAACTTATAAAAAAATATTAATATACAATAATAAATAAAATAAATTGAATACTATAATAGAATACATTTTATCTTCTTTCAAATAATTCAATATATATTTTTATTTAAATAATTAATTGAGTAATTTTATATTTTACAACATAAGTTCATTACAATTAGCCAACTTCATTATTTAATAAATTCAACAAAAATATTCAAATTTAGGTTTATATAGAATCACACTTGTGATTTAGTATGTACGTGCACTGACCAATGTTTCAGTAAAAATACAAACAGAACTTCTATAAAATGATTAATTTTGAAATTAGGTCAATTATTAATTAAAAAAATATTTATAATCAATAAATCAATAATTTATTATGAGGTGAATACATACAGTTCTATTAAATCAACTAAGTTTATTAACTATAATTATTAAGTTAAGAGTGATACAATATTCTTACATCACATGAATCATCTTTTGTTGAACTTTTTTTTTTTTTTTTTTTTTGAGATATTGAAGGGATTTTCCAAGAAAATACTGACTTTTAAGAATTC
Source organism: Caryopteris x clandonensis (assembly GCA_028749325.2). Classification (NCBI taxonomy): domain Eukaryota; kingdom Viridiplantae; phylum Streptophyta; class Magnoliopsida; order Lamiales; family Lamiaceae; genus Caryopteris; species Caryopteris x clandonensis. The sequence goes on from JAPYKT020000001.1 coordinate 23,657,972, forward strand.
AATTCAGGATGCAATACAAAAGAAAAACATCTTTCAACCTCCTTGCCTTAGTTCTAATATCATAATATGCAAAGTTTGCTTACATGTTTTTTATGATTATTTCGTATCGTATCTTTATGGGATGGATCCAACCTCACAACTCTTTGAACAAAAAAAGAAAGAACACATAATACGACCATTGTTAGATTTCTAACGAGCATGATTGTTGGATTTCTAACGAGCATGACGAAACATTGAAGACGAGAGTGTGAAAGAGATGGAAAATAGATTACTTAAAACATATATAAGATTATGTGAATCATTTTACTCTTGTCCATTTTATCAAGTGTGGTGTTGGTGTAACCACTTACATCTTATTTGTTTATCAGATGTGCTTGGTAAATAATTCTATAATGGAATGGATAATGTGAATTATCAAATTGTCAATCACAGTGAGAACAGTAACAAATTATTGGTGCTTGGTTTAATCCAACTTCAGTAATGATAATTAATAAAAGTTTTCATTATACCCTTATCAATTAAGTATTTCATTAAAAAAAATTAAAATATTACATATGGATATTAAAATGTATAATAAATTTATTGTTTATTTTTTAAATGAATATTGTAGGATATGAATGACAAAAATCCAATATGATATTATGAAAGTCCGTTTATTATAATTCATATATAATATTTTATATATTAAAATTATAATACTATTGTCTCTCATATATTAGATATATAATATATTAAAGAATATATAAAGTTGGTATGAAGTGTGTTAGTTAACAGATAAGGGGAAATGGGAATTCAAAGGGAGAAATCATTTCGTTCATTAACTTATACCAAGTAATATAAATCTGGGTTAACCTTCCTAAAATCATACAAATAAATATTGCATTAGTTGGATATGTGAGGCCCAAAATGAGGCCCAAGGGCGAGAGCCCATTTCAATGCTCCCCAGACCAAATCAAACTAAACCCTAGAACCTAACAACCAACTGAAGAAACCCTAATAAACCCATCTTTCGTTTATTCCATTTCACTCTCGCTGCACGCACTTCACACACTCGGCCGTCGATTCCACATCTGTACGACCTTCACTGCTTTCATACAATTTTCCTCCAACCTTATGCACACCCACACACAGTTTTGAAGTTTCTGATTGATTCATTTATTAGCTTGCAGGCAGGCAGGAAAACAGAGAGAGAAGATGAGCAAAGGCGCGGCAGCTGCGGGGCCGAAAGGCGGGAAGAAGAAGGGTGTTACCTTCACAATCGATTGCTCGAAGCCGGTGGAGGACAAAATCATGGAAATCGCTTCTCTGGAGAAGTTTTTACAGGAGAGAATCAAGGTTGGAGGCAAAGCCGGTGCTCTTGGTGATTCTGTAACTGTCACCCGAGACAAAAACAAGATCACTGTTACTGCCGATTCTGCTTTCTCGAAGAGGTAATTTAATTTGGAACTTTTTCTAAGAGCTTGTGGATTTGTAGTCTCATTGTATATTTAATGTGTAATTCTGTTCGAATTGTGTGTGCTTGATGATTTCTTGCAATTTTAAATTTCCCGTAATTTGATAATGTGGAATGTTGGAGTTTAGTCGCGTTTTTTTGAGAATTCATAATGTTCGTAGGGACTTTGAGTTCTTCTCTTTTGGAAGTCTTGATACTGTTCTTGTTGTGATTTTCCAAGCCTCTTGTATTCCATTGTTTTGGTACCAGGATTTTGTTAGGGAAGCTGAAAGGGAAAACTGAATATCTATATTACCAAAATATGCACCTTTTGAAAAAGCTTTGGAAATATGAACATGTTAATTTGGAACAAGCGTATTGCATTATTTTGTTTTTTAACATTTCACCCCGTTCCATTTACAATTAAAAAAACCAAAGAAATTAGATTCCATCTGGGTCTCATCACATAGAAGAGTCCATAGAATGAAAAAAAACTAATGGAGTTTGATGAGATATTTGGGTATTATTGATTCTTGGAACTCCCCCATCTTTTTTATTCCTTCTGAATGTGAAATTGTAGCGTTGACAGTCTTCATTTGTCTCTGTATAATATAAAAGTTGCACTTCGCTTTACTGTTTCTATGCTAAATGAAAATTTTGAGCTGTGTACCAGTTCCTAGGTTTATGTGCAGCCTAGGTGGTGTTCAACTGGGTCTATTAGAACAAGGCCTCCTGCTGCACATAAATTGTTAGGAGAAATGTTGTCAGTTTAGGGTTTAGGACATCACAATGATTATGTTTGTTAGAAGGACATTGTAGTTATGTTTTTAGTTAAGGATCAGGTCTAGTTTCGGCTTTTAGTTGAATTTTTTTTATTTTAATCTGCTGCAATCTGGACTATTGTTTATGCTGTCCATTTTTGTGTGCTGATTATCGTTACATGCAGGTATCTCAAGTACTTGACAAAGAAGTACTTGAAGAAGCACAATGTGAGAGATTGGCTTCGGGTGATTGCTTCCAACAAGGAGCGAAATGTGTATGAATTGCGCTATTTCAACATTGCTGAGCAAGAGGGAGAGGAAGAAGACTAAATATACTGCATATTTGTTTCATGTTCCTTTTCATCTTGGCAGAAGCACTTTCTTGGATCAATTTATGTTGTTTGTTCTATGGAATTCCTCAGACTTCCTACTTTATATGAGTTTGAATTTTGGTGAATGTGTTTTTACATTGCTTCAAATTCTGCAAAATTAATACAGTAGAGCAATATTCCTTTCATTGCACAGCACATGTGACTCCATATTTGATTTTCTCTTGCTTGGACTTGTTTTTTTCTATGATTATTTGGATGCTAGGTACTCTTGTTAATAAATCTAACTGATCACTTGACCTTTTTTGTGGAATTCCCATTTATATTTCAATCTATTTTATAAGTACAGTTATATTAATCGATTCTTTTGTCTATTGGATTGGACTTAAATAGAAGAATCTGAGCGATATATTTGAAATTTATAATATCAAAATTGTTGTTGAGGTTGTTAATATGAGTTTACAACTGCTATATCTGTTTTCAGCCAATTTAAACTGATATGAAGAGTTCAGTGTTCTTAATGATTCTTCGATAAAAACTTTTGTAAAACTGGGCTGACGTCTTGTCGGATAATACACACACACACACACACACACACACATATATATATATATATTATAAAACATGTTTTTATTGATTATTTTAAAACTAATTTCAAAGTATCTCTAGTGGATTTATAATTTACTTTCGGCACCATACAAATTCTTTCATCTATCATATACTTGATTCAAATGCTAACATAAATAATTCATAGAATTATGGTATTTGATGGATAAAATTATGAATTGGATGATTTCATCATGCTTCAAATTATCTCATATTATAATAAATGGTATCATATAATATTTTCTTCTTGTATAATGGATTTCTGTAAATATTTTTAGTTAACTCAATAATGAACAACAATTTAAAGATGATAGATATATCTTTATTTTATGTTGTAATTTTTTTATTTTTTATTTTTAAATATTTCTAAGATTGTCTCAGGCCAGTTCACATGAGAATTAGAACTGATTCATATAAACCAATTCTGGTGAGTCATACTCAAACTACTTCATATTATAAAAAGGCTTAGGGCAAGGCAATTAAATTGATACTGTAAAATGTAATACAAACTTTATAAAATATCTTTGACCAATTCAATAAATGAGTACGTAGAAGACAACGCAAACTTTGATCTTGCAACCAAACTATTTGATTGATGTCTTTACTAATTAAAGAACATCCGTGGTTCCAATGGATTGTGGATATGACTCCAATGATCCACCCATTTCATGTGTTATATACTTCAAACTATTTCATTTTCTACTATTTGTTACCAATATAAAAACCTATTTATATAATATATACTTTCGTAAGTATGTTTACCCATATAATTGCTTACATAATAATAGAAAGGCTTAGTAAGATAAAAATTGTTTGGGATTTAATTTTTTTTTTATGAGTAAAAATAAAATCTTATGACTAAAAATAAAGTAATTAACATCTATCATGGGTTGTACAGAACGAGTTGTAGACTTGAATCACTTCATAGTTTTATACAAACTTTAAGCTATTCTATCTTTCAATTTATTCGATTAACCTTCGCCTCATCGAATACAATTCAATTTGTTTGATTAGCTTAAGCTGAACACCTGATAAATTAGTTCGTGAACTAAAATCAAACAATAAAATTTTATTTTTTTAAAGCATATTTTTATCAATTGAATATTCAAATAAACATCTAGAACGTCAAAAAAAGCAATCAATAAAAAGTTTCTTGTTATGATCAACCAATCCTGCTCCACCTAAACTCTCTGTTGGACGGCTAGGGTGCAAAGATGATGGGAGTTGGTTTGTCATTTGCATGGCGTGTTTAAAAAATAAAAGGGGTGTATGTGGTATGTTAAGAAAGGGAAAAAAGTACAAATTAATCATGAATTAGTACCTTAGGTGTAAAATGGACCATGAATTATTTTTTGTACAAATATAACCTTTAACTTTAAAAATAGATCAAATAAACTCCTAAACTTCTTGTTTTTAAATTAATAGGCTATTTCAATAAATTAAAATAACAAAATAAATTAAAAAAATTTAGATAAAATAAAATAAATAAATATTTAAAAATAAAGTTATAAAATGTAAGTTATTTAATACATAAAAAAATATCAAAAGACTTAAATGATTTAAATATAATAAAAATAAAATATCTAAAAATCATAACAAATCTTCACATCTCAAACCCTTTTTTATATTTAAATTATTATTATTTATTGATTTATTTAAGTATATTTATGATTTAATTTCCTGATTTTTAGATTTATTTAATATTTTAAAAATTTGTTTAGTTAATTTAATAATTAAGAGAGTCCTATTTGACGTATATTTAAATTTCAGAGGTTTATTTAACCTATTTTAAAAGTTCAGGGGCTTATTTGATTTATTTTAAAAATTAAAAATTCTATTTATACAAAAAATAATTTAGAGTTCAATTTAAACATGAGGTATTAATTTAGGGGCTAATTTATACCTTTTCCCAGTTGAGTTTTTCTTTTCCATTCTTTTTTGGCAGTTCATATATTTTCCCTCAATGTAATTAGCTCTTTTTTTGAATTTTTTTAAAATTTATAATTGATTTAAAAACCAAAAAAATAATATAATAATAAAAAATAATTTGAGGGGTTTTGTCAATTAGCAAGCCAAATCCTTGTCTTATTCTCAACTTATTGATCTGAGTGTATCTAGTTTGAAAAACGCTGCCCTACTTTTACTTGTTGGACAATATATCCATCAATATCTTTTGGATGATACTATATGAATTGATTGTTTTCTTTTTTATGATTTGATTGGAATTTACTTTTTGTCTACGTAATGAATTAATTACATCGATATGTTTGTTTTGGGATGGATATGTTCAAATAAAAAATGAACCTATTTTATATATATGTCTGTATATTTCATTCATATGTCAACCATCACTTTTTATTCTACCTACTTTATTTTAAATATATTTTTTATTATTTATTTAAATATAAACTTTTTTAAAATATTAATTCGAATGACACATACACGCAGATTAATATTAAATATATCCTATGTGCATGAATTTATGGAGCAGAACAAATATATTGTTGGCATGAAGATTAGTGTATCAAGTGTTAATTATTATCCATAATTAAGATATTATATGTGATTATTTAAAAAAGACATTTTTTAGTGGAGGGAGTAACAAACACCAAAGAGCGAGATTCATGCGATTATATTTTTGTTAATCTCCATTTGAATCGAAAAAAAAAAAACAGATTTCAGATATTAAAATATGGATTTTCCGAATAAAATATAAGGTTAGCACATGATTTCCCTCTTTCGGAAAGGATGTGTGTGTAGGGATTCATCCGAGTCCATGCAAGTTTTACCTCTCTAACTCCATATCCCACATAAATACGCATATTCATAATCTGGATTTCCCCCAAATACTTCTCTCCGCCGCCTACTGCACCCTACTCCTCCTCGGATGTGCGACGATTCTCAGATCTACTCACCGCCAAATCTCCGGCCGTCTCTGTCCGGCGGTGAGTTTTTCTTCTTCTGTCCTCCTTCTTCTGTCTGTTTTCTTATCATCTGTTTGAAATTACGCCAGCAATTATGGATGCTACTGCGCGTTTCCACCATCATATAAGTTTGCATATCTTGAATTCCAATCCGTGATTGCATTGGCTATCTTGTTTGGGTTTTGGCTTTTGGAATGGTTGGCGTTGGTTGCGTATGAATGGGAGGAGCCAAACAAAATGAATACGCTACTTGTTTTGATGGTGGGGCCTTACTTAATGAATGCCTTGCATCTATGATTGCTTGTTAGGTTGCAGCCAATCTGGCGGCATTTTTTTTTTCTGTAGGACTTAACAAGAACATTTAAAGTTTTGATTCTAGCTTACTAGAAATATATAAATCCTAAAATCAGATCATTAACGAGAATAAATATTATAAAGCAGTGAAAATTTCCGAAAGTTCATCAGTCTCCACCAGAAGAGAACTTGTTGGCACAAGTTACAATTCTGTCTTTGACATCCAAGTACAAATGAAAAATATATATTCATCCACTCTCATATTTAATAATACTCTGTATGCCCTTTTATAACTCGAAACAAGTATTTCATGACTCTGTTTTAATTAATATAGTTCAATATAAATAACTTAATTGACGCTGCACTTTTCAAGAATAAAAGGCTAAAACATTAAAATATTAGATTCATACGAATCGAGTCAAGCATATAAGATTTGGTTATATATATGTATATAGTAGTGGAGAATCAGAGTGCTGATAGAATTTGTTTTGGTTTTTTGTCGAACAACATAGTATTTGTCGTGTCTGGGTACTGGTCTACGAGTTTAAATGTGTTCTCTTTCTGATATCTCTGTAATTTCATTTAGCATACTTGGAGAATTGATCTCCTTATAGATAACATCTCGTGCCCACCCCATCTCTGTTTCCAAGTGTTTTCTTAAATCTGAGCAAGCATTAGCCAAAAATATACTTTGTCTATGTTGTATTTATAATAAACTATTCACTTCATGGTTTTGCAAGATGATTCCATATTGAATTCGATTTGAACTATATTGATTTTCTGTGTTTTTATCATGGCTTTTTCTTCACTGACTTCTTAAAATATGTAACAGGTACACTAGTTGTTCGTGGGGAACATTTTATGTCATGATTGAGCTGTGAAACCTGAACGCCTTTATTTTAGATGGCCTCGCTCAATAATAACAGGTCCAACAGCACACATGGAGGTTCCAATAACTTGGGACATGAGAAATGCCAATTTTATTTTCTTTTCCATTCAGAGACTATGCTTGGCAATGGTTTCCGGGGCTTCTTATATTTTGTGGCCCTTGCCTACTGTTTCATTGGACTATCTGCTATTACTGATCGTTTTTTCCGGTCCATGGAAAATGTGGTGAAGCATTCTCGACCTGTGGAGGAGATAGATCCTAGTACTAATGCTAAAGTTGTTCGGTACGAAAAGGTTTGGAATTATGCAATAGCTGACATTGCTTTGCTGGCGTTTGGGACTAGCTTTCCCCAGATTTCTTTGGCAACTATTGATGCAATAAGGAATCTCGGAAACTTGTATGCTGGAGGTTTGTCCCTCTTATGCATCATATGTATTTAAGCTTTTTGCATCATTTCTAATACCATCATAATATCATTTACTGATTTGCTCCACTGCACCTTGTGTTTTTTCTTCATGCCCTCTGTATAGATTTTGAATGGAAACTGTCCTGTGAAAGCTAGATTCCTTTTTTTTACAGAATTGAGTTCTATTTGCTAAGATATCTTTTAGGTCCCTCTTGGGAGACACCTATATTCACTCATCTGCTGTACATTTAGTCAGCCATTGCTTTAAGTCTAAATTGAGTTTTTACACTACCAAGTTACCAATTCTTTGCCATGGAAGTGCACCAGAAATTTTTAGTTTCCTTATGATTAAGTTGTAGATTCTTGGACAGACTTGTGCCCAGCTATTGTGGCTTTCTTTATCTACTGAGATTTTGCATTTGCTTCTGGAGATGGAAAGCTGATTTAGCCTATGTCACCAACTTTTCACTTAAGATGTTGATGGAGCATTACCTTGATCCTCACCATATCATTTTATTTTGGAAAACTTTTGTTTTATATTTGTATTGGTTCCAACCAAAAGGAAGATGTAAGCAAAAGAACATCATTTATAAGTGGTCAAAGAGATTAACGCGGCTCAAATCATAAACTGTTGGTTATGAATAACAGAGATAAATTCTCACAAATAAAATTAAGGCATGAATTAAACAAAGCCTCGTTGATTTATCAGCATTGCTTCACTCTTACATCTCTTTTTTTTTTTTTTTTTGTTTACTTGTATAACAACCTGGAAGTTGCCTTATTGTTATCAGAATATTGGATTTTACTTGGACCATTAGATATTGAGTATTATTTCCATGAACAGGTTTAGGTCCAGGAACTCTTGTTGGTTCTGCTGCTTTTGATCTATTTCCTATCCATGCGGTTTGCGTTGTCGTTCCTAAAGCTGGAGAACTAAAAAAGATATCAGATATCGGAGTTTGGCTTGTGGAGCTCGTTTGGTCTTTCTGGGCATACATCTGGTTATACATAATATTAAAGGTCACACTTTTTTTCATTGAAATAATTTTACTATCAGATTTGAAATTTCGAAGAAGAAGCTTATCTGATAATTCCACGAGAATCTCAGACAGCCTCTCTTGTTTGTGGCCATGAATTCTCACTCATTTTCGTGATATTTTTATACTTCTTATCATATGACATAAATTTGGATCTTTGCTAGTAAGATAAACAACATATTCCTTATGCAAGCTTTTTGTTAAAAGGATAACTTCAACTCTGCAGGTATGGACCCCAAATGTCATTACTCTCTGGGAAGCTTTATTGACAGTATTGCAATACGGTCTGCTGCTTATACATGCCTATGCTCAAGATAAGCGTTGGCCATATGTGTCTTTGCCCATGTACGTTTATAAACTTCATATTTCTTTCTCCATTTGCAAAATTAAATAGCCTAGAGCTTGTATATTATCTGAAGAGAATGAATGTATGACTTTGTACTTATGGCATCACTTTTGTTGATTAGGACAAGAGATGAGAGGCCGGAAGACTGGGTGCCAGCAGAAGCTCCTCCATACAGGAAAGGAAATAAGATTCCTGATAAATACTCTGAACTACATGAAGTTGATGAAGACAGAAACAGGAATATTGTTGACATTTTCTCCATCCACTCTAGTAACACAGGTAATCCTTCTGATGGAACTTCATTTTCTGATTATCATTTTGTTCTATTATTTTTCTCTCCTTTTCCTTTTTTCTGTTTTCTACTTTCGTATTTTTGGGAGTTTAAATGGTGCTTCTTTTACTCGGAGACTTAATGATGGAAAAAATATGACTCACCTTGGCCCTTGAGTTATATCAAGTTTTTGTCCAAGCCCATCTTATATGCTTTGCTATCATCTTACTCATGGTATGGAAGCTTAAAATAATGATGTTGGTGTCCAGTACTGAATAGACAATGTTGCTCGCATGCATTAAAGTAAATTTCTGTAACTGAAAAGGGAGTTGGGCATCACCACTTCAAAACCACTGCCTAAGCAGGACGCTTTATACTTGTTCCTAATGTGCAATGCAGGAATTAGGGAAATAATATTGCCTAATTCGTGCATGCAAATCTATTTTATGCTTCTATGGGATATAATGAGAAGAGAAGGTTTTCTATATATGGGTGCATGTAGTGATGTTTGAGGAGATCAGAGAAGGGGCTCTCATAAGTAGATCATCTTTGTTATCATGACCAAACTGTTAGTGATAACAAGGCCACAAAGGTAACAGTGGATGCATAAGGGATATCTGATGCAACTATGAAACTGGATTCATACTACCAATTACCAAAGGAAGTCTATGAAATTCACTCTGGTTTAAAAAAAAGCTGAAAAGACTAATAAAAGACAGAACTTAGCATAATGAAACCGGGGGGGGGGGGGGTGAATTAGTGAACTAAGAAAGATTTCATAAGTGATCTAATCACTGAGACTAGTTTTTTGCACTTCCTACATTGGGAAATACATTATGGCATTTATTTGTTGAGTTCATTAAATCTAAAACTGCAGGCTATGTATATGAAAACTTACCTGATACTGACGTTGCTGAATCCTCAGAGAAATCTCCTGATGATATGATTCCGGAGAAGGATGATCTGCCCTCCATTTGGAAGCAACAGTTTGTTGATGCCATCACGGTATTCTTTTGTCTTACGTCGCCTCCATTTTTTCTCTTTTATGTGATTTCAAATCATTTTCTTTTTCCTGAAGTATTTCTTTAATGTATTCCTTGAACAGTTGGAGAGTGCAGAATCAAGAAAATCAAACAATTCCTGCCTCCGTCTCACAAAGGCTTTTTGGAAGTTGCTTCTTGCACCTTGGAGATTACTATTCGCTTTTGTACCCCCTTATCAGATTGCTCATGGATGGATTGCTTTCATTTTTTCCTTAGCTTTCATCAGTGGAATAGCGTACATTGTTACAAAGATCACTGATCTAATAAGCTGTGTTACAGGTTATCTCTCTCTCTCTGGAGTCCTGTCTCATATGTTAGCTACTAACTTAATTTGTAATGTGAATATGCAGGTATTAATGCTTATGTCATAGCACTGACAGCTTTGGCCGCGGGAACATCATGGCCTGATTTAGTGGCAAGCAAGATTGCAGCAGAGCGGCAGATAACAGCTGACTCTGCCATTGCCAATATCACTTGCAGGTTCCTTTCATAACTCATATTTCACTTAGAGGCCATAACCGCACACTCAGATTGCATTTATCTTTCAAAACCATGCAGCAATTCAGTGAATATATACATTGGGATTGGCGTGCCATGGCTGATAGACACGGTATACAACTACTTTGCATACAAAGAACCATTGAGGATAGAGAACGCAGGAGGCCTCAGCTTCTCCTTGCTCATCTTCTTTGCCACATCTGTAGGCTGTATTGCAGTTTTGGTATTCAGGCGTCTTACTTTGGGGGCCGAGCTCGGCGGGCCGAGGCATTGGGCTTGGATCACTAGTGTTTATTTGATTATATTATGGTTTATTTTTGTTACATTGTCATCTTTACGAGTCTCCGGCGTTATGTAAGTAGTTCAATTCTCCCTTACTGGGCTGAAATGTAGTTCAGGCTACGAGGTTTAGAGTACTAAATATAAAATATAATTATACCTTGCCATTCAATGCATGCCCCCCCCCCCCCCTCCAAACCCAAATTTACTGTATTTTTGTTTTTTGGGGGCACTTTATCTTGGGCTGCATAATTTGTACACGAGTTGTGGCTGATAGAATTCTGTGAAGAGATTCTTTTATATGGGCCGGTGTGATTTTCTGGAGGGCGGTTCTTCTGCTCACTTCTTGAAGTTTCCTCCCCAATTAATATGACGTTTTAGAGGTACAACACGGTTAAAAGAAAAATGGATGTCAATCAAATAAAGGAAGCAATTAAAATGAATGTTATATTTTTTGGCCTTTTTCTATCCACACCACCATTTCCTCTTTTCACACCACATTTACTAAATACACCACAAAAAATTACATTTAAAATTTCAAAATTACTAACCACACCACAAAAATACCTATAATACCCTTAACACTTAAAAAAAATTAAAAAAAAAAAAACAGCAAACCCTACCTCACTCACTCCTGCGAACCCTGCGCGCCGAACCCCCTTTCCCCACACCCGCGCCGAACTTCTCCTAAGCCAACCCCACTGTCGCCGAACTGCTCCCCACCATCCTGAACTACTCGAGAACCTTCCACCGTCGAAGATCATGGACGCCGAACGCGAAACTCCAGGTAATCTGTCGCAATATGTTCCATGAAAATTTCAATTAACTTCGCGAATTCGAAATCCGTTCGGCGCTGATTGGCCGAACAGCCTGCGAGGCGTTCGGTCAGTGTTGGCCGAACATCCTGCGAGGCGTTCGGCCAGTGTTGGCCGAACATCCTGCGAGGCGTTCGGCCAGTGTTGGCCGAACAACCTGCGAGCCTGTATTATTTTATTTTTAACATTTGTATATTAATATTTTAATTTTCTTATGTTATAGTTTATGAAAGAAGAAGAAAACGGCCTACAACATCACATAGACGATTAAGAGCTGCACAGCAAGAGGCGGGTCCTTCTGAGGTTCCGGAAGAACAAGAGGAATATGCCGAAATGCCTCAAGAACAAGAGAGGCAAGCCAAGCAGAATGAGATCCTAATGGGCCCATTTCCTGGCTGTCCTTATGATCCATCATTATTGCGAAGCTTCAGAACACATGTAGCTGCCGACGTTTGGAATGGCAATGAGAGAGGCGTTTTAAAATGCCTTTGTCACACTTCGAAGCTTCTAAGATGGGTGTATTCGGAGGATGAGACGACCCGAGTTTGGAGGTCGTATGTGAAACGGTCCGAGCTTCACAAATTGAGCAAAATATCATATAGAGCTCCCAACAGAAACTTGATTTCTGCATTAGTCGAACGTTGGCAGCCGGAGACCAACACTTTTCATTTACTATTTGGTGAGATGACGATCACATTAGATGATGTGTCGTGTTTACTAGGTCTTTCAGTGGTGGGGCAGCCAGTGAATGTGGAAGACGATCCTTCAGAATTCTCGCCTGCACTGATTCATCGATTGTTGGGAGTATCAGTTGAGGATGCCATATTGGCACTTAATGACAAGAGAGGGCAATCAGTGAAGCTAGAGTGGCTTCGTAGCACATTTTTGGACACCTGTCAGATTTCTCAGAGACCAGTTGCAGAAAAGGCAGCTCGAGCATATATATTATATATTCTTGGGTGTACGATATTTTCCGACAAAACTGGTACTCGGATCGCAGCTGGCTATCTGAAGCTACTAGAAGACACAAGTGTGGTCCGGGAATATGCATGGGGTGCTGCTGCCCTTGTCTATCTTTACAGGCAGTTAGGATCTGCATCAAGAGCGGGAGTAAAGCAAATTGCTGGATATCTTACATTATTGGAGGTACGTCATTCTTTGAAAATTATTTATTTTTACGTTATGTTACAATTTTTAATATGTTGTACCATTATATTTGTATAGATTTAGGCATGGAATTAAGAACACTTTCCGACGAGCCCACGACCTCAATTCAATGTTGAGTACGATCCCAGATTTCCACTAGCTATGAGATGGTCACAGCATGGACAAGGTGGAGCCAACACTTTGGGCTTGCAGGCGTGTAGGGAGTGGTTGGATTCACTTCAACCTCACGAAGTAAGTGTCTTTTTAATTTTTTTTTTCACAAATATATGTATCTTTCAAATATATAACTTGAACAATTCAATACGTAGGTAAACTGGGCTTCCAGAGGTGACGTTTTATCATGGGTGCATAAGGGCTCTGGACATTGTCGAACCATACCACCCCGATCGTGTGTTGAGGCAGTTTGGCCATGTCCAACATATACCGTTGCCTCCATTGGATCCAGACTATGCAAGAAGAGGAAAAAATCCTGGTCAGTATGTACTTGCATGGGGGGTGCTCGGATCCATGTTTCTGTCCTGGGACAGCCATGTTTTATCCATGCAACGACGAGGGAGACTTGGTCAGCCAATATGGGAGACTGTACCAGAGTATATAGATTGGTACCGTACATTTTCCCATCCACTGGTCCAAAACCCCGATCGTACATCTGCAGCACGTCATTTTCCGATTGATGCGAACCCTAGTCAATTGTGGGCTCGAAATGTTGATGCCCGGAACATTCTTGACCCACTAGTTCGCATGTGGACAACTCAGGATCCGCAGTTATCACTTGATTACGTGATGCCTAGAGTTGAGCAAGCTGCAAGAGTACTCCACGGTCTCACGTTGGATGATGGGAATGAATCCGATGAGTAGTGATTATAATATATATGTATGACATTTTTGTTTTCTAGATTTGAATGTTAAACATTATTCAGTGTCCAATATTTTGTTAAATTATCAATTTAATGTTTGCTCAATATTCAGTTGTGCCTTGAATAAACAAAATTGTTTGGCCATTAAAAAAAACAGAACGTACAAAAAAACAGCACGACAAGTGCTATGTTGTTGAAAAAACAGAACGTACAAAAAAAACATAAAAAATGAATGGTCAGGTCGTTCGGCCAGTGTTGGCCGAACATAACACAACACGTTCGGCCACCATTGGCCGAACACATCACACTGTGTTCGGCTAGGACAGGTCGAACGGTGAAAAAAACAGAGTGGTGAAAAAAACAGAACGTACAAGAAAACATAAAAAATGAATGGTCAGGTCGTTCGGCCAGTGTTGGCCGAACATAACACAATACGTTCGGCCACCACTGGCCGAACACTTCACACTTTGTTCGGCTAGGACAGGCCGAACATATTTCATTGCGTTCGGCCAACACTGGCCGAACGCCTCAGAATTTATTTTTTAATTTTGAAGGTTATATTGGTAATTTTACTAATGTCCATTTTTATAAAAAAAGTGAATGTGGTGTGAAGAGTAATTTGGGTGGTGTGGATAGCACTTCCCTATTTTTTTTACTATAAAAAGTAATACTTTTCTACATAAAAATACTATGATTATTTGTCTAATTACAGAAAAAATTAGTAAAAAGCATGCACACAATATATGTTGAATCAGTACATTTTATGATATATTATTATTATAAATTATGATTCAACTTAATAAATTCATGGCAAAAGAAAATTTTTATGTGCACAACATACGTCGATTTTATGATCTTTATTATTTTAAATTATAATTTAACCCATTAAATTCATGCATCTGGGTATATAAGTTTTGATGAAATAAGAATATTGAATCACATCATACTTTTTTTACTGAAGGGCCAAACGCCCCCAAACACACAACTCAATATAGGACTTGAGGAGGTATGCAGCATCGGTGATTATTCACCATATGTTCCTATTTTAACTGAAATTCGTAACGATACCAAATCTTGGATAAGATACAGCACCTGTGTTTTGGTCTGAAAATTGTAGGGTTCTAAGTAGCATTTCACTAATTGGAGCTGTTTCGAGCAAGGACGAGGAAATCAAGATTTGCCGGAACTACATTAAACTCATTCAGTTAGCAAACCCGTGCTGGTGGACAAGCCATAACAGTTGGGCAATTGAATCCAAATCCAAGTTCGGTATCATTATGAAACTTTTCCTGCGCTTTCCGCAAGCTGCATCTGCTTCATTTGTGCGCCCGATGCCATGGCTGTTTCACGTTTCTAGAAAAAGGAAAACTGGGGTTTACAATTGCAAATTCGAGAAGGAAGAAGATGACCATCATTTCCAAGCTTCTATGGAGCGCGCTTCTCTACGTTTCCGGGAGACCCTTCGTCCAGGCATACCCCCCCCCCCACCCCCGGCTGTGTGTGTAACTTCATACTGAAGTTGTCTTGTCTTGAATAACTTACTTTCAGGCATTTCTTCAAACGACCGCATATGAATTGCTGGAGCCCTTGTTTCTGTTGGATGTTATATATTAACAAGTTATACAATTCATAATAACAATTTTATGCCATTTTCGTGTCATAAGCCGGAAGTTGATAGATCGACCTCGATGAGGAATAATATTTTTTTTAAGTAAATTATAATCACTCATTACACCTTTCGTTCTTTCAAGTCACTGCATTATTTTCAAAGCTCTTTCTGAAATTTGGATGAGTTAATGGTGACTATACCTGCATAATAGTTCGTTCTTAATGTTTTCAGCTTAAAACTTATGAACTGAAGCTTTTATTGGAATGGAGTGAGTAGTAAAATATGGAAGTTTTTGCTTCAATTTGTTAAGGACTGTTAGTAATTACATTGTGAAGAATAGCGTTTGATGCCTATTTTATTTGGGCAGATCCACTATTCACAGACCCATACATCAGATGCCTTGTAACATCTGATATTGAAATGGATGTGGATCAGGATTCGCACAAACACTGCCTTGCAACCAAGTTTATCGATGAAAAACTGCTCAGTACAATACAAGAAACTGATGGGCTTAGGCAGGTATAGCACTGATGCTCGTGAAAGGCCAACTTGGTCTATTTCAAGTTTTAGAATTCATTTGGATGGTTTGTCTTCTTACTTGTTGCAGGTTGTTTTGTTGACAGATGGCTTGGATACTCGACCGTATAGGCTTAATTGGCCGGTGTCAACAATTCTATTCGATATATCTCCAGACAGAATATTCAGAAGATCAATTCAGAAGCTTGAAGGTCTGTATTGTACCACTATCATGTA
The DNA here is from genome assembly GCA_028749325.2 of Caryopteris x clandonensis. Taxonomy (NCBI): domain Eukaryota; kingdom Viridiplantae; phylum Streptophyta; class Magnoliopsida; order Lamiales; family Lamiaceae; genus Caryopteris; species Caryopteris x clandonensis. The sequence goes on from JAPYKT020000001.1 coordinate 23,674,288, forward strand.
GACCATATTCTGGGAAACTCAGAAGGATGTTTGTGTTACTTAGTATCTGTAAAGTATTTTCTTTCAAAGGTTTAAGGAAAATATGATGTTGGTAATGCTTCTTCCGGGCTAGTGAGTTGACTGAGTTGGTGAAATCTTGAACCTCATATAGTCATTTGTGGAATTGATAAAAGTTTCCCACTGAAACTGTGCTACTTGATTCAAGCACATGGCACATGCTCTCTCTCTCGACTCTCTATGCAACTTGGTCCAAGCACATGGAACATGTCCACCCCCTCCCCCCTCTTTCTGTTGTGTTTAAGACATTGCATATTTTTAGTATTTTTGTACCAAAGCTTATTTTTCAGTTTCATATTGTGATGAGACTGCAATGTAACTTATCGTAATGGTATTTTTGCTGGGAAACAATTAGATGTTGGTGCTAAGATTCCAAGACGGAGCTTGTTCTTTCATGTGCCATCTGAAAACTCCAATATGCAACAAGTTCTACAGAGTAAAGGATTTAATGGCGCCAGACCTAGTGTATGGGTTATCCAGGTAATTAAATTATGTTCTTGATATATTGAACTTACTCTACTGGAACTTGGTGGCCCTTTTCTCCTCCCTTTCAGAAAGTTGCATGGTGTCTAGTCACGGTCATATTGTATTTTCTCCGACTTCTGATAAATCTATATTGATTGCTTGCCTCCATGTTGCTAGTAATACCACGATTTTTTGGTTTTATATTTTCAAAATGATTCCTGTAGGAGATCTTTTTCCGTCCAGAAAATTGTTTGTTCTCTTCATAAAAGAATAGGGTGTATAGTATGACTTGTCCGATATATTGAATTGTATGGGTTTTCCCCGATATCTCCTCAGATCGAGATATCCTCTATTTTGCTCAAGAAAGAAAAAAAGAATAATAAGAAATTTGGAGTAGGGAGTGCCAATTAGATGCTCTATATCCACTATTTCGCCCAAGAAAGAAAAAAAGAATAATAAGAAATTTGGAGTATGGAGTGCAAGTAGATGCACTCTATGGGGAATCATCATATTATCAATTAGAATAAATTATAGTTGGTTGTACTTGGACGAAAAAATCCATGTATCGTGGCTCTGATAACTCTTACATGTTCTCTTTGAAAAGTTCTATGAGGTGGTGATCTCTGTTAGCAATCTTGCAGGGGTTTCCAATAATGACTTTAGCTAACTTCAAAGCTATTCTAGACGTTGTAAGTAGTTTAGCCATGGAGGGATGCCTCTTCTTTGGAGAACTGCCTAGTTCGCTGGTCGAAACTGAAATTGGCAACAAGGTTAGCAACATTTTCTTAAAGTTGTAAGAGAAATGACCTTTGTTTAGATTTTGATCCCCCTTAATTGAAACAAAATAAAGATTGTGTGTTTGTTTTTGATTTAGCTCACAAGAATGCAATGGATGGACAAGCTTTTCATGTGCCACGGTCTACGTGTGAAGATCATCGAGTATGACGAAGTTACAAGAAACCTCGGGAAAGTATCATCCAATGGCCACAAAAATATTCTTTTTGTGGCTGAGCAGCTGCAGTTTTCTGATGATCAGGTGAACAACATTTTCTCTGCAAAAATCAATTATTTTGGGAAAGGTTATTCTATTCCATCTCCGTTTTAGTTGTTGGATCACGGTTCTGTGTGTTTTAAAAATCTCACCTAAAATCCTACTGGTGATGACTAGGAGAATTATGGGATTTATAAAATACAAATGATGGTAATTCAATGGTTGCGGAGGGTGGAATACAGATTTCAGATTTGGAATAGGAAGTCTCATTTGCATTATGCTCATTCCTTGAGAAATCAAGAAATTAGTGATTAATAAGTTGTATTTAGAAATAGGAAAATAAATCTACAAACAAACAATAGTTTAACATGTAATAAGATTTTTGTACATAAAAAAAAGAAAGACGTAAAGAAAATTTTTGGCCACAAATAAGGTTTGTTAGGTGGTGAGAAGTGAAAATCCTTTCAATGCCTTGAAATTGGCTTAAGGGCATCCAAACTTGCAAGCCTTAAGTCTTGAACTCAGAAATTATATTTTATTTCCTTACTTTCCCTTCCTCCACTCTTTTTCCTGAACAAATAAACTATTGTCTATCCAGCCATCTTATACGTAACCATAAATATACTGCATTTCTTCTACATGTTGACCATCAGCAGTACAGGATTCTGTTTTGAATGCCACCAGGTGAAACTGTAGTACACTTATTTATATACCCAAGATTTGTGGGATACTCAGTATTATTGAAATGATATTCTCCTTTTATTCGCGGTGCAAGAAGAGGTAATAAAGAAGAATCAAACAAAATGATTTCCAAGAACTGCTTATTTAGTAGACAAGCTTGGGAGAAAAATTATTTTCAAGGATCATTGGGGCAAAATCGGGAATGAGTTGTTGGAGGAGTTTTAGAGAATGAAAAGGGCATCTCACTAGATAACAAACTTTGATAAAAATGTCTCCATGATCTTGGAAATAATTCTTCTGTAAAACTCATTTATAAAGCAAGCAGTGTTTGAGAATTCTCTTGTTGATCCTCCTTTGATTCCTCTTCCTGTATAATAGAATAAGTGAAAGTGTATGCATTGCTTACATCCACAAATCTTGCGACAGACAAATAGGATAACGTGTTTACTAGACTAGAAATTGTATCTTTTTACCATGAAATATTAAAAATTATATTTGAGTAGAATGTTTTTATGCTTATGCTCGATAATGTCCGAGCAGGCGAGCACAGATCTGATAATACTGATGATTTGAAATAAATCTTCGACCATCGACATTGTTTGTGGGTAAGAAGTTAACTAGATTTTTCAGGTCTTTACGTCATGTACATTGACTGATATTTTTTTGCAATATTTCCACGCAGGCACCATTTCTGAGTTCTTACATTTTTCAATATAAGAATCCTTGATAAGAATTCTAGAATTTTGTTAGATTATTCTAGAAATGAGCATAACAATTCTATTACCTCGAATGCCATTCTTGTTCGTATAATAGCACTTTCAGTTTCTGTTTTTCTTGGTCGAAATAAGAATTTGAACACATGATGCAGATGGAACTATGGAGGAGAGAGTATCAGAGGATAGAAGAAGAAGGTGATGAAGAAGGGTTTGAAGAGCTCTGATGGGACACCAAATCTGATCAATTTGAAATCTTTTGAATTGGGCCTTGAATGTAATTCAAACTTAATGGGCCTTCTAGTGGATAATGAAACCTACATTTGTGTACAAGGATAAACCAACAACTTATGTCCAATTATTATTGTTAAGTAGAGATGTCGATAAGCTTCAGTCCAGGGCCTTGAAAATAAAGGTCCAGATCCTAAAGGGTTAGAGTCGGGCTGGTCTTGTAAGGTTTTTCTATTTCTTTTGTTTTTCCTTCTTTTTTGTTTTTCATATAAGAATTATAGTTCAATATTTTTAAATTTTTATCATACGATGAATAATTGAAGTACTTGTGTAAGAATTTTAACTCAATATTCTTGAACTTTATTCTACGATGAATAATTTTAATACTCTTAATTACAAGCATCCGGAATCAGTAATTAATATGAAACAAGTTCCATTTCTTAATGTTGGGCTGACCCTAGTTCTAGTAGATTCTGAAGTCACTTATATGAGTGTTTGTAAGTATGTGTGATGAAAAACATCAATAACATCTATGTGGTGTAAGTGCAGAGAAGATCTTGACATTTATGGACATAGATAATAGATACAAGCTATATGAAAACCATAAGACATTGAGACAATATAATTAAGACTTTTTATCTTCCATAATTTAGTATTTTTATTATATAGATTTGACTGTTTATACTAACTAAGGTAATCAAATTTTATCAAATTAAAGATTGTATTTGACTTTGATTTTCTTTTTATAACACACGCGTTTAAATAAAACTTTAAGAACAGTCAATTATATAGAGAAAGAGAGACACGAAGAGACAAAGTCCTCACACAATACAAAAGTGTACTTTGGTGGTCGCAATGAAAAATTTATTGAACTTAGTAAAGTTTTTTTATTAAATAATGCTTCATTTTGCATGCTCATCGTGTCTAACCCCACAATAACATAAAAATAGATAACTCGTGAGATATCTATTTCTAGTCATACATTTCAAAAAACAGACAATAATCTTCATCGCAATACTCAATGCACAAATCCAACCCTTATCAGAAATTAATGTGGTTATTTTAATTAATACTTGTTATTCTTTTTCTAATTCCAAAATCTGTGATTTAATCCAGCCAGCTCAAATCCTCCTGAACCACAATCAACAAGTGGTAAGATTATCAGAAGCCACAACAATAAAATCTTGAGAAGAAGTGATTGTTAATAAACCCTATCTGCTTCATGTTTGTGTTTCCTTTCTGGTCTGGGGACATTACAAGAATGGACCATAATTCCGGCCACAAACAGCAAGGTGTCTTTTGGAAGTCTCACAAAGCCAACTGCAAAAGGGTTTCATTTTCTTGAGATACAGACAGTCCTTTCAATTTTTGAATCACCAATTAATAAAAAATCTTCAATTCAAACAAATATTTATAAGGGTTTTATTTCACTACATATCCATATCACTCGCCCCTTCAGCCCCTCGTGCAGCCCTCATCTGATGATTTTCTGGAAGAAAATTAGGATTTTTTTTAATTAAGCCACATGTAATCATTTTAGTTATTACGATTTAGAGCAATGTTTGGCTGAAATGATAACTTATATATAATATATTTCAGAACTTATAATATATGTTTGTCATAGAAATAGAATATTATTTATAAATCTCAACGAACTCCCACAATTTCAATAATCCTAATTAGTTGTAACAGTTTCTTTGGGAGGAAGTCTTAACTATTAAGTTGTGATTACCTATACTTATTTTTGATTTTATCATCTAATTAAATTATTATTTCAGTATTCTAGTTTATCTTAGTAATTTAACTGTTTACTAAATTATTACAAAACAATTTTAACAGTTTTTTAACATCATAATTATATATTTTATAAATCACACCATATTCAATTTCCATAAAAATATAAAATTTGCACCGTCCAAAAAATTCACGACCAAATTTAGCAGATACCCCTTCAACCATAGACAAACATACTCAAGAAATATGATTAGTTCGTTCAATGTAACATCTTAAAAAAAATAAAATAAAAGAAAAACTAAAGTTCAATTTTTTTAATTAATTATTTTATTAAAGTATTACAGTAGCCTAGAATGGATAATTACTAACACGGTGCCGGTTACCACAATTTAAAAAAGAGAATTAATTAAATTATTTATTTGGAGGATGGTGATATTAATTATTGAATTATTGGATCGTCAATCACCGCTAACTTTTTTTTAGGTCAGATTTCAGTTGTGAAATAATCAAACCATCTTCTTAGACCACATTAAAATACTCCTTTCATTTAAAAAAAATTAAATCTTATTTTAATAATTAAAACATATTTTTTTCACAAATAAATTTATAGTTTTTATAAAAAAAATTGAACATTTATTAATTTGATATAAATAAAGTTGAACCAATCAGAAGCTGTCATCTATAATCTCTTCTTTTTACTGAAAATTGCTAAACAAAAATTCAAATTAATGAATTAATTTTTCTATATAAAAATAATTATTTTATTATATTCATTTGTAGATTTCTATTAGGTGAGAGCCTGCGAAGACAGAGTGGGGAAGCCACATCGAAGAGGCATAGATGGTGGTCGCGTTGGACTTTGACTGGGCCGGACCGAAAGTGGCCCAATCAGTAGCTTTCAACAGATGTCATGTGATGGGCGGTCGCGAATCGTCCGCCGCCAATCATTCTGAAGACACGCGGGCCCATCCTACTTCACACACAGCCGCCCGATTGGCGCCACGTAGCACCCCTACTGGAAAGTTCTTTAATAATGCTGGCATTTACGAGGAAAACCGCGGTTTGGCCCATGGTCATTACGTAGAAAACCACAATCTTTTAACGCTTTTCCTGGGATCCAACTAAGAACTCTTTTTGAAGGATATTACCTCTAACTTATATGCAATGCTTTTAGGCCGGACATTAAGCCGAAATCATTAATTGGATTATTAAATTATTAGTTCAACTAGTTAACTTATTTATGAAAATCTAAAATGAGGTAATAAAACTAACAATTTTCAGATTCACATAATTACGATCTTGAAAGGATAAGATTAACGCTTCCATAAAATATAATATAAAATTACCTAAATCACTTATACTTTTTTAAGTGATCTAAACTACATATTACATATTAATATACAAATGCTTTATTTATTTATTTTGAGTGAAAGAGAAGCAGCCTCACGAAGCAACTGTCGAAATTCCATTTGACCTGGTGTCAGTCTGTCGGTGCACTGAACCCCCGGGCTTCTCTATAAATATAAGCGGTCTGTTTTCCCATGGTTAGTAGAGCTGATCAAAGGGATAGAGAGAAAGAGTGAGTGAGGAGAGAGAGAGAGAGCCGCTGTAGAAGATTTTTCATAAGTTTTCTGCAGCTGCTTTCCAAACTTCTCCAGAGCTGACAAGATTCTCGACTGAGATTGAAGAAAATGGCTCGCTCTTTCTCCAATGTTAAAGCTGTCTCCGCTTTTATTACCAGAAAAACCTCAGATGCCGCCAGGTATTAAATGTTTACAACCTCTTCTTTGTTTTGCTCCTACGTTGTCTCCCCACGACATTTACAATGAAGAATACTTGATTTTCTTTTCTTTGCTGAGCTTTTGAATGGTAAATTAATTGTCTGGATTAATGTAATTTGCGTTTGCAAATACAGGAGGGGATATGCAGTGGCATCGCAGGGCGGCGCATCATCCACCGTCAGAAGCGGGAGCCCGAATGTCATGTTGAAAAAAGGATCCGAGGAGCCTGCTAAGATATCATGGGTGCCCGACCCGGTTACCGGATACTATCGGCCCGAGAATCACGCCCAGGAAATCGACGCTGCTGAGCTGCGTGCGATGCTCATCAAGAATAAAACTGGACGAAACTAGATCCTACCCGATCGAGAACTCCGGGCTCCGGTCTTCGTCCGCTGCACGGCCGAGGAATTTGTAGCTCTGAAGTGACCATTATTTGTTGTACCGCCGCCTTATTGCACTATTTTTCTGTTGTGGGGCATTAAGTTTCGTTCAAATGTTATTTTGTCCGAAATATATTAAGAGAATTTTATTATTACATTTCGTTTCTGTGTATGGATTTTGATAATTTTCATAATATTTGTTGCAAGATTCCACCAATTGGGGCAAATTTTGAATTTTATATTTATATTACAATAAAACATTAAATTTAAAACATACAATTGTGTATATGTTAATTATTTGAATACAATTGTTTATATGTTAATTATGTGAGATGTACTTGATTTTTTATTGCGTGTTTTTAAAATAACCATTAAATTTATTTTGAACACTATATTAATTTTTAGATATAATATAAATAAATAAGTATTTTCATTTAAAAATTAAAAATATACATAAATTTTAATTTTTAATAAATAAAAACTAATACCCACAAACTAATTAAAACATACCCAAAAAACTAATACCCTTATTAAAAACTAAAATTTGAAGTATTTGTATTGATTCAACTTTATATAAAAAATAATATAATAAATTTTATTTTAAAAATATTTGATTATTATTATTTATTTTTTTAAATAATAAAATTATTTTATTTAAAAGTTTAAACTAATTCTTTTAATAAATAACTATATTGTAAATTATGCATTTCAACAATTAAAAATTTTACTTCTACATAATAAAGCAAGTATATGAAGAAAATCTACTTTACAGCGGATTTATGTTCACTGCTAAACAATTGCCTATTTCTATTGCGTAAACTCGTATGTATTCCTAATATTGCGTGTGATAATAATTATTACTTTCACGAACAAGAGTTTTAGTTTTTAAAATTAATGTTTTTGGATATTTTTAATTAATTAGATAAAGGTATTTATTTTTAGTCATAAATTATTATTTATATACGTAATTTTCTTTTATTTGTTAAAGTTTTAATTTATCTGTAAAATTATGATCTTCACTTTTAAAATTCTCATTTGGAAAAAAAGAATCAAATTATTTTTTTGGTACAGTACATTTGAGTCTATAATGTATTTCAATGCTAACAAAATCCAGAAATCAGAATTATAAAACGTAAGAAAGACAATTACCGGTGACCAAGTCGAAAACGTAGTTGACCTGAGGCTACAGAATTATTATCCACTTTCTCATCTCTCTAAAATATTCCAACTTTTTTTTTTTTTTTTTTTTTTGTGGTTTTATTTCTTTGTTTGTATTTATCCAGAGAACAATTTAGGTGGAGATTTTGGCTTTCAAGATTAATTAAAGCATAATTTTAGTTCCAATTTCCAAATCATTAATAAGAATAATAATAATAAAAAAAATCTACTGATTATTCTCTAGAGTTTTTATTGTCTGCTGTTATCCCCTCAAAGACGCAAGATTTATTAAGTTTTGAAGGCAGCAGATGAAAGTTAGATCCCAAAAGAAAAAAGAAAAATCAAGAACATAAAATCACGTATTTATTAAAGTACTCACAAGTTGTCTCCTTGACTAAACTATTGCAATAGATTTAATATGTATGCCTTATCTTCTCTCTTACAAAAAAGAAAAAAGAAACAAAATATAAATATCATCGTAAGAATAAAAGAAATGGACAGGACATCCCTCCCATGTGGCTTCTATTTCTTTAACATTGTATCCTCTCATTCCTAGTTCGGACGCTGTCATTAATGGGGTTACGTGCTACTCTGCCTGCAAAGACCCCCTTTAAATATCTTTCGAGTTTTACGAAGAGTCAGTTTGGCCGTCCAGATTCGAAAAAAGAAAAACACTCCGCCGCCAACCGGCTTGTATCAGGAACAGACACGTGCCCTGTTTAACGTCACATAGCACCAACTACTTCCCTAATTAACTAACACCCCGCCGAACACCTGGCATTCACCTGGTAAACCGGTGCTCACTGGACAATTTGCATTGAAGGTTAAATGGGATAATTTTGGAGACAGCTCTAACCAAATTGAGACCGAATTATAGTTCGAACATAATTAGTCATATTAGGAACTTATCTTCAATTCTATTATATTTTGAATGATGAGTTAGATACTTAAATTATATATTTAAATTTAATATTTTAAGTATAATGTACATAATATTGAATTTTTTTAATTTTAAATTGCATGATAAAAAATATTATTTATAATTTTTATACCACTGCGATAAATTTAAAATTTTGAAACATTTAAATGATGTGTATTAGATGGAACTATATAATACTCTAAATAAAAAAATAGATTTTAAAATGTATTTAGATAATTCTAATGTACGGTGCATCGAAATAATACTATTTAAATTAAGTTTCAATATTATATTTAAACTTTAAATTGAGTTGATTATTTTTTTCGTGAACAAATCTATCACTATATAAAAGTTAAACTGTGAAAGAAAATAAATTTCAATTTTTTTTCCGTCCAGTAAAATTTTTTAAATTATGTTTGTCAGAAATTTAATTACAATAATTGTTTACTTAATACTCCATTCATCCTACAAAGATAGTCATATTTTATTTTTCATGTATATTAAGACAACATCTTTAATGAACTTGAAAAAATATATTTAACCCATCAAATTACTTTTATACCCTTATTTATTTACTACAAAAGACATAACTAACCATACAAAAAAATGGTGCTTAAAAAATTCCACCTCCAAAATTCCAATAAATATTAAAAAAGGTATTTTAGATAAATTAATCTTCATAATGTTTATAACTTGAAACATTATTTTAATTATAAATAAATAAATAAGATAGAAAGTTCAAGTCCAAATATAATTAAAAGGAGCCAATAATCCCCCTTTCTCCATTTAATTACACAACTTTGGCATTAGCACATGGGCCAATTTCTCATTTCTTTCCGGTATGCAACTCACACCCCAAGTTTTAATTGTTGTTGCATAATGATCCTAAGCTCCAAATATCTCTTATAAATGATGTTCTAATTTTATTTATATTTGCTATGTGTTTATTTATATTCTTATTATTATGATTTTTAACATAATATATATTTAAAGAATTAAAATAAAAAATAAAATATCTTTTAAAATAAATACCGGGTCGGCATTTATCTACAGTAAATTATAGGATATGAATCGATCACGTTTTGTTAGATATTTACACTGTTACGTGTTTTCCCAACGACTTTGGCTTGGGTCTTGTCTTATGATATCCTGCTTCCTTTGACTCGGCCCGACTCAGCTCCTCCCACTTTCCATTTTCTTTTTCACTTTCCCACTTGCCAACTTGCCTTCTCTATAAATACAGGCGGCCTCGGGTAAGAAGTCCTCACAATTCACAAAGCAGAGAGAGAGAGACAGAGAAAGAGAGAGATTCATCTTTCAGCTGCTGTAGAAGATTTTCTGATCCCGAAAATTCTCTGCAGCTGCTTTTCGAATTTCTCGTAATTCCATTAATCCAGATAGAAGAAGATGGCTCGCTCTTTCTCCAACGCTAAGACCGTCTCTGCTTTCATCTCTCATGTTGTCACCAGGTATCAAATCTTTTACCACTTTATTGTTCTGCTCCTACGTGGATTCCCAGAAAAAGGAAAACAGATTATTTCCAGCATATTTCTTTTCTTAGATTTTAACTGTGTTTTAAACTTTGAGTTTACAGAATGTATGTGTGTGTGTGCATATTGATCTGACAACGGGTTTGGAAATACAGGAGGGGATATGCATCTGCAACACAAGGTGGTGTATCAAGCAGCCTCAGAAACGGGGCTCCGAATGTCATGCTGAAGAAAGGATCCGAAGAGCCCACCAAGATTTCATGGGGGCCCGACCCGGTCACTGGATACTACAGACCCGAGAACCTGGCCAAGGAAGTCGACGCCGCTGAGCTCCGGGCGCTGCTCGTCAAGAACAAAAAATAGACGACTATAGATCCCACCTGGTTACAACGTCGTCGCTTTGAACCTCGTTCGCCGCACCCCCAAGAAACACACACACCAACACACACTGCACTTTGATCTGGCGGAGGAGTTCAAAGCTAAAATATAGACGCCGCCCCTCCTCTGTTCTCTTTACTCTGTTCCAAGCTTTCAGTACTCATTTTGAATGGAATAAAAAGCAATTTCAAATCAATTTTTTGTTCACTGATTGGATTTGGTAATTTTCACCTTTGACGTGTGGTAAATTGGCGAATAATTAATACATAAATGTAATGGTTCTCTAAAATTAAATTTGTTAAAGATACTACTGAGTTCCAACCATGTATTAAAAAGTACTCATTAGGTGCCTCTTCCTCTTCATTTGATGATTAATTACAGACAGGCTCATTGAAAAATATTGTTCTTAGATTATGCATTTTTTTTAAATCAAAGAAATAACTTTTCCCTTATATTAATGAACTCAGATGATGACTATTCATTTAGGTAGTATGGGTTCGTGTGTGTGAAGTTGCGTAAGTTAAAAAGACATTAATAAAAAAAGATTAGGTTGCACGACATTGGGCATTAGAAATACTATTTTCCACTTCCTTGTCTCAAAATATTCTTTTAGTCTCTGTCTGTTCTTAACCTTTCACGACACTAACTTTTGAGGGGATCGACTCCAGCACACATAATTTTTTAATCTTTTAATGATTCAATTATACATTATGATGCATCCATTTAATTATTCAAAACCAGTTGTCTTTTACAAAGTTTTTATTGATTTAAATATACTGCATTAAATAAAGTGTCTTTTTTTAAAAAAAAAATTGCAATTATTTACCCAACATCCCATATGGGTTCTGTATCTGGATAATGTATGCTCTCCTTCCAAGTTCATCAAAATTGAAGTCAATTGACTTTCAATTTATTAAAATTAAAATACATACTCTTATTATAAGTTGAAAAGAAGATAGTATAACAAAATCAGCTATGAACACTGGGGAAACTTTGATGCCAATTATTTCTATGTAAGCAAGAAATTGAAAATAAATCTTCTACTTTTTTCTTTGTTAATTATTTTTTGGGAATTTTCATGAAAGTAACACATGATTATAAGAACTACATAGGAACATTTTTGTTTCTTTTTTTTTTTATTCATTTTCTTCCTTATATCTTTCTCTACAGAATTTACAAGAATGAAATGTAAATGAACAAAATTCTAATTTAGAAAATAAAAGCTACATGAAAGTAGACTCGAGAAGTCAACTATCTCTTGAAAGAAATGAATGGCCAGAAATTGTGTCCTACTCAAGTTAATCAACTTGCAGAAGATCACAAGTCAACTATTAAATAACAGAGGAGAAGCTGAATAGACAAGAAATCTGGCAGAAACTGTATTGAGTGAATTAAGATGAAAATTTTCATGGTAATAAACGAGCGTGTCCTAATACACCAAACCAAGAAACAGGCTATGTAATAAACGCTTACTGTTAGAGGAGCTAAAGGAATGACTAATCCAAGTCATCAGCTCACTCAGATAAAGTGGGTCCTACGGCTTGAGGAAGATCACCTCCCAACCCAACATCAAGAATGTACTGCAATGCAATGATCCAATGTCGAGCCCTTAGCTGCACCATGCTGACATCTTCTTTTATCCAACATCCCATATGGCTTCTGTATCTGGATAATCTATTCTATCCTTCAAAGTTTATTAAAAGTGAATTTAATAAACAAATATCTATTTATTTTTAAATATATTATATTCTTATAAATTGAAAAGAAAGATGGTTCGTATTTTAGATATTAACGCATGATTATAAAGAGCATATAGTATTACTTTAAAAAAAAAAATTATCTCCTATATTGTGTCATTTTATCTATAATTTACACACACGCTCTAACATGTCAACTAATTACACAACAATTCAGATATAACAGATACATAAATATTTGACAATAAAAGTCAGCTTAACTCTTGAAAGAAATGAATAGCCAGAAATATCTTCAAGAAATTGTCTTTTATGGTCAAGTATATTACCAGCGTGTCCTAATACTCTGATGGCGATGAGATTGCGTTGGAGTTTATGGAGCGCCGAGATCGTAAGATGAAGATAAAGTATTGAGTTCTATTTAATTCCTTGCTTATATTTATTTATTTCGAATTTAGTTTGTTGGACTTTATGTCTTAATAAGTTGTTTTGGGCTTGAGCCTGTGGGAATTGTATTTATATCTCGTCTCACTTTTGGAGAAGGGGTTTTTTGATATTTTGAATATTGAATTGGGAATTATCCCTATTGATGCCTAGTACACGTAGTGTCAAGGCGATCGCATTCATCACGTTCTAGTTATTGTTCTTGTTACCATCACGCTACATCAGTTGGTATCACGAGACTAGGTTCGATTGGACCATGCCTCCCCGTCATCAACCTTTAGCCGACAATGCCAACGAGATGGCTGCTATACAGCAGCGCATCGACACCTTGGCCCAAGCGGTCGACGCTATGCGTATCCAACAGGAAAATATCTTGGACGCTTTGAATGATCACCCGAGGGCACGTTTCCCTGCGCCTGATGCCAATCACCACCCTGTTCCGAGGCGCAGCGGCCCTGGTCGTGCACCCTTTGACCCCGTACCCTCTCTTCACGATTCAATGGATGAGGATACCCTTTCAATCCGAAATCCTTTCGTGCCGGCTGACATCGGTGATCGCCACATTCCCGAGCCCTCTCGCTGGGAGCAAGGTATTCGGATTGACGTCCCAGAATTTGCCGGTACTATGGATCCTGCGGACTTCTTGGACTGGATTTATTCGGTTGAAGAAATACTTGATTTCAAGAATGTACCCTATCCACGCCGTGTGGGTTTGGTGGCTACGCGTTTTTGCGGTAGGGCGGCGACGTGGTGGAATCAATTGAAGCGCACACGCCTCCATCTCGGAAAACCCAAAATCGAATCATGGAGTAAATTCAGAAAACATATGGAACGAGAGTTTCTGCCCTATAACTATAATCGTACCTTGTTTCTCCGATTGCAAGCACTGCGCCAAGGGAACCGTTCGGTGGACGAATATACGGAGGAATTCTATACCCTAACTTCCCGGATCAATTTACGCGAATCATCGGAGCACTTGGTGTCGCGTTATATTGGCGGTCTGCGTGTGAACTTTCAGGACACGCTTTCACTGTTTGCTCCGGCGGATGTGACGGAGGCGCATCAACGTGCGTTGTTGAACAAGAAGCAAGCTTTGCGTCGCCAATTTTCGGCGCCGACCCACGCGACGCCAGCGTACGCGGCGACCCCTGGTGTGCCGCCTTCTGTATCGCGACAACACCCTCCTCCTGCTCCGGCTGCACAGTCTTGTGGATGTGTACCAGCGGGTAGGTGTTTTGGCTGTGGGGAGAGTGGCCACAGATTATCCAATTGCCCCAAATTAGCGGCTCAACGTGGGCTTTTGGTGGATGAAGGAGATGATGACCCTTATACGGGCCCCCCTATTTTTGATGTTGATCCAGCCGAATTGATACCAGAGGAACACGTGGAGGGGGATATTGGACCTTTATTGGTCCTGAGGCGTGCCTTCCTGTCCCCACACGCGGATGACACCTCTGTTCAGAGGAATAATATTTTTGAGTCAACTTGTACTATCCTTGGCAAGGTGTGTAAATTCATAGTTGATTCAGGCGCCTGCGAGAATGTCATTTCGGTGGATACAGTGACGAAATTGGCTCTTACTGTGGAGGCCCATCCTAAACCATATACGCTCGCCTGGCTGCAGAAGGGTACTACAGTTACGGTAAACAAATGCGTTCTTGTGACTTTTTCTATTGGGTCCACTTATGTTGATAGTGTTTGGTGTGATGTGGTTCCGATGGATGCTTGTCATTTATTGTTGGGTCGCCCCTGGCAGTTTGATAGGGGTGTTATGCATGATGGACGTCTTAACACTTGCAATTTTTTATTTAAGGGGACTCGTATTATTTTGCATCCTAAGCCTCGTGTTGTTCCCTCTTCGGATGGTACTGTTATGTTGCTGGGTCACCGTGAATTTGAGAAGGAATTTTCTGAGTCTGGGTTTTTACTTCTGCTTTTGCATCATGATATTGATATTGTTCAGCCGCCCTCTGTCGTTGTGCCGTTGTTGACTGAGTTTGCAGATGTCTTTCCCACGGAGCTCCCTGATGGGTTGCCACTCCTTCGGGACATCCAACACCAGATTGATTTGCTCCCTGGGGCTTTGTTACCAAACCGTGCTCACTACCGTATAAGTCCTACTGAACACGAGGAACTCAGGAGACAGGTGGAGGATTTATTGAGCAGGGGTTATATTCGTCAGAGCCTTAGTCCTTGTGCGGTGCCCGCCCTTCTCATTCCCAAGAATGACGGCACTTGGAGGATGTGTGTTGATAGTCGTGCCATCAATAAAATCACCATTCGCTATCGCTTTCCTATTCCGCGTTTAGATGATTTGTTGGATCAGTTGTGTGGTGCTACGGTGTTCAGTAAGCTTGATCTTCGCAGTGGTTATCATCAGATACAGATTCGACCTGGAGATGAGTGGAAAACGGCTTTCAAGACCAGGGAGGGGTTATTTGAGTGGATGGTGATGCCTTTCGGGTTATCCAATGCCCCAAGCACATTCATGCGTGTTATGAATCAGGCCCTTCGTTCGTTGATTGGCACTTATGTTGTGGTCTACTTCGATGATATTCTCATGTTTAGCGTGTCTGTGGAGGCGCATCTCGAGCATTTACGGGTTGTCCTTCTTATCTTACGGGCTGAGAAATTTTTTGCTGCTCCGAAGAAGTGTGCTTTTCTGGTGGATACTGGCCTGTTTTTGGGGTACCGTATTTCCTCCCATGGTATTTCTGTTGATGATTCGAAGGTTCAGGCTATACGGTCTTGGCCCACACCTACTACACTCACCGAGGCGCGCAGTTTTCATGGTTTGGCTTCCTTTTACCGCCGTTTTATTCCTCATTTCAGCACGATCATGGCTCCAGTGACTGACTGTATGAAGGGGAAGTCCTTTGTGTGGACTAGTGATGTTGCTTCCGCGTTTGATCTGATTAAGGAGAAGTTATCTTCTGCACCGGTCCTTGTTCTTCCTAATTTTGATGTGCCTTTCGAGCTTTCCTTTGATGCTTCGAAGGTTGGTATTGGCGCTGTTTTAAGCCAGGAGGGTCGCCCAATCGCTTTTTTCAGTGAGAAACTGAATGGGGCTCAGAGTAGGTATTGTGCTTATGATGTAGAATTTTATGCGGTGGTACAGGCAGTGCGCTATTGGCGCCACTATTTATATCAGAGGGAATTTATCTTATTCACTGATCATGATGCTTTGAAGCATATTAATGCACAGGATTTGGTGTCTCCTCGTCATGCTTCTTGGGCTGCTTTTCTCCAACAATTCAATTTTGTGTTGAAGCATCGTTCTGGTGCGTCGAACAGAGTTGCTGATGCTCTTAGCCGACGTCATCTTTTGCTCACCGATATGCGCCTGCAGGTGGTTGGTTTTCATACCTTTCGTGATCTTTATGCTTCTGATCCATACTTTGGTCC
Source organism: Caryopteris x clandonensis (assembly GCA_028749325.2). Lineage (NCBI taxonomy): Eukaryota > Viridiplantae > Streptophyta > Magnoliopsida > Lamiales > Lamiaceae > Caryopteris > Caryopteris x clandonensis. The sequence continues at coordinate 23,690,809 of JAPYKT020000001.1, forward strand.
TATTTTGTCTCGTCTGGTTTCTGGAGTTCGTGATGATTTTATTTTGGTGGATGGTTTCCTCTTTAAGGGCTTGCTCCTTTGTGTGCCTCAATGTAGTTTGCGGCTTCGTTTGATTGAGGAGCTGCATGGGGCGGGTCACGTGGGTCGTGATCGTTCTATTGACTTGGTACGTCGTACTTACTTTTGGCCTTCTCTTCGTCGGGATGTGTCCCGTTTTGTTGCTCGGTGTCGCACGTGTCAAGTGTCCAAGGGGACTGCCACTAATGCCGGGTTGTATCGTTCTTTACCTGTTCCGTCTCAGCCATGGTCCGACATTAGTATGGATTTTGTGTTGGGTCTTCCCCGTACCCAGCGTGGGTGTGACTCGATTCTTGTGGTGGTTGACCGTTTTTCTAAAATGGTCCATTTTATTCCGTGTAAGCGTACTTCGGGCGCTGTACATGTGGCTCAGCTCTTTTTTCGAGATGTGTATCGCCTTCATGGATTGCCCATTTCTATTGTTTCCGACCGTGATACTCGTTTCTTGAGCCATTTTTGGCGTAGTTTGTGAGGTGTGGCAAATACCCGGCTCGACTTCAGCAGTGCTTATCATCCTCAAACCGATGGGCAGACGGAGGTTGTGAATAGATCCCTTGGTAACTTATTGCGTTGTTTGGTGGGTTCGCACTTTAAGTCTTGGGATATGAAGCTGAGTCAGGCGGAGTTTGCTCATAACTCCGCCAAAAACCGCAGTACGGGTTATGCCCCTTTTCAGGTTGTCTTCGGCTTTCTTCCACGTGCGCCTGTGGACCTTCTTCTGCTTCCCTCCCGTGGACCTCCTAAGCGTCGTGCCAACGAGCTCATCTCGGACCTTCAGCAGCTACATTCCGTTACCCAGGCCCGTTTGCAGGCTTCCAACAGTGCTTATAAAGCGGCAGCCGACCGGCGCCCACGTCATGTTGATTTTGAGGTCGGTGATTTTATGTGGGCAGTGCTCACGAAGGACCGTTTTCCGGCACATGAGTATAATAAGCTTTCTGCTCGCAAGATTGGCCCCGTAGAAATTGTGGAGAAGATCAATCCAAATGCTTATCGCCTCAACTTACCCAGCCATATGAAGAATTCTGACGTTTTTAATGTGAAGAACCTTGTTCCCTATGAGGGTGATGGTTCTTTCGGCGATGAGATTCAAGCAGATTCGAGGGCGAATCTTTTCTTAGAGGGGGAGAATGATGGCGATGAGATTGCGTTGGAGTTTATGGAGCGCCGAGATCGTAAGATGAAGAGAAAGTATTGAGTTCTATTTAATTCCTTGCTTATATTTATTTATTTCGGACTTAGTTTGTTGGACTTTATGTCTTAATAAGTTGTTTTGGGCTTGAGCCCGTGGGAATTGTATTTATATCTCGTCTCACTTTTGGAGAAGGGGTTTTTTGATATTTTGAATATTGAATTGGTAATTATCCCTATTGATGCCTAGTACACGTAGTGTCAAGGCGATCGCATTCATCACGTTCTAGTTATTGTTCTTGTTACGATCACGCTACATCATACTCCAACCCAAAAAAAGTAGTAACTGTTATACGCTCACTGCTGCAGGAATGACTAATCCTAATCACCATCCTAGTCATAAGCTTACTCGGATGAAGTGGGCCCTTCAGCTTGAGGAAGATCACCTCGCAATATGAACAAATAAACCAAATAGAGGAGACATGCAATTTTAATATGCAATGTCAAATTTTGTTCATTTTGAAAATAATTGAAAAAAGGTATAAATTGAGAATATTCACGTCATTTAAATATTATTATTTTTATTACAGAAGATTTTTGCATATTATAAATTCTTATTTTAAATTTCTCTCAATCCCACACAAAAAGGTCATCAAGTCTTATGTTGATCCCAATTCACTTTTCTAAATAAAATCACCTAAATGCAGATGATTTTCAAGTGTATTTATGTGCAAGGCATGCTTAATTTTCTTGATTAATAACCATCTCTAAGATCTCAAACTGATTTAATTTTTTTATGGATAGAAAATTAATATTTTTTTAGTATACCAGAAAAGTTACATAAAATTTAATTGCACTGTGTTTTGTTCCTGGTTCAAGCCCACCCTATTAACCCAGACTATCTTTGATTGAGTTGTTCAAAAAGAGCTGGCTGACCCATTTATGACCAATTCAAGATCAAGATCAATTCGTTCTCCAAAACAACTAGTTCGTCCATTGTAGTGATCGACGGATGGTCTTGGTTAGCAACTCACAAAAAAAATTTGCATTGTTCTTTGTTGCAATAATGACAAAACATATGTTATTTGTTCAAATTGAATAATTTAGATTACTTATATAATCTAAATTAAAACGCCCAATTTTATTTAAAAACTGTCATTTGTCGGTTCACTTTACATAGTCACTTTTTTTATAACTAGATCAAATCGGTCAGTTCAATCGGTTAAGTTAAAATCGATGTCTAGATCCAAAATATTATTAAAATCATTTTGGCGGTTGAACCAGCCAAAATCGATCAAAATTAGTTCAACCAACCAATTGAAATTTCTATTTTGTTTAAATATTAAAATTAAAACTTAAGAAAATAGAAATTTTTTTTATAAAGTATTAATATCATGTTTAAGTTATGTATTTACAAAAATTATTTTTTGTGGATGCTAATATATAATATTCGTGGTAACATAAAATAAAAAAAATAAAAATAAAAGGATGGTTGTTTTTTTTGTTTGAGCTGTCGGTGAGACTGACCACACTAGCTCAATCAATTCGATTTCCAATCCAATTATAAAAACACTCCTACTATTCTACAAATTTCAAATGAAAACTAACTTTCATTAGGTTAACATAAATTTTTAAAAAAATGTAAAACATAAACAATTAAAGAATTTGATTAGAGTAGAAGGAGGGTGATGTTAGTTGGGGTGGGTTTGAAAGCCCGTCAAAAAGGCCTAGTAGATAAGAAGAGTTTTGACTAAGGCCTTTTTTCTCCTTATTTTCCATACGTAATGGGCTGTTGAGAACCTAGCCTGGCCCCAAATAAAGTTAATGGGACCATAAGACTGATTAACATTCTATTTTCTCAGCTTCGATTAACATTACAAGAAAACTTGATTTTCGCGAAATTCACCAACAATTCAACACCTATCTTCATTATCGGAATTTTTTTTTTTGTTGCTAAAACGTTTTATTTCTATTCTCTTTTGGGAAATTTAATTTTGTGTTTATGCGTTCTGTATAAGATCAACGTAAAATATAACAAATATTTAGGTTAAAAATCATTAAAAACAACAGAAATGAACTCCTAGGGCGTCAATTTATTCTTTGGAAGTGGGAGATTATCCTATCAGACCAGGTAGCGTCATATGACTACTAACACGATTTATTAAACCTATTATTAAGAAGAAGAAAAAAAAAAAAAAAACTTAGTTTATGATTAGTACAAATAAAAATCTGAAGTCCTAATCAAAAGCTCAACACTCACCTGGCCTGTTAATCTCCATACTCGACTTCCAACTCAGCAAATTTACTAAATTTCGACGCCGGAGCTTAAATATCACCGCCGTTAATTATACTGAAGAAGAGGAACAACATTTTTTATGAAGCTATATTTTCTACTACTTTTTCCAGCGGCAAAATTCACACAGTCAAATCCACAACCACATTTCGGGCTTTCGTAAAAGTTGTCCAGCGGAAAACTAGCCGACGCAATACCGACGGAGAAATCTAATTCGTCGCCGTCCTTAGTCACCTCGATGATATTCACCCAGAAAAGCAGCACTTTCACTTGAATTCCCTTCAAATTCTTGATCTTGTCCTTCGAAATCGTGCCGCTGATTGTGCTCTTGTACTTGAGATCGTACCCATCGATGGTGAAGCTGCAGCTCCCGTTCAAATACACAGAGAACTTTCCGGTGGTGGGGTCTAATTCGTAGCTCGTGACGCCTTCTGGCAGAAGTCCTGGCGGAAAGTCGTATGTCTGGATAACTTCGTAGACGGTGGGTGAGTCGGCAGCGGACGGCGGCGCGGCGGAGAGGAGGGCGAGGGAGACGATCAGGAGGAGGCGCGTGGTTGAAGACATGGATTCCGAGGAGTTTGGAAAATGGAGGCGGTAGAAGTTAACGTGTAAGAAATGGAATTTTAAGTAAAGAGAGCAGATTTTATGAGGATTTAAAGAGTTTTCATGGTTGGTTGGTGGATATTCTTTGAAGGGTAAGTGAAGTGGGGTAGTTGCGGGTCAAACCAAAATCTATATTGTAAGCATATTTCATTGATTTATTCTTTTATACTAAAAAAATATTATTATTAAACAAAGGCAGGACCCACGAAAGGGACAAATGGATAATGGCCCAAAATTAGTAAAATTACAACAGAAATAGGAACCAGAAAGATCTAAGTCGGGGTAAACCTCATTTTGTAAAAATAGAATACATGTTGCCCAATGCTAAAAAATTTGACGAAACAGCTCCTTCTTTTAAATTCTTGCACCACTAAATAAAAATACTAACGAAACTTGTTGGCTCAAATCTCTGCACCAAGCATAAGGATCGCATCAAACGATTGAAATAAGAAAGTACACCTCCACACATCCAACATACAGTCTGTTGCATGATTCTTTACCCTAGTACTGTGTTGCATAAATGATTCCTCATTGTCAAATAGAAACAGAGATGGTGTTCTATAAATAGGATCACCTAACTTCAATTTTAAGGATATATTTACATTGAATTGAAAAAATACGTGATAAATCTTTTTATGAAAATTTTAGATCGTATGAGTCAAATAAATAATACAAATCTTTTATTTGGTTTGTAATTAAATTAGGTAGAATTTGTAAAGTATATGTTATATTATAATAAAAAAATAATTTTTTTAAAAGTAATTTTGTAATGACTGTATGATTGAATAATACAAATCTTTTATTTGATTTGTAAGTTTTTTCAAGTGGTTGTAGGATAAGATTTCACTAATTAACCAACTCAAAACTAAGTGCTAGTACAATTGTAAGTTAAAATCAACACATCCCCATCTCAACAGGCCAAGACGGTGTAAACGAAAAGTTAGTTTATAAAAGTTATGAAATTTAAATTTATGGTAATCAAAACAACCACTAAAGACTATGCTACTAAAATTCAAATCCATCCTCAATTTTTTGCTCTAGACGCAACCTAAAATAATATAAATACCTCAATATCCAACAATTAGTTCTGCACTAAGGGACTTGAAATGTTAAGATTTAAAATAGATGGACTTTACGTCCATCCAAACTAGAGTATATATTATATCCATCCAAATAACTCGAAAATTAGTTTCTAATGAGTGATGAAATCAAGATCCATATCGATGCAGACCAACGGTGAATATAATGCATCATTTCAAAACCATCTGCATGTAAAATTCTAGGCATCTCTTGCCATTAGTTTTTAGTTTATTCACCTTACCTGAATCTTTCAACCATCACCCTGTAAATCCAATGTGAATTCAAATATTGCAGGTCTTATCAAATAAAGAAGTCTGGTGGCATAACATAACATTAGACCTTATCAATTGACGTAAAAGTCAATGCAAATTTATATTCTTCGTTCAGGTGTTCCACCTAATAGGAGAAGCTGCCAATCCATCTTTACGGACTTGAAGAATCTACACCAATCAGCTTCTAGAAGTGAGTCTCCATTCATGTCTTACAAATGGGACTTAGCCAGCTTCGTTCCGCTCGACTGCAAAATATCATGTAGAGAGAGAGAGAGAGAGAGAGAGAGAGAGAGAGAGAGAGTCATTTGGCATTACAAGCATCACAAGAACTTGGATTGTTACCACCTACCAAAGGATTCTAATCAAGGGGTAGACGGTCGACAGAGTGGGATAACAAGTTAACGGGCACTTTAGAAGTAAGTAAGTTTCATGTTGATGAAACATGTAATCACTTTCACAATCAATTTGCAGAGGATTTATATTACTCACCAGAGATATCCTAGTTGCAGATCGCTCCATTATATAGTCACAAGGCTGGAAAAAGTCCCCATATTCCTGCGACCACTTCTTTAATCTTGAATATACATAATTGGAGTCGAAGGAATCAGACCAATGAACAATTCCTCCCCTGATTCAAATGATACACGACAGTATTTAACAGTTAAAGTGAGCACATAGAAAGGGAGGTTCCAATCGAATACCTGTATGCCGGGAAACCCATTCCTAAGACAGAGGCTACATCAAGATCGGATGACCTAATTGCGATGCCCTTTGAGATTATACGGCATGCTTCATTTAAAGCAGGAAAAAGGATCATCTCAACCATTTCATCATGAGACAGATTTGCCAGCTGTGCCAATCAGGTAAAAAAGAAATATAATTGAACCATGAGGATTTATAGGGGAAAAACTATGTAAGCGTTGATCAATCTGAAATCCTAATCCTAAAATTAATTTAGCGAATCTTTGAATGAGAGTGAAAGTGAAAAAGAGCGTCCGACGCTCATGCAAGTGAAAGTGCATTTATGTTTAGCTGGATCTGACCAGGGCACATTTCAGTAAGAATTTCCCTTGGATGCACTTAGTGAGCCACCACAAGTTTTTTTGTGTGTCTGTGAGTGAGTGAGTGAAAGAGGAGGGTGGGGGGGGGGGGGGCGTGGGAGAGAGAGCAAATTTTGGGTCAATTCTTACATTCCAAGATTTTATTATGTATTTCCTGAATTCCGGATCTGGGCTACCTTCATTGCAGTTGTCATATTTGTAGAAACCCTTCCCATTACATTCACCTGGAATATTTCCAAAAGCCGTAAAGTATATAATGGAATATCATATCCTCATGTTCGTCAAAAAAAAAATTAATAATAAAAGAAAAAATTAAAAAATTGCTAAACCAAAAGACAAAAGTACGATTACCTTCACGATCATCTTGTTGTAAAACTGAAATCAGATTTGGTTTGTAGGTTCCACCTGGTAGACTCTCAACAAAGATCTTACTAATTCCAAGAAAAACTTGAAATCCAACCATATCAATCATTCTGTAGTAATTTCATTGAGTGAATACAAAGAAGATGAATGCGCATATCTAGACTTCAATAGAACAACATTCATTTCACATGGTGAAGTTTCTAAAAATAGGAGAACTTTGTAAACCTAAAATAGCAAAGCTCATATCATTGCTTGCATGATAAGGAAGTTAACTATTTTATTCACATTTTTTCTTTAAGATTCTGGAGATGATGTTGTTCAACTAGTTATAGACCCATACACCAGTAAATATTTACACAAGCCCGAAGTTATATGCACAATATCCAGCTTACCTGAAGGGACCCAATTGCATACCGAAGCTTTTAAGAGCCTGATCAATCTGGTAAACATCCACACCCATTTCAGCGAGTAGCATTGCTGCATGCAAATATGTAATGAACATGCTGTTGACTCCCTGGCCTTCCCAATCGCGGACAACAATAGGGGTTTTCCTTATTTTTCTCACAAAACCTATTAAATCAATGATTACTTGAGGCGATGTGCTCTCTGTACACACTATTTCCATAAGAGGGGTGGCAGGAGAAGGGCTGCATCCAGATGGTGAATAAGAATTTAAGACAAATGCTGCAGCCACAGAAAATCTCTTAACACAATGCATACCAGAAAAAGTGGATCCGAGCAATCCGATCTTGACATTTGGTCTTTTCACCAATCAATTTCAAACTGAACATTGAGCTATTACTAGTGAAAATGCAATGCAGGGGACATGACTTCTCAAGATCAGCAAAAATATCTTGCTTCAGTGATAAACTCTCGGATTCAACCTGCTAAAGTTTTTTTAAGGAAGAAAGAAGAAAAAAAAAAAAAAAAAAAAAGGAAATAATTCAGGGAACTAGTGGAATCCAGGTCAGAATAAACCACTTTTGTCATTTCCAGAACTGATTGTGATAATATACTGCATCATATGCAGAACATCTTTCTGTTTCAGCCACTCTTTACTGAATAACTCTTACTCTTTTATCCTTTACTGGGAGCCTAGGCCTTTTCAATTAAACTTTCAAAAAAATGAAGATGTAGATTTGGAATAGTTTATCAGTGTACATTGAAAATTCATCATGTGCAATAATGTTGAGGAATAAGCAAGAGATAACTGCCAAAAGGACTGGAATTTTACATGACCATGTGTCTTATGAAGAGTGATTATCAACTGAGCTGCTCAATTTTGACCGCAACAAGATGCATGTATAAGTTTGACCACTCGACTTCCATGCTCAAAATTCTCTTTGAGAGAAAGCAAATTAATTAGGACCAGAAAATGCATTAGATAGTAATTTCTGAAGAAAGAAGGAGAAGATACACAGATAAGAAAAAGGAGGCAGTTTTCTTTATTTAAGTAATAAACTATTTTGAGAGAGATTTCTAAGGTTACATAAATGGCATTTCATTTGATTCCACCAATTCAAATAACTTCTCTTTTATGCAATTACATTTTATGGATTCACAGTTTCAGATAAGAATAAATCCCAAGGATATAGTATTTTCTGACTCCTGGCTTTTTGGCTGCATTACAAACCTCGACATACAGCACTTGCACAGAATGTGTTATATAATAATCACGACAAGAGAGTACTAGCAGGTTCAAAGTTCGAAAATAGTAGATATATCTTCAATTGTGTTATACCTCTATTACTAAATCAACATCTTTAAAAATGTCGTAATCCAGAACACCCTTCAATAGACTCAATGCTTTTTCAAGTCCCTGCAGAGTTATCTTTCCATTCTTCAAATGAGTATTCAAATTTTCTGCCACAAAGACAAAAGCTTCAAAGACTCATCATTTAACAGTAAAAATTTCGGCAATAGTGAAGACGAGTAACCTTTGATTCTGCTGATCTCTCCTAACAGATGCTTCTCGTTTTTCTCTTTCAGAATAACTTGGTAGTTTCTAAGAGCCAAAATTGTTGCTATTTCAGTGTTCATTAATCCCCCACCAACAATAGCAACCTTGACTATTTTTCTTGGCAGCAAATTTATCATAGAAATCCCAGGAATCTAATAACCGTATTCAATGACACAAGAAAAAAAAATGATTAAATTAGATTGCAAGATCCTTTAGTACATGTACCTTTCAAAAGCGTGACTAAAACTTGCTGCAATTAATTTCATATTTAGTATTGGACCAAAAAAACACACACACACACACACATTACTAGTATCTCAGAAATTTAGAAAGTGAATAGAAGATCATCAGCTGTAATAATCCAGCCAACGTATCAGAACTTTGAAATGATGACTTCTATTATGAGAAGCAGATTTAGTCAACCACTCATTGCAAAAGTAGGCCTCTTTTGATGTCGCCCATAAAGGAACTCCCACTCATCATTAAAAAAATCTATATCATCATTGAATTTCTTATCCAAGAGTTGACCAGAGAATCTCAGACATTTGCAGAACCTTTAAAATTTGGCGTTGAGCAAAGAAAAAGTGGATTAGGCTCCTGCATGTACTAGATTGTCGAAGTTCTTGGAGAGCTTCTGCTTCCTGACAGGAGAAAGCAAGTCGTCACAAACTTGCAAGTAGGTGATTGCAGCAGTCCAACCAGAAAAAAGTGAAGCATATATAACCTTCCATAGTGCATCACGGGGGTCTGAAACTATACCCTGTTCAATGATATCGATGCACACTAATGGGTGAACTACATTTGGATTTTGTCTCTGGACTTCAAGTCGGGCTGATTTAAGTATCGACCTAGCTTCTTCCAGGGAAGCTAATTTATCAGTTTTATGAAGACTAATCACCCATGGTCTTCTGTACTCAAATATGTCCAAAGCCCACTGACGAGCTACTCCAAGAAGTTTATCTGCTGGAGCCAGGGCATCCACAAGGGATAGATTTTGAGCCTCCTGTCCATCTACTCGCTTTGACATCTGATGACACACTAAATAAGTTTTCACGACATCTAGGGTAAAACCTGAAAACTCGAAAGAAGACAAGATTGCATACCAAAATCATTTCAAGAGCTTTTGGAAGGCCCACAAGCCGTGGAAGCCTTTGTGTCCCTGGAGCAAATCATATTTGCAAACCATTTACCACTTTGATTAACAAAGTACCAAGTATCATATCGTCCATCAGCAGGTGGCTACTTAAGTTGGCTAAAAGAAGTGTCAATAGAGAGTCTGTTTCCAAAGTGTAACAAAGAGGAAATGTATCGCATTAACAGGACTCACGACACATTGGACATTCCTTTGAATTGTCCAAATGAAGACTAGCAAATTTCATATTCTGTTCACCTCAATCAAGTCTTGGGCCCCATGGTGATGAGGCTTGCAAGAGTCTGCGGTAAAGGGTTCATTTGTAATCATGTGTTATTCATCCTCGTGTTGTTACGTGTCTGGAAAAGTTTCTAGAGAGGCCACCCAATTTCTTGACAAATTTAAACATCCCCTACAATCAACAGGAGATATTGCACCTTCCCTAGAGCCTAAAAGTAATTGGACATCTCGCAAAGCATGTTGCATATATAATGACAGTATTACTGATGTAGTAAGAAAATAAACAAGAATTGTTTCTGACTCTTCAAAAAAACTGTTGTCAGGTTATTATCCTTGCACAGTCCTTGTAACTACATTGTAAATGCATTTTAGTAAAACCAAACTCATATGCCCCTGATAACAATTTGAGCAAAGGGGGATGGTGTTAACTATTATCTAGACATACTTGAGGAAAATGAATACTAAAAGCACAAAAAACTATAATGCAGCAAACAGCACCACTGGAAAGAGAATGGTGCTTCCATTAAATGACTACAGTACCTCCAAGTCCAGGAAGAATTCCATACTGAAGTTCAGTAAGGCCTAGTTGTGCAGAGGAAGTTGATATGCGAGCATGACATGCCTGAATATAATAATAACAACAACAACAACAACAATAATTATTTAATTAATAACTTTAATACAATAATATCAACAACAAGAACAACACCAGCAATAATAATAATAATTAGAGCTAATTATGCCTTACCCTAGAATCTTACCTCAGCCTCACAAGATTTTATTATATAACTTAACCCATGTATAACTAAGGTCAGCTATTGCATGTTAATAAGAATTCTTATTAACCCATGTAATCACAGAAAGCGTTGTGAGGTATGATATGTGAAGTTCATATGTTTGGCTTCAACTATTGAATGTTAATAAGTACAAAAATAGTGGCATTCATTTGAGAGACAGTTTAGTTTAACCGTTTGCAGTGGTACTGATGACTGGATCGATCACAGGTGTCCAATGGTCCATGAATGAAAGATTATTTAACTGTTGTTAAGAAGAATTTCCTATTCCTTAATTTTTTTATAATACCATAAGGAAACACTATGTTTTAATGTAGTCATAAATTTTGGAATCCCATAATATTTGAGGGGATCAATATAAAACTGGACGATCATGGGACTGGGTTAGTTTTTTAGTTTAATGTAAATAATGTAGATACAAGTATAATGTAACAGTTACTGTAATTAAACAGAATTCAAGAGAAATTGATAAAGCTATTGAAATGTGTCATTATACATACTAGAGCAATTTCCAGTCCACCACCAAAAGCTGGGCCTTCAATCGCAGCTACTAATGGTTTTCTTGCAGCTAGAATGGAAGACGTTTTCGTTAAAAATGTCAATCAGTATATCAACGGATAAAGCAGAAGCTGGTAGAAAGATATACCTTCCAAAGTATCAGTGACAATTTGAACCGACATAAATCCAAGCTCAATTTTTGCTGTAACAGCCTTATACCTCTTAGAAGAGTATAAATTGTCTTTAGCTATATCAGGAGAGAACAACAAATATATACCCAATCTTACTCTTTTTTCCTTGGCTGCCACCAAAAGCAGTCACATCAAATCCTGCAGAGAACTTTCCATTTGTACCTGTTTAGTTACTAGGGCATTAAATACAAAGTAGAATCATCTCTCAGTGATACAAGCTAGAGAATCTGCAATCTTACCAGTAATTACAACTGCTTTCACATCATCTCTTAGAAGTACTCCTTCAACATTCTCTTTTAAGCTAAGCATCACTAGGCAACAACAAAAGGATTATGGGAAGGAAGACGTTGATAAGAGCCAAACAAAAAACAAGTTTTAAGAGGAGGCCAAAGTTTTCGAGAATTTTTTCCCACACAATTAATCTTATGAGTTGATGCACTGGGCATTTTAATTTCAAAATCCACATTAAAAAGTTCAGCTTAGGAGCTATTCATCCCAAGTAACATTCACCAGACATTTTGTTAACTTGTTTAGTATGTTTACACACCCATCCCTAGCTCCCCAAAGAAATAAAAGTGGAAGTCAATTCCAGTTCTTTCCGCATGAGATCAGCTTCGCTATAACGAAGAATTCTTCATTTCTATGAAGGCAAACATTACCAGCCATGTGTATCTTATCTATATCAAATTAGAAAAGTTTCCGGTTCTTTCACTGATTCACTTATAATTACAAATCCTTACGAAATAAAGTTTTATGGTTGTTCAAGCTCTAAGATGAAACCATGATTACCTCTAACCAATTAAGTCAAATTTCAAACCAGAAAGGAAATAAACAAAATCCTATAAACAACATAAGAAAATTGTCTTAATAGAACGGAAAATGACTTAATATATGGAGAGAAGCAGTGTGAGGCTTCAGGACTCTGATAGGATCCTAAATTAATTGTTTATGCTCGATTAATTGTGTGCCTTGAAGCATACAATTTAACATTGACCACCAACCAATTCATTTCCAAATTCCAGTCCTCGCTGTGATTTCTCAAGTTAGAACGCAAAAATTATCGAGTACATATTAATTCCAATCCACGCATCAAAAGCGGTAAAACGAGTACAGAACAGGAAAGCAAAAATAAATGAAGATACCGTCAACGGATAGCAGATTGAGGGGTGGGTTGTTAATTTTGACGACGGCCACCCCATCCGCTCCGACCTCCACTACCGTTTTCCCAAGCATCTCGCTGCTTCGCGACGTTCAATGGTGGTTTCGCGGTGGCGATGCAGTATGTAAGGGTGATGGATTTGCAGTGGAGTGCTGCCTGTGGTGGTCGTTGGTTTTTGAGTTCAACGTAAATTCCAACGGACTCTAGTAAAAAAAGATTCCCATTTGGCGCAATTTGACCTCATCTGATTTTCTTTTTTTTTTTTTTTTGGCACATTTTGAAGAATAAAACAGACATGAAATAACAAATCACACACAAACTCCTCTTTTGCAGAAGCCCTCGTTCATTGTGCAGACTGATATGGGAGTATCTCCTCTTGGTAATTTGGGGAGCTTGGGAGTATTTTTTATTGAATTGGATTTTTAATTTGTGGAGATTATTTAATGTGTAATTCAATAATTTGTAATTGTTGATGATTGCATGAAGTTGAAGATGACATCAAACAAATTTAAAATTATGTTTTTGAGAAAGACGAGCTGTAAAAATATTTGAATTTAAATTTTTATGTGCATGTATTATTAGCTAAAACAATTTTATAAGTTTTCAATCTGATAAGGCGAACTGCAGGATCTGAATCATTTCGTAGGATAAACTTTAATTATTTAGTATGTTCAATGTATCAACATTTAATTTTTTTGTTTGGGGTAGTCACATAGATGTATTTCATAGAAGTCTACATTGTTATTGTTGTATGAATCTTATTATTTTGTCGTGCAAAACAATATTGTTACGTTATTATTTATATATGCTATAACTAATTAAATTGAAAATTTTGAATAATGAATAGTGTGAAATATAATATATATATATATATATAACTTGAACTACGTTTTACTTGCTAATATTATTTTGTTTAGACCTAAATCTCTATATTTAGAATATTGTAATAAACCTTACAATAACATTATTAACAATTATTATCATACAATCTCAATACACAAAGTAATATAGTTTGCTCTTATTAGATAATTTCACATTTCCTTAAATAGGATAACTTTGAACACTATCATAATACTAATTTTGTAGAACCAACCAATTGTTCATATTCCAATTCAAAGTGAAGAACATGCATGCAAGAATTGATGATTTACAAAACATCTATGAATTCAATAACATGAAATATTTTAAAAAAGAAATATACTACAAAATGATAAAACTATCTGGCTTTTAAAGAGTTATAATATTGGAGAGACAATAGGGGTGCTTTGTGGACCCTACTCAAGATCAGTTGTTTCAGTGTCGCTGCATGCCCATGAAATTGAAGCGGTCCACCATAGAGTTTGAAACTTAAGGCACAACATAATACAGATTTATTACACCAACAATATTAAGTATTAAATGTGTTAGGTCAGAATCTGTGCGTGTGTGTAATTGTTCAATAGTAGTTCGAACTGTAAATGAACATGCGAAAACTTAAAATAAAGTTTGATTTTAAACGAGGAAGAAATCTCTTCTTCCTCTCAAGTAATCTTATTAGAAGACCTATTTGTTCCCACAAATGTTACAGTAGAACTTACACGTATTTGGCTCCCCCTAAATACTTGTCTACCCGTGTAACTTAATCTTCTAAAACACTTACTTGACTACCTAGTCCTCTAGATGGATTTGAATACAAACTCCCGTTTGTACAAAGTTGAAATCTCCCGAAATCAACGTGTGGTGAATTTCCAATGTAATCCAGACTCTGGGATGTTGGCTATTGGTTCGTCCTTGAGTTATTCTCAGTCTGTTGTATTCTCCCGAATATAACAGCACATTCACCAGCCTCTCTGTTTTTCTCTGCCCATATGATGGTAATTGAATATCTCGGAGAGTTACCAGCCTCTATGACTTGAGGTTGTATTTATAGTCTCTCCTTGTCCTCCAAAGAATCTGCTGACCTTGATATGCATATCTCATATCTTTACCATATCTTCCACAGATTTTTTCCCAGATTTCCTCTTGATTCTCCTTGTGTTTAGCCGTGACCTTCCTTTCGTTTCTTTTCTCGTTCAACCGTGATCTTTTTCCTCAAATCTCTCCACAATATCTTTTGTATCTGCAGCAAGAATATATTAATTAGAATTTTCAAATAATTTTGACAATAATTACCTTATCAAAATGTTACAATCTGTTAGATACATTTTAATTAATAAATTATACATATATACTAACTTTTATATCTTACATAATTCATATATATAACTTCATATAATAAAATATTATTTTTACGTAGAGTTATTAAAATGGGTCAGATTTATCGGATCAGTCCACCCAATAATATGTAATAGCAATATTGTGCTAAGGATATAACAATCCACCATCTGGACCGGCTAGAGCTAGGACCGGACCAACATGCAGTTATTTTTTTTTCCTCAACAATGGTGTATAATATTTATAAAATTATGTTAAATAGATGATGTAATGATAGATGCATATGGTTAATGATTGTTGGAGTTTTTTTTATTTTATTTTGAAGATTATGATGTAGACATTATTTTTTGTATTGTATGAGTTATGAAACATTGATGAAATTTAGAGGTTATTTTGACTTTTACTAATTGATGAATGATGAAATTAGATTATGGACTTATTTAATTCTTGAATTAATTTGTAAATTTTTTAAAATTTTTTTACAATTTTAGTTTTAAGATTACATATATAAGTAATTATAACCCATAATTTCTTGAACAAAAATAGTCGTAGAGAAGCAATAAATATTCAAAGAAATAAGATGAGTAGAAACTGACAATTCTTGTTACTTGGTAAGATATGTAATTTGTATTTAATTTAATTACATAATTACAAAATTAATATTAAACTAAAATTTGGATTTTTGGAAACAAAAAACGAGCCCGTTATTTCTGACTAAAATAAGGTTTCCTAAAGAGAGAAACAATAGTACACTTTGGGCCACATCAGTGCTCCTATTCTTGGGCCTTCCCGGCTGCCAGAGCCCTATAATTTGGGCCTCATATCCATGTTAAGGACAGTCAGGTAAAACCCTGGCCCATATGCTGCATCATTATAAATAAATATAAGACGTGTTATCACTGCAAAACCCTAGTTCTCACTCCGCAGTGATAATCGTCCAAAGCTTGAGCGGGCGCGGCGGTAGCAGGCACAGGAATCATGGTACGCGCTGATCTCACTTTCCGCAGTTTATTCACATAATCATTTCTTTCTAAAATGCTGGATTCTTCTTAATTTAGGGTATTGATTTGGTCGCCGGAGGTAAGAGCAAGAAGACCAAGCGCACCGCGCCTAAATCCAACGATATCTACCTCAAGCTTCTTGTGAAGGTTCACTCCGCAGCCCTTCTCTCTAAATTTACAGTTGAGTTTCTTTTACGTGATCTGATTTGTGAATTTGCAATGGCGTCAGTTATATCGGTTTCTCGTGAGGAGGACAGCAAGCCGTTTCAATGCGGTGATACTGAAGCGGCTGATCATGAGTAGGGTCAACAAAGCCCCTATCTCTCTCTCCAAACTCGTGAAATTCGCGAAGGGCAAGGTATTAGTTTAATTATGTAGTAGATTTTTCTATTAATATGTTTTCCATCTAATTGATTTAATAATTGTTTTGCTAGTCATCAGTTTTTGCATGTTCTTCACTGTGAATTGGAAAATTAACAATTCGTGGCTTCTGGAAAATTAGTATTCTGATAATGTTGGAAGTGATATTATTATAGGAAATGTGACACTGCCTAATATTTGAGTGGAGGTACTTTGTGTATTGAGATTGCATAACAACAATTGTTAATGATGTTATTGTAATGTTAATTTTATTGGATTGATCGAGGTGTTCCATACATTATTTGTATATCAAGGATGTTATGAAACTTTTGTAGAAAAGATTTCCAATGAAGTTTATAATGACCGGTTAGCGGTTTGCAAATTTTGGTGCTTCGGTAGGAGGACAAAATTGCTGTGATCGTGGGGACAATCACTGATGATATCCGGGTGCATGAAGTCCCTGCAATGAAGGTTACTGCTCTGAGGTTCACAGAAACAGCAAGAGCTAGGATTGAGAAGGCTGGTGGAGAATGCTTGACCTTCGACCAGCTTGCTCTGAGGGCTCCCCTCGGGCAGAACACGGTATTTTTTTTCTATGTCTTTGTTATTGAAAGTTTCTCTTCCTTATTGGCAAGCTTGCAATGCTTTATGTGCATTGTTGTGCCTTACAGTATTCAATGGGTTGATTATTTGAACCTAGCTGTGCCATTGCCTATTGGTTAGCTGTAGGTAATTTGCTTATAAAAAACCTGATGTACTGAAATAAGATATTATGATCTTTAGGTTTCTTAGGGAAGGACAGGGTTTGAAACTTAATTCTTGTATGCATGCTAACAAAGTTTAATATTTTCTGGACCGTACCACCAGATACTAGTATATTTTAACTCCAATACCCCCCCCCCCCCTCCCCCACAAAAAAAAAAAAAAAACTGTTATAGAAGTAACATTTTAGCTCTGGTAAACTGACAACTGTACTATACAAAGGATGTAATAAGTTTAGTTTATTGTTGCCTGAAACCTCATTTGCATCTCTTTGCAATAGCATGTTATGTGTAGATCCAACTTCTCAACTATTTTAGTTCGTAGTTTGTGCTGACTGTTGCAGTTTAATCCACATTAGCTGAATATGTATCCTTGGAGATTATTAACTGTTAAAAACCTTTTCAGATCTGTCCAGTTACATGATCATAAATTTTACTGGTGCTGTGTTTGCGAATTACACACCAGAAATTTGGTTTAATTATAAGGTAGCCTGTAATGCAACGCACGTAAAGTAGATTGAGAACCAAGAGCCAGTTCATTATTTTATAGTTGACAATGCTATAAATCCTAGTTGGGACATACAAACTAAGTGGGTAAACAAGTTTGTTCTATTTTTTTTGTGGGGGGGAGGGGGTGTTATGGACCCTTCCCCTTTGCCCCATCTTAATTTCGTCCTCCCACCCTGGTTGTTGGGGGATGGAAATGATGTTCTTATGGCATTGGCAGAATCCAAACTTCGATAAATATTGTGTCCAGTCCTGTGTGTAAGTACTTATTTCTAAGTGTTGTGTTGTGTTACACAGGTACTCCTGAGAGGTTCTCCTAAAGCTCGTGAAGCAGTGAAGCACTTTGGTCCAGCTCCTGGTGTTCCCCACAGCCACACCAAACCCTATGTGCGATCAAAGGGAAGGAAATTTGAGAAAGCTAGGGGAAGAAGAAACAGCAGGGGATTCAGGGTTTGAGCTGATTGCAGTTTTTACTTTTGATTTTCACTTTTCAGTTTACCAAGTGAGATTTTGACCTGGTCTCCCTCCCTTTTGAAGCTTTTATTTGTTAAAACATCTACTGGATGCAACTACTCAATATTGTATTTGCTACTACTACCATTCAAAAAATTGATAATATTTACCTACTTTGCCTTGGTATCTTTTTTGGCGGTTTTTTTTATTTTTATTTTCTGTGTATCAATATATTATGTACTGCATATTTTTTATTTATATATAAAGTTTATATATAATGTATTTACGTTAATTCCTCTATAAGAATTATGCAACAATTTATATATATTCACGGCAATGTGCTCTGTAAATTAATTGATCATGATATGCCAAATATAAATATGTTAATATATATTATACTTAGGAAAGTTTTATATAATGCGAACTAAATAGTATATTACATATTTATATTCTTATATCTATATGTTATATAATGTACATCATAAAAATAAATATATTTATATAAAATCATTAATCTATATTGCTATTCATAATGTATCTATATATTAGTAAAATATTACTACATTTGTATTTTTATTGTGTATTTTATGTGTGTGTATATATATATGTATTATAATTCACATATATATATAATACAGTAAATGTGAAAAAAGGTACAGTTGGTATGAATTGTATTTTGATTAAGAAATTTAATTGATGAGGGTAGTGAAGAATTGTTGCCATATTTTTATTTACGTTGACCTTGTACCAAATATTATGAAAGAAAATAATTTGGTCTGATTTTCCTTCCCCCACTCTATTATCCCAACCAAGCACCTAAGGGATGAAAACTATGTTGGAGGGTACTTTTAACTCTTGTAATAATCCTGTCCCTATCAAAACATGAACATTCTAGAGTATAATATATAATATTATCTATAAATATAATGAGTAGTTTGTTATCGACCGAAAGAGAACACAAATAAAGTGACAATGGACTCCAGAAGAGATACTGACAATATGGTTCCGACCGACTATTACGAAACACAACATTTATGGAATTATATTCATTAGATTCCCAGTTGGAAATTTTCAACAATTCATGTTTACATTATCTGTCCACTAGAGGCCAAAAAGTTGTTGCAAGAAATCGAAGTGGGGGTGGGGATGGGGTAGTTGGGAGGGTGGCCCACGTAATGTCACCTATCAGAACATAAAACATTATTCGACGAAAATGATGTAACAAATTTGTTCACAATAAATCTCTTTTGTATGGGACCCCCGCCTCAGGTATCCAACCATCTCCCACTAAGAATGAAGCAACTGTAAAATTAGCTGCCTCTGTGGCATTATCAATATGGAAACCGGGCCATGTCACTCTTCGGGCCGTGTTCGATCCTGGCCCGAAATTGTCAAACTCCGCATAATACAAAGTGCTCAATCCAGAATTTCCAGACCATACACTCCAACCCCCTGGATTGATCAAATTTCCCATGAAAGACTGCATGAATATTGTCCTGGAATACTCTTTCCAGGGCCTGCCGAGGAAAGTTTGGATTGTGATGTCACTTCGGGCCAAATCATCAGCGGCCCGAATAGAACAATTGTGGATTGAAATTCCAGTGTTCTGATTCGGATCAGTTCTGCCTTGAGCTGTAATTGCATTGAACTGATTGGACATGGGACGACGAGGATAGATGTTGCAATTCTGGAAAACTGCTGCAGCATTGCCGAAAATGAAGTCCACTGTTCCATAGATGTCGCATTCTCTATAAAACTGTCTGAGGGAATGCACATAGAGTGTGTCTTGGTAGGCTTCGAAGCTGCAGAGGTAGAACGTTGATAGGTCGGCCCCATTTCGAACTGCTACTGCTTGGTGCTTCATTGCTCCTGCTGTATTCCGGAACGTTATGTTTACAGCAACAAAACCCGTTCCGGAAACCGCTGCAAAAACAAAAGACAGTATCCATACAATTTTATCATATAGAGTTTATAGGACCTGAAATATATGTTAATTTCGAGTTTTATACTTACAAAAGGTTGAAGAATTAAACGTTGTCCATCCATCAACAAAGCTACGACTTCCAGTTATAATCGTTCGATTAATACCATCGCCAATCATCATCAAGTACTTCTGGTTCTTACCAATGGAGACATATTCCTCGTACACACCTGACCCTATGTATATAACATAATATCCGCCGGTTCCATCACCATCCGTCGGCGCAGCCGCCACGGCGTCGTTTATCGTCGTGAAATTCCCACTTCCATCCTTACTAACAATCACAGCATCTCTCATCAAAACCTGATTCAGATCTCTCTTGGCAGCCTCAAACACAGCAGACATTTTCAGGTTAACGGGCCGTCTTGTTACTCTCTTATGAACCCAGCCTCTGGTGAACAGAGCTAAAGAAAGGCTGTACAGTCGAGTGTTGTTAGCCAACGGCGTTAAAACGCCTTTTCTGATGCTCCAGGCAGACGCCGTGGCCTGTAGGCCATCGATACACGTCTCTGAGTTGGTTAAAATGGCGCTGAGAAGAGTTTGTACAGTATCAGCTTCGGCTGTATTTAGAGTACTGTAAGAAGTTTGGTTTACTGTTTGGAAAGTGGTTGTTAAATAATCGATGTTAGATTCTGCAAGGAATTTGCAGTCCTCCAAGGCCCGAATTGCGGTGGTGGTGAGATTCTTGGATTTACGAAGATATGAATGGAGTATGGACAGGAACTTTCGGGCCGCGGACAGGGATTTTCGAACCGAAAAACGGGCGTAGTCGTAGATAGTGGAGGAGGAGTTGGTGGAGAGAAGGAGAGAATTGCAGAGAGAAGGATGGAGAGTGGACGTGCAAATGGTTGAAGGAGAATCAGATGAGGATTGTGAGAAGAAAAGTGGAAGCAGAAAAAGAATGTAGAGTGGTATATGCAATGGCGAATGGAGAAGATTATTTGCCATAATATTTTTGAATTATGGGTTGTAATCATCATGACTCTGTGTATATATATATAGGCCATGGCTGTTGATTCTTAAACAAGGATGAAACGCCAGTTTGGGAAAAGAAGTTGATTGAATGTGTTGTTAATTTGGTAATTAGTTAGCTTTCTTGGCTTCATCTTGAAAGTGTGTAGATAATCTTAGATGTTGATTCAAGTATCTTATTATTATTTATTATTATTACTACTTTTTTTTTTTTTTCAATTTGAATCTTCTGCTGCCAAAAAAAGTTGTGATGCATTATCAATATGCACGTAGTATTTAAAAATGTTAGCAGTAGGGGTGGAAAATTGTTTGTCTTGTATTCTTTGTATTATGTGATTGTTCTATTTTTTGTCAGAAATTTTTAAAGTTAATTCGTTGATTGAATCCCAAACTGCCCTAATGTTAAGATTATTTCAAAGGCTCACCAGCACTTAAGTTAGTGACCAATAAGGTGAATTATATATAATTTAAAAAAAAAAAAAAAAAAAAAAGCTATATGAATTTTGTACTTTCATTAATTGAAATTTGTATGCTTGTTTATAAGTTATAGTCTAGTGGGTGTATTATATGAACTATAAGATTTGGGCGTACAAGATTCTTTAATTATTTAAAAGCCCCTTAAGTATTAAGATAGGTAGCCCATCAAAGATAGTCAAATTAAATTGTATGCTGAAGAACTGCCCAATGGAAAACTTGTGTGCCCACCAATTGCGAATTGGTGTCGCTATATTCAGGCAAATATATATAGTTGAGCAAAAACTATTAGGTGAATTTTAACTATTTCATATTATTAAGAATTGACTTAAAAAATAAGTTCGATTATAACAAACGTAAGTCCAATCATGTTTGGATAACACATCTGCCACAATAACACTACCAAACTTATGCAACCCCATAGTTTTGCAACCTAAGGAATAAATTATTCCCGGGTAAAAAAAAATATAAATTTAAATAATATACAATTTTTATAAAAGTTTTTTTGATCAATTAAACAAAATTATAACTTATTATAAGTCATCAATTTTTATTCATGTTCCTTCATTTATTAGCTAGTTTGGATTTTTCAATTACATATGACTCATGTTGCTATTAGGGAATTACTGAAATTTCAACTCAAATTCGAGAGATTTAAATGAGTAACTTTATATCAATCATAATCGAAGAATTAAAAAGTCTCGCAGGGTACGTTTTTTTGGGAATTATGTGGAATTTGAAAATTTTAGATTTCGAAATCTTAAAATTTGATAGGGTAGGATTATGTGCAGAAACATCATATCACTAAAATTTCAAAAATTCACTAATTTTAGTCTCAAAAGAAACAAAATTTTGAAATTCAAATTCTAAATCAATCCTAGTTAATTCCAAAAGAAACATGGCCGTAAAGATCTACATTTGAACTTAAGTACCACTAGTGTGAGACTTTGTGCGATGTACGAAAGTTATTTTTGTATATTTTTATTATTAAAAAATATGTATTTAGTATTAAAAATATTAGCAAAAAATAATAATTTACTTAATATGTTACTAAATATTATTTTTCTTGCTAATAGATTAAATACTTAATAAATCACTTAATTATGATTTTCACATATCCAATAACTAAGGAAATTTTCTATTTCCCATATTTTAAGAAATATTAATCACATTAATAGTATTAATTATTCATACATTTTTAGCAGTTAAATATAATAAAATAAATTATAATTACAATATTAAAATTAATCATAAAGACAAACAATTTAATCAATAAAAATATTTAATTCTTTTGGATTTAATAAAATCACTATTTTTTATGGATATGATTTCCCATTTTTAAGTTTTCATATATAAAATATTTTTATTTCCTAATTAATAAGATTCCTTTTGATTTGTAATATTTTTGCCAATCATTATTTCTATATAAATCTGTAAGTTACAGGCTGGTAAAAATATTATATATATATATATATATATATATATATATATTTTTTTTTTTTTCCAAGATACATAAAATTATTACGATCATGTACTCTGACATAATATTTCTAAATTTTGGCTTCATACAATTGAGTCTTGAATTAACCTTGGATTAACTTCCCTTAAATAAAATAGGGTTAACTTCTTCAATTACTAGACAATAAAATAAAATAAGCAGAATATGATAGTTATTTATATGTTATCATTGGAGAATGAGAATCTGCATAACTCCAGAGTTTTACTTTCTGTCCCACATCGGTCTCCAAACCAACAAATAGGGAGAAAATGTTCTTTTATAAATAAAGCCCAACACGATTCATTCCAATTCCATTTTTAGGTTTTTTTATTATTAGTTTAATTTTTGATACGAGGGCTGTCGACCTACGTGGTATTTTTTTCTTTCTAGGAGTAGGCTCATTAAAGGTAGCTTCTAATTTGGGACTTCACGATCTAGCCCATTTGTTACATTGCAGTATGGGCCTGGTCTACCTCCACAAAAGCTAGTTCCTTGATGGACTTGGTATAGTAATGCAGGCCCAGTACGTTTTAAACGACAATTATTTTCGTAACAAGAAGTCTAATGAATATCTGAGCTTCATTTATATTAATTTGAAACTTTTATAAGTTACGTAGACAAATGTAATTCAGTGTTAATATTAATTTTAAACAATTATAATAATTGAAAATGCATATTTACTTTCGTAATGGGTTAGATATTCGTTATTTGTTTGTGCTAATTGTAATTGTTAGCGCAATTTACCTGTGTACATTAAAATTAGTTGAAGTATTCAGTGACGTAAAATCTATATATATATATATATATATATTGATGTATAGATAAGTAATATATAATATATTTTTTTAAACTTAATAAATATTCAATAATTACAGATATTTCTTAAGCCAATTATATTATCAAATCGTAACATAATATACAAGTTGTAATTAATAATTATAATTGATATCAATATTTTAAAAGGTAAATATAAATTTAGAAAACATCCATCTAATTTTATTTATTTTTTTTAATTTAAAATTTTAAAATAAATTTTAATTTAAAATAATTGATCTGCTCCACCTCATCCATCCCATAATTTATAGTAGATTGGTCCAGTCCTATCCTCTTTAAAAATGGAGCAGACGTGGATCTTCAAGTAGCCATCCCACCCCATTTCACTATCATCCCAACGGACGTTATTAGACACTATTCTTTTTTTTATTTTTTTTATTTGATAATTAAAAATGTAAAGAAAATGCATATGAAGAGGAGGGAGATGCCATTGCCAAGTAGAAGAAGCATGAGATCTGAGAATCGAAAAGGGTTGCAATAATTTGTGTGGCACTCCCACATGCCTCACCCCTTGCCATTTGTCACCAATTAAGAATGTCTTTATGATTTATTCAAGTACAATCATCTTTATACCATTATCCCCATTTTTATTCTTCTATATTAACACCTCATTCTTTTCCTTTATTCTTCAACTCCCTTCTACTTTGTTTCACACCTCTCTTTGTTTCACAAAAGTAATGCTTTTCAGTTTTTATGTGGTGTCCACCTATTAACACCAATAATAATAATAATAATAATAATAATAATAATAATAATAATAATAATAATAATGATAATAAAGTCAAAATATCATGAAATTACAAAAGATCTACTCTAGAAAAAATATTTGTGTGAAATTAAATTATAAATTTAAAAATATAAAATTTAAGGAGTGTATATAAATCAATACTTTCATTAATTACTTTTTTGTTCATTTTTACTTTTATCTTTTCTGCCTCCAAACAATGGATTACAACCAAAAATAAACCTTATATTACACAAGTTCGACTAACTGTTATTTATTTTTTTAATAATTGTAGCCACATAAATAATTTTCTTGTAATACTTGATAACAAAACACTTAAATTGAAGTTATTAAAGATTTCAAAACTTTGGCCTCCTCAGCAATTATCTTAGAAAGCAAAACAATATACAATCAAAATTATTTCATAATATAATTTTAATATTCAACATTAATATAATGTTCTATTAAGCCCCTATGCTTTTATACAGTCACATTAAGCCCTTGTACTTTTATTTTGCAATATGTTAAGAATTTTCTTAACTATTTTTGACACTCGAGCTCTCAAAATATAATTATCCTTGTATTTTGATATCTTCAAACTGATTTTTAAAATTTGGAGAACTATAAAATATAATGAACTTTTAATATATAAAAAAATAACTAAAATGATATTTAAAATATAATAAAAATTATAATTTGAGGGCTTGATATAAAACCTATTTAATTTGTTTGTTGGAGTTTTTATTTCTTAAAAACTTTTTATAGTTAAACCTCTTTATTTTCCCTTAAAATACAAAACATTTAATTATTTGTTTAAATAATGATTTGCACAATTGAAGCCGACAAATTGGTAGCCTGCAGTAACGGAATATGACCAAATTAATTTATGTCCTTGAAAAGTGGAGGAAATGAAAGAAGGTAAATTTGTCAAACAAACAAATCCATTCATATCTCCTCTCCACACCATAGCAATGTATCCATGGGATGGGTTCCATTCAGTTCTCTTTGGGATGATAATAAATGATCTGTAAGGATTAAAAAAGCTTCTTCAACACAAGTTTTTAGAAGCTATCTACAAAATCTATTTTGCCCTAAAGACAACCACAATGTGGTTAATTTAACTTGTGGATAATTTATATCTTCTCGGTTCTTGTTTAATTAGTATTTATTTTTGTTGTGTTTTCTGTGGTGTTATCATCACATTATGAACAACGTTAATTTTTGTGTGTATTATTCCACAACACATACTTTCAAAGTCTTTTATAATATGAAATAATAATTCGGAGCATAATGTGATTGAACGAGATGATAGAAGTTTAATAAATCAAACATCAATAGTTTAAGGGTTTAAAGATGTAATATTTTATATTCATATGGGTGTGTATGTCAAATGCGGGGATAGATAGATAATGTACCAATCATAATCCATTATATATATATATATATATATGATGGAGATGAAAAATGGTAGGCATAGGAGGGTGGTGAGGCAATGGGGGAAGTAAGAGAGAATGCAATAATAAATGTGCTTTTTGGCATGTGAAAATATATCAGAAGAGCACATGCAAATGGAAAGGGCATCACATCCAACAAACATCCTTCTTCCAATCTCTCATGCTATCCTTTCCTCTCCTCACCCAATTAATATTATCACTTTTATTATTATTATTATTATTATTATTATTATTATTATTATTATTATTTCTTTTCACAATTACACACTTATCAAAGCACATGCTATCAACACTATATTCTTCTCCACACATACAATCTATAATTCTTTTCTGCTTTAATGCTCGTACAGCTGCCCCAATGCCAACTCCTTCTCCTCCTCTTTTTTTCTTTTAGTTAATACACATAAAATAATAATGATAATGTAGACCATAGAGCATCTATTTTTACCACACTTGTTGCCAATACAACAAGGTAGTCGGGTTGAATTTTATAGCATAATCAGAGTCAAGTTTAATCGACATACTGTTTGATTCAAGTTGAGTATAATTTAGTTTTTCTTTTTTCCTTTTTATCTTAGTTGGAATTAATAAATTATAACTTTTAAACTAGGTATTATTATTTTACACAATAAAATAAAAAATATGAATAGTTTTCATTACCTGAGTAGTTAGTTGGTTGTCAGTTTAACCACTAATAAGTTATGAAGACACTGACAAATTATAACTTGCAAAAGTACATATTTCTCTTTGTGCCTCCCCTTTTCATTTCAAGCAGCATAATAATTAAAAAAAAGGTAAAAAATAAAAATAAAACAGAAACAGTGAACAGAAAAGTTAGAAACAACTGTTTGAAAAGAAGTCAAATTTTTTTCTTCAACTGCTGTCCCAGTAAAGAAGGACACTATTAGCATTGCAACCTGACTCTACTTCAGTTTAGATTATTAATTGCATATTATACTCATAATCTTATTTGGTACTGTAAAACTGGGGGAAGAAATAGGGTCAGCAAATCTTGTTATCGGATTGGATTCGGGCTTGATTTCAAGTTATGCTCAAAATACATAAAAAGAAAAAAATAATTTTGGAATCGGTAAAACAGTGAGTCAAGTTTGTATAGGGATGGTTTCGAGTTTTTCTTAGTAACTTCGTAATAGCTTTGAGTTGGATTATTGTATCGGAGGTCCTAGAATACAAAAGAAAAAAAAAAAAAAAAAAAAAGGAAAAAAGAGCTATAGATGAGAGAAATAAGGGAGATGAATTAGAGGAATAATTGGTTGAAGAAGATGGGGTTTTGTTGGACAAGTTGTGTGGAGAGTCTTTGTTCTTTGATTCCAATCCACCACATCTTCTTGATTAAAGTGAAGTTGCAGAGGCAGATGCAGATGCACATGCATATGGGCTTCTTTTGACACTTTTTGACTAACTCTCTGAATTAATAGATTCAAGCAGATATACCCATACTCTCTCATACTCATTCTCCCACACCTATACTCATTCCTATTATTTCTACCTTCACCATCCTTGCTTGCTTCTGTTTTTATTGGTCCCTCCTCCTCAAAAATGGGAATGGGGTTTAATTAAATAAATACTTAGTTATGAAAATTCGTTCATAAGCTAGTTCAAATCGCCATCGGCCTAACCAACTGTCAAATTTTGAGAGTGCAACATTTGACATTATCCTCACGAAGCTTATGATCCATGAATCTTTATTCTAGCTGGTTATTTGTTTTGTGAAAAATGGCACACCTTTAAATGATTATACATACGAGAAAGAAAAATAAAATTTTATACTTAACAAACCTCGTGAGTTATACCGTAGTTTTCACCTTTAATGATTATATATACGAAAAAAAAATATAATTTTATACCTAACAAACTTCGTGAGTTATAACGTAGTTTTTGCTTTTTAAAAAGCTCTTTGGTACCGACACATAGAGCTGAAGAAATTGAATTATTTATAGGTGTGAATATGGAACCTTGGTTTCAAGAAAACTGTAATTGTTAGTAACAAAAACCAAGATTGAAAACACATTGTAGGTGACCTATCAACGCACATGACTAGCACATGGAGAAGACTGGTCACTGGTCATTTTTATTCCAAAACTTGCTCTGTTCTATTTAAGAACTAACTACTAAAATTCCTACATAAGGAAATAACATTCCCTCTTCATCTGACTGGCAAGAAGAACATTTCTTATTAAAAAAAAAAATAATAATAATAATAATAATTAAAAACAACAGTGCATTTTTTCTCAGAATTTTCATAGACATATTACTTCTGGACATTTTTAGGTTCATTTTTGCCATCTCCAATTCGTAAGAATGGAAAAGGAATGATGCCCCGACGTAGTTGAATTGGTCACATAATAAGATTAAAGATTAGGCTTCGGTTGAAGAATGATTTATTGTGGATGTCAGTGTACACACAACTCTCCAATTTTAGTTCATTGAATACCCTCATGATTTATCTCTTCTATAAAGATTTAAACTGTGTTTGAATAAAGATAAAGGGTAAGTTGTAAGGATGTGATACAACTGTACATGTTAAATTAATAGGTTTGATAAAGTTTTGTTTGTATAATTATATTGTGAGAAATAGAAATTTATATATTTAATAATTATTAATTGATTATTAATGTATATTCCTAATATATAAAAATGATAGATATTATATAAATAATATATAAAAATCTTAAATAATACATAAGTAATACATTAAAAATAAAAGTAATATATAAATATGAATGTGTTGTACCGTCAAAATTAAAAGTGTGTATCGTCGATATTTAATTGTGTATTATATACAGTAACATTAATATAATTAATATTTAATAATAATAATTCATTATTACTGAAAATAATAATAATTTCAGAAAAGTACAAAATATGAAAAATTATAATAATTTATGAAAATTAAAAAATTGAAAATGATAATAATTTAAAATTGAAATAACAAGAATAATTTATAAAAAAAATTAAAAATTGAAAAATAAATATAATATTGTGAAAAAAAATATTTTGTCTATAATTTATATTTAAAAAATATATCAATTAAAAATTGAAATTATATAATTATTATAATATTTAAATAATCTTATTTTTCAAAAATCATTTATGAAATAATGTCATATTTTTTATATAAAAATATTTTAAGTAAAAATCTGTATCACCATTAGATTAACAAAATATTTTACATTTAAAAAATAATATCTTATTTTGTCAAAATAAAGATCTTAAAATGAATAAGTAGTACAATATATTTATTATAATATTTAAATAATTTTTTTAAACATTAATTTTATTTAATAATCTCATATTCTTATTTTATATAAAAATATTTTTTGAATAAAAATATCACCATTAACTTAACAAAATATTTTATATTAAAGATAATATTTTATTTGTATATATGATAAATGGATGTCAAAATAAAGATCTTAAAAAGAGAATTAATATGATATACTTTTTATAAAAAATAAATTTGAAATAAAAAAATTATAAGTAATTAAAATATTATGAGAAGCAAAATTTATATTGAGTAGTTTTCTTGAAAATGATGAAAGAGGTAGAAAAAAAAAGAGACGTAAAAAAAAAGAGTTGTAATTGAAACAACCGAGAACCTATAAATAAATACAGACTTGATTGTCGTAGAAGGCACAATTAATTGTGTATGATTCAATGCCACCTCAAGATTCAATTATGCACAACACAATCCAAACATGTCCTTAACGTTAGAGAAGTTTGGGTTCTCGGGTCGGTTTCAACCTTCTGAGAAGGGAATGATGTATTACGATAGGCAATTATCCAATTCATAAAGAGGGATGGGAGAGGGTAGTTCACGTGACGAGTCCATTCATTCATACCGTTGATAAAGTAATCCCCGATGGAAATAATAAATGTCTCACAAGGTAACAAAATTTGCATACTCAAACCAGACAACTTCAGATTCTCTATTTATTTTAAATCATATTTTATTTTCTGTTTTTCTTATTTCCTGTTTCATGAATATATTATATATGTTATGTACAGAATATCCAATATACATTAATAAAATAAAAAATGAGATTTAAATACAATTTTAAATAGTATTTCATATTCTACTCTTATATTATTATAAGAGTGCTACATCCATTAATTTAAATGCCATGGTCAAGTTACTTGTTTTTCATCTTCTGTTCATAAATACCATACATCTTATCTTCTGTTCATGAATCATAAATACTACTAAATCTTATGTGTATTAAATGGAATCTTGAAATAACATTTATTAAATATATTAAAATAAGTATAGTAAAGTATGCTTTATAATTGAAAATCCAAGTCAAGAAAAATAGGACTCAGTCAACCTCATTACCCAAGCGCAGGTTTACTGAGTTCGGATTAAGAATAATTATTACTAAGCAAAAGCAGGAAGTTAGAAAAAATTGCAGCCTTTGCCTTTTGCTTTTGGTTTATAAATACTGGCTCCTGCTGAGAGGCCTCTGCGGCTTGCCGGTTGGTTGCTTTCTTGGGGTTTGTTTGGTTCGGCGTTGTGCTTGCACTATTGGCTTCTTCCAAATGGCCTCTTTTCCCTCCCTTTCCACTTCTTCAACACTCGTTTTTCTTGTTTTTCTTCTTTGTTCCGAGCAGCATCTTCCCTGCAACGCCTACCCTGCCAAACACCGCCCTACAAGCCACCACCGCCACCCCCGCTTTGCCTCCCACAACTACAGAGATGCCCTCACAAAATCTATCCTGTTTTTTGAGGGCCAAAGATCAGGAAGACTCCCTCCTAACCAGAGAATGACTTGGAGGAAAGACTCTGGTCTTTCAGATGGTGCCGCAATGCACGTACGTGTGTGTGTCTGTGTGTGTTTTTTCTTATGCTTAAGGCAACAAGGATGCACTTTCTTGGTTTTTTTATTTATGGGCTTGAAATGGGCTGGCTTGAATACCGTTAAAATTTGTTTCTACGAAGTATTTTGGTTGAAAGATGACAACTTTGAAGTGGGTTTGCTTGTTTTGAACTTTAAATGGCAATGTACGTACATTACTCTGTGTTTCGAGTGTCTCTGTGTTTTTGGCCTCAAATAATAGACCATGTATGTGATTATTATGTTTGAAATCGCAAGATTTGTGGTGGGTTTTGCTTATTTTTTGACCGCATCACAATGCACGTACGCTGCTCTGTATTTGAGTGTCCCTGTGTGTTATTAACCTATATTAATCGACCGCACTGTGCATTATTATGTTTGGAATCGAAAGATTTGAAGTGGGTTTGGGCTGCAAATGACAATGTACTTGCATTACTCTGTTTGTGCATCATTGGCCTCAAAATGAAGCACGTTTTTCTTCGAAATCGAAAGTTTTGAAGTGGTTTTTTTCCCAAGTTTAATGTTAAAATGACAATGCAGGTGGATTTGGTGGGAGGATACTATGATGCAGGGGACAATGTGAAGTTCGGTTTCCCAATGGCATTCACCACCACTATGCTTTCATGGAGTGTCATCGAATTTGGTGGGCTTATGAAAGGAGAGTTGCAGCACGCCAAAGAAGCCATTCGTTGGGCCACCGATTACCTCCTCAAAGCCACTGCTCATCCAGACACCATTTATGTTCAGGTCTGAAAACAGTTTCGGACATTATTAGCAGAATACTTGGTTAGAAGTAAGTGCGATGGAATCTCAGGGATTTTGGTTTGTTGATTCTTGTAGGTAGGGGATGCGGGAAAAGATCATGCTTGCTGGGAGAGGCCTGAAGATATGGATACCCCAAGAACTGTGGTTAAGATAGACAAAAATACCCCTGGAACAGAGGTAGCAGCTGAAACAGCTGCTGCTCTTGCAGCTGCTTCCTTGGTCTTCAGAAAATGTGATCCTAATTACTCCAAAGTCTTGGCCAGAAGGGCAATCAGGGTATTTCTTGCTCTCCCAATCTCTGACGATTAAGTTGAACATAGTGAAAGTGCTGCTAATGTGACCTGGATTATTAAACATATTATTAATCCTGTTCCAACTGTATTGTGGTTTGTTTTAGGTGTTCGAGTTTGCTGATAAGCATCGTGGTGCTTACAGTAACGGTTTAAGACCTTTTGTGTGTCCCTATTACTGTGATTTTTCCGGGTACCAGGTAAAATCATTGGTTCTTGAAATGGAATTTTTATCTTGTGTTTTTACTTGAAGTTTATGTTTGTTTTTTGGGATACGTTGAAGGATGAGTTGTTATGGGGTGCTGCTTGGTTACACAAAGCGACTAGGAACCCGACTTATCTGAGCTACATTCAAGCGAACGGGCAGACGCTTGGAGCCGATGAATCCGACAATACATTTGGATGGGACAACAAGCATGTTGGAGCTAGAATTCTTCTTTCCAAGGTTGTAGATTCATTCTACACAATTTTGTTGTATAAAAACTGTTTAGGACTAGTTATAATGTTTATGCTTTTTGCAAATTTCAGGCATTTCTTGTCCAGAATGTTCAGACTCTCCATGATTACAAAAGCCATGCTGATAACTACATTTGCTCTCTAATTCCAGGGACTCCCTACTCCTCTGCTCAGTACACCCCAGGTTCATTCTTGCAACCCCATACCCCAACCCCCTATAACCCATAAACATTATGAACCCACCCCCTACCCTAACCTATAAACACTATGAATTTATAGGTGATGACAACCTTAACTTTTGACAGGTGGTCTTCTGTTCAAGATGAATGACAGTAATATGCAGTATGTAACATCAACTTCTTTCTTACTGGTAACCTATGCCAAATACTTAACCACTGCTCATAAAGTTGTCAACTGCGGTGGATCCATTATTACACCAAAGAAGCTAAGAACATTCGCCAAGAAACAGGCAAGGATTTATCTCAATTCCCCACAATTTTATAACCTCCTTAATTCTTGAAATTTCTCTTAACAATCTGGAGAAAATCGACAGGTGGACTATTTGCTGGGAGACAATCCGATGAAAATGTCCTTCATGGTGGGTTACGGTCCACGGTACCCGCAGAGGATCCACCACAGAGGGTCCTCTCTCCCATCCGTCAATGTTCATCCCTCAAAGATCCAATGCCACCCGGGTTTCAACGTCATGAGCTCTCAATACCCTAACCCCAACGTCCTGACCGGGGCCATAGTAGGGGGCCCTGACCAGAACGACCGGTTCCCCGATCAACGATCAGACTACGAGCAATCCGAACCCGCAACCTACATCAATGCACCCCTTGTTGGAGCCCTGGCTTATCTTGCACACTCATTTGGCCAACTCTAAAAAATGCCTATTTTCATTAGTCTAAATTTCGTTTTTAATCTTTTTTTTGGGTAGTAATAGTAGTAAGGCAAGGGGGGGCTATTGATAGGGGTGGGAACTGTTTGGAACTGCCCTGTCTGTGCAGTAGAATTGTTTTTTGAGGTTGTGTAGGGAAGGGTGTTGGTTGTATGTAATGAATGCGGTTTCATGGGACTTTTCGTGTCCTAAACGCTGCATTGACTGTGAATGTGATTGCTCAAGAATTGTAGTAATGGTATTGGTCGCTGAGCTCTGCTCATTTTGGGTATGTTGTGTTCTTTTTTTCCTGCATTGGGACTTGAAACGTGTCCTCTTCTGCTTAACTTAATCATCTACTGTTATACAACACTATTCTAATTATAAGCTATTAATATTTCCTTTTAAACGATCAAGTTTTAATATTTCAATATTACAAAAGTTATTTTAATAAATATTAAATTGCACATTTATCGAAGTACATTTTAAACCCAAAACCAATACAAAATATCTAATTTTTTATATTTCTTCAAGGCAATGCATATATTTTAAATCACAAAAAAAGTATTAATGTGAAACAATACAATATACAAATTAAATGATATAATATTTTTATATTTATAAAAATGATATAATATTTTTATATTTATAAAAATGATTTAATATTTTTATATATAGTTTAAATTTATATAAGAATTTAATTCATTATTTACTCAAATTCCACACATAAATCAAAATATAAATAAATAATTTAATTCATAAAAATAATATTTCATATTTAAGAATAATATTTCATTCTAAGATATACAATTAGGGGGGCATAATATGGTTTTATCAATTGAAGTAAAATTGAAACCAAAAATTTGGAGGGTGCCAAACCAAATCGATCTAACTCGGGTTCACGATTTGACCATTTTAAAAAAAAAAATCGATATTCATATTTTATTTTTTTAACGTATACCAAATTAATTTGTGTATATACATAAATATTATGTATAACTTACATATTAGTATTGCATTTCTTTTCTTTCACAGATCTATAGCATATTAGTGTATTTAGAATTTCTAGTATTGATTTGTTTATTTATGTTTTTATAATACTTATAACAACTTCATTTGCAAATTTGTATTTAGGGATAATGAAGTATTTATAAATTATGTTCTTTTTTATAAAATCGATAAAAATTGAAATTCCAACATAAGCACTGAAATATTTTTGGTGATTCAAGAATCTAAATATTATTTTTCACTTTGATATTTAGTATGAAATTTAAAAAAATTGAAAATTCGATATGATTCAGTTTATCAAATGTTCGCCCCTCTATGCAATATTAATGTTCAATTAAAGATTATAAATAGAGGATTATCTTGATTTTTCACATGTTAAACTGAATTTGAAACAAAAAAGTTTATTTAATTTTCTAGTAAAAAGATAGGAAAAAAAATAAAAAATTTAATACTTTATTTTAACATATATAATATTATATAATATTGATGTTAATATATCATTTTTTAAAAATAAAAAGTTATATATCGGCCCAATTAATCATATAGCGGAGCGAGCCTAAAACGAGTAATTATTTATTGGTCGTCCTAGAGCAAGCCTAAGTCCAAGCCCAAGCCCACCCACATAGGTTATACTATCCATCGTATAACTATTTGAGATTATTAGCCCAATTAATTTAGTTTTCAGTTGAGAATGTTTTCGTGTTGCTTGTATCTCGAATTAGTTTTCACAATCCTTCGTAATAATTGACAGTTTTTCTCTTCTCTTCTAATTATATTCTTTATAATTAATTAATATGTGTCACTTCCTTACTTTTTTTTCTTTTCTATTTTTATTTGCACTAAAATTAAAAAATTTAAATAGTTTTTTTTTTTTTAAGTCTCTTTTAATATATGATATATCAATTAATCTTTTTTGTGTTCTTTAATTGACACCAATATTGTATTTATTGAAATAAATAATAACTTTTAAATTATGTAATATAATTTTTTATGAATGAAATATAGTTTTTTTATACATTAAATTATTAATTACAAAATTTTGATATATGTGATGGATTTGAGTAAATAGTATATTAAATTTTTATATAGATTTAAGCTAAAAATTAAAAAAATAATTATTTTAAAAATAAAAATATTATACTATTAATTTATTAGTTAACTTCAATTGTTTTTAGTAAATTAAAATATTTATATTTGGTTCAAGGAAAAATTTAAAATTCACTTCAAAATGTTCTACTTTATTTGTTAATAAAGCTAACTTAAAATATGAAAATATAATTTAATATAAAAAACTATTTTCAAATTAAATAATATTTTGATAAACATAATTGATATAAATAATAGATTATGTACATTTTTAATAATAATAATAAAATATATTTATTATAAATTATTAATATAATAAAATTTAATATATCACATGTATCACATGGACAAACATCTAGTATTTACTTAAAAGAAAATATTATTTTGAAGCCTTCTTAGTTATCTTTCTCATATCGTCTGTAACTAATTTGGTTGAATTTTATTTATTTTTTAAATAGAAATTGGTAGATTAGATTTTACTTTTTTCTAAATAAAAAATAAAATAAAATTCAATTTATTTTCTGAAAATTCCTCAAGAAAATATTCGCAACTATATTTGCCGATATAAAATGAGGATGAATTGAAACACTTCAACAATAGCAAGTCCTAAGCAATTTATATATTGAGCAATGTTAAGACTGTTTCTATATCTATTTCCTATAAGCTATACAATTTATGGACAACTTGCGAGATTATAGAATTTATTTCTTACTCAATTTACATTCAATGCGTCTGCACCTGATTTACAATATTATTTATTTAATTAAAAAATATTACTTATTTATTTAAAATATATTATTTTTTTAAAATTAATATATTAATAGTAATATTTTTTAATTAAATAAATAATATTATAAATCAAATTGCACGGTACACCTTATATACATAATGTTTTATGTTCCACAAAATATAAGGTCAATTTATCAATAAAATGTTACATTCAAATATTAATTATATAAATCTCAACTAAAAGCCTAGAGAAAGTAGACTAATAAATTATACCAAATCATGATAAATATCAGATTCTCCAAGAAAATAATGATGGGACAAAACAAGAGAGAGAATCCCTTAACACTCCAGATTAAGAAAAAAGAAAACAAGTATAATAATTTCTTCAAGTTTAATTACGACCACAAAGGAATAGATGAACTAGAAGAAAGAAATAATATGAATCGAAGGAATTAAAGGAGACAGAACGTGCGATGGGAATGTAAGTAGCATTTTGGAATAATATATACATACATACATATATATATATATATATATATATATATATTCGTACATGGTATTAGCATTTGAAAAAACAATATCCTCCTAACTTTTATAATTAAAAGAAAAACAAAAATTGTCTGAAATGGCAACTCCAGGCGGGGGTCGAGGGAGTTTAATCGGTGTTGCATGGAGCCTAGCCCTTCTACTCACGATCCATAAGGTTCAATGCAAACCGCTTCTTGCAGGCCGGCCTGGAAAAGTTGGTGAGACAATTTTTGACATTACCAAGTTTGGGGCTAAAGGTAATGGCAGGACAGATGATTCAATGGTGAGATTTCGGGTTATTTTTTGTTTTTTCTTTGATGTTATATCTTCTATTGCATATAAAAATGAATTTTTTCTAGAAAGATGAAACCGGCCGACAAAAATCTTGCTTTTCAGAACTTGAAGTTTTTCCAGTATGGTATATTCCAAATGAATATTATTTGAAAGGTGCGTTTTGAAGAATGACATATGCTCGTGTGTTAAGAAAAATTAAATTTCATCTATTTTTCACGTAAAAAACAAAGATGCTTTTAATAAATATAATTATTTTTCTTCCACTATTTTTATATCTTGAAGTTTGACACGCAGTGTTTTGATGACACGACGAATTTATTCTATTTATAAGCACAACAAAGAATTTTAATAAGCCCTAACATATAATTAGTCCAATAAATAATTATAGGCAATGTTATAAAGATACAAGTTATAACATTAGAGACCCAAATTAACTAATAAAATAAAAATTTGTGGGCTAAACCCAAAGTCAAGACATATGTCAAAACTTTATGACATCTGGAGCTTTGACGCAACTTGGTGATTACACATTTTGTCTCAGGACTCCAATTGATGTTGAATTGTATGTCTTGAACTTCACTACATACCATGAATGTGAGTGGGAGATAATTTAAATCATTAACGACCTTTTTTCTTTTTTTTTAATTAAGTAAAGTGTGTATATTCTATGTTTTTTTGGCTATTTCTATGTTATTGAGGAAAACAGTCAAGACACCACATTTAGACTTCCTCAAAAATATTTATGACTGATCAATATCTGATAGGCGATCATTAGGGCATGGACAGCTGCATGCCAATCAAAAGGAGCGGCAAGGCTGTTGATCCCTCGCTTACAATTTGTGGCGGCGGAGGTTGTACTATCGGGGCCATGTAGCGCCGCAAAACCAATAACCATTGAAATACAGGGCAACCTGTTGGCTTTCAATGATATTAGTTCATATACAAGCGGCGCTTGGATCATGATTGAGAAAGTGGACGCTATCGTTATTACAGGTGGTGGAACTATTGACGGCCGTGGACAGGAAGCTTGGCGGTATAGTGACGGTAGTGATGGCCCTCCTCTTGCTGTTGTAAGTTAAACTTCTTTTAACTCAATGTCTTATTTGATTTAATTGTTTGAATTAATGGATGTAGAACCACCAGAAAATTTTAGCTTAGGGACAGAGTACACACACACACACACACACACACACACACATATATATATATAATTGATGTCTATAATGGCATAAGAAAGCAAAATGCAGTGTGTTTAGATGTATAAACATGCATGTATTGTACCTTTTGATTTGAACTTACAAACTTAATTTACTAATAGTCTTTTGGAAGTTCTTGACCATTATTTCTTTGGTGCATGGTTGGCGTCAGTCTCTTGTATTTCAGACGGTGCAAAATGCACAAATGAACAACTTGAATTTCTTGAATAGCATGGGCTTCCATGTTAAGGTTACAGACAGCAGCAATATCAACATTGATCATCTGAAAATCAATGCCCCTGGACAAAGCCCAAACACCGACGGTATCCACTTGAGCAGTTCTACAAATGTCAACATCACTGACACTATCATTGGGACTGGAGATGACTGCATTTCCGTCGGTCATGGCAACCAAAACATTCTCGTTGCTAGAGTTACATGTGGCCCTGGACATGGCCTTAGGTAACTATCTGAAAACCATCTTTAACATTGTATATACATGGAATTAGTACACAGGAACACCATCTTTAACATTGTATACTTGGAATATGTAACCTTCTTATGTACGGAGTTAGCTCTAATTTTTGGTCCCATATATTTTTTTGCCAGTGTTGGGAGTTTGGGGAAACGTCCTAATGAAATGAGCGTGAAAGGAGTCACTATAATAAACTGTACGATCACAGGCACAACAAATGGTGTAAGAATAAAAACATATCATGCATCTCCTCAGATCCAAGCTACTGGAATTTACTTCCAAGATATTGTGATGAATCGAGTCAAAAATCCTATCATAATTGATCAGCATTATGACTCCAAGAGAAAACGCGAGGTAAACATTCGCTTCTAGCGTTGTGTTATAAAATACAAATATCCCGATCTTTTTGAGGAAAAAATTCCTTTATTTGAAAATTTGTCTAAACCATCTTCAAATGTAAAATCCTTCCAAATCACCCTCCCTCTGAAATCAACATTTATTATAGTGCACGTGATTTTAAATGTGTTATTGGAGATTTTCCAAACATTGAAAATATATTTACTAATTATATTATAAAACAATATTACAAGACATGGGACTTTATGCATTTTCTTAGGATAATCAACCAAAAACTGTGGGAATGAAATAAACACAGCCTATTGGACTTGTGTTTTTATCTTAATTATTGCAACTCGTGCTTTTTAGTACAACTTTTTTTAAACTTTTATTTATTTATTTGTTCTGCAGCAATCAAAGGTGAAAATAAGTGATGTTCACTTCAAAAACATATGGGGCACCACCGTTTCAGCAATTCCAATCAATCTGAACTGTAGTTCCAGTTTCCCTTGTCAAAATGTTGAATTGTCAAACATTAATTTGACTCCCTTTGGTCCAATTGGCCCCCTTAAATCTACATGTTCCAACGCCAAATTTTTTGTTACAGGCAAACTCAATCCCTCTAGCCTTGCTAGATGTGTATAATTCTCCTCATCATTTTTATTTATGAGTCCTCAAATTCTTTTACTTCGTATTGTTTACAATGTTTATATTTATCGGTGAATTCATTAATATATCTATAAGATATATATATATATATAGATATTATGAATATGAAATTTAAAAATTGAACTCTATTTTTTTTGTTGAGCATTAGATAGTGGTACATCACTATTGATTTTTGAAAAACAACTTTATTAATTGTAGATAAGAATATCACTGATATGCTAATAAATTCGAAATAAAAAAGAGTATCAGTTAAAAAAAAAGAAGATGGAAAAAAATTGACATATATAAGAAATAATTTTTTATAAAGAGATAATCATGATATAAAATTTGATGCTGGGCCTTTTATGGAACCCTAATCTTCATAAAAAGTATTAGTAATTCTGATACAAAATACTCAATAAAATAACTTAGTATTTTGCGGAAATTTATTCCAATAAATCATCGTTATACAACAACTAATCTGAAATTTATATATTATTGCAACGTGACAGGGGAATACAGATCATTGTTAGAACTTAATTGAAGTATTACAATAGAGATTACAACTTGTTAGACTCGTAAAACACACATTAGATTGAACATGATGCAACTAGGGCAAGTTGATTTATCTTGACATGAGAAGTAGCCCCAAAACATGGTGCTTATAGTTCTTATCATAATTTTCCTCAATATACAATGGATGAAAGTCTCGAAAGTAATATCACTCCAAACTCTTGAGTTCCAGCAAACTGAAAAGTGGTGAAGATTAAGTGAGCTTTGGCAAATTACAAAATAGAAAAGATTGAGTATGTCCAAATAGAGACATATGTATGCAACGTTCCAATGAGGTTGTAATATTGCATAATCTAGCAATAAGTTCAATCAGATTTCGCATGTTCCCACTGAAAATCAATGAAAAGATTGTAAACTAGTTCTTCAATATCTCAAGAGAACTTCTCTGGCTCTTGCTGCAATTGATTTCATTTGGGTTAAATCGTTGTTTGACCAATTGGGTATTTATATTTTTCATTTATGTTATTTGGCATGATGTTACATGTTTTGTACGTTCTATCATGCTGATACGTAAAGAGTAAGTTGTTTGATGTACCTATTGAATATCAAATAATTAATGTATTGAAATATCTTGAAATTATTTCTTATTTTCAAGTATCATGCGACAAACTTTAAGCTTAATTCTTTAAATTTAGACTTCGAGATGTTTAGAGGGACTTTTTAATAATTTGATATTTATATAAGAATAAATATGTAATATGGAATCATTTGGTGTGGTACCTCGTTCCCTTGGTCTTGTTTGTGCTGTCGCATTTTCGAGGCTGGCTTACGCAAGGAAGAGGGATACTGTTATTTAATCATAAGCCTTCTTATAAGCTAAAAATAACTTTGTCTTAAATCTAAAAAATTATAGTGTGCCAAAATTTACTCATAAGCATCAGTTGCCACGTGGCGTCGTTTGACGCTGGCCACATACAATCCTATTCACTCAGCAGAGTCAGCCTAAACGTGATCCACTTAAACCACACCTTAATTTCCACCTACAAAAACACTGTATGTATTTATATATTAAAACCTAAAACCACGACACAAAATCAAACCGAAGAGAAAAAAGGCAAAAGGAGGAAAAATATCTTTATCATACGGCATTTGTGTGGCCTCGACTAAAACTCCATTCTATCCCTCTCTCTCTCTGCCCCTCTATGTTTCTCTCTCTTGATTATCTGATTATTTTCACTACCTTCCTTCAATCTAATCCTCTCTAACTCTGCCATAAATTGGAGATTGCTGTTTTTTTAGGACGGATGTACTATTTTATTGTTCTTTGCAGATGAAAACACAGTTTGCGTGGTCTGTTAATTCTGCTTTGCGATTGCTTTATGTGGTATATGTTGGGAAGCTATGGTCTAGTTTGTGTTTCAATGCCTAGTTCTTTTACCGATGCTTCGAATTAGAAATGGCGTCTGCTTCTTCAATGTCAGGTATGTTTTAGATTGTTCGGAGATTTGTGTTGTTATGGTGAAGTCTGTTGTTGTTTACTGTAATTTTGTTTGAGCGAGTTTTTGTTTTTATTGTTTCTTTCTCCTTCTCCGGATTTTATTTTTGAAAATTTATTTGCTGCTTTATCTGGTGGGTTTGTTATTTTTTATCGGATTATTGACTGCGCGAAAATGTTGTGATGTACTTAATTTTCATATTTTAGTTGGTTGTTTCGGTGAATTTTGCTGAACTTTAACTGGACTGGAGTGCTTGGATTATGTTCCGGTTGAGGTTTTTTGTGATAATTCCGTTCTGTTAATTTCTGGCAGTCTCTATAGAATGCGTGAATATATGTAAGTTTTGGAAGGGGGACGTGAGTGGAAAATATGATTGCAGCATGCTGTCCTGTGCTTCTAAAGCTCCCAGAGTGCTGACTGGATTTCTTGCTAGTACTGCTCATGCTCCCCAGTCATGTGGAAGAATTGTGAGAAGAAATAATATCCGATGTGTGAGTTTTCTTTTGAGATCTTATTTACTTGAATTTGGTTTCTTGTTTATCAGTGACAACGCCTGTAAGTGGTAAATTAGGTTTTTTTTGTGTTTTCTTTTACATCTTCCTTAAAAAATCTTCCAGGCCGCGGGCGTTAAAACATTTTGGGTAATGCTAATATTATTTTAGAAACATATGAGGACCAACAATTGGCCATGTGTTTCTTTTGATGGTAGAATTTAGTCGAGTGAAGAGTTGAAATAGCTAACACGTGGCCCCCGAACAGGACTAGAATGTAGACTCTTCTATTGGTATTTTTGTAGTAGTTACAACTCATAGATGCATTAATTATAGTTCGTTCTGTGGAGCAAAGCGAAATTTCCCCTGTTACTAATTATGAATAACCACACATTAATTTATCCCAGAGATGTGAAGTTCATAATTCCGAAGGTTGGTGCTTATATGAGGCCTCAGATCTTGCAAATTTACGGAAGCTTGAAATTGCGAGAACCAGACATTTTGCTCGCAACAAATGGAAGTTATATTGTTCTCCACCTTCTTCTTCTTCTTCTTCGGAACATTATGAGGTTTCTCCAGACATCTTGTGGCAGGTGAGTGGATGAAAACTTATTCTTAAAGCAATGACTATGAATTAGATGTTTGTGGTGAGATAAGTGTGTCTTCTATTCAGTTTAATTGATGGACGACATAATGATCATCAATAATATGAATCGCAGTAAAGCAAAGCACTGAAAGTAAAACAATTAGAAGATTAAGTCAGAGAGTATTAGGGTATATATATTCTTTGGGCCCTGTCAAAGAATCTGTGTGGTGGAATTTAGACTTCAAAACTAAGATTTAGGCTAAATTTTGTAATGAATAGATCATGGTAGATGGCAAAACCAAAAGTAGATTGTATAAAATTTATCAACTTCTGGAGTTCTATTCGGTGAAGTATGCTTGTCTCACAACTGCCACCAGTTGTTGAAACTCAATTCACAGATGTTTAGTCTCTAAAATAAGTTTAATGTGAGTGCAGACTTAGCAAATGAGCGTTCTATTCATGCAAATTGATTGTTTATCCTCTCAGGATCTTGAACCTAGCATTTCATATCTCCCGCCTAAGGAACTGGATTTGGTCCGAAAGGCTCTGAATGTAAGCTTGTATCAGTCTTATTTTGTATATCTTAGGCTTTTTAATTTTTAGGGGTTAATATTATTTTAATACACTGCATGACTTATATACATGTTTTTTTCTTTTTCTGTTTTTCTCTTGTCTTATAGTTGGCTTATGAGGCGCATGATGGACAAAAAAGGCGCAGCGGGGAGCCCTTCATTATACATCCAGTTGCAGTTGCTCAAATTCTCGGAGAACTAGTAAGCTATGCTACTTTTTCTGTTCTTTTCTCTTGTTATTTAATGTCATATGTTTGGCCTGTATCAAATATCATTACTGTCTTTGAACAAAATATATCTCTCTTTCTTGGAATCTGTTATTTAAGGAACTGGATTGGGAGTCAGTAGCTGCTGGTTTGTTACATGATACAGTGGAAGATACAAATGTTGTTACTTTTGAAAGAATTGAAGAAAATTTTGGCCCAACTGTTCGGCGCATTGTGGAAGGGGAAACAAAGGTAGTTCTCACAATAAGATTTCATCAAGAATTGAGCATTTCATCCTTATTTTGATTTGTGGATGTTAAACAGGTGTCTAAGCTTGGGAAAATCAAGTCAAAGGATGAGAATCATTCTGTTCAAGATGTGAAAGCAGATGACCTCCGACAGATGTTTCTGGCAATGACTGAAGAGGTACTTTACGAATTCTTATGCAGATCCTAGTGATTATATCTCTGCATGGTGGAGTTTGATAATCAAAGTAATGGTGTATCAGGTCCGTGTTATTATTGTCAAATTGGCTGACAGATTGCACAACATGCGAACTCTTTCGCACATGCCTCCACATAAGCAGGTGGATCTAGTTTAGTGTTGTTTTGGCTAAAATTCTTAT
The DNA here is from genome assembly GCA_028749325.2 of Caryopteris x clandonensis. Lineage (NCBI taxonomy): Eukaryota > Viridiplantae > Streptophyta > Magnoliopsida > Lamiales > Lamiaceae > Caryopteris > Caryopteris x clandonensis. The sequence continues at coordinate 23,734,909 of JAPYKT020000001.1, forward strand.
ATTTGGTCATATTCTTATTACTGTCTATTATGTACAGTCGAGCATAGCAATGGAGACACTGCAGGTTTTTGCTCCTCTGGCAAAACTGCTTGGAATTTACCAAATAAAAGTAAGCATATGCTTCTCTGTTGGTCATGTAATATCATGCAGCACATCCCAAATATGAGTATTTGTGTTCTTCGTCAGATAGAGATTTAAATTTGTGACTTTAACCATACTTGAGTAGGTTATATATACATGTTAGTATTGAAGGTGGGACCAGAAGTACTTGCGAGATTATGAGCATTCTGTATCATTATAGTAATTAAAATCAATATTTATTTTTTAAGAACAAACATAACCATAGAGTGTGCATATATGGCTTGTTTCAAGAATCAGTTTCGACCATTTATAACTTAATTTCCTTACCATTATCTTGATTTAGTGTCCTTTTAGGTTTGTAACTTTGTTCTGTATACTCAAAGTTTTCAAGATCTCTGTTCTGTTCACTCGGTTTCTGTAGTGTTGTGAACCATTTGCCACTTAATTATCTTGTTTCCTAATCTAACACATTGATTATAATAGTATTCTGACCCTTCTAGTTCAAATGTTCACTTCCCTGGAGTAGGATGCACTTCAGTTATCACTGTAATGCTTGAAGGTCCAATTTGGTAAAGTATTATGCATTGAAACAGTGGACCTTCTGAGTGTAGTACGTTTTTAGTGTAAAGGGTCCTTTTTAACGACATATATACACCTGGTGAGACTTTCAAAGCTTTCATTTTAAAAAGTTCTATTATTCCTACCGGAGTTGAACTCTAAAAAAAAAGATCTGTTGGTGTGCGAAAACACTGAGGGTCTTCTGGACTTGGCCTGTAGTCTCTTGCACTTTTTTGGTGTACAAAACCTTGAGTACAGATACATTATTTAATATCTATAATCAATTAGGGATTTGATCGATACAATATTGCAGAATTACTTTCAATTGTCGCACTTTGAAGGGATTGCTCTTGCTATTTCGGTTCTTTAGATTCTGCTATCATGTTTCTGCACCTAAATCTACAGTCCGCCAGAGCTTTAAACTGATTATTTAACTTCTATGCATCACTTGTCATGTCATATTGATGAAGTGCTCGTTCTATTATGCATGTTCTTTCTCTAATATGTATGTGTGGATCTTCCGCTCATTTTTTATTTCTTCTTTGCAGTCTGAACTTGAAAATCTGGCATTTATGTACACAAATCCTCAAGATCATGCTAAGATCAAGAGAAGAGTTGCAGAACTTTTTAGAGAACACGAAAAAGATCTAAAAGAGGTGATTTTGCTATTCTGGATTTAAAATTTATATGAAACTGAACTAGCTGTTAAGTGCATCATTCAGCATGCACCCATTCTGTGCTGTGGCAACAACTTTCCAGACGTGCAATTTTGAAAGTATAAGTGGATGCTTTATCCTTATAGCTTTTTCTTTATCAGTTGGTCACCTACTCATGGTCTTTTCTCATTCCTTTAGGCAAACAATATTTTGATGAAGAGGATTGATGATGATCAATTTTTAGGCCTTATGACTGTGAAAACTGAAGTTCGGCCTGTGTGCAAGGAACCGTACAGGTAATTTATAGGCCTCTCCTGTTCATCTGAGATTAAATACCAGACCATATGGGTTATCTTTAGTGCTTGTATTTCTTCCTCTGTAATATTACCTTTCAGAATTAAATCAAGCTCATCTCTTTTACAACATCATGTGGGGCCAGGATTAGATCTGGTTATAGATACCGCCACTTATAGAGAAAACTAATATGGAAATTGAGATGTCTGTACTGGTTCTAAACTGTCCTTTTTACAATGTGCAGTATCTACAAAGCTGTTCTTAAATCTAAAAGCTCAATAAACGAAGTTAACCAGATTGCGCAGGTTTGTTGTTATGGAACTGTGTGACTTTGTTGATTTGCCAATGTATGACAAGTACAACTATTTTTCACACTTAAGTTTCTTAACCTCCAGCTTCGAATTATTATAAAACCAAAGCCATGTGTTGGAGTTGGGCCCTTATGCAGTGCACAACAGGTGAATTTCTTTATTTTTCTTTATATTCTTCTAATTTTAAGTTAGATTTGTACTTTATGAGCTAAATGTTCTGCTGCAGATATGCTACCATGTGCTTGGACTGGTCCATGGAATTTGGACGCCCATCCCTCGAGCTGTATGTAACTCAACTCTTCTATTTCACTAAGTTTTTTCATTTGTTTATTTTCCTTAAGTTCTTCTTTTGGTAACAGATGAAGGATTATATTGCCACCCCGAAACCCAATGGGTATCAGAGTCTTCACACTACAGTGATTCCCTTTCTCTATGAGAGCATGTTTAGGTTGGAAGTTCAGGTTTGATAATATGTGTTGAATTTTACTTTTGTGGTTTACTTTCATTATATACTCTTGCTGGTTGCATTAAGCAATAAAAAGAATATTGATGTATGTGACAAGATAAATTTACTTTGTATTTGTATGAGGGGACTTTTAATTTTGACATTACTTTTGGTTGGTAGATTAGGACTGAAGAGATGGATTTGATTGCTGAAAGAGGGATCGCTGCTCATTACAGTGGCAAAGTTTTTGTGAATGGATTGGTTGGACATGCCATGCCAAGTGGCAGAAACCCCCGAGGGAAGACAGTCTGCCTTAACAATGCTAATGTTGCTCTCAGGGTATGCTGCTTTACTTTTTCTTTCTTGAAATGTTAGAATATTTGTGGGATGTCTTTTGTTAAAGTCATCCTTGACTTAGTTACTAATTCTGCGATGATTTTTTTCCCGCTTTCAGATAAGCTGGCTCAATGCAATTAGGGAGTGGCAGGAGGAATTTGTTGGAAATATGAGCTCTAGGGAATTTGTTGATACCGTCACCAGGGATCTTCTAGGCAGCCGCGTCTTTGTGTTTACGCCAAGGGGAGAGGCAAGAATATTTTTATTAGCTTGTCTTGAGTTTAAACTTTAATGATTGTGCTTATAAAGTTATTTATTTTATTTTACTTATTACCCCCCCCCCCCCACAGATTAAAAATCTGCCCAAGGGGGCCACAGTAATTGATTACGCGTATATGATCCACACTGAAATTGGAAACAAAATGGTTGCCGCAAAGGTACTGTTAATTGCTGATTCTGTGTGCTGGGAACTCTGTGCTTCTTTACCCTTCTATTCTTCTAGAATTCTTGTCTCAGTGTCAGATTTTCGGTTTGCAGGTTAATGGCAACCTAGTCTCTCCAACACATGTGCTTGCAAATGCTGAAGTGGTGGAGATTATTACATATAATGTCAGTTTACTTGAAAATATCAGTTGTTCATACCCCTATATAGATCCAATATTTTGCTCCCCCAATTCTATGTCACTGCTTAGCATGCACGGCAAAACCAACTAGATGTGTTAAGTTTCAGTTATGAGGAAGTGTGATTGTAAATGCTTTCATCTCCTAAATCTGTTCAATTTATTTCATTCAGTATGTTATATTTTGCCTCTTTCCTATCACCAGCTGCTTTTTTGTCACTTTGAAGCTCTTTTTTTTGTTTTTAATTATATTTTAAATTGTTGCTCATGGTAGGATGTAGTGTAAGCTTTTCCAGAATAGCGGGTTCATTTTTTATTTTCTTTTGGTATCAGGGGCTCTCGAATAAATCTGCCTTCCAGAGACACAAGCAGTGGTTACAACATGCAAAAACACGTAGTGCCCGACACAAGATAATGAAAGTAGGTTACTTTTTCGATCTAAGCATAATAGCCCACCCCCCCCCCCCCGTGTCGGCGTTCCGGCACCACTATATTTAAACTCTATTTAATGTGAGCTTTTATGATCTCAGTTTCTGAGAGAACAAGCTGCGCTCTCAGCAACTGAGATAACCGCAGATTCAGTGAAGGAATTTGCTGCTGAATCTGAAGAGGAAAGTAAATCTGAAGCAGTAGTGAATTGTTCTAACGGGCCTAAACACACATGGGAGAAAATATTAAGGAACGTTATGCAAATAGCATCTGCAAAAGCACATAGCGAAGATATATTCAAACTTGATAAGGGTAGCATTCAGGTTCCAACTGTCAATGGGAAGCATAACAAGAATATGCAGCACACGACTTTAAAGGCCAAAGGAGAAGTTCTATCTCAAGGAAACGGTGTTGCCAAGATGATTCTTGCCAATATTCCCGTGTACAGAGAAGTATTGCCAGGTTTGGAGGTATGGCAAGCTAGCAAAATTATGTCTTGGCACAACCTTGAAGGGAACTCTATCCAGTGGTTGTCTATTGTCTGTATAGACCGTAAAGGTAATTTTATGTGGCTATTTGATTCAATGTTGTGTTGGGGCTACTCTTTTTTGGGACTGTGAATGATTTTGTCTATGATTACTGTCAGGCATGATGGCAGATATCACATCAGCACTTGCAGCTGAAGGAATTACAATATGTTCTTGTGCTGTAAGTTTAATTAATAATATACTGTCCCATTTTTCGTCTTTTTAGTAGAATTTTTTTCTTTTTTGAAAATATGGGTTTTTGACCCTTTGCGTTATAAAGTATTTGAGTATAGCCACCTATTAAGGAAAATACGATATAGCCACTGTGGCACATATTAAGACTTAAGATACCCTACATGATATGTGATGATTTAAAAGATATGGAAGTGTTTAATATCTGCATAAGCTCGAGTAAGTGTATTTCTTGAGCTTCACATGTTTGAGATAGTCTATGTTGAGCTTCAGCATGTTGAGCATGTGAAGCTCGAGAAATCCTGTGTCTGAAGCTGCTGCAGGTGTTTCTTTTACTGGGAGTAGCAACGTCTTTCTTGCATCATTTTGGCTATTTCTCGTTTTTGTTTAAAATGAGGTTGAATCTCGATTTACTTTACCTTAAATATAGCTAAAAATTCCCGCTATTTCTCATTTATCTTCAAAATGAGGTTGAATGTCATTTTACGTTTCTTTAAATAGCTAAGAATATCCGTTAACCATAACACTGGCAGGCCGAAATTGATCGGAGGAAGGGAATGGGTGTCATGTTATTTCAGGTTGAAGCAAGCTTTGATGATTTGGTATGCTTCAGAAATCTGATTCTGCCGAGATGTTTTGCCATCTAATTCTAAATTAACATTAACGCTTTTTTTCCTCTTCTTCTTTCAGGCCAGTGCTTGTTCGAAGGTAGATCTGATACTTGGTGTTTTGGGATGGTCAACGGGGTGCAGCTGGCTGAGCTCATCGGAGAACCGCCAGTTTCTAGAGTGTTAAATAATTGGTCCAGTGACTGGTATAGTTCACTCACCTGCTAAAAGTTGGGATGCAGTTTTGTCACCAGAGAGATGAGTTTTTTGGTTTTGGGTTTGGGGAGGGTATTCACAGCTTCTAGTTCTCAAATTCTTTTGAACCCCTTAGGCAAATAAAATCGCTATAGATGCTAGCAAATCTGTGGGGTGGAGGGAGTGTATATAAAAAGAAGAGTGGTAGTACAATATTAGTGAAACTACAGTATACATGTAAATGGATTTGTAAGATGAGCATATCCATTTCTACACACACACACGCACTTGTGTGTCTATGTGCAGGTAAGATGGTAGATACTGCACTTGATGAAAATTTCACCCAGTATAGTATTTACAATTTATTACACTTTTTGTGTGTGCCTACGCTTGCGTTGCATAAGTTTTAAACATGCATGCACATGTGGAACGCTAGGCCATGTTTTGGGTTCACATTTTTTTAACATTTCCATATTTTTTGCTCCCTGCATTTGAAAAAAAAAAAAGTCATGTTTAAAAAAATATAGTCTCCAAAAGAGAGTTATATTTGAAAGTCAATATCTTAATTTTTTAGTCGAAGTAAATTTTTTTTTTTTTTTTTTTAAATTTATAAGTAGGTTATATATAATTGAATAAGTTGACTGAGAAAAAGTAAATATACATATATTGTGTGTAGAAATTATTTGAATTGGTGAGGGATGAATATTGCCTCTAGAGCTGGGTTTATGCAGCAAAATTTATTTGGGTCCTAATATTTTTCATGATGCGTCCAACGTAATGGAGATAAAAACTCATTCCATATTTTGTGTGTTTATTACTCTTTATTACGTCACTATAAACAGATTATGGTCGAATGCAATGCTTATATGATTCAAAACTGGGAAGTCTTAGGACAAAAGTGAAACCGAACAGAGAAATCATGACTTAAATTGTGATCCATCGTTGAGCTGCAGAAGCAGAAGCAATTTTTGTTAGGCCAGGCTCTGTTCAACCTATTCGATAATTTTAATATATATTTTGCATGGTATTTCATCTCTTATTTCTTGCTGTGCTAATGTGACAAATACGTTAGTTTTTCTGTCTCGTCTCTTGGATCCTATCTCAAATGAGCTTTTTAGGAAATTGTCTTGAACTTGGGTTGCAGTCGTGAGTAATCAAAATGTGCTAACCATGTCTGTTTATCATGTCTATACGACCTGACTGACAGAACATTATGATCCAAATTTTCTTGGAAAAATTATAAATCGATCACCAAACTATAAACGATTTTGAACTAAGACATATGAAATATTAACTTTTATTAATTGATAACTCAACTATGCAATTTTTGTAGTTCGCTGGCTATCTATAAATTTTCGATTAAATTAGCATCACATAACTTTCAAACTTTTAAGAGGACAATTAAGTTGAAAAAAGAAAAATGATGTCAGTTTCCCTCCACCCCTTCTCTCCCCATCTTTCTTTCTTCTTCTATTTTATTCCACTTTCATCTAGGAAAGACACGCGCCCACGCGCACACAATCACAAAATCATCTTCTTCTTTGACTTCTACTAAGAAGTGGCCATGGAGGCAGATGACGATGAATTTAGGCCACGACAATGAAGGCAGTGCAAGCTCGTGCAAGGACTGAACGTAGATTTTGTCGAAATCGTCTGCGTTCAAGGGTTGACTCGTCAGTAGCAGACTGTGGCTCCATGGTGTGTGCATGCGAATAGCAATGTGGTGCAGCAACATACGGGCACATTTGGGTCGTACCTTGACCCTTTTGAAATTTTTTTCTTCTTTACACTTAATAAAATTCAATCTTGAGGCGGCGATCCGAAATATGGTTATGCTGGAAGGGGTAAATTGAGGTGATGATGTTGGGATGGATTCTATGTTCACTGTTTAGGTGTGCATGAATTGAATTTTTTCTTGGTTCTTGATTTTGTTTTGGGATAAGGAAATTGGAATTTGAGGGAGATGCACGGCAATTACATTTTGTTTTTAAGAATACATTATTATGTTTCTTTGTTCTGTTGTAATGTTCTTTGTCAGTTTTATTTTGGTTGAACAAAATAACATAAATGTCCTTTCAAATAAAGCATGCAAGTCACGAACAATAACCTAGCTTGAAATTTGAACGATACCTGGAAAATTACAACAAATATATAGATTAGCTATCAACTAACAAAAATTAATAGTCAGTATGTGTTAGTTTGAAATGTTGACAGTTTATCAGCCAATTTATAATTTTTCCAATTTCCTACGTCCAAATCACCCTCGGTTGCTTAGTCATTAGTAATAAACCCATCAAGGGTAACAACTTTCTATACAACACGAATATGATTTGATTAATAAACAAAAATTAGAAAAATAATTGACCTAATAACATATGATACATAATAAAGGTTGGATCTAACAATTTTTTTTAATTTTTTTTTTCAATTCTGAAATGAGCTTTCAGGCATCTCGTTTTTCTTCTTTATTGTGCAAACTCAAAAGAATAATATAAAAATTGCATCGTTTGTAGCATTTAAAATATTTATATAATAAAACAATTTTTTCAAATCACTTTCAATAATTTATAAAAATAAAATAAAAACAATCTATTTATTTTCTGCGGGTGAGATGACTAGAATTTTGAAAACAAAAACAATCCTTCAATGTCGAGCAATTCTTAAAGTTTTGCACGAAAAATTATTTGTTCATTCTTGATTCTGTAAAAGTTGTGTATTTTCCATTTTCATTCCTTTTTTGTTATACTTAACTTTTTTTGTTTCTTTATTTATTTATTTTGCCTAAGTCAAGATCCAAAGTGGAACAATTCTTGAAGTTATGTAGGAAGAACTCTTGTTCATCCTTGATTCCTTCAATTTTGTATTTTTTTTCTTTTCTTTGCTTTGCTTTAATTTGTTGTTGTTATCTTTAAGTCAAATCCAATCATGACCATTGATGGTCATTTTCCATTTTTAGGGCATTCTAGTCATCATTGAAATGCAAAAATAGACGTACAGCTACTAGATTGAATCCTTTGTCCACCACCTTAAACAAAGAAACTAGCGCCACCGGACTATTTGAACTTTTTATGAATTATTATTGAAATTCATATTCGTATATATAGGCACTAAAATATTTGGAACTCTTAAATATTTTTTTATTTTTTCAGGTCCAAGTCAACCAATTCATTGCCTCATATAAAGTCAAACCCTCCGCATAACATGTTATTTTGTGTGGCCCTTTTGGATGTTATCCAATATCATATTTTCTCAAACATAACTCAGCCCATGATAGCCTATGTCTTCTGACTATTGGTTATCCCTTGATCCCCTATATGTAAGAGATCTCATATTATTATTCTTTAACCCAGAGAAAATAATTTGTGTCTTCTCTCTTTTTCTTTTATTTTATTTTTATTTTTATTATGAGTCTTTATTTGGAATCTATTTGTGTGTATATATTATGTATGAGAGAGAGATAAATTGAGAGTTATCGAGTTTGGATGTTGTTCGATTCAGATCATACCACGACATCACCAATAATTATAGAGAGAACCGAACCACATGTTCTTTAAGCAAAACAAAGGTCCCGACATTGATACTCAACAGGTTGAACATATTTAATATGTGGAGAAAGATTTGCATAAATTTTCAATGTCCTCTACTAAATTTGTCAATGTTTTTCTAGCTGCTCATTTTGTGTTAAGTAAGCATCAATATCCTAAAATTGATTATGAAATTACTCACATATAAAAAATATCAAATTCATATGCAGTTGTTATGTCATGTACATTATGGTAAACACAAGATCAAATGTTGCATATTCGGTTAGTTGCTTAAGTAAATACATGTCAAACAGGAGTTTGGCTCATCGGGAAACTTTGAAATGGTTAGTTAAATATTTGAAGAGTTCTAAAAATTTATGCTTAAAAAATCAAAATTTACACAAAGAATTAAATTGATTGGCTATGTTGATTCAAATTATGCGAATGATAGGGACACTATAAACTCCATCACTTCGTGTGCAATATGTGGTGTGGTTCTTGCATGAGTTGAAAATTGAAACTTTAATCAATTGTAGCACTCTCGACTACAGAGTTGAAGTATGCTGTTGCAACCGAGGCTTTAAATGAGGTCATTTGGTTGAAGGTAATCCTTTTTTAAATTGTTTTATGGAAGAAGATGCAATTTTGTTTTATGATTGTCAATCAATTTTTGTTTTATGATTGTCAGTCATACATACATTTGTGTAAGAACTCAATATTTCATGAGAAGACTAAATATGTAGATGTTAGATTACAACGTGACGTTATTGAGAAATATATTATTGATTTGTTAAGTTTCATTTCATATGTGACCTTTTTGAGAAATGTATTATCAATTTAGAACACATAACATGTGAGTTTAATCCTGCCGATATGAGTATTAAATGTTTGTTTGTTGAATTTAGATAATCTACCATGCTATGAATTTTGATTCAATTATTGATTTAATTTTATCAGACTATGTATCTGTGTTGTTTTTTTTGGTAATGACTTTGTATTGTACATGAGTCTGTCAATGATTATTCTTTTGACTCTCTCCAATGTTCAGTGACGTTGGATTAGGTTGGACTTGAATTTTAACAACTTATGGATTTGCTGGCCCTCTTGCCTCACCCCACAAAATAGTGAGATTTGGTGGGTTGGGTTGTGGCTCATATCCCCTCGCTGGTCTATCCTACTACTACTATTCACTTTTATTGCATTGACTAGTTTGCATGATTTTTACAATTCTTTTAGTTGAACCATACAAATGGTTGTTGCCTTTCATGAAACCAGACCAGATGTCGATTTGTTGCTGAACCGATCAGTCTAGTCTGATTCCACAAACAATGGCCTATACAACACATATTTTATCAATATAGTACATATATACACACATGATAAAAATAGAAAAATTATGATTAAAAATATAATAAAAGTAGAAATCATTACTTCACCATAAGAGATGTAAATTATTTACCTATAATTTTTATTTATATGATTATGAACATGATAAAGTATAAAAATGCATGGTTGAGATTGTTGCAAAAAAAAAAAAAGTATCTAAAATTATAACAAAATCATAAATTTTGAATTATCGTTGATTTATAGTTACTATTAAACATGATTTAGAAACCCATAAGAATTAAAAATTTTATGATTAAAAACACATCCTTTTTTTATATATAAAAACACATCCATTTTTTTCAAATAAACTCATAATATATATATATATATATATTAATAGCAATATAATATTGTGTCTTTTATTACATATATATATATTAATATATAATAATATAGAATTAAAGACACATTAATAAACATTTTGTAGTAAAATATTTCATTTAAAAAAATAATTAATCAATTTGTAAATATAAATCCTATTTATATATATAAAAACACATCCATTTTTTTTCAAATAAAACTCATAAAAAATAATTAATTGATTTGTAAATTATACAAAAATATACTATAACCCACCAAAATAGTTATCTTAAACATAAATAAAATCATTATCTTTCATGTTACATTAACATTTTATATGAATACTGCAACATTAACATTTTAAAATAGTCTAAATACAACATAAATACCCTTCCAAAATAAATATTTCTATTAAAAATTTGAATTTGAGGTGGGCCAGAGGGATAGGGGTTGGGATAGGGGCTACTCGAGCTCTGGGTAAGGGTTAAGGGCTAGACTCAAACAATTTAATGAAAGGAATTTGATCAGATCTACTTTATATAATAATTCATAAGTATAAGATACTTATTTAATATAGATAAATCATTATAGCAATGCCAGCATCACCATTATCATTATTGTGGATTAAAACTGAATACTATTACCATATTTGTTTTCTTACTTTTTCTTTTTAATTATTAAATTTAAATATTTCTTTAAATAGACAATATGTATGAAGAAGACTTTAAACGTCCCAACTACACTCTAATCACTGCTTACTATCTTAGAACTCACAAAGTTTACAAAATGTTAACAAATTTATAAGAAAATAAATAGTCTTTTAAAATACTAACTCATTAACAATATTTTCTCTAATTATATTTAATTTTTGTGTTATAATTAAATATTATATTAATTTAAATTAAAAAATTATGTAATTTTGTAATCTATGAAACCATAATATAACTTAGAGAATAAACCAAATATAAGAGGATTAACAGAATGAAAAATATATTTGAATGTGAATAATCTATCCAAAATAGATATATATGTTTTTTGTAATTTTGAATGTAATAATAATAACATATTTTTTAATTATTCATATCAATTTTAATTATTAATTAAACCTTAATAAATTACATGATAAACTTACCACTTAATACATATTAATTACTTATTTTTAATTTTACAAAAGAAAATATACAAACCAATATTATAGGACGGTCACTATTCATATTGATTACCGTTTTCACATATAATAGTACTTTAATATGTTTTATATGAATAATGACATAAAATAAAGAATGACATGTAGTTTTTTTAATTAAATAATAAATTTGTTAGATTCCAATTTTATGTTATTTGATACATTTAAGTCAAGTTATTCCTAATATAGGTGGAGATGTTACACTAAAACATCTCCACTGTGAGTATATAAATAAAACACAATTAATTATTTTCCTTCTAATTATATCAATATTAAAAAAATAAATACATCTTAATAGAAATGTCAATGGGGTGAGTGCTTGAAGATCCAAGATAGTCTAATTCTTAAATGGGGCAGATAGGGCAGGATGGACTTGATTCTAATTTGAATTATTATTATTGCAATAGTAATGTATAATAATAGTAGTAATTTTGTTATATAAATAAATTTTTTAACTAAAAATAAATAAATAATATTAAAAAATATTTATAAATTGATATTTTAACTTTTAAATGTGATATCAATTAAATTTTTTAACAATAATATTGTATCTTTTATTATATATAATAATAATAATAATAATAATAATAATAATATAAGATGGAATGAGTCAGAGTAAATATGGTAAAGGATGTACCAAATCTGCTGTTTGCTGTTGGTCGCAAGTGGAATCCTCCCAAATAAAATGAGAAAAAGGTGGTCAGGTGTGGGCGGGTTAAATTGCAGTCTTCACATGTTAATGGATAATCAATTACAGTAATTAAGATAAATATAAATTCAGAATAAAATAGAATCGAATGGTGAAAACTCAGCTGAGGACCCAATTGAGGTTTAGGTTCATAACAGGGTTTTATTTAATTTTGGGCCTGCAACAAATAAGTGTTCAGCCCAACTATGAAAAGCCCAACTTGAAACGCAAATATTCAAAGCAACGCCCCGATCATAAACCCTAGGTCTAATTCGTGCGGAGTATAAAAGCGCATCTTCTCAGCTCATCATTTTTCCTCCAGTTAGCGCACCTCATTCGTTGAGAGTGAAGGAAGAGAGAGAAAAATGGTTTCTCTAAAGCTCCAGAAGCGGCTCGCCGCAAGCGTGCTGAAATGCGGCAAAGGCAAGGTTTGGCTGGATCCCAATGAAGTTAACGAAATCTCTATGGCCAACTCTCGTACGTTCTAGTCTCCTCTCTTCCATCTCATACGGACTCTTTTTTCTTTTTTTTGTTTGTGTATATGAGTTTGATGATTCTTGGTGCTTTTGATTGTGTGAGATCTGTTCCACTTAGCTCTGTTAATCGTATAATATTGTTCTTTTTGGATGTATCCTCTGCTATTTATTTTGTTAAAGTATTTAAAACTTGTGCGGAATGTAAATTTGATAACTGTAGGCCTTGTTAAATAGTTAAGATTAGCACATATAAGAGAGGGAGGAAGATACTTATTATTGTATTGTCTGCCCTTGCTTTCAACGGATTTGTTAATATTATGTTAATTATAATGTGTTTGTTTTGATTTCTATAAATACTTTTAAATTGAATTTACACGTTTTATTTTATTGTATGAGTTCTATATGTGATGTTTGGCGCGAATTGTTGTTTCATTTGTAATGTAACCAAAAACAGTAATTTTTATCCGGTTATTGCCTTATGACCAAAATTTTCTACTGTGTATTATTGGTTGTTGGTAAAATATGTTTAACAAAGAATGTGTAGTGATTAAGTACTGTTCTCCATACTACATACATTTATATTAAGATGACTGCATTATATTTGAAATAGTAGCATCTTTACTGCAATATGCAACTTGTTCTTTGTGATGGCTTCATTTCATGATCGATATTCTTTCTCCTGGATTTAGGACAAAACATTAGGAAATTGGTCAAGGATGGTTTTGTCATCAGGAAGCCCACCAAGATCCATTCCCGCTCCCGTGCTCGTCGAATGAAGGAGGCAAAGAGGAAGGGACGTCACTCTGGATATGGTAATTGTTACAGAGTTTTTGGAATATATAAAAAAATCATTGGATTTTCATTAGTTGGCTCCGTGGATTTTCTTCTCCATTTTCTGTTGGTTAATGACCTATGTTTTGTTTAAAAGTTTAAACTATGTAGCATATTTAGTTTATAGCTCATGGGAATTGTATTTTATGATTTTTTTATTATAAATATTTTGGGTAAAGTTTTGTTTCAATATCCCTGATATTCGTTCAAAGATTAAATGTTACGATGATCACAGAACCTTTTTTTAGGACCAGATCTTTCAAATTTACAAGTTGTGCTTCCTCTTATCTACCTGTAAGAGTTGGACTATGTTAGGAGTCTGGGATTTTTATAAGTTGCAGTGTAAGCCTGTATTTTAGCATTGTATTGTAATGATTTCAGGTAAACGCAAGGGTACCAGGGAGGCAAGGTTGCCCACTAAAGTTCTTTGGATGAGGAGAATGAGGGTGCTGAGGCGCTTGCTCCGCAAATATCGGGAGTCCAAGAAGATCGATAAGCACATGTATCATGACATGTACATGAAGGTGAAGGGTAATGTTTTCAAGAACAAACGTGTTTTGATGGAAAGCATTCACAAGTCTAAGGCTGAGAAGGCTAGGGAGAAAACCTTATCAGATCAGTTTGAGGCTAAGAGAGCAAAGAACAAGGCTAGCAGGGAAAGGAAGTTTGCCAGGAGAGAGGAACGTCTAGCACAGGTATCATTTTTGCTATGAAGCCTGTTCTTTAGCCTTATTTACGATTGGGGTCTTCCATTTTACAAACAATGGAGTGATTTTCTACTATTGTATGTTAGTGTAGTGTTGAGCTCTCTAGCAGCTGTTATCAATTGTTTCACAACATGATTTTAATCTTATTTTTCATATTGCCCCTGTGTTATTGCATTCTATTTCAACTTCTTCTCCAATTCATAAATATGTATCTTGTTTTCACCAAATCCAGGGACCAGGAGACAAAACAGCACCACCAGCAGCTGCAACTCCTGCACCTACATCTCAGCCAGCTCAGTAAGTCATACTATATTTATTTTGAAATAAATTGTTACATATACGGCCTGTATTTCTGACAATTTCCAAAAATGTTTGTTATGCAGGGCTACTAAGAAGGCTAAGAAGTGATCCTGATTACCTTTTGTGGTGATTGGTGGCTCTTTATGGTTTTGTTAGTATCTAAGGCTAGTGGTTTTGCTCTACTTTTACTTGTCATTGTCAAATACTATCTAATGCAAGGAGTATTAAAATTACACAACTTGTTTTGATTGGAATCTTTGGTTGAGAAGATTTTTTTTTATTTCCCTAAAGTTGCCATTGTACGTTAGCTGCAATTCTAGGAAGTGCTTTCTTGCCTTTTCAATCTCATTGTGATATCATTTTTAGTTTCGATGCTTCTTACTTGACATCTCGTGGTGCTCTATTTGGCCAAACTTTAAACTTTCAGAGTTCCTTGTATTGGTAAGTTGTGAGATGTGGATTGCCTGTATGGTTATATTATTGTGTTACAGAATGCTGTCGATCGTTTTCTAAAATAGGTGGCATTTATAAGTATTTTAGTAAAATTGTTTGAAACTATATTACCACTACGATTGGGCCCCACTCAATCGGTTTATATTATTATGGCCAAATACTGTAAGAATTAACAAGTACTGCTATTTTAGTATCGTTACAAATTTGACGAACAAATTTTATTGAAAATGTTTCATCGGAAAAATAAAATGAATGATTGTTTTAAGTTAGTTGCTGTGAGGATTTAGTAGTCTGATAAATATACGATGTACTGTTCCATTAGTTCGATCAAGCTTTTGTTGTGGTACATACCACATAGGGTAAAAATACTAATATTTATCGTGTTCTTTCTTTAGCTCGACTTTTTCTTCTCTCTTGGAAAAGGCCGAGGAAATGCGTGAAATCGGATGTTGGAATGTATGTTCATGCTATTTTCTTCTCTCTTGCGGAAAAGGCCGAGGAAATGCGTGAAATCGGATGTTGGAATGATAAGGCTTGGGAGCTAAAACGGCAGACTTTGAAGGAGTTTGGGCTTTTTCGAAGATGACATTTTGAATGATAGAAAGTTGAATTAAAGTACAAGATGTTGGGTCATATATGAATTAATTTGGGAAAATCAAGATTTTTATTTCTCAAGTTGGAAATTACAAGAAGAAAATAATATATGTAGGGTCTTCTAAACAACAAAAGTAAATGTATGAACTATTTAAAAAAAAAAAGTTTTTACATAGATTGAAATTTAAAGGAGATTATGAATTGAAAGGGTTGAGATTTATAAATTTATGGTAAAATGACTTCAATTGAGATTTCTGTTTCAACTAGGAATAGTGGGAGTATGAGATATTTTGAATTTAAATAAAAATAGTGCAAAAATAGTAAAATTTAAGAGATATTAGATGGTATTTCTTTATAAAAATTGAAAAAAAAAAAGAAATGTTATACATATTTGAAATTTTAAGAACATGGATCTTTTTAAAAATAGCATATTTAAACATAGATTTAAATTAAAAAGTGACAATGAATATAAAAGATTGAATTTTGAAAATTGTTAGAAAGATGAATTCAATATAAATTTCAGGGTTCAGGTGGAAAAAGATGGAATTATAAGCTATTTTGAATTTTAAAAAAAATGGCACCATTTTTTCTGGAGCTACATGTTTGACAAAATCAAACGGAGGTAAGAAATGTTAAACGAATTTTAAGTGTAATGAAACCTAAGGATTAAATGGATGAAAACATAAATTTAATGAAAATAATGTAGATTGAAAATTATAAAGTAGGGAACTAAGAGTTGTGATCAAAATTTTATTAACTTTTGTGGTTATATGAATATTTGATATTGCATTTTGAAAAGGAAAGTTAGTTTGGGATTAAACTCGTAGAGGGATACATTTATAATCAAAAGCCAAATTAAAATTATTTAAATGAATAAGTCAAATTTGTAAGTCTAAAACTATAATTTAGTATTTCAAGAACTAAATTGGATATATGTTAGATAGATTTTTAAATAATTTCTGATTTTTGAGGTAAAAATTTACTGAAAGCAGAGCTAGCAAGAAAGTTTAGAAAAGCGTTGAAAGTTTTGAAGGTAAATTGATGAAACGTAATGACCTTAATTTAAAAGTAGATATTGTATAATTGAAAGAAAGTTTTTGAGATTTTTTTTTTTAAATTTTTCAAAGGAAAAAAATATAGAAAGAAAGAAAGAAATGAGATGTTTTCATTTATTAAATATGAAATAAGGCATGATTTATTTGAAACTTTTTTTTTAATAAAAGAATTGAAGATTTTAGGGTCAAAAAGAAATTTAGGGGATAAAACGAGAAAATATTAACTTCTTCATTAATTTGATAAAATCTAGAAATGTATAGATAATTTGGAATGAAATGTGAGTTTTTAGTGTTAATTTTAAAAAGATCAAAACCTTAGGGCTTCTATCACGATATTGAGGAATCCAATTAGCACGTTTTGGAAAGTTGAATTACAATACAAGATGTTGGGCCATAAATGAAATAAATCAAAGTTTATGAATTAATTTGGAAAAATTAAGAATTTTATTGCCCAAGTTGGAATTTACAAGAAGAAGACAATATATGTAATGCTTTGTAAACAACAATAGTAAATATATGAACTATTTTGGAAATAAAAAGTTTTAACATAGATAGAAATTTAAAAAAGATTACGAGTTGAAAGGGTTGAAGTTTAGAAATTTATGGTAAAATAAGTTGAGTACTCTACTTTTGTGGATCCCCTATAGGCAACTAAAAAGAGTACCGCTTCTTTCTCTAAGACTATACTATACTAGCCCATGCAACCAATCTCCTAACCTAACTCCTCTCTTCACAACCTTAACTAGTAACCTTGAGTGGCTCTACCCCTGAGGAGGTACCTGCGTAGTAGCCATCTTCATGCTCTTTAGGTTGATTCCTTCTCGAATTTCTTTATTTATTTGTTCTGCGACAGCTTTCCATTTTGAGAGCGGATTCCCTTTTTGAATATGGAAGATCATATTGAGTCATCGGACCTGCTTGGTTTTCGCCTCCTACCAATCCACCATGCTGGCCAACGGGCATCGGGTTTGACCAGTCTCTTATGCGTGGACGGACCACCCCTTGATCCTCTTAGTAGTACCCCCATTGATAAGCTTTCACGTGTGCTTACACGCTGGGGTTATGATACAGCAACAAGAGCAAGATTATACAGAAATGAAACAACAACTAAGATCAGGGCAATTCTATTGCAAATCGAGACTAAAGAGAATAACGGTCCTGACTTTCAAGTGCTCGTACATACACGTTTTCACTTTCAGTGCCTTATTATTATATAACTTGGTTTGACGTATGAGCTCTTTTGAATTTAAATAAAAAGGGTGCAAGAATAGTAAAATTTAAGAGATATTAGATGGTATATCTTCAAAAAAATCGAAAAGAATAAGAAATATTATGCATATTTGAAATTTTAAGAAAATGAATCTTTTTTGGAAATGAGACATTTAAACATAGATTTAAATTAAAAAGAGATACTGATTATAAAGGATTGAATTTTGAAAATGGATAGAAAAATAAATTCAATATAGATGTCTGGGTTTAGGCTGAAAAAGATGGAATTATAATCTATTTTGAATTTAAATAAAAATGGTACCATTTTTTCTAGAGCTACATGTTTGACAAAATCAAACGGAGGTAAGAAATGTCATACGAATTTTAAGTGTAATGAAACCTAAGGACAAAATGGATGAAAACATTAATTTAATGAAAATTATGTAGATTAAAAATCAAAATTAGGGAACTAAGAGACATGATCAAAATTTTATTAATTTTTGGGGTTATATGAATATTTGAGATTGCATTTTGAAAAGAAAAGCTAGTTTGGGATTAAAATCGTAGAGGGATACATTTCAAATCAAAAGCCAAATTAAAATTATTTAAATGAATAAGTCAAAAAAATTTGGAAGTCTAAAACTAGAATTTAGTATTTGAAGAACTAAATTGGATATATGTTGGATAGATTTTTAAATGATTTCTAATTTTTGAGGTAAAAATTAACTAAAAGTAGAGCTGGCAAGAAAGTTTAGAGAAGCGTTGGAAGACTTGAAGGTAAATTGATGAAACGTAATGACCTTAATTTAAAAGAAGATATTGTATAATTGAAAAAAAGATTTGGGATTTTTTTTTTTTGTTTTTCAAAGGAAAAAAATAAAGAAAAAAAGAAAAAAAATGAGAGGTTTTCCTTTATTAAATATGAAATAAGACATGATTGATTTGAATTTTTTTTTATGAAATAATTGAAAATTTCAGAGTAAAATAGAAATTTAGGGGATAAAACTAGAAAATATTAACTTCTTCATTAATTTGATAAAATTAAGAAATGTATAGATAGTTTGGATTGAAATGTGAGTTTTTAGTGTTAAATTTAAAAAAATCAAAACCTTAGGGTTTCTATCATGATATTGAGGAATCCAATCGGCACGTTTGGAAAAGTTGAATTACAGTATAAGATATTGGGCCATACATGAAATAAATCAAAGTTCACGGATTAATTTGGAAAAACCAAGAATTTTATTGCCCAAGTTGGAATTTACAAGAAGAAGACAATATATGTAAGTATTTGTAAACAACAATAGTAAATATGTGACCTATTTTGAAAATTAAAAGTTTTAACATAGATAGAAATTTAAAGGAGATAACAAGTTGAAAGGGTTGAAGTTTAGAAATTTATGAAAAAATGAGTTCAATTGAGATTTATGGTTTCAACTAGGAAGAGTATGACGTATGAACTCTTTTGAATTCAAATAAAAATGGTGCAAGAATAATAAAATTTCAGAAATGTTATACGATTTTTAAGTGTAGTGAAACCTAAAGACTAAATGGATGGAAACATAAATTTAATGAAAATATAGTTTATTGAAATCTTAAATTAGGGAACTAAGAGACGTGAACAAAGTTTGATTAACTCTTGGGGTCGTATTAATATTTGAGATTGTATTGAAAAGAAAAGTTGGTTTAGGATTAAACTCGTACAGTGATACATTTAAAATAAAAAGCCAAACTAAAAATATTTTAATAAATAAGTGAAAATTTTGGAATTCTATAATTAGAATTTAGTTTTTCAATAACTAAATTGGATGTATGTTTTAGATAGATTTTTAAATAATTTCTAATTTTGGAGGTAAAAGTTTACTGAAAACAGAGCTAGAAAGAAAGTTTCAAGAAACATTGAAAGTTTTGAAGGTAAATTGATGAAATGTAATGACCTGAATTTAAAAGTAGATATTTTATAATTGAAAGAAAGATTTGAGATTTTTTTTTTCAAAGGAAAAAAAAAGAAAAAAAAAGAAAGAAATGAGAGGTTGTCATATATTAAGAATGAAATAAGATTTGATTGATTTGAAACTACATTTTTTTTAATAAAAGAATTGAAGATTTCAGAGTCAATAAGGAATTTAGGGGATAAAACAAGAAAATATTCACTTCTTCATTAATATGATAAAAATTAAGAAATGTATAGATAGTTTGGAATGAAATGTGAGTTTTTAGTGTTAATATTGAAAAAGATCGAAACCTTAGGCCTCTATAATGATATTGAGGATTCCAGTCGGCACGTTTTGGAAAGTTGAATTATAGTACAAGATGTGGCCATACATTAAATAAATCAAAGTTTATGGATTAATTTTGAAAAACCAAGAATTTTATTTCCCAAGTTGGAATTTACAAGAAGAAACATTATATGTAGAGCTTTCTAAACAACAGTAAATGTGAACTATTTTGGAAAAAAAAGTTTTAACATAGATTGAATTTTAAATGATATTACCAATTGAAAGGGTTGAAGTTTAGAAATTTATGGTAAAATGAGTTGAACTGAGATTTATGGAGTCAACTAGGAAGAATAGGGAGTATAAGATATTTTGAATGTAAATAAAAATGGTGCAATAGTAGTAAAATTTAAGAAATACTAGATGGTATATCTTTATAAAAATCGAAAAGAAACATGGATCTTTTTAAAAATAGGACCTTTAAAAATAGATTTAAATTAAAAAGAGATGACGAATATAAATTATTTAATTTTAAAAAGTGATAGAAAAATGTATTCAATATACCTTTGAGGGTTTAGATGGAAAAAGATGGAATTATAACCTATTTTGAATTTAAATAAAAATGGTGCCATTTTTTTTAGAGCTACATGTTTGACAAAATCAAAAGGAGGTAAGGAATGTCATGCAAATTTTAAGTGTAATGAAGCCTAAGGACTAAATGGATGAAAAATAAATTTAATGAAAATATGGTTGGTTGAAAATAAAAAATTAGGGAATGAAGAGACGTAATCAAAATTTGATTAATTTTTTAGATTATATGAATATTTTAGATTGTATTTTGAAAAGAAAAGTTTGTTTGTGTATTTAACTCATAGAGAGATACATTTCAAATAAAAAGCCAAATTAAAATTATTTAAATGAATAACTAAAACAAATATGGAAGTCAAAAACTAGAATTTATTTTTTGAAGAACTAAATTGGATATATGTTTAGATATATTTTTAAATAATTTCAAAATTTTCAGGTAAAAATTTACTGAAAGCAGAGCTAGCAAGAAAGTTACGAGAAGCATTGAAAGGTTTGAAGGTAAATTGATGAAATGTAAGAACCTTAATTTAAAAGTAGATATTGTATAATTGAAAGAAAAATTTGGGATTTATTTTGTTTTTCAAAGGAAAAAAATAAAGAACGAAAGAAAGAAATGAGAGGTTTTCATATATTAAATATGAAATAATATATGATTGATCAGAAACTATTTTTTTAATAAAACATATGAAGATTTCAGAGTCAAAAAGAAATTTAGGGGATAAAACGTGAAAATATTAATTTCCTCATTAATTCGACAAAATATTGAAATGTATAGATTGTTTGGAATGAAATGCAAAAATTTTGTGTTAAAATTAAAAAAGATCAAAACCTAAGGACTTCAATCATGATATTGAGGAATAAAATCAGCACGTTCTGAAAAGTTGAATTAAAGTACAAGTTGCAGGGCCACACATGAAATAGATCAAAATTTATGGATTAATTTAGGAAAACCAAGAATTTTATTGCCCAAGTTGAAACTTACAAGAAGAAAATAGTATATGTAGGGCATTCTAAACAACAATAGTATATGTATGAACTATTTTGGAAACTAAAACTTTTAACATAGATTGATATTTAAAGGAGATTACGAGTTGAAAGGGTTGAAGTTTAAAAATTTATGGTAAAATAAGTTCAGTTGAGATTTATGGTTTCAACTAGGAAGAATAGGAAGTATGAGCTCTTTTGAATTTAAATAAAAATGGTGCAAGAAGAGATAAATTTAAGAGGAAAGTTAGTTTGGGATTAAATTCGTAAATGGATACATTTCAAATCAAAAGCTAAATTAAAATTATTTAAATGAATAAGTCAAAAAAAAAATTGGAAGTTTAAAACTAGAACTTAGTATTTCAAGAACTAAATTGGATATATGTTAGATACATTTTTAAATAATTTCTAATTTTTGAGGTAAAAATTTACCGAAAGGAGAGCTAGCAAGAAAGTTTAGAGAAGTGTTGAAAGTTTTGAAGGTAAATTGACGAAACAGTATGACCTTAATTTAAAAGTAGATATTGTATAATTGAAAGAAAGTTATGAGATTTTTTTTTTGTCAAAGGAAAAAAATATAGAAAGAAAGAAAGAAATGATAGGTTTTCATTTATTAAATATGAAATAAGGCATGATTGATTTGAAACTTTTTTTTTTTTTTTAATAAAAGAATTGAAGATTTCAGAGTGAAAAATAAATTTAGGGGATACAACGAAAAAATGTTAACTTCTTCATTAATTTGATAAAATTAAGAAATGTATAGATAGTTTGGAATGAAATGTGAGTTTTTAATGTTAAATTTAAAAAGATCAAAACCTTAGGGCATCTATCATTATATTGAGGAATCCAATCGGCACTTTTGGAAAGTTGAATTACAGTACAAGATGTTGGGTCATATTTGAAATAAATCAAAGTTTATGAATTAATTTGAGAAAACCAAGAATTTATTGCCCAAGTTGGAATTTACAAGCAGAAAATAGTATATGTAAGACTTTGTAAACAACAATAGTAAATATATGAACTACTTGGAAATAAAAACCTTTAACATAGATATAATTTAAAGGAGATTACGAGTTGAAAGGGTTGAAGTTTAGAAATTTATGGTAAAATGAGTTCAGTTGAGGTATATGGTTTCAACTAGGAAGAGTAGGAAGTATGGGCTCTTTTGAATTTAAATAAAAACGGTGCAAGAATAGTAAAATTTAAGAGATATTAGATGGTATATCTTTAGAAAAATCGAAAAGAATAAGAAATATTATGCATATTTGAAATTTTAAGAAAATGCATCTTTTTTTTGGGAAATAAGACATTTAAACTTAGATTTAAATAAAATAGAGATCATGAATATAAAGAATTGAATTATGAAAATTGATAGAAAAATAAATTTAATATAGATTTCAAGGTTTAGGCTGAAAAAGATGGAATTATAAGTTATTTTGAATTTAAATAAAAATGGTGCCGTTTTTTCTAGAGCTACATGTTTGATAAAATCAAGCGAATTTTAAGTGTAATGAAACCTAAGGACTAAATGTATGAAAACATAAATTTAATGACAATAATGTAGACTGAAAATCATAAATTAGGAACTAAGAGTCGTGATCAAATTTTATTAATTTTTTGGGTTATATGAATATTTGATATTGCATTTTTAAAAAGAAAGTTAGTTTGGGATTAAACTCGTAGAGGGATACATTTCAAAACAAAAGCCAAATTAAAATTATTTTAATGAATAAGTGAAATAATTTGGAAGTCTAAAACTAGAATTTAATTTTTCAAAAACTAAATTGAATATATGTTTTAGATAGATTTTTAAATAATTTCTTTGAGGTAAAAATTTGGTGAAAGAAAGTTTAGAGAAACATTGAAAGTTTTGAAGGTAAATTGATGAAATGTAATGGCTTAATTTAAAATTAGATATTGTATAATTGAAAAAAAGAATTGGGATTTTTTTGTTTTTGAAAGGAAAAAAATAAAGAAAGAATGAAAGAAATGAGAGGTTTCCATTTATTAAATATGAAATAAGATATGATATATTTGAAACCTTTTAATAAAAGAATTGAAGATTTTAGATTCAAAAAGAAATTTAGGAATAAAACAAGAAAATATTAACTTCTTCATTAATTTGATAAAATTAAGAAATGTATAGATAGTTTGGAATGAAATGTGAGTTCTTTGTGTTAAATTTAAAAAGATGAAGGGCTTCTATCATTATATTGAGGAATCTAATCGGCATGTTTTGGAAAGTTTAATTACAGTACAGGATGTTGGACCACACATGAAATAAATCAAACTTTATGGATTAATTTGGGAAAACCAAGAATTTTATGTTCAAGTTGGAATTTACAAGAAGAAAACAGTACATCTAAGGCTTTGTAAACAACAATAGTAAATATATGAACTATTTTGGAAATAAAAAGTTTTAACATAGATAGAAATTTAAAGTAGATGACGAGTTGAAAGGGTTGAAGTTTAGAAATTTATGGGAAAATGAGTTTAGTTGAGATTTATGGTTTCAACTAGGAAGAGAAGGAAGTATGAACTCTTTTGAATTTAAATAATAATGGTGCAAGAATAGTAAAATTTAAGACATATTAGATAGTATGTCATTAGGAAAATAGAAAAGAAATAAGAAATATCATGCATATTTGAAATTTTAAGAAAATGGATCTTTTTTGGAAATAGGTCATTTAACCAGAGATTTAAATTAAAAAGAGAATTTGAATATAAAGGATTGAATTTTGAAAATTGATAGAAAAATAAATTCAATATAGATTTCAGGGTTTAGGCGGAAAAAGATGGAATTATAAGCTATTTTGAATTTAAATAAAAATGGTGCTATTTTTTCTAGAGCTACATGTTTGACAAAATCAAAAAGAGGTAAAAATGTCATGCAAATTTTAAATTTAATGAAGCCTAAGGACTAAATGGATGAAAAATAAATTTAATGAAAATATGGTTGGTTGAAAATCTTATATTAGGGAACTAAGAGACGTGATCAAAATTTGATTAATTTTTGGTATTATATGAATATTTTAGATTGTATTTTGAAAAAAAAAATGTTTGGAATTAAACTCGCAGAGGAATACATTTTAAATAAAAAGCCAAACTTAAATTATTTAAATGAATAACTAAAAAATAATTGGAAGTCTAAAACTTGAATTTAGTTTTTCAAGAATTAAATTGGATTATATGTTTTATATAGATATTTAAATAATTTTTAATTTTTGAGGTAAAAATTTACGGAAAGCGGGGCTAGCAAAAAAGTTATTAGAAGCATTGAAAGTTTTGAAGGTAAATTGATGAAACTTTAGGACATTAATTTAAAAGTTGATATTGTATAATTGAAAGAAAAAATTTGAATTTTTTTTTTCAAAGGAAAAACACTAAAGAAAGAAAGAGAAAAATGAGAGGTTTTCATATATTAAATATGAAATAAGATATGATTGATTTAAAACTATTTTTTTTAATAAAAGAATTGAAGATTAAAGAGCCAAAAAGAAATTTTGGGGGATAAAATGAGACAATATTACTTTCTTCAATAATTTGATAAAATTAAGAAATGTGTAGATTGTTCGGAATGAAATATGAGTTTTTAGTGTTAAAATTGAAAAAGATTAAATCCTTATGGCTTCTATCATGATATTGAGGAATACAATCGGCACGTTTTGAAAAATTGAATTACAGTACAAGATGTTGGGCCATACGTGAAATAAATCAAAATTTATGGATTAATTTGGGAAAACCAAGAATTTTATTGCCCAAGTTGGAATTTACAAGAAGAAAAGAGTATATGTAGGGCTTTCTAAACAACAATAGTAAATATATGAACTAGTTTGGAAACAAAAAGTTTAAATATAGATTGATATTTGAAGGAGATTACGAGTTGAAAGGGTTGAAGTTTAGAAATTTATGGTAAAATGAGTTCAATTGAGATTTATGGTTTGAACTAGGAAGAGTAGGAAGTATAAGATCTTTTGAATTTAAATAAAAATGGTGCAAGAATAGTAAAATTAAAGAGATATTAGATGGTATATCTTTAGAAAAATTGAAAAGAAATAAGAAATATCATGCATATTTGAAATTTTAAGAAAATGGATGTTTTTTGGAAATAGGGCATTTAAACATAGATTTAAATTAAAAATAGATAATGAATATAAGGGATTGAATTTTGAAAAGTGATAGAATAATTCAAGGGTTTAGGCGGAATCAGATGGAATTATAAGCTATTTTGAATTTAAATAAAAATGGTGCCATTTTTTTATAGAGCTACATGTTTGACAAAATCAAAAGGAGGTTAGCAATGTCTTGCCAATTTTAAGTGTAATGAAGCCAAAGGACTAAATGGATGAAAACAAAATTTAATAAAAATATGGTTGGTTGAAAATCATAAATTTGAGAACAATGAGATGTCATCAAAATATGATTAATTTTTGGGATTATATGAATATTTTTTATTGTATTTTGAAAAGAAAAGTTTTTCTGGAATTAAACTTGTACATGGATACATTAAAAAAAAAAAAAAACCACATTAAAATTATTTAAATGAATAACTAAAAAAAATTAAGTCTAAAACTAGAATTTAATTTTTTCAAAAAATAAATTGGATATATGTTTTAGATAGATTTTTAAATAATTTCTAATTTTTGAGGTAAACGTTTACTGAAGCGGAGCTAGCAAGAAAGTTATTAGAAGCATTGAAAGTTTTGAAGGGTAAATTGATAAAACGTTAGGACCTTAATTTAAAAGTTGATATTGTATAATTGAAAGAAAAAATTGGGAATTTTTTGTTTTTCAAAGAAAAAAAAAATAAATAAAGAAAGAAAGAAATAAGAGGTTTTCATAGATTAAGTATGAAGTAAGATATGATTGATTTGAAACTATTTTTTTAAATTAAAGAATTGAAGATTTCAGAGTCACAAAGAAATTTAGGGGATAAAACGAGACAATATTAATTTCTTCATTAATTTGATAAAATTAAGAAATGTATAGATTGTTTGGAATGAAATGTGAGTTTTCAGTATTAAAATTGAAAAAGATCAAATCCTTAGGGTTTCTATCATGATATTGAGGGATACAATCATCACGTTTTGGAAAGTTGAATCACAATACAAGATGTTGGGCCATACGTTAAATAAATCAAAATTTATGGATTAATTTGGAAAAACCAGCTCATGTTGGAATTTACAAGAAGAAAACAGTAACTATAAGGCTTTTTAAACAACAATAGTAATTGTAGGGATTATTTTGGAAATAAAAACTTTTAATATAGACTGAAATTTAAAGAAGATGATGAGGTGAACGGATTGAAGTTTAGAAATTTATGGTATAATTTGATTCATTCTTGGGTTTATATGAAAATTTGAGATTGTATTTTGAAAATAAAAGTTAATTTGAGATTAAACTTGTAGAGGGAATACATTACAAATCAAAAGCCAAATTAAAATTATTTAAATGAATAGATAAAAAAAAATTGGAAGTCTAAAACTATAGTTTAGTTTTTCAAAAACTAAATTGCATATATGTTTTAGATAAATTATTAAATAATTTCTAATTTTTTAGAATTTTTTTATGAAAAACGGAGCTAGCAAGAAAGTTTAGAGAAGCGACGGTAAATTGATGAAACGTATGAATATAAATTTAAAAGTAGATATTGTATAATTGAAAGAAACATTTGGGATATTTTTTTATTTTCCAAAGGAAACAAATAAAGAAAGAAAAGATAGATTTTCATAAATTAAATACAAAATAAGACATGATTGATGTTTTTTTTTAATAAAAGAATTGAAGATTTTATAGTCAAAAAGAAATTTAAGGGATAAGACGAGACAATATTAACTTCTGCATCACTTTGAAAAAATTAAGAAATGTATAGATAGTTTTGCATGAACTGTGAATTTTTAGAGTTTAAATTGAAAAAGATCAAAACCTTATTTTAAATAGAGTTTAAATTACATCCTAAAAATAATTTGAGGATATTTACTTAATTTGAATAGGAGCTTCATTTTGAAATCAGATTGTGACATTATTCGGGATTAGATTGAAATCAAAGCTAACGAAAAAAAAAGAAAAAGAAGAAGATAACTTGGTGATATTTGAAATTTTAAGAAAATGGATCTTTTTGGAAATAGGACTATTTTACATATATTTAAATTAAAAATAGATGACGAGTATAAATGATTGAATTTGGAAAATTGATTGAAAAATGAATTCAATATAGATTCGAGGGTTTAGATGGAAAATGATGGAATTATAAACTATTTTGAATTTAAATAAAAATGGTGCCATTATTTTTAGAGCTACATCTTTGAAATAATCGAACGGAGGTAAGAAATATCACACAAATTTGAAATGTAATGAAACCTTAGGACTAAATGGATGAAAACATAAATTAAAAGAAAATATGGTTGATTAAAAATCATAAATTAAGAATATAAGAGACATGATAAAAATTTGATTAATTTTTTATGTTATATGAATATTTTGAAAAAAAAAAAGTTAGTTTGGGATTAAAGTCATGGAGGGATACGTTTCAAATCAAAGCAAATTAAATTTTTTGAAATTAGTAAGTAAAAAAATTTTGGAAGTCTAAATTTATATTTTAGATTTTTAAGAACTAAATAGGATATAATGTTTTATAGATTTTTAAATAATTTTTAATTTTTCCACTAAAAATTAACTGTAAACAAAGCTAAGAAGAAAGTTTAGAGAAGCATTGAAACTTTTGAAGGTAAATTGATGAAATTTTAGGATCTTTATTTTAAAGTATATATTGTATAATTGAAATAAAAATTTGGGATTTTGTTTCTTTTTTAAAGAAAAAAATAAAGAAGAGAGAAAGGACAGGTTTTCATAGATTAAATATAAAATAAGACATGATTGATTTAAAACTATATTTTTAATTAAAGAATTGAAGATTTCATAGTAAAAAAGAAATATAGGGGATAAACGAAAGTTTTAAGAGTCTAAATTAGAGTAAATCTTGGGGATTCTTTGTGTTAATGATTTTCTATGAAACATTGAGGTCTTTTATTATATCAATTAACTAGTAAAGCATGTATTGCATCATTATATCAAAAATAGAATTCAACTCGACTAGTAAAGCATACATTGCATCATATTATATCAAAAATTGAATCGACTCGACTAGTAAAGCATGCATTGCATCATATTATATCAAAAACAGAATTTGGCTCGACTAATAAAGCATGCATTACATTATATTAAAAATAGAATTTTAAATTTGATAAACTAACATAACATGGTTAAAATATCGTACCTTGGTTGCGATGAAATGGTGGTGGAAATGTATATGTTGAGAATGAGGTAGTCTACATTTTCCAATGCCCAATTTGGTACAAATCAAGAATGTTAACCCTTTCATTTCTCCATCTTTCCATCTGTCATTCCACAGAAAACCAAAACCCCCACCCCTATTTAACTTCTTAAATGCAAAACAAAAACAATAAATAAATAAACTGTAAAGTATATCTAACCTGAATTGTCGGCATTTTTTACACAATGAAAATTGTGAGATCAGAAATTAAATTTCAGATCAAAATGATTTAATTCCTCCCCGCTTCACCAATGCTTCAGGCACATTGTTCACATCCACGTAATAAAATTGCAGCCTACAAATGAAGTTAGTTTGTATAAGAACACAACATTTTAAATTTTATTTTGTATTTCATTTGCGCATTGTCACTTAATAATTTGGGTTTGAACCTTAATCAGATCAAATCAATCAATTGATCATAAAAAATATGTTCAAAACTGTGATTATTGAAGAAAGTAAATGATTGTCAATGCTGCCGCCAGTACAGTTACCGATACAAGGAATCTTTGCCGCCATTTCTCATTCAAGTGACCTGCGCTGTCTTCATCCTCTTTGTACAATGGGTGTGTAACGCTATCAAACACCCATTGCCCTGTAAACAAATCACAGTCTTTCAGGTGGGGATTTCAATCTCTTCTTCCTCCTTCCCCTCCTCCGCGTTTTCCTCGACTGGTGTTTCGATCTTCTTCTGCTCTTCGTCCGAGCTGTCTTGATTGGATTTCAAGTTCACAGAATCCAGTTCTTGTTTCCTCCATCTCTGTTTTGACAACGGTTCTTGAATTCACAACCACCGATACTGTGGTGGATTTCTTGTGCTTTGGGACGTGAAAAAGGGAGGTGACGATGGATTTCACGTCCTCATTGTCATCCGAAGATAAAGATGGAAATGACAACCGACAAGTTTCCAGCCTTGCGGGCGGTCTTCATGGAGAATGACACGGCGGAGAAGATTCTCGGACTGAATTTCCGGCGGACAGAGGGTTGCATGAGAACAGAGCACAAATGGAGAGAAATGAGGAGTGGGGAATTATGGTTTGTGGAAGAAAGATGATCGGACAAGAAGGGGGAAAGAGACCAACATAATTTTTTGATTTTCTTGTTGCAGAAGATATCAAAAATTGATTGGAAATCAACTAAAGTCCTCATTGATTGGAAATCAGTATTGAATGATAACAACCCAATACAGTAATATGCACGGTTGAAAATATTTTCTTGTAATTCTTGAGATTTTAATCCCCAACCAAGCCTATTCAATAATCAGGTGCCTATTCAATAATCAGGTTCGGCTTGGTTTAAGTTCGGAAAGCCGTTGGTAATTCCTTCTTTTGCTATATTTCATCTTTCACTTTTCGTTGAATTCATTCCTTTAATAGTTGTAATAATTATCATAATATTAAATTTCCATTAATAAACATCTGTCAAATAAGGAAGGATAATTTAATTAATTAATACATAAGATAATATTGTAATATTTGTAATATCTAAAAAATAATGATGTTATATATGGTTGCAATTTTATTTTTTTAATCATTCAAATTACACAATACTTATTTTGTATATTAAAATAATAATTCAAAATATTATGAAGAATGATTTTAGTTAAAATTTTGAAAACAATAAAATATATTATTAATATATCATACACACAATCATACAATTTGAATTATATATATTATTACATTCCATATACTATAGACATTTCCTTCACAAATATTAATTAGCATGGATTTGAATTGAATGTATCAAAGAATGTTTTTGTTAGATCAGAATATGTGCGCGTGTGTGTGTTCAACAGTAGTTCGAACTGTAAATGAATATGCGGAAGCTTAAAATAAAGTTTGATTTTAAGCGAGGAAGAAATCCCTTCTTCCTCTCAAGTAATTTTATTAGAAGACATATTTGTTCCCACAAATGTTACAGTAGAACTTACACGTATTTGGCTCCCCCTAAATACTTGTCTACCCGTGTAACTAAATCTTCTAAAACACTTATTTGACCATCTAGTCCTCTAGATGGATTTGAATACAAACTCCCGTTTGTACTAAGTTGAGATCTCCCGAAATCAACGTGTGGTGAATTTCCAAAGTAATCCAGATTCTGCGAGGTTCGCCCTTGAGTTCTTCCCAGTCTGTTGTATTCTTACGAATATAACAGCACACTCATCAGCCTCTCACTTTCTCTCTGCTCATATAAATGGTAATTGAATAATCTTGGAGAGTTTCAGTCCTACAGCTTGAGGTTGTATTTATAGTCTCTCATGTCCTCCACGAAATCTGCCCGTATCTTCTCATGTCTTGGTAGTGATATGCATATCTTTGTAAATATGGCCTGGATATGCATATCTTATATCTTTATCATATCTTTCAAAGATTTGTTCCCAAATTTACTCTTGATTCTCCTTATTTTTAGCCATGACTTCCCTTTCGTTTTTCTACTCGTTCAACCGTGATCTTCTTCCAAAAATATCTCCACAATATCTTTTAAATCTGCAATCAATAATAAATTAATTAGAATTTTCGAATAATATTGACAATAATTACCTTATTGATCTCCCCCTTTGGCATGTTGTTCGAAAATTCCAGGATCATCTGCTACCTGCAAAAAGAAACAAACAGGAGAACTGTATGCCGAAAAGAAGGATGTTCACATATAGCAGAAGCATCATTCATCATGTTCAGATAGTCAATAAAAACAACTAAACTACGGATATTGTTGTTAGCATCCTAGCTACTGGAGATTGTAGTATCAATATTACAGACCCTTAAAAATTTGTTCAAATTGTTTAATAAAAACATCCAAATTTAATCAGAATCACTCCCAGATTCCCATTCTTCTACTTCCTCAGTATCTTCCGCTTCAGTTTCCTCGGCCACCCTTTTTCTTTTTGTTGCCTTGCCTGATACCTTCCTGTCTTTATCCACGGCAGATGGTCTCTTCTCCCCTTTTTTCGAGCTGCCTACCAAAGGAGTGGAACCTCTGTGTGGTGCGCCCTGAGAGGGAACATCCAGAGATTTCAAGACATTAGTAAAATAAAGCTTCTGGGTAGCTACCTCAGCAGCTAGAGTATCAAGAATCTCTAGTTGCTGATGTAGAAAGAGCGGGAGATTGGCTGCGACTTCCGAGGGAGGAAGTGTGGGTGCAATGGTGCGTGGCCTATAGGCAACATTAGCCTCTCTGCAGGCCATGTTCAGCGGAGGGGGGGGGGGGCTTTCTAAAGGACATCAGTGGACTGAGCCTGGATGCCCTGATGCGATAAGAGGCCCCAAATGAGGGTAGGGAACGGAAGCTTCTTGCGAGAGTCGGGCTTCTCGGCAAAACTCATGATGACCTCAAATGCTATCCTCCCAAAGTCAATCGGTATGGCCTTCAGGACCTTAAAGATGACCTGACACTAGGCCGATGTTAGGTGAGACTTGTTGGACGTGGGTGTCCAATTTTGCCTCCCTATTTTATGAAGCCAGTTGGCCTCCTGTGTCAGTATCAAGGGAGAAATCCCATGCTTAGTCCAACTGGTGAGCTTTCCGTCGCTGAGGAAGTCGACCACCTCCCCAAGGTCGACTTCAACCTCCTCTTCCTCATCCAGACCAGTCAGTTCCAAATAATCATTAATGGCATCAGGACTGAAATTAACAATTTTATTGCGAACAAAAACTCTCCCGAACAGAGGGGATTCGGGATCCTGAATGTCAGTGACCAAATTAGCATAGAACTCATGAACAATAGAACTATAAAACCTACCCAAGTTCATCACAGTAACCTCTAATCCAGATTTTTTGATAAACTCCATAACAGACGTTTTCGCAAAACGTTTAAGATCAAGATTACGTTCAGGCCAGAAGTCCATACCAGAAAACAATTTGTAGTGGTCGGAAGCAGCCTTCGTGTATAACGACTTGGAGAAGGCCTTACCGCAGACCAGTACGTCATTTTTGTTGCGAAGGCTCCCTGGAGATGACCCAGTAAAAGCAGTAGTAGAAGGCTTTTTGTGACGGTGCGAACGGCGAGGCGGAGATCTTGCCACTTCGTCCTCGGATGAGGACTCATCAATGAGATGTCTCCATGGTGTAGGAATCGGGGTTTTGCCTGTAGGTTTTACCTTGCGAGGAACCTTGGACCTTGGAGGTGGATGTGAGGTCGTCTTAGAAGGGAGATCTTGAGAAGGAAGTGGAGATTCCGCCATGGGCGAAAGATCTCCTTCTTGTGGAACTGCGGTAGCAGAGGGCGGAGTAGTCGCACTGGGCTGTGGAACATCGATTGGAGTGGTTTCGGTCTGAGGGGCATCGGGACACGGTGGAGACGAAGGACCGGGAGGAGGCGTGTCCTTGCCCTGGTCGGCTGATGGCGGTTCATCAGATTCGGGCAGAGGGATAGTTTCTAATGGTTCTGGGTTCAAAAATGGAACCAAGATCCACCTTGGTCGTCTGCCGCTGGGTGAGTCTCCATGGTCAGCCATTAAACCTCTGCAAATAGATGTTGAAAAAGAAACACAAGAACACAGGCGTGAAAGTGAACTTTGAAAAGATTAGCCCTAGTTAATTATAGCCTAACAATGATATAAAATGAGGAATGTTGACGCCTCGATTCCTGTCTATTTCACGAGATTTCATACGGGCTACTTAAACCCTTTTCGGCGCCCACTCATTGCAGTTATATAGTCCTTAAGGAACACGATCACACGTCCAGACGGTTGAAAAAAGGAAGACCACGTCCCCATTTTGACACGTGTTCCAAAAATAAGTCACGACTGGATAATCATCCGAGCCTATTTTTGCATAAAATAATCCATATAATCCCAGGAGAAAAATAAGAGAGGCTGATTTTCTTTTCTTTTTTTTTTTTTATTGGAGGAATGAAATAATAGATCACCATATTAAACATAAGTCTCAGTCAGGCAACAATGTTTGAAAATGCACTAAGAAAAATCCGCAAGTCTTCTTTTCCAGTATATGTTCACCCAATTTTGATTGCTAAGTGAGTTGTATAATTTTTCTTTATTGCTCCTTCTGCCGAATCCTTGTGTAGTAGCTCGCAAACAACACAATAAAGTACCACACTGGAAAAACCCTGTGTGACGAACTCAGAACCTTGTAACCCCTATATTTGGTGCAACTTAGAGGTGAACATTATTAAGGAAGCTTTCACGGACTTGTCATTTTTTGTGCTTGGTGCTCTATCACATTGGTGACAGCACTCCACAGCATCATTTCGAGGTCGTAGCTCTTTTCCTTATACTGGGAGAAGAAATAATGGATTCAAAGTTCAAGACAAACAAAATTTTGAACTTATGCGAGACTTATAGTTATCCTAGGCAATCCGAGACTTCCACCTCCCCTTTATTATTATTATTATTATTTTTTTGATACAGCATTTACATAGCACAGCAAATCCCTAGAGATTTTCTCAGGGATATGAATTTTTGCGCATCTAGGGCATTTGTGAAAATATCAGCTAGTTGACTTATGGTAGGAACATGTTCAAGGGTAATGACTCCATCTTCAACTAACTCTCGGATGTAATGGTGTCTAATGTCTATATGTTTAGTTCTGGAGTGTTGCACAGGGTTTTTAGACTTATTAATGGCACTCAAATTGTCACAAAATAGAGTCATAGAGGTCAAGTTCATACCATAGTCGCACAACATGTGCATCATCCATACCAGTTGAGAGCATAAGCTGCCTGCAGCTATTTATTCAACTTCTGCAGTTGAAAGTAAAAAGCTGTTTTGCTTTTTGTTTAGCCAGGATACAAGATTGTTTCCAATAAAGAAGCATCCTCCTGAAGTACTCTTTCTATCATCCACGTCTCCGGCCCAATCGGCGTTACAGTATCCTGCAATGAAAGGTTTAGTCTCAAAGGAATATTTCAAGCCATAGTTAGTAGTACCTGTCACATATCGTATGATTCTTTTTACGGCCTTAAGATGAGACTCCTTAGCATTTGATTGGTATCTGGCGCATAGTCCAACACTAACACTAAAGCTTATGTCAGGTCGACTAGCAGTGATGTACATGAGACTTCCTATCATGCTTCTGTAGAGTGTTGGATCAACACATGTTCCACCTTTGTCCTTGGATAATTTGGTATTCGTCCCCATGGGTGTGTGTGCTACTTTACACCCTTTATGTTCAAATTTCTTTACCAGGTTCTTGGCATACTTTTCTTGATGTATCGTGATTCCACTTTTGCATTGTTTGACCTGTAGACCAAGAAAGTAGAAAAGTTCACCAACCATGCTCATTTCAAATTCACGAGACATTACCTGGACGAAGTCATTCACTTTTTGTTTGGATGTGGATCCAAACACAATGTCATCTACATAGATTTGTGCAATAGTCATATCATTGTTCGACCACTGGATGAACAGAGTCTGATCAACTCCTCCTCGTTTGTACCCTTGACCGATTAGAAACTTTGTCAGTCTTTCATACCATGCTCTTGGAGCTTGCTTCAACCCATAAAGAGCTTTCTTCAGTTTGTAGACATGGTTCGAAAAGTGTGGATCTTCAAACCCCTTTGGTTGTTCAACATACGCTTCATCTTTCAAGAAACCGTTCAAGAATGCATTTTTTACATCCATTTGATAAATAATAAATTTATTAAGACATGCAAAGGAGAGAAGGATTCTTACTGACTCCATTCGTGCAACTGGAGCGAATGTTTCCTCAAAATCAATTCCTTCTACCTGTGTGTATCCTTGGGCCACGAGTCTTGCTTTGTTTCGAGTGATGTTACCTTGTTCATCGGTTTTGTTCTTGAAGATTCATTTTGTTCCGATGATGTTCGCACTGTTAGGTCTAGGTACAAGTGTCCAGACATCATTTCTAGCAAACTGTTTCAATTCCTCCTGCATTGCTAGTATCCAGTTATCATCCTTGAGCGCTTTTTTGACATTTTTGGGTTCAACCACAGAGGTGTAGCAAGCATGGTGAACCAGTCCCTCCATTTTTCGATAGTCAGGTTTTGGTTTGCATCGTGTCTTTATCCCTTCATTAAGTTCTCCAATGATGAGTTCCTTGGGATGTTCTTCCTGAATCTTTGTTGAGGGTTCACCTCTATCACTGTTTTCATTTGTTGGTCCTTGGTCAGTTTCTGTGGTGTTCTCACTGTCCTGATTTCCCATTGGTCGACCTGCTGATGAACCTGCTTCTTCCAAGTAAACTTCATGTCTTATCAAAGAATCATCAAATACAATGTTAGTGCTTTCAATGAATGTTTGAGTTCTCAGATTATAGACATGATAGGCTCTACTGTTGGTCGAATATCCTAGGAACATACCAACATCACTTTTGGCATCAAATTTTCCCAACTGTTGTCTATCACTATATACATAACACTTACAACCAAACACATGTAAGTGACTAAAATTAGGAGTTTTTCCTTTCCAGATTTGATAAGGAGTCATTCCCATTCCTTTCCTAAGATATACCCTATTTGTAACATAGCATGCTGTATTTATGGCTTCAGCCCATCATTTTTGGGCTACTTCCTTGCCTATCATCATAGCTCTAGCCATTTCTTGCAATGTGCGATTTTTCCTTTCTACTACTCCATTTTGTTGAGGTGTTTTTGGTGCAGAGAATTCATGAGCAATACCTCGAGAGGCACAAAAGTCAGTGAATGCAGTATTTTCAAATTCTCTACCATGGTCACTTCATATTCGAACAACATAATCCTGTTTTTCATTTTCTATCAGACGTATTAATTTTTCAAATTCATCAAAGGTGTCTGATTTATCACGAAGAAATCTTACCCATGTATATCTAGAGAAATCATCAACACAAACAAAAATATATCTCTTACCTCCCGCACTTTCAGTTTGAACAGAACCCATCAAGTCCATATGTAGCAAGGCCATGATTTGTTTTGTGCAAACGTCTTGTGTTACCTTGTGTGAGCTTTTTACCTATTTACCAAGTTGGCATGGTCCACATATACCTTGATCTTTGCTTGGGAGTTTAGGCAGTCCTCGTACACATTGTGATTTAGACAAGGCAATGAGATGTTTGTATCCTATGTGTCCCAACTTTTGATGCCATATTTCTGTTACTCCCGAGCTAGCATTGTAGCATTCATGACTCCTGTCAAGAAGATAACAATTGTTAGTGGACCAAGTTCCGATAAGCATGCATTCATTATTTTTGTTTA
Organism: Caryopteris x clandonensis; assembly: GCA_028749325.2. NCBI lineage: Eukaryota > Viridiplantae > Streptophyta > Magnoliopsida > Lamiales > Lamiaceae > Caryopteris > Caryopteris x clandonensis. The sequence continues at coordinate 23,772,133 of JAPYKT020000001.1, forward strand.
CCACCAAGCATTTGTCATGAGTGAAGTTTACTTCGAGTCCTTGGTCACAAATTTGGCTAATGCTCAACAGATTTGCCTTAAGATTTTCAACAAGATGCACGTTAGACAATTTAGGCATGCCATTAATATTGAGAGTCCCTTTCCCAATGACTCGCTCACTCTTACCATCTCCAAAGGTTACTGACTCTCCTTTTATTGGGGTGATATCAGATAAGTATGTTGCATTACCTATCATATGTCGTGAGCATCCACTGTCAAAGAACCATGTTCCAGTATTGTTCGCCCCGAGTGAGACTACAGACGAAGTAAGACATATGTTTTTCTTGACAACCCAAACCTTTTTCACATTTGTTTTACTGCTTTTGAATTTTCTTATTTTCGAAGAGTCCAGAGGCCTATGATTTTTTACAGGAACACCATATAAATTCCAAGTTGAAATTTACCTGATTGTAGGTCACGTTTCATTCTGTAGAATCTTGGTCGGATGTGCCCAAGTGCATCACAGTAATGGCAAATAGGAATAAATTTTCTCATACATTTTGTGTCTTGTTTTCCAGGTTGTCTTGTAGTGTTCTGTCCCTCATGGTCGAACGTAGAAATTGTAGCTGGTACAAAGACTGTTGATCCCGATGTTCTTTCTTCAATATATCCTATTCCTGTTTTATTGTTTTGTGGTCTTCCATATGCCAGGATTTCGTCAAATTTAGTTTTTCCCTTGTTCAGTCCTTGTATGGTTCGCACTGCTTTGACCAGCTTAGATCGTAACTCTGCTAACTCGCGATCCTTATCCTGCAATTTTGAGAAGTAATCTGTTAGTTCATTTATTAGGGAAGGGTTTACCTGGATTTTCCTTTTTGTAGTTGTTCGGGCTGTTTCAGAGTTGGCTTTAAGTGACTCAATTTCCGTCTCATAAAGTTGGACCTAATGTTCGAGATTCCTCACATTCTTTTGGGATATAATCAAGTCATCTCTCAATCTTTCATTTATTTCCCTAGTGATATACAGTTCATGTTTCACTTAACTGAGTTCCTGATTTTCCAAGCTTAGTGTGTCTTTACTTTTGTATTCCCTTGATTGATTCTCCAATATGGTACATCTGGTAGATATGTCTAGAAACAATTTCTCTAGATCTTCCAGAGTTGGATCGTCAAAATCGAGTTCCTCAGTGTACTCTAGTTCCTCATCAGTTCGAACAGCAGATGTGAGACATCCCAGGTCCTTTGATGATGTACATATGGTAAGGTTACTGGGGTATTCTATCTCTTGTTCGTCAGTTTCTTCTTCTCCTTCAGATTTAAATTCACTCCAGGTGGCTTTTAGTGCTTTGGTCTTTCTTAGAAAATTTGGACATTCTGCTTGATAGTGTCCATATCCACTACACTCTCTGCATTGTTCAGAGTCCTTCCGATTTATCTGCCTAGTATTCGAAGATTTGTTTCCTCCCTTTTTGATGTTCTCTCCAGAGTTCAGACTTTTGTTGAACTGATGCCTCTGATTGTATTTTTTCACAAGCTTGCTGTAATTTTTCGTCAGAAGTGCCATTTTGTCAGCAACTGATGTTATATCATCCTCGAATTGTTCAGTTGTTGTCTCCGTCTTTAGGGCTATCCCTTTGTTTTTAGGTGTGTCCATGCGGTTGTTCAACTCAAACATCCTTAACTCTCCCATCAAGTCATCTAATATCATCGGTGTGACTCTCATGAATGATTCTAGAACTGTGATTTTTTCTCTGAATCTAGGAACTAGTGTTCTCATGATTTTCATGATTTGAACATCTTCCTTGATAGCATCACCGAGGGTGTAACATTGATTTACTATGTCACTGAACTTGGCATAGTACATCTCAATGTTTTCATCTTCATTCATTTGTATTCCATCGAATAATGTGGCCAATCTTTGTAACTTTGATTTTCTTACGAACTCATTTTCTTCAAATTGTTTTTGTAGAGCATCCCAAGCATCTTTGGCGGTTTGGCAGTGTATAATCAACTTGTGTCTCATGACATCAAGCGAAGCAAGAATAGTATACAATGCTATGTAGTTTGCCTCTTCGGCACACTTTTCATCCTCCGTCCATAGTGTTCTTGGTTTGTCTACAACCTTAGTTATATCCGTTCCATCCTGCGTCTTAGGCCATGTCCACTTGGTTTGGATTGCTTCTCCACATCGTTTGGATCTTAGATAGATAAACATCATTGATTTCCAGAACGGATAGTTTTGTCCATCAAGCAAGGGTGGGCGTAGTGTGGTCCCTTCATGTGAAATGTGTTTGTCCCTGGATCTACGTGTTTAAAAAAAAAAACTGGAACTTGCTCTGGTGCCAATTGTTAGATCAAAATATGTGCGCGTGTGTATGTGTTCAACAGTAGTTCGAACTATAAATGAACATTTGGAAGCTTAAAATAAAGTTTGATTTTAAGCGATGAAGAAATCTCTTCTTCCTCTCAAGTAATTTTATTAGAAGATGTTACAGTAGAACTTACACGTATTTGGCTCCTCCTAAATACTTGCCTACCCGTGTAACTAAATCTTCTAAAATACTTACTTGACCATCTAGTTCCCTAGATGGATTTGAATACAAACTCCCGTTTGTACTAAGTTGAGATCTCCCGAAATCAACGTGTGGTGAATTTCCAAAGTGATCCAGACTCTGCGAGGTTCGCCTTCGGTTCGCCATTGAGTTCTTCCCAGTCTGTTGTATTCTTACGAATATAACAGCACATTCATCAGCCTCTCACTTTTTCTCTGCCCATATAAATGGTAATTGAATAATCTTGGAGAGTTGCAGTCTCTACAGCTTGATGTATTATTTGTAGTCTCTCATGTCCTCCACGAAATCTGCCGATATCTTCTCATATCTTGGTTGTGATATACATATCTTTGTATATATGGCCTAGATATTCATATCTTATATCTTTATCATATCTTTCAAAGATTTGTTCCCAGATTTACTCTTGATTCTTCTTATTTTTAGCCATGACTTTCCTTTCGTTTTTCTACTCGTTCAACCGTGATCTTCTTCCAAAAATATCTCAACAATATCTTTTAAATCTGCAATCAATAATAAATTAATTAAAATTTTCGAATAATATTGACAATAATTACCTTATCAGTTTTCATAATCAAAATATAATTTACTATTACTACAATGACATGAAATATTAAAAAGCGTTGTCAAATTGAAAATATTTTATTGGACAATAGATTTTTGAACTTTCAATTTTGTCGTGTTTGACAAATTCGGTGGTTCTATTTGTAATACAGGATACATTTGATTTGTTCTGAAATTTGTGATAAAAAGGTGTGAATAAACTCAAAATTTATTAACATTTCGTCCCAAAAAGAAATAATGTTTCACTAACATTTTTTTGTCCAAAAAAAAAAAAAAAAAGTCTTAATTTAGAAGTCAATGTCTTCTTTTATTAGTAATTTTTTTTTTTTAATTCTTGAGATTTTAGTTCCCAACCACACCTTCCAAGCCTATTCAATAATCAGGTTCGGCTTGGTTTAGGTTCAGAAAGCCGTTGGTACTAAAAGCAATTTCAATTCATTCTTTTGCTATATTTCATCTTTCACTTTTTCTCTAAATTCATTCCTTTAATAGTTGTAATAATTATCATAAAATTAAATTTCCATTAATACAAAGTGGTAGTATGGAAACATCTGTATGATTATAGGTTTTTATGACTGAAATACAAATTTTTATTTATATACTGTAATTTTAGTTTAAAGTTTTGTAATAATTTATGCATCTCTTGGTTATATAACCATTTCTAATTAAATTCTCAAATATTTTTATTTTGTAAAAAAATAAATTATTTGAATATAAATTTATATTTTTTTTAAGATTGTACCTTGATCAAATGAAAAAAAATTGTGTTATTAAGAAAGTGTGATAATATGTTATTTATGTGTGGAAAGTTCGTAAAATAAAAATAAAAAAATAAAATAAGAAAGAAGAAGAAGAAGAAGAAGAAGAAGAAGGAAGAAGGAGGAGGAGGAGGAGGAGGAGGAGGATGAGGATGATGTAAGATGGAAAGAGAAAAAGAATCAATTTAAAAAAAGAACAGATGATTATTACATATTCATCCCTGTATTTCTGTTGAACCTTAAAAGAATTTCGATGTCCAGTGAAAAATATGACTTGTTAACCACCCATTATCACTTACATTTAGTATCAAGAAGAGGTATATGTTTTCCAAGTAGAAAGACTTGAGTTTTGTCTAAAATTATTTGATTTCCTTATTTCTCCAACCATTCTATTTCTGTTGAGGGCATCTCCAGTAGAGATGTTAAACGAGCTAGCCCTGTCGATTTCGGGCTAGCCCTAGCGGATTTCGGGCTAATCGGGCCTTGATTTAATCGGGTCAATTTAAACAGGCTTGATTATGGTGAATCTAATCCTAACCCTAACGGTTTTCGGGCTAATCGGGCCATGAGTCAAAATAGTTAAATTATATATTTAAATTAAAAATTTTAATTAAATGCATATTATGCTCTATTTAAAATACAATTTTAGATAACATTAAAAAATTATATATTTTAGAACTTTTATATCACTATACAAAATTTAAAGATTCAAACATTTAAGTCATATATACTATTTAATGCTCTCAATTATAGCTTTAAGAGCATTCACTGTCATAAAACTTGAAATCATGTTACATTTAAGTTTTAAATTTAAATGACATTATTTAGAATCTTCTAGTAATTAAATATAAATTTTAATATATTCTACTAAAAACCAAATAAGGTATATAAAAAATAATTAAAAATGGTGTATATTATTAATTCGATATTAAAAATAGACAAATAAGAAGAAAAGTTCGGGCTATCGGGTTAACCCTAACCCTAAGCGGGCTAGCCCTATAGGGCTTCGGGCTAATCGGGCTCGGGCTAAACGAGTTGACTTTTAAACCGGCCAATAAAATCAAGTCCTAACCCTAAAAAATTTCGGGCTAAACGGACCTGCCGGTGGGACCATGACCCTTTTAACATCCCTAATCTCCGGTGCCTGGGAATATATGGGAGAGAACCTGTTTGGTGGATATTGGGTGGGTGTATGTTTGGTAGTTAGGAGGGAAGGAGAGTGGGGGAGCCAAGGCTACTGGGCCTCAAACAAGTGTAAACAACGGACGTACAGGGCCTACGACTTGTCCCACATTTTCTCTCTTTTTGGTTTTTCAAAATTTTCTTTTGTGAATGAAGCTTGTGTGTGTGTGTGGTCGTGTTTGGCTGTTGTGGTCAGTGATTATTTGTTTTGAAATATATATATATATATATATAAGAATAACTACGTGCATTTATTTCCCCGAGTATTTAATACAAAAAAATTCAAGAAAAAAACATGCACGAGTTCTTATCTAGTTCATAATTAAATTTGAGAATGCCAGCCTTTTGAATTCAATAATAGTTTGTCAAAAAACTAATTTCATATTTTAAATTTATTTTCAATAATAAAAATAATTTATAAAATTACTAAAATAGCTAAGTCAATTAAATATTATGGCTAGTATTTAATTATACAAAAAAATCTTAATCTAAAATAGTAAATTAATAAGATGCAAAATATCATGAGTGATTTGACAGTGGGTTCTATGATTAATTACTTTATGAGTGGTATGTTTGAAAAGATATATATTAACATAGTGAGCATTTATTTTTGAGGTGATAATGATTTATTGTTTTAAAATGTATCTAAAAGATAATATTGTTGGAGATGCTCTTATGACAGAGTAAAGTCCAGATTCTGCATGTTTAGGTTTAGTGAAATTTTGTGCCCTAACTAAACCCATCTCAAGAACAATTCTCTTTCGGCTTATCATACATCTTTTTTTTTTTTTTTTTTCATAACAAGGGATCAAGGATGCTGTCCCCCTACATAGAATATCCCCAGAGAAAAATAAATAAATAAATAATAAAAGGAAAAACGCAAAGGTTAGGGATCTGGGTCGGCTCCAATTTTCAAAGGAAAAATTTCAGTATGGGTGTACTTTATTATAATTTCTTTAATATTAGACCTACATTTAAAAAAAAAATTCAATTGGAGAATCATTTTTTCTTAAAATTTAAGGAAGGCTCTCATTTCAATTTAGGACTCAAGCTTAATAGAAAAAAAAATTAACCATATTATTTCTTTCTTTCCTTTTTTATTTGTTTATTTTTAATCTCTATCCATTTGCAATATGCAATACAAAACTAGATATGAACACAAGAAAATTTCTTTGTTTACTAAACAATAAATGTAAGGATGAAACAAAACACAAATATGAAGAAACCCTTGGTGTTAGAATCTATTGCGACCGTAAGAAAGCTACATACAAACACTGAAAAAAAAATGGTTTATATATAAGTGCTTTTAGGTTTGAGTCCCAAATTGATAATCAAATTTTTGGGGGCATGTTATAAATTGAGAAGAAAATAAAAGTTGGGCCCTGAATCGAGAAAAGTTTAAAAATTGAGATCTAACACTGAGTGTTTTATGATACATTGAGTTCTATATATGAATTCTCATATTTTTTAATGTTATTTTCAATTTTATTTTATATATTTATAATATAAAGCAAAGTTAGAGTTGGAATATCCATTAAGTATGAATTATGAGGTACCATGAAATAGATGATGCACTAGAAGTAACAGTATGAGTTGGGAAGGAGATTGATGTCCGACGAGTTGGTATGGCATGTCTTTAGTTCTTAAGCAAAAGCAAAAGAGTGTTCTTACTCATTGTTAACTGTCTGTTTTTTGGGTATACATTTGATTAACAAATCTAATTACTATGTCTTGTTTGTTATTCAAGAGGCTTGGGAAGTAATCATTAGATGAAACCTGAATCTGTAGCGCCTTGAACCAAACTCTGAGGTGGTTCACACTTGAGAGGATGTTGGAGTTTTATTACAAAATGTTATTTTAGCTATCTATCTATCTATCTATCTATCTATCTATATATATATATATATATATATATATAATATATTATGGTATTAATTAGAGTCCATGATCTAGCCGTTTAGCCTAAAAATTTATAGAATAAAACATAATTACATTAGTTGGTTTCAAATACTTGTTTAGTTTGAGGTTTAAAATGCAAAACCCTATAAAGGTAGCCCGTTTAGGATTGGAGTTTGCCTAATAGCTCATACTTTCTTTCTTCTATTTTCAAGTATCAAAACAATAAAATATAATATTTTGAATTAATTTCATAAAACATAAATAAAATTTATTATTAAAGAAATTAAAATTTAATTACTAAAAAATAACTATGTCAATTAAATATTACGGATAAATTTACTATGTATTCACGGTTTTTGTTTTTTCTGTTTTAATTTGTCTTTGTTTTTTGTTCTTTATTATTATTTATGTTTTTGTGAAATAATTCCTATGTATTGAAGTAAATGAAACAAGATAATAATCATCATTTACAATAAAAGGATTTATAGTGTGGTGTTATGATTAATTTATTTTAATACATACTAAAAAACAGAGAGGAAAAGAAAACGTTAAAAGAGGATGCAAAATCACATAACTAGCGCCACTATTCATGGAGTTTTCTTTAATAACAAATATTTAATAAAAAAAAAACTATGTGGACACATTTCATTAAATATAAAAAGTTTAAAAGGAAAAAGTTTTTTTTTTTTTTTTCTATAATTGTTTTGAGTAAGAAAACAAACCACATTTTTATATTAGTCAGAAAGTAAAATTTATTGATTAAAGAGGTGAGTTGAATTCATGAAAAAATGAAATAATTTATTAATTTGCAGGGAATTTGCAGGGAATTCAGAGACATTTGTCGATCCACTAAATCATTAAGTTTGATCAGCTGATCAAACTGAATATACCCTGCAGCCGGGCTTCTAATGAGTCGAGTCGAGTGAAATGTATTATTGTTCAAACTTGTTTAAAATGTTATCGAGCTTTTAATATTTTATTTAAACTTATTTGATTATTAATCGAGTTGAGCTTGAATGAGTTTTAATTGAGCCGAACACGAGTCGAGTTCGAGAAGCATGATGTTTTAGATTTGTTTTAACGAATTTTACTTAACGAGCTCAAATCGAACTTTATATTTTATCAAAAGTGTGATCAAACATGTTTGATATCATTATCAAATAAAATTCAAACAAATTTTTAACAAACAATCTCGAATCGAGTAGTTTGATTTGATTTTTCAATGCTGTTTCAACTTTGACGCAACTTGATATGTTTGGGGCAGTTAGACGGATCCACCAAACGATTTAAGTTGAGCATAAGTTTCACATAATGTAGTATGATCCAATTAATATTAAGGCAAAATTTAAAGGTCACAATTATCTCCTAAATAAATATGTATTGTTGTCAGGTTCGAATTATTGTACAGATTTATCCCCTCAATTTTGATCCATGTTCCTTTCTGTATGTGGAACAAGGGCAATGTATAATACTTGTAAAATTGGAATAACTAACGAAGGAATTTTAATTTTTTTTTTTACATGTGATATTTAGTAAAATGAAGGTTAAAATTATAACATAATATAAAATTTGTATATATATATATATATATAATTTTTTTTCTTTTTTTTTTCTTTTCTCTTTTCCATCCAATGGTTAATCTGGACACTATTTGTCTTCTAACTGTAAACTTAGTGTGCATACAAATTGTTATGTTGTCACAATTCTATTGATTTGGTTTTTTTTTATTTAACATTTTTTTCTTCTAACAATACGAATAATTTTTTTATTTTTTATTTATTTTTTATGTATAATATATCAAATTAATAATTTTTTGACAATCTTTAATTTGACACCTATAATGCATATATTAAAAATGGGGAAAAGGTATAAAAAGGCTCCTGAATTAGTACCTCAATTTCAAATTGGACTCTAATTTGTTTTGTAAAAATAGGACCTTTAACCTTTAAAATGACTTAAATAAATCCATGAACTTCTTATTACCAAATAAATAGAACATTTCAATAAATTAAAATAACAAAATAAATTAAAAATATTTAGATAAATAAAAAATTATTACAATAAAATAAAATAAATATTTAAAAATATAATGATAAGATATAAGTTATTTAATAAAGAAATATCAAAAGACCTTAAATTATTTAAATATAATAAAAAAAGAATATCCAAATAACATAACAAATCATCAAATCTCAAATCCTTTTTTATATTTAAATTATTAATAAATTTTACTTTATTAATTTAGACTTAATTAAATATGTTTATGATTTAATTTGTTACTTTTTAGATTTATTTAATATTTTTAAAATTTAATTAGTTAATTTAATATTTAGTTGGGTCCTCTTTACATTTTCAGGAGCTTATTTAACTTATTTTAAAAGTTAAGGATATTATTTGTATTAAAAAAATAATTTATAGTCCAATTTAAACCTGAGATATTAATTTAAGAGCTAATTTGCATATTTTTTCATTAATAATGAGATATTAGATTAAAAATTATTATTTATTTATACATTGCTTATGTTAGATTTTATTATTTATTGTGAGTTGAATTTGAGTTGTGAATACAATAATTATATAATTTTATTATAATAATATTATTAGATAATTTTCGGCTGTTCCCCTAACCCAACCCGGGAATTCCCCCGGATCTGTTACAGGAAAGGGATCAACTTATTTTATTTTATTATTTTAATATTAAATATTCAATAAGTAATCTATATCTTTACTAACATAATCATAAACATGATTAATTACATACAACTATTCAATTATTATTTTAATACAAATATGGGTTTCTTTTAAAAAGCTAATTTTCTGATAAGATTATTTAAATCATTTTTAATTAGTTGTGGGTTATCTAATTAATTCACACATGTGAATAAGGATAAAAAAAAAGACGGCGTGGCTGTTTGAATATCATATAAAAACTAATAAATTTAAAAAATAGATATTTTTTATTATAATTTGTAGTTTATCTTAATTTAATCTTATAATTTTTCATTTATAAATATTAGTATATTCCTAAAATAAAATGAAATAAGGTTTTTTATTTATATTTTTTTGGGTTATAAATGTGATATGTATTCCTAAAATAAAATAGAATATAGAAGATGTGATAGAAGTGGATTATGAGGTATAAGATAGGTGAGATCTCACTTTCAACAAATATAAATACACAGAAAACTTTTTGGAATTTGCTTACAAGTTAGAAGCCAGACAGCAGAACAACAAATAAAGATTCAACTGCAGGAAGAAAGAAACACAAGACAACAACCTCTGCTCTCTAACTCAGTGCTGCCAGCCTACCATTTCCACCAATCATTGACCTGTCGGCCCCACTCTATCACATGCTTCCCCCTCATGCATATAAACCACCACCAATTTTCCTTTATTGTCATTTTCTTCTTTTTCCTTTTTTTCAGGGAAAAGATATTAGCTCAAGACAACGTTTGATCAAATTTTTTTTCATTTTCTAGTTCTCTTTTTATTATTATTGAGATAAATTCAATTATATTATCTCAACTTTTTTAAAGAAATATCAAAGCAATATTGGATGCGAACAAAATTAAAACTAGACTATTATATTTTTGTCAATTGATTAAGTCTATGAACAAATAGAAAAATAATTATTGATGATGGAATAATTTAAAAAATGTGTAGTAAAAATTAATTAATAAATCGTAACTTTTTGGTAGAAACAATCAAAACAAAATTATTTACAAAAAATCATAATTATGATCTTGAAATATATATATATATATATATTGTCTTTTTGAAATGGATGTAGTAAATATTTTATTTTTATTTCGACAATGAAGACCCTTCACTGGCTTCACTGCTTCTCTCTCTTTTATGCACGGGGAAAAAGAAATGAGAGAGAGAGAGAGAGAGAGAGAGAGAGAGAGTTATTTGGGCCGTTATTTTAGTGTCGGGGCTGAAATTATGGGAGTGATTAAGGTCTCCTAATTATAAAATTAAATTGATTTTAATCTCCTCGCATTCGCAATTTCGCATCCCACCTTCCACATTTATTTGCCTCGAGTAAAGAAAATTCCTTCCCTTTCGCAAAGAACCAATATTTTCTTTTTTATAACTCCATACATATAGTTTGTGTGCAGACCAAGAGCTGTCTTTTTCTTGCTCTCTGCTCTACTTTTCACTCGCCATCCCTTCATTTTTTTCCTTTTCTTATTCTCTATTTTCTCCTCATTTACCATCGCCATTCTCTCTCATCCCTTCTTTTGTTTCTCTTCTTCCTCTTCTTAATTTTGCCAAGAATTTCGGAAGGTGTTGAAGAAGAGAGACATGAAGAGGCTAGTAAGTACGTTAACATTTCATTAATTTTATGATTAATTGGTTGATAAAAGTTATTTAAGGGGTTTTTTTTTTAACCTTCTTGGATCAAGAAACTGTTATTCTTAATTTTTTTTCTGGGCATCTGTTGCTTGCTCCCAAAAGTCAATCTTGTCAGTGAATTGGTTCTGATTAAGCTTTACTCTTGTATGAACTATTATGACTATTCCCTGATAGAAAAATGTATGATCTTGAAAGGTTATTCAGGCTCTTATTCTTTTTTTGAGAAAGCTTAAATTTGCTTTGATGTGGACAGTGTAAGTTAAATTCGATTTGATTTGATTGTCAGTTCCTTTTTTTTTTTTCTCTGGCCATTATGCAATTTAATCTATCCACATTGTTAGTAGCAGACAAGCAGAAATAGGATTCTGGATCTGAAGGTGTGTTTTGCCTAAAATAGGGAGTTTATTATGTGTTAATTTGCAAGTGCATTTTCTCTTCCATCATATATGACCTCTTTCTCAGCTCATATAATTTGTGAGGAACCAATTTTGTGATTATATTGAATGTCTAAAGGCCTTATCATAACAAAAGATTGAATATTGTTGCTTCTCAATGCTATCATATTCATAACTCGAACTAGTTTCTTCTGGTTTTCTTTCTTATCTGATGAATTATGTTGCTAATTTTTTACTCATGGATACACATGGAATAGGAAATTGTACAAGTCCTTTCCTGCAAGTTTGATTAATAAAGAAATTATGACAATAGATTAATTAGCTTTTTGTCTTCTTCTGTTTAGGTTTTTTTCATTGCATTAATGTACCGTTTGTATAAGGCCCTTTACATGTTTCCTTATGTCTCATTTCTCGTAGATATTTTGGTTTCTGTTCTTGATATCAACCAATGCTATCGAGTACAATGGAGAATGTGAGTCTCACTGGCCGCTCGTGCCCAGGCCTCACAGTGTATCTGTCTCAGAATTTGGGGCAGTCGGAGATGGGATTACTATTAACACTGTGGCATTTCAAAATGCTATTTTCTATCTTAAGTCCTTCGCCGACAAGGGTGGGGCCCAACTCTATGTTCCAGCTGGAAGGTGGCTTATTGGATGCATCAATCTCACAAGCCATCTAACACTTTTCCTGGAGAAAGATGCTGTTATTCTTGGCTCTCAGGTTGGCACTATAATCTGCAGAATCTTATTGGTTTTGTCAAAGAACAAAAGTTGTCTGTTCAAGAACAAAAGTTGTCTGTTCAATTACTTCTAGTAACTGTATTTGCAGATTATTGAATATGTTTCAATGGATAATCAATGTCCGAGCCCTACCTCAGATTATTCTTCCTCTTTGTTCTCCTGTTTTTGATTGAGAAATTTCCTTTGTTTTAAAATCTAATTAGCATCTCTAATTGTTCTTAGGAGAGAAGTGTAACCATTTGTCAAATCATACTTGTTGGAGATCCTAGAGTTTCCATGAACTGTTATCTCATTTTGGCCGTTTGGTCTAGAAACATTTTGTGTTCAAAATAATTCTAATGCTGATAGTCAAGTTTCCTCTAGGTTGTGTTTGGATTTTGGATTTGAGGATGGATTTCAATTCCATTTAAAACTATTTTTTCAAACGCAACCATATGCTATTAATCCTCCCTACGTAGTTGAGTCTATATATCTTCAAGGAGACCTGCAGGATTGAAATCTGTACCCTTACCTTTGCAGGATCATAGTCACTGGGATGTAGTTGAAGCTTTACCGTCATACGGGCCAGGCCATGAAGTACCTGGTCAAAGGTATCGCAGCTTGATCACTGGGCAAAACCTCACTGATATTGTTATTACAGGTAATCATGATATTTCCCTTGTTATATGCTCTCTTTGCTGGTTGTTTCTGCCTCTACCTATCACCATGCTCGTACAACTTTGGTTTGGCTCTCTCTGTGTAGGCAACAATGGAACTATTGATGGGCAGGGTTCGGTGTGGTGGGAACAAATAAATGCTCATTCTTTAAACTACAGTCGACCACATCTAGTTGAACTTATTGGTTCGGACAACATTGTTGTCTCCAACTTAACCTTCTTAAATGCGCCTGCTTGGAATATACACCCAGTGTATTGCAGGTTTATCCTATCCTATTCTTTGTCTTAAATTCTTTCTGTGGATTGATAGATGTTTTTTAACTTGAGGCATGTTTGTTCTTTTGTCTGTTCTGCAGTCATGTGCTAGTTCAAAACATAACAGTGTATTCTCCTCCGGATTCTCCGTACACGAGTGGGATAGTTCCAGGTCTGTTGAAATCAAGTTATTTATTCAATCACATGTCCAGTTTTAGAGCAGTGATTTGTTGCTGTGCTTGATGAAAACATGCTCAGTATTCTACATGTTTCTTAAAATATTTATGCATGTCAATATCAGTCATTTGCTCGAAGCATTCATTTCCTAGGTTGAGCTTATTTTTCACTCTAAAGATTGAATTTATGCACTGTTCAGATTCTACTGAGCACGTCTGCATTGAGAACAACAACATCAGCACCGGCCATGATGCCGTGGTGCTTAAAAGTGGTTGGGACAAGTATGGAATAGCATACGGCCGACCAACTACTCGCGTCCACATTCGTGGGGCCCGCCTCCAATCTTCTGCGGGCTCAGGCATTGCCTTTGGTAGTGAAATGTCGGGTGGAATTTCCCGTGTATTGGTCGAACACATTCACGTGCACGACTCAAAGATTGGCATCGCGCTAAAGACTGCAGTTGGACGAGGCGGCTATGTGAAAGGCATTTTGGTATCCGATGTTCATATGGAAAACGTTCGACAAGGAATCAAGGCAACGGGTCATTGCATGTCTCATCCTGACGATAAATTTGACCTTCAGGCACTGCCTGTTGTTAGTGAAATTACATTCAGGGACATAGTTGGTCTGAACATTACCGCAGCTGGGAACTTTATAGGGATTGATGAATCGCCCTTCACTTCAATTTGTCTGTCAAATGTTTCTTTCTACCTTAATTTGGACCCATCTATGTCATGGAACTGCCTCAATGTCTTAGGCTCGTCTTTCGATGTGTCACCTAAACCTTGTCCCGAACTCCAAGGCTCGTCTTCTGGTTCATCCCGGGATTGTTTCATCTTCTCGCATACGAGTAGTCAAGTTGCAGATTTATGATTGTCCGTCGGTTGATCTTGATTGACTTGTCCGTTGATCAAAACTACAAGAGGCAATCATCGGGCAGTATCGGAGGCATAGGGGCTAGTAAGGTATTACTAAAGTGGAGGTGGATGGTACTGCAATTTGTGTACAGCATCAGTTTGCTTCATTCATGTTGTAGGAAAAGTTTTGGTAGTGCATATGAGCATTATTTGTTTTCATGATAGTTATTTCTTTCACATTGTACATTCTTGACAGCCACATTTCTGGGATTTTATAGAATATACAAGGGGTGATCAAAGGTTGTTGTGGCTTTGAGACTACACATTTGAAATTTCTAATCTCAGTGACTTTCTTTTTTGTTGATTAATTTCCACATTTGAAAAAGTCTTGGCACCACCGGAGCATATAATACAACTACATTCTCTTCGTTTCAAGATAAAATCTTGGGACGGACGGAGCGTTATTTATGTGTAATGGTCTTATATACTCTCTTCGTTTCAATTTATTTGTTGTTTAAGGTTATTTCAAATATATTAAAAAGATTATACAGCAAATATGTTTATGTGTATAAAGTGATAAGACTATCCTTCTGTATAGAATTCTAAAAAATGTAAATACTTCACTCTTTCCATAAAAGTAGTTATATATACTATTTTTGTTCGTCCACAGATATAAACCACTGACTATATTGAGCAAATTATTATTTATTTATTTATATGTACGCTCACAATTAATCGACCTTGATTTTACTCCATATAAACTAATACTTATAAGCAGTAAATGAGACAAAAGGGTATATAGAAAAAATAGAGGTGAAGTTTAATATTTTAACTATATATTTGGGATTTTATAATATGTGTGTGAAAGTAACTATTGGCATAGCTTTGAGGAATGGAAGGCATATTAATTACTCTACTACCATTCAATTGTTGAATGCCACTAGTATATTTTAAAAACGAAATAAAATAAGTTTATAAATATTTAATATAAATTTTTAAAAATAACTATTTTTTTATTTTAGTGATAAAAACATGTTTAAAAATAATGTTTTGTATAACAATATATATTCGCTCCATCTCAAAACTAAAAGTCCAATCTCTGTAATAAATTGATTAATTGTGAAAAATTAAATTATATAATAATTTTAATAAATATATTAGTTAATATTTATTTGCAAATCAAAATATTAAATTCTAACCCCAAAGAATCTACCAAAAATAATTATATTTTTCTCATCTAATATTTTATTTTAATATTGCAATATGAGTGTAAGTTAAAAATTATGAAAATAATAATTTAATATATTATACATAGAAAATGAAGTAAAAAAAATTATATGTATTTTAATAAACTTAAAAAATATTCTGAAAACAAAAGAATCAACTAATCAAAAACTAACACGTGAATTTTCAAAATATTTCTTTTCTTAAAAATTGAAAGTCGACGGAAAATTATATTTATGTTATATCATTATTGTATAAGTAAAGCATTGTCACAAAAATTAAGAAGACAAATTCAGAAATTTTTATTTGTAAATAAAAATTGATAGATAAATTGTAAAAGTAAGAAAAAAATCTTATCTAAAACAACAATTAAACTGAAACAAAGGAAGTATAATATATTTAATCTTGTGCAGCATTTATAAATCGATTCCATACGATTAGATACATCTTTTTTCTTTTCAAAATTGATTAAAATTGATTGGAGTATTTGGACATACAATTTATGACAATAAATTTCAGACAATTCCGCATGTATTAGGTCCAAGCAAAGTTCTTGTACATCGAATACACCATGCACCCAATCTACAATATTACTTGTTTAACTTAAAGTACTACTTGTTTATTTAAAAAATATTACTATTTTTTAAAGTAGCAAATCAGTAGTAATATTTTTTTCAAGTAAACAAGTAATAGCTTTTAGTTAAACAAATAATACTGTAAAACGAGTTGCACAATACACATTAATATTTACATTTGCATCCTATATACGCCTTCTCTTTGGTGATTGCTTGAGCTCAAACTCAAAGGGAAACGTCAACCTTTCATCACTATCCATCATTTCCATCAACAATTTTTAAAATCTTCCATGCTTCTCTCTCCCTAATACATATTTATTTTCAATAAACTTAATTTAGCACGCCACAAACATTATTAATTACTGATGTTAGTTTGTTGATGGAAAAATGTCCAAAGAAAATATAAGGACACAATAAATCTAAATTAATTGTACGATGATTTGATATCACTATTCATGTTTGACGTTGTAAAATGCCACGTTGTATAAAATATTTTCTCAAATATATATTTATCAGTGTATTAATTATTCATCCGTGGTATATTTAGAATATAGCATGAGTTTAATGGAATGGGAAATTAAAAATCAATTATCAATTTGAGCTCTCATGCATCCTATTTATCGTAAAAAAACTTTTATTAGTATATATTTATTATAAAAACCATATCATTAATATGTAAGATTGTGAACTTAAAAAAAAAACGTATTAAATATAATATATGTAAGTGTTTATGTGAAAAAAAATGAAAACTTAGTCATGTTATAAAAGAACTGTTTGGTATTTTAGTCCTAATAAAATGAAATTAGCAATTAAATCCGGTTAAATATTAGATTTTCTCGAATTTAAACCTCGGGAACTGGGAATTGAAATTGTAGTCAGCAAAAATTTTGTTTTCTATTTTTCTCTTAATCGAACATGTTGTTGACTCCATCTGGTGCTTATGTGAGTCAGATGATCCATTACTTAAATTAATAAAAATATAGAATTATTCTTACAAAATTAAACGAAAAAGAAATATTAGTTTTAATAAATATGAACATACCATAAAAAATTGTAAATTGTGTATTTAAATAAAATAAAAAAATAATGATTGAAATTTATTTCAAAAATAAATTATTAAACTATTGAAACTGTAAAGAATTCCTATGTATTAAAGAAATTCAAAGTTTATATATTATTTTTAATAAAATTATATTTTTATTAATTTCAAATAATGAATCATCATTATAAATCTATGCGAGTTGTCCATATGAGCATGACATGGGTTGGCTATATACATTCATGCCACGTTTAATTGGCCCAAAATAAAAATAGATTAACTGAAATTGTAAGAACAAGTATTTTATTTTTCTGAATTGATTAGAGATTTTATTTTGTGGAGCAACCCTAATTTAGAGGTATAACAGGAACCCGAACCTAATGTTAATGAAGTAAGAATCGCCAACATATTTGAATAATCAAAATAGAAGATGGCAAGGATAAATTTCATACCTGGGATTTCTCACTGTCGATCATCGATGTCATTTCTTGCATGAACTTGTCAAATTCCTACAAAAGCCAAATATGCTAACCTTTGATTTACTTGAAAAACAGCGACTTATAATATGCGGGAAATATCTCTTACCTCATCATCCTCTTCTGGAACCTCAATCAATCCCGCTTCATAGATTGTTCTCTTTCTCTTATCTGACAAAACTGGAATAACAAATAAATAACAATTACTTATATATATACATATATATATATATATATAAAGCAAACATGTTCCTTTATATTGAATTTTACCGTGCCTGAATATGCTTCTTGAATTTGTTGAAACTTGTTTTTTGCCTCAGCTGCAAGGGTGGGATCCTTCATCCACCTGTCCGGGTGCCATTTCTTTAAAACCAAATGAATTCAAACCGAGTTTATTTGCAGAAACATAATCATAAAAAAGAAATTGGTAATTTATGAATAGAATTACTTACCAAAGCTAATTTTCTATAAGCTCCCTTAATTTCAGCATCTGAAGCCTGCTTACAAATTCCCAGGACTGAGTAATAACACAAACCTCTATTTGGCACTATTTCCATTTTCCGACACCCCACAATTCTTTATTCTCCTTTCACAATGTTAGAGCTATTATGGGATTCTCTCTTTTTTTTTTTTATTGGATGCTGATAATAGTTTATGGAGTAAAAGTGCATATATAAGCCTAAGCCTAAAAAGAGAGATGTGAGAGAGTGGACAAAGGGAGCTGAGTCAGCAGAAGGTTCCAGATAACCGAAAAGGATCCCAAATGTTTTCCACTAATATTTATTTTACTTTTAGTAATTTACACACACACACACACACACACACACATATATATATATATATATATATTTATTGAGCCCAGAAATTGGTTGCTTTGGCTTAGGATATGGAGTGAGTGAGTGAGCCATACTGAATGTAAATCACAAGTTTGGACAGCCTAAAAAAGTGTGGGTTTTCTCGTGATAGGAACATACTTTGTTGTCGCATCACGGAAAGCTTGGTTGTTGTTGTCATAAGTATTCTATTATATTTTATTAATATTAGTATATTTTTTTACTATAATAGTAAATTGTTATTAATTGTAATATAATTTATTAAATAATATTTATTATTGTATTTTGTGTTGTTCTATTGTGTTATACGAGAGATTGTCATCCCTATGTAATAAGTGAATAATTTAATAAAAATAGCAATATAAGAATTTTTAAAAATAAAATGCATAAATATATATATATATATAACACATGTTTTTATTAAAATTTTGTTTAAAAAAATATTCACAATTTTATTTTGTATAAAAATATTTTAAATATCATAATATATCACTATTAACATAAAAAAAATATTTTATATATAAAAGTTAATATTAAGATATTTTTAGCAGAAAAATCAGTACTTTCTATATTTTTTGGTTCTCTTATATATATATATATATATATAAAGAGAGAGAGAGAGATATAAATATTTTGAGCTTTGAGTTTTATTTTAATTAGTATATATTATAAATTTCATTCACGACAGTATATATTACATATGACATAAATTATAAATATAATAAAAGGCAATAGATTTGAATAAATATACCATGATACATATAGGATATGAGATTGAAGCACAATATTAAGCAGAAGAAAATATTGGGTTTAAGAGGATAATTCATGAAAGTTCAGAAATATTTATAGCCCTGGGACCATTTTCTTATTCCTCCCCAATTCGTCTAGAGAATTGTATTTTTTTCCTTTTAAAATTTATTTTCACGTTATAAGTTTGTTTTTATTTTGAGTTATAGATACAAAATAACATATTTACATACAATAGTAAATAAGGACCGAGAGAGATGGTACTCCTATTCATCAAATATTATGCAACTCTAATTTGGTTGTGGAAGTTATCAATATTCTCAGCGAATGTAGATGCATGCAATCTCTCTATAAAATTAAAAAATAAAAAATAATAAAAAAAATTTATAATTAAAAAAATATAAATAAATAAAATAACTGCGATAAGAATATTAAGATAGAAAGTTTGAGTCTTTCATCCCCATAACAATTTATTTATCTGAAGAAGTAAATGTTCAGATAGCTTTACAGAATATGAGGTTAATTATATACTCAAAAGACAAAGATTGAAATCTTTAATAACGTTGAATCATACAAATCCAGTGTTGAAAGCCAAATATCAACCAAAAAAAAGAAGAAATAAAAAAATGTTCGTCCAATGGGTGCGACTTGGATTATTGCTGCGTTAGCCTATGTGATCACCAAAAAGAACAAAAGAAAAAAACTCAACAAACTCTACATATATTCCCTGTCTCACCTCGAGTGTAAAAAAAAGTTTCTACTTTCTACTGCCGGTTTTGCGCTTTGTTTCAGTAGTCTGCCTTCCAATCCGAGGTGGAGGATGGCCTTGTCCAGCTTCATTAACAGCTTTTCTCGATGGGGATGGTCCTAATTTTGGGATCATGGTCCTGATGACATAGGAGACGAGAATTCTGTTATCATATAATATAACTGTTATTGACATTAGGAGGCCAAAAGGTCTTAGACAAATTGGAATTTAGCCACATTTTGAGAGAGAGAGAGAGAGTGTGTGTGTGTGTGTGTGAGAGAGAGAAAGATGGCTAAACTGATGATACATGAAGGACACTGCTTCTCAGAGTTAATGAAACTCATTCATAAGCTCGAGGCAGTAGCTTTCTCAAGCTTCAACATGCTTAAGACAGCCACTGTCTTGAAGCTCGAGATAAGACTTTCTTAAGCTTCTGGATCTAACTACTTAAAGCACATATCACGAAGAGTTCCTAGTAATGGACATATTTCCCACTGAATTAAGACTTGAAACATCAGACAATGATTGCTAAGGTGGTGAGATAATCAGATAATGGACAATTACCTGACTTCTGGGCTTTTGGATTGTCTCACATTTGGCTTCTGGACATTTGGACCAGCACCATTGCTGAAGTTCCCAAGTTTGGAATGGTTGAACTGCCAGAGAAAATCCGGCTCAGACGAGTCACTGGTTCCAGCATCGAGCTCATCCAAATCATCAGTTGTATTTACATCAAACTGAGGATTCCCAGGAAAAAGGCCAAATGGCTTGTCAGAGTAGAGTTTTGTAGAATCCGATAGATATTTCTGATATATAACGTCAGAGATGTTGCTGTTGTTAGGATCCCAACTAGGCAAGGGTCTTTCGGCTCCAAAAAGAGGATCTAGCTTGTTCACCATAAGCTTGTCCACCCACTCACCCGAGCTCACTTCCCTATCATCATCGTCATTGTTTTGACCAGGGCTGCTTACAGGCGGCCAGGGAGGGGAGTTTCTGAGTAGCTCGTCCAGGTCTAAACTTTGCCTCTTTTGCCTCAATGCTGAACTGCGGCGAACCTGTGCCCTCATTGGAGAAATAATGTAAATTTTAGGTTGCATTTGGATTTTGAATAAGATGATTTCGATTGGAAGGGAGGATTTGAATGGATCTGAAATTTGAAATAGCTCAAAAATAGGAGGTCAATGATTTGAGATCCATTGTAAGATGAATTGTTAATTGAAATGTTGTATGAGAATTCATTGGTTTCAAACAAGAAAAGCATAATCTTATAGAGAAAATGTAGCTAAAGTTAATATATTGAATCAGACTAGTTATGGTGTTAGCATTTTGACCACCATTTAAGATGTTTGCCACATCTGCTTCATAGTGAAGAAATCAATAGCTGAAAGGCTTCTGTTATTTTTTCGCCTAAGAACAACTGTTTTAGAAAGAACTGCCTAAGGAGGAGATGCAATTCTACCGCTGGCTCTATTACTGCAATTAGAATGAAAGATCTCAGTTGGCAATCTAAGCATCTTTTAGGATATAAGTTGTAGTTAATAAACTCCCAGAGAACTTTAGTGGTTGTGTTACATGCAACTCTGACAAAATAGTAAGGTGAAAATGTCATTTTAATGGGTCTAGATTTAATTACCTCTAAGTTGCCCACATCTTCCATTGGTTTCCTGAGCCCATTTGGTGACTGCAAGCTTGCACCTCTAGCATTTAAATTAGGTTGAAGAGGAGATGACACTGATTCTCCATCTTTCCTTGCTAAGGCAGCCTTAAGACTAGCAATCTATCACAGAAAAGTAGTTGAGCTATTGAACAATGATCTAAATGTTTCAACGTATCAGAAGTGGATATGCAGAGATCAACTATGAAAGAAAACTTAAGAACCTGTTCTTTGAGTTCTTTAACATCTGTGGAATCCTTATTTACACGTGCAGCACCAAGTTCGACAGTAGCAACACGCTCAGCAAATTTAAGCGTACTAATTGTCTCTCCAATGGCTTCAGGCTCAGGGCTTATGTGAACAAACATCAGTGTCTTGGCTTGCCCTCCTAAAAACAAAAATGGAATATAATCATGTGTGTGTGTGCGTGTGTGAGAGAGAGAGAGAGAGCTAGTTATTTCAGGGCCTGATTACACTTACCTAGTGAGTCTTGGAGCAGTTGGGTGAGTTTGCTATTCCTATAAGGGACATGTGAATTCTTTTGGGCAAGGGAGGAGATAACATCACCCAATGCTGAAAGAGATTTATTGATATGCTGAGCCTCTTTAAGCCTATCGCCAGTCACTTCTGATTTGTCAACCCTCTCACTTCCCGCCAGATCAACTAGATGCATGCAACCTCGAAGGATGTTTCCAGAAGTCAAGTCTCTTCCTTGGACATGAACTGTTAAACAACTGCAAGGAAATGTATATTAAATTATTATTTTTAATTAAAACAAGTCATTTCTAATGATAATTTAGCTTCAATTGTTCACCTATGGGAGCGACTACTACGGTCATTGAGCGCTGTTGCACCCACAGAACGATTCCTATGTCCAACGTTCATGAGATCAATAATGTCAGATGTTGAAGAAACATGAACCAAACTTGCATCTGGTACACTAAGTCCTGTCTGAGAACTATTTCGAATTTCTAATGTACTAATAGTTAAGGAAATCCATATGAAGAAAATTGTATAAATGATGATTTGATTATCACACATAAGAACAGTGATTTCTATAATTTCAGTATTAGGTCAGAACCAGCAATCGAAAGGATATCTTCTGTTTAAGCCTTCTGAATTTAGTAGATCCCTGACTTGCTCATTATAAATCTCTATCATTTGAACAGAGACATCATAGCGGAAAGTATCCTTTCTTTGCTCAGCAAGGAAGAACAAATCACGTAAAGCCCTGTAATTTACTCCTTGACTATGCTCTGTGACATCCCTGGGTCCGGTCTGGATAAATAAGACGGTCTTTCATTTTAAAACAGAAAAGGTAATAAAGTGCTGAAAATAAATACTTTGGCTGCTATCTTACCATAGTGTGAGTCTTTCCTGAACCTGTTTGACCGTAAGCGAAAATGCAGACATTGTAACCATCAAGGACTGATCTTATTAATGGTTGGGTGTCTGAAAAGACCTCCTCTGCAAAGAGAGAAAAAGAAAAACATCGATTTTTTTATTTTTTTAAATCCTTCAATAAAGTGAAAAAAACCCTCAGTAAATGTCTTAATAGATGATGCTAACCTTGAGTTGCAGAAGGCCCAAATACTTTGTTGAAGCTGAACGATTTCCGCCCTTTTCCATTCTTTGCTAGAGTGTTTATTACTATGGTTCCTTCCTCAATATGATCCACAGTACTCATGTAATCAAATTGCCCACCCAGGAATGGCCTGACGCGACAGTAAACCCTAATGTTTCCTGGTTTAAATCAAACTATTCAAGATTAGTTATACTTAAATACAGCAGGACTAGGAGAAATAACAATATGCAAGGAACAAACACAATCTTACCCTTTAGGTCCTGAACTTGATTATAGAGCTTCCTGTTTTCCTCAAGAACTCTATGATAACTGGAAGCTGCATGAGCTAGTCCATGGACATGGAGGCCTGTTGATACGATTCGGGTTAAGCGAAAAATAAAGTTTAATTGATGTACTCCAAGTAAAGGGAACAGCGAACCCTGCCCTCCCCCTTGCCCTTGTTAAAAATACAAGCAATGAAGAGCCAGAAATTTTCAAATTCCTACCAAGATTGTGAATTTCTTCATGGAATTTCATTTGCATGAACTGCATGCCAGCTTTTGTAGTAGAAAGAGTTTGCTTCAGCACCTAGACACATAAATTAATGTAAAACATTTATTAGCTTGCATCCTCTAGAAGGAAAAGGAAACGATGGAATGATAAGAGTGCTTCCAGTTTCATTTGGTTCTTACCTTAATATCCTTGTGCTGTTGAACAACAATTGATTGCTGCTTCATGACTCTAATTTCTGATTCTTCATCAATCTTGTTTTTATGCGATGTTTCATCCTTATTTTGTATTGCAGTGTTCGTTTGTTCTATCTTCTTCAGGAAAGAGTAAAAAAGTGCATAACCAAAGTTAGCATATTCAAAGTTAATCAACAGATGATTAGTAGATGCTCTCTGCAGCATTTAGTTCTAAGAGACTACCTTTACATTGGATGAAGAGGGCTTCAACACAGATTTGTTGACATGACAAATGTTGGAGTTGGAGCCTGTAAAGCTCGCCTTCTTCTGGTAGATACACACAAGAGATACTGAATGAGGCATTCAAAAGGATTTCCCAAGTGTTCTTTGAAAATCCAGTGTCGTCTAATGATAAATTCTCAGTCCATGTGTGTGAAAGCAAATGAAGAGGCGAACATGAATAAAATTATCACAATTGATGGTGCCACAGAAACAGTAAAGAAAACAAATTATACCAAATCAATTTGGCTTGCAATGCGATGCTCAAACTCCTCCACAACCTTACTTAATACAGATTCAACAAGCTGCACCAAACATTATCAGCTCAGAATCAAGGGTTACTGACAATTTTTATTGCCAAGTCAAGAAATCAAAGAGTATAAATCAAAGAAGTATATACATAGTTCTCAATTTACCAAAGTATTTCTTCCCTGTGCATATGACAAGAAGAAATATAAAAAGTCTGATGGAAAATGTTTACATCCATGTTTTCAGTCAAGTTTTCATCCACCAACGATATATATGTACGTTAGTGTCTATACGTACTACAAATAAAGGTGATATGTACATATAATACTTACATTTGGAACTTCTTCAGGCTTCTTATCCAATAGAACGGCTCGAACAAGCATACTCAAGGAAGAAAAAGCCTGCCAAATGTTTAAAAAAAATGAAAAATGAATGAAGGTTACAGGTGCTAAAGTAGACTCAACGCCCACTTGAAGACAAAAGCTTACTCACTGTTCTGCTAGAGTCCGTCTCACTGCATACACTATTCTGAGACTTCTCATTCATGGACATACTCCTCGACAGGGAACTTGTGAAAGGCTCAGAATTTTTACGAACGAATTGTTTCCCTGATCCAGTGGTTCTAATGTTTCCACCAAATTTCCAGACCCCATTTCCTCCTGTCTGTTTCCATTCATTGTAGGACTTAAGCGCCAAAACACAAGTCACAACCCTCGAAGATTTTCCTCCCTAGAAAACATTTTATGATTGTTAGCAGTTATTCCACAGAATTTTCTAAGTTTTAGCCAATCATTTCTCTAATTGCCGTAATAATAACCAACCAATCAACTTATTTTTTAATTCTAGCATTTCTGCATACCTGCTCCAGATCAGAGGCCTCAAAAGTAGGCATTCCCATATCTTCTACAGCTACAAGGAAATTTCTCACATTCTCAAAGTACTGAAAGGCAGATAATGCAGCACCATCTGGAACAACCACGGCATCACATGGACTTTCGACAACCTAAAATACAATGGTCGAGGTTCATCCACAATTACAATTAGGCTGCTCAAGTGCAAGAGAAAATAACTTTGGGAGTTGCAACATTTATGAACATAAAAAAATTTAGAAAGCTCGATTGAAATGTCAGATACCAACCTTTTGCACAGCTCCAGACTGAATTTTATTAAGTGCATTGCAGAGAATTATACCACTTCTTAACCCAAGCCTAAACTCTTCCTCCGAAGGTTCGGCTGGTAAATCTTTAGCAGCCACCACTCCAACCAGTTTTCTTAACCATGCGGCAGCTTCATATCTTCTTATTGCTGCACTGACACACTTATTATTAAAATGATGGCAATCACATACAAGCATTTAGGTCTATATTTATCTTTTCAGCAGCACAACTCAAGGAAGATAGGGGGGGGGGGGGGGGACTGTGTGGTCTTCGATCCATAGGATGGGTTCTGGAAACTGAACTGATGAATTATCCATTCGAGAATTACATTCCCTTTGAATTCTACAGTTTCAATTCTTTAAAATATACCAGAATGTAAGGTTTTGCATCTTAACTTCATTGGAGAAGTGAAAAGGTTACTCTACCAAGCCAAACCAACCATCGTAATTCACCAATTTATTTTGAAACATAAAAACTCGGAAAACCAAATAGAAAAGGTAATGCCATTCTTTTAATATCTTCAATCAAACTTTAACCAACAAAATCCTACTTCAAACCCAAAATCAGCGGGTTGGACTCTGTTTAAGGATTGAAACACCAAACACCACAGCATAAGCCTAAAAAATTCTGAAAATTACCGGCTTCTTCCGCTCTGCGAGCATCCAGATCAAGACCACGTGATCGATTCCCATGCTGTTGCAGAACATCCTCCACAACTGACGCAACGGAAAAAGGCAATGCACCTTCAATCGCTGCCATTCCAAAATCACTCTACAACTCAACAAATCCCGAATTTCAGTTTTTCAATACAAACAATTTCATTCAAGAAAATTCAGATGATTAATATATGCACCAAACTAGAGGAAGAAGGTTAAATGCCAGTCGCTATAGCTTCACGAAAACACACACACAAATAGAAAGAATTATTCGCTTTTGTTTCTCACTCTAAAATACTACACTGCGGCATTGGCCATGGCTACGCTTTCTTTTCTCTCTCTACAAACTGGAAAAGCTTCATCTTCGCTTTATAGTTGGACTCCTGATGCTGTGAGTAGGAGTGTCTCCCACTTTTTGGATATCTTTGCTTTAAGCCCCCATGTTCACGAACCTCGTTCCGAACCGCCAGGTATTTTTCCCAAGTCGTGTGTTGCCAACCATCTAAATTTACAACAGATTTTACTAATACGGTAATACTAAATTTTTTTAACTTAAATATCTCTATTTTCCTTTTTAATTTGTTAGACTTCAGAAGCAATTCAAATCAACCAGATTCTCTATTTCATATTTTATTTTGATCCCAAAATAAATGTATATTGTATTTTGATTTCTGTTTTATATACGAATAATATTGTTACCATACATTCTAGAAGAATTGCTTTATTTGTTTGTTTTTAAGCAAAATAGGAATAAAATATTTGCATTTATCTGTCATTAAATTTGTCACATTTTTCATTTTTCCTTACACACACAAAATCCAATTGACGGAAACTCAAATTGAATTATATTTTGTCCAAAAAAAAAATCCTCATAATTTTAGTTCTTAGTTCTTAATATGTAACTATATATAAACAGGACAGTTGACTAATTTATAAAAATATCATGTTTTCATTCAAAAATTTTATTTTTAGAAACTAATGTCTCTAATCAGCTTTTTTTATTTTTCTTTGATTTTTTCACTCTAATTTTTAAAAGTTTATAACTTTTTCATTTCAACTCCGTTTTTTAATGAAAAATATATATATAATTAATCGTTTCTCATGATCTTCAATTGAATATGCATATTGCATATATAATAATAAAATATTAATTTTTAAATATAAAATATTTTTTTCATATATTAATTCTGGTAAATTTTAATATTCAATATTATTTTATATTTGTCTTTTAAATAATTTTTATCAAAATATATTTTACATAATTATGTTTTTTATTTTAAATTATATTATTATTTTTATAATAATTTATTATATTATCATATTATAAATCGTGCCACGCATTAAAGAAATACTAGTTAATTCATAGTAATTTTTTTCTTTCTTTTTTTTTTTGTTTCCAAAGAACATTTATGCTGATTAATTATATGGGTGTATACTTATTTGAATGGACATCAAAATTTGTTTGTGTTGTGGTTGATTATAAGAATCTCTTTTTATAACTTATTATGGGCATATAGAATTAATGTGAATTGGTTTGTTTATTATTTGTAATGTTGATTATATTTTCATTATTGGTTATTATTATCAATATATTTAAAATACATTTTGTTTTAAATTCAATTCTTTACTATCATGTTTACATATAATATATAATGTTTCAATTTTTTTATATGAAGATATTAAGCTTTCAAGTAGATGTTTCAAATTCATTGTTTAATTAAGAACGTTATTCCCAAAACAACTTATTGAAGTCTTCAAGTTCCCCTTATTCAAGAACATGATGCTTATGCATTTGAAAGTAAAGATAAGATTTTCAGCTTTGAACGTGGCTTTTCAGAATTGTGAGGTATTATAGTTAAAATAACTTTTTTTAATTTAACAAATATTTCACGTATTAATCTTTTCATGGAATTCATATATATATATATATACATATATATTGTATATCATTTTTAGGTTGATATAATCAATAGTTCGATTCTATCTCCACATCTCTATATATGTAGACAATAATTTGATTCAACGAAAATATATTGACAGTTAATTAAAATAAAAAATGTATTTTGCGAAGAGAATATTTCATAAAGATTAGTATGTGTTTGAGATGGATTTCAGATATTTAATAAATTTGTTTTTATATTTCCATACTTTGAATATATACACACACACATTGAGGCATAATATGGTCCATGTTTTCTGATGAAGATTTGTGTAAAAGATTGATGAACTCATGTTGTATTATTTTTATTGTAAATGATCGGTTATAATATATCTTAAATTTGATAATTTTTTTTTTGTTAAGTCAGCACGAAATCTCAATATTCCATTAACAAGTCGGGGTTCAGGGGCGATGCCTAGTTTGGGGATTCGGTGTTGGGCCCTGGTTTAGTGATGAATTATGTTCTGGATCAATATTTAGGTTATTAAGGCTTCTATTTTGTAGTAGTATATCAACTACTTACTTTATAATCTAACCTTAATTATGTGCTGTCTAAAATCTTCAAAGCTAATTCTTAATCTTCAAAGTAATAAAATTTTTAATTTCCTCTATCCGTAGGTGTAATCAATACATTCTTGATGAACCACGTAAATATGTGTGTTCTTTCTTGTTAATTTTTACATCGATTATCTGTTCTTTCTTCATTTAATTATAACATGATCATCTCAATAATAAATTTTCATAAGATGTTTAACATATATTCAATTGTTATATAAGAATACCAAACCCAAAAACTACAAAATGTAACTTGTTAATATCTAAAATTTGAACATTTTTAAACACTGTCAAAACATTAAACAACACCTAAAACGTTCGAAGACTTCTTAAATGATAATCACAAGCCATCCAATAGTTATACATCCTTATTTAT
Organism: Caryopteris x clandonensis; assembly: GCA_028749325.2. Classification (NCBI taxonomy): domain Eukaryota; kingdom Viridiplantae; phylum Streptophyta; class Magnoliopsida; order Lamiales; family Lamiaceae; genus Caryopteris; species Caryopteris x clandonensis. Next base: position 23,801,280 of record JAPYKT020000001.1, read on the forward strand.
AAGTCCAACCTAAAAAAAATTCATACTCTGATCAGATAAACCAAAAAAATTGTTAACTATAAACACTGATTACCATGAGTAATCAAAACTCAAGGTAATAGGCTGAATACAACAAAAGGATAATATAATAGAAAATGAATTCTAGATCTCTATAAGTTTTGGAATTGCCTGTTAAAAACGTTTTCTTAAAACACTCAAATGATCAAATCTTGTCTTCAAATTTAAGATTTTGATTCGACATTGAAAATTTCTCACTGGAATTCGAAGAAGAAGTAGAGGAAGAAGCAGAAGAAGACGAAGAGAAATCTTGGAATGTATTTTTATTTTAAAAAAAGGAAATTTTTAAATAAACAAAAAATTTGTGGAGATGTTGGAGGTTGAAGTGCTAATATCTTTGTTGTAAATTTAATTTGAATTACATGTCCATACGTAGTAGATATATTTTATGTAAGATTGAATTTTTAAAATTCATTACTTATCTTAATTAGTAAAAGACTAAATTTTTGGGATTGAATTCTTAATTTAAAGATGACCTTGAATAATTATTTGTATTCAATTTTCAAGTTAAAAAAATTAGAGAGTGACATGTCCTAATTATTGAATGTTATTGGTTAATAAAATTATTGAGCTCCAATTTTGTGCTTGTTGTATTAGTAATATAGGGATATATGAAATTAATAAACTTAAATATCTTTCACTTCTAAATATAATATAATTGCATACATTTTGCTATTGAAATTGAATCTGAATTATTAAGTAAGTTTTAATCAATCTCATGACAAACTTACCTTACAATAAATAATAATTAGTGATTGACTAATATTGTAAATTATGAAAAATACGTACCAAATTAAATGGATGTTTCATTTGAGCCAATCACAAGTTGCCACCTATAACCTCTTTTTTTTATATACTTAAAAATTGTCAAAATTATCCTAATTTGAAAATTGATTTTTTAGTTGTATTTTACTATATATAAGTGGTTATTTTATTATATTAGCATATATAATGTTGTAAAATAGAAATATGATTGATTTTTTTTTAAATTATGCATGCATAATGAGTTTTATATTGAAGGGTGTGAGTTGTAGTTAATAAATTTGAACTTTTATTTAGTTTATAAAAAAGAATAAATAAATTATTCAATCAAATTTGGCCAACTATATACACACAATGCACAAAAGTTGGTGTACTATATATAAATGTATCATGTTAAATAAACGAGAATTAGTAAATGTATTTTGAGAAAATTTACTATAATAATTAATTTTATTATTATATTACATATTCCAATATCAATTACTGGCAATCCCCCTCACTTAAATCCTACATAATGACTTGACCTTGAGGCTCAATATCTTACTTTATAATAATATCCTATAATTAGATGTTGAAATATCATACACTAGCAGTCTGTTTGGCTCATCTACTTTACCCTTAGTGTTTTAGTTTACTCATGAACATCTTTTTTTTTTTTTTTTTTTTTTTAATTTGGGCATGGGAGGGCAAAAAGGAACGTTATTGGCGAGCAATGGTTTATAATTTTTTCTAGCAATTACAAGTATTTAAATTTCAATTTAATTTTTAAAAGAGAAAATAGGTTTGAGAAATTATTTTCTTCTTCTTTTTTTTATTTGATGAAATAATAAAATACTTTGGTTATATCTTCTTAAATATTGAGTTACTCAATATTATATTATATTATATTTTTTTAAATATATTACAAATCGTGCAACGCACGGGACAACACTAATCTATACTTATTATATAAGGGAGCCACTTATTATTTATTAATTGAAAAAAATTGCCAACATCAGTTTTCAATTTCGGAAATGCTTTTGACAAATTTCATTAAAAATAAAGAAAAATTATAGAGTATATCAAATTATTAATTGATTCAGATTTTTTTTATTTGAAATTGTTTTTCCAAATATTTAAAATTCAAATAATTATTTTGGTGATCTTCATTTTTTTAACCTAGAGTATATCAAATTATTTCTACTTTCACAATCATTAATTTGATAAATATATTGTATATTTAAAATAGGACATTAGATTAAAAAATATAATTATTTTTTTGTTCATTAATTGAGTTACATATATACTTTTACTGTGGGAAATATTTGTATTAAGTTTGAAATACAAATGATATCTAATAAGTATAGTCTTATAATATATACTAAATAATTTTTCATTTCTTTTACAATATTCATTTTTTAAATTTTGTAATCTTAATTCTTTTATGTCGAAAAATATATATCTTTATTAATATAATAACACAATAATTTACGAATAGCACGTTAACAATTTTTAATAATTTATAAGTTAGAAGATAATATTCACAATTTTTTGTTTAAAAAAAATGGTCAGCGAACAACAAGCTCCCAAGGAACAAATGTGTGTGTGTGTGCGTGTGCGTGTGCGCATGCAAGACTTAAAAACTGAAAAAAATCAAAACATTTGTTGTGTTTTTATAACATTTTCTTTCTTTATTTTATTATTTTTTAAAATTTCAATATTTAAAAAAAAAAACTTTTTGTTTCTAATTCATATTTTACATTAAATAAAAATTTGTTAGATGATTTATAATTTTAAGTTAAAAAATATATATAATTATTTAGTTTAATTTATTTAATTATTTAATAATATTTTTTAATAAATAAATATATTACAATTGCACACCAATATGACAAAATAATTTAGAAAAACAAATATTACAATATTAATAAATCTGTATAAGTGGAAATCTGTCAGTAGGCAACGAAATTATTCCAAATATTCATCCCGTAATATGCTCATTGGTAATGTCTTATGTAAACTAAACGTTACATCTGTTACACATATTTAAGAAACAATCAAATTGTGGTCGGAAAATAATTTTGAGAAATTTGATATTTTTACATTTGGAATATATATATATATATATATATATATATTGCATTTTTAGCATTGATAGGTGGTTCTCTAACCACTAAACTTGCTTTACTAACTCTGAATATTTTCATTTTATTTAATCTTATTGGGATTGCTTTGCTTAGTCTCCAAGCTGAAACACTTGTCTACATTTTGCTTCCAAAGACATATGTTACTATTTTCACTTTCCAGACTCTCCCATTATTTTATTTTTACTTTCAAAATTTTCACCAAACATTAAACAGTTGGTAGGCAATCTCTCATTTTCACCAATTTTTCAATATTAACCGCCACACCAAACCTGCCTTACATTTATTTTTTTGTTTTTCTTTTTTATCATATATATATATATATATATATAATTTTTTTTTCTTTCAGTTCAGATTGTATTATATTACACTTATTCCCTTCATCCCGTAAAAAGAAGAAAAAAAAAACAAAACACTTCTATTTTTTCAATGTAATTTCTTCGTTAGTCAGCTTAACAAAAATACTATCTTCCGTAAACAATCAATTCAGACTTTTTTTACTTCTATATTTATTTATTAATTTCAACTGCATAATATTTTAGTTATAAGAGCATAACAGAAGTTTTTTAATTAATGATTAGCATAAATTTGGAAATATAACTTTTTTTAAAAAAAATTAAATAATAAGACATTCTTTCTAGAAGATGGAGGCTAACCATCTTATGAAGATATCCTTAAAATTAAGGTGATGAGTCCTTTGCTATAAGATTGTAGGTGTTAGATTACTTGGGGTGCTTCAAAAAAGAATATACTATATAATATTTAAGTTATATTAAGTCTAGAAGTCGGTAATGAAGAAAGTGGAGAAGACTACTCACTTAATTTACTTGGTAATTATAACTAGTAAGACCTCTGAACAAAGCACACTTTATAATAATAATAATAATAATAATAATAATAATAATAATAATAATAATAATAATAATAATAATAATATAAAGAATATGTCATTTTTATGATTAAAAATATTATAAAAACAGAAATCAGTACATATACAAATATGTAAATTATTTGCATAAAATTAAAAATAGAAATTATCAATTTGTAACTATTACTAAACCTAATAAAAAATACTTCATGGATAAAGTATTAGAATTATAAAATAATAAGATAAAATAAGTAACCCTATTAGTCTTTTTTTCTTTTTTTCCAAACATATACATTAATTTTTTTCAAATAATCTAATATTATTTCTAATAAAAAGATATGCTTCATTGATTTTTATATTTTTAGTTAATCAAACCAAAAATAATTAAATTCACTGCAAATATTTAAAACTGACGTACTAATCCGACACAAATAGTCAAATCCACCAAAAATATTAATATGCTTACTGAATAGATAAAACAAACAAAATAATCCTAGCACTGAAGAGAAAATATTACATAAAATTTTACGAATAATTTTATGTTGTAGCTAGTTTTGTAAATGAATCGAATTGGTCGAGTATTAGATTGTCTATGTCATGTTCATTTAATTTTATTTGTGTTCGTGTTTGTTGATTTTAAAATTTATGTCAATGTTCGTGTTCTTATTTGTTCGTCAAAGATTAAAAATATATAGCCATAAATTTTACATGTATTATTCATTTTTTTCTAAAATTAAAACAATTAAAGTTATAATTGTATAACTATAAAAAATCGTTCAATGCAACATGAATATTTATTTTTTACTTAATTTATGAAATATATACTCTTAAAATATATGTTAAGATTATTTTTTTGAGTTTAATTTTTTTTCTTTTCAGTTTTCAATATTCTGTTACTTTTTCTTTTATTTTTAAAGAGTTAATTTCATGCAGGATATGTGCTAAAACATTTTCACTTCTATTAATTAATGATGAAACAATGTTACCCTAATTTTACATTAGACACAACTAACGTTCGAAATTTTCAAATGGGTGGTTCGGAACCGAACCTCACAGGTCTGGATGGATGTCTTCTATTTTAGGGTCCTTTGCACAAAAATAAGAGAGACTAGAATCAAGTGACTGCAGCTGTACCATAACTGAAGTACTGACAAATAATCATCAGCCACGTCCCATTCACGTAAGCGTGTCAATTCTTGGTTTGATATGACGGAATGCAATTACTTGTGTCCAGTCCTTGTTGCAGAATATCAGGGAATGTTTGTTTGTATTTCCTCAAGTATTATTATCAGAATATTCCAATAATCATAGTTATTTTATATTTACATTCTTTATTTTATAGTTTTCCGATTTTCTTTTCCAGAAGTGAGAAAGTGATCCAGGCATTTTCTGAGTAGTTGGTAGTTGGTGTTATACCATTTCCAGAATTTCTGCATAAAATTCTGAGTTAAAAAGGCTTTTGTTATTTTTTATGGCGCAATTTAAGAATTAAAATAAGCAGTTTGGATTTTTTAATAAATACAGACAGGCTCTGTCAACAAAGGCTATAATAATAAAGAAATAGAGGAAGAAAAAGGAGATGTATGAATTCCATGGAAGATGTAGGCATTCTTCTGAAGACAAGACATAAATGTCACTTATAAGTACGAGGGTCGAGCCTCCAATTTATAGGTATAGTTCTACCATACAAATACCATTAATTATTTCAAAAAATATAATATCAATTGCTTGATCAGTGGTCGGATAGATTTCTCTCATTGATTTACATTGTGAGAGTCAAGTAAAAATACTTGAATCGTATGGCATTCTTGATATTTTTCTGTTCTATAAAAATAATTATATTTTTTTTATTTCGTCCAATTTATATTTGGCAAAAGTTTTTAGTATGAAAATATATGTGGATAGTGGTAGCTTTAAAATTGAAGTCACATGGTGCAAAAAGTGGAGAATGATAAAGGAAAGCACTAATATAAACGCAATAGTTGGCGTTGAGTATTTGACATAATTATTAGTTTCATAAGTATTGCAATGGAGGACCATTTCCGATTCCCACTTTGTGGTGCACCACACTTCATGCAAAATGTTTTTATTCTCTCCTTTATTTTTATTTTTTTGTGGGAATCCTAGGTTAACTTTTTCTATTTCTGCATTGTAATGCAATTATTATTATGTATTTTTAAAGCCATGCACGCCACATTATCAAATCAAAATTGATTACTAATTATTAAAATGCATCTCTCCAAAACTTAGCCCCAAAATTGATTGCGAAATTGTTTTAGCCCTACATCAAGCTAGTCATATTTAATTATACCAGCATTACAAGTTTAAATACGACTTTTTATTTTATATGGATTGAGAAAAAAAAAAACTAGTGTTACGTCGTAAAACCTAGGATCCCACATTTATTCATAAAAGAAAGTAAATCAATAAATATTTACTTAACACTCATAACATATGAAGGATTATCTCAAAGAATTTATTTTTTTGTAGAAGATTAAATTACGATGTAACCAAATAAGATACTCAGAATTTCAAGAGACTCAAACCCACGCTTTGATGTCATTGTTAATAAATAAATGATTGAGAAGCAGAAAGAAAAATAATAACCATAACATAACAATTTATGTGAAAACTTCAAAGAGAAAAACAACGATCTACTGATAAAGAAAAATTACTGTTGTATGAAAACTTTACAATCATACAAACACTCTCTTTCAACGCCAACCCTCCACACTCTTTCAAACCTTTAACTAATTCATACATTTCTCTCAACTCTTTATATTTGAGAAAATTCAACTATATACTATAGAATACAAAGAAGCCTTTAAGAAAAAATATAAAGATTAAGGTGCATTTGATTGATATGCTTGAAATATACAATAATAAATTTTTTAATAACCATAAAAAAACCTAAAAGATTTGCTATAAAATTAATGTAAAATAAACTAGCCTTTTATTTTTGGCACAAGTCACAATAATTAGAACGGGTCGTTAAAAATCATAACTCTCTTGCTCTTTCATAGCAAGTAGGGGAAAAAAATCCTTAGAAATCCTACTTTTTATATAGAACAAAAATGAGAGAGATGATAGAAACAAAAGAACATAGTGATTTTTTGTTGAGCTGGTGTCATGTGAAGTATATAGTATTAAACCAAGACATGAGTTTTCATGTTTGGCTTCAATTTTTATCTTAATTAATTGGAAAAGACAAACTTGCCCTTGTTCGCAATTATGAATAAGTGATCAAGATACAGCGTTCGTAATTTTCCACACGCATATATTTTGCATATGATATTTTTTTATAAAACATAATACTTTTTAGATTAATAAAAATTATTGCTATTTGCTAAAAAAATATTATTTTTAAGCTACATAATTTTATAATTAGTCACATAAAAGTAAACATGTTAATACAATATAATATTTTTATGGTGAAAAGATAATACTTTGAGATTGTTAAAGAAATATGATACAACCTGTAAATTATTTAAGAACTTAAGAATTAATTTAAAAAATCTAACAATAAATAATATAAAATATTGGAAATTTATTTTAAATATTGCTTACAACTTATCTCAAAATTACTTAAATATTTGAAAATTTTAGAAAAAATATTTGAGAATTCTAAATATCATTTAATAATATATATATATATATTTATATATACAAACTTGAAAGTCTAAATCCTGAAATTATTTTTGAAAAACCCTAAAATCAACAAATAATGTGTAAAGTACTTACACAGTGTTATAAATAAATAAATAAATATATATATATATATAGATTTTTTTTTCCTTTTTCTTTTTTGAAGAAAATTTAACATCAATATCCCTCTTCACGTTTCACCACAAAATAGTCGATTTGAAGATCTTCCGGACTTTTTATCTACAATTTTAAAATCTAAAAATTATTTAAAAACATTAAGACCCATAAATTAGATTTTTACCCTCAAAGTCCTAGCCCGTCACACATAGACATGGCCACACTTCCGTCGGTTTCAATTTCGATTTTGAAACCGTCAGTTTGGGTGGAATCGAAATCGAACCAACATAAAGCCGGTTCTGGTTTCCGGTTTCTTCTTTTTTTTTTTACAAATTCACACTTGAAATCGAAACCGTTAATTTTTAACTAAAATCGGCAGTTTTGGAACTGCAACGCCGGTTTCAGGAACCGAATATCCTATAACCGAAACCGAACCGGCTAAGTTCCGATTCCGAACCAAAACTGAATCAACGATTAAACCAAACCATTAACTGCCGATTCCGATTCGTAACCGTACCCATGTCTAGTCACACACCTTTCAAAAATATAAGTTTGATATTTATAAGCACTTTTAGGATTTACAATTTTTTTAATTTGAAGTATTTTTCAGATATTTAAATGTTATTAGTGTTTTTTGTATATTATTTATTGATTTTCTAATTTTCAAAGAATCTATATAATTTTCCTTGTTTTCTATAAATTTTCAGATTAGAAATTTCAATCAAAATTATATTTTCTTTTTATAAAAATTTCAGGTTTTTACTATATTATTAATTGTTTTCAAGAATTCGAGTTTTCTTTTCAGTATTCTATGTAATGTTTTTTTTTTTTTTAGATTTGTTTGAACAATATTGGGATTTGTGAGGAATTTTCTGAAATAAAAAATTTCCGAAAATTTTAAGCAGTTTTTTGTTATTATATAATTTATTGATTTTCAGTTTTAATCAATTTTCAGATTTTTATATTATTATTATTGATTTTTTTTATAAATTTCAAATAATTTTTCCATTATATTTTGTAATCTTTGTATCTATTTTTTTTTAAAAGAAAATATTGTGTTTTATCGCTCAATATTAATTTTAATTAGTTTATTTTTGTGGGACTAAAATTTATTCATTAATATCTTAGATAAGTTAAATGACAAACAATTTGTAAATCATGAGTCTTTAGGATAAAAAAACTAAATAACAAGACTAAAATTGACAAAGCCTAAACTATGGACCAAAATTGAAAAAAACTGGAACGAAAAAATGTATCAATTATATTCTATAACGATTAAAAGTTAATATTTCCCTAATCAGTTCCTTACGAACTTATTTTATCATTATTTGTGTAATTTCATTCGAACAGAACTTTAAATATTACACATAAAATATAATTGTGAACCCTACTTGTACTTAAAAGTACTACTCTTGAAAACTTGGGGATTATTTTAATTACCGACTTCTGGTGTGGGGCAAAGCCATCTTCACCAAACTCTAGGAATAAAGTATACATATCTGTTTAAAACTAAAGAAATAACAATGAAGAAAGAAAAAGCATCATATCTTTGTTGTTCTGTCTCCATTTATTTATTTATTTATTAAATGAATCATCCCCACACGTCATCATGAAAGCATTGCACTCCTTATAACTTTTGGAGGCCAGCCTTTAATTTTACAGCTCTTCAAGATATGATGAAGACAACCGCACATTATTTTTGCTCCATCCCCTAATATTTTTATTATTTTATTTCTATCTTAAAACCAAACACTTCATTATACATAACTATTTTACTACGTTTATCCAACATTAAATTGCTGTTGTAGTGAACTTCATTGCATTCCTGCTGTTTATCACGTGTGTGTAATGAGTGCGTCGATGAATATCATGACATTCATTCTAACAAATTATCCTTGCTCCAACATATATATATATATATATATATATATATTGTGTCTACTCATATATCTATTATTGAAAAAAATTGGAATAAATAAAATATAATTGATGTGTATGTTCAAAAATTGGGCTTGTGGGTTTAGCGTATTATGCCAAAAATGTTCAATCCTAATTAGATTAAGAAAAGTATGACCAAGGTGTTTTAGGGGATATATAGCTCTTACTATGATTTGTAATTATACCTATAAATACAATTATTGTGATCATAACTTTTTACGTTGAATAACTAGTTAAAGTATTCTTCTTAAGTTTTGTGGTTAAGTAGCCGTAATTTGAGTGATATAGCATAAAAAATAATTAAAAAACAATTGACAATGTCAAAATGCAGATAAATTGTGTCGTTATATAGTATATCATATAAATGTCAGAAGAAATATCATTTTTTGTGAATGAACCTTTTCTAATGATTCAAGCTCACCACGGATGACCTTCTATGTGGACGAGACATCTTTCTCTTTTTTACGTGAGCAACATATTTTAAATATTATATAATAAAAATTTAAAATAACATAATACATTATGATAACTGCATAACCAAAAAGACTTTTGATTAATCATAATAATCAAATTATTTATTTAATAAAAATCAAATTGGGATATTATTATTTTTTAACTTACTCATTGTTGACAGAAAATTTAGAGGAATGAAACTACGAGGATTTAAAATTAAATAAGGAAAAAATAAAAAAGTAAAGTGCCGAAATAGGAAACCCTATGTGTTTGTTAGTTGTCCCCTACCCTAAACTCAAAAACCAATATTCCCACAAATGTGGTGTTGTTCCCCTCTGTAAACTTAACTTTAATGAGTGCAGTTAATCTGTCATTAGTTTGCAAGGATGTTTGGACCACAACATAGATTATCAAGAATCAGTATCTTAATCCGAATGGCCTTTTCAAGTGGGGCCTACACATACTCCTCGTTAAGGAGCATATTCACAACTAGATTGACCTTTTACATTAGTACCAGGATAAGGATTAATATTACAATATTTAATTCAAAGAGGGGTTTAGAAAACTTATTAACAGAACTTCATAAATTAGGTGAAGTGGGTCCCACATACAGCCGAAAGAGTCACTCACACGGTTGTTAGATGCTGCAAGAATTTCATTTTCAAGAATCCTTTTTTTTTTGCAGAATAAAGAAAAAGGGATATGGAAAGAGGCAAAAGTGTGTTAATTTGTTATCTGGTAAATGAATTGAATCGAGTCGAGCGTACCATCGTTTAAGATTGTTTAAAATATTATCGAAATTTTAATATTTTATTTGAGATTAATTTGATTATTAATTGAGTCGACGTTGAACGAGCTTTAATTGAGCTGAACACGAGTCGTGCTCGAGTAGTTTGATTTTTACACTTGTTTTAATAAATTTATCTTAACGAACACGAGTTTTAGATTTTATCAAACGTAAATATGTGTTCAAGCTTATTTGATATTAATATCAAACTGAATTCAAACAAGTTTTTAAAAAACGAGCTCAAATCAAGTATCAAATAACTTGATTTGATTTTTAGCCATATCTGTACTGTATGTAAACATTATTTTCCCTCTCTTTGACAAAAGAAATTGTGTTTCCTCTTTAAAAAAAATAAGAAAGAAAAAAATTATTCGAACTAAGTCACATGCATGCACTTGTAAAATATGGACAATGGTTTGGTCGCATTAATGTGGGTATAATAATGGACGATTTAAGATAGTTTGTTTATAATAATTTCCGAAAATGATTATATTGATTTCTAAATCTGAATTATTTCAAAGAAAATTGAGGAACTTGTTAGTGTTCTTAGAATTAGTAACTGAATGTTAAATAGACTTGAGAAACAAGTGCATTGATATGACTAAGAGTATGGGATCCTCAATCTTATTTGATAATCTATTTGCTTGTAATAAAAGATGAAATAAAAAAATGTCAATCCTATGACCCAAATAATTCAAGTCAGTAAGCCCAATTATGAATACCAATCCAATAAATAGGTCAGGGTGGCCCATTAGCGCAGTAATCCACTGACCCTACAGTATTATTGTGCAATTAAGTAAATATTTATTTGTTTGAGCATGAAAGAGCATGCGAGGGGTTAGACTCCATGTACTAAAAATATGGATTGCAATTTACAATTTGTTTCCATATTTAGTAAATAATATAATACATAAATTAATCAAACCAATTACTAACCTTAAATCCATAAATACACAAAAGAAAAGCACGCACTCAAATACATACATATAGGATTCAAGAAATGGACCACAAAAACACACCCACACAAATTCCATGAACGAACATATAAGAGTTAGGAATTTTGATCATTTTTCAAGGGACTGGATGACTGTTTGCGATTGTTTATAAAGTAATTAAAATAAAAAATTGTAAGATTAAAAGTAAGAAATGTTTGAAAATATAGTATTTTTAGGGGGAACTAAAGAATTGAGTGTGAGATAGATAAAGACTTGTTTGGAAAAATATGTAGAAGCAGCTTATTCATTGCTTCTACATGTGTTTAAGTGTAGCAGAAGTTGAAGAATGTGAACTCAGGTTCAGCCAAAATGATATGAGCTCCATAAAATAAAACACATTTTGAGTTGGTGTAAAGAAGATAACTACATACTTGAACTCCTAAAAGAAGAGAAGAGAAACAAGCAAAATCAAACAACGTCTATGAAAATGTTTGTGATTGCTTTTACTTTCTTACAAAATAATTAAATTCAGAGATTAGTGACTGTGATTAAATAAAACCAAAATTATGAGTGTTGCCAAAAAAAATTCTAAATGCTTTAATCTTATCAAGATATTTCTATATTTTTTTTGTTTGACCAAAATAATTGAGAACATAGGAAGAGTTCAAAATTGAGGGGCACGCCGGCATTTTTAACAAATTCCTCTGTGAGAAAGTGGAATAAATACAAGCTAAACTTTGATGAGCTGCCTGCATGGACCTAACTCCAGGCCCAATAACATAGGAAGATGGCCCTGGCAAACATCCTAAATTTGAGAAGAATGGTGGTGCACTAGATGATAGTCCAGATCACAGATAATGACACTTCCAATTGGAGACACCCATCAAAGACGCCAAATGCTACACATATCTCAGTTCTGGATTATCAACTCTCCATGACCACAACAAACTGGGAGAACAAACAGCAACATTTACAGTGTTTAAACGTAAAAAATTGAAATGTCTATAGCATGTTTCTTACAAATGATCGTCATCATCACATCGAGCTCCTACCTATTGGAATACAGAATATTCAATAAAAGTGTACTCATAGAAACTCAATAAAGAGCACTGCTTCCCAGAAATAACAATCAATGTGAAAATAAAATCTTCACAATGGCTGAGGGTGTGAATCAGGAGGGAACAAAGTAACAAGGAAGCGATGAATCATCTCAAAACTGGTAAATGTGATTACAGCAGCTGGTGTTGTCCTCAGCAGGTTGGTCGCACACCCACGATAAAAACCGGGGACTCCATCTTGCAGGAAAACTTTCTTAATGCAGTCAACAACTCCAGAGTACTTCTTCTCTGAATGGTACCCTTGGTCTTGAAGTCTTGAACGTACAACCTGCGCCAAGTGGTAAGGTGTGAAATTTACAGTTCTAGAGAATAATTATCCAATAGAGATGGAGATATGGAATATGGGTTCACGATATAATAACACATATTATTCAGAATACCTTTTCACAAAATTACAGCAGAAAAATTAGGGGACAACCATAAAGATTTATTTTGACATGAGGAATTTATCACCAACTCAGAAATAATCCAAGTGTTTATCAATGTTTCTTCTGCTTTTATTGATTCATTTCATGATCTAAATCAGTTCATTCACTGATTGGTTGAGTAACTAGATAACTAAGTTTCCTAAAAATAATCTGGCGCATAAATAAAGTGTACTGTGGAAAATCAAAATGTGATATTTTGCAGAATAAATAATACAAACAAAAGATGAGCCACTTTTGCACCAACCTCATGAGGATATGTCAAGGTTGAAGCAAATATCTTTGAAACTGATGAAGCTAAAGCAACATCACTTGCACTTAGTTTATCGGTCGTTGTGCTACCTTTCAAAAAAAAAAAAAAGGAGAGAAGAAAGAAAGATAACATATTTTCAGTGAGGAAACAAAAGATGCAAAAGACGAAATTAGAAAGGAATGTTTTCTTTTTCCAAGCAAAAGTCATAGATATCTACCTTGATCAGCCAAGTAACACTTTATCTTCTCATATGTTGGAAACTGAATGGCAACATGACTAATACCAGCCAAAGCTGGCACAAGACCACTGCACACAATAAGTATAATAAGGGAGAAGTGTGAAGAAATGCCTTGGGGAAAAGATTAATACAGCATATATACTGATTACAATACTTTGAGAAAGAGATAATTAACCTATACAATCCACGAATACCCTCTTCATGTGCAATTCTTCGTAAAGCAGATAGTGTACTCCTGTATAGCATCTCACCACTTTTCATTTCTTGTGTCTGCATAAGAGAGAGAAAAAAAAATTATCCTTTGAAATCATTATTATCTTGAATACTATTCTGTAATTTATGTGGAATTCTTTATGTGGAGGCAGAGAAATTCAAGTCTTCAATGATTATGAAATCTCACTGGTGGTGTTGAGTTAAATATGTATCAGCCAAACAATATATACATAGATATATATAAATACATAACATCTAAAAAGTCTTGCAAACACTAATATGAAACTGAATATTCCTTGCAACATTCACCAATTACAATGTTCTCCAACCTTCCCAATATGCAAGAGAATTAACTATCTATTGAACTTGTAAACCTGATGAAAAAGCATTTTACTTTAAATGACTTAGGATCCCCACATGCTCAGATAACAAGTAACATAACTCTCCTATGTTCACACGTAAACACAATCTCAAAGACTTTGTGGCAGAAACCCGGAGGCTTGAAATAATGCAGATCCACCCTAATGAATAACAATGCTCTTACCATTCATAAAACATATCCTGAGACACAAATTCCGGCATTTAGCTTTTGAAAGACTTTTTTTGTTTTTTTAGTTTATTAACAAAAGAACCCCAGATTAGTAATGCATATGCAAGGTAGAGAATCAGCGATAAAAGCAAATTATGGCATAAATCATTTTTTAACTTGCTTTAATTTCAGCATTGAAAATCGAGTGAACAAATAAATGCAAGTTGACTCTATTCATTATTTAAGTCAAGCATATGCAGTTTCCTCTGGCATGCATATAGCATTAATTAGCTACACTTAGACCAGCATTAAAATGTAAAACAAATCACATTACCGAAAGATAAAATGCAACAGTGATGACAAGACAAAGGCACACCTGAAACCTTGTTTTGACAACCCAAAGAGGGTTTGTCACGATTATCGTAGCAGCTCCAGCACCAGAAGCAGCCATCATATTAGCACCAACAGAGAGTTGATGATTTACATCTACCATTTTGATAAACATATTTTTGTAATCAATAACACCACAAAACAGGAATAATCCCATTTGTATAATAATCTCGACGTAGGAAAAAGCAAATGGTTCTTTTCTCCAAAGAGAAATTTTACAAAAGAAAAGGAAAGTAAAGAACTAACCATCAGCACCCTGAAAACTCTTTAGTTGTTCGTAAATCGTAAAATACACCTGTAAAAAAATTATTCTAGTAACTTTAAACTTGATTGGGCAAAAAAACCTTATTTGATCATTTCAATAAGCATCATGAACTGTGATCACCAATAAAGACATCTGGATGATAATGTAAAATAACTTACTGCCCAATTTGGAAGTAAAGCAAGCACTGTAGGGGACAACCCACGGTACATACCACGCCACCCCTCCTTTTGAAATATCTGTTCTAAACTACCAACTATAACACTACCTGGACAATTTCCAAAAAAACAAAAACAACATTATCCATCATAATGTTATCACACAACAATTGAAAGTGAACTTTCTCAATATCATTAAGTCTGCAAACAATTTAAGTCCAGGAAGAAACATAAAAATATAAAACTCTGACCTTTGATATTAGCACTAGCAAGTTGGGGAAGCCCATGGACCTGCAACCTAGTCTTAATAACATCTAAGGGACAAACAAAAGTAGCTGCAATCACACCTGCGCCATTTCAATTTAATACCTCATCAGAATTTCCAAATTTGGGTTCTCCATAGTTCACGCTTACAAAATATCAAGTACTTAAAACCCGAAATAAGAAAAGAAAAGTACAAAAGAAAGAGAAAAAGAAACCGACAACACAAATAGCACATGTTCCCTCTTTCTCGGACTGGACTTCGTTGTTAATCTAAAAAATAAATAGCTCTAATATGTCAACAACTTAAGTAGATTCTTCAATAAAGTTGAGAATCTTCTATAGCAAAGGTTGAACTGATCATCCGAAGCCAGGTCGAACAGAATCAAAAGCACATCCAGTACAGATGGGGAGAAGAACCATATAAGATTTCGTGGAGCTGATTAAAGGTAAAGGGAAGAACATAAAAGTAAAACAGGATCAGAGATATTTACCGGCCGCAGCACCGGCGCCGGCATTGCAGAGGTGAATTTTAGGACTAGAGCCATGAGTATCAGCACCCATCGAGAAATCTACTAAAAAGCAATTCCCAAAAGAACAACAGAAACGGAAACAGCAGCAAAAAATACAATTTCAGAGAAGCGATAATTAGTGGCGGCGTTGGTGTTGAAGGACTCCTCCTCTCTCAAGGGGCCGATCGCCGCCGGGAACAACCTTCGCATTGCCTAACCGAACGGCTCACATAAAGATCAATTCAATTCAACAAATCTCCCTTAATCTCAAGAATCAGCCTTGTCAGTTACACGAATGCCATGCTCAGCAAGAAACGGGAAGTGTTACTGAACAAATCTCATCAGAAGTAAAGTTGAGCTCTTCCTCACTGAATATTCTTGAATTTTGGGGAAGATGGAATCGAGGATAAGAATCGAATAGCAGTTGCTCTATAATACAGTAGAACAGGAATCCTCTCTGTATCCGCCCGGTGGAGAGAGAAAGAGAGGAAGAGAAAGAGGAAATTTGACTTGGAATTGGAAGGAGCAAAAAAGTAATATTTCTGATTATCTAAATTAAATTCCTCAAAAAAAAAATATTATTAAATCCAACATTTGTAGCCACTCATGTGGCGGCTTACTTCTGCGACGGGCGATTCGCCACAAATGGGCCCCACCATGTTTTGCAGTTTAACCTAAAAAATACAGTAATTAATACTATAATCACGATGACAGCATGGCGTCTATGCTTTAACTGTCAAAATCCTTTATTTTTTTAATCAATTCAAAACATCTAAAATCTTTGACACGAGGGATCATCCGTCATTGCTTTTGGCATTTTCTTGAACAATATTAAATACTTCATTTTCCTCAAAATAAAAGAATTAAAAAATAAAAATGTTATGATTTAGCTCATAGGCACAACATGGATTTATGCATATTTAATTAGGGATTTGTTTCTAAATTAAGTATCACATTAAATATTTTTAAAATTATTAATTATATTATCCCACCAAATAATAATTTAAATTTCATTAAATTATTAGAGATCTTATTTCGTCAAATAATAATTTAAATGTCAGATTAATTTTCCCACTCAAAAATGGAAAAGAATAATCATATAAAAGTGGTCCATCATCATCAAACTTGTAGTAGAAGCAGCTGTAGGAGTAGGATAGCGACGTGATGTGCCGCATTCGGAAATCGGAATAGATAAGGGCAAACATTATTCTCTTTATTTTATCAAAATTATGGAGGGGCTATGCCCAAACTCATTCAGCTTTTATAAATAAAAATAAAAATGAGTATATAGTTTTTCTGGATGTCTTGATATGAAGATTCCAAGTCAGATACACCATTCACGAAATTGTTGAAATTTTGGTTTATAAAGTGGACGACAACGCCATCTTGATATATTTTTTAAATAGTTGAATATTTAATTTTAAAAAATTAAAATAACATAAAATTAATTTACGTTTGATGGATAATTGTAATGGGTTGGTTTTATAAAAGAATATTTTCATTATGTTTAAATTAATGCACAAAGTTTATTGCCTTCAAAACCTATTATGTGACGTGGGGATGTGAATATGATTACTAGAAATTCATCTCACAATGAACTAATTGACATTAATTTTAATATAAATATTGAAACACCTATGATATAACTGAAAGACTTTTACTTGCGGATGATCAAGTAAGCCACACACCTACATGCGCTTGGTTCAACTCGAACTTGAACTTGACCGTGGGCCTTGGTCCTAGCCTTTTCAACTTTAATTCGGTTATTTGAAGTCGAGTTTGGACTGGATCACCCACACCTCGACAAGCGGGTGTGCATGTTCATTATAAATGTCCGATAATTTCTTCAAATTATGGATCTGTTAGAAACTCGCACGCACTTGGATAAGTGAGTGTTGAGATTCATTATAAATATATAATGTTTTGAAGTTATGGATGTCGTTGGGAGAGCAACCTCCAAGAGTTACTATTAGGGACTTGAATGCCCCCTAACACCATCAGCTCGGGTTATTAATCATTATAGTTGATTTTGATGTCTATAATAGATCGTCTTGTTGTATAGGAAAATCACATGAAAACAACATAGCATTGTAATTTCAAAAAACCTAGATAAGTTTTCTATCATTTTATTGAATGTCTACTTCTCACATAGTTCTAGTTTATCTTTTGGAATGGTATGCAAATCGTGAGCACTAATAATAACGTATTTATTATGCTGAGAGAGGCTTATCTAACTTAATTTCACCAATTCAGTTCCACTTCCCCCCACAAGTTATTTTTTAAAGTTGTTTTGGAGTCTAGAAGTTAACAAATTAACATTCCAAACATCTTTTGGAATTCATCAAACAAAAAAGAGTAACAACTTCTAATTGTTATTTTTTATTACAAATTGTAAGTCAATTATGTTACAACCAACAAAAATGCCACCTAATTGTAGGAAGCTGCGACTTGATTAATACGAATTGTGAAAATTGTGTTATTAATTATGAGATATTATGTAAAACACGAAAAATATTAATCAACAATATCATTAGGTATAACATAAACTATTATTTAGGTCAGTCATATGTGATTTTGATGACTTATCTCAGGCCGGCTGTTCGACCTATATTGCAGCTAAAGTACAATGAATTGCTTATCAAAGGGATTGGCAACACAACTCGAATGTCTGCTGAAAGAACTTAGAACCTCGAACTAACAACCTGATCAAAGAGCACAACTCTAAAATTAAATTAAGTATCAATTTATTCTCTCATTTCAACCGATAGTTGGTTGTAGAACGAGCACCACTTCCTATTCAAATTTGACTTCGTGTATATCAACCAAAGTTGTAGATTTATTTTTTAGTTTTGGAGTGACACTAACTTTACGTTAATCAGATCTGTAAAACTCAAGATATGACCAAAATATTAAAGATGTATCCGGATGAATCAATGTGCAATTTTCATATTGATTGAATTTGTCACAATGTTAATGTTATAATTAGAAGAAATTTCTTCATGAAAGTTTTAAATCTTCTCATACTTTTAAGAAGACAAAAGTACTAGATTTAGGTGTGCATATATTGAAAGTTATGCTCAATCTCATGTAATTGTAAACTAAAACTTTATGAGTACGAAGGACAATTGAGTTTTATTACTTTAAAATTGTAAAATCACTATAAAATAAGCAAATGGGTAATGTCTCTCATGAGATACATATGTGCATCGTTCTAATATAAATTAGCAATCAATGAATTTCTAAATACATGCCTAAACCATGTTTATCAAAGACACAGCCTTTAATATGAACCATTTATAGGCTATGAATTATAATGCATGTAGGACAAATTAGGTTCAAACTCTAAGAATTTTTATGGTAGATCCGCACCTTTTTTACTATTTTTATCGAGTTGGTTCAGTTGCATAGATATATACAATTGTGGCTCATAAGACTCATGATGCATCTTTCTTACATAATTATTTGATATCTTTAGGGCGCTCCAAAATTTGGGGGAATGGTAGGACTTGAGCTTCTTGTATTCTATATGCACATGGTAAGTTGATGTCTTGAACGCTTATTTCTTCAATCCCATGTTGTCCAACAAAATTAAACAAACAAGAAATACAAAATACTGCACATTATTTTAATAGTTAAGAAAAAATAACTCATTAATATTTTCAATAAATGGCAATTTTTTTAAAAACTGTTTTCGATTGCAATTTTCATCCTTTTTCTCCGAAAAATTTTCAAAAATTTAAGGGTATATCAATAATTTATAAAAAGAGTATTTAAGAAAACCAAAAAATTATTTTTAAAGATATTTAAATTATTCTAATAATACAGAAATTAATTTGTCTAATTTTTTTTTTTTTTTTGTAATCTTTCAAAATTATTTTAATATATCTAAAAGTTATTTAAAAATCTAAAATCAAATTGAAAAAATCCAAAAATGATTTAAAAAATATCTAAATATTTAAAATTACAAAATAAAATTTAAAATTTCTGTAATTCAATATCTAAAAAATATTTAAAGCTTCTATTTTTATTAAGCCAGTTGCCTCGAGAAATCCGAAAAGATCATCCAAGTGCATTGGTTTGACACGTCTCTTTGCCTAGATCTTCATATGGTTGTATCCTAAACCTTGACAGCTTCCTAGCCCTTCCGACCGTCGGATTGTTCATCTGCGTCTGCGGTTCTAACTCTGATTTCCATTCCTGTTGCGTGTGAACGAAAGATGGAATCTCAAATCTCGAGTCGAGGCATTGGTTTACCGCTTTCCTTGCTTAGATCCTTGGGCTCGGCACCAGTTGATTATCTGTGGCGCTAAGCTGAAACAAGGCTTTATTCTGAAAACTATGAATATTATTATTTTGTAATATTTTTTGTGGAACAGCAACAATATTTAATTTTCTACACATCGTTCACATACATACTAAAATTTAGTGCTAAAGGTGTAATTTTTAACAAAGTTTGGCATTATGAATCCAAGTTAAGGGGCATGTCATACATAGTCGATAAAATCAAATTAAATTACGGAAACAAATTTGTCTTTAAATACCTAAATACTTTTTTCTTTTAAGAAAATACAAACCTACCATAATTAATTTCACCATATTATATAATATATTGTGGATTTATTATATCATCCAATCATATATTTAGGTTATCCGATCGTCATATTTCATTTCATGGATCCATCCAGGAATACCGAGTGGGCAAATTAATTGGGTGTTTATTATGAGTATAATCAGCAAAATAAAATGCATCCAGAAAATCCAAGACAACTCAAGTATAGCAAAGACAGGTGACATCAAACTGACTTTGAATTATCAGGATAAATGTCCTGCATCAGTGTCCACTACAAGTTCATCATCACCATCTCCTAATGGTGATCGAGAAACTGTTCTCTCTCTCTCTCTATCTCTCTCTAACGGATCACATCCAGACATTTTAATTGAATCAATGGGCAAAATCACTGAGCAACATTTACCATAGCCTTTTTGTGTCCAATAACTTAGGCATCAAACTAACGCAGCTTCTGGCGAATCCAGCTGTTCATAAGTCATCCAAAATGGTGGATAATACTAATCCCTGTAAGAATTCACACTTCCGGGCCCTCTCATTATTCCAGTCTGTCGATGGAGTAGGTTGTATTCTGCAACAGTAATGAGCCAAGATCAGATTTGCTATAGCTGTAAAATGTCAGACAAAATAGGCCTTTTTGGAAAACAAAATTCGAGTTACACAAAACGGTAAGTTCAACAAAGAATTGTTAGGGTATCGAAAACTACACGATACACAAACCAAAATATACTCTTTATCAGTGAGATGAAGGAAGGAAGAAAAAAAGTACGTCCTCCAAGAATTACAAGCCAACAGAAATTATTTAAATTACACATCTACTTCTTATGTTGGAAAAAGTACACCTCTACTTCGTATGTGATAACAGTTAAATCTGGGGGATTGACATAGCTAATCTGAGGGAATAATTAGCTTGCAAGATATCATCTTATTAGCATCAAATAGCTAATCTAGGGACAGGATATCAGGGAGGTTATTATATAAATAAGGGGGTTGGGATGAGCATTATGATTAGGCAGTATTAGCTTCAGTTTCTTTGCATTCGGCCTCTGGCTGGGCAGCTTTGGCTGACTCTTGGGACATCTATACTTTCATCCAAGTATATCTAATTCTTGTTGATTGAATAATCTGTTCTTTACTTTATCAGTATGAGTGTAAACAACTATCATTGCAACATCAGTTAGCAAACTGTTGAGGCAAAATAAAAGGGCCATGCACAATTAATGAAAAATAAATGCCAACCTTCACCAAGAACCCAGACACCTACCCTCAGCCAAGCTCATGCTACACACCACCTAATACAAAACCAGAAAAGCTAACAGCCATTTTGTTTGTAGAGTCTATGGCTTGGGTTTTATTAACTTTGTCCAAAATATATATAAAAGAAAACCTGACCAAGTTTAAATAGCACAAAATGAGGCATGTAAAACTTATTAACTATACCTAGCATATGAGGAAACTTATTGATAGCTGTACTAAAACAATAAAAAGGATAACTCACATCTGACATATGCGAAGGTGCTTGGCTAATAAGGATCTCCAGATGGTTTCGAGTCAAAGGAGTCACTAGATTAGGAAGAGAATGCACAAAGTCATAGGCTCAAGGAACGGTACGGGTTGGGTGAAGCAAGATAAACCAGAAAATTTTCACGTATGATGGGTGGAAAATGTTAATGCTGGGGGGAGGGGGGCACTGAGCTCAGTTGCGTACATGGGATCTACTAACAAACTTTAGAGGCCTTCCAATAAAAAAAAAAAAAAAAAATCTATTTTCATGGTCTTTTACACAGTCGGTCCCTAGAAGTGAAGGCAAAAAGTCAAAGAATTAGTACCTTTTTTATAAAAGATATGACCAAATTAATGTGTGGAGTGAAATGAAAACTACTTTTGACCTTTTACACCATTTTATAAAATTCAACAATCTCCAAGAGACAAGTGATGTTATACCGAGTTAAGCAAATTGCAAACTGATAGTAACCCTAAAGTAAGAGCCATCCCCAGATACAATGGATATTTTCACCAGAAATACACGATTGTTATATGATAACAGTGAAGACCATTGAGCCAAACAAACAAACTAAACCCCAAAACATTTGCTGAAGTACAACAATCGATATATACTATGATTCCTATGAAACTGTGAAAATATGCATATATAATAATCCTGTAGCACCATGATAACTAATCAATCCAGTACCTCTGATAACTCTACACTCCCTGGTTTTAGTACCAAACGGAACATACAGATAGCAAAATGTCTTGCTTTATCATGCACAGATGCTTTGCATTTAAAATATTTGACAATGTTATATAAAAACACCTATAGCTTTCATATAATACCAAAACATCATTTAAAGATAAGGACCAAACTTTTCAAGCAAAATGAGATTATACTATACAAAATGGGGTACACGCCACCACCTCATTTAGGGGTGGACAAGTATAATGCACTAACAGCTCAAACATTGGCATTTCAATGGTATTAAAAATTATTGAAAATATGATGAGAAGAAGGAGTTTTGAGCATACCTCTTCGAAGAATCATCATTAGAACTTTCCACCGATAAGCTTACTTTAGTCAAAGAAGCAGCTTCTTTGGTTTCAGGTTTGCAAGCATGGCATGGATTGTTGACAAATGAAAGAAGTGTGGTATCAGCTGCTGCACCAGAGAAGGAACCAACATAAGGAGACTCTTGAATACGATGTAAATGCTTCTCCTGCAAATCTTTTCTCAGTAGAAGTATTGACGAACGGGAGCGAGCATAGCTATGCTTCTTGATGCATAAAGCGTATGTTAAGTCAAGGTCAACACAGAATGATCAAATACTGACAGTAACAATTCAAGTTTACCCTCCGAGGCTCCAAATAGTAACATACACATGGAAATTCAACCACAACCAAGAAATAGCTGATTCACGTAGGCATTCATTAAGGATATCTTCAATACATTCTCATGCTGTGTAATGACATGAGAAGCCATGTTTATGCCCACCTTTGTAGCACAAAAAGGACATATCTGCAAAAGGAAAGAACTCTTGTTAAGTATACCTACCTCAGCAAAAACGGGAAACTGACTTGCATTTGGGATATTCTGCAATCGAGGTTCCTTTTTATTCTCAACCAAATCCATAAAGATATTGAGAACTACCCATCTCCTAAACAGATTTCTTGCCAACATTAATCACCAGTAAATTACAGTTCTCTGAATTTTCAGTAGGAACACAAACATAACATGTCGCTTTAGGATCATCCGTTGCTGCCTATCTTTATCAATAAAAACCAACAACCCTTTTGAACCTCATAGTTATAAACTAATTCACCTCAAAAAACCTCAGGTCCATCTAAATAGACAAGCCTGCTGCTCAGACAACTTGATCAAATTGTCATTTTTCTACGCTATCCATAAATCTTTCCGGACATAGTCAATTAATAACATAAATAGATATCCTTAGATATTAACGATTCTTTATACATGCAAATACTTTTCAAACCAACCATGATCAAAAATTTTGTAAGTAAATATCCTAATTGATATTAACATATAACGAAAAGAAAATTATTACCCCAGGTTTAACCTCTGCTCGATGATCTGCGTCAATGTGGCAGCACAATCCAAGAACATCAAAATCCTCAGAGCAAAATGGACATGCCAATTCTTCCGATTTCTCCTCGTTCTCGACGTCAATGACTTCTTCATCCTCGTAATCCCCTCCCATCTCCTCTTCCTCCTCGTTGTAATCATCTATTACAACAATCACAAATTTCGAAACGAAAAAACAAAGACAAATGCAATTAATCACCAGAAATTCAGAGAAATGACAAATTACACGCAAGTCTCGAACACTGACCGATACTGTGTTTGGAATTAGAAGACGGCTCAAAATCCAAATAATCGTAAAACCGATCGGCCATTACAAAATCAATTAAATAATTCCGGATGAAACTCCACAAAACATATGCTATTAAAAAACTAATTTAAAAAAAAAGGAACTAAAAATGGTTCAAAAATGAAACATTATAGGGTTTGGGATGGGTTTCTTTCCTCCTCTTCCTAGGAGTAAGCGTGTTTGCGGGGAGGAGGAGGAGAGAGAAGAGGATGAATCCGTTGAGAGAGAAATTAAATTCGGTTTGAGACGAGCTTCGGGTAAGCGATTTGGATCCTTACACGAATCGGATACCCGTATACCCGTGGACTCCCGCGTTGATTCGTTGGCCGCCGCAAATGCAATTCTTCTCATCGATCATTTTGGTTTGTTAATCGACAAATTTTTACCTGTGCGGTAATTGTGTAATACTGCGTCATAAAGATGGTAACTGTGTGTACGTCATAAAGACGGTAACTGTGTACGTATTAAAAAGATATATATATATACACACACACATATTAGTTTTGGTGATAATTTTGAAAGAATAATAATCTATATTATTATTAAATTAAAATTAGACATTTTTTGTACTAAATGTGGCATAGTAATTTAGAAGAAATTTCTGTTCATAATTAAAATTCAGTTCATAATATTTTGGAAAGATTGTGTTCATTTTAATTCACAAGTTTAGGATATTCAAAACTTACCTAATTAATAAAGCAAAAAATCAGTGAAATATATCAAAAACAGGTAATTTTATACATTCCAAATATTTAGATAAATCAAAACTAACCTAATATATTTAACAAATACACCGTTAAATAATAAATCAAGATAGCTAAGTAAATAAATAAAGCACAAAATCAGTTAAATATATCAAAACAGCTATTTTTATGCATTACAAATATATATATATATCTATATATATGTAAACAAAATAATTTTTTTCAATTTTATTTTCCCGCCTAAACTTTATTACTTAATTTAGAATAACAATATTATTATTAAATTAAAATTAGATGTTTTATTCTAGAAATTTTAATTCGATTTTGAAATCTAAATTATTTCACAAATTAAGGTGTTTCAAGATTAGATAATATCTAGATAAATATACTGCAACATTTAATATATGATCGAAATCTAAATATTTTATCGAATATTAATCAAATCCCTGAATTATGAAATTCAATAAATATATGAAATCTAATAAATATATTATTCGAATTTCTCAATTCATTTTATCAAATCAAATCAATATATAAGTAAAATGACTTTTAAAAAAAATATTTGTCCGCCTAAATTTCAACCAAATAAATGTAAAACTATATATATTTATGGAACTTTTTAAAGATACATTATTTCAATTTAATTGAAAAGATTAATATCAATAATTCTCGGGAATTGTTTAGTTTATGTTGTTCAACATAAATAAATTCAAATTTTAAGGAATTTTTGTTAACTCATAATATATTTAAAATAAGAAATAAATTTGTTAGAAACACTAAATCATTGTATTTTCATTATATTGTCGAAAATCATTAACAATTTTTCTATATTAAGCTATCAATCATTTAAAATCACCTAATCACGTGGATATAATATGATATTGTTAAATATGAAATTAAATTTTCACTGATCTTAGCATAATTCAAAATCATTTCTCATTTTTGTCTCTCTCTTCATTCTATATATTTTATCAAGATTATGCTAAATGTTTTAGATTTCTGTTTTTTTGCTCTTCCTCCACTTGAAGTCTTTTGCGTGTTATTTCTTTAATATGTGTCATATTTCAATTGTCACCAAAGCCTACACTCTTCAAAATATTACTTTTAGATTTATTTTATTTTTAGATTTAGATTATTATTATTATTACTATTATTATTATTAAAGTAAAATGACTATTTCCAATAATATTTTCCCACTCAAATGTACTTAAAATATAATTATATAGTACGTAATAAAGTATGATTTTTTAAATCAATTTTTGAAACTAAAAATAACTAAACAAGACTATAAATGTTGAGCACTTAATTTTATCAAATAAAAATAGAATTTGGTTGATTTTGGCCAATAAAATTGCAATTTGAATAAAAGTTGGTATTTGAATAAGATTTGGTAAGTTTAAAAATTAACTAACATTAACTTTGAAACAATTAAACTTTATTTTTCCAATCTTCAAATTCTACAAATATTGGAACATAAAGTATCAATATTTGTCCTTCTCTAATAAACTCCTCTCTCTCTCATTAATTTTTTTTTTTAAAAATCATTATCTTCTCTCTTGGTTTCTCACAATAGACCACCACTATATGTTGCCTTCACTCTCCAACGGGACATTTGTTGTTACCACTCACTCACACCAAATTCTACAATATATCATATAACTTGAATATATATTCATATTACAAAATATATTTAAAAAATATCTTTTGTGCAACGCACAACTCTCACACTAGTCTATATATATATTAAAACAAAATGACTTTTTTCAATTTCGTTTTTCCGCCTAAACTTCATTACTTATTTAGAATAATTATATTATTATTAAATTAAAAATAGATGTTTTTATTATAAAAATTTTGATTTGATTTCAAAATTTAAATTATTCCACAAATTTAGGTATTTCAAAATTATATGATATCAAGATGAATATACTGCAATATTTAATACAAAATTCAAAATCTATATATTTTATCGAATATTAATCAAATCACTGAATTATGAAATTTAAAAAATATATAAAATCTAACAAATATATGACTCAATTTTCTCGATTTATTTTATAACATATATATAAGTAAAATTACTTTTTTTAAATTTTGTTTTTTTGGCCCAAATTTCAACCATATAAATGTAAAACTATATATATTATGCAACTCTTTTAATATACATTATTACAATTTAATTGAAGAGATTAATATCAACAATCTTCGGGATTTGCTTAGTTTCTGTTGTTCAACATAAATAAATTCGAATTTTAAAAAAAATTGTTAACTCATAATAATTCAAAATAAGAAATAAATTTGTTAGGAACATGAAATCATTGTAGTTTCATTATATTATGAAAAATCATTAACAATTTTCCTATAATTAAACTATCAATTATTTAAAATTACTCAATCACGTGGATAAAACCTGATTTTGTCAAATATAAAATTAAATTTTCAACAATCTTACCATAATTCAAAATCATTTCTCTTTTTTGTCTTTCTCTTCTTTTTTATATATTTTATCAAGATTATTACTAAATATTTTAAGGTCTCTCTTTTTTGTTCTCCGTCCTCTTGAAGTGTATTGCGTTTTCTATTTTGAGAAAATAAATGGCAAGATATTTACGATAATATGTGTCATATTTCCATTGTCACAAAAGCCTACACTCTTCAAAATAATATTTTTAGGTTTATGTTATTTTAAAAAAAAATTATTCACATGTTGCTTTCAATTTATCATAAACATATTTAATTTTCTTAACTATTTTTCTTTCTTATTTTTTAACAAAAAGTTCGTCCATCTCTTTCATGTTTCGTTTGATTATTTTTGTGATTTTCTGTTGAGATTTGCTAATTATTTCGACGTATAAGCACCGTGCGATTTTTCATTAGCTTTCAAAGTATTTGTTTCTATGAAATTTCAAATTTTTGTAATATTATTACATTTAATTAGCAATTTGCAAAATATTTTTGTCCTTAATTTGACTATGTAATTGGCAAATTTTACGAGATATGTACAAATCTTTATTTTCTTTAATCTGCTGATATGACTATTTTTTTTAATTTAATTTGATTCAACCTTCTATAAATCATGGATATCATGTTTATCAATTTGTGAACGAGACTAATTCTAATAGAAGAAAATACGAAACATAAAATTACAACAAATTTCTACTCATTATACAAAAAACTAATCTCTGAATTACAAATCTACACCTTTTATAATATACTATATAACTTGAATATATGATTATATTACAAAATATAAGAAAAAAATATTTATGTGCATCGCACATGTCTCACACTAGTATATATTAAAATAAAATGTCTTTTTTTCAAAATTTTTTCCCGCTAAAACTTTATTACTTAATGTAGGATAAAAATATTGTTATTAAATTAATTTTTTTTTATTCTAAAAATTTTGATTCGATTTTGAAATCTAAAATTTTCAAAAAATTTAGTTGTTTCAAAATAAGATGATATCAAGATGAATACACTACTGCATTTAATATATAATTTGAAATCTAGATATTTTATCGAATATTAATCAAATTACTAAATTCTGAAATTCAAGAAATATATGAAATCTAATAAATATATGATTCGATCTTCTTGAATCATTTTATCAAACCAATTAAAATCGCACGATCTTATAAAATCTATGAAACAATAATCTATATATATAAAAGAAAAAAAATTAAAATTTTGTTTTCCAACCTAAATTTCCACCCTATAAATGTAAAACTATATTTTTCTCTTTTAAGATAAATTATTACAATTTAATTGGATAGATTAATATAAAAAATCTTCGAGATTTGCTTAATTTATGTTGTTCAACATAAACAAATTCGAATTTTAAGAAAAATTTGTTAACTCATAATATATTCAAAATAAGAAATAAACATTGGAATATTTGTTAGGAACTGTAAATCATTGTAGTTTCTTAATATTGTGGAAAGTCATTAACAATTTTCCTAAAATTTAAGATATCAAAATCACCCAATCACGTGAATAGAATATAATTTTGTCAAATATGAAATTAAACTTTCACTGATCTTACCGTAATTCAAAATTATTTAGATTTTTTATTCATATGTTACTTTCAATTTATTATAAACATATTTTATTTTCTTAACTATTTTTCTTTCTTATTTTTAAATGAAAAGTTCGTCCATCTCTTTCATTTTTCGTTTGTTCATGTGATTTTTTGTTGAGATCTGCTAATATTTGACGTATAACCATTGTGTAATTATTCATTAGCTTTTTAAGTATGTGTTTCTATCTAATTTCATATTTTGTGATATTATTATATTTAATTGGCGATTTGCTTAATATTTTTATCCCTAATTTGACCGTGTAATTGGCAATTTTTATGAGATATGTACAAATCTTTATTTTCTTTAACTTCTCACGTCTCTATTTAAAAAAAAAAATTATTCAACCTTCTATAAATCGTGGATATCATACTTATCAATTTGTGAATGAGAACTGAATTGCAAATCTACACATTTTACAATATATTATATAACTTGAATATATGCTTATATTAAAAAATATTAAAAAATATATCTTTTGTGCAGCGCACACGTCTCACAATAGTATTTTTATAAAAAAAAAAAGTGATATATTTTAAAATAATTAAACTAATATTACAGTTTTTGATAAAATGCTGCTTTTTG
Source organism: Caryopteris x clandonensis (assembly GCA_028749325.2). Lineage (NCBI taxonomy): Eukaryota > Viridiplantae > Streptophyta > Magnoliopsida > Lamiales > Lamiaceae > Caryopteris > Caryopteris x clandonensis. The sequence goes on from JAPYKT020000001.1 coordinate 23,831,143, forward strand.
AGAATAACTAAAAAAAATCCAGTAAAATATAATATGCACTTCTTTTTTTTTTTTTTTTTGCAAATAAAATTGTTTTTATCTACATACAAAAAGTTACGAATTTAATTCACAAAAGCCCAATCTAGATAATATACAAAAAAAATTAATAATAAGTTTTTGTATTCACCTCACTTATAATGGTGTCACCAATCAAATCACGACCATGAACAAGATGTAATATTTTTATTTTTATTTTATTTTTTGTATTGCATTAAGCAGAAGAGACCAAAGAAGGTTATTTAACGTGTGGATCACGTAAGATACTAAATCTTATTTTTTGAATAAGATGAGAAGTATTTAAAAAAATAAAGCGATGTATTAAAATTGTATTTATATAATTATGTAATTAATAATACAAAAGGAAGCATGTTAAAATAAGCAGTGAGCTTCTTGTGTTACATTATAAGTCGTCTGAGTCCAAATTTACTTAAAAAATATGTTAGTCCTCCCTTAACCAAACTGGATGGGATATGTATGTCTCTCCTATATTCTATCATGTTTATACATTGGATAATTGAGTTTTTTATAATATATTTTAATTTTTTTGAATAATATATGATATGTAAATATACCATATATAATATGATATTAAAATCACATATTGTATGTAGTATATATAATATTTAAATACATATTGAATAATATATGATATGTAAATATACCATATATAATATGATATTAAAATCACATATTGTATGTAGTATATATAATATTTAAATACTATTATATGTTATTATAAAATATATTACATAAACTAAGACTACGTAATATATAATAGATATTATAATACATTTTTTTTTTGTAATTGAATAGACGGATCAGATAATCAAGTAATACTATATACTCACACTCTATTCTACGCTATCACTAAAATATTAGATTTATGTAATATTATACCAAATTATCTATTTATCCACAAATAACGTTATTATGTGCATAAAATTAGCATCCTCAATCCTCTTTAAATAAGAAATCTACGACCCGAAGTGATTACCGCTACATTCTTTGGTAAAATTAATAAAATTTCTGTTGTGATTGAATCTAAGATAGTTCAATCGTGATCCAAGAAATTCAAATAAAAATAATGTGAACAAGAAATCAACACCAGATTTTATAGTGGTTCGATCAAACCGATCTACATCCACTTTGTTGCTCTCTTTGTATTGATTATAGTGTATGTTTTACAACCACTCAATCTCTACCTTGAATCTGCTAATCTACACAAGATACAAGTGTTTCAAATTTTCTCTCTTTTCTGCACTCAAAGATGAATCAATCCTCTACCGGAAGAGATGGATTGGTATTTATAGATGCATACCAATTGTAACAACCTCTATTAACCAATAACCGCGGCTAACAACTTGAATAATAACCGCTAACAAATCCTCAACCGTTTTGCTAACTACCGCTTCTAACAACTTGAATAATAACCGCTAACAAATCCTCAACCGTTTTGCTAACTCCCGTTGCTATTAATTTGCTGTTATTGTCACAAATCTCCACCTTAACAGCACAATTATATTGCTGCCAAGAAACAAAAGAGCACTTCCCACAATTATTCTACATAAAATAATCAACACAGCTCCACCTTGAACTACAAATTCACCATGTTGAATCAACCTTGACACAACCTTATTCCTACTCACTCCATTGAGCAGCTTACTTGCACACCTTTCACTTCCACAGCTCCACCAGCAGCTGCCACTGCAACACTGCTCCACCTCGAGCAGTAATCCTTCACAAAAGAAGTTTTAACAAACACCAATAAGATTCAAACACAGTTCAAATTTTGAAACTGGTAGAGCCTTAGTGAAACAATCGGCTGGATTTTCAGACGTGTGAATCTTTTCCACTGAAATCACTTTCTTTTCAGTGAGATCTCTGAACTTCTGAAAGGCTTCTGACTTTGCTTTCAGAATATATATACCCACACCTTCCTGGAGTAGTCATCTATTATTGAGATGAAATACCTCCCTCCACCTTTTGTGGTGTGTTTTGCAGGCTCCCAAAGGTCTGAATGAACATACTCCAAGATCCCTTTGGTGGTGTGAACTGCTGCAGGGAACTTTAATCTCTTTGACTTCCCCAATATGCAATGCTCACACATAGTCAGTTTTGTTATCCTGTCACCTCCTAGCAGACCTTGTTTAGATAGGTCATATAGGTTCCTCTCACTTAAGTGAGCTAACCCGCCATGCCATATAGTAGTGCAATCTTGTGTGTTTACTGAGTTTAGTTGCCCAGTAATAGTATTTCCAACCAGAAAATACAGCCCACTTCTCCTCATTCCTCTGATGACAATCTTATTTTCTTTTATTACAGCTTTCCCCCTTCAGATTCAAACCTGTACCCCATTGCATCAAACACTCCCAGAGAGATCAGATTTCTTCTCAAATCAGGAACATACCTGACATTCCTCAGTAATCTGACCACACCATCAAACATTTTGATGTGTAGTGTACCGATGCCTTTCACTTTACAGCTTTGATCATTGCCTAGCATCACTGTGCCACCATTGATTTGTTGTAACGTAGAGAACCAATCCTTGTTGGGTGTCATATGAAAGCTACAACCCGAGTCCAACACCCACTCTGATTCAACTTCATCAGTTGTCACACACAGAGCTTCTGAAGATTCATAGCCAGCTTCTTCAGTGTTGTTTGTTGTATGATTTGCCTGATGTTTGTGACTCCCACTTGATGTGTCAACTCCTTTTCCCTTCAATGCCTTCCACTTCTTGCAATTCTTCTTGAAATGCCCAGGATCATGGGAATGAAAGCATTTCCTTATCTCTGGATTATTGACAAAATCAGTTGGCTTTTGTTCTTGTTTTTTTTTAAATGACCCCTTCTTCTAAGGTTTCTTGCCATTGTTGTACTGCTTCTTGATGTTTAAACCTTCTCCACTTGTTGATGCCATTGAAGTTTCAGTTGATTTCTGCAGTTCCTTTGACTTCAGTGCAATTTGCACTTCTTCAAGATTGATTGATTCTTTGCTCCCAAAGAGCAAAGTATCTTTGAAGTTTTCAAACGACCTTGGTAAGGTAGATAACAGGATCAAGGCTTTGTCCTCTTCAGTCATCTTTACCTCCAAGTTTTCAAGATCATCCAAAATCTTATTGAACTCATCCATCTGTATAAGAATGGATTTATCCTCCATCATCTTGAACGAGTATAGCTTATGTTTCATATAGAGCCTATTAGCAAGTGATTTTACCATAAGAGCTTTATCCCCCAATGACAGAATTATCATGCTATGGGCTTTCTCCAACATCTGAGCGTGTTCCTCAGATTTCTCTGCCTTCTCCTTTCCTGCGGAACTTGCACTCTCCTTCTTTAATGCATCACCCAGTCCTTGCTGTATAAGCAGAGCTCGCATCTTCACTTTCCATAACCCAAAGTCAGTTTTCTCAGTGAATTTCTCAACATCAAATCGCGTTGTACCCATCTTGAATCACCTTCTTCACGATTCCCACAGACGGCGCCAATTTGTTGTGATTGAATCTAAGATAGTTCAATCGTGATCCAAGAAATTCAAATAAAAATAATGTAAACAAGAAATCAACACCAGATTTTATAGTGGTTCGATCAAACCGATCTACATCCACTTTGTTGCTCTCTTTGTATTGATTATAGTGTATGTTTTACAACCACTCAATCTCTACCTTGAATCTGCTAATCTACACAAGATACAAGTGTTTCAAACTCTCTCTCTTTTCTGCACTCAAAGATGAAAGATGAATCAATCCTCTACCGGAAGAGATGTATTGGTATTTATAGATGCATATCAATTGTAACAACCTCTATTAACCAATAACCGTTGCTAACAACTTGAATAATAACCGTTAACACAAGATATAAGTGTTTCAAACTCTCTCTCTTTTCTGCACTCAAAGATGAAAGATGAATCAATCCTCTACCGGAAGAGATGGATTTGTATTTATAGATGCATACCAATTGTAACAACCTCTATTAACCAATAACCGTTGCTAACAACTTGAATAATAACCGCTAATAAATCCTCAACCGTTTTGCTAACTACCGCTTCTAACAACTTGAATAATAACCGCTAACAAATCCTTAACCGTTTTGCTAACTCCCGTTGCTATTAATTTGCTGTTATTATCACAATTTCAGTGAAGATTAATATCCTTTACATAATTCTGAAAAATATTGTTATAGATCATAACAATTACACATTACATATAAAAAGCAAAACTTAATAATTTAGAAATTATAGTTATTTTATAATACTTAATGTAAAAATTAATATTTTTTTAAACAATTAAAAAATATCATATTATATTAAAAAGACACACGTCACACACAAAAATGTGTACACCCATATTGCCAGAATTTTAATTTCTTGCAACTGTAAGATCTTAAGATAAGATCATGTAAATTTTATTTTACTTTAGAAAAAGGAAAAAAAATCTAATTATAGAACACTTATCATATAAATATATAATATAGATTAGCTTGAATAATATTTAGTCAAACACCTTTTTGGTTGTTTTGAGTTTTGGGCCATAAGGAGTGTTGATGGATCCAATACAAATATATATTTATATTGAGTTGTGAATTGAGAATTCGACATTATTGATCACTCAAATTTATTGATAATTGTAATTTATATAATATCCTATAATTTTATATATCTGTTTTTTTACTCAATAATATTTACTGACATCAATAAATTTTATCATATCCTACTTCACTTTCAATATAAATATAATTTTTTACTGATGTGTTGTTTAAAGTTATGAGTGACAGCTACCTCTCGTAACAAACCGTCCATTAAATTAGTGAAGGAATTCCTTGTTCTGGTTGAATTTGATTTGATTAGCAGCGACAGTATATTTAAGAGATGCACCAAGTCCGAGAGGGTGTGGTCAAAGTGGTAATGAATGCCTGAGATTAAATATGGTAGAAAAATTCGACCATAAATGCCCAACGCCGTACATTATCTTTCGCAGCTGTACTATCTATCACGGACACTAGCATGCTCTCAACGGACTCATATTTATTATTTTTAATTATAAATTAATTTTGACTTTTCACAATGTAAACAAAACGAAAAAAAATAAAAAATATATATATATAATATCATAGTTGAAAATATATTCTTATTTTTCCATTTAAACTAAATTCTGGTTCAAAAAAAAATAAGAAAGTAGTGTGTGCACCATACGCTTGTGATTCGCACGTATAGTGCATATGTCAAAAGGTGAGTGGGATATATTTGAAAATTTTTTAGTCAATCAGATTTTTTAATTTTTCACCTCAAATTTCAAATGCATATAACTTTTTTACTCTTAACATGTTTTTTTCTGAAAAATATATCAAATTATTTATTTTTCAAAATTTTTAATTTGATATTAAAAATATATTTTTTAAATATAAATTTTTTTAGGTTAATTGTAAAATATTTGGTATAGAATAAGTAATATAATTTTATAAGGAATAAGTTTATATTGAAAAATAAATTTTATATATTATGAAATTTATTTTTAAAATATATTATTATTTTTATAAAATTATTAATTTATTACATAAAAATTAACAAAATTTTACAAGACATGATAACGCAACACAAAATAAAATGTACAATTTAATACTTATATTATTATTACTTATATTTTACTATTTTAATATTATAAATATTACAAATAAAATATACAGTTTAATATTTATATTATTATTAATTATAATTTACTATTATAATTTTAAATATTACAAATCAAACATGTTGTGACAGAATAGGATTATAGAGCATAAACAAGAAACAAGAAACGTAAAGAAGACACAAGATTTACGTGGTTCACCAATAAATTGGCTACGTCCACGGGCAGAGGGGAGAACGGATTTTATTATGTGGTATATGTTACAGATTACAGATCTCAAAGACCATATATATAGTACTGAGATAAAACACCGAAATTGAGCTTAAGGCCCAATACTGCATACCCCCGTGATAGCTCTGCGAAGTGTGTGATTCAAGACATATCAACAAAACAACACACAAAAAAAATATTAGTGTACATATATATATATATATATATATATTAAAAATACAACCTAAGTAGGCATGTTAAAGGGGTAGTCTAGCAGCTTTGGGTTAGTCTTAACTCCTAATGGATGTTGAGTTAATCAAACTGCTATAAACAACCTTATAATAAGATGAATCAAAATTATTGATACAAATTTCAACAGTCAAAATTAATAGAAAGAAGATCTAAGAATTATAAGTTAGATTGTTATTAAGAAGTAGTCATAAAAAATATTAGATTATTTAGAAATAAAATGAAGTTGGTTAGTAAACTATATTTGAATTGAGTTGTGCTAAATGGACTGTACCCTTAGTAAATCTGGCGCCTCAACTTGCAACTGGAAACAGCGGTCAATTGGTATGATATGGTATATAGCTGTAAAGTGGTCTTTTGTGTGCCTGTTCAACACTCCAATCTCAACTATCACAAACTTTGGTTGGTTTGCTATCTGTCATTCATTTTTGTGTGTGTTCATAGTACAAACATATTTTTTTTTGAAGACTAGACGAGACATAATTACTTCAATTTTCTATACGAAAAAAGAGAAGAATATGTGATTTTCACATATGTTATTACAGTTATTGTTAACACCTGACATTCAACTCACTTGTCTACGGCTAATTGCACCTGCCAAATCTTAAATTACATTTTATACTACTATCACTCAAATTCAACATTAATCTTAACATTAAAACTCAACTTGAACACCGTAAACAATTAAATCAATATAAAAGTTAGAATAGCTCACAAAAAATTCACAATCTTTTCATAATACAATTAGAGTATGAATTTAAAATTATGTGCAACATCTTCGTACGGTTTAAAATTTGTATAAAACACACATATGTGGTTTTATTGATTTTGGTCATGCTCTCTTTTCATAACATAAGCTCAAACGATGTTAAATTTTAAATTATTTTCCATTATACCTGAAAATTTGGGTATCTTTATAAATAAATCTAAAAAATTATAAGAACTTCACAAAATACGCAAAATAAATTTGTAAATTAAAAATATATATATATAATTTATCTTATACAATTCAATATTATTGTAAAAATTACATTTATTATACTTTTCATTTTCATAATTTTTTATTTTGTATAATACAATTCTTCAAAACCTTATTTTTAATATCTCCCAAACAAAAAAAAAGTGAAAGTAAAAGAGATCTGCAAAAGTTGAATGAAAGAACTGAAATCTGCAAATTATGAGCCTCCCTCTTCTTTATTCCTCTACGAATCACGCCTATTCCTTTCTTCACAAGGGCAAAAAAAAAAAAAAAAAAAATTCATTATCTATCTTCTGATGAGAGTGGCCATGAAGTTCACTTACTAGTCAAATGGTGCTCTGCTGCCCACCTCCAAAATTTCTATATCTGTCATGTATATTCTACTGCCGATATGTATATAAATTCAAAAAGTCAAAGACATAAATTACAGTTTTTATTATTAGTTTATGTCACAGCATGCGGACGGCAATAAAAATAAGGGTAGAATAGTCTTTTTCTTTTTAAAATTTTGTTAGGATCCAATAGCTGTCAACCGCCACGTGTTTCTATCTTATTCGTTGTTTAATTTCAGTTAGTTAGGGGTATAAATAGCAGATGTTGATCACGTTTTGTGGCACTTTTGGCCAAATTGTATTATCTTCCCTCTTATTTTCTGGAAGCTTACCTATTTTCTTTCTCAAATATCCTTCTCTACAAATTCTAGTTATTACATTTGGCCTCACAGGCAGATTTCTTCCCCGCAAATCTCTGATAATACTATGGCAGCTAAAAATAATACACAACGTATTGAAGCATTGGAGCAACAACATGCAGAATCCGTCGAGTGGAGTGGATGAATTCAGTAAGAGCAGAACAAATGGAGCTCAAACATACCATGATGGAACTCACTAGCAAATTGGAGGTTGTGCTGTTAACACAAAGTAAGGAAAATATTAATCCTAACCTCTACTCCGATTACAGTTGTTAGAGCTTCTAGATTGGAATATTAGGATCAAGTCCTAGCTCTAGTTTGAGTGATGGAAATCAGATTCAACATTCTGGTGTGAAACTTCCTTGGTTGAGTTACCTAAATTCAGTAGAGGAAATCCTAGGACGTAGTTGAGGAAATGCAATCGATATTTTATGTTCAATAATATGCATGAGAATGAAAAAATTGTTACAGCACCTATGTTTATATATGTAAGGTGAAGCTGAGTATTAGAATGTGGATTATGTGGAAGGAAATGAGTTAATTAGTTTGGAAAAATTCTCAGAACTGGTTTTGCTACGTATTTTAAACGTGGATGGAGGTAATTTGATTGGACAATTTAATAAGCTGAGGCAAACTGGTATTGTTCTGGAGTATATTTCCGAATTTGAAGATCTTAAGGCTTTTATGAAATCCATGAACAGATCATTCGGTGAGGTATATTTCATAAAGAGCTTTGTAGGTGGGTTGAAAGAGGATATTGGTTAAATGGTGGAACTTTTGAATCCAGACACTCGCTTTGACAATGTAGTTAGCTAGGAAACAAGAGTTAATCCTCTACACTTATCAGAAAACTCATAAAGTGGTGATGAGGAATGCTGTGAGTAGTAACTGGAGACAATCTGGAGTTGAGAATGAGGGACCAGTGAAGTCTAGAATGACACAAACGGCTGCTAGGTATAAGATAATTTCGCAAAAAAAAAGGTTAACTCAGGAGAAAAAATAATCTTTGTTATAACTGTGATGAACCATATGTGTTCGTTCATAAATGCAAAAAGTTATTTGCATTGGTGTTGAACTGTGATGAACCAGATGAGGAGGAAATTGGACTGGAGAGAAGCTAGAATCCACGAATGGCCTTAGAGTTTCATTGCATGCTCTAGTAGGGCAATCAGTGCCTGAGACCATCAAATCGCTAGCGAAGGTGGGGCAGCAGCCTATATCAGTGTTGATAGACATGGAGCCACTGCTAGCTTCACAGACAACCATATTGCCAAAAGACTGGGTTGTCAAAGAGAAATGACAGATCCCTTACACGTAACAGTGGCTGATGGGACTAAGATGCCATGTGATTCCAAGTGCCCAAATTTGGAGTGGGAAATGGGGAGTTGCAAATTTAGAGTTGCTGTGAGATTGATCACCCTGGGGGATGTGATATGGTGATAGGGGTTGACATTCTGAGACAGTTGGGGCCTATTATGGTTGATTTCAACAACGGTAGGTTACAGTTTGAGAGGCATGGAAAAATTGTGACACTACAAGGAGGTAGTAATGAGGTTTCTCTTAGCATGATATCAGCAAAGCAGTTAGAAAAGACAATAAGGAGGGAAGGCAGCATGTTGTATGGTTGTCTGTGCCTGATTTCGGCAGCAAAAGAGAAAGAACAGTTGCTACTGCTCCAGAATTACAGTCAATCCTTGATCAATATCACATGGTATTTGCTCCACCAACAGATTTACCTCCAACAAGAGAACATGACCACAAAATATGTCTTAAACCAGTTGCCTGTCCAGCACCAACCTTATAGATATCCACACATGCAGAAGATTGAGATTGAAAAACTGGTGCAAGAAATGCTGTAATTGGGAGTTATTCAGCAAAGTAAAAGCCCACTTTCTTCACCAGTTCTGCTAGTAAAGAAAAAAGATGGGAGTTGGAGGTTCTTTGTGGATTATAGAAAGCTGAATTATATAACAATCAAAGATAATTTTCCCATACCCATGATAGATGATCTTTTGGATGAATTGGGTGGCTCAAAGGTGTTTTCCAAAGTAGATTTGAGATTTGGTTATCACCAGATTAGAGTCCATCCTAAGAATGTGGAAAAGACAGCTTTTGTCAAAAACACCGGGTTATATGAGTTTCTAACTAATGCACCTGCTACATTTTAATCTCTCACGAATCAGGTGTTCAGACAACATTTGGGAGATTTTATTTTTGTATTTTTTGATGATATACTCGTCTATAGTCAGACCATGGAAGATCACATGATACACTTGAATATAGCCCTACAAATTTTGCAGTATAACAAATTGTTTGCTAAAGGGTCGAAATGTGCTTTTGGTCTCCCATGGAGTACTTAGGGCATAATATTACTGACAATGGAAGATCCTAAGAAAGTGCTGGCAATGAAAGAGTGGCCCACTCCACAATCTGTTAAAGCCTTGGGTTTTTTGGGCTCACTGGATATTACAGAAAACATTTGTAAGGCACTATGGAACCTTAGCAAGACCACTGACTCTGCTTACAAAGAAGGGGTAGTTTAATTGGTCTGAAGACGTTCAACAAGCATTTGATGAACTGAAGGAAGCTATGAATGACCACTCCTGTTCTTAGATTGCCAGAATTCACTAAAGTCTTCATTCTGGAAACTGATGCCAACTATTATGGTCTTGGTGCTGTTCTAATGCAAGGAGGACACCCACTTGCCGATCTCAGTAAGGCCTTGACACCAAAAGCACTTGAGCAAGTCCATATATGAAAATGAATTTTAGCCATACTCATGGCTAGGGAGAAGTAGAGAGCTTACTTATTGCATGGGCAGTTTGTGATTAGAGTTGATCACATCAGCCTTAAACACTTATTGGAGCAGTAGATATCCATACGTACTCAACACAAGTATCTGAAAAAATTACTTGGCTATGACTACAGAATTGAATACAAGAAAGGGGCACAAAATAAGGTTGTTGATGCCTTATCTAGAAGAGATTGTGATTCTTCTGAATTGTATTCTATCTCTATGTTACAACCAACTTGGATAACAGAAATGGGAGCCAGCTATACAGGTGATGAAATGGCTCAGGAATTTATCACGGAGCAACTCCTTTTCCCATATAATGTCTCTATTTAGTTACCAGGGGGAGTTCTCAAGTATAAAGGCAAGTTGTATGTAGCAGTGGAAATGATTTGAGAACAGCTATTGTTCATTAGATGCACTCTTCTGCTGAGGGTGGGCATTCTGGAGTTCAGGGTACACTACATAAGATCAAAAGTATTTTCTGGTGGCCAGAAATTAAGCCTTTGGTGGAAACAATAATCAAGGCTTGTCACATTTACCATCTCTACAAGCATGAAACACACAAGTGTGTGGGGTCACTTCAGCCACTGCCTATTCCAGATCAAGCTTGGAGACAGATCTCCATGGATTTCATAGAGGGTTTGCCAGAGGTTAAAGGAAAAGATTCCGTGTGGGTATAGTGGACATATTCACCAACTATGCCCATTTTGTAGACTTATCTCATCCTTATACAACCTCTCAACTGGCGACCTTGTTCCTAGATCACATCTATAGACTGCATGGGTTGCCTCACAACATAGCGTCTGATAGGGACATAATTTTTACCAGCCAATTCTGGCAGTATCTTATGAAGGCTTTGGGCATTTAGCAGTGTTTGAACACTGCTTACCATCCACAAAGTGATGGCCAGACAGAACAGGTTAACCAATGTTTAGAGACTTATCTCCATTGTATGAGCAACACAAACCCAAAGGAGGTGGATCAATTGGTTACCCCAAGCTGAGTACTGGTACAACTCCTACTTTCACTCATCTACATTATTGACACCTTTTGAAGCTTTATATGGATATAAACCAATTCCAGCCCCTATGGGTTGTCCTCCTAAAGTCATTGTAGTGGGAGTGGACCAAAGCTTACATTCTAGACAAGTTATGCAGGAAAATTTGAAAAGACATCTAAAGCGGGCACAAGACAGAATGAAGAATATGGCTGATAAGAAAAGAAGCCATAGAGAATTTGCTGTTGGTGATCAAGTTTACTTGAAATTAAAGCCATATAAGCAGTTCAGTTTGCAGAGTCACAAGGTGTGGAAATTGTCCCCTAAGTATGCTGGACCTTTTTTTATCCTTGTTAGAGTGGGAAAGGTGGCTTACAGGCTTCAACTTCTAGCCTTGGCAAAAATTCATAATGTTTTCCACATTTATTTGCTCAAGAAGAAAATTGGTAATACTGCTAAACTTTCACCAGAACTTCCACACTTCGATGGTCATGGAAACGTGATTCTACATCCTGTCTCCATTTTGGCTAGAAGGTTGGTCAAGAAGAATAACACACCGGTTCCAAAACTACTTATCAAATGGGCACATCTTCTTGAGGAAGAGGCCACCTAGAAACAATACAATCGTTTTGTAACCCAGTATCCTAAATTCGTTGTGTGATCACGTGTTGCTCAGGCTTGAGGATAAGCCTGGTTTGAAGGGGGGCTATTGTCACAACAAGCAGACGTTTGTAATAAAATAAAAATAAGGACAGAATAATCTTTTTCTTTTTAAAATTCTGTTAGGATCCAATAGCTATCAACCGGCTCGTGTTTATTTCTTACTCATCGTTTAATTTCAGTTGATTAGGGATATAAATAGCAGAAGATGTTGATCACATTTTGTGGCACTTTTGGCCACACTGTATTATATTCCCTCTTATTTTCTGGAAGCTTGCCTATCTTCTTCCTCAAATATCCTTCTCCGCAAATTCTAGTTATTACAATTTATATTTTTTGGTCAAATCCAAAAAAAAATCAGACTTAAAGTCACGATTCTGGCAAGGGTAGTGATATTTTCAGCAACCACTTAGGCCGTAAGCTTAATGGAAACTTGTTTCTCTCAATCAATGAAGTCATAATTAAACATTAAAAAATACGTGTTGGGCAGCGGCAACGGCAGCGGCAGCAGCACTACACACCGCATGCCCTCCCACTCTCCACATTTTTATAAACAGTTCTACAAATACCCCCCTCTTCGTGTCTACACATTTGGTGGGTTTATAATATAAATAACAAGTCTCCTCCATATAAGTAAATAATCAAAGTTTGGAAATGGAGGTGGCAAAATTCACATTTCTCACCAACAACGGAGCACCAACCATGTGTGCTGCACACCTTACATCAACATAATGGCCTACCACTATTTCACACATTAAGATAAATACACATCTAAAATCATAATAATCATCATTCCACCAACTCTACACCCCATTAAGATGGTGGCAGCCGTCTGTCTAGTTTTAAAACTCTCCAAAATGAGACACAAATTTATTTCCTCACATCATCTACGGCCCTATTATCCAGTATCCATGATCAAACCACATAACAAGAAGGGCAGATATATATATATATATTGATGTGTTTGCACTACACTACACTACAAGTAAAGGCTTCATTTTCCTTTCTCTCCTCTTTTTTCTTTTTCCTTTATGCTGTGTTTTGGATCAGGAGAGAGGGAGAACCCCTTTCCTTTACCTTTATGCCAGACACTCTGGATAAGAGAAAGCAAACAAGGGAAATATATAAAACCAACTAAAGCACAAACTGGCTTTGCATCGTATAAAGTGAAACCTCAAAACCAATATTTCCACTCAAGTTCAAACTTCAATCACAGTGTAACCCACAATCAACTCTAATTTACATGAATCCTCTATTGTACTAAATAATCTAGCATTAATAAAATTGAATTTAAACTTAAAATACAAAATTCGAGACAGAGAGCAACTTGTACAGGAAAAAGTACTCTTCAATACATAAACATTGGGGAAATAACACAGCCAGCTATGCAGTAACAAAACTGAAGGCAAGTGGGCCGGCAATATCGAGACTTGTCATAATTTATTTCTGTAGGCTTTGCTGTATTTCTAGGCAATTTCATCACTTTGTCAAGTCCAACCTTTAAACTAAATCGGATTGTGAATAACATAACCAGAAGTAGAAATATACAATTTTGTAATTTGGCATATAATGTGCGCGTGTCTTCGTGTATATACAGACATGCACAATGTATCTCCGACTATAATTTGGATGATACTCCATCTCGAACCAATCGAATATAAAAGATATTGAAGAGCATCTTCCTATAAAATATTGAAGAAATGAAGACCGGAGTGACAAGTATTTAACATGAAAGAAAATATTAATAATTGAATTGAAGGCACAAAAATATAATTGAATAAGGAAAAAAATGAAAACGTAGTACCAGCGGATGAAACTAGAGGGAAAAAAAATTGAAAATGAAAAAGAAGTTACTTGAGGAATTTACCGGCGGGAGAGAGCTGTTACAAAGAAGAACAAAAAATTCACGTGGAGTGTCCGTACAAATCATACGGTGCCCACAGCGAGTCGAGCGGACACGGCTGTTTCGAGTCGAGCCGAAGCCACGGCTTGCCACTGCCGCTCCAGTGTAACAGGCTCACTGGACCAGGATGAAGGTCCCTACAGCTCCCCAGAACGTTATCGCCTCCCAAGCCGTGCTGATTCCACCTATGCTCGATGGGCGCAACGTGGCCGGCGAAAACAAGGAGAAACGGCGGCAGCGAACCGAGCTCGTATATACGGCTCACGCTTGTCTTCTGCACTTCCATCCACCGCTCTATCCGGCGCGTGAACCCAAACCGCCGCCACTTACCCAGATCTATCACCATTACACCGGTATTGAAGTAACACGGTTCCCTCCCGGAAAACACGGCGGAAAATCTGGAATTCGACCAGAAATATTCAGTGAAATATTTTGTGAAATTGGCGTGGCAATATTCCGGTGCTCCGATTGTTTTTCTCCCCAAGCTTGTACTCCAGAGCTTTGAAATATCATCCACGACGACCAGATCCGAGTCCAAGTAAATCACTCTAGTTACACAAGTTTCTAACAGATCCGCTAAATAATTTCGAGCATAATTTAATGGCTGTTCAAGCGCTTGTCTAACGGAGCTGGAGATGAGATTCCGCACTCTTTCCGGATCGAAATAATAGACTTTGAACCTCAATTCCGGGAAAGTGGATCGGACTAGGGTTTCAAGGCCGATTTCCGGCACTAGGAAATGGAAAAACACGCTTTCGGGGCACTTGGAATGCTGAAGAACTGAATGGACGGCGGCGATTGAGCCACGCAAATATTCTACATCGAGAGTAATCGCGACGTGCACGAGCGACGGATCGCAGACGCTGTAATTCTCGAATTTGGGCGAGCGACATTCATTGGCATTGCGAAACGCAGACGCTCTTCGGAAAGAAAACTTATCGACGGAATGTGTAGGCGTCGAGAATTTCAGAAGTGAATCAACGTGAGACGACCTAATCGCCTCCGCCGGCGGGAAGGATTGAAGAGAAGGAGAGAGTACAACCATCACCATAGCTGCAGAGAAAAATCCAGAAAATCTCATTATCCACTGCATTTTTGTACCTCTGTATAAGAATTTCGGTTTCCTTCTCCTCGATTTTAGATCAAAACGACTGGAATGAATCGATGAGAGGAGGAACGCAAGGGTTCCTCTGAGGTCCGCCAGAATGAGATGAGGAAACACAATACTGATAGAAAATTAGGAAACAATCAAAATATATTGCCGAATCTCAACCGGCATTTCAATGGTGTTCCATTCTTTGCAATTACTTTCTCTCAAATGGTACGCCGTGGAACGAAACCATGAGAGAGAAGAATCAATCCCTGAATTAATTTGAAGTAGAAAAGAGGAGAGAATAAAAGAGAAGGGCTCGGCGATAATATGCGCCGACGTGCGTTGCAGTCACTCAGTCACCCCACACACACACACACTCTCTCTCTTCTCCTTTGGAGAAGGTGCAGCAGCAAAGCAAACACTTAAGCGAAGAGAGAGTGAGAGTTTTGAGAGGGTTTTAAATTAATTAATTTTTTTTGGCTTTTTTGTTTTATATTTTCAGGCTTTTTTTTTTCTTTATTGAGTTTTCCACCATAGAAATACAAGGCTAATAAAATTATCTAATTTTTTAATGTTTTTCCATTCTGTAATTAATTAATAATGACATTATTAGAAAACGAATCCAAATTTAGTAACGAGAGATCTTTTCCCTTGAAAATTCGAAATCAATTTATTGTAAATTAAGATTGCAGAAAAGCCAGCTGTGGTTGTCCTCTGTCACAATAACACACACACATCCTCTCTGTACACATGGGCTTTCCCACGCTCCAATTCTTCTTTAGCTAGCATTTTCTTAATATACTCACATTTTGGACCCAAAAAGGAATTGAAATTTGAAAACGTTTTTTTTGTACACACACGACATTGGTTTGTCCTATATGGCTTCAATTGTAGTTTGGTGGGTTATTTTCACCTCTAAATTATTTAATATTCTCCAATTATTAAACAAAAAACACGTGCCATTTAGAAACTATGGGTGTCTTGACTATTTATTAAGTGCAAATAGTCAAGTTCTTTTTTTGCTTAATCATACTCTAAATGAAATTTTTTTTATCACCATTTGTCCTTAAGTTCAAGACTTTACCTTTTATTTTTTTCGGCAAAGACCTTCAGATAAACTAACTTCCTCCTCCAATCACACTCACCATCTCTTTTGTGAGCTTCAACAACTTCATTTTGGTCGACCAAGGAAGCAATTTTCTTCTCAAAATCAGTTCTTGATTCAAATTCAAAAGCAGCTGCTCCTATTATTGAAATTTTTAAATCCACAACTTCATCAAAATATTAAGTAGGGGGCCATGGGGAAGTTGTACGGCGAAAAGGCCATGTCTAAGTACTTACAGGACTTTTTTTTTTTTTTTACAACCCCATAAGCTTTAGTCTGGTACAAAATGTCAAATCTTGTGTGTTACAGTAATTCTTTCGCGAATCTTGCTGAATAAACCACAAGTAAAGGCACATAACTCATTTTCATTTGCAGAATGAGCCCATATTTCTTGGAGAGTTGCAACTGTGAGTAGGAGTGATGTTGCAAACGTGGTGCATGCTCAGGTGTGCACCTGCATCCAATCTTCTATGATCGCGTGCAATATACTTGGTATGGGACATTCACTTGATCTTCAACAGAATATGTGGATTGACGACTACGTTGAAGTGGTGGAGATTTTCGATCAAAGGTAGGCCGGAAGGACCAGTGGAGAAAGGGTTTTTTGTTGTATTTCACTTTTTGTAAATTATGTATATGGTGGTTATTGATTGAGCAATTGATATTAGAAGTATGATCATTATAACTTACGTGGTAATTAATGTGCGAGATTTCGAAGGTGTTAAGCTTGATTTTGGTGGAGAAAGTGTGAAGCTACACATGAATGTTTGGAAGAAGACATAGAATATTTTGGCCCATAGGGAAGCTACAGTGAAGAACAATAAGGGAAGAAGAAATTGGCCATGGAGAAGCTATGGTGAAGAAGAAATTTGGTGGGAGGAGACGTGTAATTTTGACCATTCATAAAAAAAAATTTGATTTGAGAAAACACAAAAATTTTATAACAACAATAAAGAAGAAATCAAACAATCAATTAAGAAATTATGTCACGTTAGAAATACGTGAGAAAAATAAAATCTTATTGACAGATCTAAGAAGTACCACTAATTCAATTATAAATGAATTTATTCGTACTAAACGATTAAGAGTTATGTAGAAAAGAGCTCAACAACAACCCTCAGCATTGGAAACAATTTTGATTATTTTGGATAATTTTGATGATTTTGGAGGATCTGAAAACATGCAATTTATCTAAATATTAAATTCATATTGTTAATATGCAAAATATATTTTCAATATTTGTGTGTCGTATTTTAAGTCTGTGTAATATGTACTTGGAGTATTTATGTTGTTATTCTTTATAAATTATTGTACTTTTAAAATTATCATTTTTGTATGGTTGTATTGTACACATAAAATTATTGTGTATGTGATTTTATTAGTATAAGTAAATTATTAAATGTAATTGGATAATAGAATTAAAATCCTTTGAGCGAATTTAAAGGCTAAGTTGAAGACTTAAGTGATTATTGTTCATAATTTAATTTTTTTTATATTTAAATTAAGACTCTCCTTATAATAATGGAGAATGTGAATAAATGTGGTTTGACATATTCACATTCATGGGTACTTGGGCTTATAATATATGTTAAATTTCTAATAACTTGAGGTCATTTAATAAATAAAAATGAAAAAGAAAAATTCCCAATTCATGGACCCATTAAATAAAAATAATTTGAATGAGCAGTTTGGTTGGAGGAATCCTAGGCAAGGGTCTTCAAACGTGCTCCTATTTTTTGTCGTGCTTCACACATCATCAGTTGGAGCAACTCTGTTGAGGGTGGTGGTACAGTGTATGTTGTACCCTCTGCAATAAAAGGTGGTCAGAAAAAATCTAGTTGGGATGCACTAACCCCAACCAGCATGCTGCATGCACCACCAAACAGGACATATTAATCGGTGTGTTTTGGCCCTTTTGGGCATAGGTCAACTATTGCTCTGTCGCCAAACGCAGTGTACGTGATTAAACCGTACATGTAATAATATTTAGTTGATACAAGCAACTCTCTAGTCCTGATTCTTTAACATAATTTCACAATTTCCGGGAATGTAATACCCAAAAAATATATTTAATTATTTATTTACTGAATTTATTTATTTATTTAGGACTTCCATAAATTACATTTAACCTCAAATAATATTACTTTAAATGAAAATGTATTAATTATTTACTAAAAAAATATTACCATCTGATTGTTTGAACCTAATTCTTTTACCATACAAAACTAATATTTTTTTAACAATCTTAAAAAATATTAAAAAATAATATTTTTTACCTAAAAAAATATTATTTTTTTTTCAAAAATCATATCTTAAAAAAGTAATATTTTTTAAGAAAATCATATTCAAGTATATGAATATAGAAAAAGTATACAAGTATAGCGGGTTGTGATACACATTTTTTTCACAGATCTTAATCATATTGTTTAGGATTTGTGCATTTTTATCTATTTTAGGGTCGAATCCAACCCACTGCATATAAGGAGAGCCATGCAATTGTTGTACACAGGTCTTTGTCTTCATTAAAAGAGAAAAATCATCTCAAAAAAAAAGGAAGATCCCTCTTTATACTGATAGATAAACTTAGAATCATAAGAGTAAGTTTGCTTTAAACTCGACATAGAAAGATTTTGAATGTTAAAATATCATATTCTGATTTGTTATGAGTTATAAAATTAGATTTAACAATCCAATAAAATTCTACCATAATACTATTATGAGTACATATTATACATTCTAATATGTACCTACATCTCTGTTTTTTTTTTTTTTTTTATCCTCTCTTCCTCTCTATTGAATGTTCATTTTGCAAAACAATTAACTAATCATTTCATGATCATTCCACCATGACCAGCATAATATAATATTATAATAAATCATATTTTTTAGCATTCATTTGATATTTATAGTACAATTCTATCTTATGCAATCTCTAAACAGACAAAAATTATAACTATTTAGCTTTATTTTATAATCTAAGACCTTTCAAGTAGAGATTTTCCACAATCCACTTAAATTTAAATCGAACACCCTCTAATAGTAATACAATTGCAATTTGAAATATTTAATCATAAAATATAAATAAACATAAATAAAAGGAAATATATCAAAAACTATCATAGCATATAACTAATAAATTCAAAATATATCCTAATATTTAAACTTTCTCTCCATTATTTATTTCTTCTTAAAATTGATTTGCCCTCGAATGGCGCTTAGTTTAGTGCAAGAACAAAGGCCCGAAGAAATTCACGTAACCAAATAAGAATAACAAAATTTATGAATTCTTGAACCATAAATGAAAATAAAAGTAATTTTAGTATTAAGTATAAACACAATACAAAACATCAATCAACAATTTCGTTATTAATTAGTGGGTCATCATAGTCACAAATATCATCACTTTCTTCAAAAGTTAAATCTTCGTAACAAAATTAGTGATCCATCATAACCACCATAAATAATTTTTAGAAAACTATCATCACCCGGACTTGTAAAAAATCTATTTTCACTATTTGTAAATTCCTGTTTTTTTCCTGTAATATTATCCCTTTTTTAATTTGATATATGAATATAACATGTTGACATGTAATTTGTTTATTTTTATTTATTTTAAAAAATATATTATAATAAAAAATGTACCCACATGATTTTCAAAAGCTGATATATGAATTTTCAGGGTTCACTAAAAGGCTATTGTGTAAAACTGTCGCCCTCAATTAATTTTGTCAGTTCATGTCAGATTCCAATAATTAATGTCATGCTTTTGCAATTTTTCTTATTAAATAAACATTCTAATTTGGGTATTTATGGATTTAAAATAGGGTTGTTTGATTGTTAACGTTCGATAAGGAAGCATATTTGCTTTGTCCCTCTCAACATTCCTGTTTTAATATGACACAACTAATCGAAAATAATTAGTATATATCATTAATTACATATATATAAAAATAAATTACATATATAAATAGTTGTTCATCTGTAATCCCAATTTAATAAATGAAGACTAAAAACTAGTGTTGCTTAGTTTTCAATTCATACAATCAAATCCCAATGAGAATGAAAGCTTATATATAAATAAAAAGTCAATAATTTTCTTTTTTTTTTTTAAACATTTAACTGGGTGCGTCTTTGTTCAGGTATATTTTTATACTACCATGCAATGTATCCGTTGTATTAGCTTAGCCGTTGGCATCAGCGCAAGTCTTAATTTTCCGTTAAATAAACCATAAAAGCATTGACTTGTGGAAATCCGAAGCCGACTTCATTTATTTTCAGCCGTTACACTCAACTTTCTTCAAAACCCATCTAAATAATTGGAATTATTTGGATGAAACAATTTGAATTATGGATTCTATCATCACCATCAGCTTTTATCACTTTTTAATTTATTCAGATTAACATATTTCAAATTCTTAAGCTTTAAATACCCCAAATGAATGCAATCTGAAATTATCATATATTAACAAAATAGTAAATAATGAATAAGATCGGAATTATAAACGAATAGAGTAGGATATACTATTGTTTAAGTTTATTTAAAGTTTTTGAACTTATTTACAATTATAATTAAATCGAATTTAAATGAATAGAAGTCGAGCCCTCTAGTCGTTTGATTTTTTTAATTATTATATTTTTGTATTCTTAAAATTTAAGTTTGAATTGAGCTTTATATTTTATAATTTATGTTACAAATAAATTAAAACATGCACTAATATATTTATCAAATTTAGACACTAGTGGCAGAATTCAAAAAGTAAGCTCGTACTATAAATTTAAGTGGTGGGTGTTAGCCTTTTACTCTTAATTATCAAAGCGTAGTGGTTTAACCAAATGCCATGCATTTTCATTTAGTGTAAGAAACTTGATATATATTATTTTTTAAAAATTAATATTTCATTAATGAGAGAAACCCAAAAGTCTTACGTCATTATGAACAAGGTTGGCCGAGAGCCTGGAATGACTTTGAGGCCTAATTAGCGAGAATTAGGTGGGGTCTACACGGTGAGATTTTTAGAATACTGGTCAAAGTACAAATTTGAATTTTTTTTTTTTTTAAAAAAATTTTTTTTTACAACAAGTAGAAAACTTCTCTGTTGGATTGGACACTTGAAAACTTGGATTCGATTCGTGAAAATAAATTGGGCCACTAAAATTGAAATTGGGGGCCCAATACCATTCTAATTTTAGGTTAGACATAAATAATTCTCTCTTCTTCACTTCGATCGTTTCTTTTTCTCTTTTGCAATCTTCTATAAATAAATAATTCAGAATTTTCAAGTTGGATTGTAAAATAATTAAAATTTTCAATCCACTTAATGCTCAATGTGAAAATAAATCGTAAAGCAGCTCAATCTATCACAAATGAGTTTGAAACTTGAATTATAAATGAAAGCTATGACTTCAAATAATCTTCGAACATTACACGAAAAACTTAAATTCAAAGCAGAGCCATTCATTTATAATCACATGATATATATCTCTAAACTAAAGCGGCGATGCATTTAAAACAAAATTGTTTGTTATTAAATTGTTGCTTACTTAAATTTAGAGACCATTTTTTTTTCATCCCCAAATTTAATTACCATATATTTGTCTTTGATATGAAATTGCCTACAGAAATAGAGATAGACTATGTATCCGTCTCTAATATTTAGTTGCTAATTCTTAAAAATTGGACACTAATAATTTATGATTTTATACCAGTTTTTATTTTATTATTTAGTTATCAATATTATCTTTCGCTAATTTTCATCACAATATAAATAATTATTATAGTGCGACACATAGCTCATTCAGTCTAACTCGATTCATTTTCTCATATTCAAATTTTTTTTACGTTGAGCCTAAATAAGATGCTTGCACCAAAGCAAAGTATGACAAAATTGTACGTACAATTGAAGTTTCCTATGAGTTAGTTGTTAACAGGCTGGACTTATTATAAGCCCAATAATTCATCGTTCTGCCCCGGAAAGTAGACACAATGTTTAGGGGTTTATTTTTTTATTTTACAAAGATGGGCATCTGTATATCCCACATCGAAAGAAAATCTATTTTATAGCTTAGTTATATTATGAAACAGAGGAGCTCCTCATCGCCGAGCTTGGTAACGCAAGCTTGTGACCCAAGTTGGGGGCTATAAGGTATGTGGATGTTGGGCTGTTCCATTTGACTGGGCCGGAAGCAGCTAAATTCTGGCCCGCCCGTTCCAAGCAGGGAGTGGATCATGTGACCCAGGCGAAAGCATGGGCTTCGTGGTCCTTAAAGCGATGGACACCGTGTCAGGCTGGTTCCACAGAGCAGCATTAACCATCCCCTCTCTGCAGTGGAAGGATAACGGGCCGTTTCTGCCTCGGCCCATTAAAATCAGATGGGCTAGCCTCCAATTAAACACACACCTTTTTCACAATTTTATCTTATTTTTATATTTTTGAAGTTTATTATTTTAACATACATATCTGAATTATTTAAAAATTATAATTGAATAAATTATTGTTTCTGTTAATTTAATATTAAATGTTTGGTTTTACAACTAGAAACTCTAAAAAAAAAATTCATGTTTTTCCATGAATCTGATCGTCAATTTTTCTTTACATATTTTATTTTTTCTTTTATCCCACGGAAAAGTTTATTTTATTCTTGTTTTTTTTTTTTTTTTTTTCAAACTTTTGGTAATTATTGTCCTCCACTTTTCGTTTCATTTTATGGCTTTCCATTTTTCCGCTAATCCAAATAAAAAAAAAAAACAACAACAACAACATTCCTAAGTTCTTAAAATTTATTTGTAAGTTGCAAAACACACGCTAAGTGAGTACTTTTATTTTTTCCCAATGGAATGTCCGTCCGTCCGTCCAATTTATGATTATATAATATATTTTAATAAACTGATTATTGATAGAAATATTATTAAAAAATATCTTATTATTTATATCAATTATATTTATTTAAATATATAAATTTAAAAAATAAATTGTCGTATTAAATTGTTTATTTTTAATTTAGCTTTATTAGATCATAAATGACGATATTTTAAAGTAAAATTTTTAGTAACCCCGAACACAACATAAATATTTTCACTTACTAAAAATTATTTAGGAATCGTACAATATATTTTAGATAAAAAAAAGTTTTTATTTTTTTAGATTAAATCCAAATAAAAATTAATATACTATTTATTCAAATTCAGCACATTTATGAAAATTTTAAAAATAATAATTTAATTCATAAAAAAAATTTATTATTAAAACTATATTTCAATAATTTAAATGTAATTATTTATTTTAATATATATAATATAGTTGTCAAATTAATGATTACAAAAAGAATTTTAATTTAATATATTATATGCTAAAAATAATTTTAAAACTAAAAAGTTATTCAAAATTTTAAATTATAATAAAACAAAAATATGAGAGAGAGAAAGTGGCAATTAATCATGGAGACTTTGTGAAAAGAATGAGAAAAATTATCGTTATTCTTCTTTTATATAATAGATAGTTAACTATAATGTCTTTATGTAGGCACAAATTGAATATATATTTATCTTATTAAAAATAAATTATAGGATAAAATTAAATAAAATATTTATTATAAATATTTATTTTTTAAATTAATTAATTTTTATACAATACTGAAATATACCCGTAGCCAATTTATGTCCTTTTGACATATTCGAATTAATGAATCATACATAACTAATAAAAATAATTGGAATATCTTATTAAAAAGCTTTTTTTTTTAAATAATGTGATATTTTATATTAAAGAAACTATGCCAATAGTTTTATATTAATAATCATGTTTATACTTAGTACATTAGATATAGTTATTGAAAAGATTTAAGATTAAAATAATTATTTAAGCTTATTTTAGAAATAAAAAATATCATATAATATTATTACAATAAAATTTAATATTATTACAATAAAATTGTACAATTTTTTTTATTTTTTATTTACAACTCAAATTCGGTATAAATAGTCCAAACCCACAACAATAATCCATTCAACATAAATAATTAATTTTTTAACATAATATTTTATTTTTAAATATATGCATTAAATTGTCAAATTAAAGACCGTAAAAAGAGAATTTATTTGATATATGATTCGTCAAAAATAGATTAGATATGAAAAAATTATTTGTATGTTTAAAAATATGAAAAACAATTGTCAAAAGAAATTGAATCTATAAGATCGTGACAACACAACAATTTATGTACTAACTTATATTTCGATGTATTTTATATGCTTTGCGTACTTTGCATACAGTTACATGCAAAACTTATAGTTACACCAAAATGTATGATTAATTGAATTCAGATAGAGGGGTGAGATTCAATTTTAGATCATAGGAATGTATGACATATTTAATTGCTAGTTTGAGAGATTATAAATAACCACTAAAGGAATATAACTTTTGAATCTTGTGGAGTTCATTATAGATGAGAGATAAAGATGCAATAATTAACAATTAATATACAGATTAACAAAATCGAGAAAATGGTTAGTTTAATTTTGTAATTACTTTTATAATCGAGATGAAGAGAGAGGCTTGTTGAATTCATTTGATTCTTTATAAGAGGTTAGTTGAAATCATGGTCCTAGAATTATTTATCTCGTATTAGAATTCTTTTGTTTGAGTTATATCTTTGATTTACTAATTGTTTATGATATATTTGATTTACTTTTACATGTTTTAGTTGATTAGACAAACATAAAACTCAATTTTGGATCATCTATATAAAGATAGATTAGTATAATTACAATACATGGTGAATCAATCAATTCTTGTAGAATACTATATTTTACTCATTGAGGTAATAGACTGAGTTGAACACTCACAATATAATTTGAATGAGTTTTATTATAAATTTTAAATTTATTCCCTAAATTCATAGCTAACTCTTTCGATTCAAATAAAATATCGTACTTGAGTGGATTTGATGTCACGTTTATAGTAGTCTCATTACTTAACATCAAGAATTATAAGTATTATATAGTTTCAAGTATCACATTAGTTACACGGAATAGAATGCATAATAGGTCACGCACACGCTTTTAGCAATAATCGTCATTTAAATTACACAAAAAAAATACAGACTATAAAAACATAAAGGGATTTTGTTAAAATATTAAAATCAATAACTATATTTACATCTGTCTATATTCTATTCATATATATATATATATACATATATATAATAACATAACCACAAAAACAAATAAAACAATAATTCAAAAATTACTTGTCATTTTGGAAAAGGGATTCTGGCTGAAAAAAAATGAAAAATGCAACCTCGTGTACTTTTAGCCAGAATGATTTTTTTTATATCTCTTTTCTCTTTACTTTTAACCTTAAACTTCAAATATTTATAATATTTCGCCTCAACTCAATTTTTATAATAAATATCTAAGATTACGAAAAATCTCCTGTGAAATAATTGTACGTGTGACACGATGTAAAATATTACTTGTTTAACTATAAGTATTACTACTAATTAATTACCTTAAAAAATAGTGATAATTTATAGTTAAACAAGTAATATTTTATAGTTACATAAGTATTACATTAAATCGTGTCAGACGTGCAACCGTTTCACAGGAGACCCACTCCTAAAATTAATCTTTGTTTTTTAAAACACATATTACATTTATAAGTATTAATGTTTAAATATAATTATTTCTAAAGTTAATTAGTAGTACTCTCATTTAATATACAGTTTGTAATATATTTACAAAATAAAATAAATATATTTTTAAAATAATTTTGAGCTAATTAATATTTGAGAATATCCAAATATTTTTTTTATTTTACTTGTAAAGATATATAAAAACATATAGTTTTGTATAAAAATATATATTTCCTCCGTCCTAAAATAAAAGTTTTACTTCTATAATAAATTGACTAATTGTATAAAATTAAATTATTGAATATTTTTATAAAAATATTAGTTAATATTTATTTGCAATTCAAATTCAATAAATATAATCCAATACAAAATAAATATTAAAAACTAACCCTAAATAATCAACAAAAATTAACTATATTTTTCGTATCTAATGTCTCATTTTTCATATTTTATAAAATATGGATCATATTTACTTGTATTTATCATGTGGATATTTCTTCATATTTTATAAAATATCTATCATAATTTACTTATATTTGTTTGATATTTGCATATTCTATCTCTAGAAAACATGTAACCTTAACTGTAGCAACTAGAAAGACCCATTGTAAGATATATTAGTTTGTGAGTGGTGATAGAGAAACAATAATAGTGATTAAATTATTAAGGAAGAATTGGAGAATAATATGAGAAACAGTCATCAACATCATTTAATGCTAAAATAACTCCATTCCACACTAAAAACTTGTCAACAAATATCATAAACTAAACTACATTAACAAAAAAATACACTTAATAATACAATTATAGTACAAATATAATTTAAAAATAATAATAAATTAATCCTACCCCAAAACATGATGAAATAATCATTGTCAGTAGATTACATCACTACTTCCTACTGAAAAAAGCCATAAATCCATCCATCAAACATACATTAATTAATTAGAGCATTAAATCCAAAAAACAAAAAAAAAACCCTACTCAAACTAACATTACATTTGGTTAGAATTTAATTTTTCCCCAAATTCCAGATCAACAGAAGTTCTCTCCCGTACTACTGAAACAACTAAAGGTACTACTCAACTAGCATAAACGGATCCACAGGAGAGAGCCATGAGGAGTATAGCAGCTTGCTCTTCCTCCCTAAGTTTGCTCATCAACTTTCTTGATCTCTGCAGTAGCACTTCACTTCCAAACGACATAAATCGCATTTTCAAAATCTCTCTGATTTCATTGCTCCGATCACTCGCATTGCTTCTTTTCTTTTTCTTGTTGTTCTTTCCAGTATCCAAGCCTAGAAGCTGTCTCCTCTTTTTATTGTATTTGATCCCACAAGCATTACATAATGACTGAAACAATCAACTCCCAAAAATGAAAACCACTCAAAAATATCGAGAAAATTAAACCAAAATAGATGTTTTCTATAAAAAGAGAAAAATATTTGTTACCTTCGGTCCTGCTGGACCGCCTCTCCAAAGAGGTGTTCTGGTAGTGTGACAATCACTGCAGCTTTTGGGTGAGGGGCTGCTGTTTTTCTTTTCCTCTAAATCCGGTTTCTGAAGATGCAAAAAAAAAAAAAAAAAATTATCATGAAACGATAGGTTTGGTTTTCGAGATTTGATCAGAAAATGGTCTAGAACCGGTGGAAAAAACTGCGATCATTTGATTTCTCACCTTGCCTTCGTTCAGATCCATACCATCAAGCACAATGTTTAGCAAAAATTACAGAAGCTGCGCTCGAAATTCGTGATGGTTATTTATTCAGATCACAACATGATCGGAAGAAACTGATACAATAAAAGAGAAAAAGTAGATGAGATTTAAGCGACGGTAGGGTTTATTGAACGGAGCGAGTGAGATCAGTGAAGCAAAGGGCCGAAATTTTCAGTGCGAGTGTTTATAGACTCTTTGATATCTGATGACTGATGAGAGAGAGAGGGAGAGAATCTGCAAATATATGTCAAAGGGTAAAAATGTAAAGAAATGGAAAGAAAAGAGGGTATCTGGCGGACACTGGTCAGACGTACACGAAACCCTAGCTGACTCTACATTTCTGATGGAATGACATTAATGCCCCTCATCAGGTTCAAATTTTGAATTGCCATTGAGCAATTGTTACAAAGTAATAAATTGCTTTTTGATATTTGTAAATATATGATTTCAATATAAAATTTCACTCTCATTCTTAACTATTGATATATCTACTTACTTAATGCCACATGTACACAAATCTAAAATAACAACTATTGTGATCACGTAAAGTATATTTTGCATGGAGTATTCTATGTCGCACTTGCATGAACTTATCCAAAAAAAATCAAATTCTCGTATATCTGACTTAAGCCATCACATTTCAATTGATTTGAGTTGCACGAACATAGAATATTTTCTTTTTGTAAAATGTAATATTTTTCATAAAAAAGAATATATAATTTTTGTTATAATAATATTACTTTTATTTAACTAATTATAAAAATATTGAATGAAAATAAAAATTAATATTTAAAAAAAAGTTTTTTTTAATTTTTTTGAAGAAAAGACATATTTTTTGCACAATAAATGATAGTTCCTTTCATTTTTGCTATTTCAAAAAGTGTAATTTAATGTATTATATATAATAAGATAATACTTCTAATGCACATAAGCTTTTGTAACGGAATTGATATTCATCTTATTGATGATCTCGAAAAGAAGTTCAGATTGTGAGTAATGATAAAGAGTAATAGATATTGTGATTTTATGAGTACATATCTCTTGTTTTTAAAAATAATCACATTTTACATGATATAAGTACACATTAATTTTAGGATAGCATCAAGTAAAAATTTCCTGAAATATAAATATAAATATAAAAACTCTAAGAAAAGAGTGAGTTGAAGATATTAAATCTTCAAAACTACAAAACAATGAATTGTGTCAATAAATAATGATAAAGGAAGAAACTAATGGATAAAACAGGGTTTTGGTAAGAACAGGGTTTCAGGTACTATAGACAGAAGAGAAACATAAATGGAATATATATATATATATATATTGATTTGACAGTGTATTAGGGTTGACCTTTTTGATACTATGGTCAAAATTGATTGCACCACAACTACTACCATTTTCATAGTTGTGCATGGAAAGAGAGGTATGTATATCCACAGAATCAACTGTAAAATATACTAATAAACTGCTGCACTGTTGACTCTACTTTATCAGAATCGGTTGGGTGATTAAAAATGCTTTTTTTTTTTTCTTTTTTTTCAATGTATTTTGAGATATTCTACTTACAAACTTTTCCTTCTTTCCTTTTGCTATATTTTTTTTTTGTCCTTTTCAATTGAAGTATGATTAGTGGCTATTTACTATTTAATGCTTAGTAAATTTAGAGTTTTGAAGTTGCTTTACTATTTAAGTGAATGCAGAATTAGTGTACGGAGTTGGATTATTTGTAGGAGGGGGATGTTGGGCTGAAATTTTGATTTGTAAAATCTATTAAATAAAAATAAGCGCAGTAGATAAAATTCTAACAAAATATTTTTAAATAATATTGAATTCAG
The DNA here is from genome assembly GCA_028749325.2 of Caryopteris x clandonensis. Taxonomy (NCBI): domain Eukaryota; kingdom Viridiplantae; phylum Streptophyta; class Magnoliopsida; order Lamiales; family Lamiaceae; genus Caryopteris; species Caryopteris x clandonensis. Next base: position 23,860,664 of record JAPYKT020000001.1, read on the forward strand.
TGAACTCATATATTTGAGTAACTTAAGATTGTTATATAATTTTAATTTTATACTTTTACAGTGAAATTTTACTCTTCTTTTTTCTTAAATTTTCTTTATTCCAATTTTATACTATCATTCTTTCTCCTATTTATAGTCTTGATTTTTCTGTTTCAGGATGAATACTATAGTTTCACATCATGGTGTATATATATATATATATATATATAATCTCTTCTTTTATATATGGCACTTATCGACATGTAAGCTATGTGAATAAATCTTCTTTTAATAAGTGGTTGCCGTCATTTGAGAGTGTTATGATCATTCTTCGAGATCATTAGGTAGGGTTAGATTTTTCTTGGGCTTGATACTCGTTCCTTGCCATATATGTCATGGCTGTGAGATAGTTTGTGCTGCACCTAATTGCGAAGATATATATTGTTCATGTAGTTTGTATTTCACAATGTTGGAGAAATTGAGATCGCAATGTGGGTTGATCTATCTACGTTTGGGATGAGAGATAGTTTATCTCACACCTATGGTGCGGGAGCACATGTAGTTTTTGTGATTCTTGTTCCACGATATCAATGGGCTCGAGATCAATTATAATGTTCATATTATGCCCAATTTTATGTGACGTAATTTATGTCCGACATTAAAAGCGAAAAGAATGGGGCGGGCCTGGGTCTTCAAGTATCCGCCCCAATCTGTCCCATTGTCATCCCTACTTGTGTCGATTGATCCCTTTTGTTATGTCATTCTGTTGTAACATCCAGCTCGGTCATCAAATAGGATAATGTAACCAGTTGTTGTCATCTATCTAACATTAAATGCCACGTTTATATCACCGATCCATTAAATATAGCGTGACAATATATATATTTGGGACATAGTCTTCCTATCCTAAAATAAACGTTGTATTTTAAAATATTACGACTTTCTATTTTTGAAAGTTAAGCAAATGAAGGCACAACATTCAAAATAATATTTTTATTTATACTATCTTATTTATTTATTTAATTTAACTTATTTAATTATGTATAACTTGTTCGTGAAGTTTGATATTTTATAAAGTAATAAAATAAAATGTTGACTTTTAAACCCGACCCTTAAAAAGATAAATTAATACTCAAAATTTTCTTTTTTTTCTTAAAGTGTGATACTTTTTGCTTTGAAATGTTATACATTACTTTTTCAACTATTTTGAAGGGTCTTCTTTTATTTAATAGTATAGTCCTGGTACCATGAGACAGTATCAAACAAGACTATGAATTATAAATATATACAACACTGGTAGTAACATTATTCATAAATGAGACGTTTTGAGGCAAGCCAAAATGTTTATTTCAGCCTCATAAGGCTAGACTGAAAATAATATCAAAATACTCATATTATATTTTGATTGAATTTAAAATTAGTAATGTCAAATCTATCATTATTGTTTGAATGGGTTCGTTATAAAATAATTTAAAATTCTTCTTTTCACTAACTTTTGAATTATTGCAATAGATTCAAAATTCATTTAATTTTGCCAATAATTTTTTTTTTTTTTTTTTTTTTTTTTGTGTTTGGTTGTATTGGTCAAATAAATTTCACTAGATAGAGTATCCAACAACTTCAACCTCGTTATGTTGAATTTAAACTAATATTAAAATACTATCATATTGTACTCCAATTGAATTTAATATTTATAATAACAGATCTGCTAGTATTGCTCAGATAAGTTTGTTTTATAATAATTGAAATTCGCAGGTTTGTTTTGCTAGTGTGATTTTATTACATTTGAAGTTCACTTAATATAATCAAAATTTTCCGTAAGTAATATATATCTTTGGTCATAATAATTTTCTCATTACTATATCAGATATGTTACTTAATATATTTTTTTGTATAAAATATGGGACAAAAGTCCCAAGTTATTTGAATCTCTAGACGGAAGTGCAATTAATATGAGAGAAATGTTAAGAGTGGAAATATAAAGTAAAAGATAATAAAGGAAAAATAGAAGAGGAAGACAAAAACTGGGGCGTATATCATGAAAAGACGCAAACCCCCATTGTTTTAGACAGCTCCACATTTGGACACTCTTTTTCCCACCACAATATTAAAATATAATCTAGCTGTGTGGTCCATCCTTCGATGCAGTCATTTACAGTACACTATTTGTAATCATTCTGCAAATTATTGTCATTAGCAAAGAAAAGGAGGCGTTCAATAATTACCAAATAATTGGCTTCAAAGAATAAATACCAAATAATGTGTGAGATATTAATAATTATTGAAACGAACGGCATCTTGGTTTTGGGATTAATTAGACCATTTATATACACACGCACCCGGACCATACTATGTCTCTACCAGCCCCCAAAACTATTTGTTTTATGTTGAAATGACAATGGAGACAAATGCCCCGTTGTCTATATAACAATGATTGTCTCATAAAATTTATACCTAAACTTGTACGACTATTTATCAAAAGACATCGAGTTTAAATAATATAGAATGGTTGGTTACAAAAACTTCCATTAACTTTACATTTATTTCAATTATATCACGAAATTATAAAATATATATATATATATATCTATGTTTGCTGTAATTTAACCTTTTTTTTATTTAAAGAAAATACACATTTTTAAAAACTATTCACAATACCACCACCACTACTCCATGCACCGCCTCATCCATTATCTTGAATAGAAGGCGTACGACATGGTCCATGTGAAATGCTTTTAGACTGTGAAATGCTCAAAAGAGTCGTGCTAGACTCTGCTCACTGTTGTTACCTATCACAACACAACCATATTTGATGATTAAATTAATAATAATAATAATAATAATAATAATAATAATAATAATAATAATAATTGTAGATTAAATCGTATTAGCCTGACAGCAGAGTTGAAGCAGGCAGCATCAAAACGACAACACAAGAAACGGAGGCAAATGCCCCGTGCACAACCCTAAATAAACGGAAAAATATGTATTGAAATCCAGACAATAAAGTTACATATCTCTGAATTATGTCCATCTACTTTAATTTGTTGAAATTTGTTACCGTTGCAAGTACTTTGGTTAGGATCAAATCAATCTCCCTTTTAATCCTTCCCAAGAGACTTGGTCCTAATCATAATAATGAAACCAAAGTGCATCCTCACACAAGAAAACTCCATCCATCAAGATATATATGAAACAAGCAAAAGTATTATCTTCGATAGATGCGAGAGTATATCAACTCGACACATTCACAAAAATACATATATGGCCTTGTTTTCCATTATTTATCCCAACTCAACATAAAATTAATACCGACAGAAAGTTTACACCCGACTTTTATCACCTTTCCAACTGTAGGGAGAAAAGACCAAAGAATAACTCCCACACCCCCCACCCGCACCCCACCCCCCTTCCCAAAGCAATAAAAAGAGGACTAAATCTTCATGTGGTTTGACCAGCATCACAAAACTTGCAAAACCTAGCCTGGCTCATCATCTAGCCTATGACGACACCACAACCCTTCATATTATTTAAGCCACATTAGAAGACCAAACAAGATGGACTGCTTCTCTTCAACCTTACAACAATGAACTCTCCCAAACTGGCACCCCACCAGACTGCTGATTACTCGACTAGCCAGATCAGTAGCATTGACTACAAAGAGACAATTTAACACCACCTGTCAAAAGTTTACAAACCATGTCACTACATAACTGTAAAATACTCTACGGAAAAACACAAACTAGCTCCTGGTTTGGCCCATTAAAATAAAATAAATAAGAGTATTACTCTTATTTTGGGACGGAAGGAGTATCATATTTTTAAATTACAAAACCCCAGTGTGGTTATTATACAGTACAATTTGTGATAAATAAATAACAAGGGTGATAATTGTAAGTTGGTGAAAGAAAGATTTTGTGTGCGAGAGGGGGAGTGGTAAATAGCCTAAACATAGAGGGCGGTTAAAGTAATTGTCCCAATACTCAATTGAAAAGTCTAAGGCACCAGTAGAAATAAATTGAAAGAACTTCATGTACCTTCAACCAAATTTGAAGCCGCCAGATGGAACTGGAGGCTCACCACCTCCAAAGTTGAAACCCGATTGTGCAGCATCGCCAGAGGCCAGCTGCTCATCATCCTCTTCCAACCAATAAGTTTCTAGTATCTTCACTGCCTTCTCATAGATTTCGTTGTTGTCATGGCTCTGAAGATTCTCAATCTTCTCTAGGCCATCTGCATCATCAATCATCTGAGCAAAAATGTTCACATCTCCACTGTTGCCTTGATTCTTCTCAGCTTCTCCAACCTTCAGAATGTTCTCAAGACCTTCCAAGCAAACTGTGACAATTCTTGGGTCAGGACAAACCAGAAGATCACACAGTGGCTTTATACATCCCTCACGTACCAAAAACCTGCCAAATAAGTCAAATTAAACTTTCATTCTAGATGTGCTTAAGTGAACGAGGAGATAAAACATAAACACTGGCAAATTACTGTACTTGATTTGGTCATTAGTTCCACCAGAGGTGGCATTCGAGATAGCCCAAGCAGCCTCTTTTTTAATCTCAAACTCAGCGTTTTGAAGTAGAGCAACAAGAGGGGAAATTATACCAGCCTCGATAACAGCCTGCCCATTCAAATGACAAAAGCATTAGCCATTATTATCAATTAAAAACATGAAAGTAAGACATATACTAAAGCAACAAGAAAAACCAAGGGCCTGATTCATCAGATCGAAAATTCCAAATGAAAGAGAATTCAATAAAGAAAATACACATGTAGCAGCCCTTTAACTCCCAATAGCGTGAGAAGATACGATATTCATGGAGCAGTGAATATCAATCAAAGCAGAATAAGTCACTGTTCTGCATACCTGTATCTGATCTCTATTTCCTGCTGTTACGTTTGAGATGGTCCAACATGCTTCTTTCTTGATGCTTTTCTTATGATTTTGAGTCAACAAATTAAGAAGGCACGGGAGAGCCCTATTTTCAATGATAACCTAAAAATCATGGACAGAAAAGTTAAGCACATTCTCAAAATTAGAAATAGAAAAAGATGCTTAATATACACCTGTTCAAACTGAATGACTTGATACAGAACAACCACACAGAAAATACAAAAAACGTAAATGCACTAAAGAAGTCAATATATGGAAGGCCTAAAGATATCAACACAAAAGAAAACACATGCAGACCTATACATAAAATTTTATGGATTTCTTTATGCATTTCATAGGCTCATAAGATCACATTGAAGACGGATACACATAATGCAAAAGTAAATACAACCTCAAAAGGCTTAAAACGGCCACATTCTCGTTACTCTATAACTAATACCAAGATACATGATTCATCATTAAAATAAAAAACTCTCATACTAGAAATTAAAGTAAAAGGATTTACCTGAGTTTGAGAATCATCACCGGTTACAATATTGCCAACAGTACGCAGAGCAGGAATCAAAACAGATGGTGAAGGATGTCTACGAAATTAGGACCAAAGAGAGCAAGAGACAGAATAAGATATAGTATGAAAAGTTGAACAAATCATTAACATGCCATATGTAAATTTGTCACTTACAGTAAAAGCTCAACCAGTCGAGGGCATACACCAGCCTCAATCACAGCTTGAATTTTATCATTAGTACCATCAGATAGATATGAAAGGGCCCAACATGCATCCGTAAGAACTTCTTCATCATTTGTATGTATAAGGTGTGTAAGAGCAGGCAGGGCTGGTTTGACCTACTCAAGAATTTTCAAATATTATAAGCAGGTTAAATGGGATTGACGAAACATGACACCACAAGAAAGTATCTAAACAAGAAAAATACAATAATAACAAACCTGATCAAACTGCGGCTGTGGTTTCCCACGACAGAAATTTGACAATGTCCACGTTGCATTTCGCAGCATGGATAGCTTTGCCTGATCACTAAATTGTGCCAATAAAGGCACCAATGCTCCATAACTAAGAACAAGATCACGGCACTTTGGTGAGTCACCAGCAACGTTTCCCAATGCCCAAACCGCCTATAAAACATTGTCAGATTAAAATAGGGTCCCAATATATGGATTCAGCAACAGAAAAATTCACTGCAACTAAATGAAGCTTGTAGCAAAAATATTTGACAATATATACCTGCTCGCGCACATCATCACTGGGAGAACCAAGGAGTCTCACAAAAATTGGAACAGCACCATGATCAATCACAACCTTGGTATTATCGGATGTCCCAGAAGCAATATTTGTCAAAGCCCAGGCTGCTTCAAACTAGAAGAAGGATAAATTGCAAGATGAGAGCACAATAAGTTATAAGACAAAAGATATAGCCTCTGTGATTCACCATAAATTTATACCTGAAGCTGCGGGTAATCATCCCTTGCAAGAAACTCCACAAAGCGAGGAACAACACCAGACTGAATGACTTCCTCAATTGGTGGATTCCGCTCTGTCAAAACATAATAACCATAAGAATCAATCATCTTCAAAGCTAAGTTGAGTAACCAGGTACAAACAAAAATGGTTTACCTATTGAAAGAAGTTTACGGAACTGAGTTGTGGCCTCAAGTTGCATTGCAGCATCATTTGACCAAACCCCAGATATCATAGCTGGAAGACTTTCCAACTGGGGAAGGAAAAATAGAAGACAATCAATACAACTCATTATCAACTTAAACCAAGTAGCCTACAAATCTTATTCAATTTCAATTGATCTGATCAGTTAAGCTATCAAGAAAAAATATGTTTACAAGAAATTTAAAGACAGCCGAAACAAAGTACCAAGAACCATAAAAGAAGACTAAATATCGTTGTAGCAATTCAGCAATCAAATAACACCATTATTCTAGTACGATCGGAGCAAAACTACTAACAAAACCCTATATTCAAAGTTCGCACACGAAAGCGCGCGCGCGCGCACATAATAGATATAAAATGTAAAATCGGATTTCAGATACTACCTTCTTGTCAACCTGCGGAACATTGACTGGGGGCTGAAATTGCTGCCCTTGAAGGCCCTCCCTTCGCTTCTTCAGCAAGTTCTCCTCTCTCTTATTTTTACGGATCTCCACCATATTATCCTCCCTCCGGCGGCGCCCTTCCTCCGCGTCCACCGCCACCTTGTAGCGGTTCCGACGAACCTCCGTCCTCGCGTTCGGCCTCAGCGACATTGTTCGGTCGATCGACTAAAAAAAAGGAAAAACTGGCACCGGCACCGACACCGACACAAAATCGATTGCACGTAATAACAACGTTTGTTTGTATCGGATGAGAAAGGATTATCGGAGAATACTTTGAACACGGCGGAACTTTGTGAAATTTTGCTTCCTTTAGAGGGGGGATTTTAGAGTGAGGGATTTTTCGTGAGAAATGGGGGGCGATGATCATAACAGCGTTGCCCACCTTTCAGATTCAAAACTGGGCCGGGTTTTGAAGTTAACAACAATAATGCCACTGAGTTTGAATTTGTGTGGATTTGATTTAAGTTTATTAGAGGTAGAATTAGATGCCTGCGGGACTACTGCTAAGATGCAATCCTAACCGTTAAAAATAGGTCTCCACCGACTAATCATTTGAGTTGTGGGCCAGGGCCCAGATCAAATTGCGATGAGAGAGTGTGTATTAGCATAATCGCATGTTTATAGACATTCTGCCCATCCCTTCCCTAAAAAGGCTTTTCAGTTATCTTAATTTTGAGAATTTATTTTAATTTATTAATATTTACTAAAGAGGATCCCAGCTTAGTAATTTGGGATAAATATGCTTTTTTATTTATTTTACACTAATTACACTATTACCTTCTTCGTTTTCTCAAATTTAGCAGTAAATCAAAGAAATAATGTTTTTAGGGAATTTAATAAGTAGCAATAATGATAATATAGCTTCCACAAATTAACGTTTCATTTAACTTAAATCATATAATAAGTGAAATTATGTTTATGCGTGTCTTTCTTTTTATTTTTACTTCTACTTACCTCTAATAATATAATAGGTAACCGTTTATAAATAGTAATGTTTCATCAAAAATAGTTTTCGAATTCGAAAATATTTTTGACAATTTTTATGTAAGAAAAGCAAAAATAAAAAATTAATTTTCAGTTAAATTTTTTACATTTTTTATAATTTTTTTAAATATTTAATAAATTAATTTTTTTTATATTCAATCCATTTGTGATGTATCATATATCAAATAATCCTCATTTTACAATTTTTAATTTGATATTCATATTGTGTATTTAAAATAATATATTATTTTAAAATACGTAATTGTAATTTGATCGATTTGATTCAAGTTAGATTTAATATTTGTTTTAAAATTATTTGTATTAGTTTGGACTGCAAATAAAAATTAAATAAATATTTTTTTATTAAAAAATTACAATATTTGATTTATTCGATTTTTTAATCTTAATTCGATTCTATAAATGAATCTATACATTTATATATATATATATATAAACATAAGTCATACTAAAAATAGCAGATTTTTCCGCCTAAAATGATTTTTAAATTAGAAAAATATCTTTTTTTTTTAAGAAAAGAAAAGTGAGCCCAATTATAATGTACAAAAAATATTCCTTGTACATTCATTAAACCAAATAAATATTTTCATAAACAATAAACTATAAAGATTACAATACAAAAATTTCGCTAAACTTCTATTTAGAATCATAATATTTCTATATAAAAAGATTTAATTTTCTATGAATTATGATCTTCGTATATTTCTTTTACACAATTTTTAATAATATAAAATAATAATTAAGAAACTCCTTAAGATATGTCTTTAAATAGGAGATTATTGCAAGTACTTAATTCGACTAAAATTGAATTTTCGTCAAACATGGAAATGAAAATTCAATCAATACAATTATGAAATAATTCGAATCAAAATTTCAGGCATACAAATGAGAAATAATTTTGAATTATATAATTAAGTTGTAGATACATTTCAATTTCTTTCACAAATAAAAGCTATGTTTTTGCCTACTCCCTCTCTCTCTCCCTCTCAACTTTGTCAATACATCTCAATCTCTCTTAAAAAAAACTGACAATGAAATCATTTCAATTTTTGTGGGCAAATACACAAATATAGATAGTAATATGACAATTTACATATAATTTCAAATTATTTATATTATTTTGACTTTCAAATTAATTTAACACATCAACAACACTAGCCTCATGTAAGGCAACATCATAAACATGACAATACCAAATATGAACAAACTTAAAATTGTCATGGCAACAAGTTTGGTTGCAAGAAAAGGAAAAAGAAAAATCATAATGGATTCAAGGAAGGAAGTGAAATTTATAGGCTTACCGTAGAATCCATTGGAGGTGTTTAGATAATAGAAGTAACAACGGAAAGGTTGAAAAAGAGCACAAAAATGATGTGAAAAATTGGATTAAGATTGAGATTTTTTAGTAGAGGGAAGTTTAGGGTTTGGTGTTGAAACGTTAAAAGGAATAATTAGTTGGGAATTAAGTTAAATGAGTTGGAAAACCAAAGGATAAATGATTGTTATTGACGTGGGAAGAGGTTGTGGCAATAAAAAATTGTTATATTTACTTTTATTTTTGCTTTTTATTTCTTAAATTTCTTTTTCTTTATTTTATTTAATTTTTGCAGATTGATTTGGCCAAAAAAAATTTGAATTCCTTTTGAAAAATAATATATAATGAAAGATGATTCTTAGAATAATACACAAATATTTCAATTATAGACCAAGAAAATAAATAAACTTTTATCATTCATGAAGTTTCTTAATTTTGATGTGGATGATGGTAAAATTTCTCGTTCAAGGACTTCAATTTATCAATTATCTATGTATATGTATTTAGTATTACGAAAGTTTTTTTATTGGAGATTATTTTATTTACTAACATCAAATTATATGTTTACCATGTGAATAGTTAAAGTAGTTAGTTTGATATTACAATATAAATGGTAGTATATGCGCGCAAAACACTTTTATGTTGCAAAACACTTTTATGTTTAAACATTCTTCTTACTTGGATATGCTTATTGATTTATGTTAATTTTATGTGTTAGGAAGAAATCTTTACCACTTTTGGTTAATTACTTTATTATTTAATAATTTTTTTACATCAATATTTCACAACAAGTCTTTCTTTCTTAATGTTTTTAAATAATTTTCAAATTTCTTAAGACTTTCTATAATAGTTTTAGATTTTATGTTTATTTTTAGATTTTTAAAACACTTTTCATTTAAAAAATATTTTGCTAATTCCTAAAATAATTCTAAATATGATTTAAAATTATGATGTTTTATATAATATTCCAAAAACATGGCTCAAATATGTCACGTTAGGACAAGTAGGTTATTAAAGTTGTGATGGCCGGTCACATAACAATAAAAATAATTTTACAAGTTTAAATACAAAAGTTAATTTGGACTAACAAAAATGACTAAAAAAAAAAAAAAGAAATATAATGAATTAAATAATATATTTATCCAAATTATATTGAACAAGTTATAATGTTTATTTATCTTATTAGTTTACTAAATTACAAAGTAGTAATAAAATAATTTGTTTAAAAAAAATTGTCATCGTATTTACCTTATTATATGGTAAAAAATATTGAAAAAATAAATCAAACACGTTGTTGTAGCTAACTATTGATATGGCTAAGGAGGTGAGTGAAACCAAATTATATAGAAAAAATTAAAATAATTAAGCATACTTTGAATTAGTCGGTTATTATTACTTTATTATGAACTAGATTTATTATTAATATTTTAATTTCATCATGATATTTTGTTTTAGTTCTTTTTTCATAAACCTTTCATATGACAAGATTATTTTTTACCTATTTTACTACATTTACAATTATAAAAACTATTTTACAATATTTATATATGTTTATTGTATTTATACATATTTATGTTATGTTGTGCATGTTATATTTAGTTACTTTTTAATATATATAATATGTGTGTGTTGGGGGGATGAGGGTTGAGGAGAGGTGAATGACTGAACCCACCCTACAACATTAATAATTCTAATCATCTATGTCATTGAACATACTTAAAATGATTAAAAAAAAAATTAAATTTATGAATATTATATAATTTTTAAAAATAATATTATAAACTTAAATTAAATTAAAAATATCCATAAAAATAATATACGTCTGCATCGCGGGAGCAAACTAATAGTCTTCACTAATATAATAACAAAACAATGTGTAAACAGTAACATTCAACTATTTTCAAATTTGAAATTTGAAGATAATATTCCCAATATTTTGGAAAAAGAAAGATCAGAAATTAGGCGTGGAACAAGTGTGTTGAGCACTCGTCTTTAAGGCTGAGAAGTGAACAAGCGGCGTCGCCGATGCTGTGGAAAGGTGTGATGTAACGGGAGGACAACCTTGGGTTGCCAAGTCTTAATGGACCTATTGGTCGTGGTTCACACAACAACAACGACAAGTTTAACAATGGCCATGCTGAAGGCTTCTAGTTCGTTAGACGATGTCGACAATGATAAAGGACAGGATAGCGATGGTGACAGATTTTGGCAATGGGCTAATTTTTGTTAAATGCAGTGTTTTCATAATTAGACAGGAGATCGAATTGGATAAGTTATTGGGGCCGATTCAATCAGTCGAATTGATTGAACTGTATGTCCAACCGAAAAACTAAACATAACCTTTTTTTTTTGTTACCACATACATTATATATTAACATCCACAAATAATAATTTTTATAAATAAATTACTTTAACATGATATTAATACAACATAAAATATTTTTTTCCATTTTTTTAAGTTTTTATTTTTATTTTATTTTTTTAAATATAGAAATATCGGTTGGCTGGTTGGACCGACTTTGACAGATTCAAATATGAAACGATTTTATTAATAGTGCGGATCGGTCCAGACACCGATCCCAATTTAACAGTTAAACCAATCGATCCAATCCAGTTATCAAAACATTGGTTAAAAGCATCGAGTTGATAAAGGTTTTTTTGGTGGCACTAAGGTGGTGGCGTTTTGGCTATATTAAAGGGTCGTCGGAAAACGAGGGATGGTTGCCGAGAAAACAATGTATTTAGTCTTTCAGCCCCTTTATAAGAAAACATTAGGGAATCATCTTGTGAGTACCCTAGATAATTAACTTGTACATTTTGTGATTAGTGGATAATTGTAAGATGTCTTGCCAGTAAACTCATGTCATGATATTTTGGAATTAAAATATAAATTTTCAATTATTTATGTAATAATTTATTTGAATTTGAATGTGTCATTGAATTGTGGAAATATTATAAATCGAATGTTTAAGTTGTTAAACATAGAAAAAATCAATTTATAATTTAACCTTAAATATTTTGTTTGCCATCAGTAAATAAATTTGGATAATTTATTTTGATTCCGTCGTCTCAATCTCATTAAAGTTTATCTTGACTTAGTAATAAATTTGGAAATACTTATATGATATATTAAATTGAATTATGTGAAATTAAATTGTAATTTGACCGTACAATTTAAATTCATTGATTCACATATGTATTACCTCAACTCTAAGTCAGTAATGTAACTTTGTTATTAACTTTAGATTCTTTGTGCTACCAATGGGTGAGATTAATAAATGAAATAATCAATATCTTGGTGTTTTGAGAATTAAAGAGAAATAATAAAGATCATATATTTTGAAGATTGAAATCTATCACCTATTTTAATAGGCATGATTATGATCTCACGAGCAATGTTTTTATAATTGAACCAAAGATCGAATCAATTAAGCCATTGGGTGCCAGTTCAACCGATTAGATCGGTCAGACCGATTTCACCCAAAAAAAAAACAATAACCTATTTCTAATTTTTTTTCGTGTTACCACATATATTATATATTAACTTCCAAAAATTAAAAAAAAAAATTGGTATATAACTTAATGTATTAATAAATCCATATTCATAAGTCTCATATTTAAATACTAAACACATAAGTAATGAAGCTTTAAAATAGGTTTAAAAAAGAAAAGAAAACAAAAACCCCCTAAAATATCGTTGTCATATTATCTCTTCATCTCTTTCGTTTGTAACATGGAATTTTCAAACCATTATTGCTACAATACCATTCTCATCATCATCCCCTTCCTGGAGCTCTTCCAATGGAGGTTTCAATCCACATCCAATTTTATCCAATAATGGGATAAGTGAGTTTAATAATTCAAATATATTTAACAACTAAATGAATTAAAAAAATGTATAATTTGTAGTTTATCAAAAGTTTCTATAAAATACAGTACCTTCTTTATGAATATTTATTGGAGTGTCATCCTCACCATAAATCATGTTATTTAACTCATTAACATAGTGAAGGATTATCCTCACAGACCAAGACCAAGACTTAGAAAAAATCTTCTCCGGTAGACATGTCAATATCTATTCACATCCAATATAATAATAAGTTTATAATTTAATGAAAAAAGTAAACATAAAAAATTAAAACAAAATGTATAAATATATAACATATAACTTTTAACAATATTTGATTTCAAATTAAAATATTTCAGAATTCTATTTTATATAAAAATATATTGCAATTAATCTAAAAAAATAGTAATCTATGGAAATATATTTTATATATTAAAACTAAAATTTTATATCAAATTAAAAATCATGGAGGAGGATTAATTTGATATATTTAAAAAAAATAAAGTTGAGGTAAAAGAAAAAAGTTATAAGTTTCTTATAATTGAGGTGAAAAAACGAAAAATATAAATAAATAAATAAATAAATAAATAATAATAAAAATAACTGGAAAAAAATACATTACCCAAAATGACACTAGTGTAGTTTGGAAAGTAGAGATGGGATTGCGCGTAGGCTCATAATAATCATATTCAGCCTTGGAAGTATTATATAACCAACTAAATAAATCTGGCAGTTAGGCTTTTAATGACATACCTTAAGCACAAAATTAAATACTTAATACCCTAACTTTACACCCCCAATCTCAGAAAAATAAATAAAATAAAAATTCACATGTAGAGGATCTATTGCCTACTCACACCTCGTTCAAACTCTAGGAGAACAAGAGCACCAAAACTTTCTGAACATGACGACGAAGAAACAACGAGAACGAGAATAAGGGAAAGACAAATCGCTGCAAATACTTTTTCTACAAGGATCCGAAATAAATGGGTCCGGATCTCTGGTGGGAATGATTTGAAAGGTCCAAACTGAAAATAGTGTGATCATCACAGTGAGTATTATTGTTGCTGTTGTTGGAAGGAGGTTCCCATTTGGGGATACAACGAAAGCCAAAATTTTGGCATGATTTTCAAGCTCTTCTGTTTTGCAACCACTCGAAGAATTTAGCCTGTGCTTCTAGTGTATCCGCCCCAGATAACTGGTACCAGTGGTTAGCAACTTCAGCTCCTAAAGTGAATCCAACTACACCTCCAAAAGCAAAAGACAGTGCAACACCTGCCGATCAACACAGTTTATCAACTACTCCTATTGAACCAAAATTTTTTGCGTTTGCTTACAAAGACAAGACAGATTTTCTTGTAAAATATTTTTTCCCATCCAACACTGTATTCTACGGAAATATGCTGGAACAAGGAAAATCTTTGAAATTTTAAATAGGACAATCAAGAATTAAAGGAACGTGTGTGTCTACCAGATGCATTCTTCTGTTTAAGAAATATAGAACAATAAGGGTATAACAATATAAAAATTATAGGAGTTGCACTATTTTGGCCAGGCAGATAGCAGTGTTAAAAAAATTAAAATAAATTAAAACTAGTAAGCCAAAGAGCAAGGGCAGTAAAAAAAAAAAGTAAGAACGATACAAAGAGCATTACTTGTCCCAAGAACACTTCGTTTTTTTTTTGTGGGTTTGGGGAGGGGGGGGGTTGGGGTGGGTTGGGTGGCACAGGGCCTCCATCCGATGACACAGTTGGCACGAGGTATGTAAGATATACAAAATCGCTACTATTATTTCCACATAAGTCGCCATCAACACTTTCTCAATAGGGAGAGCTCATGAAAATATCATAATATGCCTACCAAAGAAGTAATAACAATTCCACTAACAAGCTTCATAATTCAGTTGGTGCTCCTTGCATACCATGGCACAGGGGTGCCAACATACAGAAGTGATAATCACAGATCTAGGCAGATAGTCTACTCCGTCTGTTCCAGAAAAATAGTCTCTCTTCACAGTACAACTTTGTCTGTTTTTATCAATTGAAAGATTGTACAGTGTTATTATAAACTAACAATGTTGTACTTTATATTTATGCCCCACCATCTATTTGTTGGTTTAAATTATTGGATCACATTTACTTGTTTAAACAACCAGTTAACTACACAAGCAAAAAGAGAATAATTAAAAAAATCACATATAACTTTGAAATAGGACTTTTTCGGGGGGACACAAAAAGTCTAAGAAACAAGAAATCTTTTTTGCGACAAAGAGAGTATTAATAATTCCATGGCATGCCTCAAAAAGGGTAGCTTTCTCAAGTGATCATGGGATACAGGGTACTGGTCTTCCTTAATATAAAAACCCTTGATCATAATAGTATAAACGGAACAAGCAAGCTATCAGGAGAGTGATTTGATCATCATTTCTGTATCTTTTCTCACAAAGAAGGGGCTCATCCAAAACAGATTACTGAGGAGACTTGTCACAGGAAAATTAACAAGGAAAATGAAAAAGGAAAAAAAAATGCAAATTAATAGATGATATAAAAATTTGTGTTAGTCAAAAGCATATGCACAACCGCTTATTAAGTGTACAAAAAAATGAAGTCTGTATCTATGCTGTAGTACTTTGGCAAGAAAAATACTTGCTGTAAATCCAAACATTATACAATCATAATGTAACACAAATACGCAAAAGTAGAAGCAGTGAAGAACTAAAATCTAAAACATACCATGGGGACTCTTTGACCACTTACAAGCATTTGCACCAGTTAAAACTGCTCCAATGGCACCACCTGCAAAACCAGATCTCGCAGCTTCCTTCGCTGTCTTCAGCTGAAACATGATGCATACAAGAGAAAAGGAAATGGGAATTACCAGGATATTATAAGGAAAAAAATGAAGTTAGATGCCTGGAAGATGAAAATTATTGCAAAGAGAGTAACACTCGGCTTTCTTCACCCGAATTCAGGAAATAGAACTAGAGCCCCCAATGTCAACTTCAAAGAAAAACCAGTAGCCAAAAGTACAATTACACATTATCCTGAATGACTAGGATAAGTGTCCAACACAAAAGAAATTACACAGTTACATCAAACGACTGAGAATCCCAATTCTACAATTGAAAAAGGCCACAGAGATACGAAAAACAAGAAGCACAAAAGATGGCTATAGAACCCTGTCCAAACAAATTGAGACCATACCCACAACACTTGGCTTTGACATCAAAGTTCTTGCACATTATGGGCACATAAAATATATTGTCTAAACAATCTAGCTCAACAACATACAGTGACCTTTCCCTGTAAGCATGTATAGCATTGTACACCAAATTGGCACCTAATCCAATAATAAAGAAAATTCAAAAGGTCTCTCATTCGCATTGGCTGATTTAAGGAATTAAAGAACACCCGTTGTTCTTAAAGAAGACAACAATTCATTGCACAAACATTACTATTGAAACTATAATTCTCAAGTAAAGTGGTCCTAAGAATTGCAACGAAGATCTTAACCAAACCTGTATCATGGGGAAAATAAAAGCATCGAGAAAACTAACAAAGAACACAAATGACAAACTAAATAGAACAAGCCCCAACAAACTATTCCATCACAGGTCAATTTCATTTCGCATGAAACAAAAAAAAAAAAAAAAAAAAAAGGGACAATTTTAAAACGAGTAAACTTCAAAATTCATCATTGAGCTAAACAATGCAAAACAAAATCAGAGGCATTTAGAGCAGGGAGGACATCGAAAATTACAGTGGGTCCATGGATGGGGTCAGATGCAATGAATTCCTCGACAACAGAGCTATCCCAATGGGGTAATGGTTTTTCAGGGTGAAGAATTTTTGAGTAATCATTCAAACAAAAACTCTCAGCAAAGAATCCCTTCAAACCTTCCCATAAACTTCTATCCGTTTCATGAGTTTCACCCATTTTATCTACTGTAGCGAATGATTTTAGGGTTTCAAGTTTCAACTTTTATCCGTAGGAATGGAGTTCTTTCAGAGTCCTCAAAAGTTTCTGGATCGATTCTAGCAGTGGTGTGAGGACACGTTGACAGGGAGAGCTTGATTCTATACACCGGGTCTGGGGACGTGTGTCAAATTAAGGCACAAGTTGTAGCTTAAGATGTCAAAATTAGGATCGGATTCTTTTTTTTTTTTTTTTTTTTAATAATTTAAATTTAATATGTACATATCTTTTATATAAATATTATTTTTTATTATATCAATTTAATTATTTTACATATTATATATAAATATCTTACGGTTGCATTACAAATTTAATTCCACTTTAGATATAATTGGATAATACATTTACTTATGGTAAGTTTGAATAGATTTTTGTATTCTCATAGGAGTGAAAATGAAACCATAAGGATTTTTTTTACTATTCTATATTTAATTATTAATATATATTGTTGCTTAGTTTTCATTAAATTAGAGCACATATAATTGATTTTGGGATATTTCTTCTTAAATTATTCACTTTTTGATAATATTTAAGCATATTAACTTATAACTCTTATACGAAATTTAAACTTTATTCAAAAGTAAAAAATATATGATCGATCATGATCTTTTAAAAATAGTGTTAAACCTAGATATTCAATATCTAAAAACATGAGAACTTTTCAGCCATGACCTTTAAGGGCGAGGGCTTATTGGGGCTAGTATTATGCCGACCTTTATTGATATCAAAATCATCCTATTATCACACCAAAACTTTGCAAGAAAAGTTTCACTTTTAGTCAGCCGTTTATACCCAAATTTTATGCGCAACTAGCACTGCTCATCATCAATTTTGATCATCTATCTCCTTGTCCATCGAAGACCCACAACCCTCAACATCGTTGTATCTAAGCGTGCTATATATTTCACCACTCCCAAGTGTATAATGTTTGATATTTTTAGAATATATTTTAGTAGATGTACTAGAAGAAACATCAAATTTCTTCAATGTGGGGTTCATGACTCTCTTGGAAGCCTTTACACATTCACGTTCACGATTCAATACATAATATCTATTGAAAGTAATCAACTTAGTCTATTAATTTTATATGCACTAAAATTTAATTTTAAAATATTTTTGTCAATTTTCAACTATTTTTTAAGAATGAGCTCTCCAGCACTATATTTAATCAATAATATGCATACATATTAAAGTAGTTAAAAATATTTCAATTCCGTCCCCTCCTCAAAAAAACCTTATGTTATAGTATTTTTTATTCTTAAAAAAATATATTTCAAAAGTTAAAATACTATTTTTATTAGTTAGAATAAAAATTAAAGTTTTTTATTTTACAAATAATTTATATATAAATGATAAGTTAAATAAATAAGTAATCATATACGTATAAATTTATAATTTTTGAAAAGTTGTATCTTAATTTAATTGATTTAATTGAAAAAAAACCACACTTTTGAAAAGCAAAACTCTCTCTTATGAAACTGAGGGAGTAATATAAATATTTTAATTAGAAAATTTGTTTCAAAACATTGTCTCATGTCATAATTCTGAGAAGTTGTGATATAGAACATTCTGATTTAATAATATAAAGATAAACACCCATTTTGCAAACAGTTCCCCCACTGTATTTTCTGTGCATATTTCCTTCATACTCAAGATTGCTGAGAGAGAGAGAGAGAGAGAGAGATGAGCAAAGAATTTCTTTCGGCCAGGGAAAACTTTGCTTTAAAACTCTTCCACCCCAAACCTTTATCATCCCACCACCGCCCGCTGTCATAATCTGCAACACAGCACAACAAATTCACAACTATTTAAATCCATCTTCTCCCTTAATCCCCTGCGCACCGCAGTGATTCCTGTTTCTGTTGAGCAAGACAACTACAAATTTGCAACTTATGGATACTGATAAAGAAACCAATGAAGTTTCCATTAACAGTAGTAACACCCAGAATGATGCTCCTCAGAGGTGGCCTTACAGTGAAGGAGGAGCTGAAACCAGTCTGGGAAAAGCACTTGCACAACGAGCAGTATATGGATCGAGCCACCGACGGAGAAGGGGCAGACGGGCCAGAAATAGTGATGCTAGCAAATCCCCAAGTAGGCTAAGCAAAGTTTCCATAGCTGATGAACATGAAACCTAGGAATCTATATTCACTACTGTATTATGATGAATTTCGAAAAGGATGCAGTTCTAGCACCATCACTTTAGATTTTCATAATGCATTTGCTAATATATTTAAATCTACACATTTTCCACACGTACATGCTGTATATTCTTTTAACGGAGAATCTCCGGTTTCAGTCTTTCGACAGCAGAATGTGATATCATGAATCTATTTAACCGTGCGAGAGAATCTATCCTGTGACTTGTAAGAGCAAGAAAGATTTCAACCTGCCTGAGAAATTCTTGAGCAGCCATATGTTGTTTCTGGCTACCCTATAGAAAACCTAGCCCATCTGCATTTAAGTCATCATCTCCCATCATTGCGAAATTTCCATTTTCATGCCCAAATTGCGCGCAGCAAGGGACTGCGCTGCGTCGTTTCTTCTTGTGCATGTCCAATTCATCTCTCGATCTTCTGTCCTTCATCTTGGTGAATGCTAAACACTCGTTTGGATTCCCACTGAAACTATGAGCAATACTATCAGAATCTTCAGCAACTGGAAGAATGAGGGAGCCTGAAGGGCTATTATAAGCAACGGCATTAGCACCGTCACCAGCTGCAGGAAACTCTTTGACGCGACCCAGAAGCAAAGAAATATGATCACAAACAACATCAAGGCGATCTTCAGTCTCCATTGACTCTGTGATTAGTGATGACATCATCGATTGCAACAACTGTACCTTCCCTGAAGAAGCGTGCGCAGGTTTTGCCAATGCCAAGTCGCGCCAGCGCAGAGGTAGGTATTGGTTGGGGATGTGAAAACAGTTGTTTGTTGATAGGACACGGAGAACGTGCCTGCAGAGGATGCCCGAAAACTCGAAATGATGGCAACTGCAGGTGATGAACTCGTCTTGTGGAACCCACAAAACCTTGCACCCCCCATCCACTTCGGTATGGTGCCTCACGATAAAATAACTTTCGTCTACCAACATTGTAGCATATTGTGGTGCCAAGACTAGTTCGTCTTGTAGTTTGCAGAAGGCATATGGTGTGAGGACAGTGGCAGCATGTGACTCGATTGGTGATCCTGTTTTAAGAGATGTTTTAGGGGCCTTCTGTAACATCTTTGGTTTTGCTCCTCTTTGATCTCTGGCATCTAAATTTGAGGCCACCTGTGAAAATAGCAAAACATTGGAATCTCTAACAACTCACTTATATTAGTAAAAGAAAATGGAAAAAAGAACAGATGGACAGACAAAAAGTGTCACCTGTTCTACAAAATCATCAAGTACAGATTGTGCACTGAGAAACCGTTGGATATAGGAGTTAATCAACTCTGACTGGAATGTATTTGACATTCCTGCAAAGAAATATGATCTCAGAAAAGGTAGTGCCCAATACGTACGAAGTGCATACAAGCTGACAATATGCTTGTTTCCTTGGAGTCCGTACATGTCAACCATCTCCCTCCATCCAATTTCAAATTCCTCAACACTGTGTAGATTATAAAGACGATGAAATTCAGCTTTCCAATTATCGTACTGCGATCCAAGTATCAGCGAGAACCAATCAGAAAACTTTGATATTATATGCCAAATCGAGAAGGCGTGTTTGGTCCCTGGCATTTCCAAAGCAAGTGCTTCTTTAAGCCATGTGTTCTGATCGGTCAATATTGTTCCTGGAGCTTTTCCATTCATGAAAGCCAAGAATGTCTGCCAACAACAACAATATGAGTTAAATGAGAAAGGACTTGCGTGGTTTTAAACAGTCTACAAATTTTGATATTTATAACTTGCACCACCAAAGTCTATCTTTGTCAACTGAAAATTTATATTCCATTGGTTTCACAGGGTTCTTCAAGATCTAGATGATAAATTAAGGCAGAGTTTTATCAATATTGCATTAAGTTACACCATGCTACACTCACTTTCCTTTGCAGTAAAAAACAATCAGCAAACCAACTGGATTTAAAGTCAAGGGAATTATATAATATGCTATGAATAAAAAACCAAGATACAGCCAGTCACCTTCAATCCCCAGGAGAATGAATGCACATTTTCATCTCGAAGAAGCACGCAGCCAAAGAAACAATATGAACCATGATTGTCCACTCCAATCCAAATCCCAAGAAGCATATCATAAGCATCCAAGCGATGAGTCGTATCCAAAACTACAGCATCTCCGAAAGACTCGTACGATCTGATAGACGAAATATAGGACCATGCAACGTGCTCCAACCTGTTATTAGAATCTAACCTATAATCATACTTGAAGTTGGGATCTCTGTCTTTCTTCTCCTTACACATTCTAAGAAGATCAATTGGATCATCATCCCGTTCCACATCCCTAAACGACTGGAGCAAATTTCTTACATCAATCTCAGAGAACGGCAAACAACCTAACTTAATACCTTTCTCTAGCTCCATTAACCTAAGCATTTGTCTCACTGACATCCCAGCTTTAGCATACATACAAATACGGCTCTTATCATCAGCAGTCATTGTGCAATAGGCGGGAAGCAGCTGCACCTCATTGGATTTCAGGAGCTCATGATTATGGACATTGCTAAAACCAGTGACCCGCCATTCTGGGACATCGAATTCGGCCCTTTTGACGATCCTCATATACGCTTGACACCCACATCGCGATGATTTCCGATTCCTCTGTATTTTCCCATCGGCTGTTGGCTTTAGCTGCGGATAACCACCACGGTGGCACGTGAAATCCCGTCTTGTGATTCCTCTGCCGACACCGTCTTTTCCACGAGTCCGATGGCGCCTAATTGAAAAGCCACATTGCTTGGCAAAGCTACAATAAAATTCATAGGCAGCATCCTGTGACACAAATCTCTGTCCGATGAAAGGTATAAGGTTCAAGGATGTTTGATGAGACAAAATTGTGTCTTCGGGAATTTCCTCCATAGTGACACTATCATCTGGAGACGACTCTGATCCATTCTCAGATATTTCGTTGAGTATATGTGTTTGCTCAGACATTTAGGCTACCAAGATAACTCAATCTCCTATATGGTCACAAATTAAAGTAAAATTCAGAAGTTAAGTATCCCAATATGTCCAGTTGTGTTTTTTCGATCATAGTCACAGAAGCCTGTATATCATTAAAAAAAACTCCAATAAATTTATGTAGATACAGAAACAAAAGTTCTGAACTATTTTCCCTTCTTTTTTTCAGGCATTTTAAGAGATCACTAATAGCATTTTGTAATCACAACCGAAAAGCACTTTTCAACCAGCTATTCGTATGCATCCAACTAAAATATGTTAGAAATTCTACTTTACCAGCTAAAATTTCCAAATCATGTAAACCCCAGAACCTCCAAAAGCTTTTCCATCTTGACTAAACCTTGGAAACATTCTCATAAGAATGTATGATTTGAACATCTGAACAAATCAAGGGAAACGTCGAGTTAACCATAAAAAAAGTTCGAATCTCCAATAATTTACTAAAATAATGAGGAACGAACAGTAGAAATGCACTCCAGCTCCAAACATTCGAATGTAAAGCACTGATCCAATTCTTTCGCATTGAACGGACAAATAAAAGAGAAATTGACGTGAATAGACATACCTAATATTGGGGGAATGTCGGTAGCCGTTGATTCTTTTTCAAAATTTTAGAGAATTTGAGGGAAATTGGAAGGCGGGGAAGATCCGGAAAGGGAACAATGCGCATCCATGGAGGAGGATAATCGTCAGTAGCGTGGGTGAGCTAGCGTGCGCCGATTGGTCGAATAGGGTTATCGTGCGCATGTGTTCCAAATATTTGCCGTCTGATTGGACATTGACGTTGAAGGGGGCCCATCACTGGTGCATCCATCGGTGGTTATTGCATGTCGTATAGGATTGAGTTGGATTAGAATATTGGGCTGGGCTGCATGTCTTTTGAATTTATCCTTTTATTGGGCCCAAAATACTTGCGGATCCTTATGTTAGTGAAGCCGTGAAGGTACACGTTAAAGCCCAAATTGTTTTTCTGCCTGGGTTCCTTATCCTCTAGACTTACCACTCAATCAATTCAATATTTTAATTATCTATTTTATTTTGTATTTTAATATTTATTATCCTTCTCTATAAAAGAGAAATAATAGAAAATTACATGATTGTCATGTGTTAATACTATATTTTTACAGTAATAATATTTTTATCCTTCTAATTTTTTTTTTGTAAATCCATTTCTAATTTATAATATATGAAATTAATCCTCTTTTTTGTGATCTTTAATTTGACACTATATTGCATTATTTAAAATAAAAAATTAGATTTAAAGTATCATACATAATTTTTATGAATTGAACTATTTATTTTTATTTTGATTATCTGTTGAATTTAAATAAACAATATATTATTTTTTTATAAAAATAAAAGATATAATACTATTAATTTATAAAATATTATAATTTATTGTTGTACCTTAAGTGAGTTGAAGATTTTGTATTAAATTGAAAACACTCTAATAAAATATAATATAATATGATTCAATCATATATCATTAATATAGCTATGATTGACATAAATAATTATTATATAAAATTTATAATATAATATAATTCAATCATATATCATTAATATAATAAAATATATTATATTCGTACATTGCATGCACGATCATCTCATTTTGTATTGGGCTCTTTCAAGGTGCATTTTGCACATGCGCATTGTCGCGAGGAGCCAAAAAGTTTTGATGAATCAAACCAAGCCCCAAACGTGAGGTGAAGGTGACTGAGGTTGTCGTCGTGGCTCACAAGTCATGCGATTCAAGTGAAGCACGTGGCACAATCAAACTCGTGGGGGTAGCAGACGACGCACGAATTGATGCACGAGCCATGAACCAATGCAACTTGGACAATTGGGCGCCGAACCAAAGCGTGGGTGCAACCAAGCGACTTGAGCCGCACAATAGGGTGCAATCGGCAGCATACCAGTTCGGTTAAAGCCAAACCGGTGCGGTTCGCACAAGTTCAGTCTAAACCATGTCTCATTTCCAATAAAACACTACAACACTTCACCTATTATAAATAGATTTAAAATACACCAAAAACGGTAACAACAACAATATCACACATTCGCTATTATATGGCTGGTGGAGAGGATAAAGTGTGTCCTCACACTCTTCTTTACGTGCATGTTTCTGCAAATGTCATCCCGAGATTTGATGATCTTAAGAGAAATACATTCCTCAATGTGAAGTCAGGAGATCGGACAATAAATCATATGAGTTATTACAAAGTTGCTATTCTTTTCTTCATTGCTTTCATTTCAAATATTGTGATTTAACCCTTGGTATATATAATTGTTGGTTGTACGTCGAACCCTTCGTCAAAGATGTCTTATAAAAGTGTTGTTCAGAGGGATTGCATAAGTATTGTTTGTATAAAGTGAATATTTTAGGAAATTACTTATTTTATGAACTCCCAAAGTATATATAGTATTGCACAAGTTTTTTCATGAAATATAACGATATTTTGTAAAATAAGAATTTAAAATTTGTTGTAGAAAAATTTTTCCCAGAAAAAAGTGTAGAGTATATAGAAGTGTATTGCGAGCCACATCTATCATTATATATACTTATATAGAGAAGAGATCAAGAAGAATTCTCCTAAGAATGAGACTGAGATCTTCTATTACATAGTATTTCTAACTCCTGTCATTAAAATAAATATCATACGAAATGTTAATATAATAAAATTACTAGTATATACATATTGTATATTAATATTTTAAAATAGAAGATAAGATACAGACGCTCCACTCTGTATGACCTATTGGTTCAGGTTGGATCCTGAAAACCAGCTCCTTGCGAATGGAGTATAGACAATTCTCTGTGTTTTAGGACCCGAAAACGCTTTTTGAATGCCCCAAATTCGAACATACACAAGAAAAGAAAAAAGCGAACAGGATAAGAAAGGCTATCATTAAGGCAAAGAGCCCTAGACATGCCTGGGAAACAACAACCAAAGAAACCTCCTCCATAAAGCATGGATTGGAAGCCTTTTCCGCGAACGAGCAGGAGAGCAAAATCGGTCGACACAAATGTAAGCTTTAAAATGAATATTATAGAGTTGCCAAAAAAAAGTTGTATTTGTCTAAAAAAAGGAAAAAGAAAAGGATTAAAAGTGGAACAAAATATTCAATAAATAGAATTAAATATATAATGACCGATCTCCTGAGGGTTACACTGTTATGGTTTATGGCATGTGGGACTGATCTGTACGTAGATATTTTGGGAAGTGTGAGTCTTAATAAAAAGTGGAAACCGTATGTTTATTTTTGTACTTTTGTAAAGGTGGTGTCAAATTTTAATAAAAATGATAAAAATATGCTAAAAATTATTTTGTAGAGTTAAAATTTATAAGATGATTGACGAGAGATGAAGAAACAACAAAAACGAAGAAAACTATATATGAAGAAAATGTAGATTTAAATTTACAGAATCCAAAAATAAAGACCACTAAAAATAGAGAATTGGATTGGCACGTCATCATTACAAATGAACAATCTATTAAAAAACTAACTTAATATACATGTATACCTCTACATATGATAGTGGTTGGCACGACACTATTTATGAATTAAATTTTCCAAGAAACAAAAAAAACCTCTTTAAATTACTACTATTTCCACCCAAAATATACTAATTGCACGTAACTTTGTCTGTGGGTGGCCGATTCGAACTAATTAATATGGGAGGCAGCGGCTGCCCAGTTTTTTTGGGTGGTGGAATGCAATTGATGAGGCTAGAAATCGGGAGTGGAAATGGTAACTACACGACAACTCCGTCGGATTCGCCGCCGGTCCGTACGGCGGCGCCTCCATCAAGGAAGGCCGCGAAGCACCGTGGTTCCGAGATGAAGAGGCGGAAACGGGTAGCCAGGTACAGAATGTACAGCGTTCAAGGTAGGGTGAAGGCTTCTGTTAGAAATGGACTTCTCTGGTTCAAGAATAAGTGCTCTGAAATCATTCATGGCTACTAATAACTAGCTGTATCAATTTCTTTCTTAATTTCCAGAAAATATTGTTAAGGACGTGGGAGATTTTAAAGTACAACAAATATTTCCTGACTTTGTAATCTTTTTCTTTTTCTTTTCTTTTGAGAAAAAAACGCATCCTTCTTTTCTTTTGAGAAGAATATATATCTTATTTCGTTTGAGCTTGGAAAAAAATGAATTTTTTTACCAGGTTTACAATAATTTTTTTGATTAAATGTTTCAGTTCTCTCCGTCGCACGGGCATTGGCTCCTCTATAAAATTCGATATTTTATTTTTTATTTTAAAATATTTAATATATTTTTTATTTTAAAATATTTAATATAAAATATATGTTAATTAATAATATAATTATATATGTATCGTATTTAACTTTAGTTTTGACGGATTTTATTAAAGGAAAGTTGTTCTCTTGATGAACATTTCCGTTGAATGTTAAAATGCATGAAGTCTTCTACCATTATACCTTATTTTCTAGCTCATTCTATTGGGAAATTTACTTCCTGATAAGTATAAACTTAATGAGACTTCTTAATTATTAAAATATTATAAAATAATTTATATATTCATATTTTATAGTAATTTTACTTTTATTCTAAAATATTATAAAATATCATCAATTTGAAGTATTTTACAAAAAATCATATACGAACTTAATATTTTATTCTTTGATCTAACTGAACATACAAATGTCAAGCATACTTATATTGTAATATACATTATATATATATATACCACACGTACATAAATTTTTTTATATAGTATATCAAATTTATATATTTATATAGAAAATAGTATATATAGTTATATTTTTTTATATTTAAATAATTATTTATTTAAAATCAAATTATTTAAATATAAATAAAATATACTTTGTTTGTTAGATAAAAATAAAGTAAATGTGTTCTTTGCGATGTGATATGGTAATTTGTATTTACATTTATATTTTTTATTTTTCACAAACAAGTAGAAAATAACTGAGAAAGCCAAAAAATATTTTTTCTATTAATAATTAAAATAAAATAGCTATTGTCATCGATAAAATGTTAGTGAGCCTGACTTGCTTTAATTATATATATATATATATATATTATCTATTTATGTATTTCTTATTAATAAACAAAAAACTACAAAAATACAAAAAGAAAAAGCAAAGCATGTATATATAAATTTAAGTTTTAATTTGTTAACTGTAAAATAAATTATATTTTAATTATTTAATTAAAATTAGCAATATTATTGAGTAACTTTATAACTAGATTTTATCTTGGCAGCTTTAAAAATTGATGGTAATTAATTAATTAACATATTTTTTTTTTTGTGATTATCTATTTTATTGAAAAAGTTTTATTGCAAACCTTTTCCAATAATAAAATTTCATCCAATGGTTAATAACTTGAATTCTTCTTGTAAGGTCTTGTGTTCAAATCATATCTAGCTAATGTACGATATTTATAAGACGTCAAAATCAAATTTTATAAAAACAAACTAAAAAATGGAAAAAAACATAAGTGGATCGGGAATTAAATTGTCAGACCCAAATTAAATCGTCAGGCCGTTGACGATACCATGTAGGTCATGTCGTAGATTACTCTATGACTTAATTAGATATTTGATTTAATTTTAAGTTATTTTGAATTTCTTGTCCATATATATAAATATATATTGAGTTTTGTTATATTGTTTGGTTGGTGGTTGAGTATGTTGTTTGATAACTCTCTGATATTTATGAGAAATAATCAATATAAAATATTTTATGGAGTGAATTTTTTTTTTTTTTGTGAAATAGACATAATGATATGTGTACTTAATTTACGAACTACATACACTTTGAAAGAAATGGTAATTTAATCTCGTGATTATTATTTTCATTATTAGTTAATAATTATTCACTCATTCTTTATCGTCTAGATAAAAGCCGGATTAAAATAACATTGCTTATAAGATTAACCTTAATCTTTGTGAAATATGACATTGTTCACTGCTTTCTATAAGTTACATCGTACACTTGCAATATTGCCAAAAAAAAATTTGGCAAACACAATCCGCCATCCCTTGATCTTGAACATAAACTAATACAAGAAAACATAAAATAAATCAACCACTCCTCATGAAATCACCCGTACTCGTTGCTACTGTTAATTAGTAGAGGAGGACAAAATAATTAAATTAGTTTTACGTGTCTTGACTGTACAGTAGAGACCTCAGAATAATATTTTACTTTATAAAAAAATGGCTAAAAATATTTTTTCTTGTTAAGTAACTATAAAATAATTGAAATTGATTAAAAACGGACCATAGAAATAAGAGTATTATTATAACTCAATTTGATTCATTCTAATTCTAACCGACTTATCAATCATGTGTTTCATGTCTGCATCTAGCCCATGAAATCGTAGATTAAAGTGAATTGATGCTTTTAACATTCTTTTATTTTAAGTAAAAAATAAAAATAAAAAATTGATCTTATCATTAACAAATAATGATAAGATGATGCTAGTAATTAATTGATGGTGTCCTTCTTCACTCATCTCAAAATAGTCAAAATCTCATGACATATAATATTTTAGAAGTATCTGGGATGGCGCCGTTTTTTGGTAGATTGAACTGCTTGCTCATAACAGATGTCACATACACACTGCACCTTCCTTGCACTTGCTTAATTAACTTCACAATTGTTATGGCACGCTGCACACATCATCAACCCAACCTCTTTTTTTATTTATTTTTCTATCTTATACTCTAAGTTTTAAAACTGCGGCGCTTTGCCATTTCTGTAAATTTCATTCTACCTAATACAATTTATACTTCTCGGAGACTCTTTATCAAGTCCTTTTTTTTTTTTTTTTTTTTTCAAAGCATATTGGTTAATAGAGTATTTGAAACCTATTGTTTTGAAAAAAAATTCCAAACCATTCCATCCAAATTAAATGTAAATTATTTAAATAAATTTGAAATTAATCAAGTTCATTTTAGTAAATTTGGAATAACTTTAGGGGATATAAACAAGAAAAGCTGATTAATTGGTAATTGCTATGGATATAAGTTTTAAAAAATATTTTTTTTTCTAAAGAAAAGAGTTGTTCCCGAATTGGTGGGGCGAGTGCGAGACATTTCCTATTAAATTTTCTTATGTTCATACCATTCATTTCATCTAGTCTTGTTCTAATTCTAGTATAATTGTCCAAAGTTTTTTCTTCAAATAATGAGGCAAATTAATTCACAACTTTGCAACAATTATAATTTATTTATTTCTGATTTTTTAATTTGATAAAAGAATTACAATCTTTCCAAAAAATACAATTTAAGTCTAACCTTTTGAATTTCACCCACAATTGTAATTCAAATCAATGATATATGTTTTGGTGATCTTAGCCCACTTGTCGAACAAAATAGTCCCATCATGTGCGACATCACACACCATGTCATTTGGCAAAACAATGGCAGAAAATGTGATGTTTAATTTTTGGGACGGTACAATGCCTTCATTTTTTATTTTGTAATAAATGACGTAGTTATTTTATCGAATAAGTAGATTTCAATCATCAGAATAATATGTACGGGTGATCTGAATTGCAAATATGCTAATAATAATAAATTTGATAAAGATGATATTCAATTAAGGAAAAAATAATTGAGAAAAGTTGGCAGATGTTTGAATTAAAATAAAAACAAATGGTTGACTGTTGGCAGTCCAAGAATATTGAGACCATCTGATAAGAAAACGACTTTGCTAAAATTAAATGATATGCGTGAAAGCTCACCTACAAACTAATGATTTTCATAAGATTCGATATCTGTACTTTGAAGTATTCATGTACTAATCAATTCATGATTGCAAAACAAATATTAATGTGGCTGCTTCACTAAATTTGATTAGCTATTATAATTAAGATGCTGTATTTATTATGTGTTAATGTTACCAGCTCTGCCACTTATAATAATTATAAAAAATAAACTCTATTTTGAATGTATTCTTTTTTTTTTTTTAAAGTTTTTTTAATTCACATTTTAGAGTTGAAAGCTTGGAAAAGATATGAAATTATTGCTAAAAAAGTTGAACAATTTTAATACTTTAAAATATGAATTAATAAGAATGGGAGGGTGTATTAGACAATATAATATTTAACAAATAGAATTGTATAATTCAGGGGGTTTATGTGAGTGCAGCTGGCTTCAAGAAATTAGGCTTAGCTGGATAAGTGCGTTCCCTCTTTCTTAGCCGTTGCTCCAGTTTCCCGTATTCCATATTTTTATTTTTTCTTTCATTACAAACTCATTTTATATAGTAGTAATAAATAATAATAAATAATGCAACAATAATAATAAATACTGTAACCACAATGTATGGTTAAAATTCATGGTTCTAACTCTTTCGAGAACTTGAAAACAAAATATACAGTGTAAGAGATATATATTATTTTTTTTATTTTTTTTTAAATTTACTTGAAGGACCAACAAGTGAAGAAGGCTGACACTTAATCAGTTTAGATAAAACATAATTAATTATTTTAAAAGGAGCTTATAATTAACTTATCATTATTCAAACTAAGCTAATAAAAGAGTGATGATACAATCTTCTCATGTCTTATTAGTTCACGGTTGCCGGTTTTGTTTGGCTTGATCAATTCTACATAAAGACGAAGAGTTATTTATATTTGTAAATGAACTGTATAACATGACAATTAATGTTAGACATAAATGATGTTAGATCGCACATCAGTTTTTTTAATGAGTAAGTTGGATGAGTTGAATGTTATGATGAAATGATAAAACACGTTATGTCTACGCCAAATAAAATACAATATGGACTTGATAACTAATATGAAGTTCACATATACCAAGGAACAAGGATTGTATAAACTACATGTGCTCTCTTACGTAAGTGTAGCACAAGCGATCTCTCGGCCCAGACATATGTGGATCAATACGTCCATACTGATCTCCAAGAAAAATTTTAACCGCAAAAAGAAGGTTTACAAACAAAATATTGCATGATAAATAAATGTTAAAAATGTGAGAAGACGATTTTTAAATATAATATTACAATATAATTGTTATCATATAATAAAAAAATCAAATCTATAACTATGAAAAAAAAAAGATAGTAAATAAAGTGATCGAATTTGATGTTCACCTCAAATTTTGCATTCAAAGCTTTATCTATTGTGTAACTTTTATCATCAACTTTCCACCTCATAATTGCAGCAAGTCATCTACCATCACAAATATAAATCAAATTTGACATTATAAATTGTAATAAAATAAAATTTGAAAATAAACCTACCAACAACAACAATAATTTACTCTTAACTATGCTGACGGTCTAGTCTCATTGACTGAGGGATCAGACTTTACACAAGATCTTTAATGCTGTACATATATCATAACTATTTACTCCAAAATTTATTTATTGATTCATCCACCCCTAAATTAATTAGCTGCTACAATTACTTTATTCTTCCATCTCTACCTTTCAAAAATAATATACTCTATTTATTCTAAAAAAATAAATATATTTGAAAAATAGAAAGGACGGTAATTTCGTTGAAGTATCGTAATTTCCTTATCTGGGAAGGGGCAGTTTCGTAAAGAAAGGAAATGAGATGGCCGCGTAGAGCCGCGTGGACAACCAGGTTTTCCGCCGCCCAATTAACTAAAACACATTACATAATACACTTTTTCCACACACAACCACCAGCAGCTCACACCCCCCCCCCCCACCCCCTCCTTTCAGACCGCGTAACGTTCCCAATAATCAAATCACCATTTTTCTTATAAATACTCCTCCCCACTTTTTCCCACCCCAAACCACACACAACTAATCTTTCACGCAAAAAGCCAAACACCTTTCCATCATCTCCTACATTGTACAACTCACATTTAAAAAAAACCAGAAAAACAGGAAAATGTCGAAAAAGGGGTCAGTTGCAGGGCGCAGAGCCTGGAATATTCTCCGGCTAGCCTTGCTCTGGGCTAGAAAAGGAGGAGTCTTCAGAAACAGAGCGGTCATAAATCTAAACCTACTTCAGAAGGGAATCAGAAAGCTTCGGCACCCCAATCAAAGCCCGCAGGGGGCACTCGCCTACGGCGACCGCCAATTCTCTTTCGACGACACTCCGATCATACACGTGAAAATGCACCGCCCTTCGTCGCTTCGCTTCAAGATGCCGCACATTCCATGCATCAAACCCCAGGTCGATTTCGACTATGATTTTGAGCTCGATGATGACATTTATGGTGTCGATCGCAATGAGGTGTTTGATGGGGCAGAGAGTGTGAAGGAGGAGGAGGAATTTGATGAGGCAATTGATTTGAAGGCGGAGGAGTTCATTGCTAAGTTTTATGAGCAGATGAAGCTTCAAAGACAAATATCGCATCTGCAGTACAATGAGAAAAGCTCCAGTTGATGTATAAATTTTATTACAATGTGTTCTTGTATACATTTTTTCCAATCAAACTTGGTTTTGGTGTTGATATTTTGTTTGTATTGCGGCATTTTTGTAGATTCATGAGTTGTACTTTTATATACCGAATATGAAATTAATTCTTTTTTTTTTCTCCAAAGAAACAAAATAATTTTTATTAGATGTAATTTAAAAAATTTTGTTAAAAAAATGATATGTGGTCAATTTCAAATATATTCCTAACTTGTGGATTTGTATTATTATATCAGGAATTTTTAAATCTATTCTTAACTTTTGGTCAAGTTTTATTTTAACAAGTTAAACCTCCATAAAATCAAATTATACGAGATTTAATATATATATATATATATATATTTCTTTTTTATAATTTACACCTTTGATTAATGAATGATTCACCTAACTTGGCGATTAATTTCTATTTTTGTGACAGGATTTGCCAAACATTAACCACTTGAACAAAAGTAAAATAATTAATACTTTTATTTCGAGAATTTAATATAATGAATGGAATTGGGTAGACATGTTTTTGTATGTATGCTATCTTGAACAAATTAATTAATATATATATACACACACACACTTTGAATGAATAAAATCACAAATCATTATATGTATAATGATTTTTCCCATCCATAACAAATTACATTTTATAAAGCTGAAAATTTTATACCATTTTATTTTCACTTGAAAGCAAATAAGAAAAAGCTCAAAAATATAACTTTTGTAAATATCATTTTTATTGCATAGATGTTTATCTTGATCATTGCATATAAAACGTAATCCCTAATTTGTAAAAAAGTAAAATTTCTATATTAAGAGTTTGTGAATATTTACACGCACCAAATGTATGAATCTTCTTATATATCACGAATTGAATTCTACAAAAAGAAAAAAAAATGACAAAAACGCACAGACTTAATTAAGACCTGTTGTGTGGGCATGTTTTGGACCTTATAATTATTTAAAAAAGGTAACAATCTTTTGAATAAAAGATATACTTTTTAAATTGTTCAAACAATATTATTTTCTCATAAAAATATATTATATTTAACTTTATTTTTTGTAATAAGTCAAATAAAAATGATACTCCCTCCTATCCAAAATAAATATTATTTTAGAAACTTTCACACTTACTAAGAAATAAATTGAGTGTATATTCTACCTTAATTAATGGAGAATAAATATTAATGATAAGTGGTAAAAAATACATTATATGTACATTTACAAGAAAAATTAATGGTAAATTAAAAAATAATATTAATTCTTACCTTAAAAGTTTAGTGAAAAAATAATAATTGTTTAATAATCTATAAAAGTATTACTTTTTATTTAAAAAAATATCATGTTCTGTATGTATGAACGAATTCATCGGAGGCACGCCTTACGCCAAATATATGAGATTTTGATTTATTGAGGATCGAATCAATTCATTTATATAAAAAGATTCATGGACACATGTAAACAAATCCATCCACTTAGATACACATGAAACCAACTATATATATATATATATATATATATATATATATATATATATAATGCTTAGATCAAAATTATATAAGAAACGACCACGCCTGTAACAAAAGTTAAATGGAACTAAATACAACTCAAATATACATAACTACATATACATCGGAACAAACATAAATGAAAAGGATTTGAGAGAATTCGGACATCAACCACTGATGGTCCATCCGTTGCCAACGCCTCGTTCCACCACTACAACTCTATCATTCATCATCCATCTCCATCGTCATAGAACGCTAACACTGGAAAATGTTATGTCCAGTTTTAAAGATGTATATTCGCTGCCTTTCTCATTTCTCAAACTAAATAATATGCACACAATTACAATACCAATCACGAGCTAAACTCTAGGCTATAATACCGAAAATTATAACACAAAATATTCACATACTAAATATAATGTATTCTATCATATCCTTACTGTCGAAGTGGGAGAAGGCTATATGGTGAGATTATTACAAAAACCATCAAAGAGTATGCGCGAAAGCCCTTTGACGAATATGTTAGATACAGGACATGAAGCACTCGAACTTGTCGTTTTTCAACTTTTTCTTCAACAAATAATATATTCATCTGAGTATGTCCTGTACGCTGTTGTTGCATTGGATTTCTCAACAAATATATCGCACTAATGTTATCGCATAAAATTGACATGGCCTTCTAGATCGAAACATGTAACTCTAATACCAAATTTCGAAGCCAGTTTGACTCAGAAATAACATTAGCAAACCTTTGATATTTAGTTTTGGTATTGAATTTAGATAAAGTGAGTTGTCGTTTAGACGACCACAGTAATCGAACATCGAATAACGTGTGTCTGAACATCCATTCCAATCAACATCTGTAGAACAAGTGAGTGATGAAACTACTTATTTGTATAAATAGCCTAAAGAGCCTTGAATGTAGCGTAAAAATGAGGGACTGTAAAGCTCCAGTTAAGTTGGAATAATGTGTTAGATAGCTTATGGTGTAGTTCTATAATTACTTAATTTCGAATTTGTATCCAAAGGGGTAGGAGCTGACTTGCATGCAGACATACCTGCTTATTCAATAATCTCTTCAACATATTATTTTAGTTAAAAAAACAACCCTCTTTTATGATGAGCCACAACAATAAAAGTTAATTTAAAAAACTCACTCCATAGCAAAATACCAAAATAATTTCTCTTGTAGTTTCTTTACAGCAAAAGTAATAAGTTGCTCCAACGTTTGTCTTAAAAGTCTAAGTGTTTTCTTAACCTTTTAGGTCAATTATCCTCTTAATTTTTTATTTATTCAACGTTAAGAGTTATTAAATCAGTGAATAAGTGTTTTCTTAATCTTTTATTATTTCAGTTCCTAAGTTCAAAGTTACTAGTCTATCCTGAACCCTGTTGAGCTTACAAGAGAGCATATTAAATATATGTGCCACTTGCACGGTAGTTAGGAAATTAGTTAGACGTGGTTATGCTATTTGCATGGTAGTTACAACTTTTTTCATAAGTTAGTTTTGAGCTTCCAATCTCTTATATAAATACGTGATAATTATTATAGTTGTTTTTTGATAAATTCATCATATTTTTATTTTATAATTTAATTTTAATATTATTTAGATCAATTATCCTCCTAACTTTTTATTTGTTCAACGTTAAGAGTGATTAAATAAGTGGATGTATGGAGTGGCCTAAAAAGACTAACACGAATAGTTGCACCTTTATCTAGGTTAGGAGACAAATTGCTACTTTTACCAACCTTTTATATTTCAGTAAAATTATTTACATGTTATGTATGTGTCCTCGTTAATAGAAATTTAATGGTGTTAACACATAAGATGTAATCTATACTTCTATACTATATAATCTCCTGCCACGTGTCACTTCATTAAATATTGTACAATTATTTAATTAAATAAATTAAAAAATTAAACTATAATTTTATATATATAAAAAAAATAATAGAAGAATTATGAGAATTCTTCTCTTTTTCTTCCCATGTGTCTCAACTATTTATTGACAGGTGTATTCCCCATCTTTTTTTTAACTAAAATTAAATAACATAAATAATTTTTTTGTTTTAAATTCATTTTTGACATATCATATATTAATAATCAAATTTTCTTGATCTTTAATCTACACCAATATTTCATATTTTAAAATAAATAAATATAATTAAAATATGGTATTTAATTTTCTATTGATAGAATATAGTTTTTTTGTGGATTCAATTATTTATTTTTATTTGATATATGTGTTGTATTTGAATAAATAATATATGAATTTGATTTAAAAAAATAATTTTTTGTAAAAAAGATTTATACTATTAATTTATATAATATTATAATTTATTCCTCCACCTTAATAGGTTTTAGTGAGTTGAAAATTTTTTATTCAGTTGGGAATACTCTAAATTTCAGTTCGAAAAATCGTGCAATTTATTATCTAATAAATATATATTTTAAGAGAATAACAATGTAACATAACATAATAAAAAAATCAAATCGCATTATATTAATATAGATATAATTGACATAAATAGATACTATGTAAATTGTTATAATAATATAATAATTTTATCATTACATTATTAATATAAAAATATATTATGTCCCTTCCATTGCACGTACGACCATCTAGTTAATCACAAAAACAGACATCCTGGGAACCTGTAATTTCTAAGGATTTACTATTGAATAAATATGTAAAATAAATATTTTTGTGTCATTATGAAATAGCTATTTAATAAATACGTAAAACAAATATTTTTCTATCTTTATTTCTATTTCGTAATGACATAGGAAATATATTACATAATTAGATTCAATATGTTTATGAACTAATACTTTAAGGCTGAATCAGTTTGTAGCAATGAAATTAGCATATAGAAGAGCATAGGTAGGGTTCGCGTCTCCTATCTCATCCCATTTTGAAACTATATATAACAATTGTAAATGACAGGAGTCATTATTGACACATGCACCAAAAGTTTAAGTACATACCAAACAATAATAATTATATTTTTTATTTATATTGTATTCTACGGTCATATTACACCCAATTTTTCTATTTTATCTTAACCTAATTAGGGCGTTAGGAGGGTCTTTGCCAATAATCCTTTAATAACTCATTCCACAAGTCTTATTCACAAAATAAAAATAAAAATTATACGTTCTTTCTCAATTTCCCTTCTATGTGTGTGTGTATATATATATATATGATATACAATCGATTTCCTTAATTAAAATAAAAGCAAGCGGGAAACACCATTTCTTCTCAACTATTTTAATAAGTTAATAAGAATGAATATGTATTGACTAAGTCATAATCTACGAACAAAAACAATGAATATGCATTGACTAAGTTGTAATTTAAAGTAGGCACGTGCTCATATTTAATTAAATAATGATTAAGCTATAATTAATTAAATAAATTATTTTATACACTGACGTATTTATAAATTTTTTTTGAAATATATATTAATCTTCCAACAATTGCAACGCATTTCAAGAATTATAGAAGATTACTCGAGAAGTAGCATATCCAATCAAATTAAAAAAGATGGTTAAAATTCGTCTTATTCAATCAAATAAATTTAAATAATTTAATATCAAAATGAGAACATATTAATTAAGAATTTAGGGGTGGGCGGTGAAGAAAAAAGGAAAAGAAAGAAAGAAGAGAGAGGTGAGAATGGTAGAAATTGTCATAGTGGGCGAAATTAGTTTTGGATAGATTTCATCGATTTCAGTTTTGATTTTAAGATTATTGATTCATAGAATTGTG
This sequence comes from Caryopteris x clandonensis, assembly GCA_028749325.2. NCBI lineage: Eukaryota > Viridiplantae > Streptophyta > Magnoliopsida > Lamiales > Lamiaceae > Caryopteris > Caryopteris x clandonensis. Next base: position 23,898,625 of record JAPYKT020000001.1, read on the forward strand.
GAATAAAATTAAAATTGAATCGATTGATTTTGGTTTTAATTTCAAAATCGTTTATTTCACAATTTCAATTTTTGATTCTATTTTTTTTAAATTTTATATCTGAAACTACCAATTTAAAATTAGAATTAATAATTTTAAATAAAAACTAAAATTAAAACCAATAATTTAGAATCAAAATCCATAATTTAAAATTATAAATTTTTTAAAATCAAAATTAAATCAGCTATTTTTTTAATTTTATTATTCGATTAGCGAAACGTTTCGATTGAATGACAATGTAAGAGTGAGACAACAAAATAACGTTGACTGTGGAGTCGAATAAGATCACGTGTTGTCACATCTCCACTGAATCAACCTGTGGTGGGCTTTCGCCTCCCTGCCTGCACAAACAAAATGAAAAATAAAATGATCGATATGTCGTTTTCCTTTTCTCTTTTAGTTTTATTTATTCAAAGTGAAATAAATTCTTAAAAAAATAAAATAACGTAATATCTATTTATTACAAATGTAATTGTTTATTGTAGCATTATATATTTTTGGATCTCATAATTTAATAATAAAATAACAAACTATGTGTACCTAGAGCATTATAATATTATACACCACATTAATCTTAATAATTTATTTAAATATGTTTTAGTGTTAATATGATATTTATGAATTATTTTTCTATTATGTTTTTGTAGAGTTTGAAAAAATACTAACATTCAATCTAATTTTTTTTTATGTTGCGTATATATCAAATTTTATCATGTTGATTTGATTAAAATATAAGTTTCGATCAAATATATCATGTGTTTCAACGTGGATGATAATTTGACCTAACTCGGCTTATAACAACGTACTTTATTATTAATCAATTGATGACATGCATGCCATGTGCTATATATCAATTGCACGCAATGATTTGAAACGTCGTACAATAGTTACAATGGTAACTTTTATAATTCAAATTTATAAATACTAGTGTAATTGTTGTTTTTGTTTACATTGCTTTATAAATTTCGGACCTTAGATTGTGCATAACATACCTCTTCAACTAGTGTGACAATTAATTTATAAATTAGTCAAAAAAATATTAGTTAGTTTATAATTTATAACTAATTCAGTTATTTTGTAGGCTAATTAATTTTCGGTGAATCAAATAGTTGAAAATAACTCAGATAAGTTAAGTGATTGACATCCACTTAATTAAGTACCCTAATTTTTTTTTTTCATAATATAATATTTGAACTGTGTGTCCCGAAAAAAAAAAGAATTCATGTTTGATCTAAATATGTGTTTCAAACAACAATATTTGTAAAAATATATTTAAACTCAACTCCATGACCATAGAAAACAAATTTGAGAGTATTAAATTTAATATTTAAAAACTCGAATCCAATGAATAAGAAAAAGATAAAATAGAAAATGTGAAAATTAAGTTTAGAAGAATAAACTTGTCTTTTGTGTTGAATTCGATTTTATAATTATTCCTAAAACCCAAAAGAGCCTCCTCGCTCAGAGCGCGCACTGCTTCTCCTCTGATAACAATAACTGCGTCTGCACCAAGATCATCACACTCTCTCTCTCTCTCTCTTATTTTGAGAGACTCCGTAACCCCATACTGCTCCACTTCAATAATGCTTCTATCCGACCTCAACGCCGCCGGCGATACCTCCGCCGTAGATCCACCGCGCTTTAGCGAAGACATTGACAGCACTTGCTCCACCCCTTTTGTCAGCGCTCCCTCGAGCCCAGGCCATGCTCACGCCGGCTATTTCTTCAGCGCTCCGGCCAGCCCCATGCATTACCTCCTCTCGGATGACAAACCAAAAACGTCGCTAACTGAGTATGAACCCGTCTTTCTGTCATCCGATTCGGGTTCGTTCGAGTTCGAATTCTCTTCCAGATTTTCCCCAAATGGGCGGGCGGCCAATGGGTCGATGACGTCAGCTGATGAGCTATTCTTCAATGGTCAGATCCGGCCGATGAAGCTGTCTTCTCACTTAGAGAGGCCGCACGGCAGCTTTCTACCATTGATAGATCTCGATAATGAGGGTGGTGGTGTTAGAAATGATAGAGGCAGAGATCTGAGGGTGCGGGGAAGCAAGTACTCTCACCGCAAAGCCAGATCTATGTCGCCATTGCGGTTTGGTCAGTACGAATGGCAGGGCTCGAAATCCATCCCCGCGAATGACGAGACTGAAGTCAAAGAAAATGAGTCGAGCGAGACGACGCCGTCTTGCTCCGCGTCTTCATCGCGATCATCTTCATCTGGAAGAAACTCGAAGAAGTGGATGTTTCTAAAGGATCTCCTGCATCGGAGCAAAAGTGAGGGAAGAACCAATAACAAGGAGCATTTCTGGTCGGCGATTTCATTCTCCCCGGCGAAGGAAAGGAAAGCGTCCTCGTCTTCATCGTCTCCTCCGGTGCTGTCTCCGTCATCCTCGCGTGACGAGAAGAAAGGGAAAATGGAGATGAAGAAAGATAAGAAAGTTGCGGCCTCCAGAAAGCCGACGAACGGCGTCTGGAGACGGCGGGCTCCGCCGTCAGCCCACGAGTTGCATTACACTGCAAACAGAGCTCAGGCGGAGGAGATGAAGAAAAAGACGTTTTTACCCTACAGACAGGGGCTTTTGGGGTGCTTGGGTTTCAGTTCCAAGAGTTATGGGGCTTTCAGTGGATTTACTAGAAATCTAAACCCCATTTCTTCCAGGTGAACTCAATCAAACTAGTACAGCAGCAAGATTTCTGAATAGTTTGTGGCCATGATTATCTATTACTAATATATATATTTCGAGCTTCTTTTGTTTTTCTAAACGGCGAAAGCTTCTGTATGTTCAAGAAACATTCGTCCGAAATATCTTGTTTAGTATGATTTGAATGGGGAAACTTTTCCAATCTTCCCCTTCATATTCTGCGCTTATGTCGATTAAATCAGTCTGTAATTTATAATCAAGTTTTTCCAATTTGGCTAGTCGACTAACTGGCTCTGATGCACATGAGAAGGTCTACTTTGGTGTCTGTTTCTTGCTCTGGACTTTTTAGTCTTGTTGCAAATCTTTTGTGGGGTTTGATTATAAATAAAGATTTGATCTTTTGATGTCATCTGCTATTGTAGAATGATGTGATAATGAGAGCCTAATGCACAGTACCTTTGAGTTGCAAGTCGCATTTAATGGTCAATTCAACATATTCCAAACGACCTATTCCATTCCAATACTTTCATGTATATTATTCTCATTTTACCCAAATGCTTTATCGTACTCAGCATGGTACTTTCTGGCACGATACGAAAGCACCACACGACACGATAGAACACCAACACGACACATAATTAGGGGAAATTACTACGACATGATAGCACAAGACAAGAGAGATTACGACACAATAACACAACACCAACACGACAAAGAATTAGTGAGTTTAGGCTGAAGTTTATCGGGTTCGATCAAATAACAGCCAGCCCGGAATCCGATAATGTTCTGATATAAACATGATATTTCTTTGCATTAAAGTTATTATTAATAGTATGTATTACTTAAAAGAGTATAAATCCTAGACTCAGACAACATTTCAGTCTATTTTGTATTTCGGATGTTATCATTAGGCTTCATGTAATTTGCACTTTGGCAAATTCAGACACTAGAGTGTTTTTTTTTTTTTTTCATTTCTATCTCTAAATTATGTATAATGTATTCATGTGGAACTATTGACTCCCGTTTAATTATGTATAACAAGTTTACATTATTTTAAATGAAAAAATTATTACCGGGTTTAATGGGCTTTTGAGTTCTTATCAGCTTGTGCGCGAGCTGACATTCTAGGCTCCATAAGCTTATAGGTCATGCCTCGACCACCCTTTATTGGATTAGGCTGGATTGTAACAACACGGAACACACAATTTTCCATCCTTAATTTACACTGTGTTAAAGATGTTTGAATGATTTTAATGTTTTCTTATTTATAGTTCAAATATATTTTGGCTGATTGAGCTAATTATACTTGAAAATAATTCACTTATGATACAAAAAAACTCAGGCACTTGGAAATAGACCCACATGGGGGTTTCCTTTTTGTGGTCTGGTAGGGAAGAAGGTACGGCCATTATATTTTATAAAGATGCGGAGACAATGTGGTTCAGATTCACATGGGCAATATTAGATTGGAATCTAGACATCTGCCCCCACGTCTTGTACCTGTTCTAAAGTGAAGCAATGAATGTACTTTTTGGATCGTCTCTCTTTTACTTCTAATCTTTAATTGTCACACTCTCTTTCATCTCAATCATATTTTAATATTATAATTTATAAAAAATTTATACCGTATCTATCTTGCAATTTCTTATTTCAATATTTTCATCCTTTCTTTATATAAAAAAACATTATTAACGAGGTTTATACACGTTCAACATTAATTGTGCCAAAAAAGTAATTACATCATCGTTGTTTTTATAATTTTATTAACTCAAAATGATTCAATCCCAATATTTCACCATTTTTATAACATTAAAAAAATTAATTTACAAGAACATTAAAAAGCGCACATGTGTTCAACATTATAAACCCATGTTGGTTACCCATATAATTTATTATATTTAATATTTTATATTTTGATTATATTTTATTTTTACAACAACCACTTACTATTTATATATATATATATAATTACAAGTTTTAAATATTTATTTTCTATATCATGTTACATGTATATTTTAATATTTTATAATAATAATTATAATATATAGTTTCAATATATAGGTATAATAAATATTGCATTGCATGAACATATATCTAGTACCTAGTTAAAAATAAAAGAGAAAATAAAAATTATTTCAAGTTGGGCCTGTGAGTTGATTTTTTGGGGTTTTTTTTCAAAATAATGAAAAAAAAAAAAAAATTTACGAAATAGGCATGTTTCCGAACAGTTTTTAAAAATAGGTAAAACGTCACCGCCGGTGACGTTATTTCAAAAAAACGTCACCGGAGGTGACGATTCTAAATTAAAATGAAAGAACGTCACCTAAGGTGACGTTCTTTCATTTATTATGTATTACATCATATATATATATGTGATATACATGCATATATATATATATATAGATACCGACATATATATATATATATCTATATATATATATACATATATATATATGTATACATATATATATATATATATAACCTGTAATATATATATATATATTTCAAATATGTATATATATATATATTTTAAATTTAATAAGTGAATATATAAAAAAATATATAATAATAATAATAATAATAATAATAATATATGTAATAATAATATACAGAAATATTTATTAAATTAAATAATAAATTTTTTTATTAATTCATATCTTTTAAATTAATAATATATATAAATTTATATATATTATTATTTATAAATATATATTTTATAAATAAATATATATATATATTTATTTAAGATAAAAGAAATATTTTTTTTATTTAAGATAAAAGAAATATTTAAATATATTTTTATAATATATATGATATATATATATATTTATAAAATTATTATTTATAAATAAGAATATATATTTTGAATATGTATATATATATTTTTATTTATTAAGTGAATATATAAAAAAATTATATATATAGTAATAATAATATATGTAATAATAATAATATATAAAAATATTTATTAAATTAAATAATAATTTTTTATTTTTAATTAATATCTTTTAAATTAATTAAAAAATATATAATAATACAAATATATAAATTTATATATATATTCGGATATTATATATATTATTATTTATAAATATATATTTTATAAATAAATATATATATATATGTGTATATACAACCTATAATCTATATAACTAAAAACGTCACCTTAGGTGACGTTTTTTAAAAACGTCACCTTAGGTGACGTTTATTGTTTTTTTTTATTTCGTATTATTATAATATGTATATAATTTATTTTGAATATATATATATTTTTATTTATTAAGTAAGAATATATATTAAATTATAAATTTTAAAAGTAAATTATTTATTAAGAAAAAATATATATTAAATCATAATTTCAATTAAGTTAACAATTTTTAATTTTTTTATTATATATAGATATGTATTTATATATAGATAGATATATATAATTTTATTTATTAACTAAATATATAAAATATATATGAAGTAACATCATAATAATTTACTTTTGAAAATTTTGATTTAAGATGAAAAAATTATATATTTATTCGGTATAATAGTTTGTTGTTGTGTTATATATATGTTATATAATAATAATGAACTTTATTTATTAAATTATTTCATAATTTTTACAAACTTAAGATACCTATATATCACTCTATACAATAATTAATACAATATTATTATTACAATATTCATGAAAGTCCAACATTTGAAATAGCAATCATAGCTAAACCAATTCATTTTATTGCCTAGTTGAGGAAGATGGTCCACTGACGACATCATTATCTTCAAAATTGAAAAGCTTCTCAAGTTGGTCGAAGAATGGCTCATCATCCATTAGGTATGCAATTGTATTTGTCATTTTGGGATCACGATCCTATAAATGTAAGAATAAGTAATAGAAGCGTGAAATATATATTTACAATGAATAAAATAAATGATTGCTTAAAGTATAGAGAAAATTACCCATAAACGCCAACAATAGTCTTTATGGTTTATATATCGTCTTTCACCAACCATACGAACTCCGGCCGTCATTATCATTTTTTTGAACGTGTAGTGACGCGATTGTAGCAAATCAACCCGCCTTTTCACATCAACGTAAGAGAAGTTACGCTCCTTGAATTGGTTCTTCAACACATTTCTTACGTTCAACAAGCAGTTGCTATTATGGTTACCAATTTCCCAATCACCTGCTTCGACGTCCTTCACAAGAGTATCCACAAGCACGGTCTCCATTTCCTTTGTCCAGTCGGTGTTTGAGTAGAACTGAGCTTCAAACATGTTATAACATTTTGATTGTGGAGGAAGAGGAGAGAATTCTAGGGGATGATCCATAATTGTAGGTAAGTAAAATCATTCAGCACACACATATTTATAATGGTTTCTTCCTGGGTCCCTTATGTTTTTTTTTTCTTTTTTTTTTTGGTTTTTGGGCATAAAGTTAGTAAAACTGTTGATGGGACGTTTGTATTCATTTAATATTAACGTATAAAAAAATGTAGAAAGCATACGTAAATGAAAGCAGGTAAATGATATTGACATATATATGTATATATATTTGATACTTCAATAATATATATATATATATATATAATTCTTATATATATATTTGTTTCTTTTTGAGGTGACGTAAAAAAAATTCGAAAATAAATTACACATATATGAAACCATGAAACTCCACATATAACATGGTTTTTTCTCTTTAACATAATCACTTACATTACACAAATCTTCATAAGGTTTGTACATGATATTAGAAATCTTCAGATTGTGAGCTTGCTTGTTGAGTTTCTTGTGCTTGCAATGTTTGAGAATGTCGAAGAGGTTGTTGACTGGTTCCTTCTCCTTGTCGACGAGCATGTCTTCTCCTAGCATGTTGTCTAGCTCGTGCTTGAGGCCAATCCATCTCATTCAGAATTCGCGACCTTCGATTTCTTCCTCGGCGATAAATATTTCTTAAAGTGGTGTCATGAAATAACTGAAAATCAGGTTCATCCCAATATTCCTCCCCTAAATAGGGTTGGAATGCAGCAGCATATGTTCGCTTGTAGTTTACCAAGCAATAATACGGTTGTACAAATGAAGTAGCATTAATCCGTAAATCAGCGCATACACTCATCACATGAGAACATGGAATACCATATAAGGTCCACTTGCCGCAAGAGCAGTCTCTAGTAGAAAGCCTGACAGCATGCATGTGGCCCCCTTTGCCTGGTCTTGGTTTCGTGACCACCATAGCAGATTGCTCATGGTAATCGATCTGGGTAACCACATGGCCCACAGACATATGCGACCAATACTGATATTTTGAATGAGCAAAATCAGTATATGATTGTGCATTACTCTGCATTCTCTGCACAGCTTTTTTTCGTTCTCTAAAATATGCAACGCATCGCTTGAACGTGATCTCCACTATAGCTGTTAGAGGAAGACGTTGAGCACCCTTTAAGACACCGTTAAACGATTCAGACACATTAGTGGTCAAAATACCATGTCGCCAGCCACCATCATGCGCGAAAGCCCATTGTTCTTTATTGATTTCATTGAGATACAAGAACGCAGCTGGGTTCAGATTTCTGATTTCATTCATAACACTGTTATGCTTAATGATTTGGTGTTCAGATCCAACACGCCAACACATATCTTTCAATTGCACATCTTTAAAATGCGAATTGAAATTTGAACAAACATGTCTCAAACAAAAACGACTCACTCCATGTGGGGCATTAAATGTTGGTATTGACTCGATTGCACTTAAAAGACCTGCATTTCTATCTGAAATAATGCACATCTGAGCCCTCCCACGTATGACGTACTTGCAAATCAAATCCAAAAACCACTTCCAAGCTTCAAAATTCTCCTCGTCCACAATAGCAAATGCTAGGGGAAATATCTGTTTGTTTCCGTCCACCGCAACGGCTATCAGCATTTTATGTTTGTATTTTGTGTATAGATGTGTCCCATCAACACTGATAATCGGTGGACAGTACTTGAACCCAGTATAACAAGGCTCGAACGCCCAGAAAACATATTTGATAATCTTTTTATGTGGGATGTTGGTGTCATGGTGTTTCCACTCTACAATGGTGCCCGAGTTCTACTTTTGCAATGCACCCAAAAACTTAGGCAGCTTTCTTACGGAGCTCTCCCATGTCCCGTAAGTGTTCTCAATCGCCCGTCTAATACCATGCCATGCCTTCTGATATGAAATCAAGTATCCGGTTGCGTTTTTAACGTCTGCTTGGGCCTCTGACACGCTGATTGCCGGATTGACCCGAACATTTTCCTTAATCAAGAAAGCTACGAAATTTTTGTCCAGGTTGCGATGATCAGAAGATATATCATTCATATAACATCTATGATCTCCACCATATTTGGTAATTTTGAACATCCCCAGTTTTTTCTTAAATGATGCCCTAACATACCAAGGACACTCTTGAGAAGGAGTACTGTGTTCACATTTTAGAATTAAAAGGAGGGGTTTACTTTCGACAACTCGAAACTGACGTCTAGCATGTCGTATCGAGAAATCCTTAATCGCTGCAACGAAAGCGTTCTTATCCCTGAATAACATGTCCTTCTCAATTATCCCCCGGCTAGGATCGTAAAACTTTCCCCACGAAGACGTAGGATTATGCATGGAGTCAGCTGCAACTTCAGGTCCACTCATTGTGTAAAATGGAATGTTGGCGTCGCAGTCGATATTGATTGTTGCTTCGACACCGTCGGAATTTACATTAGCTGCAGTAACATCTTCTTCGTCTACTACTGTTTCATTGTCATCCAAATTTTCATCTGAATTTTCAACTTCCGTTTCAGATGAGGAAATTGGACCTAAGGAGTCCGCACAAGGGTCCGTGTTTTCTGTATTGGCCGTATTACTAGGACCAATTATATCTTCAGGTTCATTCCTAGTATTACTAGGACCAATTATATCATATATATTTATAATATACATATATATATATATATTTGTGAATAATAATATATATATATTCGAATATATATATATAAATATATAAATTCATATCTTTTTATTATATTTATATATATTATTAATTTAAAAATTATGAATTAATAATAAAAAATTATTATTAAATTTAACATATTTTTTTAAATTTTCCTTAAATAAAATTATATCCTATCCATTTTTAAAATTATAATTTAATATATCATTTTATATATTTACTTATTAATTTAAAATATGTATATATATTCTAAATAAATAAGATATATATATATATATATGTAATAATAATATATAAATATATTATTAAAAAAAAAAAAAGGAAACATCGTCACCTAAGGTGACGTTTTTAATATTATGTATATTATATCATATATATATTTATAAGATACATATATATATATATATTTTTGAATAATAATATATATATATATATTCGAATATATATATATATAAATATATAAATTCATATCTTTTTATTATATTTATATATATTATTAATTTAAAAATTATGAATTAATAATCAAAAATTATTATTAAATTTAACATATTTTTTTAAATTTTCCTTAAATAAAATTATATCCTATCCATTTTTAAAATTATAATTTAATATATCATTTTATATATTTACTTATTAATTTAAAATATGTATATATATTCTAAATAAATAAGATATATATATATATATATGTAATAATAATATATAAATATATTATTAAAAAAAAAAAAAGGAAACATCGTCACCTAAGGTGACGTTTTTAATATTATGTATATTATATCATATATATATTTATAAGATACATATATATATATATATATTTTTTTTTTTTTTGAATAATAATATATATATATATATATTCGAATATATATATATATAAATATATAAATTCATATCTTTTTATTATATTTATATATATTATTAATTTAAAAATTATGAATTAATAATCAAAAATTATTATTAAATTTAACATATTTTTTTAAATTTTCCTTAAATAAAATTATATCCTATCCATTTTTAAAATTATAATTTAATATATCATTTTATATATTTACTTATTAATTTAAAATATGTATATATATTCTAAATAAATAAGATATATATATATATGTAATAATAATATATAAATATATTATTAAAAAAAAAAAAAGGAAACATCGTCACCTAAGGTGACGTGTTTAAAAAAACGTCACCTAAGGTGACGTTTTTAATATTATGTATATTATATCATATATATATTTATAAGATACATATATATATATATTTGAATAATAATATATATATATATTCGAATATATATATATATATATAAATATATAAATTCATATCTTTTTATTATATTTATATATATTATTAATTTAAAAATTATGAATTAATAATCAAAAATTATTATTAAATTTAACATATTTTTTTAAATTTTCCTTAAATAAAATTATATCCTATCCATTTTTAAAATTATAATTTAATATATCATTTTATATATTTACTTATTAATTTAAAATATGTATATATATTCTAAATAAATAAGATATATATATATATATATATATGTAATAATAATATATAAATATATTATTAAAAGAAAAAAAAAAGGAAACATCGTCACCTAAGGTGACGTTTTTAATATTATGTATATTATATCATATATATATTTATAAGATACATATATATATATATATATATTTTTGAATAATAATATATATATATATATTCGAATATATATATATATATAAATATATAAATTCATATCTTTTTATTATATTTATATATATTATTAATTTAAAAATTATGAATTAATAATCAAAAATTATTATTAAATTTAACATATTTTTTTAAATTTTCCTTAAATAAAATTACATCCTATCCATTTTTAAAATTATAATTTAATATATCATTTTATATATTTACTTATTAATTTAAAATATGTATATATATTCTAAATAAATAAGATATATATATATATATGTAATAATAATATATAAATATATTATTAAAAAAAAAAAAAAAAAGGAAACATCGTCACCTAAGGTGACGTTTTTAATATTATGTATATTATATCATATATATATTTATAAGATACATATATATATATATATATATATTTTTTTTGAATAATAATATATATATATATATTTGAATATATATATATATATAAATATATAAATTCATATCTTTTTATTATATTTATATATATTATTAATTTAAAAATTATGAATTAATAATCAAAAATTATTATTAAATTTAACATATTTTTTTAAATTTTCCTTAAATAAAATTATATCCTATCCATTTTTAAAATTATAATTTAATATATCATTTTATATATTTACTTATTAATTTAAAATATGTATATATTTTCTAAATAAATAAGATATATATATATATGTAATAATAATATATATATATATATATTATTAAAAAAAAAAAAAGGAAACATCGTCACCTAAGGTGACGTTTTTAAAAAAACGTCACCTAAGGTGACGTTTTTAATATTATGTATATTATATCATATATATATTTATAAGATACATATATATATATATATTTGAATAATAATATATATATATATTCGAATATATATATATATATATATAAATATATAAATTCATATCTTTTTATTATATTTATATATATTATTAATTTAAAAATTATGAATTTATAATCAAAAATTATTATTAAATTTAACATATTTTTTTAAATTTTCCTTAAATAAAATTATATCCTATCCATTTTTAAAATTATAATTTAATATATCATTTTATATATTTACTTATTAATTTAAAATATGTATATATATTCTAAATAAATAAGATATATATATATGTAATAATAATATATAAATATATTATTAAAAAAAAAAAAAGGAAACATCGTCACCTAAGGTGACGTTTTTAATATTATGTATATTATATCATATATATATTTATAAGATACATATATATATATATATATTTTTTTTTTGAATAATAATATATATATATTCGAATATATATATATATAAATATATAAATTCATATCTTTTTATTATATTTATATATATTATTAATTTAAAAATTATGAATTAATAATCAAAAATTATTATTAAATTTAACATATTTTTTTAAATTTTCCTTAAATAAAATTATATCCTATCCATTTTTAAAATTATAATTTAATATATCATTTTATATATTTACTTATTAATTTAAAATATGTATATATATTCTAAATAAATAAGATATATATATATATATACATATATGTAATAATAATATATAAATATATTATTAAAAAAAAAAAAAAAGGAAACATCGTCACCTAAGGTGACGTTTTTAAAAAAACGTCACCTAAGGTGATGTTTTTAAAAAAACGTCACCTAAGGTGACGTTTTTAATATTATGTATATTATATCATATATATATTTATAATATACATATATATATATATATTTTTGAATAATAATATATATATATATATATATATTCGAATATATATATATAAATATATAAATTCATATCTTTTTATTATATTTATATATATTATTAATTTAAAAATTATGAATTAATAATCAAAAATTATTATTAAATTTAACATATTTTTTTAAATTTATCTTAAATAAAATTATATCCTATCTATTTTTAAAATTATAATTTAATATATCATTTTATATATTTACTTATTAATTTAAAATATGTATATATATTCTAAATAAATAAGATATATATATATATGTAATAATAATACATATATATATTATTAAAAAAAAACGAAACATCGTCACCTAAGGTGACGTTTTTAAAATTATGTATATTATATTATATATATATTTATAATATACATATATATATATATATATTTGAATAATAATATATATATTCGTATATATATATATATAAATATATAAATTCATATCTTTTTATTATATTTATATATATTATTAATTTAAAAACTATGAATTAATAATCAAAAATTATTATTAAATTTAACAAAGTTTTTTAAATTTATCTTAAATAAAATTAAATTATATCCATTTTTATAATTATAATTTAATATATCATTTTATATATTTACTTATTAAATAAAAATATGTATACATATTCTAAACATATATTATTATTTATAAATATTTATTAGAAATATATATATATATATATATATCTATATATAATATATATAAAAAAAATCTATAAATATCAATTAATTGAGCATGCATTATTTGCATGCATTATTTGCATGCATTATTTGAACAATCACATCAACTTTTGCAGAAATTTATCGTGCAAACTTTATCATTGCAGCCTTTACAGAGGAGACCATATTTACTGTATTGCAGGAGGTGGCGTGACTTTTTCTCCTCAGAAATTTGTCGTGAATACTTTATTATTGCAGGAATGCATTTATAAAAAGTTTAAGAAATTACGAAAGTCATTAAAGCATTTAATGAAAGTTTGAAAACTCAGGAATGCATTTATAAAAGTTTGCCGTGAAGAAATAATTGAAGCATGCATATATCACATCAACAGTCTGTATTTTACACCTATATAATGACAACTACATCTCCCTTCTATTCACGTTTCATTTCATTTTCCTTCTTCAACATTCTTCGTCCATTTTCCTCCTTCTTAATTCTCGTTCAACATTGATTGTGCTCACCTCGTTTTTTGGAAGAATTTATTACTGCTGCAATCGCGTCTTTATTTTCTTTGTATAAAAAGGTATGTTTTATGGAGTCAAGTATCACATACTTGAATATATTTTTGTTCTACTTGTAATTTAATTTTTTTTTATTATCAATAGATATATGTTATAAATTTTTTTAATGTTGTTCTTTCATTTGCAGTGATAATGGATATCAATTCACACAACCACTATGGCCCGAAGGAACCGACAGTTCTCACCCTTCAATCTCAGCACATTTCCGAGGGCCTACTGAAGCCCGACGGTGATTTGAACCTTTTCTTTCGCTTTAGGCGGTGCGATAATGATTTTTGGGAATTATTTGACCAGGAAGGGTCTGAGATCCACACACGCGTACTGGATTTGTTATTTCAAATGGGTCTCTATGGTGGGTATAGGTGCGGGAGGTTTTACCCGGACAACCACTTAATAACCGCTTTGGTGGAGAGGTGGCGGCCTGAAACCCATACATTTCACCTGCCTGTTGGTGAAGCAACGGTGACTTTAATGGATGTCGCCTTAATATGGGGTTTGCCGATTGAAGGGGATCCGGTGTGCGGACTTGATCCTACAATGTCTCCAAATGAGTGGGCTAATTACTGTCAGGCGATGTTAGGTTACAAGCCAGACATATCCCACATAAAAAGTGGAAAGATTAGAGCTACCTCTTTAGCCGCTCATATGCGATCGCATCCAGTGACGGATGATAGCACAATTGAACATGTCGAGCAATATGCTCGGGCATGTGCTTTATTCTTGATATGCGGTGTGATGTGCCCTGATGCCAGTGGAAATTTGTTACCACTAGTATATTTACAATGTCTGCAAGACATAAAGAAAGTTATTGAATTCAGCTGGGGCAGTGCCGTACTATCTTCTCTATACCGTCACTTGTGCGATGGCGCCTTGGAGTATAAAGAAAACCTTGGTGGCCCAGTTCAACTGTTACAGGTACTTATAAATTTTTTATGATATATTAATGAATCTACCATACGTAACCTTTGTAATTACTCTTTTTTTGTGTTTTCATAATATTTGATAGATTTGGGCATGGTCGCGCATATCTTCTATTGTACCTGTATATAAGAGGAGTAGATTAAATATGCAAGAAATTGAAAGACCTGATCATTTGGGTGGTGGTACACTCCCTGTCCCCCCTTTCGGTGCCCGGTAATATTTACAATGCAAGCCATGTTGTTTTGGTTATTTTATCGTTATTGGTAATATTTACAGTGCACACCCAAATGTAATGCATCTACTGATTAACTAGTAAAATATATGTAACATGTGGAATATTGATAGCAGTTTCGTGCACACTGGTAGGCGCCAGGTCAAGGTTTTTCGAGAAATATTGGATAAATTGACACATGACCAGGTTCGATTTATTACTTCATTTTAATTATTCTTATATGTATTAATTAAAAACACATGTATGTTTTTTGGTTTTTGGTTGTTGTGTGTCATCAGTTTACATGGGATCCATATGATTGGTCGCAACCGGAAGTACTCCATTTACCTTCGCGGTGCTTCTCGGACAATGTACGAGCTATATGTCCATTGATTTTCTTCTCATTTGTGGAGTTCCATCATCCAGAAAGAGTCTTACGTCAGTTCCGAATGTTGCAAGACATACCTAATCGGATCGACCCTCTTGATGACTGGAAGACGAACGTGCATCAGATTGATCGTAAAGGGCGAAAAAATGCCAACTGGATGGACATACACGCGAAGTATGTTCATCAGTGGAATCAAAGACATGAGTATCTCACGGGAACCCAATATGCAATGAACCCAACGACGACACCCGATTACTATGATTGGTATAACTCGATTACACGTCGTTTTATATCCCCTGTAGATACGCATGACATAATGGGAATAAAAACTGGAGATGCTTCACTGATGCACTACATGGTACGCAACATATATGCAGTTCTACAATTAATTTTATATCTATTCAACATGATTGGTGTTTTAATATACATCTTTTATCTTATTTGTAGATCGAACAGTTGGAACCCATGAAGAGAAATATACAAAATAGAAATAGGTTAGACATTGACCAACTTAATAGTTTGTTAGATGAACAGCTCTCATTGTATGAAAATATAGAGCGAACAATTGAGAGACTGTCCCCCGAGCCTCCGCAAATGACGTATACCCAGCCTGTACATCAACAACAGACGCAAAGTCAAGCAGAAAATCATATGAGAATTAGAAGGCGTCGTTCCCCTGAAGTTCGGATGCCACCACCTGCGAACTTTGCATCAACATCTTCGCGGCCCGAATACCAAACTGAAGGACATATGTCGGATGTATATAGGCCTTCAATGAGTACACCACCGTATACTCCGACACCCTACCATCCATTAATGTCCACTCACTCGCCATTTCCTGGTATGAACGTTGACCTCGGAGCAGGAGACACGAGCAATATGCCAAACTACGACTATGTCCGTCCTACTCCGATTCAATTCCAGTATTCAGATGTGGCTACTTTCCGGGATGTACCAGACCACTCTACGTCATCCTCCAGCAGAATGACAATTCATTTGACACCAACCTCGGAGGAAGATGACGTCGAAGAAGACATACAGCCACAACCACCCGTTGTCAACACAAGAGGTAGACGAGGTGGAACTCGAAGGAGACAACAAGAAATATCAAGAAATGTCGGGCAAGGTGAAGGAAGAGGTCGCCGAACTAGAAGAAATCGAGGTTGTGGTACAGGAGGTCATTTGTAATAGGTGTGAATATAGATCATAACAAACAAACAATTATTTTTATTTACTGATCTGAAAAAAAAAAGTTACTTTATACTCATGACACATTCATTACAATGAAATTTTAGTTGCAATTTTCATAATTTTGCATCTAATTTTGATATTCTTTTTCATATTAGTTTTCAAGTGAATTTGAATTTTCTTTATTTATGTATTATTTTCTATGTTTACTTATAATTTATAGTATATACATAACAAAAAGAAATTTTTCGCGAAGATGTACTTTTTTTAATTTCAATATTTTATTTTAGCATTTCATTTTCGCTTCAAATTAATTAACTGCATAATTGTTACACATTCTATACAAGTTGTCCATTAATAAAACAGCAAACCACAATTAATTTAAAATCCAAACTATTTATTATTTTGTATCATTTACATCTACTAACCAAATTTTTTAAAAAATTAAATAAATTTGCATAATTAACATTCCAACCCAAAGTTTTGTGCCAATTAATAATAATACATAAATATATATATATATATGAAATTTAAAAAAAAATACAATAAACCTCACCTTTAAAAAACGTCATCTAAGGTTTTTAGTTATATATATATTATATATTATATATACACATATATATATATTTATAAAATATATATTTATAAATAATAATATATATAAATTTATATATATTATTATTATATATATTATTAATTTAAAAGATATGAATTAATAAAAAAATTAATTATATAATTTAATAAATATTTCTGTATATTATTATTACAAATATTATTATTATTATATATATTTTCTTATATATTCACTTAATAAATTTAAAAAAAATATATATATATACATATTTGAAATATATATATATATATTACAGGTTATATATATATATGTATACATATATATATATATGTGTATATATATGTCAGTATCTATATATAATATATATATGCATGTATATGATATATATATATATATGATGTATGTACATATATAATTATATCATAAAAGAAAGAACGTCACCTTAGGTGACATTCTTTCTTTTAATTTAAAATCGTCACCTCCGGTGACGTTTTTTTGAAATAACGTCACCGGCGGTGACGTTTTACCTATTTTTAAAAACTGTTCGAAAACATACCTATTTTGTAAATTTTTTTTTTTTTTTGCATTATTTTGAAAAAAAAACCCTGATTTTTTGGACCATTTCACATGTTTTGAACAATTGTCGCAAGACTGGCAATTTACAAGTTATGATATAAAATAATAAGGAAAGTTGAGATAATAATAAGAAATAAAAGCTCCAAAGTTTTCTTTAAATGAAAAATTATATGAATATCATATTAATATATGTTTTTATTTTTAAATTTCTATTAGTGAAAAGATAATGAAATTAAAGGTTAATATATTTTTCAAACTTAATATATAATGGAATTACTTTATTGAGTAAAAGTTAAAAGATTTTAAAAAACAAAACCTACTATTGAGGGTGAGGTACAGGAACACAATAGATCTCCTTATTTATTTAAATGAATAAGTAAAGTTTATGTTCCTGGATAAAATTATGATATTAGTTTAATTTAAATATGTTTATAATAATTTAGGAAAGATTATAAATAAATTAACCAAAATATCCTTTAATTACGTCTGTCATATTACCATTTCTATTAAGTCATACAATTTTTGAAACCCGTAGCTTTACAAAAGTTATTCCATATTGTCCTGCGACATGTGGTTGTCGATTATGCAACCGATCAAGCGTTAATGTTACATTTTTTTTTATTTTTATGAATAAGCCATTAAATTTACCTCTCAATACTTTTTTGACTTAAATTTACCGATCAATAATAAAATAAACTTTAAAATTATTTAAATGAATATAGATATAATAATTAAATAAGGAAAAATATTCAGAAGATAAATAATATTATATTATAAATTTTGAAAATAAAAAAACAAAACTACAAACTTAAAACTAAATTTATTAAATTCAGAATATAATCAAATAATTAATGAAAATTACTTAAATAAACAAATAGAAAAAACAGAAAATTAGAAAATTACAAAAAAATACAGAAAATTGAAAAAAATCTGAAAAAAATAACAAATAAATCTGGAAAATTATAAGAACATTCTGAAAATAAAAATGAAAAATAAAAAAAATATTGTATTATAAATTATGAAAATTCTAAAACAAAATTGAAAATTCAAAAAAATAAAACATAGTTTATAAATAAACTCATAAAACTACAAATAAATCAGGATTTACCAAATATTTCTTAAAACTCCACATAAATTCAGAAAATTATCTATAAACTTTTAATTTAGACATAAATTAAAAAATATAAAATAATTAGAGAAATTATAAATAAGTTAGTAAAAATATTAGAGAATAATAAGTTCGAAAAATTAGAAATAAATAAGGATAAATATATTTTAAAAATTATAAAACAAATCTTAAATTATAATTATAAGAATTTATAAATTATAAATTTATTGTATATTTCTGAGTTTATATGATGTTTAGTAATTTCCTACTTATTTGTAATTTTTATTTTTATTTTTAATTTTCACAATTTTTTTATTGTCTGATTTTATTTATTTTTTAATCATTTGTTGAATTATAATTTAAAAATTCATTTGTATGTTCTGAATATCTTATAATTTTTTTGAATTTACGTGTAATTTTCAAAATTATTTATAATTTTCAGAATTGGTTTTATAATTTATGCTTACTTATCTTAATTTAATTTAATTTAATTTATTTTTAAATTTTAATTTATTTGAAGTATGTGTATGTTTATAAATTTCTTTATATTTACAAAAAAAGTCTAATTTTGAAATCATTTTTAATTTCAATTTTTATATTATTAGAATTTACCAATCAAAATATTTTTAAATATAATGAATTGTATAATTTATTTTTAAAATTAAAATTTATTTTATTTTTCAAATTTATTGTTAATATTCGTTTTTTAAGATTTTCAGAATTTATACAAAAATATTTTTAGTTTTTAATAATGAGTTTAAAAATTCATTTGTATTTTCAAAATAATCTTATAATTTTAAATTTCTTTTCTGTTTGTTATCTAATTTTTCAAATTTCTTAGTGAATTTCATTATGTAATAATATATACTAAAAATATTTTTAAATTTAGTTGTTTTGAATTTTCAGAATTGATAATGATTTTAAAATTTTATATTATGAATTTATTTTTTTAAGTTAAATTTGAAAGGTAAATTTTAATGTCACATGTGAAAAAAGTTGACATCAGCGCTTGGCCGGTTTCATAATCGATTATCACAAGTCACGGGACAAAATGGGTAAATTTTTAATAGTTACAAGATATCTTAAAATTGTATAATTTAAAGGATATGATAGTAAATTTATCTATATAGGTCGGACGTTGGTAGTGATAAAAAATGTATTTACATTAAAAGGAATTTGATGTATGGATGTTATTTTAATCTAATATGCTCCAAGCCATCTTGACTCGAGGAACTTAAGTTGCCATGTGCTGCGAATCTAAATAGTACAACCATCTCGTTCTATCCCACTCTGCGATGATGATTTCATATATATTTATAAGTAGAAAATTGTGCATAATTTTAATTGATAAAATTGTATTTTTAATATAATTAATTCTTGTCCACTCTCTATTTTTTACTTATTTAATGTTTTAACAAGAATTACTTCCTTTTTATTTTTGTGGATATTTGCAGCATTTTTGGATAATTTTATACAAGAAAGCACTTGGCCATCTTTAGCCCATCCAAGAAATGAAGATTACAAACAAGTTTATGGGCTGAGATAGTTTTGGACTTAATTAATTAATTAAGCCCAAAACTTAATTAAAGCCCATAAAGGAAATTAGGGCAAAATGACAAGGATAAAAGGGAGATTGAAGGCAAGCAGCAGAATCATTCTGGAATTGAGGGTGCCAACAAAGAAACAAAAGGAGAGACGCCAGGAGACACGGAGAGAGAGCAAGGGATTCATTTGTTTTAATGTCTTTCATTTGGATGATTTTAATTTTTAGACACGTGATGTGTAACTAAATTTTATATTCCGGTTTAGGAAATGTTTGAACCCTATTTCAATATTATGTGATTTATGTTTTCGTGACACCATATTGATTTAATGTGTGCGAATTTATTATGTTGATGGGTTGAATTGATTTAT
The DNA here is from genome assembly GCA_028749325.2 of Caryopteris x clandonensis. Taxonomy (NCBI): domain Eukaryota; kingdom Viridiplantae; phylum Streptophyta; class Magnoliopsida; order Lamiales; family Lamiaceae; genus Caryopteris; species Caryopteris x clandonensis. The sequence goes on from JAPYKT020000001.1 coordinate 23,919,831, forward strand.
AATATATATATTGTTAATTGTGACTGATCACCCCAATTAATAGTTTATATATTTAGGGCTAGCGTTTAAATTGTAATCCGTAATTGTTGTGATCTTGAACCCGTCTGTAGCAACTAATAATTTATATTATTAGAATCAACATAATTCAGGATTAATTGAATCGAGCGTGTAAATTCAATACCCTGCCTACCCTATTATCCTAATTGATAATGCATTTAACGAATTAAATCCAAAGAGCGTATTTTGAATTGTTCGATTAAATAGGTTAATTAGAGAGCTTATTCTAATTAAACACACTTAAGGGATAAAACGAATCAACAGAGCTTGTTGTTGGTTTAGGGGTATGAATTCCACAATTAAATTAATAATGTGTCGCATAATCATATGATTTGAAATAGGGGGAAAACTGAACCATGAACCGGAATTGATTCCTATTACTGTCTGCCCTCTGTTTATTTGCTTGATTTTTATTTATTAGAGTAGATTTTATTTTATTAGTTTAGTAGACAAAATTCATCAACATCCCCCTTTTTTTATTTGCATTCGTAAATTAGCATAAAAAGATATACAAATAATTCAACCGTTCTCTGTGGGATCGACCATTACTTCCCACTACTACAAAATAGTAGAGAAAAGCGAGGTAAAATAATATAATTAATTTTGACGTGCCTCGACAGCACGGTCATATATTATGTATAATACATAATAAAATGTATGTTATTAATACAACTTTATTTACTTAGGATTATATATAATTTTTATTAACGATGTAATATTTAAAAATAACATGTATCATAAAATCAAATTGCGATTGAAAAATTATGAAGTCAAGTACAAATGCCCAAAAATATTAAAATATGATTATAAATATATTTCAAGCATTTTGTCATTTTTTCATATTTTTTATTTGATGATGGATTTTAAATAAATTCAATTAATATATATATATATATATATATATATTTAAATTTGTGATTTTATTTATTTTGAATATGAACTGTTGGATATGTTCGTTTTTATCATTTTCTTAAGGCTATTTTTTGTGTAATATTATTATACGATATTTATCAAAATTAATGGTAATGAAAACATAGAAGCATGAAATCGTCAAGAATTCTTATAGTTTCGGATCGTGGGGTCCTTCCAGTCTGCACAAGTTGAAACTTGATGGAGATGTGAAACTTCAGGTTGTCGATTCATTTTGAGGAAACTAAGGTGGTACGAAGTTTGTAAGTTGGAGGCCCATCTTCTAATACAACCTCGCAGCAGGTTTGCTCTTCCTATGTACATGCACAAACACATGCGGTTTTGACGCACACCAACATATAATTAGCTAGGCTATCAAAATGAATCCAGTTGAACTGAACAAATTAGGGTTCAAATTTACTTAGTTGAATTGTTATTATGCTTTAAAATGGAATGAAGAAAAGTTCGTGTTTAAAATTTTTTAGCCTCACTGAGCTTGAGCTTATGTCAGGTTTACAAACATAAAGTTATGTTCCAACTTGTTTAATATCTTTGTCAAATGAATATAATATATACAGTTCGAGTGCATTCTTAGGGTTAGTGTGCTCCATGGCAGACGACGCGCTGATTTAGCAACACAGAATTTTGCAATGTTGCCGTAGCTGCAGGAGCCTTTTTTTTTCGATGAGGGTGGAGAAAAGAGGAGGCGTCACCCGTATCTGTACAAAACAAACTAATTAACATCTGCACTCAAGTCCAAGCTTCCAACACCACCATTCTTCAGCACTGCACGTTTCACATTTCTATCTAATTCCTCCATTACCAGCACCACATAATTTAATTTCCTCAAGAATCACTGAAACCAATATCATCTTGCAAATTGCATACCCTTGCTATATATACATACATATACGTACGTGGACTGAAGTATGTAATTAGTATGACTTAACAGAAATGGTGGTTTGGTGTGCCTTGTTCAGAGAATTTGCTGCTGTAACTCTCTGAATATCTGGCAATATTATATGGTCATGCATATGGTATTCATACATCATATAATTATTTCTTTTTTGAAAAGAAGTACAATTCAAGAAATTGATCATAAAAAATTCGCAGAAAATGTTTAATAACTCATTGTCTCCGTCTCTCTGCTCCTACCCTTGCTGCCGCCTTGCCAGAATTATAAATTATAAATCAACAACTTTCCATGCACTTCATTTATTTAAAGATTAAGGAAATAATCCGTCCGCTAAATCTTACATATAAAATGACCGTATTATCCTCCCTTATAAACATTAAGATTTGTCTGAAATAACACGGCGTTCGATTGAGTTTATAAGCTCATAAAAACATTTGATAAATGTTTTTATATAAGAAATTTATTTTATCTCAAAATAAAAATAAGATGTTTTCAACTTAATTTTCGAATAAAATCTTATCTTAATTAATTCCTTTAAGTTTAATTATTTTAATTACAAAATTGTTATTGTTAGGATCAGGCACCGATTTTGATTGAACAAATTAACCACACAAGATATTAAATAAAAAAACAGTAAACAGAGACAACGAATTTATGTGGAAAAATCCCCTCAAACTAGAGGAGCAAAAAACCACGGGAGAAGAAGATAAATAACTATGTGAGAATGAGTACAAGATGAGTATTTGGTACAAGGCTCCCAAACCCTCAACAACAATGAAACTCCCACTACCTCACCAGCCTAATTAAACACACAAAACACAAACCCAAGATTAAGTGGGTCAAATATGAGTCACACGTCATCAGTTATTACTAATATCTTATAAGCTCCTATCATTTTTTATAACCAAACACTTTAATAATTTGTTTTTAAGATAAAATGTAACATTTTTTTAAGTATGACCTTATAAGTTTGTTTAAAAACTTAGACAAATACCCTTTTCATATTACAACAATAAAAACTGCAGGGAAAACTTGGAAAGAAGACTTCAATTCTTTGTAGTAATAAAAACATCAGGTAAAGTGAAACAAACTGAGTTTAGTACATTCAACAAAGATCATCTAAGGCATTAGTTGAGCTGATGTAGAGATATGACCCAATATTCTGCATCGAGTCGAGCCTCACGCACCATAAAATGCAAAAAATCAGGTGCGTCTCAATTATCAATCTGCTGCAGTGCGTTGAATTTGATGTTTGAGGGACTAAACGAATCGATTTAATTTAATTATGGATAGCTTTTGATCAGATAATTCCCCAAGTATTGATTTTTCTCCTTGCGTGAAGGGGTTTCAAAACTCAACCTACAATGGTTTGAAGCAGTTGGCGGATACTGTAATTATGTAGATACTCTCTACATATGTATTTATTTATATGATCATCGTGTAATTGAAATACATCTAGGGATGGAGTGAATCCACTCACATGGTCCAACTAGCTGTGAAGTTATGATAATCTCCTCAAATTACGCTAAAATATATGTACATTGGGTACACCGTGTAATTTGATCTACATATTACTTGTTTAACTTAAAAATATTATTACTGATTTGTTAAGTTAAAAAAATAGTATTACTTTTTAAGTAAATAAATGATATTTTTTAGTTAAACAAATAATATTATCAATTGGATGTAGAATGCATCTGATGCATAATAGACTCACTCTTGAAATAATACTTTCAAGCGTGTGGTTGAGAGTAAATCAATTTACAACGACTTGCTGGCAAGAAAAATATGATAACAAATTAGATAGACCCCATATATTTTGTCACTATAAAATAACTATAAATATATAAAATATTTATTTTTTAAGATTACGTAGTTCTTGCTTGAACCTAAAATTATAGTCATTCATATCATTCTTGACCAATATGAACAATCACAAATATTTCAATTAATCACATATATTCAAACCAACCAAAATATTTAAATAAAATACAACTTGTTAAAAAATTATAGCATAAAATAATAAATTAAATAATCTTATTTCAAAATTAGATTTTTTTCTCATTCAAATAAATCAACCTTTTTTTTATAATTAAAATCATTAATTGATTAATTTTATATAATAATCGCATTTTTCTTATATTAGTATAGGTATAAATTTATTTATAGAATAAAAATGATATTAAAAAATAAAATAAAATAAAATTATTAGATAATCTTATTACATGCAAATTATATAACTAATTTTTATTCAGAGCTCAAACTCTGTACAAATGGTCTAATTCATAATAAATTATCAAATCTAACCAAAATAATGAACAAATAAACAATTACATTTCTAATATCTAATATCTTTTTTTAATATATTCATATAGCTAGATGTTAAATTAAAAATCATAAAAAGAAAATTAATTTGATATATTATACGCCAAAAATAAATTAGAATAATTTGTATTTTAAAGTATTGGATAAAGTTGTTAGAAAGAAAAAAAAATTCAAACCTATAACAACACAACAATATAACTTTTACACCAAGTATACGAATATAAACCATGAAATGTCCAGAATTACAATAGGGGGTTGGAAAATGAAAAAAAAAATGTATGTATATATATATATTACAATATTAGCCGTCATTTTATTTCAGATATATATATATATATCGATGGCGTTCAATATTTTATTCTAATTCTCTCAGAACATAGATAAAATGATATTATGATGACATCACAGTGAACATATGATACATATTGATGTAATTAAAATAGTAAATAAAATATTATTTAAAATAAAGAAATCTCATTTAGAATATATGTTGTTCGATTTACTCTAAAACACAAAAACTACGTGAAACCCTGATTTTGGCTGACTGTGTTTGACCAGTAAAATTGTTTATTTATTTTTATTTTGTTACTTTTTTAAATTTATTTCAAAGATTGAAGGAAATTTTAATTTGGAATTAGGTATATCAAGCACTGTGTTTAATTGATGATTTTTTTAAAAATTTTTAAATTTGTACTTTAAAGATAGTGGCGGTATTCGATCTGTGAGGTTGACAAATGACTAAACAATCGAAACTTTATTAAATGACAATCAACTCAACTGCTTGTAATTAATTTTGATTTGATTGGATGAATTCGAGTGATTAGACTGGTAATTAATTCTGATTTATTGTATTCGTGCAAATTTTATATCTGAAATTAATATTGTGCAGTGATGAAAACAGCTGTATAGAAGAAGATTGACCACTTCCACTTGAGGTTTTGTGGGCCATAACTGAAGTTATAGATCGAATGGTCTCATCATCTGCGTCATTCATTTCATGTTCCACAACTGATTAAGAAAATAATAATGGACTAAAGTTAATTAAATTGATAGGGTTTTGCTACTTCCAAGTTGTCTGCGTTTTTTTTGTCGGAATTCCTACTGTTTTTTTTTCTTTCTAAAAGTCCATCAATATATACAAGATTGAATCATTTATGTTAAAATATAAGTGATGCGTATTAATATATCAAGAATGTTTGATCAAAGTGAAGTGATAAAGATGATAGTATGAACAGCGGTTATGCCGAGTCAGCAAGGCTAACCAGTTTAACCGTCACTCTAACCTGTTTTCTTACAGTAGCTGTGTATAAACATAATTTTGCATAATCTCTAAAATGATTGGTTTTAGTTTATCTGATATGGTATCTAGACCCAGTTAATCCCTTCTTCTTCCGGTGGCGTTTTCTCTTTTACGGTGGCGGTTATTAATAGGAATTTCGTTGATCTTCACTTATTATGTTGTTTCGCTGGTTTCCTATGGCTACTTCTCAACCTACTGCTTCTCTTCTAACATTCTCTTTGATCAATCTTCCTCTTGCTCGTTTGAATTATCATTTGCGACATTCTCAAATATTGTCTAATATCATTACTTATGGTTTTGATGAGTGCTACCTTTACTGCACCGGCTCAATTTCTTCTATCAGCTGATGATACACAATTGCAAATCACAAAGAAAGGTGATCAATCTATAGAAGAATATGTTATGAAAATGAAAGCAATTGTAGATCAATTGTTAGTTTTTTCTGATGATGATTTGATTCTCTATGTTCTTGATGGTCTAAGCACATTGTTGGATTATTAACAATGATCCAGCAGCAATCAATCAATGAAGAACACAAGTAAACAGATGAAATTTTGACAGCAAATGCAATGCATAACACTTTTGGTTTAAGTGGTTCGATCAACTTGATCTACATCCACTGGCAAGAAAGAATCGAAGCTTTATTAAAACTGCATATGCTTATACAGACTTTACATGAGATTCAATCAATAATGTGATTGAATCAGCCTCACACTTAAGCTAACACACCTAAAACAGGACAAGAACACACAATGCTGATGCTCTCCCTTCCCTTTTCTTTCTTGATTTCTCAATCACTCTCCTGCCTCATGCTTCTAAGTCTTGCTTATATAACACACAATCAATAACTGATTGCAACTGCATTCTCAACCATTTGCTTGATCAGTTACATAACAGAATTTTGCAACAAACTTCAGCTGCAACTTGCAAATTCTGTTATGCAAGTGGATGAGGTTCAATTCTGTGCTGCAGCTGCATCATGCTTACAATGCAGCACCAATTCTGATCCTCCTTTGCTGCTTCAATCAGGTGGTGAATTCAGAGCTATAAACACAGCTCATGATTCACAATTCTCCACCTTAGTTCTGAATTCATTTCTTCAAGAACCTTGCTTATGCTTCAAAGTTTTACTAGCTTATTCCTGAGGAACATAGCTCCACCTGTAGCTACATTCCCTTGCTTCCAGCTGCAAATTATTCCATTCCAATTAAGTTGAGACTGAGCTCAAGCTTGGCTGATGGCAGAGCCTTTGTGAAGCAGTCAGCTGGATTTACTGAGGTGTGAATCTTCCCAATAGTAACACTTTCTTTTTCCACCATGTCTCTTACAAAATGTAGCTTCACATCTATGTGTTTTGTTCTTTCATGGTAGCCTTGGTGTTTAGCTAAGTGGATGGCACTCTGATTGTCACAAAATATTGTGACATTTTCTTGATTCATGCCAAATTCAGATAGAATTCCCTTCAACCAGATGCTCTCCTTGATTCCCTCTGTCAAGGCTACATATTCAGCCTCTGTTGTGGAGAGTGCAACCACGGACTGGTGTGTTGCTTTCCAACTGATTGCTGTTCCAAACAAGGTGAATACATAGCCTGTCAGGGATTTTCTGGTGTCTACATTTGCTGCATAATCAGCATCAACAAATCCCATCAAGGCTGCCTCACAATCAACTTTCTTCTTGAACTTCAATCCTTTGTTGATAGTTCCTCTAACATACCTTAAAGCCCACTTCACAGCCTCCCAATGAGCTCTTCCTGGATCACTCATGAATCTGCTCACAACACTCATTAGGAATGTTAGATCAGGCATGCAGCAGACCATTGAATACATGATACTTCCTACAGCACTAACATAAGGAGTGGTCTGCATCTGTTTTAGTTCTGAATCATCCTTTGGGCTCTGAGCACTGCTTAACTTCAGACCTTGCTTCATTGGTGTTGTAACTGGCTTGCTTTGGTTCATATTGTATCTGCACAGCACCTTGTTCAAGTATGAAACCTGAGTCAGTGTGATAACACCTTCATGTCTGACTCTTTTTATTTCCATTCCCAGAATTACTTTTGCTTCCCCAAGATCTTTCATCTCAAACTCAGATTTCAGCATCTTTTTCACACTTCCAATGCCTTTCTTTGAGTTGCTTGCAATGAGCATATCATCAACATATAGGAGCAAGTAGATGACAGTCTCACCTTCATGCTTGAAATACACACAACTGTCAAACTCACTTCTTTTGAAGCTGTTTTGCATCATATACTCATCAAATCTCACATACCATTGCCTGGGGCTTTGCTTCAGTCCATATAGAGACCTTTCCAGCTTGCAGGCTTTCTGTTCAGCATTTTCTATATGGACACCATCTGGGATCTGCATATATATTTCCTCCACCAGTTTGCCATGTAGGACATCCATCTGGTGCAATTCCAAGTCATACTGAGCTGTTAGTGCCAATAGGATTCTGATGGAACAATGCTTGACCACAGGTGAGAATATCTCATTGTAGTCAACTCCCTCTTTCTGAGAAAATCCCTTAGCAACTAGTCTTGCTTTGAATCTTACTCCATCGTTTTCTGTCATCCCAGGCTTCTTCTTGAACAGCCATTTGCAACCCACTAGCCTCTGATTTTTAGGCTTGAGGACAATTTTCCAGGTCTGATTTTTGTGTAGGGATTGTAGCTCCTCTTCCATTGCCACTATCCATTCCTCTTTCTCAGGGCAGCTGATTGCTTCAGAGTAGTTTTGAGGCTCATAGGACTCCACCTCAATTGCTGAGTATAGGGCAAATGCAACAAGGTCAGTCTGTCTATATCTTATTGGTGCTGTGATTGGTCTTCTTTCTCTATCTCTAGCCAGCATATAAGAGCTCTGAACCTCAGTATCTTCATGCTTATCAGAGTCAATTTGATGTGGCTCAGAATCTGCATCAGCTCTATCACTCTGTTGGATTAGTTCCACTGATGTGGTAGCCTTCTCTTCATCAGGGTTCATAGGAAATTTAGATTCATCAAAAGTGACATCTCTGCTCACTATACACTTTTGATGATCAATAGACCACAACTTATAGCCCTTTACTCCAGTGGGATATCCAATGAACACACATTTGATTGCTCTAAGCTCCAGTTTGTCCTGCTTCACATGAGCATAGGCCAAGCATCCTACAGCTCGAAGGAATGAGTAGTCTGCTGGTGAGCCTGACCACATCTCCTGTGGTGTTTTGAAATTTAACGCAGAGTTTGGGCTTCTATTCAACAAGTAAGCAGCTGTGCTTACTAGTTCACCCCAGAAAGGCTTTCCCAGTCCTGTGCTGCTCATTAGACATCTTACCCTCTCTAGTAATGTTTGATTTAGTCTTTCTGCAACACCATTTTGTTGTGGTGTGCCAGGGACTGTTCTATGCCTCACAATTCCTTTACTCTTGCAAAATGATTGAAACTCTTCTGACAGGAACTCAAGACCATTATCAGTCCTAAGGTTCTTCAGCTTCTTCCCAGTCTTAGTCTCAACACCAGCAACCCATTCTTTGAATTTGCCACAGGCCTCATCCTTTGATTTCAGGATATATATCCATACTTTTCTTGAGTAGTCATCTATTATAGACATAAAGTACCTGCCTCCTCCTTTGGTGAGTACCTTGGCTGGCCCCCAGAGATCAGAGTGGGCATATTCAAGGATTTCTTTGGTGGTGTGAGTTGCTGTAGTGAATTTTTGCCTTCTTGCCTTCCCAAAGATGCAATGTTCACACATAGAAAGTCTGCTGATCTTATCTCCCATCAGAAGTCCCTGCTTCTCTAAATGCTGTAGGCCTTTCTCTCCAACATGAGCTAGTCTGCTGTGCCACAAGTATGTGTTATCTTCCCTTGAAGTGATCTGAGCCATCCCAGTAACTGTACTTCCTATCAAGAAGTACAGTTCATTTTTCTTGGCACCTTTGATCACAACCTTTCCTTCTTTTGACACAGTGAGCTTGCCTTGTTGAGATGTAAACTGATAGCCCTTCGAATCAAATAGTCCTAGGGAGATCAGGTTTCTTCTTAAGTCAGGCACATATCTTACATCTGTTAGGGTCCTGACAACCCCATCAAACATCCTGATCTTTACTTCACCTATTCCCATCACCTTGCACACTTCATCATTTCCTAGCAGGACTGTGCCTCCATCTCTCAGTTTTAGCTTGGAAAACCACTCTTTGATAGGTGACATGTGAAAACTGCAACCTGAATCCAATACCCATTCTGTGCTTATTCCTGTAGAAGTAATACAGAGTGCTTCACTGAATTCATAACCAAGATCTTGATTAACTTGGTTTGCTTGATGCTTCTAAGCTTTCTTGGCATCTTCTATTGCATAGTTAGCCATCATGTCCTTCCATTTGGGGCAAGACTTCTTGAAGTGGCCGGTTTCTTGACAGTGAAAACACTTCAGGTTAGGATTTCTGGGAACTTCAGCCTGCTTCTGATGAGTCTTTCCTTTGAAGTTTGGTTTCTTGCCCTGGTTCTTATGTGGATTGAACTTCTTGATGTGCAGTCCTTCTCCATTTGCTTGTGACTGCACATTCCCAGAAGTTTTCTGTAAGTCTTTGCATTTGAGAGCAATTTGAACTTCTTCAAGGGTGATGGATTCTCTGCTTCCAAACAGCAGGGTGTCTTTGAAGTTTTCAAAAGACTTTGGAAGGGAAAACAGCAGGATCAAGGCCTTATCCTCTTCTGTAAGTTGAACTTCAATGTTTTCTAAATCATCAATAAGTTTATTGAACTCATCTACTTGCTTCAAAATGGATCTGTCTTCCAACATCTTGAATGAGAACAGCCTCTGCTTCATAAACAATCGATTGGCAAGAGTTTTCAAGTTGTAAAGATTTTCCAACTTCTGCCACACTTTGGTTGCTGTTGTTTCCTTTGAGACCTCTCTCAAGGCTTTATCACCTAGGCACAAGATGATCAAGCTATGAGCCTTTTCTTGGATTTGAGCAAGGTCTTCAGCCTTTTCTTTTCCAGTTGCAGTTTCTTCCATCAAGGCAGCTCCCAAACCTTGCTGAATCAGGAGAGCCTTGACCTTCATCTTCCACAGGCTGAAATCAACCTTGTCTGTCAGCTTCTCAACATCAAACCTTGTTGATCCCATTCTTGATTGGCTGCTGGTTTCCCACAGACGGCGCCAATTGTCGGATTATTAACAATGATCCAGCAACAATCAATCAATGAAGAACACAAGTAAACAGATGGAATTTTGACAGCAAATGCAATGCATAACACTTTTGGTTTAAGTGGTTCGATCAACTTGATCTACATCCACTGGCAAGAAAGAATCGAAGCTTTATTAAAACTGCATATGCTTATACAGACTTTACATGAGATTCAATCAATAATGTGATTGAATCAGCCTCACACTTAAGCTAACACACCTAAAACAGGACAAGAACACACAATGCTGATGCTCTCAAAATGCTGCTGCTCTCCCTTCCCTTTTCTTTCTTGATTTCTCAATCACTCTCCTGCCTCATGCTTCTAAGTCTTGCTTATATAACACACAATCAATAACTGATTGCAACTGCATTCTCAACCATTTGCTTGATCAGTTACATAACAGAATTTTGCAACAAACTTCAGCTGCAACTTGCAAATTCTGTTATGCAAGTGGATGAGGTTCAATTCTGTGCTGCAGCTGCATCATGCTTACAATGCAGCACCAATTCTGATCCTCCTTTGCTGCTTCAATCAGGTGGTGAATTCAGAGCTATAAACACAGCTCATGATTCACACACATAATATAAGGTTGTGATTGTTAATCTCACCGGTAGAATTGCATCCATTTCTTTTTTCGGAGATAAAACTTCTTCAGTTGTCCAATTCTCATTCTTCTCTTACTACTGAATTTGTTTCTCGTGTGCTCATTTAGCCACTCACCGTTCTGGCAAATAGAATTCTGGTTCATTCACTCCACGTGGTGGTGGTAGTATTTTATAGGCAGGGGCCGTGGCCACTTTCAGTCTATATTTCAACACTACCACATAGATTTCAAAATGTCGGACATTTTGCAACTGGTTTGAGTTAAATTGTATTTAAAACGAGCATTTATAAGTGTTTGAAGATGTAGGGTCCAAATTCGAAAGATTTAATTAGCCAATCAACAGAGTTGACTAGGGTCAATTTTTTTCTAAAATTTGATGATTAAACTATAAAATCAAAAATTTCTTTTAAGGGCGGTCAGAATTGAAACTTTCTTGGGCGGATCTGTAAATTTTTGGAAATTGCAATTTGACCCAAAACTAGTTCAAATTTTACATTTTGATCCAAACTTTAGAAACTCTAAACCCGAACTCTAAATCCTCTAATTCTCGTCGGTTCGCAAGATGTCTGGCCAAATTGAGTAGGGGTCTGCATCACTAGCACATGGACTTCCCATGCCAGCAGAGAATTATGATTTTTTTGGAGGCAACAACAATAGTCGTTTGTTAGATTTTCTTGATCCAGATATTCTATAATTATATCGAAGTAAGTCTAATTGTGTTTTAGGTACTCAATAGTTCAATTTTTGATGTATATATTCGGGCTTAGGAATCTTATTGGGCTTCGGACTCAACTAAATATTTGATTTAGACATAAAATTAGCTTTTACTATAATTTTATTTTATTTTTTATATTAAGAGAGAAATATCTGGAAAAAATCAACGATAGTGTATAAATTAGATTTTTCTTTTTGGTTAATCCAGTTTGAGCGTAATTTGGAAATTTAAAAGGGAATGCAGTGGCAACGTGATGCTGTCGGTTTAGGCATCATTTTCAGCGAAAAGCGCCATAACGTTGGGAGCGTGGTGGTCCTGCTCCTGCTCCTGCTCGCTGCTATATATACCATTACCCTATAAATAAATATTGCAGCGGTCATGCAATGCAAGTGGACTCACTAATTTATGTCATCCAACTGGACTTTCTTTTTCTTCCACTTTTATATATAAATATATAATATTATTATGTATATTCCATCAATTATATATTGAATCTTATTTTAAAGTAACATTTTGTGACAAATTCTAACATTTTATTTCATACCTTTGATCCAATTTACTCCCACTCATATCCAATGTATAACACCTCATAAAATCTACGGCAACATTTTGCGACTCACTTAGTGGGGTGTCTTTTTATGGTATAATGATAATTATGAGAAAAAAAAGGGGAAATGATAAAAATAAAAATATATTCTCAAAGTTATGGAAAAATAATAAATAAAATTAAAAAATTACATAACAAACTAAAAAAAAAAAACCGAAAAACAATTCATAAAATTAAAGATAAATTCAGAAAAAATACTAAACAATAAAATAAATTCTGAAAATTACAAACAATTAATGAAATTATAAAACACTCAAAAACTACATATAAATTCTAGAAATTATAAAATAGATTCTAAATTTTTCATATTTTTTATTTTTGTTGTTAATTTATATTACAGATTTTTCGTTTTCAATTTTCATAATTTCTTTATTCTGTTTTCATTTCAAAATTTCTATTATTTCTATACATTATTTATAAATTTCAAAACTAATTTTCATTTAAAAAAATTAGTTTGCAATTCTCCAGATTTAAGTTTAGAATCTCATACTTTATTGTTTCCAAAATTATTTGTTCTATTTGGAAATTACCTGGAAAATTAAGAATTTTATTATGAATTTCTTGAAATCATTTTCATTTTCTGAATTTATTTATATTTTAATGTATTTATTTCTTTTCTTCTATTTTTTTAATGCGTTTGTAATTAAAAAAAAAAAACTTTAATTTTCAGAATGTATTATTTATAAATTTCAAGAATTTACTTTTGATTTTTAGAAAATATTTTGAAATTTTCATCTTCAAAATCTTTATGTAAGTTTTAAAATTTATTTTTTAATCTTCTGCATGTATTAGTTTTTACTATTTGGTATTTATTTTTTATTATCATAAATTTATCTATAATTTTTAGAATCTTTTTGAGAATTTGCTAAAATGCACTCTTAAAGTGTGTGTGTGATTTAAATTTTGGTCAAAATTTGACTAACGGCTTATGGGAGCTGGCAAATTGCAATTTTCATATAGTTGATATAAATTTACACTTTTTATATCTTAATATAAATTTGCTAATAGTTTAACAATCAAATTATCATTTTTCTTGAGGAGATATTGTTGATTACTATGAATCATTTTTAACAAGCTTTGATTTGAGACAAAAATAAATTTTAAATAGTATTTATTTTGAAATGGATGAAGTGTGTTCTTAGAAGTAATGCTGAAATTCCTACCACATATCCCCTTTTCAATTTAAACCTTAAGATAATATCTTATTAAAAATTAATGTAATATTACATTTGAAAATATTAATTCATATCATTAGTGATAATCTTGTTATGTTAAATAAGATTCTATAATTTTGATTTGCATTTTTTTTGTTTACAGATCTATTGATACCATAATAATAGAGTTACCAAATGTACTAAATGACACAAATTAGAGTTTCTCAATTTCATTGTTCAATAAAAAATAAAAATTAAAAGTTTACATATCACCTTTAATTTCCATGTCATTATTCATATGAAATAAATCAATTTAATATTACATATGAAAATATTAATTCATATTAGTAGTTATTATTGTATTTATTTTAAATAAGATCCTATTATTTTGGTATGTATTATTTTTTATTTGTAAGATTGACAATTAATAATGAATATGTATCATGGTAAGTGTGTCGTGTAAATTTTGAAGTCTTTTTTTAATTACTAAAAATAATGTTAATTACAAATAAAAAAGTGTAATAATTATCATATTCAAAATTACACAAAATATGTAATTATTTATTTTAGACTATTAATATTCAAATATACTTTCCATTTGGTAATTTTAGTATATCTATTTTGTTTATTCTCATGATAAATAGTTTATTATCTAGTCTCATAGTCTACACAAGTGCATCATTCTTTTTGCATAATTTAACTTAGTGTTATATCTAAGTATAAGTAACAATATGTGATATATTTAGAGAAATTATTTTAAATGAGTTAATCTATTTATTAATTCTATTATTATAGTATAAAGAATTCTGTATTACACTGTTTTATAAACATCCCATGAATTTCACAAATTCTACGCTTATAGAGATGGTGCTTTTGTAGAAGTGATTTGAATTGTTTTTTTTTTTTAATCAAAATGCAAAATAAGTAGTCTTTAAAAATAGTAGGGTTTTTGATCTAAATTTGTAAAGTAGAGTGTTTGCAAAATAATCAAAATTTGATCAATTTATTAACAAAAAAAAATAAAATCCTAGAATCAAATTTTATCAGTTTGAACGAGATATTTGGTTGATTTTGAAAATCAGCTTAACGCATTCAAATTTTAGAATTTACAGATATTTTAAAATTATTTTTACTGATAAAAAAAAAAAGTGTTTTTAAGCTTAAAAAAAGAGTTTTGAAACACCTGAATGCACTAATAAAATGACACATGTGATAATACTTAGTTTTCACAATAAATGGGCCGTTTTTTTGTAATGGACAAAATTGACATAATTTCACCCAATCGTAAATTCACAATATCATTAATTAATTTTGAATTTCAAACATTTGCATCTTACAAGCAACTCAATTTTCCATCACCCTACATGCAATTAAATTGAAGCTTCTTACATATTTTTGCCACCTTTTCCATGCTCAAAATCCCCCACTCCCAAAAATTAGCTATTTTTATAAATTATAAATTTACTCTACAACAATTAAATAAAAGTACAATCTTTAATGGTCATTCATTCTTGTTTACCTCCCTCCATCTATTTATTTAGTTGATCGTGCTGTCGGGTCACGCCAAAATTAATTATATTATTTTACCTCACTTTTCTCTACTATTTTGTAGTAGTGGGAAATAAGGGTCGATCCCACAAAGAACAGTTGAATTATTTGTATATCTTTTTATGCTAATATACGAATGCAAATAAAAAAGAGGGGTGTTGATGAATTTTGTTTGCTAACTAATAAAATAAAATCTACTCTAATAAATAAAAATCAAGCAAATAAACAGAAGGCATACAGTGATAGGAATCAATTCGGTTCATGGTTCAGTTTTCCCCCTATTCTAAATCATATGATTATGCGACATATTATTAATTTAATTGTGGAATTCCTACCCCTAAACCAACAACAAGCTCTGTTGATTCGTTTTATCCCTTAAGTGTAATTAATTAGAATAAACTCTTTAATTAACCTATTTAATCGAACAGTCCAAAATACGCTCTTTGGATTTAGTTCATTAAATGCATTATCAATTAAGATAATAGGGTAGACAGGTTATTGAATTCACACGCTCGATTCAATTAATCCTGAATTATGTTGATTCTAATAATATAAATTATTAATTGCTACAGACGGGTTCAAGATCACAACAATTACGGATTGCAATTTAAACCCTACCCCTAAATATATAAACTATCAATTGGGATGATCAGTCACAATTAATAATATATTTATTATAAATCAATTCAACTCATCAACATAATAAATTCACACATATTAAATCAATATGGTGTCACGAAAATATAAATCACATAATATTGAAATAGGGTTCAAACATTTTCTAAATCGGAATATAAAATTTAGTTACACATCACGTGTCTAAAAATTAAAATCATCCAAATGAAAGATGAATATGTTCCCTTGCTGCGTTCATGCCATGGAGGCTTGATGTTGCTCTCTCTCCCTTTCTCCTGACGTCTCTCTTTCTTTCTTTGTTCACACCCTCAATCCTAGAATGGATCTGCTGCTTGCCTTCAACCTCCCTTTTATCCTTGCCATTTTGCCTTAATTCTCTTTATGGGCTTTAATTAAGTTTTGGGCTTAATTAATTAATTAAGTCCAAAACTATTATGTGGATTATTGTATAAAATTATTCAAAAATGCTGCAAATATCCATAAAAACAAAAAGGAAGTAATTCTTGTTGAAACATTAAATAAGTATGAAATAGGGAGTGCACAAGAATTAATTGTATTAAAAATACAATTTTATCAATTAAAATTATGCACAATTTCCTACTTATCATTAGTTTAATTTAATTTATTCAACTCCAAAGCATTTTTATTGTAAGAACACTTATAAATTAAAATTAATAACAAATTTTTTACTTTTGAAAAAAAAATTATGGATAAAAATATAACTTTAATTTATACTTTATCTTTCAAATTAGTCGAGAATAGAGTATGAAAGCTTTAATTTAGCGTATTGGGGTGAGTTGCCAAATTGGAAAACTAATGGAATACAAAGAATTAATAATTACACATAAATGGAAGAAATTGATGAAATAAATTGCAGTTTATAAACACAAAAACATGCATGCTCGGACCGTACTTCTAGAATCTTAATTAATTTTGAATGAAAAAAATAATTTAAAAAATCAGTTTATCTTCGGAGTAGGGCATCCCCACCCCAAGTACAAATCACCATCTTCACAAAACTACAATTGGCCAGAATCTATCGGAAAAGAATAGTCCCAAAAATGTTTTAATTTTCCATGAGGGAAAATTAGTAATCCAAAAAATTTCGAGAATTTTGATGCTGATCGAAGAAATCTAAGAGAAGGGATTTCGTAATTCTCATGGGTCGAATGGGACGAGCATTTTCGTTGGTCGATTGGCAATACCATTTCACAATGCTACATCAAATACAATCCCTGCTTATAAATTCTGATAATTTTATTTTGTTTTCTTTCATATTAAATGTATTGAATTATGTTAAAAAAATTATTTTGAATGTTATATATATAAAAAAGTATTTCAAAATTTGTAAAATTATTTTGTTTTCTTTCATATTAAATGTATTAAATGCATTTTTTTTTCTTTCTATATAGTGTTTGCTTTTTTTTTTTTTTTTTTCCTCATAAATTTAGATTCTATCACATTATGTGCAGCGTGAATTACATATATTTGTCGTATTACATATTTTACAAAATGCAAAACACCCTATATATCAATATTTAAATATTTTATTTTACCAAGAGCATAATGAATTACAAATTTATGAAAGAATGTTATTATTTTGAAGTTACTTATGAATTAATCACTATTAAAAATTTATTTTCATATCTTAAAAAAGCAGTCCAACCACACATAATTTTGGTAATTACATCTTAATGATTTAAATTGTATAGTAGTTATAATTTTTTATGTTTACTCCAATGTGTTCGAACATTTATTCACCAAGATGCGATAGTCAAATTTAAAAATAATATGATCACACAATAATTAATATTGTTGAATTGTGTGTGCTATATAAATATAATTATTTGATGAATATACATTCCTTGTATCACATGGGTGGAGTACTAATTTTTATTATTGAAGAAAAGCAAAAGGAGAAGCATATTGACATCCCCAAAAAAGAATTCAATATGCATTGAAGAAGTAATTATAACGTAGAGGTAAGGAATGGACATTTACCAAACTTCGACAAGAAGATTAATGTACTTGTAAGAAGATGTTAAAAAGGTCCCCGCCTCCCCAATTTAATAACTGCACTTGTATTATTTCAATGAAGACAATAATAATAATAATAATAATAATATATCTATATATGACTGAATAAGTTAATCAACAAATAAAATAAATTGTTTAAGTAATAATTCATAGTTTTAAAAACATTATAACTTTATCAATTTCACTAAAAATAAAAATAATTGTACTCTTACAAAACAATATATTATATATATATATATATATATAAAGTGAGTATATAAATACCCACTTCTTTTGAGATGTATCTTGAAATTTATATTATTAATTTATGAGGTACAAAAATATGTGGTCTCTTTTATACATATAGATCAGAAATGTTCAACATAATTAACAATGTTAAAGTCTTAAAATAATATATTTTGAAACTCATTTATATAAAAAAATAAAAATAAAAAAGTTGGATGAGCTTCGAGATATAATATATTGGTGTATGTATTGCATGGTATAAAGCATGTCATGTTATGGAAGTTTTTTATTTTTAACAATTAGGTGAAATTGTAGTAAAAGTTTTAATTATTTGTACAAAATTTAATAATAAAAAGATCTAAATTTGATTTAAAAGAAGTTTAATAAATTTTACATTTCAAAAAACTACATTGATATATTTATGAGAATGGGAGGATATATGTGTATATTAAAAGAAATATTCATTCATCTTCTTTTTTCTTTTCTTTTTTCGTTTTTTCTTCATTTATTTATGTATGTATCTATACATGATATGCTATTATTTAATTTACACTGACCTATGTAAATGAAAATAAATAAAAATCCTACTTTACAATAACCAATATATATATACATCCACACACACACACATACATATATATATATATATATGCATGGCATGGATGTGATGCAATTAACATCAGGTAGGTTGTCGGTTGTAGTATCACACGATCACAGATAAGTGATATAACTCTACGATCCATCATTTACAGGGAAGGAATATCTTTGAATTGTTCTTGTCAGATCAGCTGCCCTCAGTCAGATATTGTGCTGTATGCAACTGGAATTTTGTATGGAGTCTGAAATGTACGACCACCTATATTTATGGGTCGATATTTATGGACGAGGGAAAAAAATTTATGGGACCATATGTAGCGATTGATGGACCGATTCCGTTGTCGTCTTTACCAGTACTGCTTTCCTGTTTCCTAAGGGTAATTAAGATTTATTGTTAGAGACAGAGTCGAAAAGATTATGAATGAACCTCTTGTATGTTAAAACAACGTTGCCTTCAAATTCACAACTCAGAATTAATGAACCTGGGAATTTTTCTCAATTCAGAACTGTACCCAATCAATTTTTTCATCATGCAGACCTAACAACATTGATTAATGTAGTTCATTAGGGGTGCAAGTGAGTCGAGAATTACATTAGCTAATCGAAATTAATTTTAACAAAAATCGAATTTGATTTAAAGTCATTGAATAGAATCCAAGCTTGATCTCAAATCAAGTAATACTTGACTATATAGACTTGCAAGCCTATTCCAACTTAACTAAATTCATAATCTTATTCCTTACTCTTTACTTATTTACCAAATTTCCTAATTATAAATTAAGAAAAACCCTCATCCATCTTACCCTAATTGTTAAGAAAACAATAATGAATCAAGTTGAGTTGAACTCAAGCTTATCAAGTATTCCAACGAATCGAATTCGAGCTTAAAAAATTGAGCTTCGTTAAGCTCAAGCCAAATTCGAGCCCTTAATTTTTCAATCAAGTTTGAACTCGATTTAAAAGATACTCAGCTAAAAACATATCCATTTTCTTATCTTATAAAAATAATATATCCTTATCATTAAAAAGTATAGATGTATGTATGTTTCAAAAAATTTCTTGTAAAAACTTATCTAACTTTTTTTAAATGTGTTCTTTTGTTGTAATATTTTGTGTATGCATGCAATTCAAAAAAACCACAAATATAAAGGGAATTCTATTCCTAAGTTTTGTTAGTCGATTTCAAATCAATTACATGATAAAAGACGACATCTAGTTCTCACATAATTTATTCAAAATGATCCATATAAAAAAAATCCCCAAATTTACAAAAATGAAAAATTCACGACATAAGCCAAGAAACTAGTCCGTTATGCTTATCATTCCCGTCATCTTCACCATTCCAAAACCAGGAAAACGTGTTCTCTTCTTGTCCCCATTCCCATTCCCTGGAATTCCCCGGAGAGCTCATCATATTCCAGTCTCCGGTTTTCTGTGATTCCGTTTTCCAGTTTCCATTTCCAGGCCCTGATTCTTCAGTCCTGTAATTCCCCGGAGAGTTCATCAAATTCCAGTATCCATTTTCCTGCGATCCCGTTTCACGATATGCATTTCCAGGCTCCGATTCTTCAGCCCCGGTTTCTAGTTCCTTCTCCGAACCCCAAATCCCGCTGAGATCATCCATGATGTCATCCAGGCTCAAACCCCCATTTTCCATTCCCACCCCTTCGCAGATTCCAGTTCCCTCTGTAATGGGCAACATTAAACTCCCATTTTCTCTCTCTTCCCTCCCGGCAGCATCCACGCACGAACTGCTGCTTTCTCTCTCTTCGGTCCCTGTCGCGGCCAGGCTCTCCATGCCTTCTTCCAGTGGGGACGAATCGGGAATGATAACACCGCCATTATTTTGATTGGTATTTGGCAGCGATTCTTTCTCCGGAGTTGGGGTAGTTGGCATAACAACTGCAGAATTTACTCCTCTTTCCTCCGATGGTTTCGGACTGCTTTTCCGATCACCGTTTTTATTTTTCTTCCCCACTGGTCGGCCTGTACGGCGCGCTGCCCGCCTGTCGGGCTTTGCAGCCACCGCCGGAGGAATAAAATGGGGATTTGGCCGCCGGAAACTATGGATTTTTCTGCTCAAATGAGAGTTCCAGTAGTTCTTTATTTCATTGTCTGTTCTACCAGGCAAGTGTGCCGCTATTAATGACCACCTACAGCAATAGCCGACAATCAATTAATCCTTGGATAGATGCGCCGATTTATTAGAGCTTAGGAGTTGGCTACGCGCCAAACATAATAATTATTACTTTGTTTTTATATAAATAAAAACTTAGGTGTCCTTTTTAACTTAATGTTTCTTTTTGGTGGGCTATACAAGAGTCTTGTAGTATTTATAAACATCGAAATACATATTTAGTGTAGTATTTATAAAGTAGTGGGTAAAGGCATTTTGATGTGTACCGTAGATGTAAATTAACGTCCATCTATTTATATGATCCAACTATAATTCGACGAACTTGTTATTATTAATTCTTAAGTTGATTAACGATATGTTTCTTTATTAGGGAGCCCACAAAACTAATCAAGAATGAAATACATTTGGTCTAGCATTTAATATTTATAATGTATTCCTAAGAAACAGTAATTATGGTCACTTGTTATGTATCGTATCGTAAGGCGTAACATCTATATAATCGACATTATGAGCTGAGCTACGATTGAATGTCCGTACGTATTTTATTAATTTTAGTTGACTAATGATATACTTTTGTTATTAGCTAGCCTGCCGAAAGTTTATAGCGTGTGCCCATTATTTATTTATATATATATTTTTTTTTAATTCCTATCTTTAATTTTTAAGTGGAGTATTTCTTTATACATATAAAGAAATAAGTTTAAAAAAAGAAAAAAAAAAAAAAAGAACTTATGAATTTGAAATGTTAAAGACTAAATGTAACGGGACATGAAGAGAGAGTCCGGAATATATGGAATCCAAGAAAATATGTTTTTTCAGTTGATTTAAGTAACTGAGTTGTACTTTGTAAAGCTTAAAAAGTAGAAGAAATGTTAGAATCTTAATGTTTCCAGAAAAAGGAAGTTTTTGGAGGGTTGTAGATAATCACATTATGACTGTTTATATTGTTTGAGTTTGAAAGTACAAGACAGACCTGTTACCCAAAGATGCGTGTAGATTAATGATGATTTCTTGTTCTGCTGCAGATATATTGCCTCTCTTCAAATCAGATCTCAAGTAGTTGATCCATCGCAGTCTGCAGCTCTTTCCACACCTAAGTAACCCTTAATCCACCAAAAATATAAATAAATAAATAAATGTGACCAGACACAGACACAGCAGCAGCTCAAAGTTCAGTTACCTGCATTCTTGGGCAGTGATCTCCAGGAGCCTTCTCCATTGGCCTCGATATATCTTCTAAGTGTTTCATCTTCTTCGGCAGTCCATCTTCCCCTTTTCAGGCCAACTTTCTCACAGCACGGAGCCCTCCCCATTTCTCTATTCAGAAACACACACACTCAACGGAAAAACAATATAATAATAGCAATAATAATAAAGAATTACTTGTTTCTAAATTGCCCTGCAGTGTTTAATATAGGGGACACACACACATTTCTTCCTTCCTTAAATTTTCATAAATAATTCTTGACTATACAGTGCGTGAGAATACAGATAATTATGGTGCTCTCTTGTTTTATAAGCTGTTCGGACAGCCTGTTGACTTTTATTACGACTTCGTGCATTATATAGAGAAGAGATGTGTGTGTGTGTGTGTCTTAAAGTGAGAGGCAAGAACGGAAAGGTTTGCCAATTCGTTTTTATTTTTAGAGAGAGAGAGGGGTGTGTGAAGTTTAAGTAAGACGTGGACTTTTTGTGGTGGCGGAAATTGCCACGAGGGCTAGCAAGAGCAGACCTGTCGTGGCACCTCCACCGTCGAGCGCCTTCTGCCGGGGCGTCAATCTCCCACGTTGATTATTTTTGCTTCGCTTTTCTCCCCCCGTCGTAGTCACTGTCTTTCGTCCCCCACCCCACCCCGCAAATCTCTTTCAATATTTAAAACACACTTCTATATATGTACGTAAATATGTGTCTGTCTAATATATATTGGTTAATATTTTAACCGGTATTGTTTCTCAACAATTCATAATATATTAAAACATTATAGAATATGAGAAAATAATTAGTTGATATATTATACATTAAAATAAATTAAAAATTATTTGTAATTTAAACATATTGAAAAATATATGTATGAAAAAAAAGAGAAATGACTTTTATTAATCAAAGGCTGACAAATTATTTTTAAAAAATATTTTCACTTTTCAATGTATAGAAGAACGAAAAAGTATATTTATAAATTATTTTATTATTACATTAATATAAAATATGTACCGTATATCATGTTGTACATGTATTGAATCTATAATATGTACATATGATGAGATCGGTGTCTTTTTTGCTTAAAGTGGATTCTTTTGAATGATTTTGACTGTGAACGTGAGGAAGGATGTGACCAATTCATTGTCTTAATGAAAAAACAATATCCGAGTTAGCTATTTTAAATTTTGTTTGCTCTAAATAAAAAAGGATGAATATAATCGTATAATTCATGTTTATTTATATTTAAATTTTAAATAAATTGTACATGAAAAGAGAAAATAATAGATTTCTCTCTCTTTTATTAACTGAAATTTGAGATGAATAAAAATGGAACTTTTAATGTACACAGTTATTTAGTGAGCTGTTAATGTTGGGGCTAACATAAATAATCGATTTCCAAAATTTGAGATTGCTTTACCTGTCACAGCACCCACACATATAGATTGTATCATAATTCCACATTAACCACTTAAATTCAAATAGATGCTGTCAGAAGGATAATTAATTTAAAATCAAATATATATATATATATATATATATATATAATTAAAGGCATGCGTGCTAAATTAAAATAATTCAAACCAATATGTATAGCCTAGAAATTGATAAGCTTAAAGGGGTGATATGAATGCCCAAATTTACCCCTAAGCTCATTATCCGTAGGGTAAGGGGTAGTTGTTTCCTTTTGGCATAGGGACAAATGAATTCTCGTATTGTTCCATTTGAACTTACATATGACATACATACACTGCTTTTAAATGGAAATTGGGTTGGAAGTTATGAAGCTTTTCTTATGTGTCTCGTCACCCTTTTTGGGACTGTGTAGTCGTCTTCATTGACGTTATTATTTTGTCTGCGTGGATGGTTGAAGATCATTTATTCTTCCCAAAATCTGGAATTTAACACACGTATATGATCAACCTTACACTCTTCTGTCTTACTCAACCAACTCAATTCAAATCTTAACTATCGTTTAATCATGTCTTTAATTTTTGTAAAATTTATGTATTAATTCTGTTCAAACACGCTTTGTTATTAAGATTTTATCTTTATATATATAATATTATATCAAATTAAATATCAAAAAATAATTAATTTAATTTTTTTTCACTTTCCAAAGATGGCAAATAGTTTTTTGTGAATTTTTTTTTGTGGTTATCTTATTATAAATACAAATAGACATATATTTCATATTTTACAATAGTTTAGATTTTGGTCTTTGGTTGTCCTTTTGTTAGCAGAACACCTTAATATAGACATAGCTTACACATGTCACACATAAAGTTATCGAATTAAGTGAATTGGGTGATCCAATCCAAGCAAATGTAAGCCTAGATGATAATTGAATTGAATTAGCCCATAGCCATAGTAAGGTGGGTATGGCCATTAATATCTACACACACACACACACACGCACACACACGATCCCAACTTAACCCATAAATTATTAATAGTGTGCTGCTCATGTGCTGGGCTCGGACTATATGGTGTGGGGGCTGACAAGATAGCTTGTGGGTTAATAGATAGCTAATTCATGGGCCTTTTTCTTAATTTTCAATTTTTTTCACCTTTTGAGACTGGGTCATTTTTCATACAAAAAATATAATAGATAAAAATAAAATTATAATATCCCTTCTGTTTTTATACAAGAGGGGGTTGCGGTTGGCCTAATTTTGGTGTAGTAGTGGTTGTGGTTCACCTGCTGCTGCGCTCCGATTTCGCCTTTGCCGCACATAGCGGAGAGACTAACCCGCCACATAATACATTAAGATCAGTTTCATCATTTTATATATATATATATATATATATATATCATGCATTACATCACTTTAGTTAATGATTATAGTATATGCTTGTAAATATTTTTAATATCAATACACTTGATTTAAATATTCTCTGGAAATTCTACCGAGCCCGTCGAAGCTAGCTATATTAAATTAAGAAGAAATTATATAATAAGATAAATATCAAAAGATATTTCATGATGTAAACATTTGTAATGACATACTATTTAACATTACATACTAGTATACAATTAATTTTAAATTTAAGTTTTGGCATAGCAAATTTATATATGATTAAATATGTATAAAATTTTAATAAATGAGATGTGTTATTGGTTGGGGGTTGGCCCTTTCAGGCCTCAGCTGGGCAGTTTTGAAACCTGGTCTTAGCTGGACTTGGATCTTCACAGGCTTGAGTTGGTGTTACGGGTAGTCTTCTAATTCTCGAGATTGGTCAGGATTATATGGAATTATTCAGGATTGGCTATATGCAACGTGAAATGCGCACACATTCGAGGAGTGTTGGTGCGTTGTATGCAACTTTGTCCACTTACTATTTGAGGCACTTATCAAGTGGAGACTTTAGGTCTTATGGAAGTTGAAGTGAAATTGTTGCAGTATTATTGTGTAGGTGCAGGTGAAATGCGTTGAGAAGGCTTTAAGAAATGAGTTTTTCAAAACTCTTCAAGTAAGACATTCCTTCTGATGTTGGGAGTGTCTCCACCAAGTTTTATCAAAAGATGCATCTGTTTGAGTAGTCCAACGACAAGTTGTGAAGTATGGTAGTGTAATGATAGTGTTGTAAGTGTTACCCATTGAGTAGCCGCTCCCTATTGAGGGAGAGATTTTAAGAAGTTTATATTGATGCTAGAAGCTATGCTATAGATTTTGCGGAAGTAAATTTGGAGTTCGGATAAGAGAACTATGAAAAATTGTGTTCCTCCACCAAACAATGTTAAGTGGTGGAAAAATTGAAAATTTCTTAAAGCCTATTATAAGAAGGATATGCTCTTTGGAAGGCAAAGGTGGATAGTGGTCAATCCTTTCCGTACTCTCAAGTACTAAGCGTGCACATCCTTAGGGATATGAGGGAACCTCTAGGGACCAACTCTGAGCATTAGAAGGATGTGAAGAGTAACTGGTCGAGTTGGGATCGATTATGTGGCGAAGGATTGTGAGGTCCACGTTGGGAGCTCCCTTGGGCTTTGAGGTTGCGAGTGAGCCACAAAAATTCCCTTCTGAATTGACTCGTAGCATGTGCTATTGATTCTAACCATATTGCAAAGGACAACTGACTTGAGACATGCAGTTGCGTAGCAACACTGCATTATATGTAAATTGTGGGCATATTTTGGTATACAAGGAAGAACACCCAATTATCATGCGCGATGAATATGAGATGAAGGTACATTATATAAGCCAATGTTTGAGACATTGCTCGTCTCGGGTGAATCACAAACGAGGGGCCTCAGGTGTAACACTTAAGACATCTCGAGTGTGTGACGAGCATGAGGAGTTGTGCCATGAGCGTGTGAGTGACCTTCAGTGTTGTGATGGAGCACAAGTGCTTAATGGCATGACGAGCTAGGTCGAAAGAACTTGAGATTGTCAACAGAGTGTAGCAGACTTGCTAGCTAGTTAGGGGTTTGGTGTGATATACAAAGCGACAAGTTATCATAAGACTCGATGAGGCAAGAAGGCTGGACAATGGCTGCGAGAATCTTTATAGTGGCACGGATATAGTTCCGCTACCCAAAAAACACAACAACCCCAATAAAGGAAGATCACGTTCTAAAACAATTGGGCTACGTTGAATACTTTTTTTCTAGCCCATTAGACCACATAATTCAGCCCACTTAGCTCGGCAATATTCATAGACGGGTTCTGGGCCAGCCCATGGTGAGTTGCATCCGAGCTGAACCGGGCCAAACTAGTTCAACTCGTGTAACAACTGTAATCTTGTTTTAGGTGGCTTGGATTAATTAGCAAGAAGGTTAATTACTTATGTTGACAACTACCGGCCATAAGTTTCAAGAAATTGGGAGTCTAATCGATCAGTTTGAACTTCACGGTAAAGTATCATCCAATCTTTCTTGTTTTTTTTTTTTTTCTGGAATGAAAATATCTTGTACAATACATTACATGTTTTCAGATGGAAGATGTGGAGCATTAGTCCAGAAAGGCGTCTCCATGGATCTAGTAGAAGATTAATAAACTTATTTAAACTGACTTGTTGTGATCTTATTCTAAAATTCTAAGAAAATGAAAATTCCTGAAAATTAATATGTATTCGTTTTGAAACATTCGAAAATTCAAAAAGGGCACCAAACTGATCCGTTAAAAATAAATGTACGTATGTGACAGTTTATTTTTGTTCTTAACCATCAAATTCAGAATCACACAGCATTCGATTTTATTCCTTACAGAAACATTTTTATAGCCATAATTCAGTGACAATCAAATTGGATTGTTACATCACCTGCATATACATATTTCCATGGCTGACTTTTAAAATTCGGAAGGAGGAAAAAAAAGGCTAAAAGTGTCGAGACCTAGGATCGGATATACAGTATTATTTGTTCAATTAAAAAATATCACTACTAATTTATTATTTAAAAAAAATCACTTTTTAAATAAATAAATAAATTTTTTAATTAAAAAGTAAACATTTAATATATGTTCCATTTCGCGCACATTTTTTTCTGCCACTTTTCCAGTAACCTACATTTATATTGAAAGGGGTGATTGATTTGATAGGTTTCGTAAGTGATTCGTATTTTGATATGACTATATTGTTCGGACACTTTGTTTAACGTGGCTAATTGAGTTTAATGAAAGTGAACACAACGATTCATATTAGTAATTGATAATAACCCTAGCTACGCTTTATTATAGGGACGTTGGTTAAGCTTTCGCTTTTCAATTTTTTGTTTTTTTTTTTTTTTGGTTAAGAAAAATTAAAGTGATGTGATGTTGGAAAAAATAAAAGTATAATTGAATATGAAAAGGGTGTGATTGTGATACTACATTAGTATATGATATGTTATTTAAAAGCTGCAAATATAGATGAATTTGTTTACATTAAAAAAAAATCTCTTATTTGATTCGTTATTGAATTTGAAATATCTGTAATAGAAACATGATGTTTTTCTAAGATGGAAAGTGAATTATGTTGAAAAAAATTGTACAACTTTTAACATATACTTTTCAAAAATTTTGGACATATTTGCACAAAAAGTTAGATGGAAAAGAAAATTAAAAAATATTTAACAAGCAAGCCCACCAATGTATCCTTCCCCCGTGTATTTAAAAGTAGAGTTGTGAAGAGTTTGTGAATTACATATTTACTATTTGCAAGCTGGCGATTGTTAATAAACCTTAGATGATATTTTCGCCAGGATTATCAAAGCAAAATATTGTTCATACATGATTTTTATGAATGCCCAATTGAGGCATAATCTAAACAAGAGTTTTTTTAACTTAGCCATATCAGCAATCAATTTTTGTTAGATGGTTTTTAGAGTTAACTAACTATTAATTACTTAACTCTAACTAATTCTAACTTAACCTGCTGTATTTAGTCTAATAATATTTGGCCCATATATCTAGTTTATCTGGATGGTTTTCAATGAAAAATAAGAAATGGGAGTAGCATCAATTATTTATTTTTTTTTTTTTAACCTTTGGTTTTATTAAAATTCTAATCATAAATTAGATTCACCTATTTATTATTAATCATCTTAATTTTATGACGATGTCTGACCTTTTGATTCTACAAGAAAGATAATTGAATTGGGAGGTCTGCTAGAGAAGAACCTTATAGAGCGCTCTTGGAATTTTATTTGGAATCTTCAAGTTCCACTTGATTAAGTTGTATGTGTGCAAAACAAGAATGGGCTGTGACAAGTTTTCTAATCGTTGTGTGGCATGCATAAATAGTTTTGAGAATCTATGACACGTGTTCTTAGTTTGTCCATTTCTCCATCTTCAACTTTCCTTTGTCGGCTTGCAACAATCCTGTGGTGTGTTATGCAGAAACCTCGTCTTACTTTTGAAACTCTTTTGAGTTGCAATCCTTGAAGTTGAGTGTAATGAGTTATGGTTCTCGATATGATTTTCTGAAGTATAAAATTGATGCATTCATCTTTGAGCATAGTAATCTTTGATGGCTTTGGAATGGTGCTACATTATGAACATGGAAAAACTTTATCAAGGGCAATCTTGTGTCCAAAGTGAATCCGTCTTTGCCAAGGAGGTTGAGGAGCTTGATTTCGGTTTGGATTCACAGTCTTAATTTGATGAACATTATTATAAAGTTGGATGCAAAAGGAGTAGTGGATGCTTTTGATCGTGCTATCATGATACGGTAAAATTGATTATCATAATTTTTTTCTCTGCTCTTTTCTACTAATTCGTAGGGGTGGAGAGTAAAGATCGATCCCACAAAAAATAGTCAATTTATTCATGCGTTTCTTATATTAATTTATGAACAATAACTAAAAGGTAGTTTTGATCGATTCTAATTAATACTAATTATTGTCATTCTAAGCATAAATAATAAACCATAATAAAGCAACATGATTCTTCTAAATAATAAGTGTGATCTAGTTCTCAATTCAATTATCTCTTCCTGTTGGTCACGGTTCATATTATTGCAACATTTCTTTTAATTAAATCTTAAAATCTCTACCTCATAAATCAACAACAAATTCTAAGTTCCTTTAAGCATGCACATGTGCTTGAATATATCCTTCAATTATTTACAAAAATCATAAATAATCTCCAAAACTCATGAATAATTAAGGGGTCTTAAAATGCATTTATATTGTGAAATTCTAACCTACCATCATAATATTAGAATTATATTTTCATGAAGTTACATTGAAAATCAAACTTCATGACACATATATCATAGTTTTTCATAAAATAATAGAAAGAAGAAAAAAAATTACGTTCTAACGGGATTCATACTAGTTACACATAATCGGCGTGGGTGAGAGAGAGAATTGATGGATATATTGAACTAAAAGTTTAAATAAGAGGAACCCAGCAAAGGTATAGATTTTTATCAGAAACTTTCAATCACATGCGAACCAAAATGGCAGGTAGGAATTCAAGACCCGTGCAACGGAATCGACCGAGAACAAAAGAACAAAACACCGGCAGCACTTGGAAGCAGCGCCCAGAAAAAATACCAAGTCTGGGTGGAGAATATTATTATACATCAGCAACGTGGAAAAATTTAACAACCTGCCAAACTCTAAAAAATAGAGGGACTTTTTCCTCTAAATGTAAATGCTGCCCATAATAAATGTTACTAGAGAAGCTAATACACTAATTTCGTTGCCCACACATTGAAATTATGTGCGGCTAAAACACCCACACCTTTTGAGTGTGACTAGATCATTCGGATAACATCAAGTATTATATTTACGATTAAATAATAATAATATGTTTACGGTCCAGAAATATATATTTTGATATAAAGAGTATTATAGTTATGATTAAGCAGTAATATCTTTCAAAACAAAAAATAATATATTTATAATTAAATGATGATATATTTATTATTCACTGTTAAATATTATGTTATATTAAGAACTGATTAATGTTTGCTAAACAATATTATTGCTTTTATCTTATTTACTCATTTACTTCTTCTACCTATCTTTGTGCAAGTGGGCAGAAAATTTACGTTTGTTGGGCTTTTCTTAGTTGGGCTTATAAATCTGTTCTTCTGGGTAATTGTGCAGCTTCTTTTATTCAGTGGGCCGTATGTTGAACCACTCATTTCAAATAAAGTTGAATCATAATATATTAACTCACTTAATTCGACTTATTTACCCTATTATTATACATTAAATTTAAGAATATTTCAAACAAAAAATTAAGTGTATTTAGAGAAAATTGGAATTTCATTTTTGAATTATCACCTGTTTAAACTTAGACATATAAGATAAAATTTTACAATTTCATAGGTCCAACTATTAAAAAGGTGCCCCTTGCCAGTTATGACTATTTTTCCGTCCAAATGGATACCACGTGTCTTACATATTTTTTGTATGAGGATAAATATGTATTTTAGTTAATTAAGCATAAAATAAATAAATAAAAACTTACCAACAAAAAATAGGTTTAAAATCTATGAATAAAAAATTAGAAAAAAAACAAAAAGTCAAACTTGACTCAACAAAAGAGAGGATGAATCACATATGAAGTGGTATAAATATAATTAAGAGGACATCATGGACAAATCCGTATCCAAAAATAAATATATCTAACATGCAAAAATGGGGAAGCCCTAGATTTTGTGGCCTATTTTTTGTGAATTTTAAATTTGGTTTCCAAATTGGATATAGGATTTTTGAATGTGTTGACTTCTATTTAAGGTGATTTATGTTTGAGGAATTTACAGCAAAAATATTCATTTGGATTATATGTATACATAATTACTTGTATTTAGAACTGGGTTTTTAAATTGGTTTAGACTTCTTTGAATTTCTTGACTACAATATTGAAAAATGATTTTCATGGCTTTTATACGGACCCTATGTGCGAGAGAGCACAACAAATTATTATTTTTTATTTTGATTTTTTTTTTGTTTGGTCTTTTTTTTTTTTTTTTTTTTCTTTTACTTAATCTACTAAGATATATTTACCCTATAAAAGAATCATACAAGGTACGTGATATGCATATGAACGAAAAATGACAGACAACTAATAAAGTGCTCATTTTTAATAAGTGAGCTATCAACTTGTAAGTCTAAAAAATGATGATAGTTCAGCGATCAAATTATAATTATTCTATAAATGTATGATAAAAAATTATGTGTATTGGGTACATTGTTTAATTAGATCTATTATATTATTTATTTAATTAAAATATGTTATTTATTTATTTAACAAATATTTATATTAATTTTTTATTTTAAAATAATCATAATAATATTTTTTTATATAAATAAATAATAATTTCTAAGTTATAAGTAATACTATAAATTGGGTAATATCCGAACTTACAACAGCCTCTCTAGACATATAATATAGCATCATATCATGAGCTGCCCAGGTGTCACGGATCACGGCCTTCTGTTATTCGGGCAGTCGAGTTTTCACGCAGCGGAACAATACCCGTGCGGCCACAAAGACTCTCGCAGCCTCTGTCCGGCCTTCTCGCCTCATCGAGCCCTATGATGACTCGTTACTCGGTATAGCACACCAAGCTTACCAGTCAACGCATCCCTGCGCTGCACCTTGCGTAAGCACTCGCCTATTCTCAATGACCATGTTTGCCGAGAGCGCCCTGTCGCACGCCTTACGTGTCTTGGCATCAGCCCTCAACTAGCTACCACGCCTGCTACGCCCTGCCGACACTCTCAAATCCTTTCGGCACAACTCGTGATGGCCTAGGAGCACTCGTGCTCCGTCACGGCACTGAGGGTCGCTCGCACGTCCGCAGCGCAACTCCTCGTGCTCGTCACGCACTTGGGGTGTCCAAGGTGCTATACCTAAGGCCCCTCGTTTGTTCCTCGCCAGAGACGAGCAATATTGCAAACCTTGGCTTAGATATCGTGTCATCTCATATTCGCCCCACACAATGCTCGAGACATTTGCCTTGCACGCCGACACATGCCCACAATTACCTACAATGCGGTGTTGCCACGCAACCGCATGTCTCAAGCCAACGGTCCCTCGCGACATGGCTAGAACCAATAGCGCATGCTATGAGTCAGCTCATGAGGCTTTGGGATGTATGCCTCGATCACTCTCTCGGCCTAGAGGCGATACCCAATAATTTTCATAGCCCGCGGAGCACCTCTGGATCTCATCCAAACCTCACGGCCCAAAGGAGTGCCAACATGGACCTTGCCATCCCATGTTGCCCGATCGATCCCCAAATCGACCGAGGACTTTTCGCACCCTTCTAATGCTTAGAGCCGGCCCCTAGAGGTCCCCCTCATACCCCTAGGGAGTTGCACGCTTAGTTCTTAACAATACAGGGAGGGCTGGCCGCTGGCCGTTGTCTACCATGGCTCCTGAAGAGCATGCCCCCTTATAATAGGAAAAATTAAAAATTCCCTTTTGCCACCACTAGAAATTGTTTGGCCGAGGAACGCAACTCTTCATATCTCCCTCGTCCAAACTCCAAATTCACTTCCGTAACTGTAGCGTAGCTTCCACTCTAAAAAATGAACTCTGTAAAGTTTCAGCCCCATCCGATACTCCCTCGCCTGGGAGTGGCTACACAATGGGTTGCACTCTCCCTCGCGCCACTATACTGCCACACTTTACAACTCTGGGTGAAACTTGGTGGAGACACTCCCAACACCTCAAGGAAGTTCCCTCTTGAACAGTTTCTAAAAATTCCATCATTTAAGCCCTCTGCTCAACGCATCTTTCCTGCACTCGTGCAGGACCTTAGCAGCCACTTCACATCACCGTCCGCAAGGCCTAACGGCCTCGGATTGCAACCATACTTGGTGGAGATCTTCCTCATGGCTCAAAGTGTTTGCTATTAAAGTAGGTCTCAAATCTCCATTTTGTAAGTGCTTCATTTGGTAAGCCGACAGTGCTGCGCGCAGCGCACCGACACTCCTTGGGTGAGCACGCCACTTACATCACGGATAACTAATCTCGAATAATCTTATCTAATCCCTAACAATCTCAAAATTAGCCTGATATCCCGTGGCACCAGGTCAATACTAGTAACACAAGTCATACAAAGTGCGAACGAAGGCACGGGCCCACTTAACTGTAATAGGTAGGACACGTGTACACATGGCAGGTATCTATTGGCTCAAACGAGTCACGATGTGTCCTGATTGGCCAATTCTCCCAACACCACGCTGCGAACTCAAGGTTCTTTTTTTTTTTTTTTTTTCAGCGTCAATGCTACACGATAGAATTCATATATACCCTTTCGCGATTTAGCATTTCCATCACTCACACACGAATATTTCAATCCTACAGATACATATGTTTATACGTCTAATCAAACATAATTTCCTTTAGCATTTTTGTAAATTCTGTAGTCTGATTATTCTGTTGGCTCACTGGTTCGTTTAAAACCCTAGATACGTAATCTTTGATCTTCGTGCCACAAAAATATGGCGCATCGAAGATCAAAATTATTGGTCATTTTGTGCTGTTTGTCGTACTATCTTGTTGCCGTTGCTGCGTAAGTAATAGTATACGATGTTGCCGCCGACAGCAATTTTTTTGGTGTAAATGTAAGTGATTGTAAGTAAGGCTAATGGAGTTGCTGATTTTTCGGATTCTTAACAGGAAGAGTTATTATGATATCCTCCAAGTGCCGCGAGGCGCCTCGGATGAGCAAATTAAGCGTGCTTATAGGAAGCTAGCGTTGAAGTATCATCCAGATAAAAATCAAGGAAATGAAGAGGCGAATAAGAAATTCGCGGAAATCAATAATGGTATCATTCTGTTGATCTTATTTATTTATTTTCTTTTTTCGGCTGCTTATTTGTTAATGTTTCAGCTTGGGAATGGTTATATCAGTGCCGATGTTTTGATTTGGTTTCTGTGCTCAAATATTCGTAGCTTATGAGGTACTATCAGATAGTGAAAAGAAAGGCATATACGATAGATATGGTGAGGATGGACTGAAGCAGCATGCTGCTAATGGGGGTCGTGGAGGGATGAATATGCAAGACATTTTTAGCTCGTAAGTTCACTTCCAGTCTATTTTTACTCGTTTAAGGTAATGAGTATTATGAGACATATTTTAAATATAATATTTCAGTTTCTATTTCATATCAATCAATCTCGTGTAGTGTTATGAAAACAATCATTTACTAGAGGCCATAGATATGTAATGATTCGTGTTAATGAATTTGATGCTTTAAGTCATCTCATAACATCGAAAATGAATCAATTAAAAGTGACTATTCCCTCATTTCCTCTGTCCGAAAATGTAGGATTTTGTCATCAGCTTGGTGATTCGTCCACTTCATAA
The DNA here is from genome assembly GCA_028749325.2 of Caryopteris x clandonensis. Lineage (NCBI taxonomy): Eukaryota > Viridiplantae > Streptophyta > Magnoliopsida > Lamiales > Lamiaceae > Caryopteris > Caryopteris x clandonensis. The sequence continues at coordinate 23,954,736 of JAPYKT020000001.1, forward strand.
TGGTGTGGAGTGCTGTTCTGTGATCTTCCTTTCTCCATTGAACTTTTTGGGAATGATTGCTGACTTACTTGTCTGATTATCTTAATCAAAACCTTATTAGACTTATTTCGGCCTACCTACACCTCTTGGATAAGAAATCTTACTGAAGAATATGATCTTGTGGGATTGGGAAGCTCAAACTCTTTTTGCATTCACTTTCCATTGTTTTGTCTTCCTTTAAAGAATGGTGGGGAGATTGGGGTACCTTTAGATTGTTAGCATTACATTCTGGCATACACTGCTGGACTGTGCTGGTATCTTTTGTTGACTGTTAAAGTAAAACTCTGCTTGTTAGTCTATAAGCTGCCCTGCTGATGAGTAATAGTTACAGATTTTTTGGTGGAGGTCCCATGGAAGAGGAAGAAAAGATTGTGAAAGGCGATGATGTTATAGTTGAATTAAATGCAAGACTCGAAGATCTGTACATGGGAGGCAGTCTGAAGGTATTGAGTTGGACACATATAGACAATATATATATATATATATATATGCAGATTGAATCCCTTGACCATGGAGTATAGTTACTACATAGTGTTTGCTGATTGCAGAAAACAAGTAATTTGCAAAATGACTACCAACCATTTACTTCATGCTAAATAGAGCAGAATCCTTATAATCAAATTTTTTTTTCTGCATTGAGTTAGCGACCATCATTTAGCTTTACCATGCTTTGTTCACAAAGAGGAACCTGGTGCATTTCTGAGGGAAAATGTTTTAATTTCTTATTTGAAGCCTGTGTATTGTCAGTGACATCAGATTTTATCTGGTTTCTTATGCCTTATTCTGCACAGGGATGGATCCAGAAACTTTTTTTCAAATGACATGCATATATAAACATGAAAAAACAATTTGCAGCACAAAAAAATCTTTTGTTCTGTATCTGGGATCTTTCTTATTTCCATGGCAGGGACAAATAGTTAATGGGGGCATATTCTTTTCTTATTACTAATTAATAACAATTTTTTGAAATATATAATAAAAAATAGGAAAAGCTATGGGGCACGTTTTGTCACAATGGGTAATGAAAATCCGTCATTGGTGCAGCATGAAGACTTACATAGCAAACAATAGAGCAAACTTTATATTCCTAAATTATAACATTGGCATAGTTGTGACTGTGGATGTGAATATCACCAGGTTTGGAGGACGAAAAATGTAATAAAACCAGCCCCAGGGAAGAGGCGCTGCAACTGCAGAAATGAGGTTTATCACAAGCAAATAGGTCCAGGAATGTTTCAGCAGATGACAGAGCAGGTCTGTTATCTCCTTATGTGGTGTCATGTTCATTTTCCCTTGTTTCCTCTTTTATCTCACGTCTTAGTTATCTTATATGCCTTCCCAGGTATGTGAACAGTGTCCAAATGTAAAGTATGAAAGGGAGGGTGATTTTATCACTGTGGATATTGAGAGGGGAATGCAAGATGGCCAAGTAAGCTTTCTTCATCTTTACATGTATTCCCTTTAGCTGTAAAATATGAACTTCATTTTGTCTCCTATATTCTACTTAACGCTTTTTCTTGTGTTTAATTTAATTTTCCAAAACATGTGGGCTTAGAATTCTGTATAGGGTCTCGCATTGCCTGGTAATGATGGTATCTATGTAGGCAGTGCCATTTGTTCTTTTTTGCTAAATTAGTCTTTACATGTCTCTTGAATCTATGTTTCGTCATGAGAAGCAGGGTGTAGCTTGCCGAAACTATTTGTAGCTTGCTTGATAATAGGTTTCCAGTATACTGAACGAACTTAAATGATTTTTGGATGAGGGATACGTTTTCTGATACTGAATGAAGTATTACTCATCCCCAATTATCCTTCTGCAACTTGGACCAATTCCATCCTAATTTGTTTTTTGTGTTGACATAATATGATTTTCCTGTACTCTGATTTCTGTTCATTTATCAAGGCAGTTATTGCTAGTTCCTAAATTATTAATACTATTTTATTGTAAAAACCAGAGCATGACATATTTTTTTTACTTTTTCTGATAGCTAATTTCACAAATCGTTCTGCTGCATTTTCTTGTCTGTCTTGGTGCATTAGTTTATTTGGTTGCCAGAGAAAATTTCTTACTGTTCTATTTTACAGGAAGTAGTGTTTTATGAAGAAGGTGAGCCCAAAATTGACGGTGAAGCTGGAGATTTGAAGGTCTGGTCTTAATGCTTGGTGCAAAAAAGTTTGAAAGTGTATTTATTTCAGTGTGTTTGCTCTTCTGACCTGATCGACACACATTTCTTTGCTTCTTTATTCATCTCTCTACAGTTTCGCATCCGTACAGCACCTCACGATCGCTTCAGAAGGGAAGGCAATGATTTGCACACAACAGTCAATATTACTCTGGTAATACTGTTTGGACTGCTTGTAATTTCTAAAACTACTCTTGAAGGTTTATCTTAATTATAAAAACCCAAACATCCAGTATTACAACCAGCCCCTGAGGGGTTTGTGTTTTTCTGCAATTGGTTGTAAAGCTGAGTCCACTTTTTTTCTGCAGATGCAAGCTCTTGTTGGTTTTGAGAAGACCATTAAACACCTTGATGAACATTTGGTGGATATTAGCTCCAAGGTGAATACAAATGATTCTTCGTTCTGACACGACCGAATTATGCTATTACCACAGACATCCATATTTCATTGTACAGCGAATGTTATGCAAATAATGTTTTTGATTCTTTTAGGGCATCACAAAGCCTAAGGAAGTGAGGAAGTTCAAAGGCGAGGGGATGCCGTTACATTTTAGCAACAAAAAGGGCAATCTGTATGTAATGTTTGAAGTCATCTTTCCCACTTCATTAACAGAGGACCAAAAGACGAAGATCAAAGAGATTCTTGGTCAGTAAACACGATTGTATAATCAGTTGCTCACAATTTTGTCCGAACAGTAGGATTTCTTATTTCTTAATCTCATCTCTTATTTCTTAATCTCATCTAGTTGGGTAAGTTCTTACAAGTATGGCTTCTTCTTTGGTTCATTTATATGTCTAACTCAACTGATGAGCTGCGAGAACTGCTATCAGAATTTGTTATCGAGTCGCCATTGTTGAAATTTGAAAGTCTGCAGCTTCACCTGTGATTTCTCAATCTCTGCAGAAAATGTATATTTATTTGAGTCCCAACTCTCGAGATACTTTTATTTCGTTAATCAACATTCATTTGTATATATTGTGTCCTTGTTGACAGGGCGTTTCCTGCCCCAATTATTCGTAAATTTTCTAATCATAAAGATATATATATATATATATGTATATGTATATGTATATATTTAAATGTTAAAACGTCCCTCCCCCCCACCCCCCACCCCCCAGCCTTGTTATTTAGGTCGGGCCCCTGCTTGTTGAAGTGAATAAACGGAGGTAAAATGAAATTAGGTATGGGTAACTAAAGTCATTTACGAGGGACGTGTAGGCCGAAGAAGTCGTAACTTTTTGTGGACGGTGCTTCTATAACTGCACCCACTCCCAACTGCAATGTGATTAGGAGATGGGCAAAAATTCACATCACCCGTATTTTGACATAATTTAATTGCTAGCCCCCTCAACTTCACATTTTTCCACTTTTCTTTACTTGTAGGGTGTTAAATGGCCTTTACTCACATTGAAAAACAGAAAATTCGTTAATTTAGATTATTAGGAGATGGGCAAAAGTTCATGTCACCCGTATTTTGACATACTAAATTTTTATATTTTTTAATATTTTAAAAAAAGAATTATAAGCTCTCGCGTACCAAATCTATCTCTCAAATTTCTTCATCCTCACTGAAAGTAGATCATTATTCAAGTATGAAGCTACATCTAGAAGTTGTATTTCAAAATTGAAGAAAAACTAACCTACCTATTTAACACTTGAGGTTAAGGGAAATTTCTGGAGTTAATTTGAGATTCATTAAGAAATTAGAGGTTATCATGAATATAGAATTAACTAGAAATGTTGTAGGGGTGGATTAGACTGGTTAATGAGACAACAAGTTCAGACTTGAGTATAGTGTAATTCATACAATCAAATTAAGAAATTGTGTGTGAAACGGCTGGAGTAAAACGAATTTTCTTCAACAGATAGGAAATAGAAAGATCATTCCATCTTTGAACCACTATAAATTTGTTTGTGTATTTTTATTCCGACCGTTTTATTCATTCACACACAAAACTTAAGTTTCATTAGTGTTGTAATGTAGAATAAGTTGTTTTAAGCAAACTCATCCTGAGTTACATTGACTACAAGCTCTCTTATAAAACATATTTTTTACAATTGATAGAAAAAACCTACATTGAATGATAAAAATTCAATCTATATTTCTTACAGCTAAGAGTAAATAAACTACATTGAATGAAATTTTCAGAAACACAAAAGGTTTATTTACCTCTCTCTAAACATCTTCAGTTGGGACTAACAATATTCTTTCTCAAGGGTTATGAAAACTAGTATTTTCCAAGTAATATATTTAAAAAGATTATAATATAATTTATAATATTTATGAATATTTGTAGTCTTCTATTGGTAAAAGCATATATAAAATACAATTTTGTACAAGAAAATATATTCATTCTGTCCAATTGATTCATTATATTAAAATAATAAATTATTTTATAATTTTTTAAAATTATTAATTTATATTTATTTGCAACTCAAATTCATTAAAAATAATACAAAACACAATAAATATTCAAATTTAAAACAAATAATCAATGAGAAACAATTGTATTTTTCGAATCAAATATTTTATTTTAATAAATGCGATATTTGTATTTGTAAAAAGACTATAAAAACTTATGGTTGTTTTTTTTCCACATAAAATAATGGTGTTGCATCAAAGTGCATTGTAGAAAAGGATACCCTACACATGTGCGGCAGCCCAACCTTAACCAAAGTCTTCCCCTAGTCCTTTTCAAAATAACTGTAATGACCGAAAAAAGTAAAATGATGAAATAAATACTAAGTTTCTGAAAATAGGAACAAAGGCTATATCTACTCCAAAATGTAAAACTCATCGGGCCTACTTTTACTATCCTATTTCATATTTCTAAACAATTACACATGAATTTAGAAATTTAAAAAAAAAAAAATATTTAAAAATAAGAATATATTTATAATATCAATTCTGAAAAGAAAGCAGATTGAAAATTAAAAATTAATTTTGAAAATTTAAAATAAATATTGAAAATTACTGTAGAATTTAAAAAAATTAGAAAACGATTCTGAAAATTATAAATATACTTACACATGAATTCAGAAAACTAAAACTAAATTCTGACATTTTTCATTTTTGTTGTTTGTGTACAGCGTCGTTGGGTTTCTTTTCTGTGGCTTTGGGTGCAAAAGTAGGTGAGGGCAATTCTGTCAAATTCCAGATTTCTTATACTACGTCAGGGATAAGGAATTATCTATCCCACCAATTTATCTATGAAGTAAATGTTGTAACGTTTATAATTTATCTACTTATTATCCCATATGTTAAATTCATATTAAAGATTAAAAATTTATTATATAATAAATAATATATTTGTGAGCATATCTTGACGAACCACGCACAGACAAACAACAAGTTCAATAATACGATATTATTTAGTTTTCAACCTTTTGAATTTGAACAATTTTTTTCTTTTAAACTTACTTTAAAAGACCGTTATACTAATAGAGATACATCAACACACATAAACCCACAATTATTCTATATTTAATCAATGTAGGATGACTTTTGTTACCAATAGTGTACCTTCATACATATAAACTCCATACGTTCTCTGATGCAATGTTTCATTTCCTCAAAGGTGCCAAATTCCTGCAACGTCATTACTTTCCAGTATCCAATGGTCCCTCTGAAACAGCAGAAAGATATCAATTTGTCTCAACTGCTTAAATGACACTGATGGTGTGTGTGTGTGTGTGTGTGTGAGAGAGAGAGAGAGATTTTTCTATAATGGTCTTCACCGGCATATGCATCGGCACCTCCTACAATTTCTCTTCTTTAATATCATGAATCTGACTGTGTGCGTGTGTGTGTGTGTGAAGGTGATTAAAGAGTCCATACAAACAAGAACGAAAGTTATAATAATAGAGCAAGGGGATTAAAGAGTGAAGAAGGTGCAATATGAAGCAACCAATGATATATATAAAATACATAAGATTAAAAAAATGATTTTTTAAACATTTTTTTAAACCTAATATTTTTTTTTAAGATGAAGGTAATATTAATTAATTAAGTTAAATCGTACATATTGTTATACTTGTAATGATAAATAAAATAGATTCACGAAACAGAAACAATCACATAATTTGAAATTTGAATATCTTTCTTAGCAAAAAAATACAATAAAATGGAATTAATATGAAATCAAATTGTTCTTTCAAGTTGGATTAGCTCTCGGCTCCTCAACCTTTAAACATCACAACTTCGAAACAACCAATTTCAAGAATCACCAAGTATGATTTCATCCAATTCAAACAATCACCTATTTCAATTTCACGGTTCTACACAGTTTCACAATTTTTTTTTTAAAAATATAATAAAACAAAATACACCTGCAAGTCAATAACCAAATGGCTATTTGATCATATATGATTGGCTCGTTCATGATTTATTGTTGGATGGGTTAGAAAGCCCACATTAATATGGATAATTTGGATATTATATGTAAGAAACTTTATATATTTGTGTGTAAAGAAAATATCCACTATTATAAATGGAAATTATGACTTTCAAAAGTAGGCTTATATTTTTTCGACATATAATATTAATTTAAGCTAAATGTACATTTCTTATAACATATTTAATCATTATAAAATATACTCATACTGTATTGAGTACTATATATTTATATTTATTTTCTTGCATTTCAATTAGAGAACCTTTGGGGGGAACTTTCATGACATTTATTTTTAGAGAGCTCTCATCATTTTTTTTATTTTAAATGAATAAAATAAATTTGTCACTTAAAAATTACAATAACCTCGATTTTCGGATCAAATAGTTGAAAGAAAAAAAAATCTGTGTCTATCTGAAGCCAATATTGATATTAAGGTATATTTATATTTGAATGAATTTCTATTTTATTTTAATTGCAGTTAATGATATTGAAAATGTAAAATATGTACTCTCTTTAATACATTCTTTGGTTGTATTAATACTATTAATGAGGAATTTTTGGCATTAAATTAATTAAAGGGCAAAAGATAAATGCATTTTTTTAGTAGGTAAGCTGTTTCTTGGTTGTATTACTACTATTAATGAGGTAATTAGGTCTATTTTATATTTACACAATATATAAATAATACATATTTTTATAGTTTGTTATAAGTAGAACATATAAAATATAACTGGAATATCAATTATTTTATTTATGGATTAAATATTAGAACAATATATGATTTACCATTTTGAAACTATTACATTTCATGAATTATATATACACTATTTCATGTAATTTGTATGTAGAAACAAATAATGTTGACAAGGCATCAATAGGAACAAATTGACACGTCAGCGGGGTCCTTTGTAGTTGATCTGCAACGCCATGACGTGGCATTCATGCAATATCCACTTCTCTGACCACGCGTTTTCAATTGCCACCAAAGTTGTAATTTTCCGACAAAAAATGCGTCATCCACCTTACATACAGCAAATATTCAGAGAAAATGTCAATTAATTATTTCTTCTAAACTATTTTCTGTCTTGTAAAAGCGTTCACGAAAATAAAATGGTTTTCAAGCTAGCAGTTGAACGACAATTTTGCTGCGGAGATTTAATAAAATGCCCAATTTTTATTATTTACTATTAATTTGAAATATTATATTTTAATGCTAAATTTAAACAAGAGAAACAGGTAAAAGAAACCGAGAAGAAAAGAAAGCTTTCCTCTTTAATTGGGCGCCTTCTGTATAAAGAGAGATCGAGAGAGAGAGAAAGAGAGACCTACAATACGCGCTCTGAATAGGACTCAAAAATTTCACAGATTGTGGTTTACGTTATTATCCTACCCCACGCTCTCTGGAGAGGAGAAGCTAGCTATACAAGAATTAACATACGGAGACGCACGAATATACATATATATATATAGAGAGAGAGAGAAAGAGAGAGAATCATTTAACAAGGTGCACAAGTTTGATTCAAGAATTGTGGAAGGAAGCACAGGTTTCTTGTTTTCTGGTTTCAAAATGGATGCTTTGTGTCTGAATGCGGGGATTCATGGAATGGCGGCTCCGCCTATCGCTGCCGCCGGGAATGTGGAACTCCGGCTGAGTGCTACCGCGGCGGAAAAGCCGTCTGTATCGGCTACGCCGCCGAGTAATTTGGCTTGGGGTTTCACTTTCCGGCATCCGCTAATATCTTTTTGGCACCGAAGCAGAATCCGACTTGAACCGGCAATCGCAGTTGACGACGCCGTTTTGGTAGAGGAGAAGGACGAAATTGGAGAAAGTGAAGACGAAATGCCGAATGGGAATTGGGTTTCTAAAGTTCTGCGTTTGAGTACGTTCCGAAAGGGGGAAGAAATGGGGGCAAAATTGGAGGAAGAAGGTGAAAATTGTGTGGAGAATGAAGAGAATTCCTTTGAAGATAATGAAGAAGGCGACGTATGTGAGGTTGACGACAACGACGACGAAAAGAATGAATTCGACAGAGAGTCGTTTTCGAAGCTGCTACAGAAGGTGCCTTTAGCAGAATCAAGATTATACGCTCAGCTATCTTATTTGGGAAGTTTGGCTTATTCCATTCCTCAAATCAAGGTATAATTTCTCTTCAATCTTCAATCAATTTATGAATCCTCGTTTCGGAATATATATATATATATATGTATCTATATATATATATGTCTATGATTTGCAGAACGAAATAAGTAGTTTTGGACAATGCATGTTGTTTTATTTCTATGGGAATGTTTTGAATGTTCTGGAGAAAGTTGTGTGCATGTCGAATGAAAATTTAGCTTGTAAATCTACATACATTGTGGTATTCACAAATGCAGTTTGAGGTAGTAACGATTCTTGTTTAGTGATCTTGTAATCATACATTTCTGTGGGAGATTTTCTCATAGTTTAACCAGAGAAAGTGAATTGATGATCGTTTATTGTTATGTTTCTGCTAACTCTCTCTGCGTTCATAATCGTATTGCAGCCCGGGAATCTTTTCAGATATCACGGATTACAGTTTGTGACTTCATCTCTAGAGAAGAAAGAACAGGCTTTGAAGGTTGAGAAAGAAAAAGCCTCATCTGAAGACCAAGCGAAGGCAGCACAACAGGCAGAAGGAGTTGAGGCAAAGACTGAAGGAAGCCGCATAACAACATCTGCTGCTTATCAAATTGCTGCTTCTGCTGCTTCCTATTTTCATTATCGTACAAAGAGCATTCTAAGCTTCAAATCCTCCAAATCCATGCCAAATCAGAATGACAATGAAGATGATGCAAGTGGAGGCAATGGAAGTGTCGATATGATGGATCAGGGTATGGCTTCATTGATGGCGACTACTGATAGGGTGACGGCAGTTGTTGCTGCGAAGGAGGATGTAAAGCAGGCCGTGGCTGATGATTTGAACTCAACTGTCTCATCCCCTTGTGAGTGGTTCATTTGCGATGATGATCAGACTGCCACTAGATTCTTTGTTATACAGGTAGCCTTCTCAGAGTCCTTTTCTTCATCTCCATAACAGATTTATGAAATCGATTAACATCAATGTGTGAGTTGCTCAATCTTAGAAATGTTTCTATATCTTACAGGGATCTGAATCACTGGCTTCATGGAAGGCCAATCTACTTTTTGAGCCCATTCAGTTTGAGGTAATTACCTATCCATGCCAGTTTTTGAATTTTTTTTTTGTTTTCTCTCCGATATTGTAGATGTTAATTTTGTGTTTCTTAATTTCTGTTGGTTGGTAAAATATCAAAGTATAGTTTTCATGGTAAATGTACAAAGCAGTTTACCATCTTTTTTGTTTTATAGGGACTTGATGTTCTTGTGCACAGAGGTATCTATGAGGCTGCAAAAGGGATCTACGAGCAGATGCTGCCTGAAATCCGTGCGCACCTTAAATCTCATGGGGATCGTGCTACCATTCGTTTCACAGGGCACTCGCTAGGTGGAAGCTTATCAGTACTCGTAAATCTCATGTTGCTTATGAGGGGTGGTGCACCTCGTTCTTCTTTACTTCCAGTTATAACTTACGGTGCACCATCAATTATGTGTGGAGGGGATCGTCTGCTTCAGAAACTCAGATTGCCTCGGAATCATGTCAGATCAATAACAATGCACAGGGACATCGTTCCACGAGCATTCTCTTGTAATTATCCAAGCCACGTAGCAGAGTTTCTCAAGGCTGTTAATGGGAATTTTCGTAATCACCCATGTCTTAACAAACAGGTAGCTAATCACCGTCTTAAACTGTCATCAAATGTAGTTCCAAAGAAAAAAATATTTTTAGTATTTATCAATGTGAGCCTCTAATTTCAGACAAATTTCAATTAATGTCATTTCTCTATGCTCTCTTTCCACAGAAGCTACTATACGCTCCGATGGGGGAGCTTCTAATCCTACAACCAGACGACAAATTTTCCCCAAACCACGACCTCCTTCCTCCCGGCAGTGGTCTCTATCTTTTAACGTGCCCAGCATCATCAGACACACCCAAGTCCGAGAAGCATATCCGAGCTGCACAGGCCATATTTCTAAACTCCCCGCACCCTCTTGAGATACTGAGTGATCGATCAGCATACGGTTCAGAAGGCACGGTTCAAAGAGACCATGATATGAACTCATACCTAAAATCCATTAGGAACGTGATTCGCCAAGATCTCATCCGCATTAGAAAAGCCCGGAGAGATCATCGTCGGAAAGTTTGGTGGCCAATTGTGGGGCCTGCTGGAGTTAGTCCTGGTGTGATCGTGAGCAGGTCTGTCATGTCGGGCAGAAATATCGGGCGAGGTCAGTTCAATTTTTCTGGCATGGTTCGAACGGGTCGAGAGTCGTTGAAACGGTTCGGGACGTTGGTTGCTTCACAACATATGCATTTGGTGGTTTTATTTTTGTTCCCTGCTAGATTGCTTGTGTTGGGGAGTTTTAGCTTGATCCGCTTTCACTAGAAGCAAAGCTGGGGGTTGGTGTTTGTTATTACAAAGGGGATCAGCAAAATACTGTTCGATATATATAATCTATATTGTAAATATACTTATGCCACTGTTTCTAGAGGAGGTATATGTTTTATAAATATCTATATACAAAAAGAAAAAAAGTATTTAGTATAAAGCATCAATTTTTCGGCGCAAACCACTTAAGCTTGGCAACACGGCTGGGATTCCTGTTCCCCGAGGGGATGGAATAAGTTTTTTGCTTCAAGGGCTGGAACGAGTACCATGTTCCCCGTCTCGTGGGATCCCAACCCGATTCTTCTTGCCTGGGCTCAGCATATTATACAATTAAATTTTTACCATTCATCATGTAAGCTTACATGATTGATCATGCAATCTACAAGATTGAAAATTTATATAATTGAAGTTATATATTTATATAAGCTTATTTTATAAAATTACATTAAATTTCCATGATTGATCATGTAAGCTTACATGATTAGTCGTGTAATCTACAAGATTGTAAAATTTATACAATTAAACTTATATATTTATATCTTGCCTAGTGAAATTACATAATTTTTTTATGGATAAAACAAAAAGTTCCTTGCAAGATGGGGATCCCTACACGTTTGATAACGGGGTTGGAAATTCCCCATTGTCAGAACAGAGATTAGAATTCCCCATGCCCCGTTACCAATTTTAAAACTAATTTTAATTATGAGAGCTATTTTTTTATATAAATTTATATTAATATCTTCTACCTATAGGTAAAATATAATAAAATAATTAGTTGATAGTGCCAATAATATTCTTTCAAGATATATATATATATATATAATATATATATATATATGTTATACTACTACTATTATTATTACTATTATTATTATTATTATTATTATTATTATCTACCAAATATTGATTATCTTTTTATTATACTTTTTCACCTGTTCACTTCCAAATTTAGAAGTTTATAATTTGTTTTGTTTTTACACTATTTTTTAATGAAAATTATATCAAGTTATTTGCAATTTTTAATGATATTTATTTTGTACATACATAAATATAAATTTATATTTTCTTAAGTTAAGTATAATTTTCATAATTAACTATATTACCCTAGTTTTGAAATAAATTATTTTATAAATCTTGAAGCAAGAAATCAATTTTATAAGATAGTATATATCTTTTTGATAATTATCTTTAAAAGATATGAAAAAAATTGTGATGAATTTTTTTTTCTTTACCATAATTTTTTGAAGAAAAAAAAAAGAGATTTGTGAGTTAATAAATTTGTGAAGTATGATTATAATTTTCAGTTATTTGACATAATTGACTCTGTATTAATATTGTAATATTAATATATATGCATATATAATTATTTTTTATTATTGATAATATTGTTTCAATATTGGTATGTCTGTCATTGAAACAATTAATTACGCAATTGAAATTTAAAAAAAAAATTATATATATATATATATAATGTTTTTTAGAGATACTCCATAAAAATATATTCTAAGGCATTCCATATTTTTTTTCTTTATTAAACCAAACAATGTATTGTTTTTTTGTAAACATATCAAGTCTATAACGACTAAGAACAATGTTTTTTTCTAAAACCAAGACATTTTTATAATCATAAAAATAATTTTCCATTACTCTTATATGTTTTTTTTTAATATAAATACTTATGTTGAAGATGTTGAAGATGTTTTTTTATGTTCTTTTATAAATATAAAATGTAAATGTTGGGGATTAGGGATGGGCAAAGTCTCTAGAACTCATGATCTTCCAAACATAGTCGTAATAACGTCACCGAATATATTTAAGGTTAATTAAGTAACATATTTTAATTGAAAAAAAAAAGAAATAAATTATAGAATACTTTAATTTTATAATACTATATAAATAAATTAAATTTGAGTAAATTCACACAAAAAGAATATATTCGAATGTGAACTCAAGCGGTGCATATAATATAATATATATATATATATATATGATGTAGCGTTCATCCTAACTATGGCAAATAAAATGCGTCTGTGTCCCATAAACAGCTTAGAAAAAGAAAAAGAACAAGAAATGAAGACCTAACATGGGAGAGGAATGCCCTTACGAAAGTGAGAGCAGTGGTGGGTGCTGCCTCAATTCCAACATACACACTTCCCAATGTCTATACCTAACCAATCAACTATGTTCTTCTTCTTCCTATTAATTTACTAATTACTTGTCTTGCAATTTACTATTGTCGTTCCAACCACATATGAATCTTCCCCAAAATTTGGATTTTCGGGAGCACTTTTTATTATTTAAATATATTTTTATGTGATGTGAGTTGTCACATACATCTACTATTATGTTCTTCCGTGCGATGCACAAACACATACTAAAAAATAATATTATTAAATTTTAAAATATATATATAATTATGTTCAATAATTTATATATGTACCATGATTATAACAAGAATATAAATATTATATATAAAATTCCACATGAATACTAAATAATTTTATGTGTAAAATATAATCATCAAATTACCAAATATATAGTATACTCTTTTGAAATAAAAAAAATTGAATAAAATTTGGTATATCAGTGTGAATAATTTTTATTATTATACGTAGTATCAAATATATCTCAAATTTATAATTGATTTTTTAAAATTAAGTAATTATGAAGATGTATGAATTTTTTATTTTTAGGAGCATTTTTTATTATTAAAAATAATTTTTATGTGATATAAGCTGTCATATACATCTATTTCAGTGTAAAATAAAATTATATTTTATATATTATGAATTTTATTTTAAGAAAATATATTATTATTTTATAAATTATTTATTTATTATATAAAAGTAACAAAATTTCACAGACACGATAATGCGACGTGAAACAATATATTGCTAAAACTGAATTGAACATATTTATGATTAATATTGATGGTGATCGTCTTAGAAAAAGTGTGCGTGTGTGTGTTTTGCTGGTGATGGGCCAAGTTTGGTACAATCACTTAAGAGAAGGAGCCCAGCCCACAAGTTATCCGGGCCTAAATGTATTAATAAGAGTCCTTGGAATAATATTAGTCTGGGAGATAAAGACTGGGTGGACAATATTTCCTCTATAATATTAGTTAACTTGAAGCCATCGATGAATAACGTCAAGGGCCTATTTTTTAGTAAAATAGTATTTTATTGATTAATTTAGTATTATTTAATTCTTATCACACTTGAATGTACATGGGCATGTTGTAGTGTCTAGTGACCTTGGGCTACCGAGGATAATTGGGCCTTTCGAGTGGGTTTTATTTGTTGCAGCCCAACTTCTAGATGGATCATAATAAGAGAATGTTAAATGTGGTACGCACTTCTATGATTTAAACTGAAAGCCAACTTACGCATAAATTGTGTATTTATTTAGACAGCCATGTGAGGGGACGTTCCATCTCTAAATTAATGAAACCAAAGTCTGAATTGAATACAGAGAATTTGGAAAAGAATCCCAAAAACCACATAGTTGCACTTTCTCAGTTGGACGTTTAAATTTATTTATCATTTGAGGTACGTTTACTTAACATTAGTTTGGATAAGGATATATTATTTATTACAATTCTGAGTTATTTTGTCTTATCAAAATGACATGGTCTGAAATTATTATAAAATTTGGAGTAAAAAACAGTTGATTTCCTATCCCTTCAAGTGGGTTCTCATAACTTATCCCAAACATATTAATTATTGTAAATTATCAATGGTGTCCTTGCTATTCACTTGTTACGAAGAGCATTTAAATCATATCCTATACTTTATAAGACTTTCAAGAAAAATAAAACATAATAAGAATAACTTATCTATATTTCCTAACTAGATTCCCTCAAAGTAAACATAAGATAAAAATAAGGCTGGATAAGTTATCCCATGTAATACAACCTTATAAATTTCATTCTAATTGTATTTCCAAACAGCCTGAAATAATCTCAATTCTTTATGTCATTTTTTCTTTTTCTTTTTGTTGGATATATTTTCTTCTTTCTTTTTTTTTTTTTTGGGGACAAAACATACACTTTAATCCCAATTTTTTAATAATTCTAATACAACACAAATTGGTAATTAATTTACAAACTAGCAAAAGAATTATCAAATTGTATCCTCCAAGTAATATTTCATCCAAAAATATTGATGGGAAGAAACAGAACATAAACCACTGGAATATGTGAGAGTTCTCATATCTAATTAACAAAAGTTTTTCATTTTAATAATTATATCTCATACATTATTCTGAAATTGTTAAAAATATGAAAAAAAAAAAAAAAAAAAAAAAGGTTGATTTGATAGGTAAAGGTAAGTATAAGAAATTGAGTGCAGAATATTGTTGATGGGTTTGGGATCCAGTTTTTGTTGGAATTTGGAAGAGAGTGATCCAAACTCATTCATTCCCAACAATAATTGAAGAATCTAATTAACCTTTTTGTAATAAAAAAAATGTTATCTTTTAGTGTGTGCTGCTCTGGTGATTCCTTACAGATTAGTGACATCTGCAGATGTCTCTTTAGGGTCGCACGTGACTCTTTACAATCTCACATCTCTCTCTCTGCTTCTCTTTTTGCTATCCCAAACAGTGGTCAGCAATCATATGATTATATGCTCTGCAACTGCCATTCTAATCCGTACTACAATTCATATTAGGGTTAATTACTTCTTCCAAATCCATATTATTGCGTTTTTATATCTGTGTTAAATAAAGTATTTTTCCTTGCGTCAATTTTCAACTCACAGTATCCAAGTTTTGCTGTGCAATTTTCGGCTAATTTGTTTGGCCTAAATAAAAAAATTTGGAGTGTTTTAGTCATTTTCTTAATAACTACATAAAATATTAAAATTATATTTAAAATCAGAAAAATATTTTTAAATCTGCAAATTATACTAGAAATCTTAAAATCATAGTTTTAATTGTTTTATTTTTTAAAATATTTGAGATTATAATTACGATTTCAAATTATAGAAATTATTGTTATTTTGAAACGAAGAAAGTACTCATTCCTATATTAAATTAAGCCATGAATATGAGGAAATATGCTGCTGTATTCATTTAAAATAGTCAAACTTTTCTCCTCCCTTTTCACTCTAATCTTCTTCTCAATTGTATTTTTTTCCCCTTTCTCTGTACTTCCTTTATGTAGTTTATCTTCTTCATTTTTTTTTGGTGAAACAGAGCAACCTAATAGCTGATTTCCGACCAAAATTTTTGCCAGAATTAGATTACCTTATGGGCTTTTCGCCGAAAGGAAAGAAGAAAGAGAGGAAACAAAAAATTAATATTGATAAGAGTAATTTAATTTTTTAATAATATATTCTTATTATCTAAATGAGTAGAATGCGTTTAAAAAAAAAGTGAGCTGATAATCTGCATCAAAATTTAAATAAACTATGTATAATTAGGTTATGCATAATATGTATGTTGTGCAAATAACTCAAAAACAAGATCTCAAACAACAAGAACAAAGAAATAGCAATAATGGCAAACAACACTCAAACAATTACGTGGTTCGTTCAAACGTTGTATTTGATCTACATCCACGGCAGAAATGATCACCCTCTTATTAATTCACAAGTGTTTATAATCGCTCAAACTCTCTCTCAATCACTAGCTAATTCTTGTAGAATTCACACTAGCTACCAACCTCTCTTCACAAAAAGAAAACCAAGAATTCAAAGAAATTACACTCTCAACTATATATGATTGATCTAGTCTAGCTCTTGTATATCTAGCTGCCAACAGCTGAGATCAATCCACCATCATGCATCTTAATCCAATGGTTAACTTAAGAGCAGCAGTTGCATCTTGATCCAACTCCCATCAGCTGCAACTTGAGAGTCAGTTATTCACCTAACCAACTAGTAGTTATTCACCTAACCAACTAGTTATTCACCTAACTAACTAGTAGTTATTCACCTAACCAACTAGTTATTTACTTAACTAACTAATTAACTTGAGAGTTAGTTATTCACCTAACTAACAAGCTAAAAGCTAATCCGCTGCAGCAACTCCATGAGTAGACTTCATGCACCAACTCGCATAGCCATCCATTCTTATTGATCAAAAATACACATTAACACCACAATATAAAAAGTGAAGCTAAAAATAATAGTAATTATTATTATTATTATTATTATTATTATTATTATTATTATCAAACAATTATTTAAATTTTGTAAATAGAAAAAGTTATTTGTGATTCAAATAAAAATAAAAGACGTATACAATCATTTATACCACATATCCCTAATAATCTGAGCAATGCCTATGGCAAAAATCTGCACCCTACTCGCCTGTGTCAACATGCGCCCATTCATTGGGAACGTTCTTTTCACGGGTTCTTCTTCTTTTTTTTTTTTTCTTTTTTTTTTAACATAAAATTGCAAAAGGGAATATCGGATGCAAACTGGGTAAGGAGATCCTTAAACAATTTCTCTCTCATTTCAAATTGCATAAATATACTACTACATTCTTCATATTTTTACTAACTGTCGAATTTCAATTAACATAATTAAAAACTTAAAAAAAAAGTAAATTTGTTATTTGCTCTTTCTTTTTTTAAATTTCATTTCCACTTCAATTATAAATCGGTGCTCTATGATGTTCATCTTTATTATTTGTTTGTCTATTCTTTGAATTTTAGGTTTCATCGCATATCATCAAATTTCATAACACACCAATTTTAAAATTTCTAGCATATGTTCTCTATATCAAAATTCTGTAACTTATTATTCTAGCTAAATGAATTGAGGTTAAAATTTATTTCTTATTTTGTTGCTATATTATTAAATTGTTAACAATTATTATATAAATTTTGAATTTCTAAATGAGCGCAAACAATTTCATATTTACTATTGCTTTCTTAATAAATAATATATATATATATATATATCTACTAATATTAATTGGAGCTCTTAGTCCAATTTCGCAAAATTAAATTTGCATTTATCAAAGAATTTGTATAAAACAAAAAAAGTTGAAAGATGACTATAGATTAATTATTAAAGTTGACAAATGTATTGTCATACGTTCCCCTGTCCACCCTCTATATATATATATATATATATATATATATATATGTGTGCGCGCGCGCGCGATCACATGGGAGGGATGGGTGTTGCTAGCAAGCTCTTGGAATTATTATTATCCATCCGAATGCCACAATTCTTGGGGAACCATTCATTTCCTGATTAGTGTCAAAGGAATGAGTACAACCACACAACGCTCACTTTTAATAATGATATCTTTGATTGCTTTTGTTTTTTCAAACTAACTTTCTCGAGAGCTTGTATTATGAAACACAATTATATTCAAGGTATTTTAGTTATTGAACATCAAGGCCTAACTCAACATTTAAAACTTACCTTAACCAATGTGGGATACTTAACATCCTCCCTCACTGCGAGCCCTCACGTCTTACTCGTGCGTGATGGCTTGGGCGTAGCAGTGTTGGCTCGGGAAGAGCGAGACATCGAGTTAAGGAAGGCTCTGATACCATATTGAACATCAAGGCCTAACTCAACACTTAAAACCCAGATTATAAGTGAGAGGATTGCCCATGCCCATGCTTATAAGCCTACCCAAGACACTTACCTTAACCGATGTGGGATACTTAACATTAGTGAACACTGAAATAAATAAATCAATTGTGCTATACTTGTTTTGCATTGATATGTAGGTAATTATTACTATAATGCGAAAACAATTTATAGCATTAGTGCAGACAAGGGCCCTTCAATCAATGCTCGACTCTTAAAATTCTCCAAATACCTTATCTCTTTATAATAGAGAAAAAAAAGATCAGTTATAGCAATAGACATTAAAAAGTCAAATAATGCAACAGAATTTCAAAAAGTCCTTACTGTATATTGTTGCTACAATAGTGCCTTTACGCCTGAAGACCTTAACTTCAAAAAAATATGGGCGTCAACGGTCATCCTGCGAAGTCAGACATCCGTTGACGAAATTGTGGGGCAGCCCGTTGGACAGTCTAAAGTGTATAAGTTAATAACGGAAGTTTGGATTATTCTGAAAACTCGAGATATGCAAGAGTGGATTTATAACACATGAGAAGTCACAATTTTAAGTACAAATAAAAATATTAATTTGTTTTTATTACTAAAAAAACAAAAAAAATGAAAAAAGAGGAATTATAAAGTATGAAGGTACACATTTTCTTAATTCTTTTCAACATAGGGGCTGGGTTCTGATCCATCATTTTCATTGTACGAACTTCAGGTGCTTCTATGAAAATAACTGCTCCAGTCTTGGACTCATTTCTTTTGTTGTTATGCTGCGTATAGTGCTCAACATACGTATGTTTTTTTCTGAAAATAATAGGGAAATTCCATTATAAAATTCAATGCAAAATAGAAGCAAGACAATAACAATAAAACACATGATCATAGTTAATTCATTTAACTATCTATCTAAATATGAGTCCATCTTACGTTTTTTTAAATCACAGAGCTTGTTCCCAGTAATATACGAACCCTGATGGTGTTCATTGTTTAAAACTATCATTCAAAAAAACATATTTGCTTAAGCTCTTTTTCGTTTTTCCTTCTCCTCAGCTGCCTTTGATCAATCTTTGCACGTGTGTGTGTGTGTGTGTGTTTTTTTTTTTTTGAATTTTTATTTCTCATCTACACTAGTGTCATTTTTAAGTTTATGATATGAAATTTAATTTTTTTATGTGAACTAAAATTTTCTCAATTGTTATCTAAGCAGCACAATAATGAATGAAATATTTTTGTCATGATTTGCGTCATCTGATTAACCTATAATTTCATAAGGGTAAAATTAACATTTTATACTCAATTTTTAAACTTTCAAAAGTCCAAAATATGTGTCTCAATCCCACCGCTCTAAGATTTTAGAAATTTTATTATTTTTTCTCATAAAATAGTTACTTAAAAAAAACATTTGATGAACTAATAATGATTATTTCTTGAAATATAATTTTAATTATAAATCTTTGTTGTTTTAATATTTGCAAGGGACAACATAGAGTGATTTTATTTGTTAAATTAGTAATGACTCGATTTATATGTATTAAAAATTATATATAATGTTGGGTGAATTTTTTATTTTTTAACATGAAAAATATTATTTATTTTTCAGTTAAAGCATAAAAAGAATGATTGATTTATAGTAAAAAATAATGTTAATGTATACTATTTATGAAATTCTCATACTATTCACAATTAGTATATAAAAGGTGCATGGGAAATGGCCATTATATGTACACGCCCTCATTTTTTGCAGCACATTAGCTAATTATTTTCTCTGTCCCACAAAGAGAGATTGCTTACTATATTAAACATGTAATTATTTACTATTTAAAATTATAAAATTAATGAATTTATCTTTATATTAATCCTATCACCTGAATATTTTAGATTATAAATAAGACATAAGGGTGGAAAGAAATCGTAGAGCTATAATGTAATGGTCTAACCCGAATAACTATAGTTTTATAATATGTATAAAAATAACTATTCTATTTATTTTTTGGGACGATGGAATATAACTTTAAAAGTTGTACGAGAATCAATTCCTAGACAAAGTATTCATATAAAGCTATGTTATTGCAATTCACATAGATTGTGCAATCAGGTGAGGAGTTTGTTGAGAAAATACAGATCTATACATTAAAGTAATCGAATTTAGAATAATTGAAAGCGATGATCGTTGAGACTAATGAAGCCCTCAAATTATTTCATTGCCAACTTGTTACAAATTATAAATTAATTGGAACATAATTTAGAATGATTAGTATGAATATGTAATTAATGAAGTAAAATTTGTGGTTGGAGGGAAGCATAAATCAAGCATATATTGTTGGAGATTGATTGAGGAAGAGATTGCTCCACCCATTAATTGTCAATCAACGAATGGAGAAAATCTAATTACTTTAGGGGGAAAAGAATGTGAATCTTTAATTATTGCCTTAGTTTAATTATTACAGATTTGCGTTGGGAATATAATTAATGGAAACCTGTAGCTTCAGTTTAATTATGAATCTAACGCGATGTGTTGTTTGTAAATTTTAAATGAACATATAATAAACAGTAATGAATTATTTATGTTGTTAAAAGCATAACTATACCACTTTATGAGTTATCTACTGCATTTTAAGAGAAACTTTATCTTCCTAATTTAGTCACGTATACATATATATATATATATGTATATATATATATGAGTGTGCAACTTTTTGACTTAAATTAGGAAAGAATGTACAAACTGAATATAAAAATATTACTTATATCTTAAATATTTTCATCAATAATTTTGGGGAAAAAAAAGAAGAAGAAAACTTTCTATTATTGACAATGTTTCGTTTTTATATAATGATAGATTTTAAATGATCAATGCACCCATAGGCACACGAAGTAGGTATCCAGTCAAATGATGACACGTAACTATAAAAATCAAATCTCTATAAATTTAGAGGCGAACTATCAAAAAAATTTCATTTAAAAAAAAAATCAAATCAAAGCAGTTTGTTTGAATTGAATGCAATAGATGTGATGAGATGAGTGAAATCCAACATTTCATGAAATACATATTGAAAAAATGTGTATCCTATCACTGTAAAAAGAGTTTCTTGATAATCCAAAACAACACAAATCCGTAAATCAGGAAATTGAGAAAGAAGTTGTAAAGTGAAATCCTTAAAACTATTTAATAAGTGGTGTCAAAGAAACCCAAGCCCATTGAATCAAGGTTATTTGAAATCAAATTTACTTAATCAAAGACGGGAAAGTTGCAAATTTTCAAGAACTTACTTACTTCAAGTTTTAGAAAATTTTAACATCTACTATCATATCAATGTTCTAAATCCTCGTACTAACGTTCTTGAAGAATAAACAACATTGTGGAGAAGAAAAAGAGGAAATAAATAGAGACTTTTAATTTATACAGATTTTCAATTTTAGTCGATAAATGATATGTGTAATTTATTGGCATTAGTATTTTATAGATGAAATTTGTTGTTATTGCATTCAAAATAAATGTCATTTAAAAATATATATATATATATATATATATATATATTTAAGGAAGTATATTAAGAACTTTTTATTTGAAGTTCTAAAATGAGACACTTATTATTTGAAGTTCTAAAATGAGACACTTATTATTTGAAGTTCTAAAATGAGACTTATGTTGGGATACGTCCTTATTTCAGCCCCATTTGATGTATTCTATATTAAAAATCATCTCTTTAAATATGTGTACATGGAGACCAAATTAATCTCAGAAATAAAAAATAGCACTAAACATGATTACAAATTATATTATATTTTATTTGTCCCAAATTTTTTTTTTGATAAGAATATAATTTTTTAATTTAATGGAGGTATAATCTCAAAGAAAACATAAATTCAAGAATTTTTTAATTTATTAATTGAATTTGTTCAATTATATATAACTTGTTTGAAATTTTTAATTTTAATAAAACAAAGCATTGGATTTTGAGATATGAGTTTTTTTTTTATAATATGTTTTTAAACATAACCTTTTTTTTTTTTAAATAAAGAAAGTATAATGTAAAACTATGTGAATAGTTAGTTGGAATGTTTTATTTTATTTTATATTTTATCTATATTCCAACTGTATAATAGAAAAAAAAATGTGGTGTGATAGTGTAGAAGCGAAATGGCGCCATAAGAGTAATGCCACCCTGGCATATGTCAACAGTAATAATGACGCACCCATCCCTCAGCCTTTATTTAAATATAATCTGTACATCTACCACATTAGAATATATAAAACTTATAATAATAATAGTAATACTATTGAACCACATACTACTAGGCACTAGCTAGTAACAAAAATTTTCCCCGAACGGAACTCCTGAATAGTTTACCAATTTGTACATATTCTCCCGCCGGTCTCTTAACTTTTTTCAAAATCCAACATTTCCCCCCCTTAATCATAACATTTAACAGCTTAATGCTTCATAGTTTACTGGAATTGGATGATTAAACGCTGCCTGTGAAAGCAGATTCCCAACTGTTGCAATATCCCTGCAAAACACGCCTTGAAACACCGTTGCTGGCGATGCTGCAATCCCCGCATTGCTCTCAAAACTGTTAATACTACCGGCGGAAAGTTCTGCAATACCCACCGGAATATGCTCCACTCTGGCCATGGACGCCTGCTCGTTACCCTGTTGGGCTTGAACTGCCGCCCGCAGAGCCGCGGCCGCCTTCTTCCTCTGCTTTTCTGCTGCCTCTTCATCCAAAATCGTCGCCATCACACTGGTGTAGCCCTTCTGGATCAATCTGTACAACAATAAAGCAGACAATTTCGCCCGATCTCGTACTGAATCCACGTCTTGCTCATCAACAAACTCGCATTTCTCGATGAAGCTTGAAGATCTATCAGGCTTGTGTTTTAGTGTCAACAGCAAATGAGCTCTTTGTAACTCTGATCTGGAGCAGCCTCTTCCCAATCCAATCAGTGCATAATAGTCTACGTTTCCAGTTTCACCAGCAGCAACTCTTTGCTTTAACTGCTGGATTTTCGACGCCAATGAACACAATTTGCCTGGAATTTCTCTGTACTGAACGTTTTGCCGCTTCCAAGCCGGTCCTGGTAGTTTTCGATCACGCAAAATTGAATTGTACAAAAGTTTCAAATGCTCCAGATCGTGAAGACTGTCTGGTAAACATCTTATGGTTTCAAATAAGGTCGCTCTTATGGCGAGAGCATCAACGGAAGAAGTATCCAACGCAAGAGCTCTATTGCAATCCGCTATTGCCTCAGCTATTCTCCCGGCGGAGCGGTAGGCAGAGGCCCGGTGCACGTAACACTCGGATAAAAATCCTTGAGGTGCTCCGCGGCGGCCGTCGAGAATTTTGGAGAAATGTCGAATGGCTTCGGAGTAAAGTCCGGCGTCGAGGGCGGCGATTGCGGCGGTCTTGCGGCGGATGAGGAGTTTGATGTGGCAGAGGAGGTGGGAGATGCTCTCGGACTCTGTTTTTGGAGGGGTTTCAGGCTGATTGTAAGTGAAACTATCGCCGGAGAGTGGGGATTTGTTGAAAGAGAAGATGTCGTCGGACAGAGAAATGCTTTCGCGGCGGAATGCAGCGGTGGCGAGGCGCTTTCCGGTCTGGAGGAGTACCATTGCGTCCTCCATTAAGCCTAGGCGGCAACATGCTTGACCTAGAACCGAGTACCTGTTTGATAAAATTCATCAAAGACTGAGTCAGCTGTAACTCAACACTCGTTGAAAAAATTATTAAATCTGAATTGCTCTAATTGTGCTTATGTGAGATTTTCATTAATGGCTGCCAGTTGTTTAGCGTGGTCAACAAGCAACTGTCGCAACAAAACAAAACAGAGGAAAATGAGGACTGTAATCTCGAAATTACCTCCATTGGCCAGCCGCCTCCACGTTTTTGAATAAACCAGACATAACCTTCTTCTTCAAATCCGAGACAGAAAAGCACTTGAACGCCGGCTCATTCCCACTCAGTGAGTCGCCGCTGGATGAAAGAAGCGTGACTCGTTCCCTCGATAACTGAGTTGATGAGTTATCCGACGACCCGGACGATGATATATCGTCGGAGATAGCCATTTTTAAACTGGGGATGTAATCCTGAAGCATGTCCGCCACCTCCTTAAACCGGCGTAGATGCAGCAAACAGCGGGCCTTCAGCTCAAGCGCCACCTCCATGCGCGGCGCAACTGCCAACGCCGCTTCTAAGAGGCGCAACGCCGCCGCAATCTCGCTTTGCTCTTGGGTCGCAATCAACATCTTCGCTTCTCTCACGTATCTCTCAACCATCTGCATTACATCGAGATATTAATGGATGGGTAACCGCAATTAATCCATGATATAAAAAGGAAGAGATCGAAGAGTAAATTGAGTAGTACCTTTTTATTGGAGAGCCACCAGTGTTTCTTCTCGGCGGGAGATTGAGATGATACTGCCATTGATGGATTGCAAGATTCAACCATGAAGAAGTAGCTCTCGCTATCTCGGGTATTATATATATGGGTGAAAATAATTTCACATTATAATGTGAATTTACCCTCTTATGGAGAGGGAAGAAGATGGAGATCTGAGAGAAATGAAGAAGAGAGAGAAAGTGTGTGCATACGTAAATAGGAGAGGAGAGAAGGACGGGGGCTTTAAACAACAAATGCCAGCTTTGACCTGAGAGAGAAAGCTTTGATCCTTCTACTTCACCGCTGGCACCAGATTCTCTCTCTCTCTCTCTCTCTAATTATAGAGCAAGAGTGGTCATTGGCTACTATACGGCCTACGAGCAGTAGGGCTATGTGTAAAATTCTCCTATACAATGTATGAATACGTCTCGTAAGAATAACTTTCTGAAATTCGCCCTATGCTTCATAGCATATTTAAATGCTATCTATCCACTTATATTTTTTTTTATGATTTCAAGATGTATTGGACGGAATTGAAATAAATATAAATGTACCTGTACCTGTACAATAATTTCATTTATATTTATTAGCATATGCTACATAGCACCATTTAATTTTTGTAATATTTTAAAAAAATAATATTATATACTAGGGACCACCAACTAATTTTTTCTTTTGATGTATCATAATTGTTATTTTATTGATGAGTCAATGAAGTGTATAATTACAGCAATTTGCAGTTAAAGAAACTCTCGGGTCATCCTATCACGGAATATGGAGATGAAAATAAAAACTAATAATTAAAAAAACAATACACAAAACTATGCTGAACAATAGCAATCCGGCGAAGATGGACACCTAATAATATTAACTAAATAATAATTAAGTGTTTTGTTCAGCTTTTATTTGAAGCCTAGAAAGTTGAAAGAACACGAAGATCGGGATGAGGTCCGTACTTGAACATCCAGGCTTGTCTCATCTTTACACGGAATGAGACGGGATGGGGTTGACTCGCTCTGTGAGTCACGTGGCGGGTGAGCCGATTCATTCTAAATTAAAATTTTATTATTGTGATATTAATGCATAGTAATACCTTTTGAAAATTAATATAAACTTAAGATTTTAAATAAAATATATGATATTAGAAACATTATTATAAATTTATATTCATTTTTTAAAAATGTTGATATCAATTAGAATTATTAATTACAATATGATATTATATCTTATATTATGGTTCGACAATATAAGTTGGCTTGAATTTTTTTTATAAATTGAAATATTGTTATTTATGTTATATATAGTAAATATAAAAAAAATACATTATATATTATATTTATCTATTAATATATAAAACAGGTCAAAATAGGCCGAACATAAAGATTACTCAAACCCCCTCCGCCTATTAAGGGTCATAGTGTTGGACAATTTCAAATATATAAATTTTGTACGCAGATTGAAGTATTTTAAATAAAAAAAATTAGGACGTATCAAATGCGAGACAAGTTTAGTTATCATCTCTAAGAGATGGAAGGAGTAATATTCTAAAAATGTATTTGTATTTGTTCAAATTAGTGTTAAGGATGTGAATTATCATTCCTGGATGGTAAGAATAAAAGCTAAGTCCGATATTGACCCAATAAATAAAGGAGTGAAAAGTCTTCCTTTCCCAACTGAAAAAGTCAAAATTGTGAAGCTTCCGGCTCTCACACATTCTAACGAGGGTTATTACATCGGGTCAAAGCTTCATTTTGTTGGATTATTATGCTTAACGCAGCTCCGAGTATTTGACATTTGCATCATCCGCTAATTCACTCACCGATACGCTAATTTCCTTATTTTAGTCAACTCAAAAAAAAAAATATATATATATATATATATATTAATAATAATAATAAAATATAAATCCCAGCCGCTACGTATCAGAAGGCATATTGTTTTAAAAATTTCTTACCCAGATAACCGAATTTTATAAAATAACTTATTTATTATTTAAATTTAATTGTTTTCTATATTTTTAACAATATTTTTTCCCATTTCCAAGTCTTATCTATAATAAAGGCAATTATTTGAGATATTAAAAAAAATCATGTTTGAATATATTTTAGAACAAAGATTTTATATTAAAACGATACTTAGTTTAAAGAAAAAAAAAGTATTTATCATCTATACCTGCATTATATTATTATTATTATATGAAAATTATACATGAATATATCAAAAATTTTATGATATTGTATAAAAATTACCATAATTCATTAAAAAGGGAAAAAAAAGTTGTTACTGCAATTCAAGTGCCAGCGAGGCAGGCTGAAAATTCAAAAGTGAATAATAAATAGGGGTAATTATGGGAGTGGATTTGTTGTGTTAATAATGGGATGCTTTCCAATTTCAACTGCCTACTGAATTAAAAGATCCAAAAACCCAGTTAGAAAGGTAGATAAAATAGCAGCAAGGATTGTTGAATTATTTGTGCCAACTTATTTATTAGCCATATAGTACTATTATTATATTTATGAGCTTCTAGAAGCTTCTTTTTAATTTTTGGGATGCCCCTAACAGATTATTGGAATAAGAATAAATACGACGCTGCTGCAATGCATCGACTTATTTAGATTCCTTAGCTAAAAGAGTAACTCTCATTACGTCCCTCCCTCCCTTCAATTAATTAATTATTACCGGTGGTAAAAAGCAACTATCATTTATGAATTTCGTGACCAAGGATTTTAAATTCGGGATACTTCAAACCAGAACACAGATTTTTTAATTATTGTAGTATGATGATAGAGGATTAAAATTAATTAATTCTTGAATGTTGAGATGGTTTAATAATTATGATATTTTACTTGTTTAGAAAAAGGAAACTAAGTGCAAGTTATCAATAAAATTAGGTTAATTGTTCTCTTAAACCTAACGAACATGACTCATTGGATTCGGCGGTTTGCAGGTTAATTAAATCAGTACTTCAAAATATATTTTATATATGCCTTAACAATTCACCATTTTTTGGTCATTAAATATTGTTAGTAACATATATGAATAATGTTGGAGTAGTGCTCTACTCTCCGTCTTTTTAATATATATATATATATATATATATGTATATTTTTGTTGTTGTTCATTTGCTATTTGATTCATTAATTTAGCAGTATACTCAATCGATATTTGTTTTTCTTCTTCTAATGCGCACGAGATCCTCTCCTGTACTTTGTTATATAAATCTCATTTATGTATGATTATTAATAAAATAGGGTAGGTTAAAACAATAATATGGAAGTGAAAGATGAAATATATGGGTAGAAGATTGAATTGAAAGGTAATGTGTAATGTGGAAGTAAATGTATTTGGATGTGAAGATTGAGGCAAATAAAATATTGGGGAGTTTATAAATAGAAGGAAGATATTTATGGGAGTGGAGAAATGAAAGTGAGGAGGCACAAGATTCACGCTTCCTTTATTGCTGTTGTTCCCTTTGCTTTTCACCCACATTGATTAATGAGTGCACATGAATTTGGATGATGCCTTTCTCCTCTTCTCTTTTTTTTTTTTTTTTTTTTTATTCTTTTTTTTCAAAAAAAAAAAAAATACAAACACAACAATTTTGGGGATTTACAGTTTTTTTGTTTTTAAGTAATCAAAATAAGACACAGTTTTTAATAAACCATCAATTTTTATTTACATCATTTTTTAATTTTTTTTAGTTTGATGTTTTCAATCACGTTTGACCTGAAAGTATTTAAATTTATGTTAAAGTTTTGACTGATACCTATTTAATTTTTCAAATAGGATTTTTTGTAAAAATAAAACGAGTTTTATGAAGTGAGTTCGTGTTTTTTAGAGAGGTGTTATGAATAGTATCTATTTGACTGATACCTATTTAACTTTTCAAACAGGATTTTTTCTAAAAATAAAACGAGTTTTATGAAGTGAGTTCGTATTTTTGAGAGAGGGGTTATGAATAGTATCTAAGGCGGTGGCTATTCACACCTACTTAATTAATAAATACAATTATTACAAGATGAAATCACCTTATTAATATGAAGAGTTCATCCCATTAAATTTATTTTGGAAATATATTATCTGAATTTAACATTCGAAAGGTTGTCGAAAACTACAATAAGCTAAAAAGCTTCTCTTTTTGATGTCATAGCAATGGCTCGAATCGGCTGTGGGGAAATTCAAGATGAAGATATACCCCTCTCAAACTTAACCTTCACTCCCATGCCTCGCTTTCTTGGCAGCGCACTTTAGCATCCAATGCCACAGCTTCCACCTCCTCTCACATATATGATAATCCTTACACATGATCAGTTGAGAAGCTTTAATTAATACTTTTGGATTGAACTAGATTACTCCATGCGTGTTGTGTGAAATAGAATAAATTTTATTATATTAATAATATATAATAAATTTATATTTCATTACTATAACAATATGAGTAAATAATTTATTTATATCAATTTTATATATATATATATATGATTGGACTTGAAATATAGTTTCTTTATATTATATTATATTTTAATTTTTTTAAAGTTATCTTTATTAAATAATAAAAGTTGCACGATAATTTGAAATAATTTACTCCATTATTTTTTCTTTTTCTTTCTCTATTTTATTCGATCTAATTCTCACCTATTTTTTTAAATTTTTTATTTTAAGAGTAATTCACCATCCCATTATTAGAAAATTTAAATCAAATTCGAGCATATATAATATATGGTGCTAAATTATTTTATTTCCTCCAAAATTCTTGCTAATTTTAATTTTAAGTCAATTCTTGATTTCTCTTGTTGATCTCAACTGTCTTTTGATGCTAATTAATCTAACGACATCGAGCATATTTGAGAGATTCAGTGACTATTCACACGCACTTAATTAATAAAAATAATTATTAAAAGATGAAATCACCTCATTAATATGAAAGTTCGTTCCATTCAATTTTTTTTTGGAAGTATATCATTTGAATTTAACGTTCGAAAGGTTGTCGAAAGCTACAATAAGATAAAAAGTTTCTCTTTTTGAGGTCATAGCAATGGCTCGAATTGACTGTGGGAAATTCAAGACGAAGATACACCCCTTTCAAACTTAACCTTCACTCCCATGCCTCGCTTTCTTGGGAGCGCACTTTAGCATCCAATGCCATAGCCTCCACCTCCTCTCGCATATATGATAATCCTTGCGCATGATTAGTTTAGAAGCTTTAATTAATACTTTTGGATTGAACTAGATGTACTCCATGCGCCTAGTATGAAATACAATATATTTTATTATATTATTAATAATATATAATAAATTTATATTTCATTACTATAACAATTTGAGTAAATAATTTATTTATATTAATTATATATATATATATATGATTGGACTTGTAATATTGTTTTTTATATTATATTACGTTGTAATTTTTTTAAAGTTATCTTTATTAAATAATAGGTTGCACGATAATTTTAAAGTGAATTTTAAACTTTTTTTGAAATCAATATAAATATTTTAACTTATTAAAAATTATTAACGTTATACAATATATAAATTAATAGATAATATTTTTATCATTATAAATACTTAGTTATAGTTTTTAGCTCAAATTCATATAAAAGTTAATATACTATTTATTAAAAAATTCAATAAATATAAAATTTAAATCATTCTTCAAAATTATAATTCGTACTTTTTAATGAAATTATTTATTTTAATATATGCAA
This sequence comes from Caryopteris x clandonensis, assembly GCA_028749325.2. Lineage (NCBI taxonomy): Eukaryota > Viridiplantae > Streptophyta > Magnoliopsida > Lamiales > Lamiaceae > Caryopteris > Caryopteris x clandonensis. Next base: position 23,985,475 of record JAPYKT020000001.1, read on the forward strand.
TATTAATATTAAATTAAAAATTATGAATATATATCAGAAATAGATTTAAAATGAAAACTATTTGAACCTTTTAAGTTTAATGAAAAATTAAAATAGACTAAAAAAAGGGGAAAAATATATAAAGAATAAATGTCAATTAAATATTGAGATACATACTACGGAAACAGTGAATAATTATATTCTATGATTTGTTAGTTATTAAATGTGTGAATTTGAGTATGGTATTACGTGGAATTATCCCACATGTAATCGTAATAAAGAAAATCAATACTTAGCGTGTCGGAAAGGAAATAAGATCCATTTATAAAGGAGTATACTATTTATTTATTCCACAAATTTAGGTATTTCAAAATTAGATAATATCAAAATGAATATACTCTAATATTTAATATATGATTCGAAATTTATATATTTTATCGAATATTAATTAAATCATTGAATTATGAAATTAAAAAAATATATGAATCTAACAGATATATGACTCAATTTTCTTGATTCATTTTATCAAATATATATATATATAAATAAAATTACTTTTTAAAATTTTATTTTTTCGACCTAAATTTCAACTATATAAATGTAAAACTATATATATTTATGCAACTCTTTTAAGATACATTATTACAATTTAATTGAAGAGATTAATATCAACAATCTTCGGGATTTGCTTAATTTCTATAGTTCAACATAAATAAATTCGAATTTTAAAGAATTTTTGTTAACTCATGATATATTCAAAATAAAAAATAAATTGTTAGAAATGTGAAATCATTGTAGTTTCATTATATTATGGAAAATCATTTATATAATTAAACTATCAATTATTTAAAATCACCCAATCACGTGGATAAAATATGATTTTGTCAAATATGAAATTAAATTTTCAACAATCTTACTATAATTCAAAATCATTTCTTTTTTTTGTCTCTCTCTTCTTTCTATATATTTTATCAAGATTATTACTAAATATTTTAAGGTCTCTCTTTTTTTGTTCTCCCTCCTCTTGAAGTGTTTTGCGTTTTCTGTTTTGAGAAAATAAATGGTAAGACATGTACGATAATATGTGTCATATTTCAATTGTCACAAAAGCCTACACTCTTCAAAATATTATCTTTAGGTTTATTTTATTTTTTTTAAAAAATTATTCACCTGTTGCTTTCAATTTACCATAAACATATTTAATTTTCTTAACTATTTTTCTTTCTTATTTTTAAACAAAAAGTTCATCCATCTCTTTCATGTTTCATTTGATTATTCTTGTAATTTTCTGTTGAGATCTGCTAATTATTTTGACGTATAAGCACCATGTGATTTTTCATTAGCTTTCAAAGTATTTGTTTCTATCAAATTTTAAATTTTTGTAATATTATTACATTTAATTAGCAATTTGCAAAATATTTTTGTCCTTAATTTGATTATGTAATTGAAAAATTTTACGAGATCTGTACAAATTTTTAATTTTTTAATCTGTTGATATGGCTATTTGTTTAATTTAATTTGATTCAACCTTTTATAAATCGTGGATATCATGCTTATCAATATGTGAACGAGGCTAATTCTAATAGAAGAAAAAATAAAATATAAAATTATAACAAATTTCTACTCATTATACAAAAAAAATCACTAATTACATATGTGCATCGCACAAGTCTCGACTAATTTTTTTGAAAAGAGGATCATATTCTGTACCACTTTGGTTCCACATCACCAAGTACACATCCACCTTCCACGTGGAACTACACCATTGATGGCCATCTCTGGGAGTACAAGAATTTCTCAAGGACTCCTACATTTAATTTTGTAAATTAGTTGTACATTTGATTATAAGGCACAACACTTCATTGTTTCTTTTATCCTACCTAAGATACTTTACAACCCCATTTTCTTTTTTCATCTCCTGTCTCATCTTTATATTTTAATATTTAAATATTTACTAGAAAAATTATTATATAAAGATTTGTAGATTCTTAATTTTAAATAGAAGTCCAATTTTATTATTTACTACTTAATATGATATTTTGTTTTGTACGCAAAAATAGAAGTATTATATCAAATTAAAAAAAAAAAAAAACATTGTTGGTGTGTCCAATCAAACCTCAACAGTATATTATTATTTTGGCGGTACTAGGCGTGGACATTTTAATAACTTTGAGTACATATACGTAATTGGGTACGCCGCCGTGGAGGTACCGTGATGGGCATATATCATCATATACTATATTAACTTGAATGGTGAATGCATGTGAGCCTTTTAAAATAGTTATGTTTCCTCTAAAATAAAAATAAATACTTCTGTTATTACTAATTTACAACTTAATATGTTTATGTACATTTTATTTAAAAGGTATTATTTATAATATTACTTATTTAATTAAAAGGTATTATTTGTTTATTTTAAAAAAAAAATTAAGATAATAAATTAGTTGTAATATTTTTGAAGTGAACAAGTACTATTTTTTAATTAAACAAATAACACTGTAGATTGAATTGCATGGTGCACTTGGTACAGATAAATTTTTGCATTTACAATAATTATCAAAATTTTAAATAAGATTTGTAGATATTGATTATAGACAAGCATCTAAACAAGACATCAGTACAAAGTTTTATAAAACATAATAGTAAAATGAAGTGTATGAAAATATAAAAATTGAGAATATGAAACTACATAATGTAACTAGGAGTTGATGGGCTCGGGTTCACCCAAATTGATTACATCGAGTGCTTTTGTAGTGTAGTTGTTCGATAGCTATTATTGGGTTGCCATTACATTATTTATAGCATCCATGCTGAGTCGGTTTATTAATCTCATAGCTAGCAAGTGTTTTGACATTAATTTATCAGCTAGTCTATCCATTTAACAGGTGTTTAGATAGTTGGTTCTTTATGATGCTATCATGTTGCAGCAGCTTAATAAAAGAATATTATAGAAGTTGGACATGTAGTATGTATTTGACACTAATTGTATCCTCAAGGCGTAAGCTCAGATTGCTTTCTATGTTATGGCTTAAATAGCAAGAATTTCTTTCTAGTTATGGGTCTTGATCAACATTATATTAGCTTATTTAACTTGTAAATAGTGATATTGTTTTTTGTTTAGTGTTATCTTAGTTTCAGAAACATATCTAGTCTGATCAACAAGATTAAACTTGCAATTGAATGGTTGACTCTACTTCGATTCATGCATATTGTAATTTAAGATTTGTGGATTATTTTGCGGGACTTTTTATCCCCACCACAATTTTTACTCTCCACACCACAACATATTTTTGGACAAAAATAGACATTTGTAAAATGATCAATATACCCTTAAAAAATAAACTAATTTTTTGCTGAGGTTGTGCAACAACCCATTTTCTTCTTCCCTTCCCATTTTCTCTTCCTCTTCCCTTTCAAACCCTATAGACGACACTGGCTAGATATATCTGATATGGGACACATGATTGCAACTGTCTACAACATAGCACTTGTCGTGCTAACACCCATTGCAAACTATACTTTCCTTCCCCTGAGGACTGCAAACCCAGAAGATCCGAAACTTACTTGCATAGCATTGATAGATCAAAGAACGCATTTTTGCGGGGTAAAATTGTTTTCTTATTATTACATTTTTTTATGATTTACATTATTTTCATAGTAATCTTTGAGAAGTAGTAACTATACGTGAATTGTGGCAGGTCTCATTGATGTCTGGATGCCCGTTGCCTGTTCTGCAAGTATCATGAACATCTAGTGCATGTGCAGCTGGATGGGAGATATTCTACAAAACACAATTTCAGATGTATAATGCCATTTGTTTAGGAAATGAATGATATGTACTTATACATTTTTTTAAGTGTTGAATATTTTTTCTTTAAAATATTACATCTAATATTTCGTACATTTGCTAAGTTAAGATGGAATATGTCCGACAAATGGCAAATCATGGAATTTTTTAAACTGTCAGGGCGTTCGGCCAACAGAGGCCGAACAAATTAAAAAGCGTTCGGCCAGAAGAGACCGAACATACGCGAACGCGTTCGGCCAAAGCTGGCTGAACACTATGGAGTGTGTTCGGCCAGTGTTGGCCGAACGTATTGTATTATGTTCGGCCTTTGGAGGTCGAACGCCCTGACAGTTTAGTTTTTATGTTTTTTGGAAAGTTCTTTACTTAATATTTTGTTATTCTTATGTTGTGTATTTTACAATTAGATTAAAAAATTACATTTTGTGTACATTATGTTAGAATATTGGTATTTGAATCGCACGACTGAATCCAATGGCCAAACACTAAAATGAGCAAAATAAATCGAGAACGCTCAATTAAGAAAACATTTCATCTAATGTTCAACATTCAAATCTAGAAAAGTTTAATGTAATTCTTACATATTATAATCACTACTCATCCGATTTATGTCCATCATCCAATGTGAGACCGTGGAGTACTCTTGCAGCTTGCTCAACTCTAGGCATAACGTAATCAAACGATAACTGCGGATCATGAGTTGTCCACATGCGAACTAGTGGGTCAAGAATGTTACGGGCCTCAACGTTTCGAGCCCACAATTGACTGGGGTTTGCATCAATCGGAAAGTGTCGTGCTGCAGATGTACGATCGGGGTTTTGCACCTGTGGATGGGAAAATGTACGGTACCAATCTATATACTCTGGCACAGTCTCCCATATTAGCTCAGCAAGTCTCCCTCATCGTTGCATAGACAAAATATGGTTGTCCCATTGGTATTGTCCGTATATTTATGGTTTTGGTATGTGTGATCTTAGTCCTGCAGCCCTAACTCGGTCATAACTTCTACTACCTCAATTTTGTCCCAGCCCTTGAAGTGTACCTTAGATTCCAAGTGGCTTTTTACTAAGAATGTGGTTAATGGACCTCCATTTCATACTCAGGTTCAAATATGATTGACCAGACTGATTTGCTAAGTTGGATTATGTCTTTGACTCTCATGTCGCAACTCAATCTCGAATATGCCTTGTTGGTTTGGTATGTCTCATTCAACACGTGTCTTGATCCATGTGCGACTATGTTGAATTGAACAATATTTTTATTTTAATTTAAAAATATAGGAGTATGCATGTTTGAACATGCTCAACAAAGGCTCAATGAACCAGGTTCAGTGTCCGGTGCATTTATATTCAAGTTCACTCTAAGATTTGATTACAACAATTGTTGTGATGGCTCCATGACACGTGTTACTGCATGATTGGTAGCCATCAATCTAATTATGCGTCTATGGGGTGTGATTTGATGTGCAAGTCCTTGACTCTGATGAATAATGAGAGAGGCGCCCCTCGGGCATATATCAAGAAGCTTGAAGACCTTATGTGTGCCTCCCAATTAGCAGCACCGAGCTACAAGAGGAAGACAGAGATGGAATTAAATCATAAATTATTATTAAAGATTACAAATGAGTTGATCCAGGGTGGCAATTTCTCCACTTGGAACTAATTTCGTCGGGGACCGAACGTTATAGAGCGTAAAATTTTTAAATAATTTGAGAATGAAGTTGAGGTGGAAATTCCCCAGAAGCAAATTAGCAGGGATGGGACGGGGACGGTATTTATTCCCCAATTAGTTCCCATCTCCTACAGTTCCCGTTTAGTTAAATCGGTGATTACTCGTATGCATTCACGTCCTCCATCAATTTTTAATTTTTTTATTATATAATATATATATATATATATATATATATATTCAAGGTTAAATTGCTAATGATGCTATTGAGATAATGTTGTTAGTTATGTTAGATTTTCTTTTACTTCAATTTTTATTTTAGCTTTATTTTTTATATTTTATTTCTTTAATGTTACTAAAAAATTATTAGAAATTTAGTATTAATTTGAGTATAAATGAATTTGAGACCCCAAATTTCTGGAGGAATCCGTTTCGTAAATGGAGAATCCCTGTCTTTTTACCCAATTCTATAAATAGAAATGACAGTTAAAATAAAATTCTTATAAGAGGATGATAATTTCAGCATTATCTCCAAAATCGATTACCGTCGTTCCTACTTGAATCAATTGAGTAAGACTCAATTCCTAGCTACTTTACATGAAATGTGAAGTAATAATATGAAATCATATGCGGTAAACATGCATTTATTACATAAAATACAAAATAGAAGATGATAAAAGGAAATAATATTTGATGAGCTCATCTATTTAGGGTACAGTGGGCGTAGGCAGTGTGATTTTTTCAGAAATTGAAGAGGGATAGCTAACAGCAGGACATACTTATCACAGGAAAGGACTAGATGAGGTTAGGCAGAAAAATTAAGGAGAGTGGGACCCCCCCTTCATCTACTAATTCATTTAATCCACGGAGCATTCATACACCCAACCCCCCACTTATGTATGGTACATGTATCTCTAATTATTATTACCCTTCAACTCTACTATTCATATTACAAACACTTTTTATATATAACTCTGTTCTTTTTATTTTCTCGTTGAAAATATTTGTTATTTTGTGAAAATTATATTTGAAACAATAAATGGAATTGATAATCCAATATATATATATATATATTAAAGTGATAATATAATTGTATTTTTGGTTTATTGAACTTTACCGTAGAATTATATTCATTTTTAAAATAGAAATCGTACGATTTATTTATTTATTTTTAAAAAATGGTATCAAACCATCAAGTTTTTTGGTTTGACACTTGACTTGCCGACTTCGGCTGCTTGCAGAGTTTTGTTTATATCTACATAATGCACTCATGATATTTTCATCATTTTCCCTCTTTAAATATAATTTTTAGAGGTAAATTATTTAACTAGGTGGATTAAATCAAATACAATTCAACGCAAAACTATGTTTTGAAATTAAGCTAAGTTATGAATTTAATTCATCAAAGCATTTCAAATCAAGCAATGTTAACTGAAACCTTTGTTACTCTTTGCATAATGACTGAATCCCCTCATTATACAAGCAGTATTCATTCATCTTGTCCTTAGATGAATCAAAATTTATTAAAAATCTTAAATTTTGTATTTTTCTTTTTTAATTCTTCCAACTTCCACTTTCAATAATGAAATAATAAAAAATGGGAAAAGATTTTTAATGTTTTTTGGTTTAAAATTACTTGATTTTGAGCAATAATTTGGGAGGAAGTAGAGGATGTTAAATTAAATCAAATTCCAAATCAATGGCATACTTTGGTAGTCTGTTGGGGAAAAAAACACAAGAAGATGATAGTTCACTAGATACAGTTCTGGAACTATCAATTTTCTTTTTTCTCTTCTCAAATTTAACATCTAGAACTGTCAGTTTAAAATCGAACTAATATTAGAGTTGAAATTGATTCTTTTGGAACAAACTATCCTAAAATCATAACTGAACTGATCAATTTTTAATTTTAATTTAAATTCAAAATCAAATTAAAAGCTAAATTAAATTGTTGATCAACGATTCAAACAGATGGTTTTGATTCGATGATGGGTATAGCGCAAATAAATAATTTCAAAATGTGGGACTACTCTCAATGTGTTTTCAATTATATTCCACTCCAGCGGGCTATAAACGTGTCCCTCTGTTGTAATGATAAAGGGGGGCTGCGTTCTCAGACTAAAAACATGTTAGATAAACATTATTAATTTCATTAAATAGATATATATATATATATATATATAATGAAGAAGTAGTGGATTAATGTAGGAAACAAAACACATGGCCTGTCTGACCATGTTTTATAGCTAATGATTTGACCAGTTGTACATGAGGCAATTATCGTATTTGAAGCATGTCAATCACTAAAAAAATGTAGGAATGAATTAACTAGATTGGCCTACAATTGGCTTCACCCACCTGTCATTCCACAATTACTTCTATTATTTATATAAAATTATTATACATGTATAGGCATGCATATGCATCCAGTGATAGGTGTAATTCCAGTTTTTTTTATTCCAATAATCAGCCCTTTTGGAGTAAGGCCAGTGACACTTGGACAACTGGACATTCCAGCATTTTCAAGTTTGTTCATTCAGAAATATTTATATAATATTCTTTTCTTTTTTTAAATAATATTTTATCTTCTATCGTTACATTATTATCATACATTATATATAATTTTACTAAAATAAAGGATAAAATATAATTTGTGATAAAAATGCATGAACTACAACACTAGACATAGAAGTAAGATTTGAGTTTCTTAATTGAATAAAAGATATATACTTATACACTTTAAATATATGATTATGTACATACATATTTATTGGTATTAAATAATAGGGGGGCGCGGGTTATACAGTCAATAGGCATAATTGTAGGCACTTTTTAGCCATTAGATAAGATTATATGTTATTACACTATTTTTTTGTCAAATTACAAATGTGACCTTTCAAAAATAATTTAATTTGGGGTTTACCTTGGTTGCATCTCTCGACTTCTCTCATTTCACCAAGTTTTAGTGATAACCAAAATCGCTCGTGACTCTATACTCTTCTTTTTGTGATCGAATGTTGCTTAAACGATTATAGTCTAGTTTTGAAAGTATTGATTCAACGATGTAAATTTGAGAAAATAATATATCTCAAATCTCAATACTTCAGTCTAACATTGTAAACTTAATACCTAAGAAATATATATATATATATATATATATATATATATTAAAGGTATTGAGCTTCGAGTTATAAGGTTTAGTAAGATATCAAAGGTAATTACGTTTTAGATATATTAAGAAAATAAATTTTTAGAAAATCCATACTGAGTTTATGAAACACAATCATCGTGTTTTCTATATTTAGGTGTATATTTTAGCTAAAATCAAGCTTAAATTTAGTAAAAATGACAGCTCATTTTTGGAAGCTAACTATATTATATATACACACACATATGCGTTAAATTTGCATGATAAATTTTAATTCAGATTTGAAAATAAAATTGGCACAATGCTTAGTGAGAAGAAATTAAAGGCAAAGTTAGGAGAAGTTGGTTTTAGCAATGTAGTCCCAAATTTGAAGGATGAGAAATCTGAGTCAACTTCAATAGTTCCCTTATTTAAGTGTGACTAGAAAATATATGGCATCTCTTCTTCTTCAATATCAGATAAATGTGTACTACAGCGGATGCACCATCAAGTAAAATTCATACCTTCATTTATATTTGACATTTTAAGATCCACAATCAGATTTATATAAAGGTTGTAGTCACACAAGATGAGATGATAATTGGAAAAGTGAGTCTCCTGTAAAACGGTTGCCCGTGTGACACGATTTAAGGTATTACTTGAGTAACTATAAAGTATTACTTGTTTGACTATAAAGTATCACTATTTTTTAAGGTAACTAATCAACAGTAATATACTTAAAAAAATAGTGATACTTTATAGTTAAACAAATAATACCTTAAACCGTGTCATACGTGCAACCGTTTCACATAAGTTTTTGCGCAAATGGAATTACTAAAGTGGGCATGTCAATGTTATTGTTATCCACCAACTAATGCTCTCTTATGGCCAGATCCTTATTTAAAGGGGGAATCAGTATCATGCTAACCTATTTATTTATTTAACAATTGCAATTGGCATCTGTACTGTGGAATGATAATTGCCATTACAACTTATAAATAATAAGAAATTAGGAGATTAACTATATATTTATATATATATATAATATTATGAAATTATTAATAATAGATTATAGGGAAGCTCCCATTCTCTAGACATGTTGGTGCACAAGAGGCAATGGATTGACGTGAATTCCTAAAGATTCTCTTATTTGAGCAGATAAGGTTCTTCGTCTTTGTATATAATACATGGAGATTTTTGTACGAGACATATAACGAAATGTATTTTTGTGAGAATCTGTTCAACTTTTTTTAATTTTTTTCAATTTTCAGTTCTCTTATTTTTTTCATAGGACGGACTTATTCTCTTATAGGGTTTTAAGTTTTATTTTTCAACTTTTTTTGAGTTGATTTTTTTTTAGTCTTTTTGGATTTTAGGGTTTTTATAATCTTTCTTGTTATCTATTTTATTTTATGTTTTAGTTATCAGAATTTTTTAAAAATAAAATTATTTAATTTCAACTTTCTAAGGACTTGGTCTCATTATGCATGCATATGTGTGTGTGTTCATATATGAATTTAGTAGAAAAGCTCAATGTGCAAGGTTGGATGTGTCTTTGAAAAAAGAAATAATATGTGGACTCAGATTCAAAATGAATAATCTTATCCAACTAATTTTCTTACATCGAATATTATTTGAAATTTATTACATATACATTAGCAGTGTGTGTGTTTAATTATTAGTATATGGTTTAATGGCATCTGTGGATCAAGCACTAAGAGGCGCACAGAATTTCATCCAACATGAACTCGAAAACTCAACCCTCTGATCAAAAGTTTCAGTTTTGCACGTGCCTGCTGGCTGAAAAATCACGTGCCCATGTGGGGAAATCGTGCGAGCCACAAACTCACAAGTATCAACATATACTCGCCAGCCTCATTTTAGTTGTTTAACGGATTGCTTTTCTTCCTTTTCGCCCCCACTTCTTTTTAATCAAACAAAATGGAAAACACAGAATATATATGCCTTCACTTGTGCTCACACTTTCCATTTATATTCCACTGAAATCCATCATCGTACTGCTTGCTTTCTTCATTTTAATTTTCATTTTACTTAACACTATGTAATTAGAGCTGAAAGTATTTTCGTATAACTTTAAAACAAGTATTCATTTGTAATAGCTTAAAATTTTAGACGAAATTGTAGTAAAATTGAAACCGAGTACAAGGACTTATTCAAAGATGGTTATCGTGTATTTATGAAAGTAAGGGTTTTTAACAGCTGCACGTCAGTTGTAGTAATCAACAAAGCAAAATTTCTCGAAAAATCCAAAAAGTTACCTTAATGTTGCCTCAACTTATTATGTTAATGGTAAAAGAGAGGGAACGTGGGTGGGAACTGGGAAGAGTAGATGGAGAGCAAAGTCAACAATAATTTTGGATTTAGCTCACAAACTTGGAAGGACTCAAAATATCAATCACTTTGCCAGCAAGCTAAGTGAATCATTGTCAAACAAACATGTGTTCTCTTGTCAGAATCCTGTGTGTTCGCACTCCAAACATGCACATATATATATATTGTTTTTATTTACCAATTTTTTATGGAGCCCCAAACCCGAATAAACCTTTTGTACCATCCACTTTCACCCATTTTCATGTACTTTTAATATGGGTTTGCAGTGCAGTTTAAGTTACAAAATTATTTATTAAAAAATTAAAAGAAAAGAAGAACAGAAGAAAAGTTGTTTGGGGTGGGGTGCCCTCCTTTTTGTATAACAATTGGTATTATTGGATAATTATTAGTTGGGGTATTTTCAAAAAAATCATTGAGCTCACAATTTCAATCTTTTTTGGGCTTATGATTTCGTTTTGATTATGTTTGGGATTATATCAAATGTATATAATTCATTTTACTTAATTTTTTCTCATTGAGCCCAGCTCCAGCCTTATATTTGATTCATGTAATAAATGTAGTAAGGCGTGTTTGTTACTTCCATATTCAGAATCGTCCAAGTAACCTAATTTTATGTTCGGACCTTATTGTCTGAGAACTTTTTTCCTGCGAAAATGGGCCTAAAAGTTCTGGGCCTTGCTATTACAAATGCATACCCAAGCCCATCTATTGTTGACTTACTTTATTGAAGCCCAAGTTTTCAATTCTTAATTCGTTTTACAAATGGTGATTTCCATGAAAGTTTCTCTCTCTCTTTCTCTCTCTCTCTCACACACACAAAAGTTAAATTTCAATCCATCTTATACTTGGTAAGCCCAACTAGGCTTGCAAAAAGCCCACTTTTTTACATTTCTTCCCCAATTGATTCCACAATCTTTCATAGTTCAAAATCTTTCTCTATATAATTACGACCAAAACACCACCTTTGAATAGCAACAATATCAATCTCCCTAAATTGAAGAATCAAGATTTGATCACTCCTAGAGTTTGAGCCTCAAGAGAAACAGCATGCCTAGCATCCCCAATATGTAGTCCATGCTCCCCCATCGGTATCCGTCGAACTCCATCCCTATCCACCACACTCATATACTTACATACACGGATACCTAAAGCAACTCGTTGCTTCCCGCCCGCAGGGATCCTTACCGTCTCGAAAGCAACCAACTGCTTCTGCGGCGCCCAATCAGCGCCTGGTGGAGACGAGAACACGAGCAACGTGTGGGTTCCATCTCTGGAGCCCGTGTTCTCCACGTCCACGTGTACCCTCAATGCGAGGTTCTTGCATTTAGCATGATTCACCCTGACCAATTTGCTAGACCCGGTGGTGGTGTTGGAGTGATGGTGGCCTACCACCGGCACAGAGAATAACTTGGGTGCATCGGCAATTTTGTGCTTGAAGCTCGTGTAGCTCAACCCATGCCCAAATTGATAGACGACCGGTCCTTTGTAGAACCGGTATGTCCTTCCGGGATAGTTTCTTGATGGATTTGATCTCATATCCATAGTTGTCATTGGCAAGTTGTTTAGGTATTGTTGGGGGTACCATGTCATGGGAAGCTTTCCACCTACATTAAATTTAAATAATCTTTAGCCAAGAATAATACATAAACATCGATACACCATTCACACGAGCTGGCAATTTAGTACCAGCAACCCTCAATTTCGTACAAATTGAAGTCGACTTTACCTGGATTGTGAGTACCAAACAGGGCATCAGCAATGGCAGCTCCTCCGGCCTGTCCCGGATAGCCAGCCCAAAGAATTGCAGCAACTCCGGCATCATTTTGGGCAAACGAAACATCGACAGGACCACCACTCATCAACACCAAAACCGTAGGACCCTTCGAGGCCGAGGCAACCTTAGATATGAGTTCCTGCTGACGCCCAGGCAGCAAGAGCCCCGCCCGGTCTATAAACTCGGCCTCGATAGATTGGTCTAACCCCATCACTAGGATAGTTGCATCTGCTTTGCCAGCAGCATCAATGGCTCCACCAAACAGGTCATCCTTTGCACAAGCAACATCAGCACAACCTCGTTCGTGAATTGTCTTAGCATACTTTCCTATTCCTTGTAATGGAGTTGTATATCCACATGGAACACCTTCATATATTATCCAAACACAACAAGTTAAAGATGATAACATATGCTTGTAACTATTACAACATTAAAGTCAACATACAAGAACTTCTAACCAGCGTAGTTCCCGATCATTGTGGCCGTGACATCTGAGTTAGGCCCGATCACAGCAACCGAAACATGCTGTCGCCGCGAGAGAGGGAGTATGGGCCCATCATTTTTCAGTAAAACGATGCCCTGTCGGGCAGCTTGCAAGGCGAGCTCTTGGTGGCTCGGCGTGCAGACGTCGTTCGGGCCTAGCTTGCCGTAAGGATGAGAAGATGGCTCTCCATCGAACATACCGAGTCTCATTTGAACTGCTAATGTATTAGCCAGTGCACCATTTATTTCTGTCTCTTTTAGTAGCCCTTTTTGGACAGCATTCTCTGAGTGTAACGCAAGAAAAGGCCCGCAATCCAAATCCAAACCTGAACATCATTAAGATTAATATCAATGTCGGCAGAGATGATCATTCTTAGAATTGAGATTGTTGGTATAATCTTGAAATTTTAATTAACCTGCTTTGATTGCAGCCGCTGCTGCTTCTTCTGGTGTACGTGTGTAGTGTTGATTCTTGAAGAACACATCAACTGAATCACAATCCGAAACAATGTACCTAGTACCACGTATTTGAGTAGACGAAAATATTAGGTACGTCTAGTCGTGAAATATGATAGAGAATATAGGTAAAGATTCTCTTTTTATATTTTCTATCAGTGTTTGCATACTTTGGAGGTTATTATATTAAAACAGTGTAAAATCAAGAAATATACTGGTAATACAAGTCCAATTTTGTGAAGACATACCCATTGAGACCCCAAGCACCTCGTACAGTTTTTCGGAGAAGATTTGGGTCTGCGCAGGTTGGAACGCCGTTAACTTGGTTGTAAGAACACATAACACTTGCAACCTTACCTTCCTTCACACAACTTCTGAAAGGAATGCTAAATGTATCTTTCAAATCCTGCTTACTTACCTGCACATCAAAATATATTGGAACCTTAATGTAATAGATATTTAATCGCACACCAAACTGCATCTTTCTGGTTATTAATCGCAACTAGTGCATTGATATTTTCTTTTCCCGTAATGTAATTTGCAAATTTAATGCAGAGCAGGCAATTTTTTTAAACTGGATGATGATTTTTACATATTTAATATTATTAACTAAACGAGATAGTCATAGAGGTCCATACTTTTGCATTAAAGTGAAATCTGTCGACGCCGCCCCAGTTGTCGAGATCATACGCCGTGTAATGCTTGCAACACGCCGCCACCTTCAGCCGGTCACCCCTGCCGCTCCCCTGTAATCCCCTAACATATCTCGCCGCATATACACCGGCAACCACCGGGTCTTCACCGGGAGTTTCCTGTCCGCGGCCCCACCTCGGGTCTCGGAGTATGTTGACGTTTGGGCTCCAATACGTGAGGCCAGCCATTCCGCCATTGTACATTGCACGGGCCTCGTCCGACACCACCTATGGAGAATTGGGTCATTAATTTGGGCCCAGATATGGCCCATTTGGCCCACAGACAAAATATCATTTCCTAGCATCATGTTCAGTTGTAACTTGCGAATAAAAAGGTGGTCTATCTGGGCTTCAACTTTAACTCTGCGATCTAATCTAATGCTACTTTATTTTATCCTCTGTTTTGACTTATGAGAAAAAAAAATTGCTTCTTTTCCAGATTAAATGAATCATTTCCATGGACCGTAGTATTGAAACTATTTACGAAACAGGGAATGGAATGTCACTTTTGACATGGGTCTACAAACTTGGTCATTATCCCGATCAACTTCAATCTCTACTTTATCGATTCATACTACTAGTATAATATGGTATTATATACGATCACCTACGATAACAATGTACGTGAAATTGGACCATTTCTTCTAATAAAATGTTAATAGTTTTACGTATGACATGTAACTAAAACCTAGGAAAACATGTGGCAATGCATTCCAAATCTTAAAACGCTTACGCTGTTGCATTGACCAAGAAAGTGCCAATTCTACGTACTGCAACAGAACTACATCCCAACAGACAAACTCAAAATCAAGGTTTTAAATGGATCAAAAAAAAAATCAGAAAATTTGAGTTGAAGGATTTTAATCTTACTTGTCCAATCTCTTCCCACAAAGAAGCATTGAAAGAGGCTGCGGTGGTGATGACCTGCGGGAAGCTGGTGGCGCCGGGAAACCTGCCGCCGAATTTAGTCCCCGGCCCCACGTTTGAAACGCCGTGAAGCGCCTCCGACCACCACTCGTACCCCGTGATCCCCAGCCTCGGCACGGCGGCGGCATTGTTCACCAGAAGTCTGACCTTCTCCTGCAATGTCAGCCGTCCGATCAAGTCCTCCACTCTGTCTTTCGTCGATAAACTTCTCCGGCAAAACGGCAAGTTCTTAGTGGCTGGGTCGCCTGGATTACAGGCGAAAGGCTTTCGGGATTCATCAATGGCGGAAGTAGGAATAGTCAGTGCTACTAAGATAAAAATAAGTGAAAAAGACAGGTTCCTCGTCATCTTTTGTTTGTAACAATGTAAGATGTTGTGTAGGTTAAGGAACGAGGGGAAGTGAAGTGGGTTTATATAGGATTTTATGGTGAGATTTATGAAGGTTTGTGGGCGGTGAGAAATGATGGTGTAAGAGAATTATATGTCCAAATATAAACGGCTTTTTCAATTTTACGTTTTATTGGGAGGTTAAAGCTAGCAAGTTGCAATGGCAAGGATACGTAAACTATGGTCCCTATTAAAATAAAATATTTCATCTTCTATCTTTAAATTATCAACGATATAACATATGTAATAAAAAATATCGTCACAATACGCATAAATAAAAGTATTGAAATACAAGATAGAAAATTAGTTGCACAGGAATCGGTTCAGTGTGTGGCACGAAAGTAATTACATTGTCTAACAACATTAAATTCCTTTTTGTTATGTTTTCTTCAAATTTAAGTGTCTAATTAAGCCTGCTTTCTTTTATGTGGTTTTAAGTATAATAAATCTCATTAACTATGATATTACGCAACCTGGGTTTAATTTACTCCTTTAATTCCCAACAAATGCAGCTCTTATATAGCTACCCTTGATATCATGCCATAATTAATTACTATGTTGAGATCAACACATACATAAATAAATCAAGCATTAAGTCTATTTTTGTCCACAATAATTATATCAAAACTTTCTACGACTTTCAAGTTTCAAACATATTAAGAAATACATTAAATATACTAGGAAATTCCTACTCTGCCCTTTTTTAATACTGTTAATTAAAAGAAGGTAATGTAAGTGGTTAGTTGCAAAGAATCTTAAATGGGGAATTGCTAAGAAATAAAAAAAATATTTAATAAACTTTTTTTTAAAAAAAAATTGATTACTATCGTGAGTAGAATATTTCCTAGGCTCCTTTAGACATTGTAAGAAGGACCAACCAAGCATTGAAGGAAAGCTGCATGCAAATATACTTATACCTTTTGAAATTCTTTATGCAATACAGTGCTTCATATCCAATATATATTTGGCTAAAGTAATTGTTTAGAGAGCTATATATTTAATTGTTTTAGAGAATTGAAGAAGAGTTCGACTTATAATTTATATTCATAAAGCTTCTTTTAGGCTCCAATATCCGTAAGCCATGAATGTACACATTTGATAAATTAAACTAAAGCTCGATTTGTTAATAAACGACACTACAAGATATTTTTATATTGGTGGTGAAAATTAGTGACAGACAATATCACTTGCTAAATAACAACGAAATAAAAACAGAATTGTGATGAAAATGGCAATATTTTTTTCCATCATTAGTGTTTGATTGATGTCGAATATTAGAAATGTAATAATTCATATTTATTTATGTAGGTAATTTGGTTTCTAATTTCATATTAAAGACGAAAATTTGTTTACTTAGAGAAGGATGAAACCATCTCTAACTTTGAACAATCATTATTTTTAGTGATGAAATACTTTATTTTAAATCGATTACTATTTTAATTTAGAAATTTATATGATTTAATTAGAGATGAAATTTTTGGTCTCGCTAATTTTATTATATTTTTTGTAGTGCGATTCAAAATCAAGTAAAATATAAGTGGAGTGGATTGAATTACTAAAGAAAAACCAGGCAAGGGAAAGTTGTGATTGGCGATGGAGTGGCCTCAAAGGGATCGATCATATTAAGAGTGCGTGGGTCCCAAATTCCTCAGATCCCACAATGCAAGCTGTGTCCTAATTAATGAACCCTTTAGGCTGTCATTGTTCCAAATTTTGTTAACTAAATTACAATTCTTGAATTGATCCCTCCATTGTGAATTGGAATTGGAATTGGAATTGGAATTGGGACATTCAGTAATTAGTTGGGACTTAAAGAAATTATATATGTATTCCAAAATCTTGAATAAAAAATTAGGGTTTAAATATAGAATGTGGTCGATGCATCCGAGCAATGCTTCTCAATGTATATATGTATGTATGAATTGGAGCATTCATGTTTTCCTATCCTACTATGTAAGAGCTTAATTTTTCCTTCATTTTTTTTTATTTTATATTATTGTTGTCGGTTTTACTATTTATTAGATAGTAAAATGATCCATTTATCCTTAAATGGTCTTGAATGACTCAATGGTATTATTTATAGAGTTCAAAATGAACTATGAAGGGTAACAAAATTCAATAACACTGTTCATAAGACTCGAAATAAACTTTATAGAATTGTTACTATTCATAAAATTAAAAAAATCAAGCTATGTTGTTGTTCATATGACTCAAAATATTTCGAGCCCTATTTAAATAGATTTCAATGATACTATTCACAATTTGCAGATGTGGAGATCAGTAAAGATAAAATATTCCTTTTACTAATAAACAACAATAAAAAAACACAAAATATTTTTTGTTAGATAGACTAGAAAAACATCTTTGATTATGAAAAAAGAGTATTGGTAGTGGTTTTTACAATGATATCATCTTATTATTATTTAATTAGTAGGTGTTAGTAATAAAATAAAATGTTGACAATGTGTGTGAGATTAAATTGAGAATTCCGAGAAAATGGAGCGGACGGAACATAAGAACATCATAGACATCAAATTTACGTTTTCTAGTTTAACTGTCTGAATAAGACTATAACTTTGCTTGGAAGTGATAGAAAGGACCAGCGCACCCAACCCCGGGGGCATCATTGCATCGGAATATTACTTCTTTTTTGTTTTTTTGTTTTTCTGGTATTTCATCTTTTAATAAATAAATAAAATGCAGGAAGCAGCAGTGGACGAAAATAAGATGGGTCTATTTATGAAAGGTGGAAGGACTTGTTAGTTATTGTCCCATATGGATGGGGTGGATATACGCTTCTAAAAGCTTGGCCTTGTATGGAATTTATATACGGTTTCAAAAAAGACACACACACACACTTGACGCTGATTAATAGGCAACCATTCTAGTTTTATTTTATTTTTGGAAAAAAAGTTAAACATAACAAAAAAGATACAATTTTTTTATTTTAAAATTTTAAAATTCGTTTAAACAATCTTAAATAAAATTTAAAAATCTGTAATCTAATTACAAAACTAAAATAGATACAATTTTTTATTCTAAATTTTTTAATTCGTTTAAACAATCTAAAACTCAAAAGGTATTTTCTTATAAAATATAATAATAATAACAATAATAACAAAACAATAACAATTTTTATTATCATTATGATTATTATTATTATTATTATTATTATTATAAAAAATTAACCCCCTCCCCCAAATTCCCAGCAAAATTTGTGGCTTGTGCAAAATGGAATCTGAAAATATCTAATATTAAAAATAAAAAAAAAATCAAATCTAAAAAATATAAATAATCCAGAAACTGCAAAATAGAATCCAAAAATGAATTAATATATCCAAAAATAACAAAAAAATCTGAGATTTGAATAATATTATATGAGCATTGCAACATAGATCAGAAAATGATATACGCCTAATATAACTTCTGATCTGCCCTTCTACCGTTGTATGTTGTCTCAAGTTAGAGAATGGGATAAGATTGAAAGGTGGGCTAAAACCATGACATTTGAGGCAGGATAAACAATTAACTATGTTAAAGAATATTTTCTTCTTCTTTACTAAAAACTAATAAGTTAGAGAATGTTAAGATCTATAGGTTTATTAATTTTAGAAACTCCAAATTATTTATATTAAAAATAATAAGTGTTAATTTGATATTCTTTTCTATCAAAGTAACCATCAGCCACAACTAGAATATGAACTCTAATTAAATTTCATCCTCATGCAATAATTTGCAAAGCATACGAGAGTTGTAAGTTGTACAAGACGAGTTTTGTGGGATGAGTTCAACCTAAAAACTATTAACACAATAAAAATCAAATTCATGATCCCACGCTCACCCACACCTACTATTCCAATGAATTCTAACTTGTATTCTTCGATCTCTACACTCACTCACTCCCATCCAACCACCATCTGAAGTTGCTTAATGGGTAAATCCCGACCTCTCGTATCTTCAGTTTCGATGCTTGTACATATCCTTGTAACTATTACTTGAAGGTGTATTCTAGATCAATGAGTCTCACTCATAATTGTCGGACTCTTTGCTCACGTTGCTACTACTATCCTAAGGTATGCATTACTTAAAGATTCACGTTGGATGAACTTTGCCCAAGTGTAGTAACGAACTAATCGTAGGAGGAACGTAGCTCAATGAATTTTTGTATTAATAATATAAGTGGTAATTAAAGTAAGAGGCATGAGGAGATATTGTCACTCACCAAGCATTAAAATCTCTAGTTTTTGCTTGAAGTCTCAATAATTCTCTCATTGCTTGACCTCTTTCTTCACTTCCTCGGTTTACCTTTTGATGTAATTGCTTATGATTTTTTGGATAAAATTAATAATGGAGGGCGTAATAGTAATAATATGAATTTGATCAAAAGCAACAACCAATTCGATAATGTGAAGCAAAGGATAATTATTGTGGAGATGAATATGATTAAAGATGGAAATTGGTAGATGATGAATAGTAATTGAGATGATATCCCTTTTACCAAACGACAATAATTGGAAGTCAAAATCATAATCTCTAATGCTACGGACAAAACCGGACCAATGGGGGCGTTATCTTAATCATTTGCACTTTTTGACAACCATACATCCAAGTGTAAATTAATATAATAAATTAAATAAAACATAAAGGGTAAGGTGAAAGATTTAGGGTTTGCTAATTATGTATGCTAGAGATGTTTATTTATTAACAATATACAATGAAATCATAAAATAGATAAGTTATACTTGTATAACAAAATAAGATACATATAAAATATTAATAAATTATGCATGTCCTCAATATATGTTTATAGTATTCAACATATGTGTGTTTGTTCTTCTTCTAGTATAAAAAATCAAAACATAAAAAGTACATAATATTAAATTAAAGTTGAAAATATCAGTGTTTCACACAAATTGATTTAAATTATAATTATCTCAAAAATTATTTCTAATAAATAATAAATTGCACAATATTTTTAGATGAATTTAAAAATCTGAACTCAATACAAAATTTATAACACACTATAGTTTCTTGAATTTGATATAAATATTTATAATTAGTAATATGTATTGAATGGAAACAATGAATTATTTACTTAAATAGTATAATATTTTTATTTTCATATAAAAACACAATTTTTATTTTTTACTACCATCATTCTACAAAAGAATAGTTTCTCAAATTTTGTATCGAGATAGGAGATAAAAAGTGAAAACACAACAAATCGGCACCTATACGCTGCAGGCAGTTTTAGTAGCTAAATATTTGTAGATAGGTCCGATCCGACCCAACCTGACACTATTCCTTAGCCATCGGCGGGCTGAATTCCCAGCGAGATTGATTTGTTAGGATGATGATTGATGATGGAGATACATGGGGGTGGGGGGCTCATGAGGGTATCTAATCATCTCATTTAACATGTAAATGCTGGTGCGAAAAGATTGGATTTTGATTGGTGCATATAACTGGTGTCCATTTATTCATTGAAAATTTATCCACTTCAACCCCCTCTGTCCCCCTCCCATCTTATTCTTCAACGTCCAAATCATCTATTTCTTTTTCTCCAAAGAGAAGTCTTTATTTGCAATTGATGTGATCGAATTCTGTTATTATTCTTAGTGAGAAAACTAAAATTGAGCAAACAATCGATATAATAAGTAGAAATTTCTCAGTAGGAGAAACATAAACCAGTATCATTTGTTTCAACCAAATTATATTCTAAAATTTTGTGTCTCATCTTCCATTGAATGGAGCATACCATATGTCATCATTTATAAATGTATGAAACAGAGTATGACATTAAAAAAGAGTATGACATTAAAAAATACAACGAAGATTAAAGCCTTACTTGATGTTGTATCCAAAACTGCATTGACGACATCCTAAGATTGATGACTAATATAAAATACAAGGCAAATCTAATTTATATGATAATCTGAGAAAATGCATTTCCAACCTGTAATTGAAAGTTGTTAAAGACTCTAAATTATTTGAAGGAAATAGGAACAAAAGACTATCAAAATTCAAATCCCCTCCTGACTTGGTTCTACAGGATCCTAGTTATATTTGCTGTTCCCCAGTTTTCTATGAAAAATAAATAAGAATCAACTAATATGCAATTTACGATCTAAAAAGAAAATGATGCTGAGAATTCAGCAAGCACTGCCTTCAACAGCTGCATCACAAGAAATTTGGAACAGCTACAGTAAATAAATGATGTATCCAGTTATCTAGCACTAAATCCTCATAAACCACCAAATTCCACATAAAATTTTACAGAGCAGATGCATGCAGTGGAATATCACCTTGCATTACAAATTTAAACAACAACATGCACAAGTTTTAACAACGGCCAAATCAAATCAACGTGAAACAACTGAATCTTCCATCCCCTTTCACATTCCATCTTTTAGGAGAGGAGAGCTTCTTCCCCTCTTCTTCAAGAAAGAAGGGTTATGATCATACTATTAGACAATATGCTTGGAACAACCCTACTTTATGTACTGAGAGACCCATTTGAAACCATCACCATAGCCCATTTTGCGCACAATACTACACATGAATACCTCTAATGGGCGCACATTAGAATCTGTGAGATTCACCTTCCCTTTGCCGGTAGTTACACCCGTCAAGCCAAGGTGATAACGCAATTCATCCTCTGAGGCAGCATAAGGTATGTCAATCTTGTTCCCCAAAATGAGAAACGGGACGTTGGCAAGAACCTCATCTGAAAGGAGTGCATCTAGTTCCTTTTTGGATTCTGCAAAGCGCTCCTTGTCATAGGCATCCACTAAGTAAACTACAGCATCAACCTGTAGAACCAAAGGGCAAATTTGTAACTACATTACAAACTTCATTGTTCAAGTGTCGTGAAAACAAAATCACGAAATTAGAAGCATAGCCTTCATATAAAATTTAGCACTTCCTAAGTTCAGAATATAGTTAGCATGCATTTCTCCTGTAGACTTTATAAAAAGGGGATTAACTTGGAAAATGAGACCTATGTGTTCCTGTCTCATGCTATCATAGGCTGCAGATATTGCTCAGACTTCCAAAATACAAATAATCAAATCTCATAAACTGATCTTAACAATCATAAGTGTCTATGCTTACCACAAACCAATTACTACTTTCTACATGCCGTGTTTGCATCACAAGTATAAATTGCTCACATAATACTACATTATAAAAACATGTTTAAGCCCCCGGCCTTTTACATTTTGTGCTATTGAGCACTCAACATTTTTATTTTTTATTGAGCCCCCCAAATTTTTTTTTTTCCGTTAACATTGAGGATTTCAAGCAATATATTGTATATTAAGTTGTTCTATCTAGCCCTTGAACATTTATTTCCACTCACATTGGATCCTTAACAAGTCGTCAAAGTGAACAAAAATCAAAGTTCAAGGGCTCAATAAAACAAAACAAAAGAACAAGAGCTCAATTGAACAAAACATAAAAGTTCAAGACCTATATTTTATTTTTCCTCGGATATATTTTATTTTCCAAGAGAATGTATCGGAAACCTATAGTCCCACAGGAGTTGAAGTTAATGCTTCTAAGGAAAATGATAACATATGCATCAAAAAACATGTCAAACACTGCAAAGATGCAGCCGAGCAACAAAATTAAAATAACTGAAAAAGCTTGAAAACAGACAGTTTAAGTATTCAGTAAATTAGATTTTACATAAATAAAAGATGAAAAAATAAATGCAGTTCCAGGGAGGGGGCTACGCTGTTAAATTGACACTTAGCTCTTCATTTTCCTGATATTTCAGGCTGTTTGGTCAGTATGGTTAACTTTTCAGAATAGAAAATGTTAACAAATTCATCTCTTTAGAAAACACTAGTTAGTAAACACATGGGTGACCCATGATTCAAGAGTTGTATTAAAGCCAATTGCAATGCTTTGAAATTTTCATTGAATAATATTAAAACTAAGATTGCAATAGCAAATCACATTGGTGGTTGTTTGGAATTATTCACTCCACAATTACGTTTGAATCTATCACTTCCTCTTTGAGCTATTTTGGTGGATTTGAAATCCATTTTATACAGTCATTTGAATTCCTTCCCATATCCTCATCTCCAATCCTCTCATTCCAAATACAACCCTGTGATTTTTATAAACAATACCAAATAAATATTTAAAACTTAATTAAATATCTAAAATAAAATATCTGAAATACTTCAAAATATTTTATCAAGATAAAGATTAAAAGAAGTACCACAGAATTAAATACCACAAGATTTTAATGTTAAACTTAATAAAACTTTTAACATTATTTAAAATATGTAATTATGCTGGAAAATAGTTACTTCCCTTGATGTTGAAGATTTGTCTTTGTAGTACATGATGAAACATAGTAAATTCAAATGCTCAAAAGTTAAATTTTCATAAATCACAAAGACACACTTTAATAAAACACTATTCAGGAGTAAATTATACAACTGTTTCACCAAAGTAAAATGTAAAATTGATATATTATTTATTAGTACTACTTAGAATCAAAAAAAATAAAAAATCTAATATTATTTATTACACATTTATTTCATATACCTTTTTTCCCCTTCTCTCTTTCCAATGGAGAGATAAAACCAAAAGTGACCCTCTCTAAAAAAAAATATATATATATATATATATAAATATGAAAGTCAATATTATTTATTACTTATTTCTTTCATGTACTATTTTTTTGTCTTCTCTCTCTCCAACAAAGAAATAAAACCAAATCTCCCCTCCCTCTCTCTCTCAAAACAAAGAACTTGTAAGAAAGTTATTTTTGAGAGATTAACTTTTTATCTTTTTAATAATAATTGATTGAATATTTTCTTTCTGCACTTGAATGTAAGGTTGTCTTTTCAATTATAATAAAGCACTTTTTCAGTCCTATGAGGTAAAAGATTTGAAAAAAGGAAAAAAAATATTATAATTGAAAATTAAGACATTAACATCCAAAAGAATAAAAAACAGTCAACATTTAAATAAAATATAAAAATAGATAACTCAAAATCAAATTTGAGACTAACTGGGCATTCATATAAGAGCATATCAAAAAGTTCTTCTAAAGTTTACTGCATGAAACATACATACTAAACTTAAAGGTTCTTTTACTCAAAAGTTTCTATACAGGATAAAGATCTAAACACACACACAAAAGTAAAAGGAATCTTATTTTTCTACTATTATTCAAATATCAACATGATAGATTATCTTAAAATCTACTTCATTATTTTAATAATATAGCCCCATTAAGACTCATTTAATTCTTTATCATTTTAATTAGACAATAAATATTTTATATGGTTTTGATATTATTCTTTTCTTATTTAAATATGATTATCAATTTAGATTCTTAATTTAATAAATCAGGATGTTTAAAATAACAAATTCTAGAAAAGAAATAATGAGATAAGACAGAAGGCAAGACCACAAGAGTTTAAAGAAGCACGCAGAGCTCTTAACTATTATGATGCTGTATGATTTATTCTCAAAATTCAGCTTATTATTGTGGGAACACAGGGATAAAGCCAGACAGATTTCCACCATAGTGATTGCAATCCTAGAAGTATGCTAATTTCACATAATTACATCTACTTGTTAGCAAAGCAAGTAATAACATCACGCAATATAAAGTAGAGAACTTACTTTCAGATTATGAAGCATAACTTTCCATGAGAATATATGAAGTTACAAAATTAGCAAAACTTTCTGCAGAACACTAGTTTCATATATTGTAAGGATGTTGAAGATGAAAACAGAATAACACTAAATGGGACTCAAACAAAAGCAACCAAGTAGTCACGTCAGAAGCATTGACGTTCTTTTTGCAGCTGAGCCTGGTTATGGATTAGATTAGGTTATGACTACATAAAGGCTTATGATCAATCAGAAAAAAGTTCAAACGTACAATCCATATAGCAAATGATTCGAAGAAGACATTGGAAATAACAAGGTCAATTCATTGTAAATTGTACGAGCATCAAATCTCAGCTCTCTTCCTCATACCACACAATTAAAAGGTCATTATAATAAACACTTCCTTAAAACTTCAAATGCTCGAGATGATACAAATATCAATGTACATCCAAAAAACCATAATAAACAAACACAGTATATCAAATCTACCTTGGCGTAATAGTCCTTCCATACTCGACGGGCGATCTGATGACCTCCTAAATCAAACGCCTTGAACTTAATTTTACCAATACTCAGCTCTTCCGAGGTCGGATATTGTGTCGGCTGATGCTGTACTAATCTCTGAATAAAACCACAATTCCATCAACAGCATCAGAATCAATCAAATGAAAGCCGCTCCAATTGTTTCAAAAAAATAAAATATAGAAAATGGAAGAAGAAAAAGCACCTCATCCTTGAGCATGTGAAGGAGCGTGGTTTTGCCAGCATTATCCAGGCCGAGAAACAAGATCTTCGCCTCTTTTTGCCATAAACCGAGAGAAGCCAAGACGCCATAAAACCAGTCCAATAGAAACATTCTTATTTAGTTCGACGGAAATCGAAATCGGAATGGCGATCCCGGTAGATCTTGTGGAGGAGAAACCGATTGGACGGTGGAGTATAGCAAGTGCTAGTGAATTGGGGGTGGGGGAGAGATATATGTATGAAATGGGACTGGAATTATTATTATTAAATTGCGTGGAATCTGTGGCTCACGTGCCCGTTTTCGGATTAAAATATTTGATGGGTTGATGATACAAGACAAGAAAGGTATTCCAGTTTTTAACATTTACATTCTTTATTTTCATATATGTACATATTTTGTGATATATTTAAACTTTAATAAAATATATTTATAATATAATTTTAAATTTATATTGAATATTAAAAATATTTGAAATATTTATTATCGTAATGATAGAGACATATAACAAATACAACTTTGTTAAAATAATGTATTTTCTCCGTTAAAAATAAGAGTTTTGTTTTATAATAAATTATTAATATTGATAAGTTTTATAAAAATATTAGTTAATATTTATTTACAATATAAATTAAATATAAATAATCAAATACATATTAAATATTAAATAACTCAAATAATTATATTTTAACATCTAATATCAATATCAATATGTACGATATGAATCTAAAATTAAAAATAGCGAAAAGATGATTGATTTAATATATTATGTCTTAAAAACATAATAGAAACAAAAATTGCATATGAAAACAAAATTATAAAAAGAAAAAATTTCAAACCCAAATAATCAAAGTTTATATATCAATTTTAAAAAAAATTTCAACTTTTAGAAAAATGACTATATTTAAACTGTTTTATTATTATATTAGTATAGATGTTAAAATACAAAAGTTTAGCTTCTTATTAATATTATAAATTACGGAAGGATATATGTTTGCTTTATTTTTTCTGAAAACAATATTTATTTCAGAAATTAATTGAAACGTTATTAACATTATATATGTGTTCCTGCATTCTCTTTAAATCTTTGAATACTTTATGGCTTCTATCTATAATATATTACAAAAATAAATACTCCTTGAAGAAAAAATTATATTTCTTAAGAGTGCAATTTTTCTATTTTTTGATTAATTTAATACGAATACAATCTTTTAATAACTATAAATTTGTAATATATATATATATATATATATTGGTTTTTGGTTTTTGGGAGGGGGAGTAGGGTTTTTAGCCATACCACTAAATTATAAAGTGGAGGATCAACATCAGATATTTGTGTAAAACAATGTTTTGGACATCATGATTTTGCGAAGTAAGAAATAAGAATTTAAAGTAGTGGCACTACCATTCATTAAAATAAAATTATGTGTTGGGTCTCTTGGAATAAAACATAATGGTTTCTCATTTGCCTTTGACTAGCTGCTGTACTCTCCTTTACTTATTTTATGTTACTAAGGAATCAGACACGGAAGCAGAGAGCACCCTCCCAAAATTGTGGACAAGAAAATTAAAAAACTGTTCTTTCACACCTCAACAGTACCAAAAAATAATAATAAAATCTCAAACCTCACATTCAAATAAAAAAAACCTACTCAGATGCCTGCTACCTACATCTTGAAAGGATCTTCACCAAAATAAATCTCTTCATAAGTCATCCAAAACTTTGTCGCATAAAAAACAAATTATAACAGGACATAACGCTCCACATTTATTTAATTCCAATAAATAAAATCCTAATTACTTTTAAGTTCCATTAAATACAACAGAAGCAAAAATAAATAAATAAATAAATAATCAAAGCATAAGTGATATTGTATTATTCATAGATGACTAAACATCTTCTTCTGTCCTATCTATATTCGGAATATGTCATGTTTAAAAATATGAAATCCCCTTCATCTGTTTTCAACTGAAATTATCTGTTCCTAGCCTAGATCGTAGGAACCAGACTATGTACCCCTTTAGCCCTATTTTTCAAAAATTGAAGTTGCTATCCTTAAATCCCATTCTTCACTTCTTCTTTTCCAGAAATTTAACACAATTCCACCCAAGGAGTCACAGTTAATTCTTACATCATCAACCATATGGCATCATTGTTTTCTTCAACATTCTCCTCGTCTCATGTCCTTCAAAACAGAAATCAGAGACGGGTAACATTTAACATTGTTTTGTGGGCTGTGTTTTCCCATAGAGAAAGTATGGCAGTTCCAACAAACGAGCTTGAAACTGACTACACCGGATGTATTCAGCAGATGAAGAGAGATCTTCTTGCTGCACATCAGTAGCGATCATTGTAAGTCTTTCCTACGACCAATTTTCATGAGCTTGGTCAGATTCAAGTCATATTGAACTATAGTTTTCAGTTGTACTTAATTGGTAAAAAGTCAAAAAAAAAAAAAAAGTAATTACCCACTTGGTTTGAAGTGCTCTCTATATTTGGAAGTGCAGATATAAGTTGGGCTTTGAAACTAAACAACAGTTGGCTCCACATTATTACTTCGTCAGAACATTTGGCCAAATTATGGTTTCTCATGCCATAAAAAGAGCAAGGCAAGCCTCTGCAGTTTCGTTTTTTTATTTCACTGCTCAAACTTGCAGTTCACTTCTCTGCTTCTGATCAGACATATGCTTAACGTAATTACTGTGAGCATCCACCAGGACCAATATATGGCACTTAACTAATTTTATACTTACTCAATTATTTGTGCAAGTGCTTATAGCTAAGGCTACAGCCATAAACGTTCAGATGTGCGTACTGATTCGCAACATTAAGCATCACCAACATCAAGTAACCAATCTCCTACAGCACCTTATCCTTCAATCAGCAGTTTTAACATTCTGTTTCCTGTTGCACAAATGTGAAGACATCGAAGAAGAAGACCAATGAACAAATACAAGGGCATCATAATTCATAAACTCAACCTATCTGAACCAGTTGTATGCATGAAAGATCCCTGACCCCAACCCCACAAGCAGAAAAAATTAAAAAAACAAACAAATCCCATAATCTGTAATGGTGCAGTTGCTATGGAAAATGAAGACATCCAAAAAATTCGACAAGCACTTGGAATACAAGTTATTTAGATGCATGAGCATTGCAACTTTCACCAATAAATATCATGGCTGGTTTAAGTGTGAAAACTGGATAATACAAGTAAATGCAGCACGATAATGATGCCTGCTACCAGATGTATCTAAAATATATCTAAGAATCAAATTCAACAATCCTATTACAGAGACAGAAGGAAGATTAGAAAAAAGGGTAGGACGAACTATCTTCAAATATTGGTCTATAACATTACCAGCGAACAATGTTACAGTATTACAATCTTTAACCATTTCATCTTGAAGCCAAACACGAAAGGCATTCTACTTCTACCTGAAGCAATGCACAATAATTATATGCAACACTAAATATGATCTTAAACATCAATGAAGCGAATGTCAAAGGTGTTGGGATGGATCTGCCACACATTCAAGGCTGCATATTCCTCCAGACATTCTTTGAGTTGGGCTTCACTGTATCCCTGGTGAAACAAGCCATGGACAAAAAGACATCCAAACATCATTACAGCAGCATAGCAACTTTTATGAATCAACTCGTGCATTTAGACATAGAGCTTTCAATGGAACAAGTTCTGTAAATGTCTCTTTTCATGGGTCAAGTTTAAACCATGAAGCTCATCATTTTTCTGTTTTTCAAATTTCATTCAGCATAACTCCTTAAGCTCTGTCCCTTTCACTTTATGAAGGGGAAACTTATCAAAAGTTGGTGTGTTAGAATCCATTATTCATTAGAAATTAAGAACTTACTGTATTTGATTCGAAATCTCCAAAAGTCCAAAATAGTCCATTACTAGATTTCGAAAACTAACCTTTCTTGAAATCCAGTTGAGAGCATGGGCATAGCTCACATCTGTCCTGTTAGATCTTGCAGCCTCATCACGCAAGATAGAATATATATCAGAAATTGCATCCAAACCAGACCTTTGACGGTCATCCGAATACAACGAGAACTTTGACATTTGCATTAATCTAAGTGCCTCATCCACATCACTCTGAGCTACAGTATCAGAGAATCTGAGTCTTGCTAGAGCCTGAAAAGATAGAAAATGAGTTCCTACATATCCAGGAAATTAGATAATAGATTCACAATGATTAAATATTAAGCTGAAACTAATATTGTCTAGGTACCAAATTTCATAATGTTCAGCCACAGAACAAGATTAACTGTACATGTTATCTTATAGATCAATATTAATTAAAACATATGGATTAAAACCCAAAAATGGTGTTGACTTTACAGACAAAACCATTCTGTTTCCCTTTGATCTACATTCAGTGATCAATCAAACAAAAACTTACTGTTGATATCCTAAGAATGCTGAGCAGAGTTCTGACAGTTGTATAAGAGTGAGGAGTATTTGATTTTGCTTCTTCCTGCCGTATACTGGAATAAGCACTAGCTATGTATTCCTCCAGCTCCCTTGGTACAGTGGGAGACAGTTTTCTTGCAGCTGAAATATATGCCCTATCAGTCACAACATTTTTAGGTCAGTGCAAGGGAGATTTAATTTATAGGTACTCGTTTAAACACATATTGAAAGACACCACAGTAATGTTTATTAAACATGATTCATGATGGGCAAAACCAATCCTTAGCTACAACTGATGCAACTGCCAAAAACTTATCAAGCTTCATATTTGAGGTTATCAGCTTATTTCACATTATTCACATTTCACATAAATTTCACTGCAGAAATTGGAAACCATATCCCCAATTAAAAAGTTTATACAATAAATTTAAAATGTTCCTAGCAAATTCACCTAAGGACAGATGGCTCAAGGGGAGTGAACCCAATATCTGGAGATTCTTTTGCTTGGTGTACGTGGAGAACATGCCGAGCCATTTCAAGATCAGTATCCATGTCTGCACGGTCTAGGATCAACCACAAAAGATCAAACCTTGAAAGAAGGGCTGGAGGGAGATTAATATTCTCAGCTGGCGATCTCCTTAGATCATATCTCCCCCTGTTACATAGGAGAGAGTTATAAATCATCCAAATATCATTTGGAATAACTTAAAAAGAAATACATGGCATAATAAGTTCAAGCCAGTTTCATTTAAAGATCTTTAGATAAAGAGGTACATATTAAGTTAAAACAGAAGACAGATGCATTAGATTTACAGATTCCATACCACGCAGGATTAGCGGCCGCTAGGACAGCAGTCCGTGCATTCAAAGACGTCGTGATTCCAGCTTTAGCAATGCTAACTGTTTGCTGCTCCATCACTTCATGTATCGCTGTACGATCAGATTCATCCATCTTGTCGAACTCATCAATTGCACAGATACCCATATCGGCTAGTACCTGATAGAAATGATGCTTATTGATACACCCTCAATGAAAGAAAGATGGAAAACCCAAGGGATCAGAGAAAGGAGTTCTCACCAAGGCTCCACCTTCCAAAACCATTTCATTTGTCACTGGATCCTTCTGAACAGCTGCAGTCAAACCAACTCCACTACTTCCTTTTCCTGTTGTGTACACACCTCTTGGTGCAACATTGATTATATGCTTGAGAAGCTGACTTTTTGCAACACCAGGATCACCCATCAGACATATGTGTAGGTCTCCTCTAATCTGGATCAGTAAATGAGAGCATTTCATTACCTCAAACATGATAACTACATTTCCAAAGTACAAAAACATGATTTACAATTTCAAAAGTGTTCGGAAATGCCCTCAAGGCGGTCGCCTAGGCCTTGTCGAGGTGGCAGCCACTTTTTCCAACTAGGCCCCTCCCAGGCACTAGGTTGCAGGCTGGCACAGACTATCCCTTGAAACATGGAATTTCAATATATAATCTAATGTACGACAATATCAAGAAGTCCGGATGAGTTATTTGTAGCTCATAGGAGCGGGGAACAAACAAAAGGAACATTGACAACAAGACCTTCTGAAATTCAGGTTAATAAAAGAAATGCAGAAATATTGCACACACAAATCACCTTAATGCCATTACCTTCATCCCATCTTTCAGTTTCCGATGAGGAGCACCAACTAGGAGTAGAAGAAGGGCCTTTTTGATATCATCATGCCCAAAAATTTCAGGGGCCAACGAACGTGCCAGTTTGTTGTAGATATCACCATCCTCAGCTAACCGAGCGATTTGCTCTTCCTCCTCCCCTCTAAGTTCATATCTGCATTAAAAATAATCAATTACTTTCAAAGATAAGCTACTGAACAAAAAGATATGAATTTTTCGGACGAAGGCATATTGAATTGCTATGTCACTTATTTTAACGACTCTGAATGTGTAGGCATGATAAGAATTCTCTGTTCAGTGTCTGCCGCATCTTCTCTAATGTTTTCATATTTTCAAATAAAATAAGAAAAGTTTGCTAACCAGAGATTCATACAAATCACAATTAATATTTGAGATTCTTCATTACAAAACTTGTATGCATAGAAAGAAAAAATGGTCCTCAATCTTATGATTAATCTTCAAATTTTCATCAGTACAAGTGAGATATTCTATTCAGATGGTTTTACTTATTCATACAAGCATATGCAAAAATCAGAAAATATCTTACTCTTCATATTTTTTCTTGAAGTGGTTGACAGACATTGCTTCCAAATATGTATCTGCAATCAAGCCAGCTCGCATTGCTCTAAACCCAGTGTATGGAATAGGAAGAAATATTCCTGACACCTCTACAATGTCACCAGGAGCAACCTGCAATATTGAGGGAAATACAATGAGTGAAGCTCGAAAACAATCAGAAGAACTGCAAATCTGAAACAAAGTCATCTCTGGAGATGGAACTTTATACAAAATGACATTAAAACTAAATGCTCCAAGCCAAAATTTGCAAGTGGATAGATAGGATTGCCATAATACTAGAACCAAATGCATACATCTATCTTTGACACTCACTTAAGGTTGTGGCACTCTTGTCCAATATCTTGCAATAATAACAAAATTTCAAACATACACAAGATTGTTCATTAGAATCATCTATAATTATTTCAGACAGAATGGAATAAGCTTTTTGTATCACTTTGATTTACCAGACCTTTCTAGATACTAGCTGTGAGATATTCCCCAGTTTATATTGAATAAGGTGAAGTTTACGGGACCAAACACAAGTAAGCATGTTTAGATCGACCATTGCAAAAGATTTCAAGAAACATATCAAACAAAAAGGACAACTCATTTATTATGTACTCAACACCAGGCATTCTTCTTTAGAATGCACACCATACCAAATTAGATAGTGTTTGGAGAAAACGCAGAAGATGCAAATATCACTAACCTTCCTAGTAAGCTCTCCTCTAAAATGTATAGTCATTGTCCGAGGAATGTGACCTTTTGGAACATGTTCAGCTAGTTCTTGAAGTTTGGCCTGAAACCAATGTGGAGATTGTGTGAATAGGGAATTCCTTAGCAGGAAACAGCACAATCACTTATCAAAACAGACCTCCTGAAACTTCAAGAACTTTGATGCTCTAAGTTGGGGAATGAGTTTCCCTTTTGCATGATTTGTTTTGCATTGTTCAGACGGGCAGTCAAATAGAGGCATATATATTCGAGCAGTTACTTCCTGTATTGCAAACAATGGAAATTAGAGTATAAACTAAATAAGCTCAAGGATACCACAAAATAAAATCATCAGTAACCAAGGGAAAAACCTGGTATATCTCAAATCCACATTCCTCACATGTATAGACCGCCACCTGCATAAGGGGCTTGACATCTGAGCATCGAGTCACAATGCCAGATATCCTTACAAGCTGGCCAATATTTGAAGCTTTAACCTCCCTGATTGTGAAAGGCCTCCCTTTTGAAGATGCCTTAATGTAAACTTCACTGGTATCCGCAAAAGAAAGAGTTTGAGTTTTTTTTTACAAAATAAGCAGAAAAGTAGAGTTTTGGATTCCACAACCAGACAAAAAACTAGAGACAGTGCCTTAAACAAGAGCTTTATGCACTGAAAACAATCATGAAAAGAAAAATAACCCCAAACATTGTTTCTATCTTCATCCCATTATTGGCACAGACCAGCCATTTTCTGCTGTTACTAAAACACCCATATGCCACTACTATCAACTAACTACTAACCAGCATCATCAACTAATTAACAGAGCTAAAAAATCAGGATATCAAGGAATTATAGATCAAAATCAAGCTTTCATTTGAAGAGAATGAACATGCAGATGTTCTTCGCCAATCTTACTAAAATCTTTTGATTTCGGGAGGCATCTTCTTATGTGGATCAGAGCCTTCGACATTTTCACTTCCTTCTGCCACCCTCTGCGTCATAAAAACATCACCATCGTCATCTGGAAATACCTCTGTTGGCTCCGGCATCAGCTCATCAATTGCATCAGCAAATATTCCAATATATCGTCGTGTGTTTTCAGTCACACGCCTAAGAAACTCCTCATCCAAGTCCTTGTACTATTTTCGTCAACCAAAAAAAAAAAAAAAAACTAATATTAGAGCTATTCTCTATAGATGAATGAGGTAAACAGATTAAATGCATAAATATTTACATTGATTAGGTCTTCAAGCTCAATCTGGACGGCCTTGATTTTCCGATTCGCTACATCTTGCTGAGCATTATAAATTACGAGACTATAATGAGATAGAGAATTAACAAACAAGATATAAATTTACTTTATTATGAGTATTTTAGTAGCTCAAATGCGAGCAACAGTAAATTAATGAATAAAATGCGGAAGAAGTAAGGAAATCTCACAAGGATGTTCAAATATTTGGCCTCACCACTTGCATCTGCAAAGTTCGTAAGGAAATCTTTCGCAACCTCTGTACCCAGGAAAAACCGTCATATAAATAAAATAAAAACTAATATGCAAACACAGAGATGCTAACAAAGAGGGAGTGTGATTTGCCACTTGCCTTTGTCTTGCTTGAAGTCAAAGTCGTTCATCGCGTCGCCGTCTCTGCGTGTGGAAGTGTGTTTTGGGAGTTGGGAGGAGAGAAAGAGTGAGGGAATTGGGACTGGCTTTTGGCGGCAAATTCAGGAGAGAACCGGAATGGAGATATTGTAGGGTATGGTTTTGGCGGGAAAAGTGAAGTCCACAGAAAGTTACAGTAAAGCCCTCAAAGTTATTATTATTATCAAATTTTCGTGTCATGCGATGTAAATTTGTAAAATATTTGCTTAAAAAATAATATATTTAAATAAAAGATAATTTATTTTATTTGTATTTGGTTGATTCATTTCATATTTATATGCAGCTAAAACACGAAAAGAATTGTTCATTACACAATAATATCTAAATATAAATTCTAATAATCAATCAACAAATAATTGTATGTAATTTTATTTTAATATATATGTTAAATTAAAAATAGATAGTAATATTTAATTATTATATGTGAAAAACTATTATGAATGCAAGAAATTCATTTGCATTTTGTAATTATAAAAAATAAAAATAAAAGGCATGGCTAAAACGTAGATTTCGAGCCCCACAAGGTTCATTTTTCTTTTTACAGGAAAATTTCATCATTATTACCTAATTTAGAAACTGAAAATTTGTGGAATTTTGTCATTTATAGATAATTGTATTATTTTATTAGTATAAAAGTATAAATTAGTATTTTTATGTGTATTATTAAATTAGTGCTTGCCATTTCATTTTATTCTCTGTGCTGTCGTATGATGGATTATCAACCTCATATAATAAATTAATAATTTTATGAAATAGTAAACAAGAAAATTTTAATTTAAATTTTATAAATATTATAGTACAATTAACGTAGGAACAAATAAAAATTTTGTTTCTATAATAAATTAATATATTATTGTAACGACCCAAATATTTATTTAGATATATATTAATTTATTACATATTTTTAATAAAAAAACGTATAAGTTACTAAATAAAAAAATAAGTAAATAAATATTAAGTAATTATGTCATAATAACTAGGTCGTTAAAGAGCATATAAAAAGAATTATGACTCTACTTAATTTACTATAAATTTTAAGTCCTCAATGTAAATTATATTAAAAACGTGATTAAATAACCCTACTACATTAAAATTTATAGCAGCGGAGAGTATAATTATTTCAACCATAATTAAATGATTATGCAATTCGGGAAACTCATAACTTCATATCATCACGAAAGTGGGCTTAAGCATTTATTTCATAAGATAAGTTTGAAGAAAAACATAACAACCCTAATAAAATTTCAATTCGTTTATGAATAAAATGTAACCCATAATTCAAAGAAGAATAATAAATATATTTCATCTGCCTGCTCCCGTCGCCTTGACAAACTCCCTGTTCTAAAAAGTAGTAAGGTAAGAGGGAGTGAGCTATACCCAGCTCATGAGGTTCTGGTTTGTCAAAATTAAAGTACAATTAGAGAGTAACATGAATGTATCAGGCATAACATAATATAACAGCTGCATCAAACGTAACATTTCGTATCAAAGCTTGGCCAACATATAATGGAGATCAAATTAATGATCCCGTATCAACATATCAAAACATATAACCATCAAATCGTATTTTAAACAAACAAAATATTTAAAACTGATAATCCGCATAAAAACCCGAACCTCTTACGTGACTTCTCGTAATATAAGAAAAATCTCATGCAAGTGATATGCTTATAATCCACGTGTCTTATCTCCTCGCCTACATCATAAATAAACGAAGTATTAATATCTAAGTCTAAAAGGCTTATAAAGATAAAAATAAGAAAAATAAAGAACATGCTAAAAAAATATGGGAACGGGTTTGTTTTGGGTACAGTTCACAAAATGGGTCAAGTGGGGGGTATGTTGGTAATTACAAGGATTAATTAATGGGGTAAAAAAAAAAGAAAATCTCCTTCTCTCTCCACTTCAGCAAAAACTCGAAACATGGTAAATTAAGGTTATCGAGGCAACGGTGGTTAGTAGATGTTTAAAGCAATGACGGCGGTGGTTCGGTAACAAGAAACGTAAAAGAATGGTTTTAATCTGGCCATGGCTAAAGTAGAAAAACAATAAAAATTTATGGTTTTTTACCTGAAATTATGAAAAACCCGGATGAAGAATATTGAAGAAATATTAGGTTTTATTTATAGGTTTGGCGTGAGAGATAATTTGCATCTGTATCTAATCCTCTAACTAATTCTGAGAAAAATCTCTTCCTTATTAACAAAATGCTAACCTTGAAAGTTCTATTATATATATATATATATATTTAGACTTAGAGAAAAATATCTTAAAGTCCAATAATCATAATTGAAACAATAATAATCTCACGTAAAGTAAAATAAAAAAAATCAAAGAAATTAAATATTGCATGAATATAATCGAGTAATTTAATTATAATTAATTATTTAATACCAAATATAATACAAATTATTCCGTATACTTAAGTAATCAGATATATTCCAAAATCTATCTTTTAATGGTGGAGTAGCAGAGCTTTTTCAATTTCACAACACGTCAAAAAGAACAAGGCTGAAGAAAAACTCGCGCACTATATGACCGAAGATTCTGAGTAACAAAATGTGGCCAAAATTGAAAGTTTAAGTTGAAATTACAAGAAAAACCTAATCGAAGTACACAAGAAGGCAACAAAAGAGTAAGCGATCAATTATCCGATTTAACAAGCAAATCTCATTACAACACAATGCACCAAAATATTTGTATAGCAATATGAAATAAAGAGCATAAATGCTCAATGTAGATTGAAAGTTTAAGGTACAAAGTCCCCATTATAATCACTCTTTTAACATA
Source organism: Caryopteris x clandonensis (assembly GCA_028749325.2). Taxonomy (NCBI): domain Eukaryota; kingdom Viridiplantae; phylum Streptophyta; class Magnoliopsida; order Lamiales; family Lamiaceae; genus Caryopteris; species Caryopteris x clandonensis. The sequence continues at coordinate 24,023,347 of JAPYKT020000001.1, forward strand.
AAGACACCCACCAACTAGATTCAATAATGTGATCAATTCATCATAAGTCCCACTACTGACCAGCCATCTGAGCTGTCTAATTATCTCACTGCAGCCTCGACGATGAATAACTTGACATGAGTTCATTTGCCCAAAAACAAATCCAAGTCGATACGAGAGTGCTTGAAGCTCCAGCTTGGACACAATTACACTGATCCTCTATGACCAAATAGAATCCGAGCAGTCAGTTTGAGCATGGGAAACAGCAATAGGAATAATGCATACTTCCCAAATTTGATCGTATATCTCAAGAAACTGGGCTTTGCTCCGAAGCCTTAGCCAGCTTTGCTTGTACTAGTCTGTCAAGGACAGGAGGCTCCAGCGGAATTGCATCAAGACAACGCTCAGCAGTGCTTACTATAACCTGCTCGACGAAAACACACGGCAATGTTAATTTCTGTAGCAAAATCCAAAAACAGAATAATTTGGCGATTCCGCTTCCCAAGAATTGTTATTTAAAAACTGAGAAAAAAGAGCAAATTACCAAAAAAAAAAAAAAAAACAAACAAAAAACAAAACTACCCTTTGGTTTCCTATTTCAAAATAAATAAACCTTCATGTTTTGAAATTAATTACTAATAGCCCCTTGAGGTTTTACAGTCTCCCCTAGGTTTGCACCTTCTTGCAAACAAGGTAGCAGAAGTCAGAAATCAGTAGTCAGGCAATTTAGGACCGCCTAGTTGTCAATTCTTTAAAAAAAAAAAAAAAAAAAAAAGCATTTTATTCCTTATATCCTACCTCTAATATTTTTAAAATATTATATCATTTAATAATAATTTAAATTTTCATTATGTATAATTTTTAACTAAAACACACACACACACACATATATATATATACAATAAAAAATATATGTTTGGGAAGCATAGGTGCTGTTTGGGACGCCTGGGTGCCCGTCTAGTCACAAAAAAGGCCTAACAATGCCATTTTTTCACAAAATCGGATTGGCCACCAAGCGAGTACCACCTACACGGTGCCTAGGCCGATTTTTGCATCCATGCTTACAAATACTCCCCTCAACCAGTGAAAATTGCAAGAAAATATATGTCAAGGTTGGTATTTGCAAGTTTTGCAAGAGGGCTAGGCTTTTCTGTAGTTAGGCTAAACCGTAATTTTTTGAAATTATCCCGAGAATAATAATGAACCTCTAGCCATCTCCAAGATAATCTAAAGAGCAACTGACAACGAAAAGGTCTCCAATAGGGTACATGCCGAGCTTTGAAAGCCTCAAGAATGGCACTACTCACCTCATCTAGCAAGAAATCAACAGCAGCTTCATCATCAGCAATATCCTTTAAAGTATTCTTCAAAAAGTGAATGTCCAATTGAATTTGCTGGAATCCACTTCGGTTAAACGTTTGGAGTCTGACAAACTCTTGCAAACTCTTCAAGGAAAGTTTAATTATTGTTGTTATGACAGATTCCTGTAAATTCATAAGCAAACATCAGACATTGCTTATCCATGCAAGACCCTACACCTTACTTGTACAAGCATAAGTGCCCAAACCTGTGTGTGCTCAACTTTTGTGAAGATTTCCAACTTCTGCTTAAACAGTTTTGCTAGATGGCTCTCCAGAAGCTGGCTTCTGGCCTTCTGAGTATTCGACCTGCTCAGTTTATCATCTCTCAGAGGATTACTGCGTGAGGAAGCAGTGCTGCCATTGCTATTAGTGCGGCGATGCTTAGTATTGAGGCCTTGAGGCAAGATTTGCTTCACTTCAGTCCTTACTTCTTCCAACTAAGAGATGAAATCAAGAAAAGTACATTTTAAATTACTCTGTATAAAATCTGGCTATAGATAATCGAAGTGAAAGAATAAAGGCTTTAAGAAATATATAGAGGTCCTAAAGAATAGTTTGAGTCAACTATCTCCCTCAAGAAATATAAATTAAAATAAATAAATAAAATCAAAATCAGTCAGATGAATTACCTCCCTAAGAAGTAAATCCACAAACATATGCACTTCTCTGGGTTCTTTATGCTATTGAAACAGGTAATAAATAAAATAGTCAGCAATTGAAATAAGGAGAAAAGAAATTAAGTCACAGTCATTCTACTCACCTTTACCCAATTTGGGGCTGTGAATCTCTTCCTCATGAGAACTGATATTTTTTGAGTTCTCATCTTTATGTACTGAAAAGACAGTAAGGTATATTTAGAACTATTGCAGCTAATCAGCCATTAGTTCAGACATGAACATAGGAAAGCATTCATCGACAATCTATACAATGTGCAAGTGCAGTATCCAGCATTGAGGAACATTCATCAAAATTCTGTCAAGCACCACGAGCAACCAACAAATAGGAACACTCAGCGGCCCATGTATTTAAGTATGCATTTAAGTATTTTTATAAGCAATGTGATGAAATCAAAAGCCTCACTAAAAACATTCTTCAACAACAGAGCAATAGATTCTTATCAAATACCCAAAAAAACTTAGATCCAGAATGCTCACAAGGTGCAAGTAACTTTCACCAGATGACCGAAACATGCGACAAATTTCTGCAGGAACAAACGCTGGGCCATTTTCAAGGCCACAAACCCCACCACCAGAAAAAAAGGAAGCAAGTTCCTGAAATTTTAACCAGGATGTCATACAAAGTCCTGAATTTATACAACATTTAGAATTAAAGACAACATTTGAGAGAGAGAGAGAGAGAGAGAGAGAGAGAGATGGTTTCTTGCCTCAGTAACTCTAGGGATGGCACTATGTTCAATAAAAAGAGTCAACTGAGCCAGCACAAGAACAAGACCAGCAGAAATTTTGTCAGCTGGCATCTCCTCTATCAAATTGACATCTTCAAATGCTGTATTATTCTTTCCAGAGAGTAAGAGGAAATAGCCATCAAGCTTCCTGAAGAAATCTTGGAACCCTTCTCGGACCCAGTCTATTGTTAAGTGTCTCAACTTGAGTAATAATTCTGGGTTTCCATCAAGAAGCTGTCGGAAGTCCTACAGTCCACAAAGATATAATTAATCATGAAGCAGCACATATATGACTCATATAAAAATACAGGCAAGGTGACACATTCTTTTGTCATGTTATATGATTTAGAAAATAGATCAATATAATCAGCATGGAGGTAATTACTGGGTCACAGCAGAACAACCAATGGCATGTTGAGCCTTTGGGATATGGGTCCCGAAATTATCTCTTGTCATCTACCTCTACTTGTTCTTTCTAGAAACACTTCATTCCTTCCATCTTTTCAACAATTAGATGGAGAATTTAAGATTTAAATCATGAATGTCGACTCACAGATACTCTTAAATCTTGCATTCGACATGAATTCAAGAATTGAAGAGAACTTTAGAAGGAAACAGCGAGAATTCTATCCAAACATTTCTTTTTTGATAGGAAACAAATTTTATTGATATTCAAAACTAAAGTATAAGGGATGAGAGGTCCTTTATACTCATTTACAAGCATGGATTACAGCACATACTTCCAGTCCCTAACTAAATCTGTAACATGAAACTCTCTAAACTTCCTATGACTTGACAACCAAAGGGAAACTATATATTTGACTCTACCCCAAATATATTCTAGCAACTCGCTGACCTTTTAAAAAATTCTATTATTCCAGTCGAGTCAAATAGACCGGCATCCAACCAGAACACTAATCCTCCACAAAATTTTACCCTTGTTAATATGGCCTCCCAAGTTTGATGACAACAGATCTGAGACAGCTTGTGGAAAAACCCATTGGATGCCTAGCTCTTCTAACTCTTTGTTCCACAAATTGGCCCATAAGTGCAATGCAGGAATTAGTGATTGGTTCTATCCAAACTGATTACTGGCTAACATTAGAATTGAAGAGATCTTCAAGCTCTTAAAAAATGTGTTAAAATATTATTTCAGTTATTTAGAATCACTAGCACTGGTTTTTTAAATATTTTTTTTATCAGCGAGAATTGAATGCTAAATTAAAGCAATGGTGGAAACAAAAATGTAACATAATAAAATTATGAAGTTGTCAATAAGATGAATTTGATGAGGTATACGTACTACTAGTTCAAATACCTATTTTGGAGTTATGTCGCACACTTTAGATTTCCTCTTCACATTAACAATATTGCATAATTCACAAGTTTGATTCAGCAATAATAAAAAATGACCAAATCCTGTTTTCAATTAGAAATTGAGAGGGAGCGAAATGCTAATATATGCAGAAATTTTTTGCTGGCAACAATAATCCCTGTCCAGAGAGGGACATAATAGAGGGAAAATAAAAACAGTACATAGTTGTTAAGGACTTCTATATGAAGAGACATGAAAAGGCGACAGTGACATAAGAAAATATTCGGTCCAGCACTTCATTTTTACCATTATGGCATCCATACTGCCTTGGATCACTGCCTTTTTGCTGGCATCAAGCGCTGCCTGCAATAAATATTCTTCTTCCATTTCCTCTTTTGGTGTAATTTGGAATTTCTTAAGGGAATCTGCCAGATAAAAAGAAACAACCATGAGCAGCTATAACTAAAATTTGACAAGTTCATACATTGAATCTTCAAGTAGCATAATAAGTCATTCTCGTTACCATTTGCTCCAAGTAATATATGGTTTTAACAGTACAAAGCTGCAGATGTTCGATGAACTATAAGGATATGACTCTCAGACATAGTTCTAGCTATTGTCAAATTGAAATTGGAATATGACTCAGACAAAGTTTCTAGTGTATCTCAGAAACTGAACTGGATTTGGTATACATCAAAATATGGCACTAACCTGCAATATTCACTAAAAGCTGACCAAATCTGCTGCAAATATAATCTTTGACAGCATCACGAGCATACTGAAAACAAGATAATTACCAGCTTATTAGTCATATCATAATGTAATTAGCAATGCAAGGCCAATGAATGGATGCACAAAGAACTTTAGGCTAGTATAATGTAATTTAAGCATGGATATAAGCACCTGCAAAGCAAAATCGGGTAGGGAAGCTTCAGGTAGCACTTCATCCATAAGAAGCACATCAGTCCAAATAACTCCTGGAAACATAAAATGTAATATTCATAGTGAAACCAAATGTCATGGAATCGGAGTTTTACCACTCCAGTCATTGCTTAGATAATAGCTGGCAGAATTGCAAGATAGAGGGTTCCTAGATGTCATTAGTAAGTAGGGGACTTATGTTCTGATGCCTATCATATATGATCAATCAAATAATTGGACAGGAAATTAGAGAAGAAAGGAAAAGTGCCCAGCCTTTCTTCCATCTTCATCGAATGCAAAATTATTAAGCTGCTCAAATTCTTTCGATCATTTAATAAGGGGATACGGCATCAATCCCCCCCCCCCCCCCCGCTTTACCAACCAAAAAGAGAGAGAGAGAGAGAGAGAGAGAGAGAGAGAAATATGGGAAAAATAAACAGTTAAAAGGGGGGGGGGGGGAAAGATGGATGGATGGATGTAGAAGGACTATTCAACAGTTAGAGTAATGACTTCATAACTGTAAATATGGCAAAATACAGTTTATCTGAGAATTGCAAAATGAAGAAGGAATCTTCAGATCTAGCTCATTTCCAACTTCCAAACTGTTGTTTATGTATTCTGATCAGTGCTACAAAATTCAAACCTCCCTAACTCAATGTGTTGCTCAGATTATGCCCTTCCTCGTCTTTAGACCAGCATGCATCAATTCAGTTTGGCCTGTGCCTTATAAGGCTTCAACATCACAAAGTACAGCCAATCCAACAGTTTCATTAACGTCCACAAATGATTATTGAAGGAAATGCATAGATGGAACCACGAAAGGAGTGAAATTATGCCTTTATATCAATGACTAAAAGATGATAATAACCATTATCCAAAGCAAACAATAATAATCTATCTTCATTCAGTCTATCGTAGGTAGCCAATAGCTACAAAAGCCATGATTTGTGATAAACTAGTGTTGTAACAAATAGATATGGCAGCTTCCTTCAAACAATATATTTCTACACCGCACCATGCAATCAAACTTCATAGATGAGCGTAACTGAAATATCTGAACTCCTCTCTGGATGATCATGATCTTGTTATTCTTAGAAGATTTTTTTCACATCCAGTACTATTGACTGCCATAATTTCTTTACCCCTTCTAATGTTATTTATGGTATATCACATGGAATATCAGAACCAGGTAATACATAATGTGCACGCAAAATATGGAAGGATGAAAAAACATAACCATGAGAATATTTACTGTTTACACTGGTAGTTTCAAAGTCCACAATCAATAATCACATACTATGGCTGAGGTAACTTACGAAGCTTTGCCAGAAGATCTGCAGAGGGATTTTTCTTCATGATTTGTTGATGAATGGCTTCAAAGTGCCTAAAATGCAATCAAGAGCAAATATAAGAATCTCAACAAAACTTGTCACACAAAAAGGTATAACACAATGAAACTGGTATAAAAGCAGCCATACTTCTTAACAAGGTCTTGTCCGAGTTTAGATAGTTGTGGCTCCGAATGCAAGAATATAACTTTATAAGCTCGAACAGCTTCCGCAAATTCGCGAATAGAAGCCTGAAAGTAGGTAAGACTTTGCAATATAACTGGTCGACCTTGAAGCATTTAAATTAAATTAGTTTACATAATTGTATGCACAAGTTTCTGGTATCTATTTATATACTTCCGAACACAGTTGGAAAATAATTCAAGTGCCACTGGGGAAGAAACTTTCACATACTGAGCATACACAATTTCTATGAATTTCAGAACTACAGAAAATGCAAAACAAAGTAACAAACTGAAGTCAATCATCACCTCATGCACAGTAGCAGAAGAATCTGTAATTGTTCCCTGGACAGAGGGCTCATTAACATTAAGTGAAACATTTGTTGACTCAGATTCAAGATCCAGGTCCACAAGGAACTGTTCCAACTTTTCAAACAATTTAACCTTCAAATTCTCAACCTGTTCAACAAAAAGGGAAAAGACAATCAACAATAGATTAATGACATTATAAGCAAACTAACACACAATATTAATATGCATTTTCCCACAAAACTGCAAACCAATGACACTAAAACAGTAAAATTCCCAAAAAGGCTGACATCACAAGCTTAGTAACCAAAGTCTATAATGCTAAACAGAACGTGTTTAAGAATATGTTATCAAGAAGAGAAGCTGTAGATACAAACCGGAAAATTCAACTGCTTAAGAAGCATTACAGCCTCTGCTCTTGCTTGTATTGATTCAGAATCTGAGAAAACTTTCCCCTGAAAATATAATTGAATTTACAACATAATTAGAAACATTAAAAGTCATCAGAAAAAATGATAACCTTTAACAGGTTTCATTGCAATTTCACCCAACCAGAACAAGCCAAACATACACAGAAAGAAAAATAATTGAGGAGAGATAACTCATAGCACAAAACCAACATGATCTTGCATCACTTTCAACCCATTTCATTCCAATTTTATCGGATGTCCCCAAAGGGACCACTTTCAACCCATTTCAAATGCCGCTTATAATTTGTACCAACAAGCAGATCCTGTATTCCTCGGTATCCTAGGCAACTGAACAATTCCAAGGTTTATGGGAGTCTTGTAGATTGCTACACCTGGTGGATTCCACCCGGTTCAGTCATATACACACAGCTGTGTGTGTGTTTGTTGTAAATGGATGACAGGTGTTGCACACAGTGGTATCCTCCAGGTGTAGCATAGATTATACCGGTTTATGGGCAGCACTCTAACAACTCTTAGCTACACTGCAACACTTTTTCATGTCTTCTCCAAGCAAACTGTGCATGGTTTCCCCAGTATGTATGCTATCTATGTTAGGGCCTCCAACCATGAACAAGGTGGATATCTCAGTCATTAGTGAAAGAAATCAAGATCTAGAGAAATTACTTCTTTCATTTTTTTCTCTACAACATGAAAAGATGAATTCAGTTACCTAGTGAAATCTCTGAAATCTAACTCTTTCAACAAAACATGGATTGATAAGTACTGGTGAAACTCCAAAACGTTAAGTGATATATATGTCATTGACATGTTTCTACTTTTCTTCATGGATCTCCAGGATTCAGTAACTGGCATAACATGATCTATACTACTTTAAAGGTAAACCGTTAATGCTGTAGGCACCAGCACTCATTACAATTTTAGACTCCATCATGTGGAGAAAGCATATCCACCCTCTATAAGAATTAAAATCTGAGAAACTTCGAAGTGGTGAAGATGATTTGAGTAAAAGAAAAGATGTCATGCCTGCAAGTTTTTGATAATTATTGATACAGCTTCTTCTGATGCGTGCTTACAGTCTAGAAAGGAAGAATCTCCGTATGCCTGATAATAGGAAGGAAAAGTTAAAGAGAGGCTGATGGATTCAATACACGAATTTACACTAAAATGCAAACACAGATTGGTCGTAACAAATTCCAGGCCCCATAATGATTTAAGGAGAAAAACCTTGAAAATTGGTGTTGCTCCAGTATAGAACTTGACTGCTTCAGAATAGGCTTCTGACTTGATAAACTTCTGAAGTCTTGTAGGTAGGTCGTAAATAAACTGCTCTAACAACAAAAGATAAAATCTTTGTAATTCATACATGACCAATATACAAGTTATAGTAGAAAAGAGACAAGAAGAGGAAAAAAAGAACATTTACTGCATTTAACCCAGCATTGTTAAGCAACAATTTATAATTATATTAGTATGCGAAGAAAGATCTTCCACTCTTGCTGTATGAAAGAAAGAGCAACTTGATGCTATAAAGTAACTCAACACACTTCTCTTTCAGGAAAAGTCACCCTCCAATTATTTTAAAAAGGTCCAAAGCAGGCAACTTCACAGCAGACTTATTATGGATTGCTAGTGGAGGTAACAAAGGAATCATGGATCACAATAATACCTGAACTTTTCGCAGGAGATTGCGTGTGCGGTGCAACTTCTCTATATGTTCTCTCTTTTCGAAAAGAGAAGTGTTGACCCCATCGCTCCTAGATTGCACAGATGTTATCTGGAAAAATTAATAGCAGATTGGATTATAAGCCTGATATTCTTTGCCATATACCCTCACTAAGAAATTCTGAAATATCATTTGACAGTAATCAAAACGAATCTGTACCAAACACCTTTTCCAGAAGCTGTTCCATATTTGTTTCCATGCCAACAATATTATTTTTCATCCTAGAAAGGGGAATGATTAGGTCAATCTGACAGAGATCATCACGCAGATGAAAGCCGTAAAATTCTCAACTTAATACAAGTGAAGAAAGTTTTGTGGTTGTGCCTAATTGACATTCATAAGTAAAGGAGATAATTGAGTGCAACCCTCTCTAATCTAAAACCATACATATCATATAGAATTCAAACAGTAGGTACAGTGATTTTATCAATATAGAATTTGCTTGAAGTAAACAAGAAATTACTTCTTTATTGTATCTGTTGCGCTGATGAATTTGTTGTAATTTTCATAGACCAACATTTGAAGGTCAGTGTCGAGATTTTTTATCTCAGCAGCCATTTCCACATGCTTCTGAAGAAGTCCCTCCAGATTTGACTTTTGTACCTAGAAAAGTAATCAGAAACATAATGAATTAAGGGAAACATATGCATACGATTATCACACTAACCTAACAAGCTTTCAAGAAAGCAATTTGCTTCTTATTGCTGAGTTGGTGAATACGACAAAACATGAACCCCAATACATGAAGTATTATTGGAAAATTGGAACAAGCAATCACTTTCATTCATCACTACGTATTTTTTACAGTTTTAAATCATCCATAATGAAAAGTGATGGAAATGCCCCAGTATAATGTTCCAAAAGAAGTATTCCAAAAAAACAAAACAAAAAACATAGGCTGCAAAATACTACAAGTTTGGCTTTTTTTTTTTTTGGATCAGAAGCCAATGGCTTTTATTAATATGTTAACAAATAAGCAAGATGTCCACTCCAAGAACATGTAAACATGAAACAGATCAGAGCATGATCTAGGAGAAAACCAGACAAGGTCAAGCTCAGCTAACACTTTGGACCATAGAACAACATGGAGATCAGATGTAATTTGGTGCAAATGAAAATGAAGCAATAGTGTGAGCATGAATAAGTTCCCCGGCACTAAAAGGTTTTGATGCTCACAAATTGAGCAAACCTTCAAGCAATCCACACGTAAATGTTCCTCATACACAGGATTCGTCTAAACTCATTTTATATACATAGCTAGGTTTCTGCTATTATTTATCATACCTACTAACAATCCAACCAATTATCTAAACAGCATAAAATCTTCCCTACATGATAATTAAGAAACCAGAAATTTCAGTACTGCAATTGGATGCACCATCAGATTTTAGCAACAGTTGCCAACCAAACCAATGTTACTATTCCATGACTCCGAAAGGTTACTCAATGGAGCTTATATTTTCCTTCAGATAAAGAAGTCTATCATTTTCATCAACCATTTCATCAGCCTTACTTTCAGATTACCAAACGTTATGACCCGTCAGGTTCTGATAGAAAAAACAGAATTCAGCCTCTGCAGTCAACTGGCAATGACTTAAGTCCGCTATGTCTCTAAAGGACGCACAATTTTGAATACTTCCATAATTCCATGAGAAAATCTTCTGATAAAAACCTTAGGAGGATAAATCAATTAGGGCAAACGAGGAACATTTGGCAACATACTAATTGACAAAGGAAATTTCTCAACGGCAAAACAATTTTATCCAGTAATCACCGTGTCATATAATCGTTTCAGAACCAAAATAATTAGGAAAAAATAAATAGCCAAGCAAGGAGAGGAACATCAGATTGATAATAGTTAAGGTAGTGTACGCCGAGAATCAGAAAGAGAAGCGTACGAGGAGATTCATGTACTGATCTGCGTCGAAGGAGTTAGTATTGATGGTGTCAAGTGTGGCGAATCTGGATGAAGTGTTCGGCGGCAGCGATGCAGAAGGAGAGGATTGATCTGCAGAATAAAAGCTCGACAACAGATCCCTCATTCTCTTTGCCTTATCATCCAACAGCATTCCTCCCTCAACCTCCATTTTCTTACTCTGCTGTTTTCTGCAAGTCAATTCCGCAACCTTTCGTGATCGGAGGAGGTGATGCACCGGCGGACGCCGACCTGAAGATGCTGTGAGGAGTTTATTTGATCGGGAAAATCAAGTTGTCGACTAGTGTTGTTAAGCAATCCGACGTCGTTATTCTTCTTTTAAGTGTTCATCCGAATCGTTGTCTTTACATGGCTTAATTTATCTTTAAAATTTTAATATTAAGCTCAATTTTTTTATTTTTTTTATGACTAAATTTTTATTTTGTTTCAATTTAAGACCTATTTTAAAATTTTGATTATCAATTACTTCCTAATCCTTTTCCCGTCTTTCCTCTCCATTCATTTAGAGCACATAAAATAAATTCTTTAAATACTAATAAGAAAATAAATATGAAGATCCAAAAAATATAAATATTAAAAGTTTGTCACACCTACTACTACTGCAGCACCGTAGCGCACTTGAATAAACAAGTTGAATAATTTTTTTTTATTTTCTTTGAAATTCAACCTTAAATTTTTCAAAAAAGTCTCCATTAAGTCTATACTTTCCAAATTTTAGTTTCAAGAACCTATAAGAAACTTTGATTCCAAGATTGTTAATATTAAAAATTAAGAAGAGTTAATTTTATGATTAGTTAAAAGGAAGAAAATTGTAAGCGAAGACTAAGAAAAATAAGAAACTTATACATGCATATCACGCCAATTATTTTTATGCCAAAATTCTTATTTATCATTACTAGTTATGTCTATTAATTGTGTTGTATGTTTAATGTTGAACGTTTGAGTACGAGAACAACTTATTCATATTTATGTGTAGGTGTCTCAAGTTCAAGTTTATAATTGTTTAACATGCTATATTTTTAACTGTAATTAATTTTGACTAATTTGACACTCGCAAACTGGATGTACTTCACCTGTTATATATTACTGCATTTCAGGTTAAAGGGAGTAAGTAATGGAGTTGAGATGGAGCTAAGACCATATGATAAATTGAGTTTAAGATTTATTACTATTTTATTTTGATTAGTTCAATTTGAGATTGTTTCATGAATTACATGGTTATTGGTAGTAGATTTGAATATTGGTCATGTATAAGTTGTTTTCTCTGTATAATCTATCTTATTTAATACAAGTTGTTACTGAAGTAATTTGGATTTTTTTAGTTTTCATTGTTTATGATAATTAATTGTAAATTTGATAGTCTAAGTTGAGATATTTATTTTGTTAGAAGCATTGCGTATTATTCCAATTTTAATTATTTTTGCTGTTATTGTATAAAATTATGTTTATCAATACAATATATTATGTATTTTAAATTGATATAATATTGTTTAAATAATGTGATATTAATTTATGAAAATAAAAAATAATTTATGTTTTCAGCTGCTATTGATCAAGTTGAACTTAAACTTTTAGAATTAATTTTACGCGGTTCAAATGTTAAAAAAATAGAAATTGAGAAATATATTCGAAAACAATCATTACAATTATTTTACTTATTCATTTGAATTCTTTAATTACTCATTTAATACTAACTTAATTAGTTAGGGAATATATTTAATTTTCTATCATGAAATAAAATAAGTTATTGGAATGTTATTCTACTTTAATAGTGCATATAATTAAGCATAATGCACGACTGTATTTTTATTAGTAAAAAAAATATTTAAATTTAATAATCACAAAACTTGAAAATTTTAGTTTTATATTCAGTACCATAAATTAGAAATTATTGAAATTATTCATTATATGTAAAGTCTTTCAAAATTTATTAATCAAATAAATATTCGTTTTGAATGAAATCTATTTTAGTTTGACACTTCAAATCATCTCCACTCGGTAGCAATAATTTAACTTTAACTTATATTTTATTTTTAGAAATTTGTATTTTGATTGACAATTTTCACACATATATATGCATGTATATTTAATTTGAATGATTGAAATTAATTGGTTTTATGTTGCTTTAATTATTCATAATATGTCTGAATGAATGACCTTAATCTTCATAATAATATGTGCAAAAAGTTACAAGGGTGAATTTGGAAATAATAAATAGTTTGTTGACCAATTAATGGATGATAATATATATACACACACAAACTTATGTTTATGGAGTGAACGTGAAATGATTTTAAGTACGACTTATTTATGTTCTGTGTTTTTAAAGACCTAGTTCATCCATATTGAAGACTGGGTATTATTAGTTTCTTTGTTTATCTTGTTAAGTCATGGTAATTCCTTGATGTTTTCGGAGGTTGTTTGTCCCAATTGAGGCCTGTTACTGTGAGTTTGTGGATTCATCAAGGCAATGCTTTGATGTTTGTGGTAAAAAATAAGAAACACATGGATGCAACAGTTTACGATCCGAGAAGGCTGGATGGCGCTATGCAGATCGTGGAATTGTTTCTCAGAAATCCGGCAAGCATGGAATTGCTGATAGAAGGTGGACGGATTCCCGTCTAGATGCATCGTTGTGTAGGTTTGAGCGCTGACGGGGCTATTTCAGAAAATTATAGACTTTCCTTATCTATAGTTTTTTTCCTTTCCTGGAGGGGACGGCGTTGCCAAACAAATTAGGGTTCGTGTTCTTTTGCTGACGATTTGTTAATACTTGGGGATTGCGTGGATTGGTGCAGGGGCTGCAATTACTGTTGATTCCCGATGAGTTACAATTGTTCTTTCCCTGCAACCCAGCTAAATTTTACTGTTGCTGCTACCACCTGAATATGACACGTTGAGGAGAATTTTCATTGCCTGCTGCCTGGTGTCATGCTTGCCGTTGCTGATTTGTTGCTGATGTATCTACAGATTTAGATGCTGAATGCTGTTCCTGTGCTGATGCTACTGCTGCCGGTCCGTTTGTTGGTCCTGCTGATTTCTCCTGATGGCCCACTAGTTGTTGGGCTGCCGGCTTCTATGCTGGTTTGAGATGGATGCTTGCTGGTGTTGGCTTCCATATTGGAATGCTGATACCAGTTTTTTGAAGACACGATAGGGGCCTGATAATTATTACTTGGAGTCTGTTTTGCTCCTGCATTTGAGCTTGCTAGTATGTTATGTTGGCCTTTGTGTTGGTGGGTTTTATGTCACATATTTACAGTTTTTTAGGATGCTTGTTCCCGACCCCGTGCTGGGCTTCGGGACTAGTTTTTATTTTCTTCGGGTATGCCCGGATATTGGTGTACTACAAACTTTTTTTTCTTTTATTTAATTTTTGCGGTTTTGACCAAAAAAAAAAGTACGACTTATTTAACTATAAAGTATTACTTGTTATAGAAAATATATTACTTCTAATTAGTTATCTTAAAAAATAGTAATATTTTATAGTTAAACAAGTAATATTTTAAATTGTGTTGCACGTGCACCTGATGTACAAGAAAGTCACTCGTATAGATATGGGCATGGTTCCGGAACCATCGATTCCTGGAATCGGGAGGGGTGGAACCGAAACGGAACAAGCAGCCGGTTCGACGGTTCCGGTTCCTTTTTTTATTTACAAATCCACACTTGAAACAGCTGGTTTGAAACCGAAACTGTCGGTTTTGAAACCAGAGCGACCGATTCCAGAAACCAGGTATCCTGGAACTGAAACAAAAACCAGGTTAATAGTTAAACCAAACTGTTGACCGTCGATTCTGATTCGAAACCGAAACCGTGCCAATATGTACACTCATATATATATATATATATGTATAACCTAATATTAGATTTCTTATGGAGCCAAATATTTGATCATTCTTACTATTAAAAGTTAAAAATGAATAATAATAATAATAATAACAACAACAACAACAACAACAACTACAATAATAATTAATTAACATTAATCTGAATATTACACTAACTTTACGTTACCTTAAATTCAAATCATATACATCATTATGGATTACTTTATTTCTATTCCACCAAATAATATATATTTGAGAATTATTCCATTGCTATCCTGTTGTGAATGTTATCAAGAAACAATAGTCCAACTGATATTGTATACATTGCATGCTTAGTTTTTTTTTTTTTTTTTTTTAAAATTTAATTCTAAGTATTTGTATGTAATTTGGAGTTGAAAAAAAAAAGTAATTTTGTTTTGCATATAAAGAAATAGAAAATTTATTAAATTATAGGTTGATATAAATTAACGTAAATTTAGGATAATTATTAAATTCATGTTAATTATTTATTATTATTAATTTTTTATTATAAGAATAATGATTTAACATGTCATCTTAGCTTGGCTCCATAATCTAGATTTCTTATCATATATATATATATATACACACATGTATAATTCATATTTTAGATTGATAAATGGTACTTAAACAACATAGGATAATAACCCATGGATTTTAATAGAAGGTCACTCTAAATAACCGTTAACGCGCATCGCTAATTAATTATGTATGCATACATATATGTCAATGCATATATTATATTAATTTCCCCGAAAATAGTAATTATTGAATTCGAACATATTAGATAGTTGATAACAATTATGAACTCAACTATGGTTTATGCAGCAGCAAACTTTGAATTGGGGGTAGGCACCGGATACGAATTTGTGTCTTGGTCAATTCTATCTGCACATTCTTTTCTTTGCCCACAATAAGCCTCATTTACGTACTATAATTTACTTCAGAATACCTGCCATCATCGATTAATTCTATTCAGAATGCAGCTGCTGTCCGTCGCAGGAGTTTTTGCGCTCAGCTTCATAGGTAACAAACAATACCTTCCCAATCAATATTAAAATTTATATTTGCTAACTCAACCACTATTTTGTTAAATTCAAGATGACTTAGATTATTCCATTCCGACCCAATTTATTCTAGACACAACTAATTTTATTGTAATGACTTATCAAGCTGTTCGCACAATATTCTCTTCATGTTTTTTTTAATTTTTTATAGTGTGATCAGCGTATGATACTTTATAAAAATATAGTATAAGAAATATAAAATGTTATTTTTTGAGCCTCATTATTATTAATTTTTTTTTGAATTATTTTACAAATTAATTCCTAAATCAGTATATCCATTCAAATTATCCTGAATTATTTTTTCTCTTAGAATCATTATAACCTGTCATTAGAAAAAAAAAAAAAAAAGGGATACTTCATCTCCTCCATCAGCAGTCATCCACGTCCAGTGCGAAAGTTTCTGCTGAATAATGGTTAGACTCTCATGCCATGCATACTCACTATAAAGTAATTACAGCTGAGAAATGCCGGCAGCTTGCTGGAGAAGAACATGCTTCGAGAAGTCGAACGGAGAGATTTACATTCACAAATTGCTTCGACATGAGCTACGGCACCACCGCCTGCATCCTCAAGGAAATATTCAAGCTCTATCTCTACTACATCCGTGCCATCTACGTTCAAAAGGTGAGAAACGAGGCAGCTCAAAGGGCATTAACGGAAAACTTGTCCAAAGGGCAGGATTTCGATCGAGCGGTGGCGGCGGCGCGTGAAGAAGGGAAAGCGTCCGCCAGAAGAGCGTCGCGGCAATTCAAGCACGTGATGGGTCCGATGGTCTCCGCCGGGTGGGATTTGTTCGAAACCGTATATGTGGGTGGCAGCATGGCGGAGGGAATCGTGCGGAGCGGCGGGACATTTGTCGGCGCGTACAGTGGGGGAATCGTCGGAGAAGGCAACATTGGGTGGCTAGGATTTGTTGCGGGGAGTCAATTGGGGAGCTGGATTGGAGGGAGGGTTGGGCTGATGGTGTATGATGTGTGGAATGGCGTCCAATATTTGCTCCATCGTGTGTATCTCTAAACACATGGTAATAGTCCACACTAAAAAAAAAAGAAAAGAAAAAAGAAAAGAAAATGAATTTGTCATTAGAATATATTATGTAAAACAATTATATATCTATCGTTTGAAGAAATATCAATATCTTATTTTAAACCAAAAATTATTTCATCAAAATTACAATCTTCTATTTTGGTTGATTTTCATAAAACATCATGCACATACAAAACATGAGAACCGCTGCTAAATCAACGAACAAATGTGCTAACCTAGCTAACAAATCAGCACAACAGAAAATTAAGGATTCATCTCAATATTGAGGTTCTGAGATCCATAATACAAAGATGACAATCCAAGATAAAAAATTGTTGTGGTAGCAGCAATCCCAGATCAAATAATAGAGCGGAATGAACTCCTCAATCAAAGCAACTGAATCCTACAACATATATATAAACAGGTAAGAAACTTCTAATAATAATAAATTGTAGGAAATCAACAAAAATCGACACCAAGACTTAAACGTGGAAAACCCATCAAAATCAAGGGTAAAAACCACAGGACCTAGTATAGGAAAAATTCCACTATGTAAACCAAAATTACACAATCTCCTTCTCTATTACAAATATATAAATCATTACAACATTACCAAGAAACTACTCAAGAAACCATTCTTGACAAAGAAAACCATTTTTGGCATTCACAATAAATGGGAGGAGTATCACAAATGATAGAATAAGAAGATAAGAAATCACCCGTTCCTTGTTTGTCTTTCGTCTCCCACTTTTCCTTTCTTCTGGTATGTGTTTTTATCTCTTTGTCTCTTCTTTCGTTTTCTTTTCTATTCTTGGAATTGAACTACTCTGCTCATTAAAAGTACAGATCCATTATTTTAACAAAATGAACCTAAGAAATTTTCATGAGCTTTTCTTTAAATATCAACCCAACAAAAATTAAGTTATCAAATTCTCTTAACATAGATGGTGGACAAGCGCATCATCTAGATTAAGCTTTGTACACTTTGTTAGGTTGAATTCTGCACTGTAATTTGATTGGAGAGTAGAGCATTTGTGTTTAGAGTATTCCACTATATATACCTATATATATATGTGTTATGATTGTAACACATATTATTATTCATTCAACAAAGGCGTTTTTACCAAGAATTACATCAAGGTTCTTTTCAGCAAATCTATCTCTTATTTCATGATTTATTATTTTTTTAATAACTTTTTATTTTAAAATCATCACACTACACCATGTATATAATAGCATCATTAATTAACAAAATTATTTATTAAATATTTTAAAATAAAAAATAAAATACCAAATAAAATAGATAATTCAAAACCCATTTCATTAGAATAAAATGTAGGTGGTGTGTGATATATGATTTAATAAATCACTTAAGTCTAGTTTTCTGGGAAAAAAGAAATCCAAAAATGTTACATGTGAAAAAAGTTACTGCTATTTTACTAAGGCACTGTCAAATGTGTCGGAAATCTGCCAACATTCTAAATCTTCTTTACATTTCACATGGTAAATCACTAACTTTTAGTTTCATCATCTCTACACATATTTAGAATGTTATTTTATTATTTTCACTTATTCAAGAGTCAAATTTACTGTTGTGGATCGCCGGCACCGCGGATGGGCTCAGGAGTGCCTGGGCTCGCTCCGATTCGGACACGCAAGCCAATCGGTGGACCTAGGTCCGTTACACAAGACGGGACTCAGTCGAACACTCACACCTCTACCCGGTAGCACCTTACACCCGACGGATTTCCTCACCCACTCAACAGAAACCCACTGAACCAATTAATCTATACACTAGAACCCTCACAGAAAGGGTATCGGACAGTATAGAAGGAAGAATGGGGAATAGGACGAAAATGCAGCGTGAATAGCTCTTGGTCTCTTCCAAATTGACGAACGAATCGTCGTTTAAAAGGAGGAGAGAAACCAGCCGGAGAACCACCACGCGGTTCACTCGAAAACACGCGAGCATTGACCATCGGGAGTAAATGGCTGCCTGGGGAAGGTGAAAGAGTTTGAACAGAGGAAGGGAGAAGACGGAAGGGAGACCGACGAGCGGCGCACACGCAGGGGAGGGAGAATGCCCTAATTTTGACTGACTGCACACATAAGGGGAGAAAGGGGGGAATGGGCCTGGGCTAAAAGAAACAAGCCTGGGCCCAAGACTGAAAGGGGGAAAAAATTACAGGCCCACAAAATACCCGTTGGGCCAATACCCAACAACATTCTCCACCTTATTGGTCCAATCCAAGTCCAACCGATTAGCAAGCACTACCCGGGGCGAAGGCAAGTCATCATTATTGAATTGAGAAGGGATTTTCTCAAGCTTGACAGTTCCTTTTTCAACTATATCCCGGATAAAGTGGTACCTAACATCAATATGTTTTGTACGATCATGGAAGACAGGATTTTTACAAAGCTGGATTCCGGATTGACTGTCAGAATAAACAATAGGGTCACCCTCTAAGTATCCAATTTCAGATAAAAGTCCTTTTAACCATATGGCTTCTTTTAGTGCATCAGTGATGGCAATATACTCAGACTCAGTAGTGGATAGGGCAACTACGTGCTGAAGTTGGGACTTCCAGCTAATGCACGACCCACACAAGGTGAACACATATGATGTAGAGGACTTCCTATTATCTCTATCATTGGCATAATTAGAATCAGCATATCCTATTAAGTTTACACCTTGAGCACATTTTGAAAATTTAAGGCAAGTATTGACAGAACCTTTCAAATACTTTAACAGCCATTTTAATGCATCCCAATGTGGCATACCAGGGTTTGACATGTACCTACTTAAGCAACTTACTGAATATGCAATATCAGGTCGAGTGCTTACCATAAGGTACATAACCGAGCCAATAGCATTAGCATACGGCACCTTAGACATTTCAAGTATCTCAGAATCAGTCTTTGGGGACTGATCCTTACTTAGAACAAAATGAGCAGCAAGGGGCACAAAGACAGGTTTAGCATCAGTCATGAAGAATTTACTCAAAATCTTTTTCACATAAGAAATCTGATTTAAATGAAGAGTATGATTCTTCCTATCCCTAACAATATCCATGCCTAAGATGCGCCTAGCATCTCCAAGATATTTCATGTCAAAATTTTCACTTAGGCAATTTTGCACATATTCGATGGATTTAATGCATGGGCTGACAAGAAGCATATCATCGACATATATTAATAAGAAAGTGGGGACAGATGCATCATGCTTAAAATAAAGGCAGTGATCATGCACACTCCTTTTAAAATTAAGGTCTTTCATGCAAGAGTCAAATTTCTTATTCCATTGCCTAGGAGATTGTTTTAGACCATACAGGGATTTTTTCAACAAACATACATGATCAGGTTTTAGGGGGTCAATAAATCCATCAGGTTGTTGCATGTAAATTTGTTTATCAATTTCACCATGTAAAAAAGCAGTTTTTACATCAAGTTGTTTTAACTCCCAGTTAAAATGAGCAACTAATGCCAACATAATGCGCACAGTAACAAATTTAACAACAGGAGCAAAGATTTCTGTATAATCAATCCCCTCCTTTTGAGTAAATCCTTTTGCTACCAGCCTAGCCTTATATCTAATGCTGTCAGACTCTTCTTTAACCTTATATAGCCACTTACAAGCAACTACAGAGCAATTAGCAGGTTTGGGCACAAGAGTCCAAGTTTGGTTAACATGCAGTGAGTTCATTTCATCATTCATGGCATTTAACCAGTCAACAGAATTCCTAGAATTCACAGCCTCCTTAAATGACTTAGGTTCAAGGTCAGTCGGTGATTCAAATACATTTAAAGCATGCGAGTCCATATGATAATCATTAAGTCTTGATGGTTGTCTAATGTTTCTCCTAGGTCTGTCCCTAGCAAGTTGGTAATCACCATTAACATTATCATCATCACTTAAGTTATCATGCTCAATATTTTCAGGATTTGAATCAGCTAGGACAGGCAAATTAGGTGTTTGCTCCACCTCACTCGGAGTCTCATCAGAAGCAACAATAGGTACAGATATTGGCAAGCAGGGAAATTCAGATTCATTAAAAATCACATCTCTGCTAATAGTGACCTTAAAACCAGGTTCATTTTTCAGCCAAAGTCTATATCCCTTTACACCTTCAGGATAACCAAGAAAAACACATTTTTTGGATCTTGGTTCTAATTTATCCAGTTTTTGATGCACAAAAGCAGCACAACCAAAAATTTTCAGATTTGAAAAATCGACAACTTTACCAGACCAGACAAGTTCAGGATATTTTCCATTTAAAGGCACAGATGGGGACCTATTAATTAAATAGGCAGCAGTAACAACTGCTTCACCCCAGAATTTCTTAGAAAGTCCAGAAGCTGCAAGCATGCTTCTTACTTTCTCAAGAAGTGTCCGGTTCATACGTTCTGCCACACCATTTTGTTGTGGAGTGTATGGAACCGTTCTGTGTCTTTGAATGCCAGAAACATCACACAGATTATCAAGCAGATGATTGCAAAATTCAAGTCCATTATCAGTCCTAAGTTTCTTAATTTTCTTTCCAGTTTGGTTTTCAATCAAAGATTTCCAGTTTTTGAACACATCAAAGACATCAGATTTATCTTTTAATAACAGGACCCAAACTTTCCTAGAAAAATCATCGATAATAGACAGGAACCATCTTTTATTTCCATGTGTGGGGGTGGTGGCAGGCCCCCACACATCTGCATGCAAGTAATCAAAGATTCCAGTACTTTTAGGCACATTGGGGGCAGGGGAGATGGGAAAACTAACCCTATGTTGTTTTCCTTTTACACACGGTTCACAGAAGGGCATGCAAGACAGTTTATCATTTCCAAATGATCCTACTTTTTGCAAGAGTTCTAGTCCCTTATTACTCATGTGACCAAGTCTACAATGCCAAAGAGCAGTTTTATCATCCTTAACAATATTAGCATGCAAGACTGGTTTTGTAAAACACATGTACAGGTTATTCCGTTTTTCAGCTTTAAGGACCACAGAAGACCTTTTCATGATAGACATGACACCTTTGCCCCATTTCCCCTCATAACCCTCATCTTCCAAAGCAGCACATGAAATAATATTACTGTTCAAGTCAGGCACATATCTCACATCTTTCAAATTAAGAGCATGCCCAGATTCACACATAAGTGAAATATTTCCTATACCTAGGATTGGACATTTCTTATCATTTGCCATAGACACAAAACCGCCTTTTGTTTCCTTAAAAGTGCGAAACAGATTTTTAAAAGGGGTTAAGTGAAAAGTGCAGCCTGAATCAATCAACCATTCATTTTCACACAAGAAAGATGAATTTACAAAATTAGCCACAGAAGTTTCATAGAAATCAGTAACCATGAAAACATCTTCATGCAGTTCTTTTTCAGAAACATTATTGGCCTTAGGCCTTTTCGGTTGGGGACATACGTTTGCAAAATGACCCGGTTCACCACAGTTAAAACACTTCTTGTTTTTATTAGTGGAATTATTTGATTTTGCAGACTTATCTTTAATCTTTTCTTGGCCATTTTTGTTTTCAGAAATTTTTTCTTCTTCTTGAAATTCTTTCCTTTAACAAACATAGCATCAGCACTATTTTGATGTTTTATACCTGAATTTGCTTTTAAATCTATTTCTTTACTTTTCAACCCATTAATAACAGTATCCAAAGTAACCTGATCCCTACCATATTTTATAGCAGATTTTACATCACCAAAGGAATCAGGAATAGCATTTAAAAGCACAATTGCAGAATACTCATCAATAGATTTATCACCGGTTTTCTTTATGTCTTGAATAAGTTTTTGAAAAATATCCATATTTTCATCTATATCCTTAGACATATCAAGTTTAAACCGAAAAAATCTTTCAAGCAAGAACATTTTACATGGGAGTGAAGTTTCAACAAATAATTCTTCCAATTTATCCCATAAGTCCTTGGCACTTTTCTGTTCTCCGACCTTTCGGATAATAGAGTCTGATAGATGCAGGATGATGGATGAGAATGCAATCTCATCCATTTCCTCCTTTTTCTCATCAGAAGTGGCATCAGAAAATGTACTGGAAATACTTTTGAACACACGTTGTTGAATAAGTATTCCTTTCATTTTCTGCTGCCAAATCCCAAAATCTGAGCGACCATCGAAAGGTGCCAGATTGTAGGATCCAACAGTGGACATGTTGAACACAAAAAAATAAATCACACAAGATTTACACAGATTACGGGAAACCGAGGATTTCCAAGTTCACAAGCCGATTAATCGGTTGCGCAGGGGTTCAACTCAGTGCCGTTTTAATTTGTTAATTCAGTGAGGCAGAATCAAGCACACAGCAATATCAGATTCAGATTCACAGAATTCAACAAAAATGCAGGCAGTCAAGCAATACACTGAGTATAGCAAATAGACAACAAAACCTGCCCGGTTCGACCGGTAACTACAGCAATCACGCCCAAGCCTATCCGGTTCAACCGGTATCTACAGTAGTAAGAGGTCAAAGCCGCTTTACCAGAGCGAGATTCGGGGGAACCTCGTCGGAAGAGACGGCCCACCAGCCACGGTTCAATACCGTGGGGCGGATCCACCGTCGGATCGCAACAGCGACAGGAGGTCAGTCACCCAGCAGCGATAGGGGGTAGTCACCCGGCGGCGACAGGAGGAGTCACTCGGCGGCAACAGAGGGAGAAATCGCCCGACGGCGACAGCGCGAGGGTCGCGCGGGCAGCGGAAACAACGACCAGTCGCTCGACGGCAATTTCAGCGGCGGTGCTCGGAGCAGGTGGCTCTGACACCACTGTTGTGGATCGCCGGCACCGCGGATGGGCTCAGGAGTGCCTGGGCTCGCCCCGATTCGGACACGCAAGCCAATCGGTGGACCTAGGTCCGTCACACAAGACGGGACTCAGTCGAACACTCACATCTCTACCCGGTAGCACCTTACACCCGACGGATTTCCTCACCCACTCAACAGAAACCCACTGAACCAATTAATCTATACACTAGAACCCTCACAGAAAGGGGATCGGACAGTATAGAAGGAAAAATGGGGAATAGGACGAAAATGCAGCGTGAATAGCTCTTGGTCTCTTCCAAATCGACGAACGAATCGTCGTTTAAAAGGAGGAGAGAAACCAGCCGGAGAACCACCACGCGGTTCACTCGGAAACACACGAGCATTGACCATCGGGAGTAAATGGCTGCCTGGGGAAGGTGAAAGAGTTTGAACAGAGGAAGGGAGAAGACGGAAGGGAGACCGACGAGCGGCGCACACGCAGGGGAGGGAGAATGCCCTAATTTTAACTGACTGCACACATAAGGGGAGAAAGGGGGGAATGGGCCTGGGCTAAAAGAAACAAGCCTGGGCCCAAGACTGAAAGGGGCCAAAAATTACAGGCCCACAAAATACCCGTTGGGCCAATACCCAACAACATTTACTAATTTCGCTTCTTTAGAATTGTAAGAGTCCTTCAAAGTTCTTTTTTCTTATGCTTGAAAGGATGTTCCAACACTTCAAATTATTCCAGTGTAAACTCCATCACAGAATTAATACAGAAAAATATATATCTTTTATGGCTGTTCTTGTTTTTGGAACGAGTGATTTATCTTTACAAGCTATTGATTCGATTGTGTTGAGTGATTCCACTATTAGTAAGTATGAATAAGTGCTTAAATATGAAATAAAATAAAGAACCCAAATCCTGCATCAGACCTATAGCTATTCTTAAGATCAATATAACTAATAAATCAAAGATTTAACATCTCTTTTTTCCTAATAATTTCATAAGAGAATTAATCAAACAACAATTTCAACAGCTTGTACCTCTCTTCAGTAGCTCAGCCATGTTAGATCAACAGCGACCAAATTCAGAATCAACAGTAGAAAAGATTAATCTTAAGATCAGCATTTTTGCCACAACCTGTAAACTCTATGAGAACTTCCAAGCAGTGAGTGACTGGAGAGGTGTTCCTTTCCATCCAACTATGAGGCCCTTCCCATCCCATTCAAGATTGCACAAGCTTCCCTTCGCGAACCGATTCAGAACCAAACTCGCTTGATACTTAGACGAACCACTGAGCTCGACTTCAATCATCCTAAACCGCGCAAAAAAAGCCCTCCAAATATCAAGTTTGACACTTCGAGTGATCCTTTCTTGATCATCAGCTGCAACTATGTTCGTGATCCCTCGTCTGAAATAAGACCCTTCGAGTATCTTTCTGCACTGACTGTTCCTGCCCATGCATTCTTCCAAGCAGTCAAAATACGCGCTGTAGAACAAGAGGGATTCAGCGAAACGGTCTATGAACGAAGGGGAGTTGTGATTTGCCTCTACTTCAACTACCACCATTATAGCTGGCTTCAATCTTGTTATTGCTCTCATTAGATTTTCCAACGAATCCGGCTTTGATATCATACTCCTTAGCATCATGAAGGAGTAAACGGCAACAGTTTCATCAGCTTCGATGTCTAACAGATCTTCTCTGAACTCTTTCATGTCTGTTAAGTAGACAACCTTAAACAAAAACGGCAGATTCAAGGACTTAGCAAAACTCTCCAATCTCCTGCCTGTTTCCTCTATGCAACATTGATCAGCAGTTCCGACAGCAGTTATTTTGAGCCGCTTGATCGAGCACTCTGCAAGCCCTTGCATCAGGGCCGTCCAAATAATTCCACTCCTTATTTGAAGATCGATCAAATGGATTTTTCTAGCTTTCTTGACGTTCTCAATGATGGCTTGTATCCCAGCAAACTGCACCACTTGGACAAAGGGCAATTCTTGGTGAATTGCTAGATAAATATTATTTGTGCTTAATGCAATCCCTTTTTCTTCTTCTTTTTCGGGATTTTTTCTGTTCTCATTAGAGATCAATATCCCAGATTCTTTATTGATCTTCTCCTGAAGGGCTTGAGCAAAGTAAGAGGAGAGGCGTTGGGCCGGGCTTCCTGAATCAGACGCGACCCAGAGGCAACGAGAGACGAGCTTACTCGCATGATCCAACTGTCGGAGGCCCACAAAGTCAGCTGCAGATAGGAGGAAGTGAAGAAGTTCCACATCTCTTGAATCATTTGCAGAAAGATGTGAAAGTGAGGAGGAGTAGGGGAGGATGAACATGGAAATCCCATCAATCCTATTGGTGGAGAATTGGATGAATCTTTCCCCAGCAATCATCAAGATTTCCTCCACTGACAATCTCTGATGTTCCTCTTTTCTTGCATAGTTCGAACTTTCAGCTCTAGGCATACTCAATCCCTTACTGTAGTTCCTCAAGAGGTCCCATGACGCAATAGAATACGAACTCTGCTTTCCATTGGCAGTACTTTTGTCGAACTCTGATTCTGGTGGGCGGACAGGTTCGACGCTTGCGATCCGGTTACAGAAACCATGCTGCGTCTGATGATTGGAAATGGTTTCTTGACCATTTCCGATCATCGGAGATATGTTGTCCTGTCCAAACAATGAGGAAAATAAATCCATGAATCCGGATTGGTCCATTTCGAACCAATTAGGATCATATTTAGATGTGGAGATTGTTTCGTCTCTTGCATATTCGGGTACAGCATCGTAGTCACTCTCGTTGAACTGAAATGAGGGGGATACAACGTTCGACATACACTCTCGAGGACCAGCTTCCGTCGTCGCGACAATCGAGATTATAAACAGGAAAGAAAAAAACTGGGAACTAGTGATTCGAATGGGATTATCAGGGAAAGTAGAAGATCATTTAAAAGAGATCAATGATACACACACACACAGAGCACATTATTTTGATTTTTGGACGCGTTAATTAGCTGGAGAGGATTAAATAAATGAATGATTTGACCTGAACAAGTAGGGACAAAGAGAAACTTACGAGGAAATAAAGCAATACATGCATGAAGACATATGAGGTAAGAATGACACTTGAGATTTTTGAGAAATATTTGTCATAAATCTGATATAATATAATATGTGTCTGGCTGATGAGATTTCATTCTTTTGTTGATGAATCAGCTGTGTATCCGTCTGTAGCCTGCAAACTTATCTTTTATTTTCATCAATGGTGTATGTGGTGGGTTCATATCTCTTTCGTCTTTCACGATCAGCTTGAATTGATTATTGCAGAAATGAGACAAGCCGTATGCTTGGTAATAACGCTTAACTCGTAGCATTACAAAGAAAATCTGACAAGCAAAGTACAGCACAGTGCTCTACTGTCTTGTTTGTATAAATTGTACTCGGGCAAAACGCCAGGAAATATGTAAAAATGGAAATGAATGCGTCTTAATGCACCCGTCACTTAAAATTACATCTGTAAAATTTTGATATATCTCCCGTACATTATCACAAGTTCTACGATAGGTATGTGATCAATTCTGCATGTAACAAAAGTTTACTTTTAATATTTAACCCAGTATTTTTAAAATCGGACCAAAAATCAAATCGATTTAATCATTAGGTGTCAGTCCAACTTAAAAAATAACAATAATTTATTTTTATTTATTTTGTTGTGTTACCATATATATTATATATTAACTTCCACAATTTTTTTTATAGATACATAATTTAATACATGACATGCATATTCAATAACAGTTTTTTTTCTTTATTTTAAGTTTTAATTATAATTAAAAATAGAAAAAATTGACAAATTTTGATTGGTTATATTGGTTTTGATCAATTTGACGGGTTCATTCACAAAAATGATTTAGGGTTATTCCAAATAGGTCTAGACATTGATTTCTGATTTAATTGATCGAACAGATAGTACATTCCAATTATAAAAACAACCACTTTACCTTAAAAACCTAATTTTTATAAATTCATAAGGATAGAATCTAACTTAAAAAAAAATAAAAATACAAGATCCTAGCTGAATAGATTGAATATGCCGCCTGCTGTGCTGATGCAATTTTCTACACATGTATTAAAACATAATATGTTTTTATTAAAAAAATAATACTTTTAAAAATTGTTCAAAAACATTATTTTTTGTCATAAAATATGATGTTTTAAGTTTTAGTTATATTTTTTGTAATTAATTAAATAAAGAATATTCCCTCAACTCCAATAAAATAGCCATGTTTCAAGAAAAAAATAAACTTGTCCCAAAAAAAGAGTTATTTTTCAAAAGTTAAAATTAATTATTATGTTAAGTTTCAATAGTACTCTTATTACAATAATGTTTTCTAGTCAAACTTAGTTGAAAAAATCAAGACAAACAAATAAATAAAGCCTACAAAGAGTCGTTTGGTTGTCTAAAAATTAAAAGAAATTGAACATTGCTCAGAAAAATTTTATGCTTTAAGCGTGCGGAATAAATTTGGGTGAAATGCGTAATAGGTGACATAATTGCACAAACCTAAATTGAGTTGGCTTAATTGAAGAAAGAATGCAACTGTTGACATCC
Source organism: Caryopteris x clandonensis (assembly GCA_028749325.2). Classification (NCBI taxonomy): domain Eukaryota; kingdom Viridiplantae; phylum Streptophyta; class Magnoliopsida; order Lamiales; family Lamiaceae; genus Caryopteris; species Caryopteris x clandonensis. Next base: position 24,051,560 of record JAPYKT020000001.1, read on the forward strand.
CATAATCTGAATACAACCATCTTTAAATACATTGCACTTTCTTTTTAAATATATTTATTTATTGTTTTTGCTAAACACATCCGAACTTTATATTTTTATCATTAAATGAAAAAAAAAAATTAAAAAAAAAAAAAAAAAGAGGAGAAGAAGAAGAAGAGTAGCAATTGTCAAGTGAGACTAAATGCTCACTCTCACTTCAACCCTATTGCACACTACCAAAATGAAAGCACTCAAATTCCACCGATAATTGGTGTAACCCTATACCACCAAAAGCAAACTCAGACTCATTCAAATTGCAACTAAATTTTACTGCATCGCAAAAAATCTAAGCAAAAATGAAGTAGTAGATGCGCTCCTCAAAGGAATTTAAGTGTCTCGTCTCTTCTTCTTCCTTAATTTGTTTCCCTGTTGAAGTTGTTCAACTACGAACAACAATAATGTAGTTCGACAAAATTTGATCATACAAATAGATTTAAAGATGTTGGTGGTCATTGAAGGTCGTATTGATTATTTAAAAAAGTTGATATAATATTTTAAAATAAAAAATATTTTAAATATATTTTATAATTTTTTCTGTCCAAAATATATTAAGATATATTCAAAAACTCCGAATATGCTAGTTGTATCTTTGCACCTTACAACTTAGATACTAAAAATTCACTCTATAATAAGAGTATATTGTCTTTAAAATTTAAACAAACTTTTATTTTTTTAATAATTTATGATACTCATAACGTGGGCAACGGAACTAATCGAGCTGTTCAATTTCTGGGTTCTTACAACCTCTCACTATTTATACCAGATATTATTTTATTATATTTTAATTTGCATCTTATATTATAAAATAAGATGCAAAATTACACATGCATGCATGTAAAAGAAATTTATAAAGGAAGTATATACCATATTTTTTATTGCAACAAAACACGTCTCAAGAAATAAATTTAAAAAGAAAATTCCTCTTTTCAACATTGACTCATTGATACATCATCAACGTTTGAAAGTTCCGCGGTTTCTCAGAAATAATTTGAATAATAAATTACATAAAAATTTAAAATAAAATAAAATAAAATAAAAATTGAACCGGTCAACTCAAACCTTCTCATCATTAGGCCGGCTGTCCCCACCCTCTCTCCGACGAGTCAAAATCGCCACCGTGAAAAACAATCCTTTGACCACCCTCACCATCCCAATTGACACCGTGACATAATACAGCCACCACCCCAAGAAATCCGCCACCCCAATTCCCATCATCATCTCTCTCTTCACCTCCGGCACCACCACCAGCGCCTCCACCTCCTCCCTCATCCGCCACCACCACAACCCGCCGTAGCTCAGCCCCACCGCCACCTTCTCCAGCCGCCCCTCCTCCCTCCAAAAACCGAAGATCGTGTCATCCACCACCGGCTTCACCACCGTCCTTCCCCAAAACAGCATCGTTTCATGCAGCCCGAAGAAGAAAATCACTCTACACAGAAAACCGTTCTCCTGCCCAAATCCCGAGCCTTCGATTCCGGCGGCGATGCTCCCTTCAATCCCTACGCCGACGCAAACTTGTAAAATGCAAAGGAAAATCCAGGCAGCGTATAAGCGGGGTCGTGTTAAGGGCTCATGAAATCGGGTTAGAAATGTGGTATTTCCGGTGAGGGCATGAGTTAGGGATGATACACTAATGATGGAAACTATTAGGTGGAGAATTGTGGGGTTTTTGGTGTACAAGAAAAATGAGTACAAAAAAGAAGTGGGGTGTGGGTAGTTATCAGAGACGGAGAGGAGGTAGTGAGCGGTGGAGAGGCGGGCGAGGAGGAGGAATGAGAGGGGGAGGAGGAGGCTGAGGAGGGTGGTGGTGATGATTTGGAATGGCTCTCTGACGGCGGCAGCCCAAACCCTGGTTTTCCTGCTGGAATTTGTTTGACAAGTTTGTGATGAACTCAACTCCATTGGAAGCGTATGATTTGAGATGGATAAGTTTGGAACACGATGAATCTGGGAGTGGATATAGATACGCATACATATATATAAATGCAATGATGAGGAGGAGTTGGAGAAAGGAAATATGAAGTGGTGGCCACGACCTTGTTTGCAGGTTGACAAGAGGACTTAGGACAGGGTCGCCATTACCGTATGTAGTATGCTTCAAACTCTTCAATGGTTTACCTAATAATGTGGTCAATTTGTTTTAAATTTAAGAGACTGCTAGTTTTGGGTTGGTGGGGCCGGCCTTTAATCTGGGTTTGAAGTTGAAGTTTCCTGTCAGGAGAAACATTTGGGGTAATATTGACAGAACGGAGGTTGATGAGTGCATGATTGATGAAACACGCTATGGTTGGTATATAGTAGTTGCCTGGTCTTTGTATTATTTTTTCCTAAATTATTTGAATGAATAATATTTCTTCTTGAATCCCATTTTGGACCTATGTCAATTCAGAACTCTTCTTTTATTATTATTAAATTTGGGGAGTGTCATTTTAGGATAACGAACTAAAGAAAACATTATGATTACACAATTTATTTAGAGAATGCTACAAATTTACGATTGTGTGCGCAGCTATCCTATAATTTTTTTTTTTTTTTTTAAATTAGGAGAACTACAGCACTTTTTCAAATGGAGGATCTTGAGGTTGTCAATACCCCTTTGTTTAAGCTTTGTCCAGCTAATTTGTAGGGAAGGCGGCTTTGAGAAAAATCATTCTCAAAATAAACATGAATTTATTCACACATTAAGCAGTTTATTTTTCTATATTTGGCAATACTCAGTCGTCAATTTAAGGATAAAAATACTTCCCACAAAAAAAATAAACACCCTCAGAAAAATTTAGCTCGACAAGTCCCTACTCTGCAACTTTAATTGGTTTCACTCCACATAGATAAAAGAAGAGAAGTGGTAAGGAAATTTGCTTCAGTGAAACATCGGACTGCAGTACAGTGCACTTGATTCTGATGAAATCTAGCTAGAATTTGATCCCGTTCCATTTCTAAGTTCTTTAATAATCTCCAAAACATAAATTTAATGTGCTAGTAGAGATCATTACGGGAATAGGAAAACTAAGTTTATGTTAATTAAAAAATAAAATCCACCTGTTGTGACGAAATATGCTCAGCAGGAAATAAATATAAATATAACTAAATAATAACACAGCACGAGCAGTTAACATAGGTGCTCCTCTGGTAGTCGAGGAATCCACTGTATTTTAATGAACCTACACATCCATGCTTTAGCACAGAATCAACAGCGATAAAGATGCAGGATCGAAGACTGCGCCTTATTGTTGTTCTGCAGCAGCAGCAGCAAGTGGCTGGAGGGCTTTAAGTGGATTCAAAATAACACCATCAATAAGCCCATAGTCCTTGGCTTCTTTCGCACTCATAAAAAAATCACGGTCGGTATCTTGGTTAATCTTCTCCAGGCTTTGACCAGTGTGGTATGCCAAGTAACCATTTAAATTTGCTTTGTGATGCAACATTTCATTGGCCTGTGATCAAGAAATATGGCACGAGATTTAATCTTTTAATCCTAGAAATAAAGTTGCTAAAAACCCAATCTATGATAATCATGTATCTACCAAATAGCACAGAGATCAAGATATAGGAGAGGACAAAATCCAATCAAGAGATCAGGTAATGATCAAAAGACCTAAGGTCAGACAAAAAATTCAGAAGATTTCTAATTGCTTAGTGAGCCTTTGGCTTGTTCTTTGCTTCTCACATGCCATGGAGTAAAAGGAATACCCAGACAAACCCAGATCAAATACGATCATAAGAGGAAATCCTGTTAAGGCACAGAAGATTTCCAACGGAAAGCAGCAGTTATAATCTCACTTCATTATTAGAGCTCAAATATAGATAGTGCTACTCTGATTAATGAAATGAATATGTTTTCACTTGTCCAAAAACATAATCCGATCACTTCTCACTTCATAAGACAATATTATTCTACTTCCGAGTTTTACAATAGCTCACACATGGTACTTATGGAAGAAACAATCACCTGAATATCAATATCAGTCTGGCCACCTTGTGCCCCACCAAGAGGCTGGTGGATCATTATCCTTGAGTTGGGAAGACTATATCTTTTTCCTTCAGTGACCATCAACAAGAAAAAAGTTTAAAACCAGATGCGAAAGCATGAAAAACTGTTATTGGATCCTCAAACAGAAGGAAAATAAATTGTATACCTTTGGTCCCGGCGCTCAGTAGGAAAGCTCCCATGCTGCAAAAATAAAGAATATAGAGAACATCTTCACAATATTTTTACACCGGTTAATGATAATAATTGGAGAATGAAAGAGCCCAAACACCATCAGCGTCTATCAAGAACTGAATGCTAAAACATGCATCTCTAAACACATAATGAAGGATATCCATCTTTGTGTTTAGTTAAAGGGAAATAGTAGCTTCTGATAAAAGCTATTCACTTTTGTGTAATCTAATGGGAACTCAATTATTAAAAAAAATTCAAATTATACATTTACCAAGTAATGTCAAGAACTCACAGCAGTGGAGTTTATTTGGGCGTGTATATTAATGATATATTCAACACATAGATATTCCATTATAATGAAAAAGCAATTCGAGTTTGGTTTTGAAATACTGACATAACTAACAGCAAGTTACCCAAAACCAGAGTCAATGTGTCCTCACCTAGCTGCTAGCCCAACGCATACAGTTGAAACATCCGGCCTTATATGCCTCATAGTATCAAATATAGCCATGCCTAAAAAATTAAAAGGAAACCAATAAGCTATTGTATACTCTGCTACCATAAATAATGGAAATGATCTACAAGAGTATTACCAGCTGTAACCGATCCACCAGGAGAGTTGACATACATGACTATATCCTGTGGAACAGAGGACAAATAAAGGAAAAATAAGGAGAGAAAAGAGACTTACATATAATCTACATTCAAATGAAAATAACATCCACAAAATGGGTGCATGTGGACAGAACCAAGTAATATGTAGCTACTTGCTTGTTCTTTTTTTTCAAATATAAAATACTAGGGAAACCAATAATGAAGCCAGTGCTCAGCAGATCAAAGAATTAGCTTGATGCATGGGCAAAACATACATTACATGTATCTGAATAAATATTATAGAAATGAGAATATCTTACATTGTGCATGTCCATGTGCAGCGTCAATGGAAGATAACTTCACATATAGTCCTAGATTAACCAAACTAACTAAGAAATGATAACTTGACAAAGGGAAGAAGGAAAGGGGCAACAATGATACCTTAGTAGGATCAACAGCATCAAGATACAACAACTGAGCAACAATGATATTTGCCATGTCGTCATCAACTGCTCCACCACATCGTATGATCCTCTAAAAGAGAATTTGGAGTTACAACATTGAGTAACTGGTAACCCATAATTTAACTTTGATGTAAAAAAAAAAAAAAAAAAAAAAAAAAAAGCCTCACATATTGAAAAAGTTGACTGATAACGCTCATAAAGCGCTCTTGGACCATCGGAGGTGGACCCTGTGCCCCTTGTGCATAAGCCGGAAAGTATGGTGATGATGGAACTTGTAAATCATTCCTAATATTGAAGAGAAGCTCCATAATTATCAACTCGTAACACACTAACTCTTATTTATTTGTATTATAAAAAACTTAACACTTCAGTAGACTAAATTATTATTTTTTGCTAGCATGTAATTGCTCTAAAATTAACCGACGAATTTCAATTTAGGACCAAGGTAATTAATTATGAGATGGTTCACGAAATATTTGTTTCTGTATAAAAACAGCGACGCTAATGGAAACACCTTACCTAATCGACCAAATACCACGGCGTGAGCTATCGTCCGGAGCATAAAACTCCGGAGTGTACATCGCCTTCACCGGAGAGCTCCGAAGGTTTGAATTCTCCAACTTCCTGAAAAAGCAAATATTAACGGGATATAACAGAAAGGATTGGAAATTTCGTTGAATTAATCAATTTGTACCTCGAACGAAGGGGTTGGAAAGGGAGAGAGAGGATTTTGGAGGAGGATGAAGAGGACGAAAAAGGGTTTGTGGAAGAGAGAGATAGAGAAGACGAATTGAATCTGAGAGCAGAAGAAGAGACGCATGAATGCGCCATTTCCGAGGAGTCCCGGCGAGAGCAATGAACCGGAGGCTTATCCAACAAACGACGGCGACTGCGAGTGGAAGAAGCAATGAGGCGTGTTGAGAGAGAGATCTCGCCCTTTTAGCTGATATTTTTTGGGGGAGCGAAATATTAGTACTCCTGTATATTAGTATTTTCTCTCACATATTAATCCCGTATATGTAGTAAAAAGTATATAATACATCATATCCATCTCTCGCCGGTTGTATTAGTTTAATGCAAATTTTGTATCATTTTATTGAAAAATAAAATTTAAATACTATTTCCAACAGTTGTATTATATTTTTTACTAAAAAATAATATTACACAATAATCTTTATAATTTTTTGTTTTGAATATTTATTTTTATTACTAAAAATATTTTTTAAAAATATGATATATGTAATTTTATTTAATATTAAATTTTGAGATAATATTTATTTTATTTTATCTTCTTAAACTATCATATTCAAAAAAAATATATATAAAATTGAATATCGAGTACTATTATGAATTTTTATTTAAATATGTATATAATATTTAAAATCTCATATACATATTTAAATTATATTTTTATTATTATTTAAATCACACATCATATAATTTTAAATAACTTAATTTAATTTTAGTTAGAATAATTGAGATAAAAAATGACAGCATTCAATATTAATATATATATAATCATATAAAAAAGGAAAAAAAGTATTGAAATAAAAAATCTGCGGTAAAAGTGACGCAAAATATCAAAAACTTCAAAATCGTGTAGAGAATGGAGTATTATTGAAGAGTGAAAACTAACTCTAAACGCCAAAGTAGCTTCTTGTTGAATAAGTAATATAACTCAATATGAGGTAGCATTAAAAGTTAAATAATAATAATAATAATTAATTAACATGAATCTGATAATTATACTAAATTTACATTATCTTAAATTCAAATCAGGATTATATATATATATATATATAAACATCATTTTGAATTACTTTATTTCTATTACATCAATTAATATATGTTTGGGAATTATCCCATGACTATTCTGTTGTGAATGCTATCAAGACACAATACTCTAACTAATATTGTATAAATTGCAAGATGCTAATATAATAGGATTACATGTTTAATTTTTTATTTTTTAAATTCTACGTATTTGTATGTAATTTGAAGTTGAAAAAAGTTGTTTTGTTTTGAAGTAGAAAATTTATTGAATTCTAGATTGATATAAATTGACGTAAATTTAATATAATTATTAAATTTATGTTAATTAATTATTTATTATTATTAATTTTTAATGATCGAAATAATAATTTGGTATACCATCCTAATTATTTGGCTCCATAAAAAATTCAATATAATGTTATATATAAAGAATGATTAGCACGCGTAATGTGAAGAAATCTCCATATAAATCTTTTTTATTGATTGTGGAATCTATTACTTTATTTAATAATATGTAATGTAATGTTAGCCATTTTTATTGAGATTTACCATTATTTTATGTAAACAATACAATCATCATACATTAATTTCATCGTTATTAATCATCATTGTCTTCATTTTTTATTGTCTAATCATCATTTATATAAAGAATGATTAAGTTGTGTTTTTTTAAGTGTAATCACAACACATTTTAGTCTATATTTTATTTATATAAAAATTTATCTGAAGCAACGTTATTTATTATAAAAGTCACAAGAATTAATTCAATATTTAATAAATCAATCATAAATAATTACGTATCTTACATCGTGTTTAACTATAGTTATTTTATTATTAAATCTTTGTTTCATTTTTAATTGAAAGTTAAAGCATATTGATCGGTTTTATATTATTTTAGATTTATGTATTATGTAGCACCTCAATCCAAACTAGTTTTGAATTGAGATAGTACTAAAATTTTATATCTAAAAGAATAAAGTACTTTTATAAAATTTCAAATAATTTGACACAATATCAACACTACAATAATTTATCTGGTAATATTCCAACAAACAAAGGGACAATATGTTAAGTCCATGTAGAACACCTATTACTTTTTTTTATTTTTATTCTATAACTAATTCAAAATAGAGTATTTAAACTAAAGAGTAAGACTATGAGGACTCGCCACCAGTTATACATCCCGCCCGTTCGAATAACTTGAAAATGTGTTAATATAGCATCATGAGTTTAACAAACCAAATAGGTAATTTTTACGGACTAATAAATTCATTTGACTAACCAATATGTTAATAAATTCATTATTTTCTTTGACATGCCAGATCTGTAAATCCACAAGATCTACTCTCTTGACCCGCCAAACATTTATGTTCTGCAAGATCTAATTGGTGACCCATCAAATTCGGAGATCCGCAAGATCTTATAATTTGGCACACAATGCCCTTATCATAAATAGCCGACTAATTAACCTACTCAATCAACTAGAAAGTAAATGTTACCCACTTTATGTGTATACTTTGATTTTCTCGTTGAGGTAGCTCCAAAGTAGCCTCGTTCCACTTGTACTGCACTCGATGTGATTTAAAACCTTAGTCTTATATTTTATTTATTATTATATTTATAATATGTTTATATATTTATACAATTTAGCTACAAACTAAATTTATTAAAAAATTATTTTGACATTTAATTAGCAAAATTGGGCCCAAGTTTCTTTATTTTTATTTTATTTTCATCAAACCCTTTATTTATAACTTGCTAAAGATATAATTGCATATATTTGAAAATATTAATTCAATTTAAAGAATAATTGCAAGGTATAATTTTATAAAAACTAGTATTCGGGTTAAAACATCACACAAACTTACTAACCGGCCTAGTATTTGTATTTTCAAACACCTGGGTTGTATAATCACTTAAATAATGATAAACTTACATATAGTACTCATATGTAGTTAGTTTAAAATTCAAATTGATTTATAAGTAAAGTTCTAAAGTATATTGATATTTTTTCTTAATAACAAAAATTGGAGAATTTTAGGATTTTATACGCAAAGTCGGTCGCTACATTTCACATATCAATATATTATAACAATCACATAATTTTTTTTTTCCAAATTTAAGGCTAAAGGAAATCACCCTTTATTTTTTAATTTTTTTTTTTTTTTGGGTGTAGAGGACTCTATCTATGTTATTGAGTTCTAAAGTGTTGATTGTTTTGAATGTTACTTGTTGGGGAATAAATTATCTTCTATTGCTCGGTGGAAGAACAACTCACTCACATTTTTATTCCAATTAATATACATGATGATTCCACGTGCAACATAACGCAAGACAAATCAACTTTCTAAGATAAAGGTTAGATGCAAGTTGATTATTTGTGATTAAAACTCCTATTTCATAAAAAAATTGCATAGAAGCCCTAGACAAAACACTAAAGGACATAATGTAGTTGAGTAATTCAGCTTGTTTCGATAAAAGTTTTGGTGGAAAAAATGTTGTTTAGGATGGAGATTTCAGAGAGATGATTCCGGCTATTCCAAAAGGAAGCATGCAAGACATTATTTATAAAACAATTAATTCTTCTTATATTTGTAGTGAATGTACCATCCTTATGCTAATAAAAAATATGAGGCTACAAAACATTGATGCAGGTAATGGCTGAGATGATTTGAAGCAATTCTCATAGTGGATGACGACATTAGGTGATGTTATAATTGGTGAACCTAATGACAATGATGCTAAAATTGATATTTGTTCGCTCTTTTATTTCACTAAAAAACGAATCGCAAGTGTACGAGGTTAATTGTAATAAAACATTGATGAGAACAAGTATTGTAACCACAAGGACTGTCTATGGTAAAATCAACTGAGTACTTGTTTACAATATTTTTCTTTATCTAAAGAATTCAATAATTGGAATGAGTTTGATAAAATAAACTAAATCAAATAAATTGTAGAAATAGATAACAAAACAAATTCACACAACTAAGGATATTCGTAGATTGTATGAATTCTAGGGATATGCACTCATATGTTTCATATAAGTTCCTTTTAATGTATCAACCCATATTTGATTCTTATATTCGTAAGAGAATCACTAAGATATTTGGTTCATCTCTCTCGAGTTAGATCCAAAAGTAGATTAAACTCCGATAATCATCTCATAATATCACTATGTTATCTAACTCTCAATCATGCCTAGGATCTATTCTCATCACAATACTTACTGATCTCTAACAAGTTTATGTTATGCATTCATAATTCGTTAACCAATTATTCCCTCTTGGGTAATAATTGATTAACTACACATATGCAATGAACCGCCACACAATTTCATACGATATTCAAATCAATGAAATATAAACAAATATAGGAACAAAAATAATATCATTAAAGAAAAATATATGAATCCATAATCACGTACTCTCCAGAATTACTATATTTTTAGCCACTTATATTCAATACATAATTCATAGGAAACATATTGTTAATTATAGCTAACATAAAAATAACAAAAGAAAAGAAAACTAATTGAAGCCAAACGATATTTGTTTCTCTCTCTCTCTCTCTCTCTGTGATGACTTGGTTGGTCGATTCCCTTTGTATCCTTATCTCTAGCTCTCAAATTTGGTGTATATTGTATTGTGTATCGTCTCCTTAGAATTTGATATAGCTCCTCCTTTTATAGACAATTACTAGGGTTTCGATATCCACCATATCTCTATTTTGGGATGAGAATATATGCACAAATCACACCAAATTACGACGGTTAAGATTATATGGCGAGGATAAGCACGATCCGTGCAAGGTAAGCACAGTTTGTGCAAAAGGACCACGCACGGGTCGTGCTTCATGAAGCTCAAATATGGGTTAGTTTGATCTACAACCTTTGCATGGACCGTGCCTCTGAGGTCCATCCTCTGTTTGTGTGCATGCTTCGTGTGACTTTTGATGTGGTCTATATACCTTTAATTGTCTGTTTTTCTGTCAAAATTTCAACAAACGTGACGTAAAACAATATAACAAAATCATGATGAACTCGTCAGTTAGGTACGTGCAATTGCCTAAAAACTATATATAATAATCCTAAATTGCACGCAAATCCTATGTTTATCAATATTTCTGAAGATATTTTGTTGAAATCGGGATAATATACTATCAAAACCATTGTTAGTAACACATATCCCAACTTTCAATATACTATTGATGATCTATCATTTTTGCAGGACATAACTATATTTGCACCTACTTTGGATGTGGTCAAATCAATAAATGATTATATCATCAAAATGAACATCAATGAGGTAAAGAAATACTTGAGTTATGATAAATTAGATGTTAATGTAGATGTTTTGGTTGATTTTCATACACCAGAGTTCTTAAATTATTTGAAATGTTCTCATGCACCTAATCATGAGCTCATTCTCAAAATTGGAACAACAATTATGTTGTTGAAGAATATTGATATTTGAAGGGTCTGTGAAACGGTACTAGATTCTTGATAACTAGACTTGGTGATCATGTTCTTGAAGATAAGATTCTAACAGAAAGTAATGTTGGTCAATTGGTCTTGATTCCTAGACTATCTCTTACATCTTCGTATCCAAGGCTGCATTTCATCTTTCAAAGAAGATAATATCCCATAATTTTATCATAAGCAATGTTGATCAACAAGAGTCGAGGTTAATCAATATCTATGTTGGAATATTAATTTCATTGTATAGTCATGATAATTGTATGTGGTTGCATCTAGAGTTACGAGTAGAAGTGGTTTGAAAAACGTTAAATAAATATGCAGTGTTTCATGAAGTTTCCCAAAATGTATAATCTTTTTATCGTAATTGTTTTTTAATAAACTCAGTTGTTATATAAAACTATCATTTTATCACTTCTATAATATGTATATTTAAGTTTGTGAATATTATTTTGACATACTATACTAATTTATGTAACTTTAGTCTATCAAATTTATGTATTTTTCAAAGTTTCATATATTTTTATATATCTTCAAGTTTGAATTTGAAATAAAAATATATTTTTGTAGATGTTATAAATGATAAGGATTAGTAATTTCATATTCTTCTTATTTTTAGAGTAATTGTAGATTGTTTTAAAATTTATCTATTTTTAAAGTATGTTAAATTATTTGGATATATTTATGTATATAAATATTATTTGATTGTATTATATTATATTATATTAAAAAATATAAATTAATAATTTATTTAATTATAAACAAATATAATAATATTTTAATATAATATATTGCTTATATTTCAAATGAAAAAAATTATTATAAAATATTAAATTAAAAAATTAAAATTTTTAAATAGTTATACATTACAAAATGTGCAATGCATGAGTGCAAGACTAATTTTGCTTAAAATTATGCATGTTGAAAAGTTAATTGTAAGAAAAAAGAAAAAGAAGAAAAAGAAAAAAAAAAGGGTAAGGCATATGCGTGGTTATTATTATTTTTTAACCAAAAAAAATAAAAATAAAAATAACTTATTTGCTTAAAATATATTAACAATTAATATATCAAATTAATATTTATTCACAATTTTTAATTTGATATCAATATTACATATGTCAAAAATATGGAATATAGTTTTATATATATTACATTATTTGTTTTTATGTTGATATATGTTGGATTTGTATAAATAGTAGATTAAATTCTTCTATAGATCTAAGCTACAATATAAAAATATTAAATATTTTTTATAAACAAATATTATACTCTTTAAAGCTATAATTTATTAGTTCACTTTCATATTTTTAATGATTTTAAATATTTATACTGAGTTTGAGAAATTATAGTGGTTGGACAATTTGTTTGAATTTATATTATAAACTTTAATTTGAAATATCATACAATTTATTATTTATCATGAGATATAATATTGTAAGAGAATACAATGCACCATAACATTATCAAAGTATATTTTAAATCAATTTGAGTGGAACGTAAGATTTTCAAATTTTTATATTTACCACATATTGAAAATACTACTCGACATTTGATTTTACTTTTATGTATCTTTTTTACTTTTAAATTTTATTTACTATATGACAAAAAAGAAAGAAAAAAAAACACATCTTAAACACTATAAATATGTATCGGCTATGCAATGGTTGAAATGGTTCATAAGAAAAACATCTTGTTTCAATAGTAAATTGTAATAGTACAAATAACAGAGCCGCGGTTGAGACTTTCTCTCTCTCTCTAGAATCTGCCTATCACATGCTTCCTCCATTTGACTCCTTCGGATTTCATTTCGCTCTTCATTCTTTTTGAAGATTTTTGGAAGAACAGCCTATTGATTCAGTCAATTTGCTGGGATTATCAATTTTATCTACGGAGTTTACCCAAAAAAAAAAAAAAACTGTCAACGCAGATTGGATGTAATGGGTTGCGTTCCTGGGTTCTAGAGGACGTTGTTTTCACTGTTCGGTTCTTCAACGGTTCATCACGATACCGGATTCCTACTTCCTGGATATCGTTTGATTGAATGCTGATTACCTCAGCTTTCGCTGAGATTGTGTGGATTAAAGCAGGGCAGTCCCTTGTTCTTTGGATTCTTGTTCCTGGAGTTTGTTTTTGGGCCACGCAGTTTATCGCAGACTGGGTGCCTTTTCTTGGTTTTTCGGAGATCTTTGGCCACGTATTTTGTAGTAGGCTGTGTGATTCTTCAACTAGTTCGATGGGATTTATTGCATTAAGGATTGATTACTGTGTTAAACGTTAAATTCTAACAAGTGCATCAGTCTGCTAATCTCCTAGTACCAAATTGGGCGTTCTTTGGTTCCTGCAAACAGGCGTCCTGTGTTCGTCGAGAAGCGCAGGTTGAAAGTTCTCAAGACAGTTCCTTGGGCGCAGCGCAGAGTAGTTTGCAAATCGTCAGGACATTCCCTTGCCGGCAGTGGTTCCCTGCCTACCGGAGCTTTGGAGCCGGACGACCAACGAAGTGCGTTTTGGGAAAGAGACGACTTTCCTGCTTAACGTTTTCTTTCCTAATTTGCAGGCTGGCGGCGTCTGTATTCTCTTAGGGTTCACAAAGTTCCTGGTAATTGGGATTCAATCAAACGAGTCTAGGGTTGGGTAATTAAGGAAAGTCATACCTTTTCTTTTTCTTCTGCGGTTTCCATTCGCGAGGGATACTGACGCAGGATTTCGCTAGGGTTCATCCCATTCCTGTCTGCCTTATCTGAGTTGACTGCTGGTCCCTTTCCGCCACAAAATAAAATTCTACAACCCAATTTGGTGGCCGTTGATACACTTGGGCAGCGGTTTAAGGGTATTTATGCTACTCCGACCTGGTTCGAACTGATAGGAAAAGATGGATGCAGGGGTTTATTTTGGCCAATCTGTTGGGATGCTCGCTGCTGCGTTTGATTCAAATTGTTTTTCGACCGGCTGTGTCTTGTTTCCCTAATCTACTGCTCTGCTGCCTTGGCTAATTTGGAATCTTTTCTGCTGATTGCTGATCCAACTAGGAGTTTTCCTGATGCTGCTGATGTGTGGAATTTTATTCCTGCAACCCTGCTGATCTTATTTACTGCTGCTAGCTGTGTGGAAATTGCTAGCTTGTGGACTGAGTGTGCCAGTGCTGCAGCTGTTCTCTGATTTGCTGGGGATTCCTGCTGGAAAAATCACAGAACTAAATACATGCTGGATATTGGATGTGCTGTAGATGCAGAGTCATGAGGGGGTACCCTCTGATGCTGAAGTTTGTTGCTAGCTAGTTGCTGCTGTCTCGTTGCTGCTGCTACTATTTGTTGTTTTCCTTGGATGCTGTTCCTTGGATCCTGCTGCCGAAGCCTACCTACTACACATTTACTAAAGTTGCAAGTTGAAAGCATGTCTTTAGCAGCTTTGAGCTAGTTGCTGGAATTTGTTGTATTTGATGCTGACTTTAGAGTTTGATTGGGCGAAGTTTCCTTACCGACTTGCTCCGTATTTTTGGGTATTGTTTCATTGCTGGTTTTTGCCAGCAAATGTCGGCCTCTATGCTGGTTTGATTTGGATGCTCGCTGGTATTGGCTACTACAATGGAGTGCTACTACCAGTTTTTTTGAAGACACGAATGGGGCCTGATTATAAGTATTTTGGATGATATGTTGCTTCTGCAATTTTGTCTTCTAGATTGTTGTGTTGGCCTTTGTGTTGCTTGGGGTTTTTTCTCCATGTTTACAGTTGTGTTCTAGGTTGCTTGTTCCCGATCCCGTACTGGAGTTAGGGACTAGTTTTATTTTTCTTCGGGTATGCCCGAGTATTGGTGTACTCAAAACTTTTTTTTACTTTATTTAATTTCCGCAGTTTCTACCAAAAAAAAAAAATAGTACAGATAACTTTGATTACAATGTATATCAACAATTTTTTTCCTTTTTCCTTTTCAATTTAGATCAATATAAAATTGCGAGCTCCAGCAACTCCATTACAGCAGTGCAATGAATTTTTTCTTTGTATTACTTTAGTGCAAAATTTGCATCACTTTAGCGTAGAATTACAGTCTCTCTCCAACAGTTTACACTACTTTCCCCACTAAAAAATAATATTACACAATAATATTTAAAACTTCTTCATTTTTAATATTTATTTTTATTACTAAATATTTGTTAACACGTTATATATAATTTTATTTAATATTAAATTTTGAGATCATAATTATTTTACTTTATATTCTTAAACTATCATATTAAAAAAATATATACGTAAAATTAGATGTCGGGTAATATTATGTAATTCTATTTAAATTTGTATATAACATTTAAAATCTCACATACTTATTTAAATTATATTTTTATTATTATTTAAATTACAAATCATATGATTTTAAATAACTTGATTTAATTTCAGTTTGAATAATTGAGATAAAAAATTACAATATTAAATATTGAAAAAAAATATAATCATATAAATAAAAAAGGAAAGAAAAAAAAGTAGCGCAATAAAAAATCTGCGGTAAAAGTGGTGCAAAATTTTTAAAAAATTCAAAGTGGTGTAAATAATGGAGTATTGCTGGAGGGTGAAAATTGACGTCAAACGCCAAAGTAGCTTTTTGTTGGAGAAACTCTTATTACAAGGTCTGCGCCACTATTTTTTTAATTATTGTTTATTTTTTTGTATTTAATTGTATATATTTTTATATCATAATTAATTTAATTAAATTAATTTTAAAATTATTTTAATGAAATGTGATAAAAGATAACATAAAAAAATATGTATTAATAATAATAACAAAAGTACTATTAAATTGAAAATACTACACATAAAATTTACAATTATAACATAAAATTAATACAAATATATAAAACTACAAAGGACAAAACATAAATTACAACGATAAAAAATATTAAATTACAAACAAAATTTAAAATTACACAACATAACTAAACACATAATTGCTTATAAATGTAAAAAATATATAAAAGTTATTTTTAATAGATTACATATTCTATGTTTAACAAACATGAAGTAATAAAAAAAAAAAAGAATATAAGAAATATTATGAAATATTTGTTGGAGAAGAAATATAGATTATGTATTAAAATAGTGTAAAATCGACGGCTGGAGATGTGTTAAGAAAATATATTAAATTCAAGAAGTTTTCCCTTTCCTTAGCTTCGAGAATCCGAAAGTCACTCACATACAAAATTTAATGTAATTGGACCCATTCCAGATAATTAAGAGAGAAACAATATATGTTAATAGGTATCTTCTCACAAGATTTAAAAAATGAAACTTAGTCCTACTCAATTATATTTTACAGCACGAGAAATATATTCTCAAGGTGAAGTATTTACTTAATTACGTGTCATATGAGTTCCTCGTGATTAAGATAAGAAGAATTACAAGCAAGAACCTCCCCAATGCATGCTCATTTCACCAGACACAACAATAATCTTGAAGTTTGGTGGCTATCTAAATATTACTTGCTGAATTGATCTCAATTATATTCATCTGCCCGTCGGGTTGACAATTTGTGAGAAAATCTCATCCGGGTTATCGTTGTTTTGGGCCTGGGTCTTAGCTTGATTATCATCTTCATCATCAAGGTCCAATATGCTTCTGTGCATTGCCATGAGACTGTTCTGATCGATCTTTCCTTCAAACTGTTCAAAGTCCACACTGCCTGTCTTCACTGAACTGTTGCTTTTGGCTTGATCTGGGTTTTCATGGAGCTGAAGAGCAAATTCTAAGTTCCAGAGTACATCTCCCATGGAAGGCCGATCCACGCCGTGATCAGCCAGGCATTTTTCTGCTGTTTCCATGAACTGTTTCAAGCTTTCTGGGCTTACTTTCCCTTTAAGATGAGGATCAATTATTTCTTCCAGGGTGTTATTTCTTGCACATCGTAAGGCCCAATCTGCTAAACTTACCTGTTCTTTCGATAGGCCTGGATTCAAGGCAGCTCTGGCGCATAAAACCTCGAAAAGCACAACTCCAAATGAGTAGACATCGGATTTTTCTGTTAGTTGTTGGCGTCTGAAGTATTCAGGATCTAAGTACCCGAAGCTACCTTTAACTACAGTGCTAACATGGCCTTTGTTCATGTCTGGGCCCGTTTTCGAAAGCCCAAAGTCAGAGACTTTTGCGACCCAATTATCGTCTAGAAGAATGTTTGTCGTCTTCACGTCTCTGTGGATGATGGTGTACTTGGCGCCTGTGTGGAGATAGTGAAGCCCACGCGCCGCCCCAATGCAAATATCAAGCCTCTGCTTCCAAGATAATATGATTTTATTGCCCTTGTAAAGATGTTCCCTTAATGTTCCCTGCCCCATGTGATCATAAACCAATATCATTTCACCATTATCCTCACAAAATCCAATCAGTGACACCAAATGCCTGTGTCTTAGCCTGGACAACATCTCGATTTCTGTCTGAAATTCGTGTATGCCTTGATCGGAAGATGGGTTTGATCTCTTGATTGCCACTTTCATTTCGCCGTCTATTATCCCTTTATACACTTTTCCAAAACCTCCAACTCCGATCACATTTGACTCGTCGAAATTCTTGGTTGCATTCTTGATTTCCGACAGACTGAAGTACCGACAATTGCACGCAGCGTCTGTTGAAATACTTGTACCCTGACTTTTCCCTGACATGGACGATTTCATCGTGTTGGAATTCGAATTTGAATTCCATGAAATCGGAAGCCAAGTAGTGGCTCCATCTGCTTTAGGATCTCTTCTCGTCCGCTGATACGCGCAGAGGAATATGGCAAATGCCACCCCAATCGCGGCGGCGCCGCCTGCAGCTCCGGTGATAATTACCTTCGTGTATGATTTCTTCGAAGATACAAAAGATGCCGGAGCCATCTGTGCTTGCTGGTATTGCTTCATCATGTCCGAAATGGTCGGGTTCGGGCCTGCGAGATTGGACTTGGCAGTATCGCTGAGTTTGAATATTTCTAGCCCGTTTAGAAGAACATCTGCAAATTGAGCCTTCGTTGCGTCCGTAGGGTGCATCTCCACCCATAGCTTGGCATCTTCATAGCTTGTGTTGCTCATGCGAACGACATAATCTTTCTTTACCGGTGTTGCTATAGCACCAGTCCATGCGTATAAATCTACTTCACTCGCGGCGGTTTTGTTGTTGATGAACACATCGAACACCCTCTGGTTCGGTTTAGTCATCTCCGAATCGCACCAGTGGAACCTTAACAAGTACATGAAATTTGGATCAACCTGAAAGATCCATGTCAGGTTGGTATTCCTGTTCACATCCACGGAAGCACCCATGGATCTATAACTTCCGTACACATCCAACGGCGCAATGTAAGAAGGCAACCCTTTGTATTTAACTGTGATATTAGCAGGTACAGCGACGCCTTGTCCGGCGCCATAGATATACACACTATCATCGTACCAGCTTCGCATTAGCCCATCTGAATCCTTAATCGGGTCAATATACTGACCGCCCACATTTAATCTGTATACTGCCTCCATACTGCTCGTGCTTATCGAATATGTGGATGCAGCTTCGAAGTCGTTGCCGGACCCGCCCGTACCCGCCAATTCTGGGTCGGAATCGAACAACGGTGGGGTAGAAATGACCTCAATGCCATTGATGAAGGCGAAAGATTGATCGGACGGCTTGAATGTGAGGTTGAGAGAGGGGAATTCCGACGGAGCGAGGTAGTATTCTTTGATGAAATAAGCTTGGGAGAGAGCTTCGGCGGAAATAGAAGCACTAAAATTGTTCAACAAGGTAACACCGCCTGCGATGACTGAGAAAAAGGAATTGGAAATGTTGAAGTTAGGGTAAGAAGAAGGGTAGAAATGTAGGCGAAGCAAGGTTCTGGAAGATGAGTTCTGCAGAGGGAATTGGTAAGTTGTCTCTGATTGGAAGATTCTAGCAGTCATGTACGGAACCTCGGAAGGCAATGAAGGGTCTTGGATTTCAGCTCTGGAAACAATGGATTTATCGCCGGCAAGTACGGCGTATTTTCCGTCAGGCTCCCATGACCGGCCATCTGCGTCTTTTGCAGGTTTTGAAGAACCACAGCCTAAAATCAATTGAGTTGGCGCCTTGGGTTGAGCATGGATGGGGTGTGGAAGATGATGAAGAAGAAGAAGAAGAAAAAGAGCGACAAAAGGGAGAAAGAATTGATTATTTGTTATCATGGCGATACATAACAGGAAAATTGGGCATACAGGAAAAGAGGAGTTTGATATAGCAATGAGAAAGGCCTTCTGATTTCCTGTACGCCTTCTTCTTCTTCTTCTTTTGTTTGTTTTTTTCTTTTCTTCTTGAATTATTTTTTGTTTTTGGCTCTTATGGATTTGAGGCTGACCATTCCTGATAGATTCTAAGGATCTGTCGAGCGACCACCAATATTGGGATAACAAAATAGAAAATAAATTAAACGGTGGAGTTGATTTTGTATTTACGACTATTTTCAATTTTTTATTTTAAAATGTTTTTCCTGTCTCTCTTTCCTTTTGTTTTCAATGGTTTTGTTTTTTCCCAGCCATATAGGTTGTCCATACGTTTTGGTGCTGAGAAGAAGAGAAAGGAGGGCCATGAGTGAAATTCTCTGGTTGAAATATATATACTTGCACTAGTTTTCTAATACTAAAGATAATTGGAACCCCAACAAAATAGGAACTAACTAGTTATTTTATACTCAAGGTTGGAAATAAAATTGGTTTTGTCTTGCTAATTTTCCAAATACTTATTACAATATAATGTGCAGAAATAAAATTATAAAGAGATGTGTTTAGAGATAGTTTCAACTCGGGCCACTTAACATTATTTTAAGCGTGCAGTGATATTAAAGACACATACTCAATCTCAAGAATTTAAATCATACCTCATTTAAAATTAAATAAGGTCAGATTATATTTTGGGATGCTACACCTGATGAAAAACACATAATCCCTTATATCTGATTGCTAATTTGAATCAATTGACCAAAACCATTGTCAAATTGACAAAAATAAAATAAAAAAAAATAAAAAGCATAATATTGAAATTTTTTTGCATATCTTTTCGGCTTATTATCTCAGGCATTTAAAAAAAAAAAAGTCATGCAGTGTGTTAGGCTTGGAGGCTGAAATGGGGTTAATTGTGATTCTGTGCCTTTCACCATTTTCTATAAAATAAACCCCAAATATCAGAAAACCATAAACCCTGACATTTCCGATCCAAACAACCATTGGGTCGTCGACAATTACCATACTCGAAAACCATGCGCACCTAAGATCTCAGCCCTCCGTTTTCCACACTTCTTGTTTTCAGATCGCACCGATCAACAATTACGATGGTTTCCATAAACTGTTTTCTACTCATCGCAACTATACTCTTCCATAGTTATCGATTCGTGATTGCTGATTCTATCCAAGGATGCGGTGGATTCGTTGAGGTGTTGTCGATGACTTATTTGATCTTTTATTATTTTCTACTGTTTGTTAAATGGATTCATTAGAATGTGGATAATTACAGTGTTTCTGAGCTAAATGTGCGAGATTGATGCGGAAATGAATTTTGTCTGTGATTTGGTAGGCGAGTTCGGCGTTGATAAAGTCGAGGAAGCCAGGTGATGCAAAATTGGATTATTCTCATGTCACGGTACGGGAATTTGTTGCAATCTTGGTTAAGTTGAATTAGGATGTTCGTTATTTGGACTTAGAATCCTGTTTTTTTTTTTTTTTTTGGTTAATGTGTACTGGTTTCCGAAATGCAGGTTGAACTTCGGACATTGGATGGCTTGGTTAAGGACAGGACACAATGTGCTCCTAATGGTTACTACTTCATTCCAGTTTACGACAAGGTAACTTGCTTCTCTTTTTTCTTTTCTTCCTTGGTATGAATGCTTTAGCTCTGCAATTAGCTCTTGCTGATTTACCTTTTATACATAACAATTGGTTAGTAGCTTTAGTTAAAAAAGAGTCTGTCCGCCATAATTCAAATCGGGAGCTTGTTTCTTGGATGGACTGCCGATTCACTTTTATTGGATGAGAACTGTGGTCATAGATATGCTTGAGCACGGGGAACTGCAATCTATTTGAGTGTGCTATTTAAAGATTGTTGAATAATCCCGATCTTCACTATAACGATCCGAGTCTTGTGTCTATGGGAGGATGGAAAAGACAATTACGTCTCTTTGTATTGTATCAGAAAGAAAGTATTTGAAAGGAGAGATACTTGTCTAGTCTATTGATGCCTCCATCACCTGAGGGATGTGCACCCCATTCATCTTCCAATCTTCTCTACTAAACATATCAAAGTGATTAGATTGATGATTTAGCGTAAAGAATAAAGTTAAAGCTCCTGTCTATCCTCTTACAGTTTCTGAAGTTCTTGTGCGATTGCTTTGTTTGTAGACCTTCAGAAGATTTTGTTTAATATACTGTTGAAGATTTGCATGCCTGATATCAAACTGATAAAAAGCTTATGAGTGGTTCAAGACCCTAAGAATACTTAATTATGAACTAGAGTACTTGATATTTTTTTTTCAAGCTGTAGTACGACAAGTTGGATGAACTACAGAAATATATAAGTTCACGCCGCTCTAATAGTTGTTTTCCTTTTTTGAATTTATTGTGGTATCTCCATGCAGTAATTTTCATGTCATTTCATTTATGAATTGCTTTTATCCTGGTTGCAGGGCTCATATATGATAAAAATCAAGGGACCTGAGGGATGGACATGTACCCCAGAACAAGTTGAGTTTCTTGGTTACTTAGTAATATGTTTTTTTGTACAATATCTTATTTTTAATTTATGGTATCTGGACTTTTTAATTCCAAAGTTAAGGTAAATGCTCACTGCAAATTTTTTTTTGTAGGTTCCTGTAGTTGTTGATCACACCGGTTGTAATGCCAATGCAGACATAAATTTTAAATTTACTGGGTAGGTATTAACTCCTTCTAAGTTTAGGCTTCTTATATCTGAATTTGTTACTTCTTGTTTACAGATGATAGTTGACTTGTCTGTCCACCACATCTATTCCTCATCTTTGCTTTTTTTATCTTACTACTTCTGCAGGTTCACCTTAGCCGGACGAGTTGTCGGAGCGGTTTCTGGTGATAGCTGTTCACATAAAAATGGTGGTCCATCAAATGTGAATGTTGAGCTTTTATCTCCCAGTGGAGATGTTGTCTCTTCAGTTTCAACAACATCAACAGGAAGTTACTCATTCAAAAACATCATTCCAGGTCTAGTTGCTATCCAAATTCTCAACATACAATATAGCATATGGACTCTTAATAGTTGAAGATGGACTAATTGGTCTCCTCTTATACGTTTGGTTGGACAGTGCATCCCTTTCCAGTTGCTGACATGTGTTCCACTATGTCGTCTTCTACCTCTCTTTTCATTACAGACATATTTAATCTTTCATCGTGGAATTACTTTTTCCTATTTATTCTTTAATTTAATATGTTGTTACGTTTTAACACATGAGTTAATATAGATCCCTAAAATTACACATAATTCGTACTAAAGGAACAGTTTATAATTCAGTCTATTAGAAGAAAATGAAGTACACCAGCATGAGCGCACGTAATCCGCAGTGAAAGAACTTCATTTCTTGACTGTATCAGGAGAATGGCCTCTATTTGTTTATAACTGAAGTTGAATCCATTAGGTGTTTTATTACTTGTGCAATTTCATTGATGGAGTTGTCCTTTCTGTTTTCTTGACAATATATCTATTTGGATGCAGGAAAGTATAAGATAGTTGCTTCACGTCATGATTTAAACATTGAAGTCAAGGGTTCTGATGAAGTAATTACATGAACCCTTTTTGTCATTTTCTTCCATATCATAGTCTTTTCTGAACTACAATTATGGTGAATGAGTTTCTTTCTTCACTGCAAATTACCCAGTTTCTTTTCTCTTACTTACTGTAACATTAATTCAAGTTCACATTTGAATTTTGATCTTTCAGGTGGAATTAGGGTTTGATAACAGTGTGGTGGATGATATTTTCTTTGCATCAGGATATGATATCCGTGGACATGTGGTTGCACAGGTATATATTTTCCAATATACAACTGAGTTCCTTTTTTCAACTTTTCTGAGCATTGATTTAGCAGACAAATTACTGAATGTTGCTACTTGGTTGTTCAAATTGAATGTGGAAAAACCTTAGCCTCCTGAAAGCTTGGTTAGCATTTTAATTTCTAATAGTTTGTGTTCTCCTCCCATCCCTCTTCCTTCTCCATTATGTGCATGAATGCTAAACGATCAAGTTAGCGGAAGACTACAAAAAATTTTCATCGTTTTCAGAGGGTGGTTCTTGATTATTTTAAATTCAGCTTGTTTTCACTGCATAATCTTGACTGAAGATATGGTGCATAATAATGAATAGTATGTTCTTTGGCTGTTGAACATAATTTTAGATTATGACACGTGGTGAACTTTGTTTCGACATGTATTTACTCACTGAAAGATTGGGTTATCCTGTAGAAAAGAATTATGATTTATTTGTTTTTTTGTCTGGACTATGGAGAAATGTTTTGGGGACTTGGTGGGGAAGTGTTATGTTTGTCTCTTCATCTTATCGTTATCAAAAGATTATTGATTTGGTGCACTTTTGGACAAAGTTTCATGTCTGGTTCGATTTTCTCTGATTATTGGTGTCTTATATTAATTTATTGTTGGATGATAGTTGATATTAAGATGAAAATTGTTACATATTTGTTAACTGTAATGATTGGATGTACATTATATACACACATATATTACTGATTTATGAAGTATTTAGAATCACAAATATGGATATCAAGAAATGATTAGGGTGGTCTAAGAATATTTTGGGAAATTGGAATGCTTTCTTTGGAGGAAGTGTTGGTTTTATATTTAGGAGAATGAATTTTTTTTGCTGAATTGGAAACCAAAGCCTAGTTTCTCAAACAGAATTAGGCTTGCTAAGATGCTTTGCTATCTTACCGATCGCAACATCAAAATTGCTATTAGCCACCAAAGCTAATTTCTTTTGCTTAGTGTAATTTGGACTATGATTTTGAGGTTCTTCTTACTGTGATTTATCTATATTTAGTTTTAGTTGCCATGTGATATAATCCTAATACAAACACTTGAAAAAAAAATCTAATGCTCTTCGATGCTATATTGTCAGGGAAATCCCATATTGGGAGTTCACTTTTATCTATACTCTGATGATGTCTTGGAGGTGAATTGCCCACATGACTCTGGAAATGCACCTGGGCTGGGAAAAGCTCTTTGTCATGCTGTATCTGATGCTGATGGGATGTTCAGATTTACATCAATACCATGTGGTAAACACTCCACTTCTTGAGACTTTTGCAGTGCTAGCTACGTGTGGTTCTTGTTGGTCCAAAATTGTTGATGTATTGT
Organism: Caryopteris x clandonensis; assembly: GCA_028749325.2. Taxonomy (NCBI): domain Eukaryota; kingdom Viridiplantae; phylum Streptophyta; class Magnoliopsida; order Lamiales; family Lamiaceae; genus Caryopteris; species Caryopteris x clandonensis. The sequence continues at coordinate 24,076,427 of JAPYKT020000001.1, forward strand.
TATTCTTGTCTGATGCATGTTACTCATTTCAATTATCAGAAGTTAGTGAAACTTCTGCGCTCTCACTGTAACTTACAATATTTGAAACCTCTCCTAGATCGATATCCTTTACTCTATGTATAGAATTTCAGTGTTAGTGTTCCACAATTCTTGAGTATTCTATGTATCAAGAAAGTTGGAACTGTGGTCTACTTCTATTATTTTTCTCTGGCAGAATGTGCTGTGCTTTTGCCCATTTTACGTAATTGGTTCTGTCATTAAGTGTTTTTATTTTTTCTATTTCTTTGCCATGTTTATGCTTTGAGTATTTCTGGATGTCAATATTGATACAGGATGGGCACCAAAATCCCACGTATACTGGGATAGGTATCTGCATATGGGAATTGGTTGGTACTATGATGGGTTCTTTTGAATATAAAACAAAATTTGCTAATTAGGAAAGTATTCCGGACAATGTGTTCAACTTCTCAATCTTTATCTTACATTCTGGTTCCCTTATCTAGGTATCTACAGGCTCTACAAGCAAATAGCCATAGTTATTGCTGTGATTCAATTTATTTCTATATCAAATGATCTAAGAATTTTCTGCTCATACCTTGGTGTTGGTTTAAGTCTTGCTGCCACTTAATAACTACTTGGAAGTTTTTGCTTGACAACTTCTCTTCTCGATAGCATGCACGATAGTCCCACAATTATTTTCAACAACTTGTTGATTTTTCTGGTGCTTAACCAATGGTTTGGTGAAATGTGTCAGGTGTTTACAAGCTTATACCTTTCTACAAGGGTGAGAATACAGTATTTGATGTTTCACCTCCTTCGTTGTTGGTGTCTGTTCAGCATGACCATGCTATAATCCCTCAAAGGTTCCAGGTACTGGTTACTTTCTGGTCAGTCAACAGTGTTTTAGTTCAAACTAGGAGTGCATCCTGAGAATATGTATCATAGTATACTTGGATTTGCTGACAGTTGTGTATTCTATTATGAGCATATTTTGTCTCATTGATTTTTGTTTTTAATATGACATCTAGCCATCTATGTTTTGCCTGGATATTTTAGTTATATATTCCTCTTTTAACAACAGTGTCTAACTGACTATATTTCTTAGCTTCTTAGCGATTCTTTTGCAACCTTTTTTTTGTTTTCCTGGAATCTTGAGAATAACTGATGCCCTGATGCATGAAAGGGTTGTTTCCTTTATCCTCAAGAAGGTGTTAGCATTTAATATTATTGTGTTACCCAATCCTGATTAGTCTTATATTGTGTCATTAGCCAGTACTTTTTAATTTTCTTTCTCTGTTATCCCCTTCTATGAGCTATATATGTGCAGTGCAAATCATCAACTTTGGAAAGAACACTTTACAATTTGCTTAATCTTCGCTTTGCTTGCAATACATATGCTGTTGCATATGCTCATGGAATTGCATTATCAAGCATGAATGAAGTACTTAATAATAGCTCCTGGTTTAATCACTTCTCTTTATCTTAAGATTACTTCTAATTTGCAATTTCATTCTTCTTTTTTTGGATGCCAAAACTTGCTGCATCGGAATACAGTAATAATCTGCGACATTATGTGATACAGGTTACTGGGTTTTCTGTTGGGGGCCGAGTGGTTGATAGTAATGGTATTGGAGTGGATGGTGTTAAAATTGTAGTTGACGGCCATGAAAGATCTATAACTGATAAAGAAGGATATTACAAGCTTGATCAGGTATAATCATGTTGCTACTTCTAGTAGCAATGTTTCATGTTTAGATTCTTATGTTCAACATTAACCACTATTGTTGCTAATAAAGAACTTTACCTCATCCGTTTTTGTATTCCCCCTTTTCATTTAATTGTGCAATTTTATGGTATAAGCTATTAAATACATAGTTATTGTATTGTCCTGCTTAGTTCTTATCCACAATAAATTGTTAGGCTGGGCAAGTATAGAAGATATGGCTGGGGAACTGTGGTGTCTGAAACTGATTCTATCAAATTGTAAAAATAGTATGTTGAATATAGTCATAAAACACTAGGACAAGAGACGTGCTTTAGTTAATTGAACTTGGTCTCTAGAGATGTTTATTGTAGGTATCCAATCTAAAATTGTCAAAACCCATATAGGAGTTGTAGTCATAGGCCTTATGAGACAACATGTTATCATAAAACAAATTCAAGTACAATGTTTAGCTTGGTATGCAATTCTTTTTGATACAATCCCATTCCTCATCATGTCAAGTGCTGTGCATGCATTTTTTGTAGTGCCACCTGTCACATTTTTAGTGAACTACTAAGTCTTATTTGTAGGAGTAGAGACGTTATATAAGCGCATAAATATCATTTAGCTTCTTCCTCTGTCATCTGAATTCCTTAATATCTAGTCCAATCAGGAGGTCTCTCTTGACATTTTATGTGAAAAATTCTGTTATTTTTCTACTTGTGGCCTTTTGCTTGATGAACGACAATCTTGTAGGTTACATCAAAAAGGTACGGTATTGAAGCCAAGAAGGAGCATTATAAGTTTGAAAAGCTGAGCGACTTTTTGGTGAGTCAATCTCTTGTCTACATTCCATTACATAAAAGAATTATTGAACAAAAGGAATTTATCACCGATTAATCTCCTTTTAATAGTTATTGGGTACTCAGTCATCAATAACTTTTTGTCCTGATATGATATTTTCTTAGGTTTTACCAAACATGGCTTCTATCGCCGATATCAAAGCAGTTGCATATGATGTATGCGGCATGGCTCAGACAGTTAGTTCTTCTTATAAGGCAAAGGTAATTGACTCACCTGAATGCATTGTGCATATCCATTTTTATGGTACAATGTGGCCTGATAAATTTGGAGGAGTGGGAGCAAGAAATCAATGGGCTTTGTTTTTCTCATCATTCATTTTGGTGATAATTGCTATATTGAAAGCATGGCTGTATCAGACAGCGGGGGGGGGGGGGGGGGTAGCCCAATATACTTAACTTTGCTGGAAGCAAATTTGAAGATTGATGTCCTGTGAAGTGCCTAATTCCCATATTGTGGATGTACATCTTCAAAAGAGATCCGAAAAATTTAGTTTGCCTGGGTGGTGGTAGTGATGTTGGGGGTGTTTGCATCCACTGATTGATGTAATTGATATGGTGGCAGTTGTTCAGTGCTTAATATCACGCAGGAGTCCTTTTCAAACTTCTTTACAAATTGTTTACATGTAATTGGTTTTGAGAACATTAAAATGCTTTATTATATATTTCTGACTTCGTTACAAGTAATCACATCTTTTGAATTGCCAGGTTGCTTTGACTCATGGGCCAGAGAATGTCCAGCCCCAAGTGAAACAAACTGATGAAAGTGGCAACTTTTGCTTTGAGGTAAGTTATATCATGAGGCAGTTTCCCTGTTAGGTGTATTTTTTAAGTTCATTACTTTTCATATGTGTCTTATTTCATATATTATGTCTTTTTAAAGCTAATAAATAATCTATTTAGCTATATCATGTCAAAAGAGTGCATGTTTTGATGTCTGTGATATAACTTGGGTATTTAATGTTCTTCAGGTTCCTCCTGGTGAATACCGCTTGTCTGCCATTGCAGCCACACCTGAGAGTGCTCCAGAACTTCTGTTTTCTCCACATCATATTGATGTTATTATTGACAAACCATTGCTAGATGTCAATTTTTATCAGGTATGGTTCACATTTATAAGATTACCTGAACAGTGCTTTCTATCTATATATAAAATGCCCTATAAGCTCATTTTTACTTTTAGGTGCCTCACATCTTAGAATTCTCATTCCATTTGGCCTTTTCCTATTCATCTCCTGGATATTTATGTTGTATATTGATTGTGGATGTTGCCCACTTTGTCATTGTTCAAATTTTTCCTTGAATAGTATGTGCATTATGTAAGAACTTCTCAGATTATAGTTATCATTATTTCCTTGAAATAATTTAGGCACAAGTCAGTGTTCGTGGATCAGTAGTCTGCAAAGATAAATGTGGGCCTTCTGTTTCTGTTACACTTGTGAGACTGGATGGTAAAAGTAAAGAAGAGAGAAGGACAATTGATCTGACCAATCAGAATGGTGACTTTTCCTTTTCTAATGTTCTCCCGGGGAAATACAGAGTTGAGGTATTGCCTTAGCCTTTTTCATCCTAAATAAAAGGCACTGTCTTGGTTATCTGTTTCTGTTTGCAACATCTTTCTTTCTTTCCAGTCAGTCAGTCAGTCAGTATGTATGTATCACCTCTGTTTTTTAATTCCGTAGATTTGTTGCAGTTTTGATCTGCTGATTCTATGTATGTATGTATGTATGTATGTATGTATGTATGTATGTATGTATGTATGTATGTATGTATGCATGCATGCATGTATGCATATTTGTATTAATTTATTAATTGATTAAAGCTTATGTTAGCCACCTTTGTTTTTAATTCTGTAGATTTGTTGCAGTTTTGATCTGCTGATTATTATTGCTTAGACATGAAAGTGTGTGATGTTGGGCCTTTTTACATCCCGTTCTTGGTTTATCACTTATTACACTGCTTACAAATATGAGTTGTTTACCTGAGATTCCCAAAAGCTAGCAGCATTTCTTTTTAAAGCAGATTTCACTTACATCAATTCATGCATGCCAAGACCTCTGTTGAATTCTTCATGTTGTTCCTGATAGTGAAAGTAGCTATTGTAACACTCTGCAGAGCTTCAGAGCTCCTTTTGTATATCATAAATTCTCTCCAATAATAATTATTTTGCTCCATACCAGGTCATAAACAATTCCCCAGGAATTGCGTCTGGAGAAGATATTTGGTGCTGGGAACAGAATGTTATAAATGTAAATGTTGGTGCGGACGATGTTTCAGGGATTACATTTCTACAAAAGGGTTATTGGGTTAAAGTAATTTCCAGCCATGACGTGGATGCTTACTTGACACAAGCAGACAGTTCCCGGGTGAACTTGAAAATTAAGGTAAGTCATTATTGGATTATTGACATCTCCAATTTATTTGAAGTCATTACTTCAACTGTTTTCATATTGCAGAGAGGTTCCCAGAGAATTTGTGTAACGTCTCCTGGTGTCCATGAACTCCATTTTAGCAACTCATGCATTTCCTTTGGGAGCTCTAGTTTCACAGTCGATACGTCAGATCTATCAGTATGTTGCTTACCGGTGCTATCCCCTCTTTCATTTTTCTTTGTCTTATGTTTGTTGTTTTCTTTCTTTTTTTTTTTGGGCTGGGGGGCGGTGGTTGGAGTGAGTTGTTGAATGGTGGGAGGGAGGATTGGATTTCACGATTTTGTCTTTTCTTTTTCTTATGTTTTCATTTTATATCTTGTTTGTGCAGCCTATTAATTTGAAAGGGGAAAAATACCTGCTCAAAGGGCTTATAAATGTTGAATTGAACGAGAACTTGCCTGATAGTATACCACTTGATATCTTAGACAACCAAGAAAAATTGGTTGATACTACTTTTGCAAGACTTGTCTCCTCTGAAGTTGATCAATCAGGGCCTGCTGTCTATGAGTATTCTGTTTGGGCTAGTTTTGGAGAAAAACTCATATTTTTTCCACGGGGTTCACGGTATGTTTGTTCCCAGTTTTGGTGCTTGCATCTCAATTTCGCCTGCTTTTCTAACTTGGGAAGTTTGTTATTACCAGAATAGCAACTCGTGCTTCGTAATGTTACATGCCTGGGGTGATGTCTTATTGATCTGTGTATAAACTGCAAAAATTACTACAGCTTGTTCAGTTAACAAGATACGTTGTGACTTCTATTGTCTTTTAAGGCATACCAGTAAATTTTGACACACTAACGGAACTTGCTTTAATCAAGAGAAATTACCAATAACTTGCTTTGTTTTCCTGTCTCTTCATGTTCACATAATGACATAAAAGTGCATTATTGATATTTAGATATTAAATGATCTGTCTGTTTTAGGATGCTGAAAGTTAGATGTTACATTTTATGCTATTACTACAATATATTGACCGGGGGTTTTGACCCATTGAATGAAATACTCAGAATTCCAGTCATAACTTAGTTATTGAAGTTCAAAATATATTGTCAGATATCGTACAATTTTGACCTCATCTTTAGTTTACATCAGCTGCAGGAATGATATGGTAAAGAAAATATTATTTTATCCAAGACAACAGCATGTAAGGGGCCTTAACAATTTCCTTTCAACTTATACCTTGTATAGAAAATCTCAGTTGTTCAAGGTTTCAATCGTATTTAATTAGGTCTTGGTGGCACAAGATGGCTGTCAAGTTCCAATTGCCTCATTTTCTGCTCGATTGGGGCTATATATTGAAGGGTCAGTTTCACCCCCTCTTTCACATGTTAACATACGAGTTCTAGCTGAGAGAGATAGCCATGTTTATCCACTCAAGAAAGGGGATACAATACTCCAGACCACCACCGGAACAGATGGTGTATTTCTTGCAGGACCTCTCTATGATGACATAAGTTACAGTGTACAGGCATCCAAGGTTTGAATTTTTCTTACATACAATTCAGATTTTGCTTATCATAACATGTTTTTGTTAGTAGAGATATTGCTTGTGGTCGTACTTTGCTTGGACTATTATGTAGTCTTTTGTTGATTTTATTTGTGCAAACATAATATTGAAATGCTTTTAGGAATGGTCAAGTGTTATCTGTGTGATTACCAGAAATTCAGAAAGTATGACGTAACGAGCATATTGAAGTTGCCATTTGTTGGAATTCTGTATAATTAGGCTGCATCTACTCTCATCAAAGTCTTGTAGCATATTGAAGTTAGCATTCCTTGGAGGTCTGGCATATTAAGGCTGTATCCACGCCCATCAGACTTTTGGATATTATTTCCGATAGTTTTTTGTCGCTTTTGATGAGTGCCGTTTTGCTGATCATGAGGTTCAAATTTAATTTGTGGGGTTGGTGGATGCTAACTTATGAGTTATCTTGGGTATGAGCATAGGAGGTGCTTTTTCTTTCTGTTGCTTTCTTTTTTGCAATGAATGGAAGTTCTTTTTATGTTTTTTGTTCACTCTCTTTACCTGACTGAAAATTGCATTCTGCATTTTCCTCTTTTCCTGATTGAAAATTCCATTCTGCATTTGCCTTGTCCTTGGAGGGATTGTTTTTTTTGATAATCAGTTCCTCTTCTGGTTCCTATTCCAAGAAGAAAGAGCTACCACAATATTTTTCCTTTACTTATGAGTGTGAAGATATGCTCTTCATTTTATTAAAAGGAACCATCTTTAGTTACATGTCACCTGAATATGCAAATGTATAGTTGCATCTGTCTTTAGTGAACTTTCCTTTATGTACAGTCATATTATATTGATCAATGAGTTACTGAAGATAGATCGCATTTCTTTAATTTTTACACTAAAAGTTGATTGCATTTGAACAGATATTATGCAATGAAATCTGTTGGGAAAATGCACATAGGAATGCGTACTCAGATGTTTCCATTCTAGGTTTTTCTTTGGAATTGAACATGCATGATGACTGCTTTTCTCTTCCTTGCAGTCGGGTTATTACGTAAAACAAGTTGGACAGTATTCCTTTTCTTGTCAGAAGCTGGGTCAAATTTCTGTACGATTATTTTCTAGAGAAGACAGCACTGAGCCTTTTCCATCTGTTCTCTTGTCATTGAGTGGTGAAGATGGTTATAGAAACAATTCAGTAACAGGTGTTGGTGGAACTTTCACGTTTGATAACTTATTTCCAGGGAGTTTTTACCTCCGACCTTTATTGAAGGTACTTGGAATAAAATGTTTTAATAACCTGTGCTGATCAATCACTTTTCAACTTTGCTTTTTGGTTGATGCCGTGTTTCTGATTTCATTATCTATGTCCAGTCGACAACACCTTAGACATACATTTTGAGCAAGGTTGTGTTTGGAAGATTTTTTTTTAAAATAATCCAACACTAACATTGTATAAATATCTTTTGTTCCACGAAAAATAGTTTTAATTCTTTTCATTGTGTAGAATCATATGAATCCCATTTATATTGCTTTGAGATCAACAAATATTAGAGCTTGTCATAAATTTCCTCTTATATGCATTACCGGGTATGATTTCACATTTCTAGTATTGGCGTTCACATTTAATAACTGAGGTGTAGGAAATGGTTAATAGTGATCAGACTGATATTCTTAATCCTACTTCCAGGAATATGCTTTCTCCCCTCCTGCAGAGGCAATTGATCTTGGCTCTGGGGAATCCAAGGAAGTTGTCTTTCAAGCTACTCGAGTTGCATTTAGGTATCAAAGCTAGAGGGATTTCTCTATGTTATATTCCTAACAATTGCAATTCCGATTTGTCTAGCAATAATGTGCTTTCTCTATCTTGATAGCTATTTGTGAAATGCTGTAATGTCTGTTGCTTTGTAGAGTCTAGAGCAACAATCTCTTAATATGAGTTACGTTAATTGTGGAGTATGAGTTACTTACAATTAATTGTGGATTCTGAGGTACCTCCAAGGAGTCTGATATGGGACTTGACTGTTCCCACAATATACTCTCTTTATTATGCATGATTGCATTACCCAACACAGATTCTTATATATACTGTACTCTCTTTATTATGCATGTTGCATTATCCAACACAGAGAGCTTCTCATAATTCCAGTCACTGCTTCTTTGGTTAGAGATTTATATCTTTATATTGTGCAATTCAGCCAATATGGAAGTCCCAGTAATGATCAAAATCTGTCTGTAACAATCTTATTTCCTTTTGGTCCAGATGCTGGGGGACTTGAACCTTTGTTGTATCTTTAGATGTTTCAATAATGTCTTTCTTTTCAAATGACCTGCCAAAGCTGTTAATTCCTTGTATTATATTGAAACAATTTGTAACTTAATCATGTCAAAGCATAAAAGCTGTCTAAAACTATTTGGCTGTTAAATGGATTTAGATTCTGATCTAACTTAATCCCACTTCTCAAGTTTCCAAAACAAAATTCAATAGCTTTATGAGAACCTTGAACTCTTTACTCCCCTGCAGTGCCTTGGGCAAGGTAACTCTATTGTCGGGTCAACCAAAGGAAGGTGTCTCAGTTGAAGCAAGGGCTGAGTTAGAAGGCTTTTATGAAGAAACAATAACAGACGCCTCAGGAAGTTACAGGCTGAGGGGACTCCAGCCTGATACCACCTATGTAATAAAAATATCAAGGAAGACTGAGCTTGATGGCATACCAATTGAGCGTGCATCTCCTGAGTCCTTGACTGTTAAGGTTTGTTTCACCTTTCATTGAGATTCATAATCAGACTGCATTTGCACCCTAGCCCGTTTCCTGATCAAGCCAGTAGTTTTCGACATGTCTTATGATTTATGCCATGTTTAGCATAATTTTCAGTCAGTATGGTCAGTAATCTGATTATTCATTATATTAATTGTGAGGTCTATGGGATGGTTAGTGTGTTGTTCTATCTCAAGCATTAATTGACACTTTATATCTATTGTCTGCACACCTTTGATCATAAGTTTACTTTTTCCTCATCCGTCTAAGGCAGTATCTAGATTTGTTTTAAGCAAGAGACTAAAAAAAGAGAAGGGATGTATGAATTATTTCTTGTTTTTAATAGAAAGAATTTAGATTATTGCAAGAAGGATAGAGCAAGTGCTTGTGGAAGTTCCCCTGATCATTTTTAGTATTCATTACTCAGTTATTGTCTTGTGCAATAGTTTCCAGCAATTTACAAATGCCAGACAACAGATCTCCATTATTCTAGTGATAAAGAAAAAAGAAAAAACTTTTCGGGCCCAAGTTTATTGATTTTCGGATAATTTAGTTGTGATAGAAACTAGGATACACCAAAAAGTTATAGATAGCTAACCATGAAAAAATATTATGCATGCCAGATTCATATTCAGGCCAAAAGTCTTTGTCATGTAGATTCCTACCTTAATAGCTCTGCTAAATTGCATTTCACAGCACTTAATCCTTGTTTATTTTCTTCACTGACATATGATGTCTGTATTTGCCCAATTTATGTCATGTTAGGTTGGCAATGAGGATACCAAGGATCTAGATTTTGTTGTCTTTGAACAGCCAGATATGACCATTTTAAGTGGCCATGTTGAAGGAAAAAACATCAAGGAGCTCCATTCACATATAAGGGTGGAAATTAGAGCAGCTAGTGATCCATCGAAGGTTGAGTCTGTCCTTCCCTTGCCAATTTCTAACTTCTTTCAGGTAAAGGATTTACCCAAGGGTAAGCACCTCCTCCAGCTTCGATCTGCTGTACCATCTAGCACTTTCAAATTTGAGTCTGAGGTTATTGAGGTCGACTTAGAGAGCCGACCACAAGTGCATGTTGGTCCATTGAGCTATAGGATTGAAGAGGACATCTATAAGCAGGTAATTTCTTGAGTTTTTCAGCATTTGGATAGGAATTTGTGTATCAATAAATGTTGTCTTGTATTCGGGTGGGGTTTTATGTTGATTGAATTAAAAAACAAAAGGGTCAGCATTCTAAGTTATCTATTATGGAGATTTTATGTAAAGCTGATGTTATTGGTTGCAATTGATGGTCTTCAGGAATTAACTACTGCTCCTGTTTATCCTCTGGTTGTTGGAGTTTCTGCAATTGCCCTGTTCATAAGTATGCCAAGGTAGCTTGATACAGATCCTATATAAATGCATATTTTTTACTTTTCTTCTCTTGCTATTTAGGAAATAAAATTTTATTAATTGAACATCTTACTTGATATTGAATGTTTGTTTCGCCTCTGTTTGTAGACTGAAGGATCTGTATCAAGCTTTGGTTGGAATGTCCACGTCAAGTTCCTCTGCAGCTGCAAAGAAGGATGTTAAGAAGCCCACTATCAGAAAAAGGATGTAATGAAGTTATTTTGCATCCATTTTATGAGCCTACAGGGTGACTAGCAGCAGATTAATCCAATTTAATTTAACATGAGATGACCACCTCTTGAGTTGGTAGGATTCGGCTGGATGAAATTTTGGAGCATTACTTGTAGCACATTTTGTTTCCCATTTAGCCTTTGCCAATTTGGTAATGATAAGATAGTTATAGAGGTGGTTGTAGTTGTACCATGGTGATGCTTCTTCCCAAGGGTATTTATGTAATATGCGCAGCGGTGCTGCTTGTAACTTAAGTTTCAGAGAATTACGTAGGCAGTTATGAACATATTTTTGGGAGATTAGATAATGAAACGAATTCATAGTTGTGTTCTTCGACACTGTTTCTGCTTTATGTTTTGAGTAACGAAGGAAATGGAGAAAAATGAGGAAGAAAACGAAAAAGATTGATAAAAACTGGATCAATAATGTCCTGCATTTCGTTGATAAAAGTCCGGTGGCAAACAAATACACTGGATTTATTCGTGAAACAAAGTCTGTTTCGATGCTAGTAGGATTTATTAACCTGGCGGAATCAGACAAAAAAAATTATAGCGTTCATTACTTTAAAATATCATTTCAATTCTCATTTGCTGTATAACTTTTACACTTATTAATGTTTGTCAATTTTTTTAAATTTTTTTCAGTTACAACATATTTACTTTATTCAGGCGTCCAAAGTACTTTATTTATTTAACAAATCATGTTTAGATTTAGGTTGCAATTGAAAATCAAAATGAAAGTTATAATTATTTTTCAAAAATTAATATTTTATTTTGGGTCAATTATTTAAATAAAAAAAATTCATTTAAGTTGCTCTAGAGCAGTTGGCGCCAGAATAAGACTCAAAAATCAAAAGAATATAACAAACATCTATAATCCTACTTTATATCTTGCTAATCTGCTCCTCTTTTTTTTTAGACTAGGCTATTAAAACTTCATATACTATAAATATATTTAAAGTTTTTGAATACAAATAAAAATAATAAAAATATTTTTTATACATATCTTTAAATAAAAATATTTTCATCGCCTTTCTCACAAACTCCTCTTTTATGTATCTTTTTATCCAAAATTTAAAAAATTCTAATCCACCATTTGTACAAGACTTTACAAAAATAATATTTTAACCAAGTGAATCATTTAATGCAAGTATATTCAATTTCTTTTACTTTTAAAACTATACACTTTTACTATTTAATTGTGACCTGTAACCACTGAAACCACAATGCATTGTTCAACACTAAATGTTCGAACACTAAACCCATTCAACACATATGTTTGAACATCACTGAACCTGTTAAACACATATAACCAAATATTACTTAACCCGATCGATTACATTGACCGAACATTAGTGAACTCGTCTGATTATATTGACCAAACAATACTTGGACACAAACACGTTTTTCGTCCTAGTTGGTCGAACAAAGCATGACTAGGCCCAAAAGGCACTAGACTTAACACAAAAAAAAAAAAAAAAAAAAAAGTTTCATTCAAGTTAAACTATATACCAAATTCTAATTTTCTTTTGTTCTTCAATCCAAATACCTCGTTGTTTCTCTATATAAAAATACTTCTAAAGCACATATAAAAGAAGAAGTACAACATATTAGATTATATATAAATCTAAAAAAATTGAAGAAAAATTCAAATTTAACTATCCATTGATGAATATGGATTGTTATAGAAAGAAAAAACTAATAATCTTTTTTTTTTTTTTTTAAATTTTCTAATTGAAAAGCTATATTTATCATAATGAGTTATGTTTAGCACAAAATAAAAATATTTTTGTATTTATGCGAGACTTATTTAGAGGGTGGAGTGTATTTAGAAGATCTAGATTGTTAATAGCCACAATTCTTTATAGTTAGTCCCCCAACTTTTAAATACACCAATTTGCCAACTATATTTAGAAAATTTAAAAACTACTTCCCAATTTCCATCTCATAATATGATAATAAAAAAGTCTGGATTGTTTTCTCAAAAACACATGAATGCATCATTTACCTTACTAAAGTACTTCACTAAGTTTTTATTTGAAATTATATGCTTATTTGCAATTTAACGACTTTCTAGTGATGATTCCTTTATCTTTTTTAAATCTTTAATGATCAGAGGTATAGTCTGGCCAAGTCCAACTGAGTTTTTGACAGTCTGAATTGAATTTTGTTGTATTAAATTGTGCAAGAGTTTTATTAGCAGTTCACATCTGATTCAATTCAATCTTTTTAAACATAAACAATCTATTTCACTTATAGGCTGGATGTCAGAAATCATCATCCAATCAAATCTAATTTGACCTCAAAATTCAATTGAATTTGGTCGATTATTTTATCTTTGAACCTGTATTTTAATATTGAGAATTAAATAAATAATATTTTAATATTGAAGAGATTAACAAATAATAAAAAGCCTAAAAAATCATTGAAAAAAGTAAACAATAATTAGTAACAATACTAAATTAAGTCACTAAAACTACTAGATTAAATCCAAAACATGATTAGTAAACTAAAATATTGAGTTACAACTATTAATTACGAACCAATGCAATCAAATTACATATATATATATATATATATATATATATATATATATAAAATTGGTTCCTATTTGAATTTTCAAAGTTTTATCAATCGATCGATCCAATCCAATAAACAACCAATATTTTACTTTCAATCCAATTTAATTATAATTGGCTATTCATTTTTTTAATTGAATTGGTTTGAATTAGTATAGGATAATTAGACTGGTTTGGTTCCTCACCACCCCTAACTTTTATTACCTAATATATCCATTTCTTACAAATTGACTAGAGCTTAAAATCTTATGATAAACTCATAAAAGTTGTCCCCTCCCACCGAAAAAAAAAACAAAAACAAGTCTCTATACACTATTATAAACTATTAGCAGTGTATTTTATAAGTCAGCTACAAGTTAAAAAACTAAATAATTTCTTTGAAAATGAGTCTGTTGGGCATTGGGTGCATGGTATATTTGTTCTATAATTATTTATTTAACTAAAAATATTGGTAATAATTTTTAAATAAAATAAATAAATATTTTTAGTTAAACAAATAATTCTGTAGATGGGTTGCATGGTGCATATCCGACATATAAATTTTTTTGAGTTATCGTGATTTTTGGTTGTTTATTTTAAGAATTTTCATTAAATAAGTTTTAATTAATGAAGCTCCAAATATGTAACGAGTGTGAAGCATATTCCGATTTGTGTAACCTTATCAATGATGTAAAATAGTGCTTTAAAATGTTGTGAATCGAAGTGCAATAGAGAATTAGATACACGCACCTCAACAATTATCAACACATGGGATAAAACATGCTTAAACATATGTCCACACACTTTTTTGACGAGATTCATGTTTATTTGGATACCCAATCACAATACGATCTACATATATGTACTAGAATATTTCATGTACTATTTGTAATATATAATAAAAAAATTAAAATTAAATTGTTTTTTTAAATAAACATTGTAAATTACATAATAAATTTCTAGATAAATAATTTAATAAGATATATCCCTGCTGACACCGAAATCTATAAATTGCACTTAAAAAAGAAAGGTAGGAATTTAACGATTCATCAAATTCCACTAAAAAAGATATATTCACATACTTTTCGTCTCTCAATTTTGAGAGAAAAATATTTGCTAATTTTATTCTTTTTCCATTGACTTTTAAATATCGATAAATATACTACATGATACTAATGTCAAATTAAAAATTGTGAAAAAATGATCAATTTGATATATATGTCATCGAAAAGTATTTATGAAAAAATAAATAAAATTTAACTAATTAAAAAATTAAAATTTCGTTTAACGAACATATTTTTCATTTTCAGAAACTTAAAATGAGCGGAACTATTATTTATAAACTATTTTGGTAGTATATCAGTATAGAGATATAAAATATGTATGTGTAGACATTTGGGAGAACATCATGTATGTTAGCTGTCCTAATCCCTAGACAAAACTTTAGTCATGTCTTATATTTATTTTTAGAAAAATTAGAGAAACATGGTCCTAAATCAATCTTAAGCCCAACCAATATATTTATTAATTGAGGATTTAATGATTAGGGTTCTTGCTTCAGAACATGGGAGCCCCAACCACCGCCGTCCGCCGCCCTAAAAGGGCCTCCCTCACTATATACACAGACTCTATACAATATATTGGTATTATAACAATAAATCATTGAGTT
This sequence comes from Caryopteris x clandonensis, assembly GCA_028749325.2. NCBI lineage: Eukaryota > Viridiplantae > Streptophyta > Magnoliopsida > Lamiales > Lamiaceae > Caryopteris > Caryopteris x clandonensis. Next base: position 24,091,492 of record JAPYKT020000001.1, read on the forward strand.
TCGAAAGTCATAATTTTCTGGCCAAAGAAAAAATGGCATACCACAAGTTTCATTTCCTTCTCAATTTTATCGATGAACATATGTGTAAAAATAAAATTTTAATTAATATATTTTATGTGTATTGATCGATAGAATTCGAAAAATAGATCCGACATAAAATAACCTAAATGTCTGTTCGTTTTTTATGAATTGGATTTGGAAACGCTTATACCAAAAAAAAAATGTTTTTGTTATTTTGTAATTTTTTTAATTTGTCAATTTATTCATAATTTTATAAAATAATTGTGACATTTTTTTTATCCGGTCAAAAATATTTTTCTCTTACGTGACTGCCATGTAGATTACATCTTAGGAATCCAAATAACTTGAAAGAGAAAGAGAAAGTTAACTTTTAAAATTTATTATTTATTTTTGAGTTGAGAAAGATAAAATAACTTGATTTGTTTTGCAGGTCCAATTTAGTTCCTAAAGGTAAATCAGAACTATAAAAAATAGCCAAAATGTAAAGTTATAATTTACTAAAAAAAAATTCCCAAAATTACAACTATTTTATAAAGTTGGGATAAATTAAAAGAATTGACTAAATGATAAAAACTTAAAAATCTTTGTGTTTGTGTTTGTGTTTGGTGTGTGTGTGTGGCTATTAGGGCACTTAGAAATAAAAGATGGGAAAGGAATAGTACAGGGTGTTACATATGGAGGGTGGCTTTATATTATATAGGAAAGTAATATAATTAAGGCGTGGTGAATGGTGAATGGTGAATGGTGATGTGTTGATATGGAAGGCTTGCCACATAAGACATTAATCATGTGGTTGCATGTGGACAACATTCATCCCCTACGCTCCACATTTCGACTTCCACCTATCCCTATTCCCTTCCCTTCTTCTAATTTATTTCATATTATATACTTTTTATTTCAACTATTCATTATCCTTACATCTTTACCAACCCCCCTCCCATTTTCACCTATAAAAATGCCTCACATTTTGGCAAAAACTATAATACAAACTGATCCACAGCAACCAACCTTTAATGGGATCTGGAAATTCTCAGCAGCCTCTTCTTTCGTCCCAAAAGAAGCGCGATTTCAGCATCAATCCGGCTCTGTGGAGACGAAAGCGCACTTCTTTCGTGCAGTCTTTGAAGAGCAAAGGTATGTTAATGAAGAGAAAAGCGCGGTTTGATCGTTGTATGAGGCCCCGGAATTCCATTGAAAAGAAGGTGAGGATTCTGGAGAGGATGCTTCCGAGCTGCAGTGATGAATCAATGGGAGTGGAGAGGCTTTTCAGAGAGACAGCTGATTACATTGTGGCTTTACAACTGAGAGTTAAACTCATGCAGATTATGGTTGAAGCACTATCAGCAGGTTCTGATAATGACTGATTTATTCATTTATTTATTTAAAAAAACGAAAAAAGAAATTGTAAAGGCTGATGCAGTTCTTTTTTACTCGATCTTCACTTCTAATTATTATTATTATTTTTACATTATGTATTGTTTAGTACAGAGAGTTGTGGCCACATGCATGAGTCCATACTATTGCCTGGATTCTTGTGGTGTGAAAAAATGCCTGAGAGCCAACGATAATTTTCTTTTTTTGAACAGTAGGAGTTTGAATTCTTGATCTACACCATTATTTGGTGAGATAATGTTACTAGGATGTCAATGCCTGAGTCGAAAGTGTTTGTTGAATAATATTAATCTCTTTCATTTTATGTTAATATAATGTATGTATCGTGCATATGATTGATGTGGGATTATATTGCTACTCTAATTAAGAATTGTAAATGTTGGAACTAATGTAATATCATTCTTTTTATACTTAAGTTGGTACATAAATTTGAGGATATATTCACTTTTGCTCTTAAAATTTTATTTTAATAATTTATTCCCAAACATTTATAAATATACAATTTCAGTAACTAAATTAACTGAAGATTTAACTGAAAGTTAGGTGGGACAAAAATATAAAGTTAGGATATGATGGGACTAATAGTGTCAATTTTGGGAAATAAGCTCAAGAATTATTTAAATAAATAAAAATCGAAATAAAATACAAAGATTATTAATAAATCTTAAGAAAGTCTTAAGTAAAGTTTAGAAATTATTTACAGAATTCTTAAAATGAATTAAGAAATAACCAAAAGACATCTAAAAATTCATTAATAATTCTGAAAATTATTTAGATACTGATGACTGCAAAAATTTCGTTAACAAAATCTATAATTATAGGATGAGTGAGTCTCTTGAGCATTGAATCGAGTATGTTATGCAACCCAATTTAGAGTATTACTTGTTTAACTAAATCTAAGAAAAAATATATAATTTGTTTGATGTATAATATATATATATATATAACTTATTTACATATAGTAAATAAGTATGTAATTTTGGAAGTAGAACTTTTGTTCTTATTAAATGTCTTGGGTTCTCCCAGAAGTGTGGAAGGAGTTCTAGCTTCCAAATATTTCGGGTTAAGAATGTATATTTAAGGGAGATTGTTGAAGAAATTAGGGTGGGATAAGCAATTTGTAAGCATGGAAAATAGAATGGTTTTAATTACAGGTGTTTTAAGCTCTATCCCTTTATATTATTGCAACATAATTGGCCCCTCTGAGTGAGTCATTGGAAGCTCACATGGGCAGAGTTTAATAGGTTCTAAGCTGATTGCAAAACCCTAGGCCCAATGAGGTAGTAGCCCAAGCCCAATCTCCCCCATCTCCATCATTTTCATGCCTTTGGAGTTATGTAGTTGTATTCCAATCACGTGCATGCTAGTTAATTAGTTTTAATGGACCAATCTTTTGGGCCTAATTATTTGGAAAGTGGGCTATAATAATAGGAAAGGAAGCCCAAGTATTTATTTAATTTAAGCCGTCCGCGTCGGCAGATAATATGAAATGGTCACATCCCTTTCACCGTAATTAATTTTCCTACAAATTACTGCTTTTTACAGTGTAGATGCGTGATCAACGCGGAGTGCTTTTTGTCCTTTTACAATATATTTTTATTCTTTAAATCTCTCTTTTTTTTTTTCTTTCAAAATATTCTTAAAGTAACATGTACTATATATCATTTCGCCCTTATTCTATTAATTTTATAATACAATTTCATTTAATCACTAAATTTCTTATTATTCTACATGAGTTAGGTATTTGTATAGAAATTGTTTTCCTATTGTTATTATAACGAGCGCAAAATAGGTTAAATTCATACATTCGAGTTTTAGTTTGATTCTTTTTTTTTTACATGATGATATTTTCAATTCTAAGTATTATTTGCATGAATAGTTTTTCAGCTTCCATTTGATTATAAATTGAACTTGAAGATGATGGCTTATTTAATTTTCAATTATTTTCATATTATTAATTGAATTATTGCACAACAGAAGCAATCGCATATTGTATTTTTGAGTCAAATACGTGAATGATACTCCATAAGACTATATAAGTCATTGTAGTTGTTGCATTCTTTGAATATGTTTTCAAACTCCCATTAAGTTATAATTTAAAAATGTTTTCCATGATGTCGTATTTGTCTTTAATTAATCTTCTTAGGGTTAAAAAAAGTAAATTCAAACTTCGATTTTAAAAATATATATTAAAAAAAATTTACGTCTTATTAGCAAATGTGAAAGCATTGGGAAAACTTGAAATTCAAGGAGCTAAGAAAAGATTAAAGAAATTACACATAATCATAATTAACAATATACATTCTTACAAAGAATTCTTTTAAAACAATAAAAAATTGAACTACATAACATTTGAAAAATATACAAAATATTACCAAAAAATTAAAAACAATTTTCTTTGACCTATTTTATGGATTTTTTATGTTATTAATTGGAAATAAATTATTTAGTTTTGTGAATTTTCGTTTTCTCTTTGCTTTATCTTTTCGTAATTCTTTAAAATTGTTTTTCATTCTATCTTTCTTTGTTTTCAAGTGTAAAAATGATGGGCAACTTTGCAGACCGCGTTTTTGAAGTGTGCTAATCAAAATTGAATGTAGGGACGTGAGTCGCAGCTTTGACTCCGCGCAAACTGGCAGATGCTCTCTCTCTCTCTCTCTCTCTCTCTCTCTCTCTCTCTCTCTCTCTCTCTCTCTCTCTCTCTCTATATATATATATATATATATTATCAACAAACAAAATCACTACAATAAAATAAAAATTACTTGAGCTAATCTGCATTAGATTGGATGGGTGTTTGAGAATCGTGAGATATTTTTTGTGTCTTTACACACTCCCTCTTTTTTTTTTTCTTTTTTTTTTCATTAAAATTTAAAAGTTTATATAATTTTTTTGTTTTAAATTTATTTTTAGTATAAAGTATATCAAATTAATTTTTTTTATGATCTTTAGTTTGACACCAATAATGTATATATTGAAATAAATAATTACATTTAAATTATGCAATATAGTTTTTATAGATGAAATATTGTTTTATTATGCACTGAATTATTAATTTTAAATTTTTTCTATATTTGATGAATTTGAATAAATAGTGTATCAAAATTTTATATGAATTTAATCTATAACATATTAAGCTTTTTTTATAAAACTAAAAATATTATATTATAGTTTATTGTTTAACTTCAATGGTGTTAGTAAATTAAAGTATTTATATTATGTTTAGGATATTCAAAATTCACTTCAAAAAGTTTTAAAATTTATTATTTAGTAAGGATAACTTAAAAAATAAAAATAAAATTTAATACAACAAGTCATATTTCAAATTGAATAATACTGATATAATGATAAGTTATGTATATTCTTTTAATAATAATAACATAATTTTATTATAAATTAATAATATAATAAGTTATATTATATCACTGGTGGACATATCTAGTTTATATAAAAAATCAATCGCGTGGATTCGAAATCTAAAAAATGGGGTATGACATATAGTTTAAAAAGTATATATATATATATATATCATATTATTATTTTGTTAGACAAGTTTAATAAGTCAAAATGTTCTATAACCATGGAATAAAAATAAATATTTTTTAGTTATTTTTTTCTTAAAGTACCACAATACTCTTTCAATTTTGCGAAATATGTTAATTTGAAAATACAATATATATATTTCAAAATTAAACATCATTGACATCTTGATGATTATTGATAATATATACCTCAATGTTAATAACGATTAAGATATAATTGTTGAAAATTGACTTATAAATGTTGGCATTGACTAATTTTTGAGAAATTTTAAAGTTATGTTTTATTTGTGAAAAATGAAAATTCTGATTTGATGAGTTTAAAATTATCAAATTAAACTTGAAAAATAATGGAAATAAATGAGATATGGAAAGCAACATCCAACACAGAAAAAAACAAGAAAAGTAAATTAAGTTTATACCAAACACATGCGTTTGTTCTAATCAATGTCTTATTCCAAAAAGACACCATAGCTCATTTGTTTTATCTTCTCAAATACATGTGGGTCTCATTGTGAAAGATCTGTTACTGGATAATTCATGGGTAGAGTCAAAGAGTGTGGTGTGAACCATACAAGTTATGGCCGTATGAATATTAAGAATAATAGCATGGCACTTCGAATTAGATATGAAAATATTTTGTATTGTTTTAAAAAAAAAGATTCAATTATGTATTGAGAGAGTAGTATTTCAATGATGGTCTTCTATGGATTTACCTATATAAACCGCGGCTAAAGTTGCAAAAATAAGAGCTTGAATACCATTTAGAGTATCTCCATTCTCTGAAAAAAGGATACGCCACAAACAATAATAATATCTTGAGATTAGACTTGACTACAACATTTTTTTTTCTTATATCTTTATGCTTATTAGAATCGAGATATAATGTTACATTTTTCCTTATTCACATTAATATAGGGTACTTAGATATTGACTAAATTATATATTGTTAGAAGGTGGGAAAGAAACAATCTCACCTGTAAAATTTGACTAGAAACACTCTCACAAAAATATATAATATTATTAATCTTTAAATTCATACAATCTTAAAATATACAAATAAAGAAGACAATGATATACTTTTTTATTTTTTTTTTATTTTTATAGTAACCACTATTATTCAATTATATAAAAAAATTATTATACAAATTGGATTGGATCCAAAAATAAGAGATGAGAGAAATAATTCTGTATAAACACTTATAGAATTAATAATAAAAAATATACTTAGAGTTTTGAAATTATTGCAAACGTAGTTGGTTAGACCGATATGATTTGAGCTTAGCAGCCAAAGTTAAAATCGTAGTTTTTACAAAATAATTTACCAAAGAAAAAAATCCTTCATAAATCCAGTGTAACAATTCAAACATGCGTGGTGGAATTTGTGGCATGAATTCAAACCATTGGACCATCACAATTTCAGAAAATCCGTACAACATAATACGCACACAGACACGCATATATATATATATATATATATATTGGAAACATGGTATTTGAGATTTGAGGTATAGCTATACTCTTTTACTTTTAACTGAATTTATTAATATCGTATGAGTTCATAAAATAGTATAAAGTTTATATTTATTCTTGAATTCAATAAAATAAATTTTCTAATATATAAATCAAATCATAATAAATATGTATAAATGTTCAAAAATATATTTATAATAAATAAATAATTATCATAAAATAATAATTACATTTTGTAAGATGATTGAACAAATATGTGAAAAAAAAATTGTTACAAACATAAAACTGGATAAGACAAATATCAATCCAAATAGAGTTATTATAGGAGATTAAAAACAATAAATCCTTATTGGAGAAATTAGTCGTTTTCGCTATTAGAGCAGCATTAGAACTTAGGTACACATAATTATAAATGAAAAAAGTGTTTCACCGTCTTTGATCACCAAAAAGGGAAAAGAGATGCGAAGATGTGACTTTCCGACGGTAATTGTCGGCCGATGTGGTAGCGTGTCAAACTTCATTTGCTTCCAATCAATAATTTCCCCTCGTACCAACATTTTCAAGTGTGCGTGAAATTAAAGCCACAGACCTACCAATTAATTGGGCTGCACCCGCGCCATCGGTTCCATACTTCCCATCCTTTTGGTTTGTCCGCCTCCAATCCATTTTTATTTATTTTTTAGTTGCTGAATTATATCAAATTATTTTATTTGTCATGTCTTATCAATCTTATTTTAACTAAGTAAATAAGTAATTTTTTTGTTCCATTTTTGTTGAATCTAAATAATAGTACATATTTTAGGTAAAATGATAATATATTTTTAGTTAAATAATTAATATTGATTATTTTTTTAGGTAAACCAACCATACATTTACGGTAAAGAATAGTGTGGTATTACACGTTGTATTAAAATGTATTACTGTTTAACTGTAAATAAGTTACTTTTTATGTTGAAATATATTAGTGTTTAATTATAAATGTGTTCATGCTCAATTATTCTTTGTGTTATAAATATTACTTTTGAACCATAAATGTATTATTCTTTATGTTGAAATATATCACTATTTATTGAAATATAATACTGCTTAATTATAAATGTATTACTTTTGTGTTGAAATTCATTAGTGATTGAACTAAAAAAGTATTATTGTTTTAACTATAATTTATTAATTTTTGTGTTGAAAAATATTATTTATTAATTATAAGTGTATTATTATTTGTATTAAAAATATTATCAATTAACCGTGATAATTTTTGTGCTGTAATATGTATCTTGTTTCATAATTTATTTTTATAATCTAGAAGCTACATGCCTAAAAATTGTGAAGCAAATTATTACATTTTATAAACTTTGTTATCTATCTAATTGTGAAGCAAATCCCTGAAATATAGAAGAAAAGGACAAAAAGTAATATATTTATATAAAGCAAAAAAAAAAAGGGGGGAATATGGTTTCACATGCACACGAACTGCCGCAATCAGGTCACGTGCCAGCGGTCCTCGATCGCGTGCGTTCCCACCTTAACAGCTTTACCGGTCAAAAACCTACGTATGAAAGCGTCCACTCCCTTTTCACATTTCCACCCCTTGTCTTCTTCCGTACTCTCCTAAATGTACATCTCTGCTCAATATATACTACTTCTCACTTCCTCCATGTTCTCCATCTCTCTCTCTCTCTCTCTCTCAAAGAAGTTACGCAAGCAACGCAGAGAGCAGCTTGCAGTACACATATAGTGTGTAAAGATGGACAATCTAATACCATCATCTTCATTCTTGGATTATTTTGCAGATACCTCTGAAAGGAACTACTCGCTAGGGTTCATGGAGTTGCTCAATATGCAAGATTTCGGGCCTTCACTTTCTGATGTTTTCCTGCCGCCCATACCATCACTACAGGAATCTTCAATTCAAGCATTTGAAGAGTCATTACAGGTGTCTAATGCACCAGCCACGCCCAATTCTTCCTCAGTGTCTTTAGAATCTAACGACGCTCGGAACGATGAAATCGTTAAAGAGGAAGTGGATGGAGAGGAGGAACACCAGAAGATCAAAAAACAGTAAGAAAATATTGTTGCTGTGCATATTCGGTTGCCAAAGTGCTTAAATATATTGCTTTTTTTTTTCAAATTTAGTTTGTTTACATAGAAAGTTCTAACGTTGTAATTGCTGCTCTTGGGGTTGTGCTGTAGGAGGCTAAAAGTGAAGAAAACAATAGAGAAGAAGAGGCAAAAAGAGCCAAGATTTGCTTTCATGACAAAGAGTGAGGTGGACCATCTGGAAGATGGATTTCGATGGAGAAAGTACGGCCAAAAAGCAGTCAAAAACAGCCATTTTCCCAGGTATTCTTTTGACTTCAATCCCTTTACCTTTAATTTTGGAATTAAAAATTAAAAATTATTTTTAAAAAATTACAAGTCACATATTAGACAAGGTTAAAATTGATGGTATATATTTCGAATTGATTTTTGGGTACGGATTGATTATTAAAACAATGATTGTCTGTGTTTTTAATTTTAATTATTATTTCTTCAATATTAGAGACACTAAATATGTTTTAAACGAACTAACTCAAGTAGAACCTACCACTCCTTCAATTCAGATTTATTTTGAAACTCAAACTTATTTTTTAATTCTTCTTGTTGCGCTCGCTTGTTATAACTTCCCTATTAAACAAATTAAATATAATAGATGAGTTAGAATGACAACCAAATTTAATTATATAAGTGAAAATTAATTGCTTTAAAATGCATTGATTCAGGTAATTAAAAATAAATTTTGTATTATGTTAAAGCATGAGCTTTTTAAGGATAATTTTTTTTTTAAATAAAATAAAGTTTATTCAACTTGTTTCAATTGTTTGTTAGATTAACATGGTATTACTTCAAATGTGTATTTAAATTTCTTGAATATATTTTTGGATCAGGAGCTATTATAAGTGCACCACTGCTTCTTGTAATGTGAAGAAAAGAGTAGAGAGATCCTTACATGATACAAGCATAGTGATTACAACGTACGAAGGGCAACACACTCATGAAAGCCCATTAATAGCAAGGTCAAGCCTCACCAAGGTGGTGCCGTCCTGCTCCGCCTTCTCATCTGGCAGCACCGCCCCGTATCATCCCTCGCCAGAAATGCTATTATCTGCTCATCACAATCCATTTTGCTCCAACCCTTATGCTTTTCTGACAGATCATGGTCTTGTTCAAGATATCGTGCCCCGGTCCACTGTTTAGTAATGGACAAGTAATGCTGGTTCTGGTTTCTTTTAGTAGCCATAGGAAGACTTTGTAAATAAAAATCGGTGCTCTAATTACTTATATATATAATTTCTACATTTACTCAAGAAAATTCAGTCTCTCCCCAAAATTAGAAGTGCCACACATACAATTAGGATCGCAAATAAACCAAATCAAATATTAGGAGTTTTCGATTCGAATTCATTAATTATTTGAATATTTGTATTCAGAAATATGAACTTGGTTTCGTTAATTAATAAAAATATTTTAATATAATTTAAACCTATTTATACATTACACACACACACACACACACACACACATATATATATATATATTTTTTTTTTAAATTTGTGACATAAAATAAATAAATAATTATATATAATATATAAAACATTTATGCACATAAAGTAAATATTTAAATTCGAATTAAATATCGCTACTAATTCAAATTCAAATTGTGGTTGATACACGCAAAATAATAGGCCACTCTTAGAGTGAGGGCAAACTCCAGAATTTTATAGATGAGAAGAGAATTACAGAAATTTAAGAAGAGAGAAAATTTAGAAAAGAGAGAAGAAAAACCATATAAAATATTCCACACCCTCTCAATGTGCAAAAAGAGAAACTTATATCCTTCCAGCCCTGACATAATAACTAACTCAATATTCACTTCATGTTTTTCATCCCATGACATAATCTCGTTGCCAAACAGGTGCTCTCCTATTTCTCATTGGGCCTCTTTCTAATGGGTCTTGATTATGGACTGGTTGTTGGGCTTTGACGTTCTCTTGAGGTGTATCATTACCCTCCTCTTGGGCAACAACCTTGTCCTCAAGGTTGATGTGAGGATACGCCGCTTTTATATCTTCCCAATCCTCCCAAGTAGAATTTTCAGGACTCATGCCTTCCCACTGTATCAGTTTCTGTGTGATTAGTTTCCCTTTGCGAAGTATATCTCGTTGCCCACAAACAGCAAGTGGTTGAAACAATGGTTGACCCTCCAAACTTTGTCTGGGTAGAGTTGCATGTGTTACTTGCTCATTGCCTTTAAAGGGTTTTAATAACGACACATGGAAAACAGGATGAATGCGACTCCCCTCCGGCAGTTCCAACTTGTAGGCCACTTGGCCAATTTTCTCCACAATTATAAATGGGCCAAAATAGCGCTTAGATAATTTTTGGTAGGGACGATTTTCGACGGAAGTTTGTCGGTAAGGATGGAGCTTTACTAACACCAACTCACCATTGTTGAATTGTAACTCATGTCTATGCAAACCAACCTTTTGTTTCATGTGATTTTGTGCCTGTATTAAGTTGGCTCGTATGAACTTTAAGAGCTCATCTCTTTCAATCAAAAGTTCTTCGACCGCCTGCACTGATGTAGTCCCCCTCTGATATGGGATTATGGTTGGTGGTTTTCTCCCATATAAAGCTTGATAGGGAGTCATCTGAAGCCCGCTATGATAGCTTGAGTTATAGCCGAACTCAGCCCATGGTAGAAACTTGACCCATTTCGCCGGTTTTTCATGTGTAAATGCTCGAAGATATTGTTCTTATCCTCTATTCACCACTTCAGTTTGGCCGTCTATTTGCGGGTGGTAAGCCGTACTATGTTTCAATGTAGTCCCACTAAGCTCGAATAAATTTTTCCAGAATGCACTCAAGAAAATTGGATCTCTATCTAATATGATAGAGCTGGGAACCCGTGTAACTTCACCACAATTTCTACAAAGAGCTCGGCCACCTTTTGAGCAGTAAAATTGGTGGGTAGTGCCCCAAAGTGGGCTGATTTGGTCAACCTGTCGACCACTACTAACACAACTGATACCCCATGAGATTTCGGCAAACTAGTGATGAAGTCCATCGTTACTTCATCCCAAACTGCTTGTGGAATAGCCAATGGTTGGAGTAGTCCAGTAGGTGGTTGGGTTGTGTTCTTTGTTTGTTGGAAAATAATGCACTTGGACACAAATCCTTCGACATCCTTCCGAATTTTTTGCCAATAAAAAGTTGTCGTTAATCTCGCCAGAGTCCTCTTGACTCCAACATGTCCAACCATTGGTGTTGAGTGGAACTCTGTCAACAATTTTTCCTTCAATTGTGACCCTGCCCCGAGCAAAATTCTTTGTTTGAAGAGAATGATTCCTTCTTGAATAGAATAATCAGAAGTTAATTTTCCCAATGCATGTTGTTGATGCAAACGAATTAGATAAGGGTCTCTCTAGTTCTCATCCCGAACGGTGTTCAACAACTCATTTTTTGGGTGACTTTCCAAATTATTATAAGCAGTGGAAGTGGAACTGGATGAATCCTCATGAATTCTTGATAAGGCATCTGCAGCCAAATTATTCCTGCCCAGTTTATACTCGATGGAAAAATCATAGCCAAGTAGCTTATGTATGTAAACTTGTTGTTCTGGGGTGTGCACCACTTGCTGCCACAACTCTTTTATGCTTCGGTGATCAGTTCTTATTATGAAGTACTGGCCCAAGAGATATTGCCTCCACTTCTTCATGGCCTCTGTGATGGCTGTTAATTATTTCACATATGTAGAAGCTGCTTGTGCTCGCGGTCCAAGCCTCTTACTGAAATAAGAAATAGGGTGTCTTTCCTGCATCAGGACTGCCCCAATCCCCACATTTGAAGCATCCGTCTCAATTACGAATCCTTTAGTAAAATCTGGAATTGTGAGTACGGGAGCCTCGACCAAAGCTTTCTTCAGTTGCTGAAAGGAATCGGTTGTGCTGTCAGTCCACAAGAAGGCATCTTTTCTTAATAAGTCTGTTAATGGAGCTGCTATTGATGCGTATCCCTTAACAAATCTTCTGTAATACCCTGCAAGCCCCAAAAAACCCTCTAAGTTGCTTGATTGTTTTCGGCGTTGGCCAAGACGTTATGGCCTCAATTTTGTGAGGATCGACCTTTACGACCCCTTCTGTAACAACGTGACCCAAGTATTCCACGGTAGTTTGACAGAATGTACACTTAGGAAGCTTGATATAAAAGTGTTGCACTCTTAAGCATTCCAACACTTTGCCAAGATGGGTTGCATGTTCTTCTATTGTCGAGCTATATACCAAGATGTTGTTGAAGAAGACTATTACAAATTGGCGAAGATAGGGTGCAAATAAGCGATTCATCATTGCTTGGAACGTCGAAGGGGCATTAGTGAGCCCAAAAGGCATCACTATAAATTTGAAGTGACCATCCATAGCTCGAAAAGCAGTTTTAGCAATATCTCTCGGGTTCATCCTTATTTGATGATACCCCAAGCGAAGATCCAGTTGAGTGAAATATCGAGCTTTAGTCAGTTCATCCAAGAGCTCATCCACAGTTGGAATCGGAAACTTATCTTTTATGGTTAAAGCATTCAATGCATGGTAGTCCACACAGAATCGATATGATCCATCTTTCTTATTAACCAATAAAACTGGGGATGAAAAAGGACTTTGGTTGGGCCTGATGATCCCTTGCTCCATCATTTCTTTTACCAATCGTTGAATTTCCTCCTTCTAAAAATGGGGATAGCGATACGGTTTAACATTCAACGGTGTGCTTCCTGGTAAAAGGTGAATTCTATGATCAATGGTTCTGTGAGGGGGTAACCCTTGTGGTTTTGCAAAGAAATGTTGATATTCAGTCAACACTTCCACTATCATATCTGGTAAATCATCAGGAAATTCAACCAATCCAGCTAAAGCTTCAGTCACAGGGTGCTCCCCATCCCATTTATGAAAATAGACTTCATAGAAATTACGAATTTCTTCTCCAGCAATGAGAGCTTGTAATTGATTGAATGTTACCTGATCGGGTACGGAGTGAGTGTCCCCTCGAAGTTCTATTGTGCCCCATTTCCAATCAAATTCCATTGTCAATTGAGCATAATCATGGCAAATTTTTCCGAGGCTTTGTAACCACTGAACTCCTAACATAATTTCCAACCCTTCAATTGGTAAGACAAACAAGTCAATAGGGAATGTGTGATGTTGTAGACTAAGTTCAACCCCCGGACACTCATATTTGCACACCAAATGATCACCATTACCAACATATATCCGAAAACTATTAATCGGACAAGTGGGCAGTCCCAACTTCTCAACTATTGTTGGTTTGATAAAATTATGTGTTGATCCACTATCAATTAACACTTGCACGATTTGCCCTTTGATTTCTCCTTTAAGCCGTAAGGAGCGAGGGCTCGAATGTCCCGCCAGAGCATTAAGGCTTGATATGTCTGCAGTTATAGATTCGGCGATTTCACCTGGGTTTGGTTCCAATGCACAATTTTTGTCTTCCTCATCGGTTCCCAAAAGTAACAGGTACCGGCTTTGGCAACGGTGGTTCGGACCAAACTTCTGGTCACAATTATAGCACAAACCTTTGTCTCTTTTTTCTTTTAATTCTAAGGGTGTTAGGCGTTTAATAGGTAGATTAGGCGTGGGTAATAAGGGTGGTTGGGGGTTTATTTTTTGTGGAAAGTTTTGGGGAATGGTGGCGCTGAATGGAGTTTTGGGTTGCTGATTGTTGGAAGGATTTGCTGATTAGAATAGGTAGTGTTTTTTTGGTTTGGAAGTAGATTTGGGTTGGTGGATTGGGTTGGGCTATATCGGGTTCCCAATTTTGGGCTGCATTTAGCATCTTCAGCCCGGGCCTCATAGGCCTTTGCAACAGAAAAAGTTTCCATCAAGCTGGTGGGTTTTGTGAATAAGAGTTCTCGCCGAATTTCTGGTCGCAAACCTGTGATAAAGAAGCTTATAAGCAGTGGCTCGACAATTCCTGTCACCTTGTTCATCATCTCTTCAAATTGTGACTGGAACTCAGCTACTGAAGATGTTTGGGTGAGTTTTGACAGATTTCCGGCGTGGTCCTCGAACATCGAATTGTTGAATCTGTGTCGGACACTAGTCAGAAATCCCTTCCAATCTATTAGCAGATGATTTGCCTTCATCCACCGAATCCAAGCCGCTGCTCTCCCCTCCATATGGAATGAAGCAATCTGGAGGCGAGCTTCCTCTGGTGTGTTCAAGAAATCAAAAAATTCCTCTATCCGAAAAACCCATCCATCTGGATTTGGACCATCAAATCTCGGCACCTCCATCTTCATGGATCGTAAAATATGGGGAATCTCCATGTTACCCCCAGACTTTTCGTATGTGGAAAGATTTCGATAGGATGGTCCTGAATCAGCTACAAAATTTCCAGAGCTTCCATTGATTTGTGAGCAAAGATCTTCAATTTGGGATTCTACTGTCATTATGCATTGTTGGACATTTTTATGCAAAGAGGCTGATTGATTTTCTAGATGCGGCTGCAAAGCCTTCACTACCGCAGCTATTAACTATGAATTTGCCATTTAAAACCTCTCAATGAAAGCACCAATTGATACACGCAAAATAATAGGCCACTCTTTGAGTGAGGGCAAATTCCAAAATTTTATAGATGAGGAGAATTACAGAAATTTAAGAACAGAGAAAATTCAGAAAAGAGAGAAGAAAAGCCATACAAAATATCCCACGCCCTCTCAATGTGCAAAAAGAGAAACTTATATCCTTCCAGCCCTTCTGACATAATAACCAACTCAATATTCACTTCATGCTTTTCATCCCATGACATAATCTCGTTGCCAAACAGGTGCTCTCCTATTTCTCATTGGGCCTCTTTATGATGGGTCTTGATTATGGACTGGTTGTTGGGCTTTGACGTTCTCTTGAGGTGTGTCAGCGGTGCTATTATTTTCCAACCCTACATACAATGAATAAGGTCAAAACTTAATTTACTAGAACACTGGAATGCAGAGAGCCGTGGGGGACGAAGCTGAACAGACAGAAATGATTCTATAAAATTAGCCATTCAGTTTCATTTACCGCAGAAAAAGGGATTCCAGGAAAAAGGGAAAGAAGAAAAAATGAATCCAATTCACTTGGTTGAATTCAGTGGCAAATCCATTGAAACGACAGTCACAAACAAGGCCACCGAAGCTGAAGATTGGCTGCAAAATATCAACAAAATATTGGAGCAACATGGAAGAAATCGAATTATCGGAGTTGACTGCAAATTCATCCGTCATCCAATTAGGTCAATGAGCAACAACATCGCGATATTGCAGCTAAGCTACGACACCAAATGTCTCATACTTCAACTCCTACACATGGATCCTATTCCTCAGTCTATTAGGGACTTCCTCTGTCACTCTCATACTACATTTGTTGGCGTTGACATTGAAGAAAATTCGCAGAAATTACAGAAAGAATACGCCCTAAGAGTCAATAGGAAAGTTGACTTACATTTTCTGGCAAAGCGATGTTTTCCAGTAAGCTATAAAGGCAGGCCTAGTATGAGGGCTCTTGCACTTGGGGTTGTCGGGTTCTCCACGAGAAAGGGCAGCATAATTCGTAAGATAGACGGCAACTGGGAATCAAGGGTTCTTGATATAGAACTTGTTGAACAAGCCTGTGTTGATGCCTATGCATCTTACAGCATTGCTCAAAAGTTACTTAGAGATGACTGTGTATAGTCGATCATCATAGGTCTACTACTATGTATTTTGTTTGATCAAGGAATCATTGTTCTCATGCCCGGATAATCCAATTTTAAAGTTTGGATTTGCAAGCACTAGAGACCCACAAATATCTAGCCATTTAAGGTAATGGTTATAAGGGATATAGTACTTGTTTTCTTTAATATGATATTTGACATTTCGACATATAAAAAGTGACAAATTTTGGTCTTCTTCACACGTACAAACCCTGCAGAATTTCTCGAGCTTCATATGCTTGAAATCAACCATCTAGAGCATGTGAAGCTCGAAACATCCCAGCTTCTGCAAGTCTCAGAGACGTGTGAAGAAAAGAAGAAACCATCTCCTACATATCGTGTATTTTTGTCCTTGTATGTGTGTTCCATTTTTTTCTGAAACATGTAACTATATCTGTATCTCATATTTATATAGCCCCCTGGGTTAAAACCCCGTATTTACTATCAAGAAAATTATTGAAATTCAAATAACTTGATTCATTCAACCTTACGTTTGTTTAACTCTAACATGATGATTTCCAAATAAGACAAGGAATAGACACAAAGGGAATATAGATCGCCAACATTTCAGAGGCCTTTCTCAAGCATAGCACGGACACGCATAGGCAATCCGTAGAGGCGGATAAAACCAGCTGCATCTGCTTGATTGTAGACATCACCACTCTCGAATGAGGAGATATCTTGTCTGTAGAGACTATTAGGACTTTCCCGGCCCGTTACATTAACCGATCCTTTGTAGAGTTTGAGAGTCACTGATCCAGTAGTGGTCTTTGTGATTTCCTTCATGAAGGCATCTATGGACTCACGAAGTGGATCGAACCACCGGCCCGCATATACTAACTCGGCATACTTCAATGCGAGAAAATCCTTTGTTTGGATGGTTTCACGATCGAGAGTTAGAGACTCAAGCTCGCGTGCTGCAGTGAAGAGGATGGTCCCACCGGGAGTTTCGTAGACCCCACGGCTTTTCATTCCAACAAGCCGATTTTCAACCATATCTACACGGCCAATCCCATGCTTCCCACCAATCTCATTAAGCTCTGAGAGTAGAGAAGCGGGAGAGAGTTCCTTCCCATTTACGGAAACAGGGAGACCCTCCACTATACCGATTTTCACGTACCTGAATGGATGGAGTAGAGAGGTAAATGTAAATCATAATGAAATGGAAATAAATCATCTGTAAAAGCCTAAAGGTGTGAGAAATAAGAAATGAAAACCAGTAGCAACTTACTCCGGTTCATTGGGTGCCTCTTTAGGGTCAACACTCATCATATACATGTCTTCCTTTGGCTCATTAGCGGGATCCTCTAAGATATCACCCTTAAATATAAACATAGAACAAATTTTAAACGCCTTGATCGCAGAAAAGAAAGACAACAATGTACTGAGACAAATGACTATTATCAAAGTGGCTATGTAAAATAAGCCGCTTATAGTCTAGGAAAATTTCCAACAAAATCCATGTCATTATGTTCTGACTTGTTGAAGAAAATAGAAGTACTTCCACAACCATACATACATATATATAAATAATTTGAGCTTAAAGTGAATAATAGAAACATAGCTTGTCAATGAATGCAAGACCATAGGCTTCATAGTAAGATTGAATCCGATAGCCAGAAAAAGCAAAATACTATTTAGAGTGGTAGAAAAGCAGAACACAAATATACCAACCAATAGATAAATAATTACCTCATGACTTAGATGCCACAGATTCCTGTCTCTGCTATAGATTGATTTCTTAGTCACAGGAACAGGCACGTTATGCTTTACAGCATACTCAATCGCATCTTCTCTTCCAGTTATTTCCCATTCTCTCCAAGGAACAACAACAGTGAGCTCAGGATTCAGAGCAAAGAATGTGAGCTCAAAGCGGACCTGCAACAAAGAAGGCTAAAATTGAAGTGTGCATACAAATGAGAATCAGAAGATCTCAAGAGAGAACCGGAGCATGCCTGATCATTTCCTTTCCCAGTACATCCATGAGAAACAGCATCAGCTCCAACCTCTTTGGCAACGTCAACCATGGCCTGCAATTTCAATGTATTCTTTTTTAGTATTTACTAAGAAAATAGTCCAAAAGCTGAAGGAAAAATCTACAGACTGATATTATGTGTGAATGAAAGAATGATTGGGAATAAAAATATTATTGTCCACATTTTGTAAGAGTTAAATGTGCCACATGTAGAAAAGGAGAGCATTTTGAAATTTAGGGTGACACCATCTGATACTGAAGAAGGAAGTCCAACACCAAACCCATTTTTCGTTAAATCTTATCTTCCCATTATACCTTTGCAATAACTGGACGAGCCATTGAAGTCCCAAGCAAATATTTTCTCTCATAGATAGCACCAGCACGCAAGCATGGAAATATAAAATCTCTGACAAATTCTTCCTTCAAATCCTTCACCACAAGTTGACATGCTCCACTAGCCTTTGCTTTTTGTTCCAAGCCTTCTAATTCTTGTACCCCCTAAAAGATTATCAGATTCAATCAAACACATAGCAATAAACCACAACAAAGTACCACAGCCTACCTTGTTCTTTTTTTCACAATTATTTAGTAACAACAAAAATACATTTTTACAATTCTCAATAAAAATGAGAAGCGGACAATTTTGTAAGAATTGATGCCTTCATATGAAAGATTTTCACATACTTGGCCAACATCTGCAGTGAAGCAAACAACCTCACAGCCATAGTTTTCCCTGCATCAAACACATAAAATGATAATAATAAACAAAGATGAAGGTACTTGAAACAATGTGTTGCCTGCAGGTGAGGAAGCATATCTATGAGATATTGTGGTACTAGATCATGCAGAGTCCTCACACATCGATTACAAGAAATAGAAAATTTCCTTATACTTGTCATTTGTATTTTGACACACAGTCTTACACTTCTAAAATTAGAGGGGAGTTGAGATCATTACACAGGAAAGATCATCACCAACATAAATGATTACAGGAATCCAACTTAAGAAAGCAATCATGAAGGTTGAACTTTCCACCCTTGCTCTTATAAAAACTTGAAACACAGTGCGATATTTTGATTCCATTTTCCGTCATTCTGGAGGTCATTATATTTGGGGAAGTGAAATAGAAAAGGATGTGAAGAAGAAGTGTAGACTTAGAAAAGATAAATACTGCCACCTTTCTTAGATCTAAACAGTGTTTTAATCCCATGAATTAGACTTCAGGGTTGTTCTTTGATGATATTAGTGTCAATGTTCAAATACTTCGGAATAATTTTAATGCCTGAATGCTCAGATATGATTAACGAAGCAGATAGACAGTCCCATGATGCGTCAAGCATGCAGGCATCAGACTTGCCAAATTTCGGTGCCCATTATCTAGTACACAACCACTAAAGTATTTGAAGGGTTATACAGATAAAATCAGCAAGCTACTCATTTCTTTTGAAGACCAGACAAAAGGGAAGAATCTTTTCAATAGAGCATGAAGGGAAGGAGAAATTAACATACCTAAGCCAAGGTACTATTACAGAGGTATCTAAACCACCACTATAGGCCAGCACTACTTTGTTCAATTTTTTCTGCAAACCATTTCCATCCGCATTGCTGGAAGTCATTGCTGCACCCAAATTCATTGCGAGTTATATGACATTGTGTGCAATCACTTTATGAAAGCATATGCAATATTCATTCCACAAAATCTTCAACAAGCTTAATTAAGTATTTCTTGTTTTTCTGATGAATAAATTTGCAATTATAAATACATACATATATATTTATATATATAGATAAAGATTATATATATATATATATAAAGACAGAGAAGAGTTTTAAAAGATAAAATTAAATCATCCAGCTGGCACTACAGGTAACTTCTGAAAAGTAACTGATTTCTCTTAATCCATAACGCGCTCGCCATTACATATTATGATACTTTTGAACGGATGAAAAAAGAAGGATTGAAATTTAAGCATTAGAAATAAAACAATTCGAAGTTAGGTCTCTTCTGAGGCACTACATGACCGAGAAACTAACTCCTTTTTGCTTACAACCCCAGCCAAAATCGCAAATGACCATGAATGATGGTCAAATACAACGACATTTTCTTCCAAAAAAATAAAAAAAGTGGAGCAACGGCAACAAGAAGCAGCAGAAATTACACAAACCCCACATAAAAAAACAAGAAAGCAAACTTAAGGACAACCCACGAACATAAGAAAAGGAAAAGGATGGGGCCAGTAATCGAGCAGGAAATGCCAACTATTAAATGAAATATTCCACCATTTTATTCAAATGAACAACAAGCTAAGTAGTATATTTTCTAAGAGAAATGGAAATTACTTCAATATGGGAGAGGAGGACGGAGCTGACGCCTGACGGAGAAGACAGAAAGAGTGGAGAGCAGTAGCAGAGCCGCGGGGGTGGCGACAAAGCGGAGACATTTATATTTGTACTATTTTTGTAAAGTATTGGGAGGACGGAGAAGAGTAAAAAGCCCAAATAAGGAGAGAAAAGCCCAAAACTTCGTCCAGCCCAGACCAGTTTAGAATAGTACCATTTATGCTTTCCTTTTGGGCCTTTCGACGACCGTCATGAGTGATTCTAATTACGTCTACCATTTGATAACTTTTTTTAATAATTTTATATTTTATCCTTAAGATTCACAGTTTATCATGTATCATATATAAGTGTGTGTGATTCGTCCATAATTTGTATATTATAACATATGTATATACACGGTCATACACAATATTTATTTAGTACATATGTAAAAATTATTTCCACATTTTCTTTGGCATCACATATCCTTTCTAATTTATTTTTGTTAATTCTTAATTATAGTTTATGTTTGCTTCATTTATGATTTAAGCTTAGAGTTTAGAGTTTGTTCTTCGTACATTTTAATCAATTTTCTTTTTTATGTTTGTGTGATGATTTTGCTCATACTATAAATCTTTATGTAATGCTAATATTTATGAATATTTTAAGTGGTGTTCGAAATTCAATTTTCAAGCCCAATGAAAATTATCGAATATATTAAAAAATTTGAATGTTGAGTGTCATGTTCAAAGAATACTTCGAGCATTTACCTTTTTGTTCAACAAAAACTTTCAAACATTGTGGATATTGTTCGAAATAAAGATTTTGAATATAATATGTAGCATATTTTAGTTGTGATTGTATTGTATTTTTCAAACATTGGTGATAATATCCGCCTTGTTTTTAACTAACGTCATTGAAAAGAAAACTTACATTACTCGTAATTTTTAAATTTGTGTGATCCATTATCCCTTTTAACTAAATCTTGTTATCTCTAAAGTAGGGTTTTAAATCAAGTAAAAAATGATCCTACATCAATTCAAAGTCAGAAATTATTCTAAATCTTACATATTTTTAGGTGTTAATTTTCTTTATTGGTCATGTGATTTGAAACAAAATCTCTAAATATTATTTATGTTTCAATTAAAAAAAATATCATCAGTGATTTATGGACGGATTTTATAGAAATTTTAATTAGCAACTTCCAATATGATAAAATTATATTTATGTCTACAGTAAAGTAAGATTAATGACACAAAAACACAATAACATGACATGATATTCAAATTACTAAACCTAAGTCCAACAACACAATATAAACAACATAAGTGACCTATATTAATAACAGGGTAAAAAACAATTCTCCAAAGTATGAGTTATTTGACACTTTGATTTGATGTATTATTTTTATTTTTATTTTTTATTCTATTTTTCGAAGCACACGAATTTTTTATTTTACATACTTTGATGTAAAACTTGTGCATTTCATATTCTCAAATAAAAACATTAAAAGATGGTACTACAAAGTGTCGAATGATCTTTGAGACGAATTATTATTTTTTACCTTAATAATTAAATGGAATGTGAAACATGCACTACTTGGAATTAGTGATAACAGCATTGTGGGTCATAATACTTTTTTTTTTTTTTTTTTTTTTTTTTTGGTTCTTTTTTCTGTCAAAGATACAGGGCACGACATTGTAGTGGCTTGACATCTTTATTCTACTTCCTTACCAACACTTATATCTACGCAGATCCTTCTTCAGCAATTACAGTTTTCAACCAACGAGATAGACTTATTATGAATGGTGTATATACAAAATAGCAGGTGATTGTCCACGTCACCAAACCCTGCATCCATTCAACATAACTAATTGATCCAAATCTTCAAAGAAAATGATTTTTATTCATTTATTCTATATAGTTTAACTCGATGGGATACCATACCTGCCCAAAAATTTCGACATTTGCTTGAGGGTAGTACCACAAATGGTATAACCTGAAAAAATATCACATTAAATAAATCTATTTATAATTAAAAGAAAAACAGTAGAATAATTATGGAGGATTTTTCAATGTTACTTCATTATTGGAATTTCTGCAAGTGGGCAAGTAATGCCTACTAAAGAAGCAAGTGCAAATCCCAGCCTCGTCTTATCCAGCAATAGCCATGCCAATTCTGCCCCTGCAAATAATATATAAGCTTCAACATTGTCCGCCACTCCAGCTTTGTAAAGTTCAGCACTTAATTCGATGAATATAACCAATCCTCTGAAATTTACAAAAAAATCCAATTAAAGAGCCAGAATTCATACATAATATATGGATGCAAGAAATAGCATGATAAGAATTTGTTGAAGAAACACTCACATCAACGAAGCAGCTACTTTACCAGCACTTCCCTCGGGAGGTGCCTCTGGATACAACTTCTCGTCAATAATCAATTGCAACAAGCCCAAAGTGCAGTAAAAAAGTCCGAGCAATGGAGGCACCTGTCGAATATCAACATCAATCATCAAGCATAACAAAAAAGAAAAATGCTTAAGACATACCCATATGTTAGAGTGAAGAGGGCCGATGTGAATAGCCCCGTTTTGGTAGACAACAAGATTTACTCGTGAATGCAATCCATCGATCAAGGGACCCAGAAAGAAACCAGAGGCGAAGAGTGAGAGTGAAAGGGATGGCCATGTGTTCTTGAGGCTGATTTTGGTCTTTTTTCTTAGACTGCAAATTGGTGTAGTTGCAATTGTTTTGAATTTGAAGCATGAATGGTGGTGAGAGGATTTGGGAAGACCAAGGCCAAGCAGGAGAGTCTGCATCTATTATTTTGTGCAACCCTAGTTGCCTACCCGATCTCATATTTTTGTAATGTGGAAACAAATAATAGCCATACGTCTGGCTCATCCGCTTTACACACCATTTTTTGTTAATACCGAAGCGCCCTCTAGGATGTCAATTTTACGTTGATAACCCGTGGATAAATGGGTAATCTGGTGGGTAGGGCATAAGAGTTTGGGTAACGGGTAGAGTATTACCCGTGCCCGCCAAACAATGTCAAGGTATGGGTTTAACATTTTACTTGTTTACCCGACTCATATACCCGATATATATACACATATATATTATAAAATTATATATAACTAGAGTGAGACCTGTGCGATGCACAAAATATATTTTTCCTTATATTTTGTAATATAATCATATATTCAAGTTATATAGTATATTATAGAAGGTGTAGATTTTTAATTCAGTGATTATTTTTTTATATAATGAGTAGAAATTTATTGTAATTTTATGTTTTGTCTTTTCTTCTATTAGAATTATCCTCGTTCACAAATTGATAAGCATGATATCCACGATTTAGAAGGTTGAATCAAATTAAATTAAAAAAAATAGTCATATCAGCATATTAAAGAAAATAAATATTTGTACAGATCTCGTAAAATTTGTCAATTACATAGTCAAATTAAGGACAAAAATATTTTGCAAATTGCTAATTAAATGTAATAATATTACAAAAAATTGAAATTTGATAGAAACAAATACTTTGAAAGCTAATGAAAAATCGCACGGTGCTTATACGTCGAAATAATTAGCAGATCTCAACAGAAAATCACAAGAATAATCAAACGAAACATGAAAGAGATGGACGAACTTTTTGTTTAAAAATAAAGAAGGAAAATAGTTAAGAAAATTAAATATGTTTATGATAAATTGAAAGCAACATGTGAATAAAAAGATTTTCAAATAAAATAAACCTAAAAATAATATTTTGAAGAGTGTAGGCTTTTGTGACAATTGAAATATGACACATATTATCGTACATGTCTTACCATTTATTTTTTCAGCCAAAAAACTTCAAGAGGAGGGAGAACAAAAAAAGAGAGACCTTAAAATATTTAGTAATAATCTTGATAAAATATATAGAAAAAAGAGAGAAACGAAAATGAGAAATGATTTTGAATTATGGTAAGATTATTGAAAATTTAATTTCATATTTGACAAAATAAGATTTTATACACGTGATTGGGTGATTTTAAATAATTGATAGTTTAATTATAGAAAAATTGTTAATAATTTTTCATAATATAATGAAATTACAATGATTTCACGTTCCTAACAAATTTATTTCTTATTTTAAATATATTATGAGTTAACCAAAATTCTTTAAAAATCAAATTTATTTATATTGAACAACAGAAACTAAGCAAATTCTGAAGATTGTTAATATTAATCTCTTCAATTAAATTGTAATAATGTATATTTAAAGAGTTGCATAAATATATATAGTTTTACATTTATATGGTTGAAATTTAGGCTGAAAAAATATTTTAAAAAATAATTTTACTTATATATATATATATATAGATTTTTTTGATAAAATGAATCGAGAAAATTGAGTCATATATTTGTTAGATTTCATAATTTAGTGATTTGATTAATATTCGATAAAATATATAGATTTCGAATCATGTATTAAATATTGCAGTATATTCATCTTGATATCATCTAATTTTGAAACACCTAAATTTGTGGAATAATTTAGATTTTGAAATCGAATCAAAATTTCTAGAATAAAAATGTCTATTTTTAATTTAATAATAATAAAATTATTCTAAATAAGTAATGAAGTTTAGGCGGGAAAACAGAATAGGAAAAAGTCATTTTGTTTTTATATATACTAGTGTGAGACATGTGCGATGCACATAAGATATTGTTTTCTTATATTTTGTAATATAATCATATATTCAAATTATATAGTATATTGTAGAAGGTATTGTAGAAGGTGTAGATTTATAATTCAGTAATTATTTTTTTGTATAATGAGTAGAAATTTATTGTAATTTTATGTTTCGTCTTTTCTTCTATTAGAATTAGCCTCATTCACAAATTGATAACCATGATATCCACGATTTATAGAAGGTCGAATCAAATAAAATTTAAAAAAAAAAGTCATATCAGCAGATTAAAGAAAATAAAGATTTGTACAGATCTCGTAAAATTTGCCAATTACATAGTCAAATTATGGATAAAAATATTTTGCAAATTGCTAATTAAATGTAATAATATTACAAAAATTTAAAATTTGATAGAAACAAATACTTTGAAAGCTAATGAAAAATCGCACGGTGCGTATACGTCAAAATAATTAGCAGATCTCAACAGAAAATTACAAGAATAATCAAACGAAATATGAAAGAGATGGACGAACTTTTTGTTTAAAAATAAGAAAGAAAAATATTTAAGAAAATTAAATATATTTATGATAAATTGAAAGCAACAGGTGAATAAAAATTTTTTAAAAACAATTAACCTAAAAATAATATTTTGATGAGTGTAGGCTTTTGTGACAATTGAAATATGACACATATTATCGTACATTTCTTACCATTTATTTTCTCAAAACAGAAAATGCAAAACACTTCAAGAGGAGGAAGAACAAAAAAAAGAGACCTTAAAATATTTAGTAGTAATTTTGATAAAATATATAGAAAGAAGATAGAGACAAAATGAGAAATGATTTTGAATTATGGTAAGATTGTTGAAAATTTAATTTCATATTTGACAAAATAATATTTTATCCACGCGATTGGGTGATTTTAAATAATTGATAGTTTAATTATAGAAAAATTGTTAATGATTTTCCATAATATAATGAAACTACAATGATTTCACGTTCCTAACAAATTTATTTCTTATTTGTAATATATTATGAGTTAACAAAATTCTTTAAAATTCGAATTTATTTATGTTGAACAACATAAACTAAGCAATTCCGAAGATTGTTGATATTAATCTTTTCAATTAAATTGTAATAATGTATCTTAAAAGAGTTGCATAAATATATATAGTTTTACATTTATATGATTGAAATTTAAGCCGAAAAAGTAAAATTTAAAAAAGTAATTTTACTTATATATATGTATATTTATTTTATAAAATGAATCAAGAAAATTGAGTCATATATTTGTTAGATTTCATATATTTTTTAATTGTATAATTCAGTTATTTGATTAATATTCGATAAAATATATAGTTTTCGAATCATGTATTAAATATTGCAGTATATTCATCTTGATATCATCTAATTTTAAAACATCTAAATTTGTGGAATAATTTAGATCTTGAAATCGAATCAAATTTTCTAGAATAAAAATGTCTAATTTTAATTTAATAATAATATAATTATTCTAAATAAGTAATAAAGTTTATACGGAAAAACGGAATTGAAAAAAGTTATTTTGTTTTAATATATATATAGATATAGATGAATAATTCATTTACCCACAGATACTCGTATATCCGTTGGGTATATCCGTACCCTACCCAAAAAAAAAATAGATAATAAAATAGAATAAAAATAAAATATTTTATATCAGAATAAAACATGAGAAGTCACACCCATATCCTACTCTACCCATTCACATGCCTACAGCCCTCTCTTACTCCTACTCAAAAATGAAAATGAACAAGAAAACTGAACATGAGCTGATGTGTCTCTTGCCATGATTAATTAATTGATTTGTAAAGTTGAAAATTGATGGTGACAGGTGTATATGCTCAATACATGTGTAATTAATTCAGTTTTTTTTTTTTAATTGTGCAATTTTTTTCTACCAAACTAACCTCGATATACTACACATAAATAAAATGATATGTTACTCATGACATATCATATATGTATCATGCATTGATGTTATTGTACTCCAAAAATAGCTTTATTTTTTTAAGTCGGATAGTATACTTATTGACTATTAATAACTTTGTTTTTGACAACTTCTTATATTCACATAAAATCTCGTATTATACTATTTTTCAAAGTGTATTTTTGTGATGCTTTTTAATTTTTTTTCTGTTCTCTATTTTTATTTTTATTTTAGGTTTTAGAATTTTTTTTATTTTTTCATTATTCTATGTTTTAATTTTTTATAATTGTCATTTTAGGAGCTTGATTTCACTTAAAGATATTTGTGTATAGTTAATTAAAGGAGTTGTTTAGATTGGTTTCGTGCACCAGACGGTTTATACAACATTCCTTATCGCAGCTCATTCTTGTTTTTTCTTATTAAAGTCTGCATGTTGTTGGCCAACTCCTCAGGAAAATTAGACGTCTGGTCCAATACAAATAATTGAAAAGAATTGGATTTGTTCTGTGTGTTATTACATGACCAACCATACTTGCTGCACACCAAGAAAGAAACAATCTGTCCAGAATTTGCAGCTTTTTCTTTTTTCTTTTTTTTACCCCTGTTCTCATACTCCTTCCATCACAAATTCACTATACATAGTATTATAATCCACCTTCATTTGTGTGTTAGGTCTGAGTGGGAAGTAGAAGGGTCCGCCCAGGAATAAGGGTATTTTTGTCCAAAAAGCATCTAATGAAAATTTATATGAAAAAAGAGCCTATATCCTTTTTAATTAAAAAATCAATAACTTTTTGCCATGTGATTCCAATTAGCTTATGTTATATTTCATAATAATCAATGTACGTCGTGTATATAGATGAGAACATTAATTAATATATATTATATTTTAAAAATAATAAAATACAAGATAAAACATCAAATGTAATGAGAAATCATAAATGCAATTTTGGTAGGACAAAATTTATTTTAAGCCATCTCTACAATAGACTTCCTAAGTATGCTCTTATTTGATAAGTATTAGATACAACCTAACAAGTAAATGTAAAATTTTAAATGTACATATATATATATATATGTATATAAATGAAATAGGTTATGTGACAACCAAAAAAATATAAAAAATGGAGGACAGATATATACGTGCGACCTGAAGTTCCAAAGTGACATCTAGATAACTTACAAGAATTGAAAAAAAGGGTGGCAGAACAAAACCTTATCGTGTTGCGAAAATTCATGTGTTGGTAAAGCTTGGTAAGAAATTTCTGTAGCTATATATAGAGCAACCGACTAACTGTGCTTAAAATATGGTGCATGCACGAGAATTAGATGAATAGAGAAGATGAAATCCAAACTTGCTAACTAATTAATGGCATCACTGTTGTTGCTGGTGGCGGGAGCTGTCTTTGGTGACGAGCTTTTAGACGACGACGTAGTAGAGGCGCAGGCCGACGGGAAATGCGGCGCACGAATGGAAACTGGTAGCGCTGTGTATTCGGACAAATTGGGCTGCTGGGGTTTTGTTAATGTTCGAGTTGATGTCCGAACCTGGTTTTGGGACTCTTCATATATTCCTCTTTGATGAATTAATTTGCAACTGCTGTGGTATTGCCGTGGTAGAAAAAAATGTATCTTCTTCTTATTGCTCTCTTTCTGTTGATTCTTCAATTGTTGTTCCATAACACTCCTTCACACCGCCACTATCAATATTAATGTCTTATTTTATTTAGATCATGTACTTTTTTTTCTTTTTTTTCTTTTCTATTCTTTTTTTTTTTTTTTTTGCCACCCTTTCTTCCAAGAGTAGTTAGTGTCCCCATTTGTTGTTTTGTTTCTAAACCTGATGCATCAGCTTCCTTACAAGAATTAGTAAATAACATTCACTTCACTGTTCATTCGGCGGGGATAGCTCAGTTGGGAGAGCGTCAGACTGAAGATCTGAAGGTCGCGTGTTCGATCCACGCTCACCGCATTTTTGTTACTATCATTTTTTATTAAGATCATCGGCCACAACATTTGAAGCCCATGATACATAGCCCGTAATTCAATCTCAACCCAACCCACAACCTTAAAGCCCAATCAAAGAGAAATTGAAAGAAGTTGGGCTAGTCCACGAAATTTGTGAGTGGCTTCAAACAATTAATTAATTCATAGCATCATTTCCAATTGAAAGATAAAGTCTTTGAGCAAAAAAAATAAAAAAATAATAAATAATAATAATAATAATAAGCAAATCAAATAGCTCCCACAAGCTTCATTTAGTGATAGATGTATATGTCAACTTGAATAAACTGTCGAGTTCTGCAGTTGTACTTTAAACAAAGACCAACCACATGATTTTTTTTATTTGCCTAATACATAAATTTTACAAGGCTGTAGGACAAAACTTAAGATTTAAAAACTGTAGAAAACCAATCTTTTATTAATTAACCTACAAAAATAAGTAGCAGAATATTCAAACCCCACCCTAACCAAATAAAAGAGGCTTCCAACGTCTTCTCTAGTAAAGTGAGAAAGTTGAGGTCAGAGACAGTTTCTGTTTGAACGGCAATTGAGTTTTGCTTGATTCAATTTCTGTTTTTGCTTGATCGGTTCCTGAAATTGTCAATTCCATAATCAACATTTTCAAATCAGAGATTCTGAAATTGGAGGCCCCGTGGATCCAAAACAAAACAAATTTTGGAACCGGTAGAACCACCGATTTGAGCAAACTAGTTGTTTAAAATTAATGGCTTAGATTAAATAGCCGTTGGAACTGGGAACCCAAAAGAACTGCATTTTCAACAATTAAATTTTTTTACAATTTTTTTCTTTTGTTCTATAAATACCCTTCTCTTACCCATTTTTTGCACAAGATCTTATCTCTCTCTTAATCTCTTGTAATTTCTCTTAATCTCTCAGAATCTCTCAATTATCTCTCAATCTCTTTCAATTTCTCTCAAATATCTCTCAATTTATATTATCATTATTTCTGATTGTCTCTCAATCTCTTTTTTTTTTTTTTTTTCTAAATTTCAATTATTGTTTCAATTGTCCTTTAAAATGTTGAACTTGTACCAAAGAAGAGGACGAGGAGGTAGAGATCATATTTTCATCTCTTATCCAAAAACAAATCACCTATGCCAATGTGTACGAGTGCCGAGCTACCACTTCCACCACCTTTCCCTCCAAATTGATGATGAAAATATTAAAATTTCGATCGAGTGGTAAGAAGATTTTGAAGCTCAGTTAGATTTGTTTTTATTTTATAAAAATAAATTTAGTATATCCTAATAATTATTATATGTATATTTTACTTTCAATATCTCTTTTAAGTCTCTATGGTCAATATCACAATCAATGTAGGCCCAAATGTCACACAACACTATGATCCTCAAATCAACCGATGAAAAATATTTTCTTACTCAAAAAATGATGTATCCTGTCACATGCAATAACTTGGTAAGAAAATACAATGCAATGCATTTTTGAAATCATATGACATGAGAAGTGGATAGTTCCTATAACCTCATCAGAGTTCTTGTGCCCAACTCACAACACAAATTAAGGTGGTGAGCATCCTCACTTATATTTGTGAATTCATATTGCTCCCCTTCTTCACATTTATGGCCCTGTATAGTTTTTGAAGCAAGCTATGAATCTAGACAATATTTTTTGTACTCATGAGTGGACAGAAGATATGGATCGTCAATTCATCTCGTTTTCTCTTAAATAAAAAGAGGGCGCTAATTAGGTTGTCAGAAAAAGAAAATTGAACTCATTATTTTGTGTGTCATGTATGACTTCAACCATTCTTCAGATTGCCTTAAGTTCAAATTGTGCATGGAGCGTTTCTGGATAGCTATATAAGTGTTTTAAAGTTTTCAATTGGCTCCTACAAATTACGTGAGTTTTCACGATCCAGTGGCACATATGTTTTATGTGATGTATGCCGTAAGTATATTTTTTCTCATCCTAAATTCATTCATAACGAAATACTACCACCTCAAGTCGTGATAATTTATATTTATCATATAATATCTAAATTTCTCTTGCAAAATATTTTTGTTGCTCCTTACATAAAAGAAGGAAAGCATGTTTTCCACACACTAAAAGAAAATGATATTATCTAAAGATTCAGTGACAAGAAAATTGTGACGGTGAATGTCTCCTTCATTGTAGAGATCCCTAGTCCAAATGGTAATGGAATTTCGAGCTTTTCATAAGTCTAATAAAAGTTCATTCAATACGATAATATTTATTCGCAAAATTTAGCATGTTTACTTTGTAGGATAAGGTGTGATAAGAATTAATAATTTTACATTGCCACATATTCACATTTATTGACAGAAATTATTCGTATGGATTTAGCCATTATCCCTTATAGTAAAAGTGTTAATTTTTGCCAATAGATGTTATTAGTATTGAGTGAGCTTTCATTAGTCATATTACCATCTGGATTAGAGATCTCTACAACAAATGGAACGTTCACCGTCACATTTTCAGTGTTATTTAATGTTTCGATATTATCATGATCATAATTTGCATAATCTACATTATTATCCTTGTCATATAACTCCTTAGACCGTAAAAACCACAATTTTTTTATTTTATGTAAGGATCAACGAGCATTTCTTGTTGGAGAAATTTATATATACTTGCATGACTAAAACCTTTCCACATTGTGTCCGAGTAAGTCACCATATGTGCCATTGGATCGTGAAGAGCCCATGCCAAATAAACTTTGAAACACTTATGAAACTTCCGAGAATGTTTCGTGCACAATTTGACCTTAAGACTTGTGCCGAAAAAAGGGTTCAAATCATGCATGACAAACAAAAGATTGCGTTCATTTTCTTATATGAGAACCCAGCTACCAACCTGTTTTTGCCCAAGAAGGAGCGAGAGATATTGACAGTCTACTTCTCGTATCCACTCAAGAATGTAGCCTTGATTCACAACTTAATTTAGAATATCATTGGGGCTATAAGTGTTAACAAAGAAGGGCAATATAGATTCACGACAGTGTTCACTGCCTTAATCTGTGTGATGTTGGGAACAGGGGATCTGGTGATTTTATAAGAACTATCTTCTCATTTGATATACAGTTATAAAGTATTGCATTGTATTTTTTTATCAGGTTTATACAATTCCACACCATTTCTTTCTTCTGGTTTTGTTACTCATTCAACCATGCGTATGATGTGGAACAGGCCTTCTCAGTTTTACAGGAAAATGTATATACACACAAATTGTTTCAATCTGTGCATAGATGCCCACCTGCCTAGGTCTATCCATACATGTTTACTTACAACTACTTCCATTATAAAAATAATTGAAAATATACTCGAAATATTGTGTTGAATATATCGACAACAATAATTTCACTCGTGCCATCTCCAAGGATTGGGAGGAATTCCATGGCCTAAATCCATAAATGTTATTTGAAGTTGTAGAGAAGTCACGTTTTATTTTATCTTATATATATACAAATATAATTCAAAGTCACAATCTATTTTATCTTGTATATATACAAATATAATTCAAAGTCATTATTTATTTTATCTTTGTATATATTCAAATTCATTGGACATATAGTTCCAAACAAACTTTATGCAATTGCTGTCGACATGAAATGAATTAAAAATTGTATAGCTCTAACCTTGAAATCCGCAAAAGAATCATTTTAGGTGCCAAAGAGAACATAAGAGAAAACAGAGGAACTGAGTGCTGCAGGAGCAGCTAACACTCACTGAACAAACGAAACAGTTACATGCATCGAGGCATAACATGAGGTAGCAAAATTCTCCATCCAACCTCAAAATACAATATACATTTTGTTTCAGAGGGGGTAAAATTTTTTGACTATTCATAACAAAACTACTATTTATTGCATGTGTTATAGTTTGTAATATTTCTGAGAATATAATAATATATTATTAGTAATAGCAATAAAATTATTGAATAATGATTATTATTTTATTTCATGTCATCCTCACAAAACCTCTATATAATTAGTTGATAATCGTATAAAAAACTTTCAAATAAAGATAATCATACATAAAAAATTCAAATATAGTAGTAAAAAACATTTTAAATAAAAGTTTCTCACAATTTTATATTTTAAGAAAATATTTTAAAATATCACAATTAACCTAGAAAATAATACTTTATATATTAAAAATAACATTTTAATTATATATGTAATATTGGTAACAAATTGAAAATCATAAAAAATGAATAAGTTAATACATTTTCTATAAAAACATTGACACAAACAAGTTATTAAATTATAGACTAAAAAAAAGCAACAATACCTGACACCAATGGAAAGGAGAAAAATATACGAAAACACTTATCTATCTGATATAATATTTGTTCCACCGATTCTCACATAACAGAAAATTAGAGACAAAATTGCATCAACTAATACGAAGTCGTTTAATTTCACCTTAAAATAAACGTACTCCCTACACTACTTTTTTATAAAATATTCTGCGATAACAAAAATAGAAATATTAAAAAAAATTATTTTGATCATTAACATGTATATTGTAATTTCTTGAAATATAGCATCATTATTTTAGTAAAATCAGAAGTACAAAGAGTGCTCCCATTGAATCACAGTACGTACATGTATTCTAGTGTTTTTATATTGTTCCAGTACGTACACGTATCAGGCTAACCCAATTAGAAGTTAAAAATTAAATTCTCAAATATCGAGTAATTTGAAAAGCATCAATTCTTCAATGAATTACATGACCAAAATGTGCATAGTAAAATGTTCAACCAGCAGAGACCATGAAAATGCAGAGAGATGAACACTAAATCATAATAACGAAATTTTATAAACAGAAGCAATAAAAATATTAAATCCAACAATTAAATGTTTTTAGAATTAAAAACCATAGTCTGAACAAATTCTCAAAACCCAACACTTAATTAAAGTACGAGATTATGATAAAAATGAAATCGGTCCGCAAATAACAGATTTAGACGATATAACATCAAAATGTAAGTTCTAAATGTATCTTTCAATCTCAATCGCCCCCGGCCTTATTGTAGACATATGTGAGTCCACATTTACCACAGTAGTGCCTATCAAAATGGTTAGCCATGAAAGTACCTGCGCCGCACTCAGCGTTAGGGCACTCCTTCCTCAGCCTCTGCACCTTACCGGAATCATCGACCTTGTAGAACTGAAGAACGGCGAGCTTGACCTTCTTCTTCTTGTGCTTAATCTTCTTTGGCTTTGTATAGGTCTTCTTCTTTCTCTTCTTCGCGCCACCGCGGAGGCGGAGAACAAGGTGGAGAGTCGATTCCTTCTGGATGTTGTAGTCAGCAAGAGTGCGACCATCCTCGAGCTGTTTCCCGGCGAAGATGAGACGCTGCTGGTCCGGCGGGATGCCTTCCTTGTCCTGGATCTTGGCTTTGACGTTGTCGATGGTGTCGGAGGACTCAACCTCAAGGGTTATGGTCTTCCCCGTTAGGGTTTTGACGAAGATCTGCATCTTCGCGGCGGTGCAGGGAATTGCTGCAAAGTCTTTATGTGGGAACAATATTGAAGCGAGATCGTTTAAATAGGCTAGGTCAGGAAAAGGCCCGTTTATAATGGGCTTTTTTGTCCCTTGACTGACTCGGTGATTTCTATGCAGCGAGCCCATGATAATAGAATGTACCCTTTGGGCCCAATTTCACTAATACCCTGATTTTATGTAGGCGATACATTATGTGCAAATATGGCTTTTGAGCCTTTTTTCCTTGGACCCTACAAATACACCCAAAATATATTCTGATGTTATCATCAGAATATTATATTGTGATGTATTAGATCCACCACATATTCCATGACGGATGATTTAAAATTGTAAAAGTTAAGATTTATTGTGCCATTGGCCCTCCATTCACGATGGTATGGTAGCAATAATGGAATATGTGATGGATCTAATACGACACTGTCATTTGTCAACGCGTACATCTTGTGATGATGATAACATCAGAATTTAGTATTATAAAATGTACTTGACATTACAATAAAAAATAAAATTTATAATATAACAAAAATCGATAATTTTTAAAGTTCATGTTTCATGTAAAAATTAATACATGGTTTATGTAATTTTTTTCATAACTACCCTTTTTAGTATGTCTGTGTTTTCTAGTTTTTATTGTGCCATAGAATTGAAATTATTTATAAAATAAAATGTACAAGACAACAACACGTTAAATTGTAAATTGCAATCAACAATTGAGATAAATTACAAAACATGAAAAAGATAGTAAAAATAACCCTATAATTTTGATTAGTGTATACTCACTTTAGTAAGATGAGAATCAAATGAAATTTATCTTTTGAAAAACTATTAAAATTTATTCCAAACAACTCCTAAAAATCATATGTATATTTAAATGTGCATTAAATGGAGGGTAATGAGGTATACGGTAAAGTTTGTGAATGTAGTGCTTTTAACAAAATAACGAAGACAAAACATTATATATATATATATATATATATTATATACATATGATTTGGTTTTGGCAATTATCGTATTTATAATTTTCCAAAACAATAAGTCTCACATTGAATTCTTTTTATATAAATATATACATAAATAAGACAACGAAACTAAAATTGTAGTTTTTGATATAGGTTTTAACATTAGCATTAATATATATATATATATATATATATATATATTAGGCATACATGACACTAATGTGTACAACCTAATAAAAAAATTATTTATAAAATCTTATAAGAAGCTGCTAACTGAAAAAGTAGAATATAATAATAAATAAACATTAAAATTTTAATTGCAATTATGAAAACTACACGAACGGGTAGGATTGTCAGTTTTACCCACGACCTGGCGGGTAATTTGGTAATAGGGTATGGTCGGGACGTTATTTTTTGGGTATAGAGTCGGGTACGGTTAGGGTATGGATTTAATTATTTACTCGTGTATCCGATCCTATTACCCGATTTTATTTAATATATGTATATATATAGAGGCGGGCACGGTTTGGAACCGGAACCGTCGGTCTACGGTTCGGTTCAACCATTGACCCAGTTCCGGTTCCAAATCGAAATCAAAACTGTTTGACTCACGGTTCGGTTTCAATTTCTTACTAGCCGTGTCCAAGAACCGTGAGAATCCGATGGTTCTAACCACCTTTTTGAAAATTATAGCTCTTAAAGATCAACGGCTGGATTTAACTAGTCGTTGATCTCCATTGGCTGAGATTCTGTAACCGTTGGGAAAATGCCAGTTCGAACCGGAACCAGGAACCGGCGTTTCCAACGGATCTTTTGCTTTTTTTTTGGAAGTTTTAATTAAAAAAGAAGGAACCGGGGAACTAGAATCGGAATCAGAAAACCATCGGTTCCGAAACTGGAACCGAAACCGTATATATGACGGTTCGGTTTCGATTCCCCCCTCCACGGTTCCAAGGATCACCGGTTTCGAAACAGAAATCAAAACCGGCGAACCGTGCCATGTCTATATATGTGTATTTATATATATATATATATATAAGTAAAAGGCTAATTTGACAATATGTTGTACTGTTCAATTTTTAAAAAAATTGTATTGTTTAATTTTTTTAAATATAGTATTGTTTAAATTTATTAAGAAAATAGGTAAAGTCTTCTGTGATATAGACGACATTCGACTGGATATATTTTTTTCTTTTTTCTTTAATCGTCTGTACTACTGGCGACTTCTTCTTTTTCTTTTTTCTTTTTTCACTTTTTCCAATTATGTATATTTGTATTTGTGCTTGTGTGTGTTTGTGTATTGTGTGTTTGTGATTGTGTGTGTTTGTTATGTTGTGTGTGTGCGTGTGTTTGTGTATAATAATAACAATAAATTAATAATAATCATCACATAATAATAATAATAATAATAATAATAATAATAATAATAATAATGATGATGATGATAATAATAATAATAATAATATTAATAATTAATAAACAATAATAAAAGTGAGCTCTAAACCGCGTGTACATGTCTTCTATGGATCATTTAAAGGGCTCCCTAAGATACAATTGCTCGAAATGATGAGTTGATTCAATTTTTTTCATAATTAAAAAAAAATGTAGCTTTGATAAACTATAGGAAGAATTATTGAAAATTTAAAATCTACTCGTCATTGACGAGCAACTGTATCTTAGGGAGTCCTTTAGATGATCCGTAGAAGATATGTACACGCGGGTTAGAACTCACTTTCATTGTTGTTTATTAATTATTATTATTATTATTATTATTATTATTATTATTATTATTATTATAAATTTATTATTGTTGTTGCTGTTGTTGTTGTTGTTGTTATTATTATTATTGTGGTGATTTTTATTAATTTTATTACTATTGTTACTAGTGTGACACTTGTGCGATGCACATAAGATATTTTTTTCTTATATTTTTTAATATAAGCATATATTAGTTATATGATATATTGTAGAAGGTGTGGATTTGTAATTCAGTATTTATTTTTTGTATAATGAGTAGAAATTTGTTGTAATTTTATGTTTCGTCTTTTCTTCTATTAGAATTAGTCTCGTTCACAAATTGATAAGCATGATATCCACAATTTATAGAAGATTAAATCAAATTAAATTAAAAATATATATAGCGATATCAACAGATTAAATAAAATAAAGATTTTTACAGATTTCGAAAAAATTGGCAATTACACTGTCAAATTAATGACAAAAATATTTTGTAAATTGCTAAGCTATATATATATAATGTAAATTGTTATCTATTATTTACGATATGTTTGTTTGCAAATTACTACTTTTGGTAAATCTTAATCACTAAAATATTTTATTTGATTCATCATTTCATAAATTATGGATATTATCTTCATTGTTATCAATTATAAATAGATTGAAAAACAAGTCATGTGCTATCTAATTCTTTCACATACAATTGTTTAATTCTTGAATACATTTTCATTTGTCTATTTCATTTGATATTATGCAAATTATATCTTATATTTTTTTTTCCTTTTTATCCAGCAACATTAAAATTAGATTCTTGAAAATATTTTTTTCGTAAATCCAATATAATTGTTGAATTTATATGCTTTGAATGATTCTGTTCACTATATATACATAATTTAAGTATATATTTACAGTACAAAATATAATAAAAAAATCTTATGTGCATCGCACAGGTCTCACGCTAGTTAAATGTAATGATATTACAAAAAATTGAAATTAGATAGAACAAATACTTTGCAAGCTAATAAAAAATCACACGGTGCTTATGCATCGAAATAATTAGCACATCTCAACAGAAAATCACAAGAATAATCAAACGAAAAATGAAAGAGATTGACAACTTTTTCATTTAAAAGTAAGAAAGAAAAAATGTTAAGAAAATGAAATATGTTTATTATAAATTGAAATCAATAGATGAATAAAAAAATCTAAAAATAAAATAAACCTAAAATGATATTTTGAAGAGTATAGGCTTTGGTGACAACTGAAACATGACAGATATTATCATACCTCAGGAAAGAACACGCAAAAGACTTAAAGAAGAGGGAGAACAAAAAAAGAGATCTTAAAACATGTAGTAATAATTGAAATATATAAAAAGAAGAGAAAGACAAAAATGAGAAATAATTTTGAAATATAGTA
This sequence comes from Caryopteris x clandonensis, assembly GCA_028749325.2. Lineage (NCBI taxonomy): Eukaryota > Viridiplantae > Streptophyta > Magnoliopsida > Lamiales > Lamiaceae > Caryopteris > Caryopteris x clandonensis. The sequence goes on from JAPYKT020000001.1 coordinate 24,130,267, forward strand.
AGATCGATGAAAATTTAATTTCATATTTGACAAAATCATATTCTATCCATGTGATTGGGTGATTTTAAATACTTGATAGCTTAATTATAGGAAAATTGCTAATGATTTTCCACAATATAATGAAAATTTAGCGTTTCTAACAAATTTATGTCTTATTTTGAATATATCATGAGTTAACAAAAATTTCTTAAAATTCAAATTTATTTATGTTGAACAACATAAATTAAGCAAATCCCAAAGATTATTTATATTAAGAAATTCTAATTTTTTTTTGTTGAACAACAGAAATTAAGCAAATTTTGAAGATTATTTATATTAATCTCTTCAATTAAATTGTAATAATGTATCTTAAAAGAGTTCCATAAAAATAAATAGTTTTACATTTATATGGTAGAAATGTAGGCGGAAAAAAACAAAATTTAAAACAATCATTTTACTTGTATATATATATATATAATAGATATAGATATAGATATAGATTTGATTTAATAAAATGAATCGAGAAAATTGAAGCATATATTTATTAAATTTCATATATTTCTTGAATTTCATAATTCAATTATTTGACTAATATTCGATAAAATACCTAAATTTGATTCATATATTAAATGTTGCAGTATATTCATCTTGATATCATCTAATTTTGAAACACCTAAATTTGTGGACTAATTTAGATTTTGAAATCGAATAAAAAATTTTAGAATAAAAATGTCTAATTTTAATTTAATAATAATATAGTTATTCTAAATTAAGTAATGACATTTAGGTGGGAAACCAAAATTGAAAAAAGTCATTTTGTTATATATATAAATATATATATATAGATTATTATTATTTTTATTATCATTATTATTATTATTATTAAAATTAATAATAATAATCATCACAATAATAATAATAATAATAATAATAATAATAATAATGCATAATTAATAAACAACAATGAAAATGAATTCTAATCCGTGTGTATATGTCTTCTACGGATCATCTAAAGGGCTTCATAAGATACAATTGCTCGTCAATGACGAGTAGATTCAAAATTTTCAATAATTCTTCCTATAGTTTATCAAAGCTATACTTAATTTTTTTAATTATGTAAAAATTGAATCAACTCGTCATTTTGATCAGTTGTATCTTAAAGAGCCCTTTAGACGGTCTGTAGAAGAAATATACACGCGGTTTAGAGCTCACTTTCACTGTTGTTTATTTATTATTAATATTATTAATAATTTATAATTATTAAAATAATAATAATAATAATAATATATTATTATTATTATTATTATTATTATTATTATTATTATTATTATTATTACACACACGCACACACACAACATACATAAACACACACAAGCACAAACACACAATACTTAAATACACACAAGCACAAATACACATAATTAAAAAGTCGCCTGTGGTACATGCGATTAAAGAAAAAAGAAAAAAAATTCAGCTAAATGTTGCCTATATCAGAGGTTACTTTATCTATTTTCTTAATAAATTTAAACAATACTAAATTTTAAAAAAATAAACTATACTATTTTTTTTAAAAAGAAAATTGAACAATACTATATACTGTCTAATTCGCCTGAGTAAAATACATATTTTTAAATAATTTTTAGTAAGTTGAAATATTTATATTGAATTTGGGGATACTTTAAAATTTACTTGAAAATATCGTATAATTTATTATTTAATATGATATATTTAACAATACAATATAACATAAAAAAATTATATTTAACAACATACATGTATATATTTAATATATGCAACATATTATATATATAATAACATATATGTATATCTACATATTTATGAGTCAAATGTATGTTTTTTAATTTATTGAAAAATAAATGAGACAATATTTATGTTATGGTTGTGGTTATAATATGTATATATTTTAAAAATTTTATGATATATTTAATGCTAATTTTACTTATTTTGTGAAATTTATAAAATCGCGATATGTAGGGGTAGAGTAGGGTGGGGTATGATCGGATTGGATAGGGTCGGGTAAAATTTACTTGCTTAATTATTGTATTGGTAGCGGATTACCCGATTTCCCGCAGGTAATCCAAATACCCGATGGATATTACCCGTATCCTACCCGAATAAAAATTTAGGGTAATAGCACCCGATTACCAGCAGGTAATCCAAATACCCGATGGATATTACCCGTACCCTACCCAAATAAAAATTTAGGGTAATAGGGTAGGGTATAGGTAGGGAATTACAGAGGTCGGATAGGGTATAGGTAGGGAATTACAGAGGTCGGGTAGAATACGGGGTAGGCTTACCCATGCCCGACCCTACCGTTTACATCCCTACGCACGAGTTTGATAGGCCACATGAAATCTTTCTCGTGAATCGTTTTCAGGACACCTAAGGAAGATGACTGATTGCGAGGAGTAGACCGCCCTATAGATCGGACATTTAATTGCACCATATGGTAATATATTCAACTACAAAGAAGCCGTGTAAACTTCACACGCCTCATATATATACATCTCATTCTTAATTCAAAATCATTATTTGGGCGCACATAATATCCATATAAGGTTCATAGATTCTCATAGTAATTGGGATTTAAACTCTCCCGATCAAGGATCAACACGGCACTCGACACCAATGCTCATGTATGGCCACTTTCACCAGCAGGTCCTGGCCGAGTATGTAAAAGAGGCTGCAATGCTTTCACTACAATGCTCATGTTTGGTCGGAAATCGGCTTCATACTGGACACAAAGGGCAGCCACAGCAGCCATCTGCTAAGAATTTCAGTTCAGTGTAAGAAAACATTGTTTAGTTAGGGAAAGCAATGCCAATCAGCCCCTTTGTAGAGAACTTGTGCTAAATTCTATATACATAAACGAATCAGGGTTACCCATGTAGCACCTGGTGAAATATACCAGGTTGTTTATCCACTATCCACACACACACACAACCCATGTCACATGTATTGGTGCAAATCTACAGTGGATAAGGCACCTGGTGTGGTTCACCAGGTGTAGCACCTACACATCCCATGTTGAACTATTGGTAACTGCAAATAAATCAGGCTGATACCATTGATCAGAGTGTCCGAAGTATCTTTAAAAAAGGCATCACATAAATCTCCTTCCTCCGTCACAAGTCAGTGACAAAAAAAAAATAGAGCAATGCATGTGTGTGTGTGTGTGTAGCCATTCACTCAAAGTAAGTCAATTAGAGGACCAATAACCTTAGCAACAGCCTTAGGTGGGTAGTCTGTTCCCAGTCTACCATCAACACATTGACGAACCTTGTCTTCACTTAGTTTTGGTGTAGCCTGAAATATATAATAGAACGATGTAGATTATAAACACCTAAGCACAGAAAAAAGAAAAGGTTATAAACCACCATATAAAGGAAGATTTTAAAATGACTGGAAGAAAGTGAATACCCATGTAACTAAACTTTGCTGCCCACGAGGTAACGTGTGGTCAACAGGTTTACGACCTGTGAGAAGCTCCAGAAGGACAACTCCAAAACTGTACACATCACTCTTCGCATTCAACTGTCCAGTCATTGCATACCTGCCAAATAAAAAATAAATGAGTAAAAATAACATATTCACTTGCAATTGAAAATGCATTGTTCCATAGTGAAGACTTGAGGTGTGCATGATAACCCAAGGTAACTCACTCTGGGGCATGATAACCAAATGTTCCAAGGACACGAGTAGAGTGAAGACGAGCAGCCATATCAGGTGCTTGATTTGATAAATCAAAGTCAGCAATCTTAGCTAAATCATCATCAAATATTAATACATTGCTTGATTTAATATCACGGTGGATGATGTGAGGATCTGCTTTCTCATGAAGATATTCGAGGCCTCTGGCAGCACCAACTGCAATTTTTACACGTTGTGCCCAAGAAAGAACAGGGCCAGGTTGTGCTCCTTTAACACCTTTCCTTCCTGCGAAAGTAACATGAGATCAAACAAATTCCGCGCATTAAAAAAATTACTCTCCACTGCATCACAACTTTGCACTTAACGACATATTAAAAAGGAGAAATTAAAGCAGAATGTGTATATTTGGAAATTAATTAAAATAAAAGCAAAGAATCAATACAGATATCGATAACAAGGCAAAGACTGAACCAGTTGCAGAATTGGGTTGGGGTTGATAGGAATCTAAAAACCAAATGGATGATGGCCGATCTAGCAGAGGATGGAATCACTTTCATGATACTTTTATTGCTTGACTGGTTGGTTAACACTAACCAAATAATATAATATTGACACAAAAGAACAACAATCATGGAACAGAAGAAGATCATCAAGCGGCGTTTGAAAGAAACAGCATCCATGGTAGCAAATAAGATTACAAGATCTATTAGAACACAGTCATAATGTCACATGCCAATGTTCCAAGATGAAGTTATGGAATAATACAAAAGAAATAACTCTATCTATTGCAAGTGTTGTTATTATACCATGTAGGATGTCATGAAGAGATCCATTAGATGCGAATTCATAGGCAAGAACTCGTTGATTTCCTTCAACACAATAACCAAGTAGTTCCACGAAATTATCGTGTCTTAGCCTTGAGACCATGGATACCTGTAGGTTTCAAATCATAATATCAATCCTCAACCTAACTGCCAGGGCAGAGATTTTGTTGCACATCTTCAAACAAACCTGAGCTAAGAATTCATTGTCAGGTTGTTTGCTTGAGTCCAACTTTTTTATAGCTGTTGTCCGGCCAACAGCAAGAACTCCATAATATACTCTTCCATATGATCCTTCCCCTATTAAGGAATCAGTGCTGAAGTTGTTCGTAATTTCTCTCAATTCATCCGCTGGAATTGATGGAACTGCAACAGGTAAGACTTTAACAGCTTGTGTTTTCGATGAAACTTCTGTTGTCTGATAATTTCCATCATTCCCTACCCAAAAAAATAAAATAAATAAATAACATTTCAGTATAGCTTTAATCCTCTTGCTAACTCCATACCATATGAATCATGTCAAAAAATATAGAGAAGTAGAAAGTTAACACACGTAATGTCAAAACAATTCATGATGTTGTAGCTTTGGAGAGCAAGCTTTTATACAGGACTTGTGAGAGCATAAAGTCATCTAACGGAGGACCCTGATTAAGTCCAAGAACACTGTTAGAACCAATACCAAACAGCAGTTTTCATGAAGAAGCAGTCTAGCCTGGTAGTATATACAGGGTCGGAAAAATGACTTCCATAATGTAGCCTCTCAGGCAGTCTAGTTTTAGTTTGAACCAAATTCTCCTTTAAAGCAATGGAAATAGAAGAATGAAGTAAACTTACTTTTTAGAAACCAAATAGGCAAGGATATTTCAATTTCAAGTCACTTTTACATGAGAAGACAAATTGTATTCACCAGGATTGAAGTCTGAACTTCAAAAAAAAAAATTACAAACACCAGCAAGAACAAGAGATGCTTGCTATCATACTACACAGTTCAAGCCCCATAAGATTCTGATAAGGATTCTCAGTTCTTGATGATAAAATGAGATCCATAATGAATGTCCTAATAATTCACCGAAAGTACAAACTGGAAATGCAATACTAACCCAACTGTAAACTGTAACCATTAGTTTTCTTCTCAAATCACAAGTATGAAACTTCATAATTAATCTTGGAAAAAAGATAATGCTAACCAGTCAAAATCAATTAGGTTGCACAAGTCCAATAAGAGGACAAATACAAAGGTGACGTTGGTACTTCCAATGTGCTTATTTGCAAATAAGGTGGGAGTTGAGAACCCACAGGTGCACATTCTCAAAATGACAGAGGTCAAATTACAAAAGTTCTAAACAAAGCAATCATCAAGTAAAGTGTCCAAGAAAACATTAGGGAAGTTCAATACAGGTAATGACCTATACCATTATCTAAAAGTTAAAGCACTGCAAAACAAATGAACTCATTACAAATATCAAGCTTTCCTTGTCACACACGAATGCCTAACAATATAGTATGTAGAATTACCAGCCGAATATTTTAACGGGTAATGGCCTCCTCCATCAGCATGTTTGTTGATATCATCTTCTTGGCAACAGCTAAAACAACTCATTCTTGTTTCCACCAAATGATATACTTCCTTACGCAGACGATGTCTTTTAATATCCTTTGAGCAAGAGAAAGTTCAGAATGATGCAAGGTGTTACTAAAATTTTTTTAAGAGGAGCTGTTCTTATGCCACCAGACCACAAAACAAAAATGTCATAGTAAAAATAGCATAACATTTTACAACTTACTCGCCGAACCAAATAAGCGTGCAAATAAGATCAATTTTTTAGTACAAGAAGAGAATATTTTTCCACATTATAGCCTTCAACGAAAGCTGAACAAGCGAACGCCAATACTAGTAGCTTAGGGACAAGGAAAATGATAAGAATTAAATAAAAAGTGGGACAAAAAAAAATTAATCAAATGCAATAGAGATTGAAGTAGCATGCAATTGGTGGGTGTAATGCGTTGCAGTAAACAGAAGACAAATTCAATATTCGTTTTCACCTTTGTGCTCAAAATCTACAGCATTTTGGATCTAGCAAACTTACGGGACAGTATCACACAGTAAAAAATAAAAAGATCACGTAGACTAGTTTACTACGGGTAATTACTCAACAGGAATTAAAAAGCAGCGATATCATTCAGGCAGATAAATATATGATGATCAAAAGAACTTGGAGAGCAGTAAGAATTCATCTCTGAACAAGAACCAAAATTGATTGACCAGAGACAAAGCGCAACCTGAAACCGGCGACGGATAGAATTGCAGAGAAGCGCGACTTCAGTCGAGCAATTCTGCTACTCCGGATAGCAACCCAGAGAGAGAGAGAGTTTTGGGCGGTCAAAAAGCGTAGCTTCAATAAATGGCAGAAAAAAGTGGTGTGAGATTGGGGATGGTGACGGTTGCAGATGGCGTGAACCGTCGTATTCGGATACTGACAAGAGGTTGGAGTTGAGTGTCGTTTGCGCACACTGTCAACCGTACTTATTGCCACAGTTGGTGACCGAAACTGAACCCGGACTGCTACAGAATTATTATAATATTCGTGAGTCGTAACTAGTATTTATAAGTCAAGTGAACAAAAAACACACCTGTCACCAGTGTTATCAAAATCAGAAGATATGCACGGGTTGTCGTTATAATATTTTTGAACTAGTACTTTTCATATTTAACAATATACATTTATTAATATCAATAATTATTTAATCAATGCATATATTATTTTTAATATAATAATATAAACCCATCCACAACTACTATAGCGACGGGCATTCCCAAAAATCAAATTGAATTGTATCAAAATTAAAGATTTTTGAAAAATTCATATCAAATATTATACTCAAAAATAATTTTCGATTCGCTACTTATATTAAAATTTCAATTTTTATCAATTTTTTTAAAAATGATCATGATATATAAACACTTCAATATTCTTAAATATTTATCTACAAATGAAATTTTTATAAGTTATAGAAAAATCATCAAATATAAATAAACAAATAATTGAGCCAAACCTTTCTAAATCAACCAGCAAATATGCTCGAGCTTTGTGAAAGAAAAATATACAATATTGATATATAAATTTTATATATACACACACAAAATTTTATATACCGCAAAAGTAAAATTTTATCGTTTAGAAATTTTTTGAAATATTTATAAATAATTTAAGAAATTTAAGATGCATTTTACCTATAAAAAAAAAACCAAACCCGACACTTGATTATAATTACTATTTTGATATAATTATTAACTTATTCAGTTGAGTAGCAACTTCGTACAATAAAAAATTGCATTAGTTACTCCCTTCATATCAAAAGGGGAGGATGAATAAATTATGGGTTGTTTGAGTTGAATTTATGTTCGCTATTTCATTTCAAAGATTATATGTATCAAACAATTATTAATTTATATATTTTTAAAAAAATCACTAATATATTTAAACAATCTCTTTCGAGTTAAATTTAAATATACATTTATCTTTCAATCTCACGCTATCATCTAACTAGTATCATCTTGTAAATTACATAACACTCATCATCTAACTCCCATCTTAAAACAAACATAATCAAATCTATTTTCTTTTAGAAAAATTGTCTTCAAATACTTTTATTTCATTCTTTTGGGTGTAGGGTGCAATAGTTCATAGTTCGAGGGGCGGTCATGCAATTTTCCACAGAGACTAGCAGTCGATTTTTAAGTAGCTATACGGTGTGAGAATTTGTTTTAACGGCAGAGGGAAGCTGGCAGCATGGTAAAAGGAGGAGGAAGGTTATGGACATTGAATCGCTCCATAATCGCAGCAACATTCAAACAACTTCAATCGGATTTCTTCACTCGACAAATAAATATTTATAGACCTCAGAACCACAACCAGAACCAGTTATCCAACAACCCAACGCTTCTCCGCCGTTTATACTCCGCCGCCACCTCCGTCAAACCTGCAGAACCCGAACAACAGCTTTCGCCGGATTTAATCAACATGATGGAGCAAAAATTGTCCGCCATTGAAGACCGACACGATCATCTTCAGGCAATTGTCAACAAGGTAGTTTAATCACCATATTCCTATTGTTCTTCACTTCTTCCACATGTTCGATTAAATGCCTCTGTATCCAACTCTTTCTTGGTTTGATTTGTAAGACAGACCGATGCCTCTCCGAAGGAATATTCCACCGCCAACAAAGAGCTTAAGAAGCTCCGACATACAATTGATGTTGTTGCTGAGTTGAGAAAGAAGCAACAGGTAATTAACCCTTTCATTCATTATGCACCAGACGATACACTAGATTTCATTTTCCTGGTCTTGGCAGGAGATTGCGGGACTGAAATCGCTGGTTGCCGACGCTGAAGAAGACAAAGACATGCGTGATATGGCTTCTGAGGAATTGGGGCAGGCCTCTGAAGAAGAGAAGCGCCTTCGCTATTTTTTGCTCAAGGCCTTGCTTCCTAAGGACGACGCCGATGAACGTGATTGCATCTTGGAAGTCAGAGCAGGTAAGAAATATAACATTCTTCTATTCTTCATGCATACTTTTTTAGCTTCATCTATACCTTGTGTTTGGGTGTGATTCTCTGAGTGTATGTGTGTGTATAGATACAGATATTGTTTGATAGTTACTAATGTAGTTTGTTCCAGGAACTGGGGGGGATGAAGCTTCTTTGTTTGCTATGGAGATGTTCAAGATGTTGGTTACTGTTTCTATAGCTTATTTCATCTATAAAGTGCTGCTTTCAGTCATCTGATGACTTTGTTATTCAAATATATTATTAGGTATGAGAAATACTCGCAGAAGAAAGGTTGGAGGTTTGAAGTTCTTGATGTGGCAGAGTCTGACCTTAAAGGGTACAAGGTTGGTTGAGTAACAACCTTTTTATTGATTAATATATTTTTTCCCGTTAAAGATCCCTCCTTTACATGCTATGGAATCTTGCATTGTGTTTCTTCCTTCGACCTTTACCTCACAGAATTGTTTATTCAAATGTTATGAAACTCCCCAGGAGGCTAGTGCCGCAATCTCTGGTGCAGATGTTTATGGAAAACTGAAATTTGAGAGTGGAATTCACAGAGTGCAGGTATTCCTTTTTTACCCAAATCTATAAAAATTTGGATATCTTTCTCGTCTGTATTTCCACAAATTTTGTAAATACACTTCTTCTATAGCGAGTTCCAGTTACAGAGAAATCTGGACGAGTGCACACCAGTGCAATCTCTGTTGCCATTCTTCCTCAGGCTGACCAGGTTCAAATCCATCCGATTTTATGTTCCGCAACTGCTTATTGTTGAACTACTACAAAAAGAAAGTAAACATTTTAACAGTCTACCACTAGGCTGCTAGCACATTTCAATTTCTGTCTCTATGATTCATGCGAACTAATTTGAGGCTGAATCAAAATTTACTGGAGTGTAATTATTTATCTGAGGTATTTTGAAACGTCTGCAGGTAGATGTGCAATTAAGGAATGATGACCTGAGAATTGATACATACAGGTCTGGTGGTGCGGGTGGGCAGCACGTAAATACCACTAACAGTGCTGTAAGGATTACTCATTTACCAACTGGGTTGACAGTCGCCATACAGGATGAACGCTCCCAACAACAGGCAAGAATTGCTTCTTTGAAGTCGCTAATGAATTTTCTTTTCATCCCTGGAGATTAACTTGATATATCCTAATACATGAAGGATAACCTTTTTGTCTTCCATCAGTGTGTGAAGTGCCATCTATTGGATGTTTTGGTTTGTGGTGTGTTGTCCGCAATTGCATTATTTATGTTATGCTAGTATATAGATCATTGTGCCATGATTCAATGGACCTGTTGTCCAATTAACTCATAAATATTTACAAAGAGATGAATGGCACCATTACTGTCAATTGTTACAAGATATAGGCATTGAAGTTGCATGAAGCAAATGATTTGCTGTGCTGTTTTTGCTGCTGTGTGGTGTGTTTAAAACAAGTTTTGGGTATAAGCTTTTGCACTCTAAATCTCATGCATGATAGTATTCCTTAAATTCAGAAAATTATTTATTTTCTTGTTATGGAAAGAATTATATTTACTTAATTGCTATTGACTTTTGAGACTGCCTAAGTTGCTTTGGTCAATGTAGTTACTAGTTTCAGCAGCAGATTTTGGATTGCTTTTTTCTTAATCTTTTTTGTCAACTGGTCGGGTTGACTTCTAATTTTTGTTAGAATGGAAATCCAAGACCATGCCTTTGGGGGCAATGGCTGTGAATTCATTAGACATAAATATGCAGTTCATGTAACTTGTCTTTTGCATAGCATGTACAGCCTTAATCTCTCTGTTTTCAATAAGTACAAAATTATTTTGTCCTATTACTGCGCTGAGATACAAAAGATTGGTACAATATGATTGCTTTACGATATCTATAAGAGTGAGTAGTATTGCTTCAAAATCCATAATTTATCTAAGGCGTGATTAATTGATGAAGATCTTATTTGCTGCTGGATCCTCTTGGTGAAATGATCCCATTTTCTGTCTTATTTATTGTTTCACCAGAACAAGGCCAAAGCACTGAAAATCTTGTGTGCAAAGTTATACGAGATGGAAAGGACTAGGGTTGCTGCAAGTCGTTCAAAACTTAGAGCGGATCAGGTAAGGACGCCAATGCAGAGATTATAGAGTAATTGGGATTATTGACATAGTTTGCTAACACGATAGCTCGTTTTCTCACATTAAACAGATCGGTAGTGGGGATAGATCAGAACGTATTCGTACGTATAATTTTCCTCAAGGTCGTGTTACTGATCACCGTGTTGGCATAACTAGCCACTCAATAGAAGGAGTGATGCAGGGAGAGAATTTGGACACCTTCGTTGATGCTCTTCTCCTGCGGCAAGAAATGGACGCCATTGCATCTTTCACATCCAGACAGTAATTAATAAGGTATCCTCCGGGATTTTCTTTCTGAACATAATTAATTCATTGGCCTTTCCGTGATTTGAGGAACTAATAAGAACAGCCTGCTATAACCTTCGTTGTATTTACATTCTTCAGCCCAATCATATCCGTCCTCCTCCTGACCGCTCTACATTCTCAATAATTCGGCCCACTTTGGTCTAAAAATCAAATGAATGAACTTATGCTGGTCAAAATTGCTCCCTGAAAGCTCATTTGAGCTCAGATCGATAAGTAAAATAATAAATATGAAATATATGTTTGATGAAATTTGAAATCTGGATCGAGCTAATTGATACGTAAAAAACATTAGCAAGCATGATCGAAAAGATCAAAACATTTAAGTTCAACTTGATTGAAGCTCAGTGTTATTTGAATAATAATTAATAATATTGGTTCATATTGTAATCCATGAATATCATAGAGTAGGTGGGATTTTGTTCATTGATTCATATCGTAATCTATGAATATTATAGAGTAGAGAAATTTCAAAAAGGAAAAGTTTAAGGAGCAAATTAGGGAAAACTTTATGAGAGGAAGTGGGGTCGAATTATTTTTTGGACTTAAAATCACTGTTTATTTTTTCTTTTTTCAAACAAAACTGATTTTAAGTTGTTTGTAAATACTAAAAATCGATTGTCAGAATTGATTTTAAGTTGATTTTCAGAACCAACTAAATGTATGCTTCAATTGATTAAAAGTGATTCTAGAGTTTTTGGTTAATAAATTAGTGAAATTTTAATTATTTAGTAAATATTCAATTTTTTCAAAACTTAATCAAAACAACTTCTATTTTCAAATACTACTTACCTTTAATTTTCATACAAAAATTAATTTGAACCACTTCTTAAAATATACGGTCAATTACAGACGTCTCAAAGTTAAGTTATGATAATTCCTTGTATGATCCAAATACCAACAATATTGTATTATCCAAATACAAACAATATGCTTTCTCCACGTTACCAAGACATACCATCAAAATATGGAGTGAGTAACACTATAAACTAATAATCTTGGCTGCCCTGTAAAATCGATCGACTATAAAAATAAATTATTGATCATTAAATTAATAAGTTTATTAATTTATAGAGGGAATATGCAAACCTAAATAAACAAACTTAATTCATCAAGTTTTTCCCCTAAAAAATTGAATTTTTTTTTCAGTTTCATCAATGTAAGAAATTGAATCGATGCAAACGAGTCTGGTGGTACAGGTGTCATAGTTTCATGAATCTGTCGTCTTTTTGTGGCTGTGCTATGCTGTGTCATAGTTTCACGAGTCTGGTACCGAGCATTTGCTGTGCTGTTATGGCTGCTGTTTTGTGTGTTAAATTAAAAAGTAAATAAAAAATCGCGTATCAACTTCTGGATTCTTTGCTTTTTTATCACACTTACACACACCTATTAAAGTGTGTAAATTTTATAATAAATAATATTTGTTGTACGGTGTAGTGAAGACAACTGTGATTGTCCATAAGTGTACCATAAAGAATATAAGAAACAATGCATAGTCCAATGTACAGAAAATACCCTGTTTTTCAATCCAAAACTGACGAATGGCAGTCAGTATTCTTTAACTTCAGAAAAGTTATTTGATGTATTTTCTTACGGAAATAATTGCATATTCTCATTGCTATTGACTTTGAGGCTGAGTTGCTTTATTCAGTATAGCTTTTAAGTCAAAAGTAGGTATTTGGATTGCTTTTCCTTAAGCTTCTTTGCCAACTGGTCTACTCAATTTTGTTCTAATTGAAGGTGGAACATTATCTGTCTAGGACTATGACTGCAAATTCATAAAATGTTTTTAACAAAATCTGCAAGCTCGACGGTGTGTGGCGGAGCATATAAAAAGCTTGTGTTTACTCTTTCAAGGTGTTTACTTTTTTAATATTTACTCTATAAGTAAGATATTATTTTTAAGAAGAAAAGGAGATCCCAATGTCTTTTTGAAATAAAATTATATTTTACATGCTCGTTGACCATTCTAATTACACAAGTGTTGTTACTACTATCTTTAAGCTCGTACCTAAATTTTTAAATACGACGGACATCTATTTTGCTTTGCTTTTCATTAGTGCTTTCAATATCCAGACAAATAGTAAGATATATTGTCTATGGGTTTTGAGGGAATTCCCAAACAGAAAAATGATGTTTTGCATTAGAAGTTTCAGCACCTAAATATTCAACAGAATTACTCAAGTAAAAACATTTTGATCATCCTGCCCCAAATAAAAGAAATTAAAAAATAAAAAAGCACGACAGTGTACTTTAAATAATCTTGCAAGCAAGAAGCTTTGCTTCCTTAATCAATAATCGTGGGTTTGTTTCACCTAAATTTTCTTGCTCTGCTCGGTTACAAGTTTTATGAATATATTTTTTAAAAATATTAATTAAGTAAGAATGACATCGAAGTCGCTGAGAGTCCATTCAGCCACTTCGTCTTGATCACTAACAAAAATCTCAGTTCCCACATCAAGAGACGTCCATATTCTTCTTGCAGGAGTGCTACCTGGATCCTGAATTATGAATAATTTGATTATACCAAAGAAAATAAATAAATAGATCAATGAAAAAAAATAACAAATGTACTTGCACCATACTTGATAGAAGTAGAGTCTACTGGAGAGTCCACCAACATTCAGCTCCCAGCTTCTGCCGTCTCCAATCCAACCATCCCCGGGCTTCGTCGGGTACCCATACTTGGCCCATATTGGATGGGGAAGCAGCTGGACCAACTCTTGGGCTTGCGGATTGCTATACGGATCACAGGTGCTGTACGGCTTCTCCAAGTGCTTTGCATTGCCGGGAGCACAGTAATAGTGGTATGCTCCATAGGGGAAGTTTTTGGTGTCGTTCCTGGGGATTTTGGTGTTGTCAGGAGTGATGTGGAATGGAGGGCAGTTGCCAATATTGGTTGGGCTGCACCAAGCCGGAACTTGAGGATTTATGATCATTTCCGAGTATCTAGTTACATCCGTTAGTACGTCCCCGTCGCAAGGGGAGCCGTTGTTTTTCCAACAGCTTCCCATGTCAATCAAGTAGAATTGGCTCTTTGGCCCTCCTCCCTTCTTGATGTCTAGGCTCAGTCTTACTTTAAAATTAGGAGACTCAGGGAGCTGCAATAGAACTAGCTTTGTTACACACAAGTATTTGCGCAACTACCTAGGATTAACCAAACATTTCATGCATATCAACAAATTATCGACAAAAGGGGTACAAACATGATGTTTGCTACGGATTTGAATCTCATGTCATGCATGAAACACATCACCCGCTCTTGGAACAGTTCATCAAGTGGTTTAGGTTAACCTAACTGGCTTGGTTCGTTTCACACCAAAACAGTTGGTGCTTCGTTTGTGGATATCTACTAATTACAGATGGATCCAACAAACATTTGGTGCAGAACTAATCTTGATTTCTAGAAAAGCACATGTTAGGTGGGCAGAAAGGTCAGTGCGTTCATAACATATTTGATAACTGAGAAGGAGTTATGTGATTGCGGATAGGGGCCCACAGAAGAGGTTAACATCTCCAAAATAAAGGATTGCGATGTCTTCAGTCAGCCTCAAATTAAAAGAAAACAATACCGCAACGCTACCACTCACTTCATTACATGTACTATATCCTCACTATCATATCCTCATCATTGTCTTAATGAATAATCCTCTTAAGAATCATAT
Source organism: Caryopteris x clandonensis (assembly GCA_028749325.2). Taxonomy (NCBI): domain Eukaryota; kingdom Viridiplantae; phylum Streptophyta; class Magnoliopsida; order Lamiales; family Lamiaceae; genus Caryopteris; species Caryopteris x clandonensis. The sequence goes on from JAPYKT020000001.1 coordinate 24,145,387, forward strand.
CTCAACAGACTATAGGTGTTCCATGTCTACCTACTACAAAAATTGAATACCCCATCAGTTTTTTTTTTTTTTTTTTTTAAATGCAAAACTCCCACGAGATTTCATTGATTTAGCCAGTACTCATAAATTGTTGATTCAGACATGATTTTAATAAAGTAGATCTGATTCTGGTGAATTAGAGTGACATGCCATGGCGTGTGTAAGCTAATGTGGATTGAAATTTAAACTAATTTAATGTTCTTAGACAATCATAATTAGGAGTCCAGGAAACAGAGATCTCTGTTGTCAGTGAACTTTGCATTATTATCACAAACCAGCCACATCCACTCTAAATGACAACCCACACCAGAAAAGACAATATTGGCAAAAATAGCAAAATCTCATCAACTAAGTTTGTTAGTGGATCGACCCGCATGAAAAGAGGACACATCGATCTAGTTTTGCTACTTTATTTCTCTCCTTCTCACCTCTCAATTATTCAATTACTATAAATGCAACTGCTAGTATATTAAATTTTAAAACAAATAAAATTTATATTTTATTCGACAGCGACTCAGTCCAATCATTCAATCATTACAAAATATTGTTATTTTTTTAATACTTATTTTACAAAGTTTACCCGGTTCAACCCAAAACAAATACTAAACTCATTTGAACCAAAATTTTAATGAATAAATGTACCGAGCACCCTCCAACAATAAATAAATTTACTCATAAAATTCAATTTTTTTGGCAAAGGGGCCAAACTAAAGTAGTTAGATTGGAAACTAAAATTGCACATACCGTTTTGAGCATTCCGCGCGTGTCGTAATGGTACCCGCCGGAAAATCCTTTGGTGGCATCAGCTCGTAGGTACAACATAAGCCATGGATACTTCTTGGATGTCCTAAGCTTATGATTAAACACCCAACTCCCACTCCCAACTTTTTTCTCCCAGACAACCTCAAAGTAAGAACTCCCACTGTCGGATTTAGAATCCAGCTCATAACTGCCATTAAATCCACCCCTCATGGTCCCGTCATCGGACAACCCTGTAGGCTTATGGTACAAGATGGGCTGATTCATACATCCACTCCCGAAACATGGAAACCTCCCCGGGCTGAATGGCGGCGCCTTTTTGCCATTCTCCGGACAGAGTCCGGATTTCGCGTCGTAGTTGCCGTTTTTCAACATTATCATCCAAAACTGCCATGGTTTCGGGCCGTCCGAAACTTGACACAGTGAGCCCAAATAGAGCTCCTTCTCCGCCGCGTAGAGGTCCGGGTCTTTTGAAGCTTTCGGGCTCAGGCCCGGAAATGGCGACCCGACACCTAGCTTGTTGTCGGCTTCCGACACTTTGTGGATTAGAGAACTGTCTACAAATCAACATCGCAATATTAGTTTACAGTATGAATTTTTTTATTTTTTTTTTAGTTTAACAAAAAGAAAAATAAGGAAGTTGAAGATTAATTTAATCTGGGCTTACTTTTAAGATCAAAGCAATCAGCAGCTCTTGGGCTGCCCATGTGAGGGGCTTCTTCACCAACTTCATTGCAGAAGTTCCAAGCTTCAAATGCCACTCTAAGCCCATCTCTCCGCATCCCGGGATCCCCCACCGCCGACGTTACAGCATCGGCACCACCGCACACAGGCGGCAAATACGCCGTTACAGTAAGCGCTATTATAATAGCGGCAGTGTAGAATAAAGGCAGCGCCATTCCTCTGGTTTGAAATCAACACAAGGAATTTAATTAGGAAGGAGGGAAAACAGAAGCAAGGTAAAGAAAGATATTAATGGGGCGTGGCAGGGGGGTCTATCAGCCGACCCCAGTAGATGGATCCCGTGTGCGTCTGTCTGAAATCAAAACCCCACACCACATGTTTAATTTATAAATAATGGCCTGCTCTCACTTTTACTTTTTTGATGTATTTGGCTTCAACTGCAGGCGTATAACCATTTCTATATTAACCTTTCCTTTTCTTTCAATTTTGCTCCCACACTTTATTCCTTCATTAGCTTACCTTTGCCATTTCTCTCCACACACTGACACACACACACACACACACACACACACAAATATATATATATATATATTATATTAGCTGTTTGAAGCATATGAAGCTTACTTCAACGTTACGTATACGACATACTGTGTGTATTAATATTATAGTAGATAAAAGAAAAATGATATGGATGCAAAAGTTGATTCGTGCATCTCATCATTATGTATATATTTGTAGGAGATGCTATTTGGAGAGGCTATTTTCAGATTTTTCAATTCACTAATTTAATCTATCTTACTATATGCTTTTAGTCATTTTTAATTCGGTCTTCTAAAAATTCTTCACAATTAAGAATGCATGAATGTTGTTTCGCTTCTCAACTTTCTTAAATGTTCCACTTACTAATGCCTCTTTTTTTTTTTTTTTTTGAAGAAAAATGTTTTTTTCATCTTTTAATTTACAGGACCCAGTAAACTTGAAATCAACTTTTAATTAAAATTGTAATTTCAAATTAATTTTTGTGTATCAAGAAAATCTTTAATTTCTTACCTATTTTATAAAAATACATCTAAACCTCTCTCACTTAACTTATAAAAAAATGTAATAATTTGATTGATATGTACAACTGACGCCTCATCATCTAAGACTTATTTTATAAAATAATTTATTTGATTTATTTGGTTCATGACTGGGTCTCTTATGTATCATCTACATACCATATAATCCAATAAGTAATAATTTTAGATAAATAAATAATATATTACAAAAAAAATAAGTAATATTGCTAAAAATATTAATAATAATATTTTTTAAATAAATAAATAATATTTTTTACTTAAACAAATAATGCATATCTCCAAATATATTTTATTATACTATGGCTATTAGCATTTCATTTGTATATAGCTTATTTATTTAATTGGTAGTGTAAGTTGTTTTAGTTTCACTTTAATCAAGACTAGTGTATGTATGTGCTGTAATATTTGACATGTTGGTAGATTAGTAGGGATAAAAGCTTATATTTTTAGTTTTGTCTTTAAGATTTTATTTTATTTTATATTTAAAATAATAGGTTTGAATTGAAATTTTAAATTAAAATTTTTATTCATGCCTGGCTGGAGCAACGCTAATTGAATCGTAACATTATCAATTGGCTCGATAGCGATGATCCGTCGATAGCTAGCTTGATAAACCAAAAGCATATGACAATTTAAATCTATACAAGAAAATATATGTAAATTAGTGCATAGAATCGATAAATCAACATCATTTCTACTTTTTCTTCTGTTTCTTTTTCAATTCAGTTATGACTTTTCTTTTCTTTTCATTATTTGTAATAAGATCAAATTCTTCGAACATAAGTCAACAACTTTTAGAATATTCAAATGGATATAAATTTGTCGTGGGAAGAAAGGCGGTAAATAAAGTTATAGCGGGAAAGAAGTTGACGACGATGGAGAAGGCAAAAATATAGAACAATGGCGGCTGCGGCAATGGAGATCAGCAGCCAAGAATAAATAAAAAAAAGAAATAAGAATGAACAACAAAGAAAAGAGAGGAAGAAAGGAAAAAATGTTTACAAAAAAAAAAATGGATGCAGCTGATCACAATCCTAAAATTTTTAAATACTTTTTTAATACAATTAAATACTATTACAATAACTAAAATACTCTTATATTGAATATACTCAATACTCATTCAGAACATCTAGCCAAACAAATAAAGTATCATTTGATAGATGTTGCTGAACAAGTACTACTTCAATTGTTCGGCAGAATGGTCCAAACAAACCCTAGGCTGAAATGTTTGTCTTTATTCGATAAATAAGTTTCTAACATGAGTAGTGTTCGACCAATCTCGTCAAACACGAACAAATATATTCAACAGATTAAGTTCGAACATGTATGAACTGACGTGCTATGAACTTAAAACAAAACACCAAAAATAAACAAAATATGAATATTTTTTTTATTTTTTAATTACAATATATAATTTGAAAGAATTTGGAGGTATATGTAGCCGCAGCCAAATAAAATGGGGGAAAGGGATGCGGGTCGGGTGTCAGTCAAGCTATGAATAAAAGGGAATTCGTTTTAGGGTAAGTAAATGAGTATTTTTTATTTAATAATTATTATTTATAAATTATAAAAAAGATAAAACTTTAATTGATAAAATATCACCCCAGAAAAGGAAAAAAAGGTTGCCTTTGAAGTTCACGTGCGTGCACATTATAGAATCTTAGCAAAATATTTTGAGACGTGACTAAGAAGAACTGAAGTGTAAAAAACGTGAAGTTCATGTTATAAAGTTTAAAAATATAAGATTTTATTTTTCTATGTTAATATTGTATATATTATAATAATTTTATCTTTATAAAATATAAAATATTTTTTATGAATTAATTATTTATTTTTATTTTGATATATATGTTGAATTTTGATGTATAGTTAATTAGATTTTTTTATGAACTAGTATTTCTTCCATTGCACTGCACGATTTATAATAAGATAATATTAGAAGTTATAATAAATATAATAATAAGTACTTTTCAAAATAAAATACATAATTATATAAAATATTTTTTTAATAAAATATTTTTTAAAATAAAAACATCTCACAATATAAAATATTAAAATATGAATATCAAATTAAATATAATTAAAAGATAATTAATTTGATATATTTTTCATAAAACATGGAGTTGAGATGAAAAAATTATAAGACTTTGAAAATTGAACTGAAAAAATAAAGAAATAGAAAATTTCTAATTTGGTTACCAAGATTTCTAAATATAAAAAGTTATTTTGGACGGAAAAATTATACTTTCTATTTTTTTGTTGCGGTTCTGTTATTATATATATAGATATATATTTGAGCTATAAATAAAAAAAATTATATGTATATTTTATTTTATTTTATTTACATAATTTATTGTTTCACCTCAATAGGTATCAGTAGGTTGGAATATTTATATTGAATTAGACAAATTATAATTGGTTAAATAATTATTATTAATGTTAATTTCTAAAATTCGCATTAAAATATCATGCAATTAATTATTTAGTAGAGTTCTTTTTTGAATAAATGATAATATAATATAACATAAAAATGATGTAATATTTATATAAATTATAATTTATGCAACTTTTTAATAATTATAATAATAATATAATCTAATCATATATTATTTATTTAATAACATATATTATATTGTGGTTCAACTAGTCATTCTATAATATAAAAGAAGAATCGTGAGAGTTTTTCTTTTTTCTTTATACTTGCTTTTATAATTAATTGATATTTGTTTTTCAAATACTCTCTCATTTTCTCTCTCTTTCTCTTTTGTTAGAATTTTGTCACTAAAATAAAAAATTTAAATAATTTTTTTATTTTAAATCTATTTTTAATATATGATATATTCAATTAATCTTTTTATTGTGACTAAAATTTGACACCAATATTTTATATATTGTGATAAATAATTATATTTAAATTATGAAATATAGTTTTTATGAATAAAATATAATTTTTTATGTATTGAAATATTATTAATTTTATAATTTTATATATATGATGGATTTAAATAAATAGTATATCAAAATTTTATATGAATTTAAGCTAAAAAAATATAAATACTATACTATTACTTCATATTGTACAATATATTATTTAATAAAACTTAAAAAAATGAAAATGTAATTTAATAAAAAAATTATTTTAAATTAAATAATATTTATATAAATAGTGGATTATGTATATTTTTTATTAATAACGTAATTTTATTATAAATTATTAAGATAATCAAATAATATTATACTAGGTGCACGGACGGACGTCTCGTTTTCTTAAAGAAGAACAGGGGCGAATCTTCACTTCGTCGTCGCAATGCGGTGTTTTGGGCCCTTTCAGCTACTTGGGTGATGGGCTAAGTATATCTGTTGTAAATGGGCCCCTGTGTTCTTAGTGGGCTGAGGTTTGTATAGTCAAAAAGTAACTAAACTTGTTTTTTTGTTTGGTGTTCTCTTTCTGGACCGGACCCATTTTAGAGTCTCCGATCCCTTCGCTATTGTCGAGTGGAGCCTGTTCGAAAGCCAAAAAAAGTAAACATGGCTGAATTCTTCATTTTAAGGCATGGTAAAAGCGCCCTCTCGGGTGATTGGTCATCGACGTATCCAAACTGTGATTTGTCTTTAGTCGCATCGACTTATTTAAAATTTTATTTATTTAATTATAAAGTATCACTATTTTTTAAAATAATTAATAAAAAATAATATATTTTACGTAATAAATAATATTTTATAATTAAACAAATAATACTTTAAATCTTATTACATGTCCACCCACAATGCACATAACTTTTTGCATTATTTGAATGGTCTACGGAGTCTTACCCCAAAACTGCGGAGCAAATATTTATTATGCATCTTCACTAATCTGGTGATATCTTAATATGAATGTGGATCAATTTAATTGCACTTAATCCATGCCAAATTATGCAGCACTTGAATTTCCTGGAAAGCAATGTGGCGTCTAGTGTAAATAATTTGATATTTTGTTAAGAGTGATTTGGAAAAATAAAATTATACCTATACTATTATTATTTGATGACATAATATTAATAAATTATTAAGATGTAGACAGATAATTAGATACGAGCCCATGCAACAAATTCTAATTGAATGCTCGAGACTTATAACAATGACATAAAATGCAACTATAAAACACATACAATGTATGCAATGTGTTAAACCTCAAAATAAATGTTTCTGAAAAGCAAAATCAGTATTAAGAAAAGGACAAAAAAACCACAAAAACCAAGAGAGAGAAAAAAAATGTTAAGAGAGGGTTCATTTTATTTTCAAAACAAACAATATTATTTTCTGAGTTACCATATTAACCCCTTTTTTTGGGTGCGATTAATATCTATACCATCCAAATTTTTACTAGTTGTCATCTCAACAACATCATCAATAAAATATTCATCTGAACTATATTATGTGATTGGCATGTTACTTCATAAGGGTAAAATTATCTATATTCATAATAAACTTTCAAATTTTCATAAGTCCAAAATACGATCCAACTTCTTTAAGTTATAATTTTGAGAAAATTATTAATTTTTTCTCACAACAAAATTACTTCAACAAGAAAGAAGATTGTAACTAATATAATTATTGAATTGCTAAAAATATTCGATAAATCACCTAAAGATTTGAATCGATTGATGAATTTGACATCACTAATGTGATGTATTCTCCTTGAAAGTCCAGTCTTTAATTTTGATTTTTTTCCTCGAACATACTTTTATTTATATATGTGTATATATTGTTAGAATGTGTATAATAACGTAATTATGTGGTGATCTCTATTTGTTAAAATAATTTCGAGTTGATTTTTATGTATTATTTTTTAAATAATATTGTGGATTTTGAAACATGAAAAATATGATTTATTGTCAACTAAAACATATAAAAAGACTATTAATTTAATCAAAATATCTAACTGTTTATTTATGGATCATTTAAAGTGAAATACTAATTAATCTTATAAAATTCATTTGTTAAAAAATTGATGAAATTAACAAATGAATATTTGTTTCAATGTCAACTAATAAAAAATGGACGCAAAAATTTATGTGCATCGAGTGTTCCATACAAAATATTATTTATTTAGTATAAAGTATTATTTATTTAAAATATATTATTTCTTATTAATTATTTTAAGAAAAAAATATTTTAAATATATACAACTAATACTTTAAATCAAAAAAAATATTACTATAAATTAAATGTAAATGCACTACAAGAAACTCACTAAAAAAAGATAATTAGATGTAAATATATCTAAAGGGAGTTTTTATATACACCCCAATTTTTTCTTTTCACACCACATTTACTATTTACACCACACAAAAATACATTTAAAATTTTAAATTTACTAACCCCACCCTCAAAATACCTATTATACCCTTAAAAAAATTAAAAAATTAAAAAATCACCCCCTTCCCCTTCTCCCCTTCTGCCGAACTCTCCCCCCCCAAACCCTGCGCGCCGATTCTCCCCCCTTCCCCTTCTCTCCACCCCTCATCACGCGAAGATCATGGATGCAGAACGCGAAAATGTGTCGAGTTCAGGTAATCTCTCGCTGTTTCTTTTTTCGTTCATAACCACAATGCGTTCGGCGCTGGTTCACCGAACAGCCTGCAGGGCGTTCGGCGAGCACAGGCCGAACATAGCAAAAGAAGTTCGGCGCTGGTCTACCGAACAACTTGCGAGGCGAACATTCGGTTATGGGCCGCCGAACGCTGTGTGAAGTGTTCGGTTGCTATCGGCCGAACGTTTCTGCTCATGTTCGGCTGATGCAGGTCGAACACTTCCGAAATTCTGGTACGCAGTCTCCGATTTTTGCTGACAGAATTTTAATATATAATACCCTAAATTTACAATAAAACATTTGAAAAACTTATCGAATTTACATATAAATGTTGATTGTCCATGGATATAAGGAAAAAAGATGCTGAAGAAATCAAATTTTTGAATTGAAATTTTTAGGGTTTGAAAGGGAAGAGAAAATGGAAAGAAAAGATAAAATGGGAAGAGAATAAAATGGGTTCAGCCAAAAATTAATTTTTTTTTAAGAATATATTGATCATTTTACAAATATCTATTTTTGTTCAAAAATATATTGTGATGTGGAGAGTAAAAATTGTGGTGGGATAGAAATTCCCTATCCTAAATTAAAAAAGTGATGATAGTTTAGATGGTAAAAAAAATAAAAGGAAAGAGCTAAAGCCCCACGGACTAAGCTCGCCTCATCTCTGACCTGCGGTCACCCGACGACAAAGCGCCACGGAGTCGTGAATCGTGAATTGTGATTGCAGCCCTAATAATATCAATACTTTGTATGTGATCATCCATCCCATCTTCTTACATCATCACGCCGATTTGTTTCCAATTGAGGAGCAGATGGAAAAGGGTTTACGAAATAATCGGAGCAGCAGGAGCAAATGGTTTTCGGAACAATGATCGGCGGCGATTGATATTGAGCCGGAAATTTTCAGTCTCCTACTCGCGCTGCTAGCAACAGGCGGAGTTTTCTGGAAGTCTTTTTATTATTCCGCAACTGTAACAATCGATCTCACTACGTTGACCCATTGTTGGTCCAGCCCGGTCCCATCAGCCTCCGGTACAGCTTCGACTACGGCACGGCGGCTCGCTTTACCATTCCGATTTGGCAGTGCCGATTCAGTGCTCAATCTAGTATTGGAGAACCATTGAAGGTAGCGTTTTCATCCAGGTTCCGAAAATTGGGACCGGAGATTTTGGGATACATCTATTCTAGGTTTGCATTGCATTGTAATGGCCAATCGACAGCAACAGTCTTCCTCAACTGTTTCTCCTTCAAATGTAGATACAAAATTCGGATTGGGAGCTCCCTCTTTCCCTTCACCCACGCCAGCTTCACCTGCAGTAAGACCAATATTTCCCCCACCACCACTGATACAATCGAATCAGATACCTTCTCCATCAATTAAGACCCCTAATTTACCATCTCCAGCGAACGGAATACGGGCTGGAAGCCCCGTTCCTCATTTGAGCACTCCCCCTGGACCTCCTGTCTTTTCATCACCGCTTCAACCAGCTGCGGTCCCATTTAGGACTTCTCCTGCAACTCCTCAGCCCATTGCTTATTCATCTGGTTCCTCGTTACCCACATCATCCCCACCTCCCCATTTTTCAAATGGATCGGTTGAATTGCAGCGTCAAACTTCAGATGTTACAGAGGAGCTCACCAATGATGCTGACTATCCCAATGTGCTTTTCTCAGCTCATAAGGTATATACTTTACCCCTTTTATGAGCTGCACATTTTCTGCCCTCTCTGTAAAAAACTGTATAATACCATGGAGAGGTGCCTTATAGTTGATGAACTGGGGTTGTTGAATGCTTTATTGCAATTTGGTTACTCTAAGTTATCGATGCATAACTTGACTGGTAATCTTTTAGTTTGAATCTGAATGCTGGGAATGTTATTACAGCTATAGTTAGTTGTATACTTCTCAAATTTATGCACTGTGTTTCTTGCTGCTTCTCTCTCAGGTTTTGAAACAAAAGAAGCTAGCTAATGTACCCAGTTTAGGATTTGGGGCTTTAGTTTCTCCTGGTAGAGAGGTTTCACCAGGACCTCAGATTATTCAGCGTGATCCGCACCGTTGCAGCAATTGTGGGGCTTACGCCAATCTCTACTGCAATATTTTACTTGGTTCAGGTCAGTGGCAATGTGTTGTATGCAGGAATTTGAATGGTAGTGAAGGGGAATACATAGCTTCAAGCAAAGAAGAGCTCAGAAATCTGCCTGAGTTATCATCTCCTCTTGTTGACTATGTCCAGACTGGCAACAAAAGACCTGGTTTTATTCCAGTATCTGAATCTAGGATATCAGCCCCTGTTGTTCTGGTAATAGATGAGTGTTTAGATGAACAACACTTACAGCATCTACAAAGCTCTTTGCATGCATTTGTAGATTCCTTGCCCCCATCAACTAAACTTGGAATTGTGCTTTATGGCCGCACAGTTTCTGTGTATGATTTTTCTGAAGAATCTATGGCATCTGCTGATGTACTTTCTGGTGACAAACCACCAAATGAGGAAGCCTTAAGAGCATTCATCTACGGGACTGGGATATATTTGTCAACCATCCATGCTTCTCTTGCTGTAGCACATGCAATACTGTCATCATTGACACCATATAAACTGAATTCACCTGAAGTTTCCAGAGACCGTTGTTTGGGTACTGCAGTGGAGGTTGCCCTGGCAATAATTCAGGGGCCATCAGCTGAAATGTCAAGAGGGGTTGTTAAAAGACCTGGTGGAAATAGCCGGATAATTGTGTGTGCTGGTGGACCATGTACTTATGGCCCCGGTTCAGTTCCCCATTCTCTTGCTCATCCAAACTATCTGCATTTGGAGAAAACAGCATTGAAGTGGATGGAGAACCTAGGGCGCGAGGCTCATCGCCAGAATACAGTGGTTGATATCCTCTGTGCTGGGACATGCCCTGTACGAGTTCCTCTACTGCAGCCTCTTGCAAAATCTTCTGGAGGTGTTCTGATTCTCCATGATGATTTTGGGGAAGCATTTGGAGTGAATTTGCAGAGGGCATCCACAAGGGCTGCAGGTTCTCATGGTTTACTGGAAATTCGGTGTTCTGATAATATTTTTGTCAGTCAAGTAGTGGGCCCAGGGGAGGAGGCACATATAGATAGCCATGAATCTTTTAAGAACGATACTGCTCTGGCTGTCCAGATGCTGAGTGTTGAAGAAACACAAAGTTTTGCAGTGTCAATGGAGAATCGTGCAGATATCAAGAGTGATTTTGTGTACTTCCAATTTGCAGTTCAGTATTCAAATATTTATCATGCTGATATCTCGAGAGTGACTACTGTTCGACTTCCTACTGTGGATAGTATTTCAGCTTATCTAGAAAGTGTTCAAGATGAAGTAGCTGCTGTTCTTATTGGTAAAAGGACACTTTTGCGAGCTAAGAACTTCAATGATGCTATTGATATGCGATTAACACTTGATGAGAGAATTAAAGATGTTGCAATTAAGTTTGGCTCTCAGGTACCGAAGTCTAAACTCTATCGGTACCCTAAAGAGCTTTCATTATTGCCTGAACTCTTATTCCATCTTAGAAGAGGCCCTCTACTGGGAAGTATACTTGGTCATGAAGATGAGAGGTCTGTTTTGCGGTCTTTATTCCTAAATGCATCCTTTGATCTATCCCTTCGCATGCTGGCACCTCGCTGTCTAATGCATCGAGAAGGTGGGACTTTTGAGGAACTACCGGCTTATGACCTTGCTATGCAGTCTGATGCTGCAGTTGTTCTTGATCATGGCACTGATGTCTTCATTTGGCTGGTATGTTATGCCTGAGAACATATATTTAGTTATTTCATTTGTAAGCAAAATACTAGTTTACCCAACTCAACAATATATATATATATATATATATATATATATATTTTTTTTTTTTTTTCTGGCTATTGCTTAGCTACCATATTGCAGAAATTTACAAATTTATTTGTTTCTTGTTTACAAGATATTGTTTAAATGCCTAATTCTTCGTTTTATTATGCTCTTCCATGTGGTCTTCATATCCCTCATTTACAATTTAAAGCTTATTAAGTGTCTAAAAATGCAGTTTTAACTGTGCATTCTTTGATGGTCATCAAGAATATAATTTATTGGAGAATAAGATTGGTGTCCCTACAGTGATCAAGACCTTATGATATCAATTGATTGACTTTTCGAATACTGACTGAAGAATAGCTTATGATTATCACCCGGCTGTATCTTGACCTGGCCATTCTTGAACTCATTTAATTTGATTTAAAAAATAATAATCTGAATTTCGCTTTGTTATAGCTCATACTTTGTTGGAGTTAAGTTTAGAGTTTATTGGAGAATAAGATTTTGATTGCTGCTCTACTCAATCACATTTACGCTGTATCACGTTTCTGGGTGCAAATAATTGCTCTTTGGCAGTAAGCTTTACATATTAGGCACTAGTAGTATTACTTCTGCTAGAAAGACATACTTTAGGTCATGGTGATAACCACATCCAACAATCCACTCCTTTCCAGATCTGGCTAATAGCCATCTCAAAGGACTACTAATCATGCTGTTATATTAATCCATTTTGATTTATTTGCTGTCTGTTGAGCAGTGCCAATCTCACATTATGATGATTTTCTAACCTAACCAAATGCATCTGAGATACTGGGTTGGTTGCTTTTAATTTTTATGTTAAAACTGTATTTGAAAATTTTATAGTGCGCTTTCTTGTTTATATTGCAAGGATCTTTTACAAACAAAAATAAAAAATAAAAAAATAGAAATGCCATAGAAGAATACTGCATTACCTGAAGGCCCAATACTGTTAGCCAATTTGACCACATCATTTCAGAGTTGCTCAGATTTATTCTCCATGGCTAGTGGTGTTGCATGTACTTTTTGCTCATGGCTCATTGATACATATATTTTCATTTGTTTTATTTTTGTCTACTCCATTGGCTTAATATACATATTCCTTGTTGTGCAGAAAAACTAATAACTGAATTAGACCATACTGATGATCATGCATTGGATCAACTAGGAAATCTGAGCAATTTCATTTGTTGAAGTTTGGTATCTATTGAGGCTTCCTAGATTTCATTTTTTTTCCTTTGTGAAAATGGAGGAACTTGGGCTTGCATGAATTTTTGTCTGTTTATTTGTATCTGGGCCTTGTAATTTTTGGTTAGTTCTTATCTGGTGACATATTTCATTGTTTATAGTATATATTTCTGAACCTTGATAGTTTTTTGCATGTAAAATATATGGTGAACTATTCTGAAGTACCAATTAAAACTTTGTGGTTCCTACGAACCATAGCAACATTTTCTTGCAGATAAGAAACAAGCCAGTAGTTGTAGGTTGAAATCCATAATTCAACTGCACACTGTGTGCACTCCCTTCCTCCCTTGAAATGACCCTAGTTTTTAATTTCTGTCAAAACATGTCTCTGCACTAATAATTTCTTCTAATTTCCCTTCCTTTACCCATAGTTGGATATAATTTATCAAGGGATTATTAACCCCCCCTTTTTATTGGTTATTCATGCATGTTTTTCAAGTATAGTTGCATGATTTCAAGTTTCATCTTATAACTTCATCTGTTGGTATATCCATTCGTCACCATGATTTCTATATTTTGTCAAATAAACTGTGAAGGGGCTTAATCCTCAGAGTTTGGCAAAGTCAAAACCGAAGGGTATGTTTGTTTTAAGCTTGACACAAATGGATTTTTGGATGTTGAAGTACCCCATCCCTGTTTGTTTTCAGTTGTAAAGTTGGATTTTAAGATCCATTAAACTCCTACCCTAATACTACTATGTATACCTATTTTGCACTCTATTACGTACCTATATACATATTTTTCTTTTTTTCATTTTTTAATTCTCTCTTCCTCTCTATTAAATCTTCATTTTTCAATGAAACTAACTAATCATTTCACAATCATTCAATCATTACCAACACAATATAATATTACAACAAATCATCTTTTCCAGCATTGATTTGACATCTACTGAACAATCCTACCTTATACAATCTTAAAACAAACAAAAATTATCATTATTCAACTTTATTTCACAATCCCAGAATTTCGAAGTTGGGATTTCCCACGACACACTTAAGCCTTAAGTTCTTAACCAAACATACCCTACAGATCTTTTGTAGGATGAAGTACTATGCTTCTTTTGTGGGATGGAAGGAGCAAATCAATACTAGACTGTTTTTTTTTTTTTTTTCCCTATCCAAGGAAATCTATTTTGGTGTTCAATCATTTGCACTATTACAGACCTTCTTGCAACCCCTCACGTTGTTTTTGTTATTGTTCAGGGTGCTGAACTTGCTGCTCAGGAAGGAAAGAGTGCAGCAGCTTTGGCAGCTTGCAGAACATTGGCTGAAGAGCTCACTGAGTTGCGATTTCCAGCTCCTAGGATTCTTGCATTTAAGGTTTGCAACTTCTGTTTTCTGGCCTATGGGATTGTTAAATTTACTGGGGAGTTTGATTCCCGTTGTGTAAAAGGGGGTAATGTGCCCGGGTACTGATAGGCGTTGTGCATGATTGGCTGGGGGTAGGGTACATAAAATCGGGAAAATCCTACTATTGATTCCGGCAATTCGTTTGTACTGGAATATGATTGTGATTTCTGAATACTATTTTGTTTGGTAACAGGAGGGGAGCTCTCAGGCTCGATATTTTGTATCTCGCTTGATACCAGCCCATAAAGATCCTCCTTACGAGCAGGTATAGCATATTTCATTTGCAACTTCTTTTGTTGGCATCACTCGATTTGCTTCTTTCCAGTTGCTAATCTAATGTGCTTTTTGTTGCAGGAAGCAAGATTTCCTCAGCTTCGAACTTTGACAGCAGACCAGCGAACGAAGTTGAAGAGCAGTTTTGTTCACTTCGATGATCCTAGCTTCTGTGAGTGGATGCGGAGTTTGAAAGTATTGCCTCCTGAACCAAGCTTATGAGACAATTGTTACATCCTTTGTTTTTTTTTTGTTTTTGGGTGGTAGATGTGATTCCATAATCTCTTCTCCAATTTTTTTGCAATACTTAGTTTCATGCATAGATATTCATACCTGGCGCTAAATCGATTTCAATTATGTTTTTCTTGACATTATACTACACACCATGCTGAAAATGACGAGCTTTGGTTATATGAGTGACAGTCGTATCCCATTTAGTGATTTTAAATCGTGGAGAATGATTACAACTTAATGGGCAATTTTCTGCTAGTCCCTCGGAACTTTTCTGGGACGGAGGGGATATTTGTTTTTGCGCATAATTTGTGTCATGACTGTCATAGCTTTACGTATTTCTTAAGCCAAAATCAAGTTTGCTTGAGATTATTGGACACAAACATACAACACTTTTTTCATATTAAGTTATAGCTTTACTATAACTTAATAGTTATAGTAACCAATTTGGATGTCTTTACGAAATATGTTGTCCTTGTGTGGATCTACAAATGTAATCTCATTGGTTCCCCTAAATCACCTATGGGAGAAACGAGCGAGGTCGGAAAAAAATACTTAGGGGGTGCTTGGTAGTTTGAAAAGGAATGGAAGTGAGTTATCATTTCATTCCTTCTTCTAAACCAACCACCACTTATGTATTTCATATCTATTCCTTAGTCTCTATACCACCCAACCAAGCATCTCCTTACTTATTTCTTCTTATCCTTCATTATTTTTATGTGGTATTTATAGAAAGGATGGAGTTATATCCCTAACAGGATTACGAGTATCTTGGCAATGTCCATTTTTTCTTACAACAGTCCACCTTGCGCGTGAACTCTCATAAATCTTGTCAACACCTTGTCTAGCTAATTTTATTGTAATTATAGGTTATATTAGTAATATATTGGAAACTCTTGATGAATGATTAGCTAATCTACAATACACGTTAAAAAAGCCCTGATGTAGACACTCCGACACTCAAGCCAATATATAAATTTGAATTTAGAATTTAAATTAATTAAGAGAATATCGCAATAATATTGGGTCGTTAGGGAGTATCATGGATACGAGGCCATCAATTATGAGAGTGTAGGAATGGAGAATTGTGGTAGAAGGCTTGAGTGCAAATGTTTAGTTTGTGCTGATTGTAAATTCTAATCCTACAAATGAAGGATAATGAGGGGTGTTATATACCTAATACTTCAAGATCATTTCATTACGTTCCGGGCAATGCACTTCCTCTCATTTTGGCCCTAGTCCGCCCACTCTTTGAGTGAAAATTGGAAGTGTTTTATCACTTCTAATAATCTACCGAGTTAGAGTTTGTCGGAAACTTTTATGTCATACCTTAATAATTACATGTTTGTTATTTGACACATCAATTAAATTAATAGTTAATTATTATTTATTTTTTCAAAAAATTGTGCCATGTGACATGCATCAAATCGGGTTAAGACATGCACTATCCTATGATGTAACATAAATTTTTTTAAGTTTGTGCCCTGAGAGTTCCCGTCCAATTCAAGTTAGGGTTGACCTTCCTCAGAAATGTTGACATGGTAAAAGCAAACGACAACATATTATTTTCTTCATAAAAAAAAAATTAAAAAAATTAATATCCTTATAATTAAAATTAATTTTATTTTGAATTTCAATAATATCCTTATAATTAAAAAGAAAAGGTGAAATCAACAAATAAATGAAAGGCACATTAATGAAGATTCATGATTTTTATAAATTGTACCTTTATTTAAATAATTAAAACTAAGAGTTTAAATAAGTTGCAAAGATGTGAATTTTATTTTATTTTACTTTTAATTTTTTGTGAACTGATGTTATCACTATTTGGGTAGTAATGCATTTCAATGAGTATTTTAGGATTTTAATATTCCTTTGATATAATTAGATAATTTAAGATATATAGTTAACTATACATACTAAAATAATTAATGGAGATCATCTACGAGTAATAAAAATTCGTTCAATATCAATTTTCAAATCCATAAAATGTTTGGCAATTTTTTAATAAAAAAGGAAAAATTATAGATGTCAACTTGTGATTGGATCATTTTTATAAAAAAAAAATTCCAAATTTTAACAGCAGAAATAACATTTTTGTTTTATTTTTACATATAATATATAAAATTAATTATCTTTTCATGATTTTTAATTTGACGAACATATTCAATATTCTAAATTAAGATATTAGATTTTAAAAATACAATTATTTTTTGATTGATTATTAGATTAAATTAGTGTATTTCTTATGAGATTATTTGTATTAAATTGAGTTGTAGATAAAAATCAAATAAATATTTTCATTGAAAATAATAAATAATTTTAAGAAATTATTTCTTATATAATAATAATAATAAATTTTAATTATAATATATATATATATATATATATCTATTTTAGAAAGTTTATATATTTATCTTTACTAATATAATAACGCACCAATAATAAATAGTAAAATATGCCATTTTTTTAAAATTTCAAAGTTTGAGATAATATTGACAATTTTCTATAAAAAAATAATAAAATTAACGGGTGAACATCAATCGATATTGAAATAGAGGCTTGCTTGCACGCATGCACGTAAGTACTAAGAAAATGTACAAATTTGCAGCATTTTTGTAATATTTTATTTTCATTTTTTAATTCTTTTTAATTTTTTTCCAAAACATAAATAATTATGTCTTTCTTAATTTGTTTGGACGTGTAATAGATTAAAATATTTTTTTTTTCACATTCAAAATCCGTAATCCATATTGAGTGTATTGATACAAAAGATTAAATTCAAAATAAGTGAATGTTTGTTGAATGATTATTGAGCTTACCTTTGAGTATTCATAGTGGGTTGTATTATTTGTATTTAATTTAAGTTGCATATAAAAATTAATTAAATATTTTGTTATGAGATATAAACTTAATTAGATAATTTACAATTCTTAATTTTTCTTGAAAAACTAGAAAATATAATTTTTTTAAACAACACCTGATTTCATGTAATATGAATTAAATTAATTAATGTATTTATATTTATAAAAAAAAATAATGCATCCTACGAGCGCTATATTAAGATCTAAATAATTAATTAGGGCTTCTAAAAATAAAATAAAAAACTAATATAAGTAGAAGAGTTTGGAATGAGGCAGTCTAAAAAATAATAATTAATGTGGATGTTTGAATACGGCAGCTCCCAACCACACCACCCAACCCGCAGTTTCTATAATATATATTTATTTAAAAAAAAAAAAATATATATATATATATATCCGGTAAAGTACCTGTTAGTTGAACGGGTGGGTCAAAGAAGGGGCAAAACCGTCATTAAGCCATTATTTTCCGCGCACAGTTGGCTGTTCCACTTCCAAATTCAACGAAAGTGAAAGCCGAAGCAAAGAAATAAACAAGAATTTTCAAATAAATTGAAATAAATAAGAAAAAACGAAAAAAGACGAAACCAGTAAAACCTCCTTTTCGCTTTTCCCAGCAAATTCGTTTCGGTTCGGAGGGGGCACCTTTTTCTTCAATTTCCATTTATTTGTTGGCAATTGGCATGCCTTCCATTTTATTTATGACAATTCATACAGTAATAACAGTCGACTTGGTCTTGGTGAAGTCCCAATTCTTTTTTCCTAATATTAACTCATTGATTCTGGTGAACAACTGAAGTAGCCGTCTGATTAATCTGTTCCTGGGTACCGATTCTATTACTCTTTTTTGGATATCCCAGGTGAGATAATTATCATCTATATACAAAAAAATGGTTGAATTTTGGTTTTCTTTCCCTTTTTCCTAAATATTATGTGGTGCTCGCTTTTTCTCTCGGCTTAAATCTGGCAATCTGTTATGTTTTTCGAATTCTGTGTCCTTATTTTATGTATACATTGATGGGTTTGTATTTTTGTTATGTTACTGTCTTGATCACCTGTATTTCCTCTCAGAGATGTATGCGGTGGACTTTTTTCTCTGAAATAAGTTTATATCATCCCCTTTATGGACTTCTCGCAAATGTTAGTAGATGAATTGTACGAGGTTTTAATGTTTAATTAAACCTCTGATCTGTGGTTGGAATATGATGGAATCCTGTTAGGGATTGAACTCTGAAGATTTAATTATTTGGTGAAAGAGATGTCAGATTAGAAAGTGGAGTTCTATATTATTTCCTTTTTTTTTTTTTTCATTTGGATTTGTTGTTTTGGGATGTAGGTTTTTGAATGAATGGGTTGAATTTGAAGTCGATGGATAATTACAGTGTAAAGGAAGATGATCAATTCTTTGACACCCGTGATGACATTTCTTCTGTGTCTGATGATTCCTCTGAAAGTCTTCCTCCATGGCTTTATGATGGTGCTCTAGGATATGGATTGTGGACTGAGAAACCAGGTAGTGTTGAAGAAAGGCGCAGTAAGTTCTTTAAATGGATGGGTCTAAGTTCGGGTTGGCCCAAAAGTCATGGAGATGAAGAGGGAGATCTTTGTGATGAAGACATGAAAAGGGACATTGACAGATTTAGAAATGATGAGCAGGTTGTGCTGGCGAATTTGGATTGTGATCTAAAGTTTTTCTCTAGTCGTTCTCTGCCATCTTTTCTGTCCACAGAATTAGTAGAAGAAGATGTTGCAATGGAGAGTCTCAATTTGAAATTTAAAAATTTGGACAATGGAACTGAATTTGTCATGGATGAACGGGCTGAAGAGGGCACTATTACCAAATTGCGTGAAGTAGGTTCGGATAAGATGATATCACTTGATGAGTTCCAGAAAATGCTTGGTTCCTCAGCATTAGTGCAGCGGTTTCTGCGAAAAGAATCAAAGGGATTTAACATGGTTCATTCAAAAAAGAAAGTAAAAACAAACTGGATGCAAAGATTTAGTGCCATCTCTCATATTGGGGATATAGCCAAGGTGATCCTGGATAAGCCTAGTGAAACAAACCCTAAAACAGGAACAGATTCTCAAAAAGTTCATGTCAATGTATCCAAGAAACACTCCAAAGAATTATCATCTCTTTACTCGGGGCAAACATTTACTGCACATGAGGGATCAATTTTGACAATGAAGTTCAGTCCTGATGGTCAGTACCTGGCTAGTGCTGGGGTAGATGGTGTTGTGCGTGTTTGGAAGGTCCTTGAAGATGACATTGGAAACAAATTTAATGCACAAGATATCGATCCTTCCTGTTTATACTTCTCTTTGAATAATTTTTCCAAGTTGACTCCTCTGCATGTTGTTGGAGAGAAGACCACTCTGATGAAAAACTCAAAATCATCTGATTCAGCTTGTGTTGTTCTTCCCCCAAAGGGATTCCGGTTATCAGAGAAACCTCTTCACGAATTCCATGGACATGATGGAGAGGTGTTGGCTCTGTCATGGTCCAAGAATGGGGTTAGTACTCTTCAACTCAATAAATCGATAAAGGATTGATTTATTAACTTTTCTTTTAGGCAGCGTTTGTATTTGATGGATTTGAAATCCATATTAGCAAACCTATTCTTGGTTGATTTGATTGTTAAGCTTGTTAAAATTCATCACTTCCATTTTGTACTAATTTTGAGGGGTTTGGGTAGATTAGAGATCCTCCACCAACTTACGTTCTTGCATTTTAAATCCCTCAATCCAAATACAAAATGTTTGTACATGCTTTCATTTCACATGCGAGGTGATTCGATGTGCGAGTTTGACTGTGTAATTCTATTTAAATTGCAGTATTTAGTGTCATCTTCAGTTGATAAGACAGCTCGTTTGTGGAGACTGGGACACAATCATTGCCTAAAAGTTTACTCTCATAATAATTATGGTAAGCCTTTGGAAAAACGACTGGTTCAATATTACGAATTTGATGTATTGTTTGTGATACAGGTTTTTAAATCTAGCGTTATCCATGATGCAGTAACATGTGTCGACTTCAATCCTGTTGATGATGATCATTTTATCAGCGGTTCAATAGATGGAAAATTACGGATTTGGGAAGTTCAAGGTGGTCGAGTAGTAGATTGGACCGACATAAGAGAAATTGTGACTGCTGTTTGTTATTGTCCCGATGGAAAGGTCTGTGCATATATTAGTATTGTGTGGGAACTGTGTTAAGCTTTTGATGAACTTCATTAATTATGTTTTTCTTATGGTATTCAGGGAGGTGTTGTTGGCTCCATCGATGGAAATTGCCGTTTTTATGATGCCATAGGTATTCTCATTGTAACCATTTAACTTGTTATATGTACAAATATGTTGATTAATACTCTGCTGATTCTGCTTTGTCGCTCTATTTTTGTGTGACATTCATGCCAGCGCAGATCCCTAAATTCCAGCTTCTTTCCTCGCTTGATAAAAATAGGAAACTCTTCCCTCTTATTAGTTTAATAGGTTCTTACTTCATGTAAACTGTAGCATGTATCATCACTTTTTGTAGCAGTATATGTAAAGAGCTAACACAGCGTGGTTTGATACACCTGGATGGGTTGGATAAAGAACTTTAGTCAATATTAAATCTTATTATAGTGTGCCTGTCCTTCAGAAAATCGCTTGCAATTGGGTGCTCAAATATACCTGAAGGGGAAGAAGAAGCTACCCGGGAAAAGGATTACTGGATTTCAGGTTCTTTCATGACCACATTATCATTTTACATCTCGTTTAAACAGCTTCTGACACCCATCCTAATGAATTCCTGTATTTTTTATGTGATTGGCATTATTCAGTATTGTCCGAATGATCCGACCAAAGTGATGGTCACATGTGCTGATTCACAAGTTCGGATACTTTGTGGGACTGATATTGTTTGTAAATTCAAAGGTGATGAATTTTTACTCTACTTTCACAGCTTTCTTTGTTGATTGCACTCGGAACACTAGTTATGAACAACGCTCAGTTTCTTCCTCCAGGTAATCGAAGTTCAGGAGGTCAAATACCATCCTCGTTCACATCAGATGGGGAACACATTGTTTCAGTGAGTGAGGACTCAAATGTGCGTGTGTGGAACTACACCAACCAGGTCCAGAAATCATCAAATCGACCCAAGAAGAAGAATGTAGGGTCTTGTGAGAGTTTCTTGTCACGCAATGCTTCCATTGCTATTCCTTGGGGTGGCCTTAAGAATAAGCTGGTAGGAGCACTAGGAAATGGACATTCTGACGAGAATTTGCTGCTTCATAAGCTCGGGTTCTTCTTGGACGCTATATACAACAAAGGATCGGCAACATGGCCACAAGAGAAGCTGCCAGAATCGAACCCAAAACCTTCAGTAAGCAAATCGGAGTTCAAGTTTCTAAAGAATGCGTGGTTGAGCGCATTGAATTCTCCCCATTTGTGGGGTCTTGTTATTGTTACTGCAGGCTGGGATGGATGCATCCGAACATTTCTCAATTATGGATTGCCAATTCGATTTTGAAAGGTTCGTACAAATGGGTAATATATATACATGTATAGGTACACAAGTGAAGGATAATTACTATATCAGAGGAAGCAATTTATACTCTCTGGCCATAAGTAAACCAAAATGGCTGGATTTTGTTAATTTTTTTCCCCACTTCTCTGTATTGGATTTGTCGGCCTGGTTCAGCTCAGCTGTATAAATTCTTTGATTTGTTACACAGAAGAAATGTTGTGTTGATGCCTGATGGCTCATTCATTCAGCAGCATTTCCCATACGTCTCTCATAGGCAACTAATTTTATATGATATCTTGCCATGTCTGTTACTTTATGCACCTACAGGAGCACATGATGTTGAATTAAAATACAAATTTTATATTGCTTCCACATGATTATTGATGGAATAGCCAAAGATTTTTAGATGGGTTAGAGCTGATGGATCATCTGGGGTTGTATCCAGATGAATAATATAAAGAAGGATTGAGGGAGGATGAGACGTGAGAATGCGGGGGGATCGTGGCATATAACTGCAGGGTTTTCACCTAGGAAATAACATATGTACCAGCAGCCACATGTAAGTAAACTACATAGGAAAATTATTTTATTCTCATTTGGATATCCTTTCTGAGATTTCCTCGTCTTCTTAATGGTGGGGTGTAAAAGAATATGCCTATGGAATTTTTTTTTTTTTTTTGAATTAGGATAAGTGTACATATTTTGATAATAAGATATTAGATTAAAAAAATGAAATTATATTTTGACTAATTATTTAGATTATATATCAGCGGCTGATCAATTTCACACCTACAGAACTGACGATTGATGCACACATGCACGTAAGGGTTGAGAAAATTCTATTTTCCTAATTTTAATTTTTTTGACATATAATTTATTAAATTAATTTTTTTCATAATATTTAATTTTATATTCATATTAAAATAAAATTATAAGTGATATTATGATTTGAATTATCTATATTAGATTTAGGCTGATATTAAAATAAATTAAATATTTTTATGAAAAATTATTAGATAATTATAATTACTTTTTATAATATATATATATATATATCCTATCACGGGGAAAATTCTGATTTAGTATAATATAATACTAAACTTTAACCAAATAGATGCAAGTAAGATTTATATTCAAATGCTTACGGTGAATCATTATGTTGAAAAATGAATGATACACTTACAATTTCATAGTAAAAATAAAAAAATTACACACCTAAAATTTTCCTACTCACTATAATTATAAAAGATTTATATAGATATAATATGTATGGAAGAATATAATGAGTTATTTTTTCCAGCATAAAGTATTTCTTCTATGTGATATTTGAAAAATTAAAAACTTCCGGCCCATTTAGTGAATTCGACCCTTTTTTTTCCTTATAATATCCCTAAAAATTTATGTTAATCAAAATAAATAGTCTTGTATTGATTAACAAATGTCAAAAACTATATATATGTGTGTGTATATTAAACAAACCTATAAATATATACATTAACGTTTATTCAAAAAAACACTGTGCAATCCAATCTATAGTGTTACTTATTTAATTAAAAAATATTATTTAATTACTTAAAAAATATTATTATTAATTTGTTACCTTAAAAAATAATAATACTTTTAAAATAAATAAGCAATAAATTTTAATTAAACAATTAATATTATAAATCAAATGCACGGTTCGTTTGATGCATGCATAAAAAATTTATATATCTGTTCAACTTTTTAGCAAAGATATTCATTAGTTAGAGCGGTTAAGAAAGTCCAAAAGAAAGATACAATATTAGTATTACAAAAGAGGTGTGTGTGTGTATGTGTGTGTTACCTTACCATATATTTCTAAACATTGGAGCTGACTTTTGAATGTAGCAAGGTCATACACTTTGAATATGGGCAGGGTTGGTTGGTTTGTTGGTTGAGCCTTTCACACATCCGTGCGTGTACACACACAACACACACAACACACACACACATATATATATATATATGTATATGTATATGTATGTATATATTAAAATATATTTGGTCTGAAGAAAGATAAAATTATAAAATAAGGAAGTGGTGCTTGAATTAGGATATAGATGAGAGTTGAGGCGGTTGTGGTGGAATTTCAATATTCAGCTGCAGTTGCAATTGCGTGCAATGCACTATTCATACGTTATGAAAACTCTTACCACCCACATTGGAATCAGTATTTTTTGACCCTATTTTACTTTTTGATTTATTCCATTTTCTAAAACTTTGTTTGAATTCTCTTTGTTAAAAATATTAAGTATGTTGAATTCTTCCGTTCATAAATAAAATTTATTAAAATAAATTTAAAAATATTAAATTATTTAAGTTCGACTAAATTAAAATTTATTTGAACTCTAATCAGTTAGTAATAAAATAAATTCAAAATATAATATGAAAAACTGAATAACATCTCAACAAATTTGCTTTATTAATAAATGATATTATGAAACATTCCATTTAATATTTGTATTTTATTCTTAAATTTGATATTTAAGAATTTTCAGAGGATACAATATATTTTTTAGTTTTGAATTATAATTTTAAAAAATCATTTTGTACTTTTAGAATATTCTTATAATTTTCAGGATTTATTTTTACTTTTTCAGAATTTATATACAAATTTCTGAACTTATGACTAATTTTCTAAATTTATTTATAAATTTCACTTTTTTTCCAATTTTGTGAAATTATTGGTCATTTTCCTTATTGGTTGATATTTTCTGAATTATTGGTCATTTTCCTTATTAGTTGATATTTTCCTTATTACAAGTCAAAGAATAAAAGAACAACAACAACAAAAAAAAAAACTTTTGGACAATTTATAAAATACTCAAATTTAAAAGCTAGACTTACATAATATTTATCTTAAATTATACATATATTAATATATACAAGTAGTTTAAACCTAAAAACAAAAATATTAGTTGGAAGGCTAATATTTTTCCATATAAATAATGAGTGTTACAAAATAGTTTTATGATGATGGATAATAAAATCAAAGTTGGGTAAGAATATTGTCGTCAAATAATGTCAAAAAACAAATTAGTTGTCATTTCTCAACTTTCGATCGGTTTAAGGCTGTCAGTCCACAGATGGCTGAGCCGTCGCTCTGAGACCCGATTTGGACTTTTCAACTTACAACTCATTATTCTCTATTTCCATAAGATGTGGCTTGCATTTAGTAAATTGGTAACTATTTTTTTTTAAAATTAACAACACCAACTGCAAATAGAAGTATCTCTTTTATTAATTCCAATAAATTATATTCCACTCGTTTTATATGTTTATAATTATTTTAATAAAAAATATGATCCTTTTTGTTAAGGGGCCTTCTTCTTCTTTATGTTTTTTCATCCAGAGAAGTTGGAACTGCAGATTCACGGCTTTTTTGAAATTTAGACTCCAAATCTAAAATCTTTCACAATGAAGGTCAAACTTGATAAAGAACACACACTTAACAATATTCTTTAAATGTTATTTCCCCAAACTTGATTTTGTCAAAAATTTTGTGTACTAGGTTATATATATGTATATATATGTTCGTTGGAGTCCATCATATTAAGATCTAAGTCACTCACATACAGCGAAATTGTCTGTGATTGGGCTGTTGTTGCTCCGCCAAGGGCTACCATTCCATTAACGTCAGGCGCCGTCATATTCTGGTTAACCTGTTCCATTTTTCAATTTCAGCAAGAATCATTTTCCTCTCTCCTTATTGTTATTGATCTGAGAAATAAAGAGATTTTTTTTGTTCTTTTTTTTGGATTTCTTCGTAGAGAAAAAAGGAGGTGCATGTTAAAAGAGGGGTAAATTTATGATAAATAAGGAAATTGCAGAGAGAAATAAAAAATATAATTTTTTTAGAAGTATAAATGGGTTATATATAGTAAAAGAAAAAAAAATTATTAATTTTATATAAAATGTATTTATATTTTAAAGTATATTTTGAGATTTTAAAGATATGAACAATCACATCCTTTATTAAATAGAAGCAGTAAAAATGTACGCTCCAATAAAGAAAAAATATAGACAACGACTTATTTGTGCTGGTGGATATATCTCGTATTCGGAAAGAATATCCTTATACACTGTATATATATTGTGTAACAAATACTCCTTTTGTTGAAACTCTGCTTTTATATATAGGACAGAATGAATGATAATTATTTGTCGAAATTAATAATAACTTTTTTAAAAAATAAATGTAGACTTGAATATTATTATAGTATGCATTTCTTATTAACTAATTAATATCTCTGACACTGAGTAGATTTATATTCCAAAATTACATTCATTTAAAATGTTGCTCTATCAATAATTATAAAGAAGTTTTGAAATAATAGTAGAATTATGTACTGTTGAATTTCAATCAGATTTGTTACCAATTCAATATCTGAATATAAAAAGATTACGTGATACATACAAAATTTAAATATATTTGAAATCAGTTCTATAGTTTATGACAGTTCGATTTGACCGGAAAATAGGTTATCAATCCAATTTAAGTTAAATAATAATGAATATTTATCGATTTGATTCGAAGTTCTTTATGATTTTGTAGGTGATTCATTGTCATAAGAAGTGACATAGGATATTAAAATGTTTAAGTGGGTCGAAGGAAACTTTACTTTTCTTGAATTGTGAAATAAAATATAAATTAAATTTATTATATAAAAAAATATGATTGTACATCTCAAAATAAATATAAATTGTATAGTTAACATTCAAAATCCATCTACATAAAGTGACCCATAAATGTTAATATATGTATGTGATTGAATCTTTTGTACAAAGAGAGTGTGTCTAGCACCCGATACACAGTATTACTTATTTACTTGAAAAATAATACTATTTTTTTAAGGTAATATATCACTAGTAATATTTTGTTATGTAAACAAATAATATTTTTTCTTTAAACAAGTAGTACTTTTCATAGAGTTGCACGATG
This sequence comes from Caryopteris x clandonensis, assembly GCA_028749325.2. Lineage (NCBI taxonomy): Eukaryota > Viridiplantae > Streptophyta > Magnoliopsida > Lamiales > Lamiaceae > Caryopteris > Caryopteris x clandonensis. The sequence continues at coordinate 24,172,796 of JAPYKT020000001.1, forward strand.
CATTACAAATAATTTAAATATATATATATATATTATAAAATAATAATAATAATAATTGTTAGAAATAAATCAATTAAAGATTAGAATAAATCAATTATAGATTTGTTTTGATTGTACATATCTCTAGTCAATATGCGTAGATATTAGTTTCCTTGTAAATAGGTTTCTGTTGCAATTGTATATTCATAAATAGAGAAGCATTCTGTTAATCCTCATTTTTGAGGAAGATTAATATCATTAACATGGTATCAGAGCATATCTCCCTGAAAACTCTTTTTTTCCTCTAATCAATTCTTTTTCTCCTGTTTCAAAGCCTCACGCTAATTTTTTTTTCTTCTCTCTCTTGGTATACTAATGGCAGCCGATACTTCTCCTTCGGCGTTCAACGCCAACCTCACGCTCCAGGCACATAACTGAGACTGGTCTTTCTATGCTTTTCCATTCCTCGGTACCATTAAAATTCTGGGTTGAGGCTTTTACTACAGCTGTATATATCATCAACAGGTTGCCATCATCTATATTGCAGAATAAATCTCCATATGAGTTGTTATTTTCTACCACACCTGCTTATGAGAACTTCCACGTGTTTGGTTGCCGTGTTTTCCCTTGTCTTCGGGACATTGCTACTCATAAATTATCTCCTAGATCGGTGCCTTGTGTATTTTTGGGGTATAGCTCCGCACATAAGGGGTTTTGCTGTCTCGACCCTATTTCTTTTCGGCTTTACATCACCCGACATGCTCGTTTTGATGAGGATTGCTTTCCTTTCAGTGCCTCTACGACTTCGTCCTCGCCTGACTCTCTTGAGTTCTCTTCTTTTGTTGACTTGCATCCCGATGCTCGGCCCCTTGCTACTCTTGAGCTGTCAGACAACCCTATTACACAGGTCTCACCGGCTGCCGGTCCCTGTCCTCTGTGTACCGAACCCGAGCAGCTGCCAGCCGAACCTACTGCTTCCCCAGTCAGGCCGGATTCCCCCGCGGCCACCATGTCGTCTGGCTCGCCTCCTATTGCTCCCGTGGATACACAGCCCCTATCTCCGCAACCACAACAGCAAGTACTTCGTCCGACACATTCAATGCGCACCAGGGCTCAAGATGGCATTTTCAAGCTTAAGTATCCGCCTTCTACTGCTCATCTTACCCATAGTGCCCTTCTTTCGTCACTTCATTTGTCAACAGATCCCAAGGGGTTTAAATCCGCTGCAAAATCCCCGGAATGGGTTGATGCTATGAATGATTAACTTCGAGCTTTGCGCTCCAATAATACATGGGATTTAGTTCCTCGTCCTTCTGGTGAAAATGTTATTGGCTCTAAATGGGTTTTTCGTACCAAGTTTCTCGCCGACGGTTCTATTGATCGTTATAAGGCTCGCTTGGTCGCTCAAGGGTTTTCTCAACTTCCTGGGTTTGACTACGACCACACTTTTAGTCCAGTAGTCAAGGCTTCCACTGTTCGCGTTATTCTATCTCTTGCGGTCATGAACAACTGGTCTCTACATCAACTGGACGTCAATAATGCTTTTCTCCATGGCCTTCTCACTAAGCCGGTTTATATGGAGCAGCCTCCAGGCTTCAGTGATCCTTTCCGTCCCACTTATGTTTGCCGTCTTAATAAGGCCATCTATGGTCTCAAACAGGCGCCTCGCGCTTGGTTTCAGCGCTTCTGTGACTTTCTTCTCAGCTTGGGGTTCATGGAGAGCAAATCAGACACTTCACTGTTTGTTTTTCATCGAGACAATATCTTGCTTTATCTCTTGGTTTATGTGGATGACATCATCGTCACGGGCAGTGACACCTCTTTTGTCACTCGTCTCATTGCTAGGATTCGCCAGAAGTTTGCTATAAAGGATCTTGGACGGCTAAATTATTTCCTAAGCCTTGAGGTCACCTACACGAGCGACGGTCTTTTCTTGGGGCAATCGAAATATGCTCGTGATATTCTTTCACGTGCTGAGTTGCTCGAGTCCAAGCCTATCTCGACACCTCTTGCTACTGACGAAATACTTCGGGTAGATGGTGACCCTTTTTCTGATCCTACGTTATATCGTTCTCTGGTTGGGGCACTACAATATTTGACCATTACACGACCTGATCTTTCGTTTGCTGTGAACACTGTAAGTCAGTTTCAAGCTAATCCAACAACTGCACATTTTCAGGCGGTCAAGCGCATTCTGCGTTATGTCAAAGGCACTATTGATTTTGGTCTCGATTTTACACGAGGCTCTTCAGTCCTCTTGGGCTACTCCGATGCTGATTGGGCCCGTTGTTTGGACACTCGTCGTTCTACATATGGGTACTCTATTTTTCTTGGCCCGAATCTTGTTTCTTGGAGTGCTAAGAAGCAACCCACAGTTTCTCGTTCCAGTTGCGAATCTGAATATCGGGCTATGGCCAATGCTGCTTCTGAAGTCATTTGGGTTACTCTTCTTCTTAGGGAACTACATGCGTTGCCTCCAAATCCACCTACAGTTCTTTGTGACAACAAGAGTGCCTTGTTCCTCAGTCAAAATCCGGTGGCACACAAACGTGCCAAACATATCGATATCGACTATCATTTCGTTCGTGAGCTCGTTTCCTCCAAACGTCTTCTCACTCAGTTCGTCCCATCAAATCTCCAGCTTGCGGACATATTCACCAAGAGCCTTCCACGCCCGTTGTTTGAATTCTTCCGATCCAAGCTACGCGTTTGTCCTCACCCGCTTCGCTTGCGGGGGGTGTTAGGAATAAATCAATTAAAGATTAGAATAAATCAATTATAGATTTGTTTTGATTGTACATATCTCTAGTCAATATGCGTAGATATTAGCTTCCTTGTAAATAGGTTTCTGTTGCAATTGTATATTCATAAATAGTGAAGCATTCTGTTAATCCTCATTTTTTAGGAAGATTAATATCATTAACAATAATAATAATAATAATAATAATAATAATAATAATAATAACAATAACAATAATAATAATAATAATAATAACAATAATAATAATAATAATAATAATAATAATAATAATAATAATAATAATAATTGTCAGTGTACCATTTAGCTTTTTTTTTGAGTTTTGTAATAGTAATTATAAATTTTATTCACAATATGTTCATTGTTGTTCATAATTTATTTATATAGAGCAAATTAGATTTGAAGAATGACGTACAAATACAACACATCTCATTCATAATGAGAATAGATATCTAGTACAGTTTCTTAAATTAAAAATTAAGTACATATAAGTTTTTGCATATGTACATTGCAATCAAATATTTAAAACATGTAGATGCATCGAATGTTACTTCTCTATTCAACTTATATGGTAATAACATCACATTTAAATACATATTTTCAAAATATTAATAATAATATCATAAATATCTACTGCTATGAGTTCTATTTAGCTATCTATTTCTTCGTTAGTTCACTTTTTCCCTCCAAAGTCCATGGCTTCTAAGTCAATCGTTAATCATTAAAGTCCAAGTTAAATTATACGTTAGTGATATAAATACAAAATAGATTGAAAGAATGAACGAATTTCAATCTCAGTCCGTGCTAGGCAACAACAAACAATGCCACAATGATACCTACATTTCAACTCAATCTTGTCCAATTTCATGCATTTAATTTAATTCTCTTTTTTCCATAATTAAGAAGAATTTGAGAATGAATGGATAGTAGAGTAGAGTAGTTGTAATAATAATAATAATAATAATAATAATAATAATAATAATAATAAATGGGAAGCATGTGGTGGTAGGAGGCGTAGAGGGGTGCATGGGGAAGAGGAAACAATGCAATATTACAAGTAAACTCAATCTTGTGCAATTAATTAAAGAAGAAATAGAGAATTGATGGATTAGTGCTGAGTAGAGCAGAGTAGTTGAAAGCCAGGGATACGATAAAAACAGCAACCCCCTTTACTTCTAGTTTCTAAGCTCTCCACGTAATTTAAGCAAAAACCACAAAAAATGTAAATATGTGTAAATGGAATGGGTGTACATTAAATGCAGCATGCAGCCACACCATTAATACAGATAGAGAGACATATGCTTCTTCTCCTATCCTCCATTGCATTATTTTGAAACCACAAAATATATGTAACTAATTTTAACAAAAAATAATAATTTAATTTGAAAAATAATTGTTATTTTTTATGAAGTATTAAGAATAAATTTGATAAATTTAACTGTTTACATAAAATCACATACAAAAAATATTACAACAAAACAAAACTTTCTTCACAGAAGTTAATACTATTTCAGAAAACTTTATTACATTTTTCTAAAAACATACCATTTCAACAGAAAAGTATATTTTAAATTTAATAATAAAGATCAATAACAATATCCATGAATGTATTCCTTTTAATTTATAGAAAAACAATTATTTACATTCAAATTCAAAAGTATTACTTTAATGATAATCTATTACTTATTTTCTAAACACTAGTACTACTCAATTATGTCAATATAATACTTTTATCACGAGTGTGTTAATAATTTATAATAATATTATGTTATTATAAAAAAAATATCAGTCCAAATATTGGATTGTCAGCTAGAATTTTCATATTTTTAAGTTAAATATCGACCCATTACATATAACAAAACCCATGCATATATATATTTGTTTTATTAATAGATATTTTTATTATTGTTTTAGATGACGAATTTTTTATGTAAAATAAGAAAATAAGTTTTATTCTCAATTAACTTGTTTCTGTTTTTTTTTTTGGTATTCTTAGAATTAAGGAATTTTGATAGTGTATTGTTACCATTTTTTTATCTGCGGGACTCATTGACCACGAGGTACGATCCTCGATAATAGGTCAAGAAATTAATTACGATTATCGATAATGATTATGAGCCATTAACTAATTTACGATAAACAAGTGTGCTCTGCGCATTTATTTTCTACGGTGCATGTGCGACTGCGAATACATATGCGCACGTTAGTGGGGCAAATCATGGTTAGATCTTAATGACTGAATTAATTAAGTATCCAGAATCTGGATCAGCTGCACGTACATAAACATAATATTTCCAGACAGCACCAAACGAATGATAACAGTAGTGGTTGGCATTGATGAATATGCTTTTATATACTAATTGTCTATATTCTATTTGCTAAAACACAATAATACAGAAGCAGAGCAATTAACAAAGCTTAAACCTCTATTTGGGAAAGACGTGATCAAACTCAAACCTTATTTAAAACTGAAAAAGAAAAACACGATTTCTTGTTGAGATCTTTTTAGCAGAGATCGAATCATTATGTAATATTTGGTTGTCAGCTTCTAGACAACTGTGTTTCTGGGTACGTCTATTTATATTTGAAACTATTACAGATTTCAATTAATTAATTTTACTATTATTTTTTTGAAAAATATTATAATTATAATTTTTTAATTAGTTCAATAAAAGAAAATTTTTATGGAGAAAACTTATGTAATTTATAAATAAAAAGAAGGAATATTTTTTAGTAATTTTAAAAAATACTACAGATATCCAAAAAGTATTAATTTGCAAGAAAAAATATCATGTTCTTCATGTGTAGAACAAATATGCACGAAAGCAATATTGGCATCTTTAAAAATAAAATAGAGAGTACTTGGGCATGTTAAAATGAAGAAATTTTCATTTTTATGTATTAAATTAAAAAAAAAAACTTAATGTGTATATATATTAATTTTATATAGCTAAAAACTATTATAATTTGATTGTATTTGAAAGTACAAATGAATAAAGGTGATTAATGGAGAGAATTTTGGGAAGTAATTTAAATTAAAGAATATATTGTTTTTGGGTGGGGGGAGGGGGCGGGTGTTGTATAATGTGATGTGACAGAAAGATATGGAATTATAAAATTGCATTATTGTGGGGTTTGTTGCATGTTAAATGTGTGTGAACGTTGTAGCCCATGATGTTACTTTATCACGAGGGCTTTCTATTAAATACTCTATGACAATGAAATTCAATTTCTATAATTATAAAATTATATTCATAGTTGCTTACTCATTTCTTTTTTTCTTTTATATTTTTTTTTTGGGGGGAAGGGAGTTGCTAACTTAATAATGAATAAGAATGAAAAAAAATATTTACAAAAATTACAATTGACTGCTAGATTATTAGTGTTTTTGGGTTGAAGCATATAAAGTATTTAACTTTTATTAGTTGGTAGTTCAACTAGTTTGCCACCTACTAAACTAATTTTGAGTAATGTTAAAATTTTTGAATTCTACGCTATATTTAAGAGAAGAATTATATTATTTCACTAATTAAATTAAAAAAAAAAAAAAAGCAAACAAAACATAATGTGAGATGTCTTCTTCCATCTAAGAAATATATACACACATAGTTAGAAAATCATCATCTTCTTCTAACTTCTGTCAACAATCCATCACAGAAGTCGATGGCAAGATCTTGAGGTGATGGTGGTGAAAGCAGTGTGATTTTAAATTTGAACCACACCTATAATACATCGAAACATAAACGAATTTAGGTTTTGGTGGTTTAGCGGCAAAGTTGTGGGCGCACTTGGGACCCACCTTCACCCTTCTAAGTTTTCTTGCTTTGGGGCAAAAGGCGAAATCCCTCGCCCCCAGGGCCCCCACCCCCCGGTCCTACAGAGATTGGTGGAGGAGTTAAATCATGGTAACTCAGCGGCCCATTAGGTGGGAGGACTAGTGCCTGGTGCCCACAAGGAGTCATCCCCCACATTCTAAGTTTTCTTGCTTGCTTGGCTTGGTTGTTGTTTGGGGAGAGTGTAGTGGGGTGGGGGGTGGGGGTGGGGGTCAATACTCAATAAGGTTCAGCCTTGTTGTGGTGTGGTGATAGATATTTGGTGCTGGATTTAAGGGGTTCGGTGTTGAGAATTTTTTTTTTTTTTTTGTCTTTTTGGTATTGTTTTGGGGTTGAATTTGAAATTTGAGGTAGATTAAAATGTTTTTAGTTTTAAAATACATGTTATTCTATTTTTTATGTTATATTATATTCTATTCTATCTAATGTTATTTATTTAAAAATAAACCATAATCATTTTGAATGAACAGTAATATTTTTTTATGAAAAATAAATATTTATTAACATCTAAAAATATATATTTTTAACCAAACACATGCGCACAAAAAAAGTGCGTGCAGCAAGAAATTTGTGGTTGTGTTGAAATCGTGTCGGCTTGGATGCAACCAATTACATGAATTTAGTACTGTTCATATGTGACATAAGTTGTTGTGAGCTTCTAGAGGTGGTTTCATTCCCTTCTTTATATGACACCTTATTATCATTTGATTATTTATTACCGTCAAAAGTCACATTAACATGATATTTCCATGGGAATTTCTAAGTTACCCCATGATGTAGACATGCGTATATTCTTTGGTTATGGTTTTGAAAATTTTGATTTTTAAAATTTTGAAAACGAAACCGACCGTTCAGAATTAGAACTGGAGGATATATTTATAATATAATTTTAAGTAAATTAACTAAAAGAATATTAGTTAATATTTATTTGTAAAATTAACATAAATAAGGCAATACATACTCAATATTCAAATCTAACACAAAGAACCAACAAAAAAACTAATTATATTTTTATAATATAATATATGAATATATAGGATATGTGGGTAAAATTATAGATTATAAGTGAAGAATTATTTTGATATATTATACGTAAAAAGTCCACAAAAAACAAAAAAATTATATTTTAATAAATTAAAAAATATTTCAAAAGAAATAAAAATAATAAAATTCAACCAATCAAAATTTAATAAAAAATTCATGCCTTATTTTTTTTTAAACATTGCCACTTTTAAAAACTTCAAATAGATGGAAAATTAGTATTTTTAACTATTTTATTATTATATTAACAAGATGATCACTCGCGCAATGAACAAGATATAAAATATTTTGAAAATTTTAGAAATAGAAAAATAAGCAAAAAGATGATCGACCAACTAAACGGTCCTAAAACATCTAATTATTAATTTTCGACTTCTGCGACTTTGACTAAACCAATATATTGTTTTAAATGGTATGGAATATATTTTAACTTTCTAGCATCAATTTATGTATTTAAATTATCAAGAAACACACTCAACTAAACATAACATAATTCTATTACTTATATTTTGTAACATCAGAAATATCTATCCTACATATTTTCCAACTTAACCAATACGAATTATAATTTTCATGTAAAAATATATAAACCCATTTAAACAATATCCAAACGAGGCCTTACATTTTTTGCTAATTCTTAACATCCGTATGAGCCTCGGGTGAGGTAATCTACAGTAAGAAGTAACGTGTGAAGACCAAAGACAAAAGACCATCATTTTCTAGCGCGTGTTTGGTAGAAAACTATTTAATCAAAGAAAATTATATAAGAAAATCAATGATGATGTTAGACACTTATTGGACTTATTATTCTCAATAATTAATATTTAATGACTGTGGAATCTTATTCTTAATAACAAATTAATTAAAACTGTTTATTAATTTTTAATAGTTTTGGTATTATGTATTGGGTTAGAAAATAGTTAAATTAATGTTGCCGCCGTTGAACTTAGATGGGAACAGAAAGGGTTACACTTTAACTACCGAAATAATTAAGTTTCAATTAATATGCACATTTATTAATTACCAAGAATTTGAATTTTATATAGTGACTCTCACTCTTTTTATTTTTTTTGTTTATACTTCTTATTGAAAAGTACGAGTATTTGTTTTTAAATGTTATTTTGTACTTAATTCGGTTTAGTAAATGGAAGAAAAAAACACAAAATAAATTTATTTTTTGGAGAGGGCATTCGTTATCTTTCTCTATATAAAAGAAGAATAACTTATTTTTAACTTATGTCACTTGTTATTTTTAGAAAATTTATTTAAATTATTAAACAAAAAATTTGAAGAAAAAAGAAAAAAAAAATTGGAATGTGAGTGATGGTAAGATTTATTTCCATTTTCTTGACAAGTATTGACACGTGTATTTTTCACGCACTATCTTTTTTTTTTTTATGTTTTACTAAAATTTAAAAACTCAATTTTTTTTTTAAATATTTTCTACTATATGATATATTAAATTAATTCTTTTTTTGTGATTTTCAATTTGACTCAAATATTACATATTTCAAAATAAATAATTATATTTAACGTATAAATTATAGTTTTTATGGATAGAATATAATTTTTTAAATTTAATAATTTATTTGTTTTTTATATATAAGTTGGAATAGAATTAACAATATATTAATTTTTTATATGAATATGATCTAAAACTATAAATATATTTATAAAACTATAAGTATTTTACTATTAATCTATCTAATATTATAATTGATTGTTTCACCTTAATAGGTTTCAGTGAGTTAAGTTTTTTTGTAATGAGTTCAAGAACATTCTAAAATTCACTTTAAAATATCGTGTAATTTATTATTTAATAAAATATTTTTTCGTAGAATGATAATGCAATATAACATTAAAAAAACAAATTACTTAATATTTATATAAACATAATTAATATAAATAATAATTATGTACATATTTATAGTAATAATAATTATATATTTTTTATTATATATTATTAATATAATAAAATATATGTTGTCGGTATATTGTATAAGCCATCTAGTATGGTCCAAATTGAAAAAGTTAAAGCTGAGAAAATAAATTATACTTCCTTAATATAAAAAAAAATAAAAAAGGAGAGAAATCCAATGGTTGGTTAATTTAATAAATGATGGAAAATGGTCAATACTTTAATAGGACATGATTAGAACTTTTCAGCTAATTTTAAAAGAAATTTAATTTTATATTAAATTTCAATCTTGTGGCAAGTGGCAACCATGCCTACCAAATCATAAGTCTCAACAAGTATATTAATAAAAAAAAATGTCAAACCTGATCTCAAATAAATAATTGTGTTAGTATCGGGTTTATTTAATTACAGAATCTCAGATTCAATCTAAATCAATTTGCAAAGGTGATACACCCCCACATATATAAATTAAAATTTGTAACTTATAAATCAGCAGCCAAAGATCAGGGAGCTAAGATTTTGGTCATTTGGTTGGTGTAAATCTAGTTTTTATTATTATTCAGTAATCGAAAAATAGTATTTTTGTATGATTTATAATATTTATGATAATATAATAAAATATCTTTAAAATAATAAAATATTTTTATTTAAAATATATAGAGATAGATAATATATTTTTAATAATAATCTATTTTAAATAAAAATATCTTAAAATTTAATTTGTATAAAAAATATTTTTAAAATTAAAAATAGCACAACTAATTTGAGAAAAATATTTTATATTTAAAAATTAAAATTTCATTTGTGCATATTCAATATGAATATTAAGTTGAAGATTATGAAAAAAAAATTAATTTGATATATTATTTATTAGAAAAAAAAAACAACTGATACTGCCAGCCACCGAATATCTAGATCGTTCAAAATAGAGAAACCTAGTCAAAAAAAAAAAAAAAAAAAGGTGGCTCCCAAATAGAGATGATGGAATATCATTAAAAAAACTCATTTACTCATATTTAAATCTATTAATATTTATTTTTGAAAATAATGTTTTTTCAATAATCAGTATAACACGAATTGTGTAAAAAGTCACCATTATTGATGAGAGTGGTACATATTAAGGTAAATGCATAAACTTCGTTGATATGACGATGTAAGTCTTGTGTCTTAACTTTTTGATCAATTTTCTAGAAGAAATATTTTGAAAAAATAATGTGTCATCTTTCATAGAATTTTATTTTTCTTTTTTGGTGAATAAATTTTTTATTTGTTAAAATATAAATAATTTTTTCGTTTCCCTATTCACAGTTTTTAATTTTGGACTCATATTGCATATACTAAAATGAGTTATTACATACAAAAAAATATAATATTTTTGTTGATTATTTGGATTAGATTTTAATATTTATTGTGTATTAGATTATTTCAATTGAATTTTGACGGCAGATATATATTAATTAATATTATTTTAAAAATTATTATATTTATACAATTAATTAATTTATTATTGAAACAAGATTTCTATTTGGGACGAATTTTTTTTATATATAAAAAATATCTTTTAGATGTCATTACTAATATAATAATAAAATATTTTGCATATACTTAAAAATTAATTAATATAAAATTATATTATAAATTTATTTTATTTTACTTTTAAATATATTACAAATAATGCATCGCATATGAGTTGAGATAATTTATATTTTTAAGAAAGCATAATACTTTCTGAATTAATATTTTTTTTAGTATAATTAAAGGATTATATTTTATATTAAAGATAAATGTAAAAAACTATTCTCCACTCCGTTGACTTAAATTGCACTATCAGTGCTGGTAAGAAATGAGATGCAACTCAAACTCGACGAAAGCCTGTGGCATTCCAAGCGCCATGTTATCCAGCATTACCTACTTTTGTACAATATGCAAGTAAAAGCTAATCTATAATTTTTTATTTTAGTTTTCGAACTACACTACAATCGTAGACGAGTAGAGTTGGCTTACAAATTATTCCGATAAAGTACGAGATGTTCGAATTTTACTAGATGTTGATTGGATTGATCAATCTCAATCATAATAATACCTGATTAGATAAGCTCGAGAGTCTTTATATAACTTAGGCAATTCTCAATTTTTACCTCCTTATCTAATTCATTATCTCTCTTTGCAATATATGTAAGTATTCATTAATTTTTACTAAGCCTCTAATCAAGTCTTTAAAACTGAATTAAATGTTCCTTCTATAATGTCTGAATAAGTTATTATTCAAGTTTAAATTTAACAAGAATTAGATTCAAGCTAAAAATTATATCTTTCCTATCGAGCTCGATTTGTGGTGCTTAAATTCGATCACTATTATATATATATATATATATTACTAAAAATTTGATAATAATTTAGGTATTTTATTTAAATATGGGGGGGGGGGGGTTTGATGATGTGGAAATTTTTATTGTGATGTAAGATACGAAGAAGTGGTAGTAGATTCACCAAAGAAATTGTAGATGTGGCCAACAATACTCACTGTCACATAATAAATATTGGTCATATTCTAATTAATCGCTATCGTGTATTTAATAAATTATAAAAATACAGATATAGTGGATTGGAATCTGAGACGTCTCAAACATGAATAAAAGTCTAAACGCACCAAACTATAAAGAAAATGTTTCCATCACGTAACGATACCAATCGTGCAAGTGTTACTGCACTTACTTTGACTAATTTCATTTCACTTTTACTTTAATTTATTCACTTTCACATTACTTCATTATTTTAATATTAAAATTAAAATATTAAGTTGAAAGTTACTAAAATGATTTTTTTTTTTCTAAATAAATGTATCAAAAGTGAAGAGAAAATGATTTTTTTTTGTTAGGAGAAAAGAAAAAAATATTTCCAGAAGACAATAATCAGCCACGGGTCGAGATGGTGAGAGAAAAAATGCCAACAATACGTTTTTTTTAAATAATTATGTCAAATAAATTTTAAATATCATAAACTTTTGTGTTTCTAATTCACTTTTACGCATAATATATTTAATTAATTAATTTTTTTCATGATTTTTAATTTGAGATATATACTATATTTATAAAAATAAAATATTATATTTAAAATGTGAAATATTTTTTGGTGGGTGTGTGTATATACAACTTGAATATTTGTAGTAACCCAATACTTTTAAACTCATTAGATTTTGAATAAATTTGTGACTTTGAAATATCTTATTTTTTTATTTTTTGCAACAAACCGTATATAAATTCTCATTGTGTATTATGTTCACAATAATATAAATATATTTTATTATAAATAATTTACATCTCTGATTATATATTGATTTTTATTTTTAATATATTTTCAAATATAATAATAAAATAATATTTAATTATATATCATATTATATTTATAAACTTTGCATCACAAGGTACATTGATAGTAATAAATTAATTTAAGAATTGACAATCTACCATAATGAGATGGACCGGTGGCAGCCTTGAATTTAGCTAGTTATCAAAGAAAAAAAGTCAATTATATTTTAAGGTTTACATTTTAGTTGATCATTATTATTATTATTATTATTATTATTATTATTATTATTATTATTATTATTATTATTATTATATATATATATATATTTTTTTTTTTTTTTAATTTTGGTTATACAAGTTACAAACTGATGTAAATGAATGTTCTTGATTCATTGGTATGCATTAGCAGTGGACAACTAATTTTTTTATGATACAGATAAAAAATGTAAAATATATTTTAAAAAAGAACTATTAATTTTTAAAAAGTATAATATTTAAGTTGGAATGAAAGATAGTGATACTAATAAATAAAATCTTTAAGAAGCTATCTTACAAAGTCTCGCCAAACTATTGATTTGAAAAAAAATTAATTACACTTGGCAGGCAATAAGATGGTAGGAAGAAAACAAATGTATCAATAATTGATGTATCACACAATAATAATAAGTAAATGAAAATTAATAGGCTTGACTAAATTCAAAATATCTTGATTTTTATGGAATCTCACTAACATTTGAATTTTTAGATTTATTATGATTGAAAATTGAGTTTTATAGAAAATTTGTTACTAATCGGAGCATGAATCTTGTTACTATATAGGTCAAGTTCATGGTTCGATCAAACTATCAAGATCTTCTCAAATATTTGGTGTTCTAAATAATCGAACAAGTAGTTAGAAAAAGTGTAATGTTGGCTAAGTATAGAGGAGGTATAACAATGAATAATCTAAGTTGTTCTACGAGGGACCAAAATCATTTTATAATGAAAAAGACTTACGGAAAAATAAAATTAAAAAATTTCAAAAGTTAACCAATTAAATGTTGTTTCTACTTTTATTTTTAAAATGTTTATATGCTCTTTTTTTATTTGAATATAACATACATGCATAAATTTCAATCTAACAAGTAGTAAACTTTTTTTTTTCAAATTATATAATTTAAAGAAATTTTCAAATTACGTATTGATCAATTATTTAGATTATGGAAAATTATTTAGATTCTGGAAAATGTTTCTGATAAAGCAAGTATGATGGCGAAAACTATAATTTAAATATGTGTACTAATCTATTCATGTTGTAAAAAAAAAGATTACGATATATATTCAAATTATAGCAGCAGAATCAAGATAGAAGATATGCATAATCTAACTAAATCAAAATATAGATATGCATGAAGAAATCTAATCACACAAAGATCTAACAATAAAAGAAATAATTTACAAGATCAAACCAAATCAAGAGAGAAGCATATACTATGAGGGAAAGATTTGCACACAATCTATTCCTTGAGAGAAGAAGGAGATCAGCAGGCAAATATATGACCAGAACCTACATGGAATGAAGATCAGATCATGAAGATCTTGGACGATCAAATGAGTCTTCGGGTCTATAAATAAGAATCTCATGTGATGGCTGAATATTATCTCTATCACATTATATTTATTAGCATATGCAGAGAGATACGTTTTTATTTGAGAGCTTATTGTAGTACAATTCCAGTGATAAGAGAACTCTTAGTGAAACATTCGTTGGTTTTCATTGTGCTCGGGAGAGTTCAGATTATCGTTGTATAGGATTCGACAGCCAAATTCATCTAGAAGACTATGTGGTCAAATAAGTTGTTAAAAGAGAGTGGTATAGGGTTGACTATTATTGGAGGGAGTATAATGACGTGTAAGTCCAAATTATACAATTGTGTGAACAAACACTTTATCTTGAGAGGAAGAATAGATTATTCCTCACAATTGTTGTAATTTCACATATTTTCAATGATAATTTAAATTCATATTGAACACAATACACACATAGAAATTATGATCTAAGAGTTGCAAATAGCCTTATTTTAACTTACCCGAAAATTCATCAATATCAATCCAATATTAAATCAAATTCAAAGTTAAAGATTTGGAATTCAAAAACATTCCCGCAGTCGAATTTATACCTACATCCCTCTATAGGCTAAATGGGAATTCCCCAATTTCCATTTTCTGTTATTTATTGTTTTTACAATATGTTTTATATGTACACACACAGTACTTAAGAAGACATAAACAACTAATTTATATCTCAGTTCTCATTTTGCCAATGGACTTAATTGTCATATGTGATATGGGATAAGAAGGTAAGTGCAATTTTGTCACGAGACAGTGTCAACTTTCAAGATTGTTCAAAATTACGTAGGATTATTTGATGTTAGATATTTGTGATGGGAGAGAGGCGCACTCCTCTGTTAGTGTCTTGCGCACAATACTATTAGTACCATATGAAGCACTTACGAAGTTGGAACTTGAAAATTTCTTTTAGAATAAACACTTTGAATCATGAGGAGGTTCTTTTCACTAAGGATGGTTGTAATATGAGGATAGTTTTTTTTTTTTTTTTTTTTTCATATGAGATCTTAAGGTCTTGCAAATGCTAAAGTGAAGTTGCTATAGTTTCTATATGAGTGCAGGAGAAAGTCGTTGGACAAAGAGCTTTAAGAAAGAATTTTGAAGTACATTTCTTTCACGGTAAATGATAGTTGATCCGTTTAGAAAGCCTCAACTAAGAGATATCTATGTACGATATGTTAAGGCTTTAGGCCTGCATAGAATTTGATGTAGATGTAGTTTCTATGGATATACTACATGTTAATACAATTGTTATTTAATAAAGTATTGTTTTATGTACACAAAGCTTGCATGAGTAACTACCTCTAATAGACGTTCAATTTATAGTATGTCTACAAGTCCTGATTTACTTTCTCATATAAGCAAATTGCATTTGAATCGGGGAACGAGCATACATGAGATTATCCATTAATATAAGGTGGTTGAGTTTTTTAATTATTAATTTTTTACAACAATTTATTTAAGACGTTAAAATTTAAGTTAAATGATCTCTTAGAGGATGTGATTTGAAGAAACGTGAGTTAAGATGCTTGGAACATTTGTAACTATGATTTGCACGGTATAAAGAATATCAGTCGCTTACACTCTTGAAAAGGAGAAAATATCTTGACACGTATTTCAGATCATGTGTACTTATTTTGACCATTTAGAAAAAATGAGAAATGGATCATTGGTTTTTCATTTATGTGAGTTCTTGAGGTTTGAAAGACCTTAATAATATTCATTGTTTGATAGGTTTGAAATATTCTTTATAGTGCTTCTAATTTTGTATTGTACGAATAACCCTAAAATAAAACGACCATGTGATACATGTTTAGAGAAAAACCAACTGTAAAAAAGTTGAGAGATTCCAACACAAAGAGAAAAAAATCTTAATTTATATTTTACTTTGTATTCATAGACATCTATTGTATCAAATCAAGTATATGATTATGAATTACAAAGATAATTTAATGAGTCAAATATGCACCTATGAGGATAAGAAACATGAATGTTGATTATGTAAATTTAAAGTTTTATGAGGAGTTGCAAAATTCTAGTATGAGACGGTTGAACTACATGTCCTTAACAGGTTCATGGTATAACACCTCAAATACTTGTGTATTAGAGCTTCTCCAACAAGAAGTTATTTTGGCATTTGGTGTCAATTTTCATTGTCAAACAGTACTCCATTCTTTGCACTACTTTTAAATTTTTGAAATTTTTGCATTACTTTTACCGCAGATTTTTTATTGCGCTATTTTTTTACTTTTATTCTTTATATGATTAGATATTTTTTTAATATTTAATATTGTAATTTTTTATATCTCAATTATTTAAACTGAAATTAAATTAATTTTTTTAAAATTATATGATATTTAATTTAAATAATAATAAAAATATAATTAAATAAGTATATAAAATTTTAAATATTATACATAAATTTAAATAAAATTGCATAATATTACCATACATATTTGTTTGTATGAACTAAATAGTGTATTTGTACATTTTTGGGTTTGAGGGTCCCAACACTTATGTGTGAATGAGATGTTTCATGATGCAGACTCACGTAGAATAATTAGGAGAAAGAGAAAAAAAGTTACAAGAAGAGAGTAATTTTAGAAATAACATCACAAATAGATTAAGTGATATAGTATATTAGTAAGCTTCTCTATTTCTGAATGAATTCATAGATTTATATATATATATATATATATATATATTTAAATTATATGTATCTTTTTCTACACAATTATTATACTATATAAGTAACATATTTTTTTCCAATATAATATTAAAACAACCCATATATATAACATTAATAAAAAAAATACATTAAAACTATATTTTATAAAATTCCAAAATAATCATAAATGTTATATTCATTAAAATTGTAGAATTTCTAAATTTCAATGGGTTTTTTTTCAAAATAATGTAAAAAAAATAAAAAATTTACGAAATAGGCATGTTTTGGAACAGTTTTTAAAAATAGGTAAAACGTCACCGCCGGTGACGTTATTTCAGAAAAACGTCACCGGCGGTGACGTTTTTAAATTTAAATGAAAGGACGTTCTTTCTTTTTATCATATATATATATATACACATACATCATACATGCATATATATATTATATATATACACACTGACATATATATATAACTTGTATTATATATATATAATTTTAATATATATTCTTATTAATATATATACACACTGACATATATATATAACCTGTATTATATATTTTTTTTAATATATATTCTTATTAATATATATATATATGTATAAATTTATAAAATATATATTTATACTCTAAAATAACATTGTGAATATATATATTTTTTTATATTTTATTTATTCAGTAAATATATCAAAATAAATATTAAAATATAATTAATAAAATTAAAAAATTATAATTTTATTTAAGATAATAAAAAATATTTAAATTTATTTTTATATTATATATATTATATATATATATGTATTTATAAAATTATTATTTATAAATAAGAATATATATTTTGAATATGTGTATATATATATTTATTTATTTATTAAGTAAATATATAAATATATATATATAATAATAATAATAATAATATATAAAAATATTTATTAAATTAATAATTTTTATCATTAATTCATATTTTTTAAATTAATAATATATATATAATAATAATATATAAATTTATATATATATTCTGATATTATATATATTATTATTTATAAATATATATTTTATAAATAAATATATATATATAATACATATAATATATATAACTAAAAACGTCACCTTAGGTGACGTTAATTCATATATATATATATATATATATTATATATACACACACACACACTGACACACACACATATATATATATATATATATATATATATAAAACCTGTAAATATATATATATTTTTAAATATATATTCATATTAACATATATATGTATGTTAAGTAAATATATATATATTTTTTATTATTATATTATATTAGTTTATGTATATATATTTTATAAACATTATTTAAAATAAAGATTAATATTTAATTATTATTATTTGTAATTTAATTTGTTGAAAGAAATATATATTATTATTATTTATAATTTAATTTTCTTAAAGAAATATAAATTTATATATATTTTGTAATAATAATACATGAATATATATATATATTAAATTATAAATTTAAAAAATGTTATTTAAAAAAAATAAAAAATAAAAAAATAATTTTATATTAATTACAGAAATATTTGAAAAATATATATATAATATATATATATATAATATATAATATAATATATAATATACATACACACATGGCCAATATATATATATATATAATATACATACACACATACATAAGCTTTTAACCATCAAGCCACACGCAATGTTTGAAAATTTATGATATAATTTTATATATAATATAAATTTAAAATATAAAACAATATATTTATAATTTTTTTTTATTATAATATATATTATATAAAACAATTAAGGTGACGTTTATTCTTTTATTTTTATTTTTATTCTTATATATATATATATTTATATATTATTAATATATATATTATCTTATTTTTATAATATGAATTAATAATTAAAAAAATTTCTTTAATTTAAAAAATTCTTTTTATTATCTTAAATAAAATTATAATATTTTACTTTTTAAAATTATAATTTAATATATATTTTTATATATTTATTGTATTTATTTAATTTCATATATATATTTATATATTATTATTATATATTTACAAATTTATTTTGAATATGTATATATATATATATTTATTTATTTATTAAGTAAATATATAAAAATATATATTAAATTATAATTTTAAAAAGTAAAATATTATAATTTTATTTAAGATAATAAAAATTATTAAATTAAATAAAAAAATTTAATTATTAATTCATATTTTGAAAATAAATAATATATATAATAATAATATATAAATATATATAATTTTGGATATTATATATTATTATTTATAAATATATATATATATATAATAGATATTATATATATAAGATAATATAATTTTATTTAAGATTATAAAATAATAATTAAATTAAATAATAATTTTTAATTATTAATTTTATTTTTATTTCATTTTCTTTTATATAATATATATATATATATTATAATTAAAAATAAAAAATATTATAAATATATTGTATATTTATATTATATATAAAATTATATCATAAATTTTCAAACATTGAATGTGCCTTGGTGGTTAAAAGTGAGGTTGATTCCTGGCAACCTCGTCAGTGGCACTGACGTTTCATTGAAAACGTTTTCTGGCCATGTATGTATTATGTATGTATATATATATATATATATTTCAAAAATTTCTGTAATTAATATAAAATTATTTTATTTATTATTTATTTTTTTAAATAACCTTTTTTAAATTTATAATTTAATATATATTTTTATATAATACATATACATATATTCCTAAATATATATATATATATTGAAAAGGTAATATATTTAAATACCTATATATATTATATATAGATATTTATATATATATATTTATAAAATATATATTTATAAATAATGATATATATAATATCCGAAAAAATATATATATTTATATATTATTATTATATATATTATTTATTTTCTAAATATGAATTAATAATTAAAAATTATTATTTAATTTAATATTTTTTTTATTATCTTAAATAAAATTATAATATTTTACTTTTTAAAATTATAATTTAATATATATTTTTATATATTTACTTAATAAATAAAAAATATATATACATATTCAAAATATATATTATTATTTATAAATATATATTTTATAAATACATATATATATAATATATATTATAAAAATAAATTTAAATATTTTTTTATCTTAAATAAAATTATAATATTTTAATTTTATTAATTATATTTTAATATTTATTTTGATATATAAATATATATTTTATAAATATATACATATATATAGTAATGAGAATATATATTTAAAATATATATATATTTACAGGTTATATATATATATGTGTGTGTGTGTCAGTGTGTGTGTGTGTATATATATAATATATATATATGCATGTATGGATGTATGTATGTATTATATATATTGTGTGTATATATATATATAACATATAAATGAAAGAACGTCACCTAAGGTGACGTTCTTTCATTTAAATTTAAAATCGTCACCTCCGGTGATGTTTTTTCAAAATAACGTCACCAGCGGTGACGTTTTACCTATTTTTAAAAACTGTTCCAAAACATGTCTATTTCGTAAATTTTTTCTTTTTTTCGCATTATTTTGAAAAAAAACCCAAATTTCAATGCCAAACTTCTCAAAAGTCACCCCAATCCATTCCATCCATACCCATATTAATTTAGGTGGTAAAGTTGATGGCCGTCCATCCACATCTAGAAAAGTCTTCTTATAAAACGGCGGTACCACCTCTTGGATTAACAACACACTAAGTTGTAATATTTGTGTCTTGTCAGTGCTACAAAATATTTAGTTCAAACATGTTAGAAGGGTTTATGTCTTCCAAGTTTGAGCAGTGCTGTAAGATATTTTATTTTGAAATGTTAAAAGAGTGATTTTGAAGGTTTAATAATAGTCGTGATTGTGCTAAACATGTTTACATGTGCCCTAACAAATGTCAAACTCATTTTTTGACCTTAATGTAAACAGCAGCTGTATGTTTTTTTCTGTTTTTATTTTTAGTTTTAAATAAAGTTTATTTCGGGGGTGGGGGTGGGGTGGGGATGGGGGTTAAATAAAGAAAAGTAGTGTTGACTGTAGAACTAGGTAGGCTCGAGATCCAATTTATTAAACTAAAAATAGCAAGTGAGGACTACAATAATAGTTATAAATCTTGCTGGCAATATCCAATTCACAAATATATATATAATGTGCAAATTGTCAAATTTTTTTTTTTTCGGTTAAAGAAAAGGAGGGCAACAACAGTGTGAATGAGGGGGATTATAAAGAAAGCTCAAAGGAACCATCCTGTGGCCGCAGTAGTGCTTTGCCCAACAAACCCCCTTTCCATCTTTCTCTCTCTCTATCTTAATCTCTGACTATCTCCCTTGGCTGCTACTGTGTGTTGTGTGTGTGTGAGAGAAACAGAGAGATGGCTCTGTATATATAGTCCCAGCTTCTAAATAAGTCACCGCACAGAGCAGAAGAGGAGAGAGAAAGAGTGATAGAGAGAATGGGAAGATCTCCTTGTTGCACAAAAGTGGGCTTGAGGAGAGGACCCTGGTCTGCTAAAGAAGACTCCCTGCTCGCCAATTACATCCAAGAACATGGCGAAGGCCAATGGCGATCCCTCCCCAAGAAAGCTGGTTCGTACTCATCAAATCTCTGCTTCCCTGTAGTTTCCTATTAATTTAATCTGCCATTAACCGACTGTTTGGATTTAAAAAAACAGGGTTGTTGAGGTGTGGAAAGAGCTGCAGATTGAGATGGATGAACTATCTCCGGCCGGGGATTAAGAGAGGGAACATCAGCGAAGACGAAGAAGATTTAATCGTACGGTTACACGGGCTCTTGGGCAATCGATGGTCCCTCATTGCAGGGCGATTGCCAGGTCGAACGGACAATGAGATTAAGAACTACTGGAACACCCACCTCCTCAAGAAACTCGCCACCGCCGGCGTCCACCCCAAGCCCCACAAACTCCTCCCCAAACCTACCGCGATGAAGCAGAAGAAGAAGAAGAAGGCGCTACCGCCGCCGCCGCCCAAGAAACCAGCCGCCGCGGAGGATCGGGCTGAGAAATCTACCGACGGTGAGCAACAGGTTAGCAGGACCAAAGTGTACTTGCCGAAGCCCATTAGAGTTTCGTCGGTCTTCTCCAGGACCAGCAGCGACGACAGCTTGGCCAGTTGGACGTCCAGCAGCGAGGGCAGCGGCGAGCCGGCGGAGAAAGTGGCGGAGGTGGCGTCGTACGTGCCGTGGCCGCCTCTTTATGAGCTGGACGAAGGGGCCTACGGCGGGGATTTTCTGACAGGGGGATGCGTTGCGGCGGCGCTCCACCACAGCTCGGATTCCATTTCCGATGATGTCAACATGTGGGAAAAAGTCTATGACGAGTACTTGCAGCTACTCTGAAGGGGAAATTACAAGTTAATTTAATCACCGTTGTGTCTCTTCTTGCTTTAGGTAATAATTCGGTGTCTGTAATTACGTATGCTAGTAATAATTCATTCGTGTCTGTTTCTTGTTTTTCCATTTTCAGCTCACTCCTCTCTCTCTCTAAAACTGGATTATGAAGATTTTTATTACATTTATTTTTTAAATAAAATTAAAAAAATGGTTTGAAACAGTGTGTGTGGGTGTTTCAATGGAGCACACAGTGGTCACATGATTCATGTTCCTCGAGAAAGAAAGTTTCTATTTTAACTGGACCTGCGGATAGGGATATCCATCGGAATCATTTAATCACAAATATAATATTGGCCGCCCTTTTTTTTCATATTTAATATTTAAACTAAATCTCTTTTCTTTAGACATTATTTAAATTTAAAATAAATAAAAAAGAGTTTACTAATCAAATAAATCATGAATTATGAATTAATGTTGCTGTTTGTCTACAACATATTCTTTTATCTACAGTATTGATGTTTGTCTTTTTCTTTAGTAAGACATTGGAATGTATTAAGTGTAGGCATAGATTCTATTGAGAGAGAGAGAGAGAGAGAGATAGCGTAGACTTCAATGGGGAAAAAAAAGGTAGGGATGGATAATGGTATTTTTTAAGATGGCTAAAAACGTAGTTACAGCATTGGTTAAAGAGACCAATTTTCACAATAATTGAGATCATACTTTTTGCAGTAAACAATGATATAAGTAAAAAATAGGAAGAAGATATAAATTGGGGTTACGAAGACCTAAATTAGCAATTGTAGCATGAATCCCAAGGCCCAATATTGGAAGTATAATAAAGAAGTGAGAGAAAAGTTCAGATATTCAAACCCAATGAGGATTTAAACATGACTGAGGCCCATTTGGGTGGATATTTTTTTGTAAATTTGAATTGTAATATTAAAAAATAGTTAATCTATTTGAATTTCTAATGTACATCAATTGTAAAATCCTGATACGCCATTGTGTGAAATTTGAAAGAAACTATATTGGTAAAAAAATATTCTGAGAAAATATTGTTTTCTCGACTATATTTTTACCAATATGACATCGATTGCAGTTGTTATCAGCTTAACAACATCACCATCAATACTTATAAATGACTTCTATGACAAAACTTAATCATGTATGTCTTATTGCATAAGTAAACATCATAAATCCACATTATTGCATCAAAATAATTCATAAAAAAAGGTCGAAAAGAGCCACAAATTCTGCTTCCTTGTTTATGGACAATCCAGTTTAAGGTCCTTCGGCCACCCAAATTCCTCCAAGAAAGCTAACACAACTCCATTCGACCAGCCAAATCCTGTCTGTTAAAAAAAGATTAATAAACTAAGTAGGAATAAGTAATGCATGGTTAAGATTTCCCTGTATCAGTAAAATAACACAGGAAGCAAGATTTTTGTCCCGTAATTAAGAAAAATGCAGTTTCATGATCAACCTTACTGCAGAATTGATAGATTTTGAAGCAAACTAGAGTAATTAGTGACTAAGATCCCCATTATGTGTTTGGAAATGAATGCATGTGGATTCGTCACTTACTTGGGGTGCATATTCGCCGCCGTCTCCATAGTCTCCACATTTTTCTACATTGTATTTCTCATGCATGGCTCCAGTTTTCTTGTAAGCCACGTAGTTTGTCCTGATCCACTTCACAGCAATATCTTGTGCAGCTCGTTTAGCTTCTTCTGATCCAGACCGTGCAAGCCCTTCCACAATCATGTGTTGGAGCGGGGCCCAACCATTCGGAAAATCCCTGCAATGGAAATAAAGACCATGTAAGAATGCAGCTTGTGTGTGTGTCAGCAAATGAACCAACTCACCATTGTTGTCCTGACTTCGTCATAGACGTTGCAATGCCAGCCGCACAGATTAGACCTGAATTTCGGAGACTTTGCACAGCTTCATTCACCCTCTTGACATCTTCATGCAGAAAGCATTTCATTACTTGTTAATTTCCTCCCTCGGATGATATTTAATGTGATGGAAACATGAAATACCAAGTAACAATATTATAATTCCGAAGTGAAACAGGAAGGATGAAGACAGTTTGCAAAGGAAAAACTGACTTCTTTACATAAAAAGCTCCAAATAAGTAAAAACTAGTCAAAGAATGAATGATCTAGTAAATGACTTCTCAGCTTAAGCTTGCAATTGTACTTTGTGCTGTGTTGCATCCTATTCTTTAATATAGGGCTCGACTAAAGTTATGCATGATGGTAGTAGAAGGAGATCAAACATCGGACATTGAACGTGTAAAACCTGAATTAAAGAGCTGGATCCACAAGGGAACAAAGTTTGATGCGAATGGTTTATGGTTCTGACTTGAAGCTTTCCACGTATGAACCTCCTGAAGTCCAAACAAAGATCAGAAACAATACGACAAAATTCTACAGAGGTGGGTAGCAGGACCTCACATTCGATGAGATGGAATCGTTCAACCAGTAATCAAGCCACTGGTGCATCTCTGTGTTCCAGAATATAGAATTCATGGCCTTTTCTCTGGCCTGAGAAGCTTCTGTGAAACGTTGAGCCGTGATAGAATCTCCGATTGCATTTGCCAAAGAGGTTATGTCAAGCTCCATCTGGGCGACATAATAAATACCACACATGGTGTGATGGTTGAAAACAAATAAATGGGTCAGAGAAAATATGGCGAAGTTTCTCGAATCTTTTACCTTCAGAACAAACGCATTCAAATCCACAGGTATAATTGATGTTGTAGCCAATGTTGCTAGGTCAGATTCATTCCTGAAAAGTTAAAAATGATCAACACAACACAAATGTCCAGTATGCAACCAAATACAGCAACAGATACGTAGATGAGCTTTGTTTCGATCAAGAACATGATTGGTTTAGTTTAGACTTAATCTAGAATATGGTACCTCATCCATCTGGAACTGAAATCCCATCCAGATTCAGCAGCAGTTGCCAGTTCACGGTATAGTTGTGTTTTAGCACAGTTATTCAATAGTTTGGAAGCTGTTTCCCTGTCCTGAAATGGAGGTAGATATGTTTAAGCAACAATAAACTTCATTACCATCCTAAGACCTCAAATCTTTAACCACTACCGAAATAATATCAGTCAGAGTTCATACAGTAGTTGAAGACTCTGGCCTCGGTTGATCCCACATTGCATAGTATCGACTTAAAGAGTGCTTCGAACCACCAGCATCCTCAATGATTACCTTATGGATCCCTTCAAGAATGAAAACAAATAAAACCAAATGAGCAAATAATAACATCAAGAATGAAATTAAGGAACTCGTATGATAAATGAAAGAAAAGTATTATAAGAACGGATACCAGAATTCCAAAATTCATGCTCCTTCAACAATGCAGGAAGTGCTTTTTGAACAAAGTCCTTGTCCCCTGTCCTACCGTATATATCTGTAACCATTGAGCTTAGCAGAGGCGGCTGGCTGCAAATATATAACAAATACGTATCATCTAGTTCACTCTGAATGGATAAAGAAAGGTTATTCGAAAGCAATATAACAAACTTAACAGCATATACCTCCTATTAGTGTAATATGCCCTTGCACCATTAAGAACATAACCAAATTCATTCACAAGAGATATAAGATTATAGACGATTCCTTTCGCCGTCTCATACATTTTACTTGCTAGCAAACCCCTGCATTACAATATATATTCTCTTAGAATGTTACCATACAAAGTTAAAGTTGAAAAGAAATTCCACAAATCATTTAGAGCATATATTATGATAGCCTTGCTTCATTACCAAATCTTCCATTTCTTGAGAGGAGCAGTCAAATTACAGTGGTCCATACATTATCAAGGCTCATCAAGTACAATAATTGTGTCATTGTGTATATGTGTACAGGAGAAACAAACTAGAAACTACTAAAATAGCTCCGCACATAAAAAAATAATTGCTCGGGTGTGGTACTTACGGTGCACTGCTGACGGCCACGGGGCACCGTAAGTAGCCCACCGGGCACTGTAGCACACCGTAAGTAACGCACTAGAGCAGAACTGCTACACATAATAAGATAAATGAAGAATCAAGGGTCCAGTTTTTATCACTCAGATAAGACGTTTATTACTACTAATTTTAACATATCAAAATAGTTGAATTTTCTATAAACACACACACACACGTTTTTAAACAGAAACAAGTAGGATAAATAGAAGGAATAAAGGACATACCTGATGACCCAATAAGAATCCCAATAATAAACCTCTCTGAACCTGGAACCCGGGATAATAACCGGGTTCTCTAAAGGCAGCAAAGTGTGGAAATCGGGCTTCTGAATAACCCGGCCCGAAACCTTCCTACTCAAATTCTTCCAAAGCTTATGCACCTCCAAAGCCCAAGCCTTCACCTCCGGGCTCTCCACTTTCGACAAGAAGTTTTCAGGCTCTTCCACAAAGTCAACCGGGCTCACGTACACCAAATCCTCGTCTTCACCTCCCAAGTATTTCTCCACGAAAAGTTTCAGTTCTTCCGTTGAAACCGAGCCATTTTTTGTTCTGGGAAGTTTATCGAAGGCTTCAATAGTGGTCGAAAGATTCTGCTTCAGTGACAGGTCCACGTACAGTTTTGGATCAAAGACCGTGAGATTGCGCCCATAAGTTTGGAGAGCCGTTTCTTGAATTCGTTCGAGAAATTTAACCAGAGGAGTCGTCGGAACTACAGGGCCCCCCGGGCCGCATGCATCTGCTGTGACACTAGAATAGGCCATTAACAGAGCCGTGATGATCAGACAGAATGATGCTGATGTGCCTTTTCCCATTCTTTCTTGGATGAGATTTGTGCGAAGGCATCATGAATCATGTTTATGTATGAATACATATATACTTACATGACTGTCAGTGTGTGTGTGTGTGTGTGTGTGTGTGAAAAGGGTTTGCTGAGGCGAAACAGTATTGGCAGCAAGAGGACAGGCCGGCCGGCGGCTGCTGCTTCGAACAGACGCGATTTAGATTCACTATGTTTACCATCTTTTTTACTGATTGTTTAATTATAATGATTTCAATTAAGTAATTATTTTTTGGGATCTAAATTGGTAGAATGTATTATAGGGAGAAAAGTTAAATATATTCTTATTCTAACATAATTTAATAAAACAAATATTATCCTACTTATTATCCGCAATTCTTTATCTATTCGATCCGTTTATTCAATTATGTGTAACCTAATTCAATGAATAAAATTGAAATTCTTACTTAGTTCCTTAATAATTAAATTTGGATAATATAATTATGGAATATTAAAATTAAACAAACTGGGTAATTCGGTAAATGAGAGCAAACAAGGATTTGTTTGGATTGAAATATAGACCATTCTAAAAATATCATATCCGTCATTCATCATTTCCTTTCACCTTATTCAAATTTTACTCCTTCAACAAATAAAATATTATTGATTTAACATTTACATACTCAAACATATTGATTTGACAAATATAATATTTTGTTATTTATTTGAATGTAAATATTTTCCCATCCACCCTTCAAATGTGCGCAAATATTTTCCCGTCCTCCCTTCAAATGTGCAACAAATATTTACATTCCATCGCAAACATACTCTATCATTTTGGTCAATCAATTTATATTTTATTTTGTACTTTTTCATCTAAATTTTTAAATATTTTTTTACCTCTAACTTCATTTTTTATAAAAATATATATTTTAAATTAATCATCTTTCATAATCTTTCATTTGATATCCGCATTTTATATATATATAATATTATTTTTTAAATATAAAACATTATTTTTAAGTTAATTATGATATTTAAAATATTTTTAACAGAATAAAATTGTGAAATATTTTTATTTAAAACAAAATATTATTAAATAAAATATTTTATATATTTTATTTTTTAAAATATTATATTATTACTGTATAAAAGTATTAATTTATAAAAAGCGACATCTTCGCACAATACAATAGAATAATTTAAAGGGTGCGATTTTTCATACTTCAAAATCTCTAAACATACCCAATTATAATTATAATAAAATTAGATATAAATAAGTTGACTAAAATACCATTATATATTTATATATTTAAAAGTAATTTAATTTTATTCTTTTTTATTTTCTTCTGCAGAACCCCCAACCCACGTTTCTTCTTCTTCTTCGTGTTTCTTGAATATAAAAATACAAAGTTATTTTTGAATTGCAGATTCATACTCGTTAGTTTTACTTTTATTGTCTTCTTCTTCTCCATGTTTCTTGAATATAAAAATACAAAACTTCTTCATATTTCTTGAATATAGAAATACAAAACTGAAATTGCAGATTAATTCATGGCTTTCTTGAGGCACGACTCAAAATCTAAAGTCTTTCACCACAAAGGCCAAATATGATGAGCAACAAATACTTAACACTATGGTCTAAATGTTATTCCTCATAGTTAATTTCGTCAAGAATTGTGTGTATAAGGATTCATATATATATATATATATATATATAAAACACAAAAATGTTTATCACATAAGAAAAGGGGTATTTAGATTTGAAAAGCAGTCTAAACAAAGTTTCCACAATTTTCAAATCTCTTCTGATTTGCAGCACTTTTCTGCAACAAATCTCAGAAGCATATATATATATATATATATATTTCATAAAAAATATAATTTTTTCTGCTAATGTGTTATACTAATATTTTTTTCTTCTTTTTTTGAGTTTTTAGGTAGAGAAGAGAGAAGGTGGATTTTAAAAAGGATATATATCTCTTGTAGATTAAAGGAGATAAAAATTGCAGAGAGAAATTTATTTTTTAGAATTTTTTTTGGAAAGACATGAAATTTTTCTATTTTGATTTGTGAATTTGTGTTGGAAATTGTGGGTTTGACAGTCCTAATTTTTTTTTATTTTTTTTTTATTTTTTAATAAAAAAGACTATAATAAATATAAATAAAGTATATTTAATAAAAAAAAGTAATTATTAATTTTATTTTGAATATATAGAGATTTTAGAGCTATGAATAACCACACTCTAATATAAAAATCAAATGATAAGCAATAAGTATATAATTATTAATAATATTTATTATTATATTATCACAATATTATAACAAAAAGTAGAGTAAGTAAAAGAAAGAAGAGAAGCCAACACAAGTATGTGTTCGTGATTGGTGTGCGAGTGTCGAAAAGTAGAAAGAGAGGCGGGCCGGCCACCTTCAAATGAAAGTTGTTAACGGCGTCAATTATAATTTTCACGGAATGGTATTTGTTCAACTTTTTTTGTTTTGTTATTAAAAGTTTTTATTTGTTGTCCGAAAAATTATTGGTTCATGGGGTAATTATTTGCATCATTTCATTTTATTTATTATTTTAATTTGATACTTTCATTTCAGAACAATAATAATTTATGGTTCCAAAACTATTTATCTCCCAAAAAACACTCATCTTTATAAAGTCAAAATTAGTTAGTAATTAAAGTTTTAAACATACATTTTTTACAGTTAATTATGATTGAAAATCAAACTAGCAAATAAATAAAGAAACACAATTAAAAATTAATAACTTATATTTTTATTTAATTAATTTAAAAAGTCAATGTGTGCGGTTGCTTAATTGATCGTCATTTGTGATTTTTCCTAAGAAAGGTTGATTTTGGGAATCTTCTCCCTTGAAGTGCGCGCGTACCTGTAGCCAAAAATGAGAACCTTTGTGATGGGGTATACCTCGTTGTTATACATATATATATATATATATAGTTGAGCACATGTTTATTATTTATTACAAATTTTAATTTTGATATTCACAATAAATTAGTATCTTTAATAGTGTACTTGCCCACAAAAGTTCAAAAAATAGATAATTAATTTCAATATGTATAATTTGAAATATAAACAAAATATGAAATGATGAATTTGTGAAATCGGATAGGTTAAAGACAACACAATAGTAATAACTCAAAACTATTGTCATCAAAATAAAATATTTTTAAGCTTTTCACATACAATAAGTCAGATGAACTTAAAAATTATAAAAACGAATTGATTTTAGCTCGTCTTATCAGAACTTCAATATAGACTCGTACGAATTTTTGAGATTTGAGCATTTACTTTCACCAAACTACACCTTTATTGTAATATTTGTTTTCTAATTGTATAAAATATGTATAAGATTGTAAGTAACTTCTATTTGGTATTGGGAATTTTATGGAAAAATAATTAAATGTACAATTTCACGTGTAATATGGCAAAATATATAGAAAAATATCTAGCATTAGGTAGTCTTTTTTTCTTTTCTTTTTTAAATCATAAATTATTTTCTACTTATATTGTATATATTTATGCTTATAATTAATTTTTGGTTTTCAAGTTTGTTGATGTGTGTGTGCAGTAAATATTTGCAGCATATAGAAATTTTGATAAAGTATTGTGCAGATAAGCATAACATATGTTATGTTAAGTAAAGTATTTATTAATAAATTTGTACGCTGAGTATTTTAAAATTATTTGTGCGTGTTGTAATTGTATAAGCATAATGTGCACTATGTGCTACGAAAATTAAATAAATTAATTAAAATTATGACTGTATATAAAGTCTTGTTGTTAAAATTGAACAAGAAGCGCATCTGGTGTAGTGGTATCATAGTACCCTCCCACGGTACTGACCGGGGTTCGATTCCCCGGATGCGCATTAAGTTTTGCCAATTTGTAGAGCACGTGCTGGTTTGATCTATAATATATTTTAAAACTATAATAAAAATATATTTATAATGTACATGTATACAAATATCAAAAGTATTTTATTAAGTTGTTGGTAAAAATATATAAAAAAATATTATTAATTTATATATATATAAATATTATTTCTGTCACAAAATAAGAATTTTATATTTATAACAAATTGATTAAATATATTAAAATTAAAGTCATTTAATAAGTATTTTAAAATTTATTAGTTAATAATTATTTATATTCTAAATTCAATGTAAATATTTCAATAAATAATGAATATGCAAATCTACCACAATAAATGCATTTTTTAAATCTAACATCTCATTTTATTATATGTGATATGATGTAAAATTAAAAATTATAAAATATGATTAATTTGATATATTGTACGTCAAAAATTTATTAGAAAGATAAAAAATTATTTGAAAGATTTTAAAATTTTTAAAAAGAAATCTGAAAAATCATTTTTTAAAAGATATTTACATTTAAGATTAAAAAGTAATAATAAATAAATAAAAGCGGAAAGATATTGTATCTATAGTACTCTACATATTATATTAGTATAGATTAAAAATGCTAGATTTCCGAGTGCATGTTGACTTCTGTACCCTTAATTATTATTTTATTTTTACTTTTTAATTAATATTCTCTTATTTTATCCAAAAATAATAATTTATGCACTTTTATTTCTCTTTAGTTTTGCCCCTTTATTAATTGAGTAGGGGTTGTGGGAGAAGGACAATGAAGTGCAATTAATTAAAAGGAAAGTGCAGGTTGTAAAAATATATATATATATATATATATATATATATTATATATATAAATAAATGACAAAATACATAATTTTCCAATTGGTTATCCAACGCCCAGATGCTATTACAGAATTATGAAGATACAGTATTAGTGTATGTTGTTGTTTGCATGTCAACATGTATTCATGGTCTATTGGCCATATTAACATTTTAATTCTTTACAATTCTGATATATATATTATTAAATTATCAAAAACAAATTGTTCATATTATCATCATGGATTTAAAATCGTCCCTATACAATTTTCCGGCCAACAACGTCCTATGGACAGCCATGTTCGCTGACAATGAAGGTTGCATTGGCTCACTATTCTTTCTTTTCTTTTTTCTTTTTTAATGCAATTTTATTTTACTATATTGTACGGTTAAACATCTCTACATTATATTTCTTTCTTTTTTCAGAATACTTGCTAGATATATAAAAATGTATTATACTTATTATTAGAAATTTTGTTGATCTTTATATTACTATTAAAAAAATAATAGTTCATTTTGTCTTTATATTTACTGATTATTTTGTAGTTTTATTTGTTAATTTGTTTGTTTTCAAAATAACTTCTAGATTAACTATAAACTTTATGTTTATGTAATAGTCTGACAACATATTTTTTAAATTTATTAAACACTATTTTGGTATTTAAATGCCAAAATTTTCATGATATACTAAATTTTAAAAAATAATTAAAAAACATTTATATATATATATAATAGTGCGTCAGCAGGACTTGTCAACTGACAAGTGTACTCCGACAAACCATATAGAACACATCTGGCTAGAAAATTGGATGGAAAACAATTTTAAACAGAATTAAAAAGTCCTATATATATGCATATATATATATATATATTTGTATATATATAAAACATAAAACACTGTTGGCCAGGAAAAATGGATGGAATTTTAAACAAAATTTAAAAAAAAGAAAAACGATAATTTCACATTATGTGCTCTAATCATCATTTGGCAAGCATGATATTGAAACAAGGAACTCCAGCATAAGTTAACAAAACAATAGGTTGGACAATCGAACACCGTCTCAGTACATCATGGAATCTAAAAGATATACAATCGTAAAACCAGATATCCCAGAAACCACCAACTAAATTAAATGGCGTTTTCTTACTAAATCGTAAGATTCTGACCCAGCATCACACTAGTCATTATTATTATTGCCGTACTACGATTGTAACTCCTTTTAGTTATTTCATGCTCCTACCAAATAGCCAAAATTCTAGTTTCTTAAATGTGCATCGTCCCATGTAATATAACCAGCCAAAATATGGCAGTCCAGAATAGCAGCACGTTTGAGAAACAGAAACAAATTTCACATATTTTTAAGGGTACATTATAAGAATAACATTATCACTTTCAAACATGTGCAATACGAGTATATGGGAGGACATTGTCTATACAATATATTTCTGACTCTCAAAACTACAAAGCTGCTTCACGAACTGTTCTGTCTGAAAGATCAAAATTTTGTTAAGCACACTGCAGTAACTTCTTGTAATCCTGGAATGTTCCATCAAAAGGAGTCACTCTACCCTCAGAGACAGCCCATAGTTGATCCACGCTACCAGATATCAAATGCTCGTCGTGGCTCACCTGAACATATATAACATACAAAGTTAAAATAATTCAAATCGACTTACTATAATTGCAATTCCTTTTCAAGTTCTGTAGGATCTGTAGTTTATACCATTAACACGCCTCCTTGGAACAAGACCAGACCCTGGATCAATGCTTCAACTGCATCCAAGTCCTAAATTTTGTACATGGACATGTCAGCAACAGAACAAGAGCAAAAGAGGATATTTTGGATGATTTGGGGGGGGGGGGGGGTTGGTGAAATAACCAAAAACAAACAAAGAAAAGAGAAAAGATAAGGGAACAGAAGAGGATTGAGGATTTGGTTATTTTGACCTTCAATTTTTTCAATAAAACATGAATATTAAACCTTTAATAGCATACATACAAGCTTTCAGCACCACTAATTTCCTATGTTAGTGAGTGAGCAATTTACCACCATTCACAGAGACGTTTCATAGTGAGTATTACACCTGTGGACAGACAACTTTATAAAATCATGGGCAATTAAAGTTGGAGATGTGGAGATTTGAATTTGAGGGATTTCAGGGGTATCGCAGCAAATTATTCCATATTTGAGAATCATCCAAACAAATTATAACAACAAAATCATCAAAAGAGCCTCAATGAATTTTATTATAATGGAAAAAATTACAAGCACCAAAATCCACACCTCATTGGGCTAAAAAGAAGAGAAGAAAAGGTGTCAATGCAGGGAGAAAGAAAATAAATCAGCAGGTGACAAGAACAGAAGCAAAGAGGTCCCGAACATCAAAAATCATACAAGCATGTGATCTAGTTCTTTCAATCATTTTGCCTTTATTAAATAATAGATCTAAGATATAGCTATTGGCAAAACCCTTCACATCATATAGTATGACTTTCCAATTGAAACTAACAAAGCTCAAGAACTTCGAGCCTTATATCAGATTTTAAGATCAATTATGCAAACTATACGGTGAATTCAATAAACCACTCCTAAAATTTGGTCGTCTGAGTTTTGATATTACAAAAATCCACCCTACAATTGATGGATGTCAGAAAAATACATGAAGGTAATAAGGCAATTATTATTATACCCCAACATTTAAATTAAATTTCAGAATATCAAGAAAAATAATAATAATAATAATAATCATATCTCTCAAAGTACATGAGTCGATGAGTAAATTGCTCAGCCCCATTCCCATCCACATCAAACAGATCCTAGCCAGATCCACTCCAACTGTGGATCTGCAGCTAAGTGTCCTATCCCCGTACCTTTATAATATACAGGCTTATATCAGGTGTGTGCTCTCATAAATTATA
The DNA here is from genome assembly GCA_028749325.2 of Caryopteris x clandonensis. Taxonomy (NCBI): domain Eukaryota; kingdom Viridiplantae; phylum Streptophyta; class Magnoliopsida; order Lamiales; family Lamiaceae; genus Caryopteris; species Caryopteris x clandonensis. Next base: position 24,207,752 of record JAPYKT020000001.1, read on the forward strand.
TTTGAGTATATATACCTATGATGTTTTGTACAAATGCATAAGTATACATATAGGGTGGCTCACAGAGAAGAATGTCTTGGTATGGTTACAGGACACGATGGGATGTGACCATTAGTAAGAAAAGAATGTGACAAATAGGTTTATCTTTAGATCAAAGAAGCTGGAACTGATGGTTAGGTACAAGGGATAGCGGCCAACAGATTCTTTCTGCCAGAGGTGGGGGTGGATTACATGGATGGGATAGGGCCGTGAAATGGGGAAAACAAGGAAAGACTGCAAGGAGATGGATGGATTGGTAGGGATTTCAATTTTGTATATCCTCAATTTTAAATTTAGATATTCATTGTAATTTTCAAAAAGGAATATGAATGTCTAACACTAATTAAACTTGAAAATTACTAATTTAATAAAGTCTGCATCTGTTGTCGATTAACAGTGTTGCCAAACTAATCCAAACTAGATTTCACCCAACCTAAACCCGAACCTAATCCAATCAGAGCTGTCAATCAAAATTGTTGCCAGTAGAATTTCCTTACTATTAAAATTCTATAAACACACTACTATCAACTATATCTAATTGATACTTTTTTACAAACATTCAAATAAATAAATATATATATATATATACATATCTAATTGACATAATGAGATTTTTGAACTACATTTAAATAGGACCATTATTCAGATTGAATACTCAAGCATACCTTGTGAGTTTCATCTAATATTATTACAATATTCAAATGCAATGCCTACGGGATTCACCACCCACAAAATATTAGATATTCTGTTATTCAAATTAGATATTTAATATTAACCCCGAAAACTAACTTTACAAATTATTATATACATAAAACGTGAAAATGATGGCACTCAAAATATATCAGTAAACTGTATACCTAAGTTCATTTTTGCAAGTTTCATCTTTAGAAGAAAAAACCAAAAGTATACTAGAGCAACATTTCACTTTCAAGTTAATATACTATCTAACTAGATTCATTCATCCAACCATGTTCCCAACTCTCATTTTAGATGACAACACAACCTCCAAATCCTAATACGATATTGAAAATGGAAACATCTCAGAAATAAACACCAATGTACCTGAAACATCCTGAGGTCTGGGTCAATCCCAAAACAGTTGACCCAAAAACCATAACTATTATAAACCTGGAACTCCTAAAATAAATAAATAGCTCAACCGAAGTTCCATAAAAAAGAGTTACACTCTAATATACAACATGCAGAACCAACTTGCGCAAAATAATCAAGTGTAAGTCATAATACTCAACGCTTAAAAGAAAAGCATGAAAAAGAACAACAACAGCAGCAGCAGCAGCAGCAGCAGCAGCAACAAAAACAGTAAAATAACAACAGCAATACTACTGCTGCTGCTGCTACTACTACTACTAATAATAATAATATGAACATCTTACAAGATGGTTTGATGGCTCATCAAGCAGTAAAATGTGAGGCTTTTTGAAAGTAATCTTTGCAAATGCGACCCTGCTTTTTTGACCACCTGGCATATCATTTAAGGCATCCCAAGAAATATTAATTGATTTCCTGAATTATGCAAATACCCTTCAACACCAGAAGCTTCAGATAACATACCTGATAATGTGTACATTGGCTGTAAAGCAAGATTCCCAGTTATCCCAAACGAACCTAAATGACCTCTTAGCTTCTGTTCTGGCACTCCCTGCACACCAACAGATACAAGTGTATTTTAAAAGAAGGAAAGAAAATAGCAAGTGTATTTAAAAGTATAAACATCTAAGAAAAGTCTGGCACACCCTTCACATCAACAGAAACACTTGCATTTTGAAAATGTAAACATAAAAGACTAATTTGAAATTCTTAAGCAATAATATTTACAGATATGCATTACCACATAAAGAAATGAAGGAAAGTAAGGTTTCAACACTGATACTTTTCTCAGACAAAGCAATAGAAGCTTAAAATATTAGATTCTATCATCCTTTAAAATGATTTACAATTTATCTAACACGCATAGACCAGTAGATTTCAAACATTTTGGCAATATATTTGTATACAAGTATCCAGAGCAACAGAACACCTTAGAGTTCACAATGTTTTTGACAAAATTAAGCCTTAACTTTGACTACCATCTAATTGGCTAAAAAGGAATTACCGGGAAGCACCGCATCATATACAGAAGTGGATTTGAAGAGAGATCTAAACCATCAACATGATGCTGACTGAACACAGCAATGCGAACCTGAAAGGCAATGCACAATGAACTAAAATAAGTGACAGGAGGTTCTAAAAGCACATTAAGAATAAACTGCAATTAAAGAAGACTTCTGAGATCCTTGACACACTGAAATATAAATAAATCTGGTAGCATACAATTCTACTTGGAAACCAAGAGCACTTAACATCTTGAAAATGTTCAACTATTCTGTGATTCCACAAATTTAAACTGATAACAACAGATTGGTAACAGAGGAAGTACCCTGGAATTAAAGAAAAGAAAATGACCAGATAAGGCATTAAAGAGTGGCTTACCGCTTACATAAAAGCACAAAGAAAAATTCATCATTCGAACATTGTAGACAGATAGAGGCATTTCCCTCATTTGTGCCAATGAGGGGGGCTCATAATTTTCAAAATCTCCCTAACCAAATATATATTTCACTATTAAATATTAAAAAAATTATAATGACCCCCCCCCCCCCCCAACCCAAAGATAAAAAAAACAAAAAAGTTAGCAACCCCTCCCCCCAATTGTCATGTTCTGCCCCTTCCAAAAGATATAGGAAGGAGGCAGAAGCATTGTAAACAGGAAAGAACAAGAGGATCTACTTGGAGACCAGTATCAGAAAATATGAGAAAATACCTTTGCTGAACGGAAAACTGTCCCAGAGCTCGGTTGAAGTTCCCCAGAAATAAGTTTGAGTATGGTTGACTTTCCAATTCCATTAGGACCAACCACTGCAATTTGCACGATCAATTATGTGAACATAGTATTCCTCAAATATTATCTTTTGACACTCTCTGAGGAATATGAACCAGAATGAAGGGGTTCTTATCATCTACTTACATATAGGTTGTCAAAGAGTTCGATTACGTTAGTAAGATAACCAAAGGAAATTAGCAACTTCAGAAACAGTCTTACTTGCCACTCGGCTATCCAAATCAATCCCGAAATTCAGATTCTTGAACAATGTAGGCCCCCCCGGATATCCAAAAGATGCATCACTGGAATTAGATGATAAAAAAATAAAAATAAAAATAAAATTTGGAGAATATAAGAACTTGGAAGAGGAAATTCCTTAAGCAAAATAATATACTAGAGATCCTGATCAATTAGATCATAAATGGAGCAATTTTTTCTATGATGCTACGCTACATAAGCACTGAAATTCTTAATGTATCAGATATGAGTTCAGACCTGAAGCTTATGATTGGTGGGCCTGGTCTATCATCAGGAGAGGGGAATTCAAATTTATAGCTGCAAACAGAAAATTCAGAATCAGAAATATGAAATATGAAAATTCATGGTTGAAACTGCTAAAAACTAGCCATTTGTGGAAGAAGAAAAAAATTATCACAATATAAATTTCATTCTTATCTAGCCAAGATAATTATTTTTTTATTAATTATGTGCCCTTCCAAGTTGAGTGGAAGTGTGGAAGGGCCTGGTGAAGGTTTGCAAGACGTACTAAGGGGGAACAACCAGGTTGATGGTACAGGCTAATGTCGGTGGTATGTGGAAAAAGGGTATACAGATGTCCAAAAAGAAGATTTCTCTAGGCTAGAAGAAAATGGAACGTAAGGACTGTTTGCAAGAGATAATAGCAGCTAAATTTCTGGGTTTCTTAGAAGTTTTGAAGCGTTTGGCATCAACAATTTCAACTTATGTTAACTTGCTCAAATCCAATATCTGAAGGGAAGATACTTCTATCAGACTGGCAATTACGAGATTACTACAAACTTTGTTTTTAGATAATAAAGATTGTACGTTACACTATTTCACGTAGATCTATAGTATTATAATATTAAAAAATTATTTATGATGTATTAAACGTTTTATATTATAATATCATAATATATCATACACTAGTATAGTTTTGCTAAGTATTTATATTATTAAATATTAAAATACATATTACGCATTATTATTGTATGTTATAGTATTATTACACTATAATATTACAACTTATATTTAATTTTACAAGATAACATGTATTTCTTATATATATAATGTAATGTGCAGTATTATATAATATTATTTATTAGAGTAGAATATATTATAAATTATAATAGTTATGAGTATTTTATTATTACAATATTATTTATTTAAGTATAATATAACTAAATATAAATATCACACCATAATATAATTTTGAATACTAATTTATTATTATAAACTACAGTATAAAATATTTAATATATGCTATGATATCTATATAGCAGAACAATAATATAACATTATAACAAAAATTATGGTATACTTTTATAGCCTATATCAAATAATAAAGTACTAATATAACACGGTATATACTATCATATAGTATAACATTATAATACATAGTACTATAGTATTATGTCATATTTGAATAATTTCTTGCGTTTAAATATCAATCCTAAATCCTATTATATGATCATGTATTTAAGTTATTATCTGTAACATAATAAATTGACAATATTATAATATTATAATATAACTAAATTAAATAAATTATTGATATATACTGGATAGTTATGAACTTTTTTAAATAACATAATGCATACTATAATATTATGATATAGAACTATTTCATTCTTAGAATATATGTGATATAATATTAAAATATCAAGAAATACATAATTATACATTATGTAGAATTATATTTATATATCATTATTATAATATAATAATATCAAGTAATATATAGTATACATTATGTGGTATATTTATAATAGTAATAAAGTTTCCTAGTGATATATACTATATAAGATTATACAAAATTATATATTACACATATTGCAGTGGATATTTATTTTTTATTTTACACATATAATATTATAATATATTACAGTACAATTTTAATATTATTATAAATAAAATGTATTAGTATGTAATAATACAATATAAAATACACCTGAATATAATACAATATAAAATGAATATTTCTATATATTTGAGTATAAAAGAATCACCAAAATATTACACAAGTATGAGCATTTTTATCATTGTCATTGGAAAGGACTAACATGTAGTACTTTTCTCACGAACACTCCAATTTCTAATATTTTTCACTTCGAATTCCAAATACTATCAACTTTTACTACTAAGCCCTTCTCTACACAATCATAATTGTAGACACTTCCTCAAAAGGCACTTTTTTTTTTTGCAAACAGCACCTTAAGTTGTGGCTAAAGAAGATTTTTTTTTTTTATTTCAAAAATAAAAAAGAAAGAATATGTCTCAATATCAAGAGCAGGCACGAAATTCTTCCTTAATATAGTAAAAGGTGAAAAGTATGCTGAAGCCAATAATAAACTATAGTTTGCACCCATGCTGAAGCACAAAGAAAAAAGGAATTGAGAGACAGTATGCGTACTCTGGGTCATTGATAATTTCATCCACATTACCCAACCGATCTAGTGCCTGAATGATACAGAGGGAGAATGATTAACAGAAAAAATATAAAAAGCCAATGAAATTTGAACCAGGTCCCATCATTATCCAGCAGTATATCATGAGAACTGAGAGCAATCATGGCCAGACCCACGGGTGGAGCCGCCCTTATGGATGGGGTGGCTCAAGCCCCCCAAACTTTTCAAAAATTCACTCACCCCCATATAATTAGTTACTGAAAAATCAATGTTCATTCATTTAGGACCCGCCCCTGGCCCCAAAAAAAATTATGTTTTATTTAGCCCTCCAGACAGTTTCTTATAGCTCCGCCCCTGGCAGGACCAAGACATGGACTCCCTAAAACTTTTAAGAGTGACTGAAGAACGGAGCAAAAAATCATAAATCACCTTGATTCTTGATTGAACAAGAGATGCACGCTTCGCATTGTAGCGGAACTTGTCAATGAATGTCTGCAATGTTTTAGGGGAAATAATAAAAAGGATTTATCAAAAACGGATATACACAGACAAATGAAAATAAACACAGAAACAGATAAAATAGCACGTGTGAAATCCATATATAGACATGAACCTGCATGTGGGCTCTTGCACGTTCATGTGACTCAAATGCTTTTACTTTGTTCTTGAGTTGTTCATCCCTTGTCCTCTCAAATGTATCGTAATTACCTCTGTAAGTAGTCAATTGTTTTCCTTGAAGGTGAAGGATATCTGTGACCACCTGCAAGAAGTAACTAGTAAATAATACATTCAATAGTTTATGATTTAAAAACCGAAGGAGTATTATTTACATATAGACCTAAGAAATGGGGGTCATACGGTGTTTAAGAACTCTCTGGCATGTGAAACAACAATAAATGTCTTTGGCCATTTCACCAGGTAAGTTTCCAGCCACAGGACTGCATGGAGATCAAGATGATTCTGCCACGAAAGTGCAAACGCATGTCAGCAACTGAATCTACACATTATAATCAGGAATAAGCATAAGATACCGTTGGTTCGTCAAGAAGCAATAGATCCGGCTCAATAAACAAGGCACGAGCTAGCGCTATTCTCATCCTCCAACCTCCAGAAAAAGCTTTAGTTGCCCTCCTCTGCATCTCCGGAGTGAAACTTAGACCCTGCAAAAAAATTCTCACAAATATCATTTATGCAAGCAGCAAAAAGGAAAAGCTCACAGCAGTAAAGTAGTCTGGGAATATCGATAGCATGTGATGGTCAATTATCAATAAATGAACAAGGATTTTAAATCTTAAGACTAAAGTAAGAGCCATTAAAAGAATTAGTGGTTACAATCAGAGAGAACAGTATCTCATTACTAGCGAAAAAAAGAAAAAGAAAGGGATACTACTAAAGTTCATTAACAAGGTAACAGTGTGTCACACCCTCAAAAGTGTAAACATTTTCAGGCATCTTTGTGTCTTATATATATATATTATATAATGGGGTCTTAATGCTGAAGAAATCGTGATAAAAGCAAAAGTGGCTTTGGTGACCGAACTATTTTTTTTTTTTATAAGAGGCTTGGAGACTGACTAAATTAAATATCTTACAAAATAAATTATCAAGAAAGAGACATGGGCATTAATTTAAGAATGCCATCACAGAGTCAAATAGCTTAGGTCTGCATTAAGATAATTCAAAACCATTCACTATAGGATCCATAAAACAAAATAAGCCACATAACATCTCTGTGTGCACCAGATCTCCAGACATAACTCCTGAAGGTACTACAAAACCCTGATTTACTTTAGGAAAAAAATTAATGACTCAAACCATAAATTATTCAGTTGTCACAACTATGAAGGTGAAAGAACTAACTGCAAGAATGGAAGCCGCTCGAGCCTCAGCAGAGTAAGCATCAATAAACTCAAGCCTCTTGTATATCTCTTCAAGCCTCTGAGCAATAAGATCTTTGCCACCCCCTCCATCCAGCTCCTGTTTGCTGCTTATAGAGTCCTCGACTGGATCTACTTTCTGAAGGAATAATTCCCACATAAAACTTAAGAGATTCAAGAAGTAAATTCAAGGCAGATGCACAGTTACTATTGATAGTTAAAATGCAATCTTTCAACCTGTAATTCAAGCAGGCGAGATTCTTCGTCCAAAAGCCGAGTTCTTTCGACGTCAGTATTTAAAACACACTGTAACGCCGATGTATCATCGCCAACTACTTCTTGCTCTACATGTAATATCTGGCAATTCTTGGGAATACCGTCAATAGCATGCATGGCCATGTACCTGAGGAAGGTTGTTTTACCCGTACCATTCCTACCAATAAGGCCTGCATGAAAAGAACACCATCAGCTAAAAGTGCAAAATTGGGTGTTGGAATAATTAGAATTCTTGAAGTAGTTCAGAAAATCAATAATAAGAACAAACTGCCATTCCTCATGTCCTTGAAGACTTGTCATTTTGATTAGAAATCTTTTCTTCTAATTATTGTCTCATAATAAGTACAGGCTAGGAACTTGGGTTTACAAAGCATGCTTGTATTAAATCTAGGTAGATTTGAACCACAAATTATAGCATGAATGGAAGCACATAAGAAACACTTCTATCAAGCATTCACTTATTGACAACATAAATATAACAGAGATGATTATAAGGTTAAAACAAAATATCTGGTATCTTGTTCTCTCCACACTGGTCAAACTAAAAGTGGGATCACAGTTAAATTGCATGAATAACTAACCATAGTGCCTTCCATGAGAGAGTGTAACACAACCATCAGTAATTAGGTCACGCCCCCCAACGGAAATGTTGAAGTTCTCCATGTGGATATCTCTAACGGCTGGACCATCACTATTGTCATGGTTGACAACTATAGCAGGCATCCCAGCTTTGACTTCTTCCATTTCCTTCAAGTGTGATTGGTATTCTACCTGAAAACATAAAGCACTTGATGAGAAACCAAAACATATGTAGCTAGCCCTCAAACTTATGACTGATATCATCCCCTCCAAAGCCCTTTCTCCTCATCTCTTTCTTTACCTGGCATATCCCTCAGAACCAAAAACATAAGAAAGATACATCACTTCCACTGGTTATGTTTGATGTTTCCAATATGTTATTTAAACGTAATGATTTGAACTTTAACGATTCCAATGTCATAATAGGATTAAGGTTCTCTATTTTCCATTACCTCTCTCTGGCGATCCTCCTTTCTTTTCCTCCTTTCAAGCTTCATCTTGTCACGCTCAGTCAGCAGAGGACCATCCACAGGTTCTGGTTTCTTCTTTGGAGCTACCCCTTCATCCATTCCGTCATACATTCTTAACGGTGCCAGGAGGCTCCTCACAGTGGGTTTTTCTTTCACCAATCCATGTTTCCCAAACTTCTCTGATATTTTACTGCATGCCTACAGTTAAATTCCTCGACAACATTAAATTTGCCAAAAGGAGAGAGAAATTCCGGACCACAGTCCACTCAGAAAGAGGGGGAAAACACTAAATTGCAATGGTACTCTTGCATCTACATGTTTTCAGTTCGCTAATGACTGAACATCTTAAGCTGGTTTCACTGCACCAACTTCATACTTAAACTAAAGGTTGAACAACAGAATCAATAATAAATTCCGCATCAACTAACCAGAACTTCCAACCAACAATGCATAAAAGTTTCCATCATCAATTAAATATAAATCCGCTTAAAATGGCAGGGTAACCAAACGAAATCAGGAGAACATAACAGACAAAATTTGCAATAGGAACAGCACCAACGGTGATGCATCTCGGAACATAGTTAACAAAATAATATGGGCAAATTAACAAATTATGCCATAAATGAGTACCGAGCGGCATTCGGATAAGTCGGACACGCATCCGGAGTCAACGAGGAGCTCGCCAAGGGCTTCGAAGGCGCCTTCTCCGTCGGAACCAAAATCGAAATCTTCGTCGGCAAGAACATTGACGATGTAATCCACTATTGGCTGATCAATATCATCAATGCGTCGTCCCAACACCTCGTGCACCACTGCATTTGCCACCTCCGTCATCTTCGACTCCCTAGGGTTTAGGGGAAATGTCGACTTTTGTAAGTGAAGAGGAAAATGTTTTGTGGAGTAGTACCATGTGAAGGGTGTGCAAGGCAAAACGACGCCGTGGAACCAGAAGTATCTGGTTTCAGATAGGTCGGTTCGACTGAATTAACCGATCCTATTTGTTAAATAATAACCGAACCGACCAATGAGGGCAAAAATCGAACCAGATGACAGTACTGTATTGATTTTTTTAATTTAGCTTAAATTATTATTATTGTTATTATTATTATTATTATTATTATCATCATCATCATTATTATTATTATACCTTATATGAAATAATATATAATAAATATATTACATATTGTTTAAATAATCAATTATTACATAATATTAAATTAAAAAATATGTTTTTTAAATATTAATATATTACAAATCGTGCAACGCAATAATACAATACTAGTTTAAATTGAAACTTTGCCCCAATTTGACCGGTTAACTGAAATATCTTTTTTATTTTTAATAAATAAAATTAAAGAACCAGAGAGCTAAATATGTTCCCACCCGGCAACTATTGCTCTATGAACAAATACCAAATTTTTTATTCAAGAACTATAAAAAATACGAAGTACTTAACTGAAAATCTACAAAATCAATAAAAAATCTGCAACTCCACATTAAGATTTAAAAAAGTAACTCGTATACATATTTAAACAACTAAATCATCTTTATGAAAATGTGTCAAAATATCTGAATTTTAGCATTATGTTTAAAAATGAAATCAATATTACCTGATTTTTAAATATTTTTGTTTCTGTTTGATAAAGATTATCTCATTCACACCGTAGTCATTTATGAAATAATTAAAATTAAGAGAATCTAAAAGTACGGCATTAACACTCCATAACCTTTAAAAATAACCATGTTCAGAATGCACATATTTAAATTTAAAAATATTTTGGTTGCTTAATACACCTTAAATAATATTTTGGCTAAATGCAAAGAAGAAGACAAATAAGAGAAGAAATGTCAGCCACAGTGCAGAGAGAACATCTTGTCGGCAAGAAGCTACATGCATGAACATATAGACAGACAGGCAACACACACGCATGCAATTAGAGGCTACAAATTGGGAAATTATGCATCAATTAAGTTTGCCGGTGAAAAGAAGCAAAACAAAACAAATAAATAAATAAATAAATAAGAAAATATTATTGCATCAAGCAGCGGGGAGAAAATGAGGTAGCTAGAGCAACAACAGCAGTCTAATAAACACGTAAACTGCGACCACCAGTGACGTGCCCCGAGCGGCAGCGATGATGGTGGTGGTGGAAGGTGGAGACCATTGCTGAAGGTGGTGGGAGCGGTGGTTAATTTTAAGGTTCTGCGTGCAGTGGCTATGGATGAAGAAAGGATTGGGCTTGCTTAGGGAAGGAGATATAATTTGGATGCCATTTTGTCAAAGATCACTTATATATTTTATATTTTGACATCAAATATCTTCAATTTATTTTGTTGTTGTGCTTCCAATATTTATTTTGCTTACACTCGTTGCTCATATGTACTTGATATAAAACAACACGCATTCTACATAAAATAAGTATCATATTTTTTAGTGTGTGTAATTAAATGGTTATGACTTTGTAATTGAACCCACCACAACATAGATATTTGAATATTTAGTATATTCAACCATTTCTATTAGTATCGTAACGAACATTTATTAATAATTTATGTTTTTTGGCCTAAATAAATTTGTTGGATATATTTAAATTTAGGTTATTTAAGAATTTTTGTTATATTTTCTTTGAAAATTTACTATATTACTGTTTGTATACTATTATTTACTTCATAGTTAAATTTGGCAATCCATGACATGATATAATGGTGTGACACAAGTATTTGCTTAGTTTATATATCGATACAGAGACAAAATAAAATGATAAGACACAACATGACAACCGTGATACAATAATAAGATTTAATAATACAAACTTTTATTAAAATAAAATTACTTTTATTTTATTTGTATAACAAAACAAAATAGTAAATTAAAAAAAGATGATATTACATGAACATAATATAATAGTACAATTTACTACGCATGTTCTTAATGATTTAAATATAATTGTACTGTTAATACTAATACTATTTATTTTAATGCATACATATATATTAACAATAATTATTAAAATATTTAACGATGCTTGTTTCTACATAAATATATAATTATTCTATAGTAATAATTATTATTATTATATGATCACAAATATTACTGTGTAAAATCAAATACTGCTAATATATTAAAAAATGAATTAAATTTCAGGATTTTTTACCTAAATAATGCAGAAAAAAAAAACATTTTGTAAAATAGGGTATTTTTGAAAAGTATTTTTAAAAAAGGGTAAAACGTCACGCCTGGTGACATTTTATGGTAAAAACATCATCGGGCCTGACGTTTTTAATTTTGAAAGTTATATATATGCATGATGTCTTCAGCTTCCATGCATCCATCCATATATATATATACACCTATGTATCGCATATATATGCAATTATATTATATATAAAGATATATATATATATATTTGTAATTTGAATTATATTTATTTATATTGTTAGAAATCATTTTTTATATTTACTGAACATAAATCAAATATAATATTAAATATATTTTTATTTTTTTAATTAAATAAATACATATTTATTTGAATATTATATAAATTAATAATAATATAATAAATTAATAAAAATTATAAATATAAAAAAATTATAATATAAAATAACATATTCAGAAATGTTTTTAATTAATTTTAATATTTATATTAATAATTTAAATATATATATATATATATGTATGTAGTAATAAAAAAATACAATAAACGTCTTTAAAACGTCAGTGGGCCTGCCATTCTTTTAAATTTTTTAAATTTTTTATTTTTTTAATATGTAAATAATATATATTATAAATATATGTATATTATTTCTTATATATTTTGAATAAACTAAATTTAATTATCTTATATTTTTTTGTTATATAAATATATACATATATATAGAAATTCATGTATATATTTTATATAAATATATATTATATAATTGTAAAAAAATAAAATTTTATATTATTATTTAAGATAATAAAAAAATTATGTAATTTAAAGAATATTTTTTAATAATTATTATAGAGTTACATAAATATATACATATATACATTTAAAAAAAAAAGAAAAAAAGAAAAATCATCAGGCCCACTGACGTTTTAAAGAAACATCAGTGGGCCTGACGTTTCTTTTGAATTTTTTTAATTTTTTTTAATTTGTATATAATATATATATTATTTCTTATATATTCTGATTAAAGTAAACATAATTATCATTTATTTAATTTTTTTGTTATATATATATAAATTTATGTATATATATTTTATAGAAATATATTATATAATTGTAAATTATAAGAATTGATATTATTATTTAAGATAATTAAATTTTATATTATTATTCAATACTATAAAAAATTATATAATTTAAAGAATATTTTTTAATAATTATTATACAATTTTTTTTAAGTATAATTTGAATTTTTGAAAAAAAAAATTAATAATACATAAATATATTATAAATTATGTATATATATATATTATGTCATAAATATATACATATATTAATAAATATAAATAAAAAATAATACATCGTTAGGCCCACTGACGTTTTAAAGAAATGTTAGTGGGCCTGTCGTTTCTTTTTATATTTTTTATTATTTTATTTAATTTGTATATAATATTATATATATATATTATTTCTTATATATTGAATAACATTATCGTTTATTTAACTTTTTTTGTTATATAAATATATATATAGAAATTTATGTATATATATTTTATAGAAATATATATTATATAATTGTAAATAATAAAATTTTATATTATTATTTAATATTATAAAAAATTTATATAATTTAAAGGAATTTTTTTAATAATAATTATTAATTTATTTTAAGTATAATTTGAATTTTTGAAATATATATATATATATATTAATATAGAAATATATTATAAAATATGTATATATATTAATACATAAAAAAACAAAAAATAATATATCATAAGGCCCACTGACGTTTTTAATTTATTTTGTTTTATTTCATATTTTTTTCTTTTTATGTCTTATACTTATTTATGTATGTATGTATATATATGTGTGTGTTAATATGTATATCATATATAATTTTATGTATAAATAATAACATATATAACTAATTTAAATATATATATATATTATGTATATCATAATTATTACATAAATAAAAAATACAACAAAGAATTTTATTATTTTTTAAATAATCAATGTATCTTAATTTTAAATTCTCTAAATATCTATATATATTATACACTTTTATATAATTAATATTTGTATATAGGAATAATTTTTTTAATTTTTAAATAAATAAAAATAATAAAAGAGGCCTCTTGAAGGTTTATCAAGAGCTTAACCACTAGAGCAAATTCTACTATTTGTTCTTTTTTATAATATAATTGTATTCATATAAAATATAATTCCAAAATATAAAAAAACATGTATACCATTTTTTGATTTTTAAATTATATTATGTATTACTTAATTTATAAATTTTTACAAATAATTTATATTAAACTACATTTAATAAATATATATTTTTTGTAAGTAATAAACAAAGTGAACAAAATTTTAAAATATTATATATTTCAAATAATACGTATAATAAAATATATAATTATTAATAAATATTATATAATTTTTTTATATTTTTTTATATTATGATTTGATTAATTTAAATAAAAATTTATAATTTTTATTGGTTTATAATTACATAATATATATTTATATAAGAAAAAATATATATTTCTAATTATATATTTATATAAGAAAATTAAAGTAATATTTTTTATATAAAAGGGTTATGTTATATTAAAATTAAATTTATTAAGATATTATGAATGAATTAATACATAATATAATTTTAAAAAAAGAATTTTATATAGAGTGTTTAAATATATGTATATATCATAAATATTAAATAAATAAAAAATACAACAAATAATTTTTTTAAATAAAAAATATTCAATATATCTTAATATTAAATTCTCTAAATATCTCTATACAATTATACATTATTATATATAATTAATATTTATATATAGAAATAATTTTTATTGGTTTATAATTATATTATTAATATATATATTTTTGAAATAAATTTATATTTGTTTAATAAAAATATTTAAATATATTTAATATTATATTATATTTACTTTAATTAAAAGTACAAAATTTTAATTGATTTCTAATAATATAAATATTATTTATTAAATAATATATATAGGCTGCGTTTACTTCTCTAATGAGGATTTGACAGGATTGGACAGGATATGATAGAATTTGGGATTAAACTCGGGAGAGGGATAATTTCGAAATTTTAATCCTACGTTTACTTCGCAGGATAAAGTTAGGATAGAGAAAGATAATTTTATACTATCCAACGTTTACTTTGTGGGATTAGCTCGGATAATGCGGAAATTACAAAATTGCCCTTAATACATAATAGAACCTTAAAAACGTGATTTATATATGAGGACATTTTTGTAATTAAGAATGTGTACAAGGGTAAAACAGTCAATTTCCATTTCTTATTCGATGGGATAATTTTTATCCCAGGGGTCATGGAGGGATTACTATCCGGCGATTTATCCCGATTTCTGTCATTTATCCCGGGTCGGCTGGATTGATCCGGAAAAATATCTAAGCAAGTAAACCCTGGATAACTCTAAACTATTTTTCCCAATTCAGGTTTATCAGCCAAAGTAAATAGGACCATATGTGTGTATATATATACGAAATATATAGTATATATAATTATATATCTTTATATATGTGTGTATATATGTGATGAATTATAGCATGTGGCATATATATATATATATATTTGGAAAATAAAAACGTCAATGGCCTGACGTTCTTATTTTTCAAATTAAAACGTCTAGCCCGATGACATTTTTATCAAACATGTGATAATAACAGAAAATTAATAGCAGCGGGAGTTAGCAAAACGGTTGAGGATTTGTTAGCGGTTATTATTCAAGTTGTTAGAAGCGGTAATTAGCAAAACGGTTGAGGATTTGTTAGCGATTATTATTCAAGTTGTTAGCAGCGGTTATTGGTTAATAGAGGTTGTTACAATTGGTATGCATCTATAAATACCAATCCACCTCTTCCGGTAGATGATTGATTCATCTTTCATCTTTGAGTGCAGAAAAGAGAGAGGGTTTGAAACACTTGTATCTTGTGTAGATTAGCAGATTCAAGGTAGAGATTGAGTGGTTGTAAAACATACACTATAATCAATACAAAGAGAGCAACAAAGTGGATGTAGATGGGTTTGATCGAACCACTATAAAAAATCTGGTGTTGATTTCTTGTTCACATTATTTTTATTTGAATTTCTTGGATCACGATTGAACTATCTTAGATTCAATCACAACAAATTGGCGCCGTCCGTGGGAAACGTGAAGAAGGTGATTCAAGATGGGTACTACGCGATTTGATGTTGAGAAATTCACTGAGAAAACTGACTTTGGGTTATGGAAAGTGAAAGATGCGAGCTCTGCTTATACAGCAAGGACTGGGTGATGCATTAAAGAAGGAGAGTGCAAGTTCTGCAGGAAAGGAGAAGGCGGAGAAATCTGAGGAACACGCTCAGATGTTGGAGAAAGCCCATAGCATGATAATTCTTTCATTGGGGGATAAAGCTCTTAGGGAAGTGTCGAAGGAAACCACTGCAAGGGGATTTTGGAATAAACTTGAAAGCTTGTATATGGTAAAATCACTTGCTAATAGGCTCTATATAAAACAGAAGCTATACTCGTTCAAGATGGTGGAGGATAAATCCATTCTTACACAAATGGATGAGTTCAATAAGATTTTGGATGATCTTGAAAACTTGGAGGTAAAGATGACTGAAGAGGACAAAGCCTTGATCCTGTTATCTGTCTTACCAAGGTCGTTTGAAAACTTCAAAGATACTTTGCTCTTTGGGAGCAAAGAATCAATCAATCTTGAAGAAGTCCAAATTGCACTGAAGTCAAAGGAACTGCAGAAATCAACTGAAACTTCAATGGCATCAACAAGTGGAGAAGGTTTAAACATCAAGAAGCAGTACAACAATGGCAAGAAACCTCAGATGAAGGGGCCATTTCAAAAGAAACAAGAACAAAAGCCAACTGATTTTGTCAATAATCCAGAGATAAGGAAATGCTTTCATTGCCATGATCCTGGGCATTTCAAGAAGAATTGCAAGAAGTGGAAGGCATTGAAGGAAAAAGGAGTTGACACATCAAGTGGGAGTCACAAACATCAGGCAAATCAGACAACAAACAACATTGAAGAAGCTGGCTATGAATCTTCAGAAGCTCTGTGTGTGACAACTGATGAAGTTGAATCAAAGTGGGTGTTGGACTCGGGTTGTAGCTTTCATATGACACCCAACAAGGATTGGTTCTCTACGTTACAGCAAATCAATGGTGGCACAGTGATGCTAGGCAATGATCAAAGCTGTAAAGTGAAAGGCATCGGTGCACTACACATCAAAATGTTTGATGGTGTGGTCAGATTACTGAGGAATGTCAGTTATGTTCCTGATTTGAGAAGAAATCTGATCTCTCTGGGAGTGTTTGATGCAATGGGGTACATGTTTGAATCTGAAGGGGGAAAGCTAGATGTAACCAAAGAAAATAAGATTGTCATCAGAGGAATGAAGAGAAGTGGGCTGTATTTTCTGGTTGGAAATACTATTACTAGGCAACTAAACTCAGTAAATACACAAAATTGCACTGCTATATGGCATGGCAAGGTTAGCTCACTTAAGTGAGAGGAACCTATATGAGCTATCTAAACAAGGTCTGCTAGAAGGTGACAGGATAACAAAATTGACTATGTGTGAGCATTGCATATTGGGGAAGTCAAAGAGATTAAAGTTCCCTGCAGCAGTTCACACCACCAAAGGGATCTTGGAGTATGTTCATTCAGACCTTTGGGGGCCTGCAAAACACACCACAAAAGGTGGAAGGAGGTATTTTATCTCATTAATAGATGATTACTCAAGGAAGGTTTGGGTTTGCATTCTGAAAACCAAATCTGAAACATTTCTACATGGAAGATTAAAAGAGACTATATACATGAATATACCAGAGGGTGTGTTTGTGGAGAATTCTGAAACCAAAGCTTGTTTGCTACAGAGATCTTTATATGGATTGAAGCAAAGTCCAAGGCAATGGTACCTCAGATTTGATGAGTATATGGAGTCATGCAAATTCAGGAGAAGTGAACATGACAGTTGTGTGTATTTCAGGAGTGAAGGTACATCTCTTACCTATCTTTTGTTATATGTAGATGATATACTTATAGCCAGTAACACAATGGAGGGAATACAAGAGGTTAAAGAGATCTTGGAGGCAGAGTTTGACATGAAAGATCTTGGTGAAGCCAAGGTAATATTTGGGATGGAGATCAAGAGAGAAAGAAATGTTGAAGCTGTGTATCTCAGGCAGGAGTCTTATCTTGATAAGGTACTAAAGAGATACAATATGAACCTGTGTAAAGCTGTTACTACACCATTCAAACAGGGATTAAAACTATCACTACATCAAGGGGCTTCCACAAGTGATGAACAAGCTGTTATGGATAGGATTCCATATGCCAGTGCAGTGGGGAGTCTGATGTACACGATGATATGTTGTAGGCCTGATATGGCCTATGTTATGAGCATGATCAGTAGATTCATAAGTAATCCAGGAAAGAGTCATTGGGAATCAGTGAAGTGGGCCATGAGGAATGTGAAGGGCACTATGATGAAGGGGTTGAAGTTTCAGAGAAACACACTTGAAGGTGATGTATTGGTAGGATATGTTGATGCTAATTTTGCAGCAAACATAGATACAAGAAAGTCTCTAACAGGTTATGTGTTTACACTGTATGGCGCTGCTATCAGCTGAAAATCTTTTCATCAGTCTGTGGTAGCTCTTTCTACTACTGAGGCAGAGTATGTTGCACTTACTGAAGCTGTAAAAGAGGCAGTTTGGCTCAAGGGAATACTGGAGGAGTTTGGTGTAACAAAGGAGAAGGTTAACATATTATGTGATAACCAAAGTGCCATACATTTGTCAAGGCACCAAGGTTATCATGAAAGGACAAAACATATAGATGTAAAACTCTATTTTGTGAGGGACTTAGTGGAGAAGGAGATGGTTTCAATCTCCAAGATTGATACAGCTGAGAATCCTGCAGATAGTCTCACAAAGGCTTTACCTACTTCAAAGTTGGAGTTGTGTTTAAGTCGCATTGGATTGTGTTAAACTTGACAACAAGGGGAGCTGTTCAAGGTGGAGCAGTGAGGAGTAAGGCAGCTCTAGATGGAGCTGTGTTGATTATTCTATGTAGAATAATTGTGGGAAGTGCTCTTTTGTTTCTTGGCAACAATATAATTGTGCTGTTAAGGTGGAGATTTGTGATAATAACAAAAAATTAATAGTAGCGGGAGTTAGCAAAACAGTTGAAGATTTGTTAGCTGTTATTATTCAACTTGTTAGCAGCGGTTATTGGTTAATAGAGGTTGTTACAATTGGTATGCATCTATAAATACCAATCTATCTCTTCCGGTAGAGGAAAGATTCATCTTTGAGTGCAGAAAAGAGAGAGAGTTTGAAACACTTTTATCTTGTGTAGATTAACAGATTCAAGGTAGAGATTGAGTATAAAAAATCTGGTGTTGATTTCTTGTTCACATTATTTTTATTTGAATTTCTTGGATCACGATTGAACTATCTTAGATTCAATCACAACAAAACATCATCATCGAACGTGATGTTTTATTCTATTTTGAAAATAATTTGCAAGCCTACCCTATTTTATGAATTGCTTTTTTTTTTTTCAAATTATTCCGGTAAATAAACCTTAAATTCCAATCGGCCATGTACATTATCTGGTTGGAATAGCAAGCGAGCCCATTATACGAAACCAGCAAATCGCCAATTCTTGAACACTTCTGTCATCAACTCCGTTTCTCTCGTTCCGCCCATCGCTCTAATCTGGTATTGTCCTCTCTCACACACGCACATCCTTATCTCCGTTTGTCCGTGTCTTCCTCTGCACGCACGAAAATTTTAAATTTATTTGCGCGCGCGAGCTCTAGAATTCATAGTTCTCTTTAGTTTTTTATCTCTTGAATTGGTAACTCTAGTTTTGTTTAACCAGGAAATATGCCTTTTCGGTTATGTCGGATTGTTTCTTTGAATGCTTAATTGTTGCATTTTTCCGAATTTATAGGCCCCTCTTGTCTTCTCCTGCTTTCCTCCTATTTTACAGTGGCTGAGGTATTTACTGTACTGAAAGTAAAGTGGGTCAGGCATTTGCTTCAACCAGCAGGTCCGGGATTGTTCGGCCAAAATATTAGGGATAGACGGTTTAAGGATAAAAAATTCGAGGACCATTTTCTTGTATATAATATGATAAATCTTCCTTTATTGGGCTGTTTATTCAAAATTCTTTTAATTCAGACAATCAAGTCAACTTCTACTCTGGCAAAGGTAGCAAATAAAGTGAAATGACGCTCACATAAGCTGGCCCTCTTGTGGAAAACTATTGTTGGGAGTTAAAAAATTAATTGGATCTTTTCATAGTAATGCTTTAGCTTTCAGACATCAAACTCTGTGAACTGGTTTAGTTAAATCTTAGCTTTTAGTGCCAAAAGCCCATCATCTTTTTCTTGTCAGCATATCTATATTTCTTGCTATACTGCATGCTCTTTTGCTGAATTTGGTTTTTGCGATTTAAAGGTGCAATTGTGATTTCCCGAATTTCTTTCCCTTGCGAGGGGAAAAGGAAAAAGTCTACAGAAGATTGATGCTCCACCAGTTGCCAACCATTTCTTTTGCTTCATGGACTCCGTCAAACAAGAGTAATATACTCCACTTTTATTTTATTTTTTAATTTTTAATTTTGATTATTTTAAAATAAAGATACAAATATGTAATGACTATGTCATACTATATATGATGATAAGGCTATACAATTGGTTTGTGAAGCAGTCTTTGACATAGATTTTGGTGTTTGGATGATCCACAGTAATGAATTATGTGGATGTAACTTCCTGTACAGCTGAAATATTATTGACATAAATTTAGGAGGTCTATGTTTCTTTTCAGGTGCTTCACTTGGCCTAAAGGAATTTAAGACGATTCAGCTCCCAGTTCTGCGTTCAAGTTTTGATGAGCCAAAGGTTCATTTTTGGTATTCTTGAGTACTTGTCTTTCTTCTAAGCATATCTGGTAGATATATATATATATATATGTATATATATTTTTAAATTTATTACTATTATTATTTTTATTTTTTTTATATAAATTTGGAAGTTAAGTTGTCTTCTCAAAACAGTTCTGCACAGACTGTAGGCTCCCTCATTAAATTTTACTATTTGAGAGTGGATAATAAAAGAACATGAGTACCATCTCCAAGGTATTGCCTGAGAAGAAGTTAAAGACATCCCTAAGTATGATGAAGACAAAACAAGATCACTAGCAAGTGCAGTCTTAAATCTTCTAGTACATGCAACCCCACTAACACCAGCCATTTGCCACCACGTATTCAAGAATACTCTCTTTCGCCTTCTTCATGATACAGGTCTAGAAAGGGCAAACCCTGCATTGATCAAAGTGCTAGCCACCAATGGTCCTCTCCAAGAAATGCTACACCTCACTATAGAAATAGAGGATGTCATCACGGTGCTGCCACCATGACTTTGAGTTCTAGATCAGTTTAACACACAATGTTGAAAGAGAAAGAAAGATGATATGTGGAGATGGTAGTGAGGTTCTGACAATCATAAAAAGCATCTGACAAGGTAACTGAGAGTGATTTTAACGTTTAGTGCCAAACTTGTATTATGAGCTGTGCACATTTGGGACCTGCTAATGCCAATATGGAATCTTTATAGTGGTAATTTTGTGAAATAGTGATGGGAATAATGAAGGAGAGGATAACAAATGGAGGTAGGTAGTTTTCTGCCATTGAAAATTATAAGGAAGAGGACAGTTGTCAGCAATCTTTACTATCTTTGATACAATGGTTTCAGCTTTCAACTAGTATAGCAACTTTCATGCCTGGTTGGTGGATTCTCCAATAGAGAACCATAATATAATTTTTACTCCATATGTGAAGTTCAATTTAAAATATTATAATTATGCTTGTACACTGATTTTAAGTTACACAGGTTTTGAGTGATAATGGGGAGGATACGGGGAGGCTCCCTCTTCCAGCTTATAAGTGGCGCTTGGTTATTTCCTATGATGGGACCCGTTTTTCAGGTTTCCCCTACCTTGTCCTGTCTTTCCCCAAGTCTTTTAGCTTTGATCCATTTTTATAACTCCAAGAAGCTTCTGAAATTCTGTTTGGACTTTGAAGCTAGTCAGAGGATGAAGGATGTTATAGTTGGAACTTTCGTGAAGTAGTTGATCATGATCACTGTTGAGTTTCTCTTTTCTTCCTTTAGTTAGAAAAATCAGAAATGTGTTTAGATTGAATGCATGTTGTGTTCATGATTTAGGGGAATGTTTCCATTCTGTGCTGACCGTCACCGAAGTCAAGGAACAATTCTTAGTATACTGTACATTTCACTTGCATTCTAAAACTCTGATATTCCCCCCCGTTCCCCATCTTTGCTCCACCAAAATAAAAGCAGAGAGAAAGCAAACAGAAGAAACTATCAGTTCTGATCTTTATTAATTTGGTGGATTTTTTTTTACATAACCTTCCGAGATCTCAAACATGTAATGTAGGATGGCAATTTCAACCATCAACACCAACTATACAATATAAACTGGAAGAAGCTTTGACTCGTGTTACAAAATTAGAACGTGATCGTCTTTGTGTAGTTGGTGCAAGTCGAACAGATGCAGGAGTTCATGCCTGGGGTCAGGTCTGTTTCATTCATTTCGATCTCAAGAATGCAAATAATTTGTTGAGGTAAAATTGTCTAAAAATATATGCTGCTACAGGTGGCACATTTCACCACACCTTTCAACTATGACAGCTTGGAAGGCATTCATAAAGCATTAAATGGTTTTCTGCCACCTGACATCAGAATAAGAGAAATCAGCTCTGTACTTCCTGACTTTCATGCTCGCTTTTCTGTTAAAAGCAAAATTTATCACTACAAGATTTATAATGACACTGTAATGGATCCATCTCAGAGGCACTATGTTTACCATAGTGCTTACAAACTCAATCCAGCAGCCATGAGAGATGCTGCAAATTATTTTGTAGGGAAGCATGACTTCTCTGCTTTTGCTAATGCTTCGCGCAATGATGGGATGCCGAATCCAGTGAAGAATATCCTTTGCTTTCATGTGAATGAGACGGTATTTCTCGAGCCCAATAATTTGAATCCCTAAGGGCATGTTTGAACGTGTTTCACTAGACCAGATTTTGTACTTTGTAATTCAAATCCCCCCCCCCCCTTTTTTTTTGTGACTAAAATAGCTAAAAATTTTATTGAACTCCAATACGAATACGACCTATTAAACTTATTCTGGCACCTACTACCCCATCCCATTCTACCACCCTCTCTCCTTTTTTATTTCCCAATAATCCCACTTATCCAATTATTACAAATATAACATTTCATGATATAATAATGCTTAAGTTTTCCAACATTGTTGTGACCAGTGCTTGAAAAGGCGTAAGGCGC
The DNA here is from genome assembly GCA_028749325.2 of Caryopteris x clandonensis. Taxonomy (NCBI): domain Eukaryota; kingdom Viridiplantae; phylum Streptophyta; class Magnoliopsida; order Lamiales; family Lamiaceae; genus Caryopteris; species Caryopteris x clandonensis. Next base: position 24,231,114 of record JAPYKT020000001.1, read on the forward strand.
CCCGAGGCGCCAAACCCCTTTCACTGCCTAGGCGCGAGGCGTGAGGCGAAGCGCTCGCCTCACTCAAGCGAGGCGCCCAACATAAAAAAAAAAAAAAGACATGTAGATATATAAACTCATCGATCCTTCAGACCACAACAAATCTCTGTTGCCGAACAGGAGCTTCTGCTGCCGGTTTCCGGTCGCCGGCGGGAGGGTCGCCGGAGGGAGGGGTCGCCGGCGGGGGGGGGGGGGTCGCCGGTGGGAGGGGTCGCCGGTGAGGAAAATAGGAAGAATAGGTAATTTGTGTAGGAAAAGAATGTGGGTGTTGGGGGACTCGGCTGCTGCTGTTTGTTTGTTCACTTCACTTAGTGTGTTAGGTTAGGGTTAGGGTTAGAAGATATATTTAACTTATATAAAAAAAAAATAATTAGATGTGGCGAGGCGCGCCTAGGCGCCGCCTGCGCCTCACCATGAGGCGCCTGAGGCGAGCGCCTCGCCCAAGGTCGCTTCGCCTCAACCCCATAAGGCGACATTGCCGGAATGTTGGCGCCTAGCGCCTAGGCGAGCGCCTAGGCGCGCCTTTTTAACCACTAGTTGTGACATATCAGTAATATAGTATCCTACACAATCTCATTACATACATTTTAACTATTCACAGGCATCTTCAAATCCAAGGATTTCAAAGTTAAGATTTCCTCATACCCCCTTAAACTCATCCCAAACATGGTTAAAAGACCGAATTCCCCTTTCATCGAGCTAGAACAAAATTCTCATCTTGCTTGTGTTTTTCAATTTCAAGTCCCAAGTTTGTTAAAATGAACACAAGATGAGACTACTTCAGACTAGCTTGACCTTTATGAGAACCTCCAAGTTGTCACATCTCGATCATCAGTTATTAATTAGCTTTATTTTCTTCAGGTGATTTCATTTTCTGTACTAATATTCCTTTCCAATTCTATCAATAAGCCTATATTTGTCTACAATGAGCTTTAGTCTTATATCCTCCTGGCCTTTTAATACAGTGTGATGTTTAGTATGCCCAGTCATTAAAAAGGCGCGCCTAGGTGTGAGGCGCAGCGGTTTAATGGTTTAGGGCCTCGTACACCCTAGGCGAGGGGGGCTTGGCTGAGGTGTCGCCTGGGCATGCCTCACCCAAGGCTGAGATTTATTTTATTTTATATTTTATTTTATTATTATTTTTTAGTATTTTAGGGTAAATAGGGTTAAACTTAATAATTAAAACCCTATTTCAGTACACTTCAGCCTTTCTTCACTTAAAATTTCATCTCCCACACACATCTAGTGCCTCTCAAAACACCAGCTTACCCCTGCCCCACTCTGGAGACCACCTTTACTGGCGGCGACGATGACGGGTGGCCAGCAGAGACCAGAAACAGTAAACTATAATGATGATGATTAGTGCCTTAGTGTATTATGATGGTGCCTAATGCTTAGTTATTACTATTATATATGGAGTGTGAACATCTATTATGTTTTGGACTTCCATATTTGATCATGTTTAAGTGAATCTATTATGTTTTCTTATGGTGAAAATATTTTTATATGCATTTACATTTTTTTTAGTTTGGGCGCCTCGCCTCGCGCTCGTGCCTAGACAGTGAAACAGGTTTGGTGCCTCGTGGCGCCTTATTTTTTAATCACTGAGTATGCCTGTGTTTAATTCCACCAGGTGCACTGGAAGTCTTGTTGGCCCTACTTTAGCCAATGAATTTGTTGCATAAATGTAAATTAGTTATACATTAGTGGAGTTTGGTGAGGCCAACGCTTTTTATTTAGAATTCTTAAATTTGAGTTTTAGAACCCTTTTTTCCTGTTTTGCAGGGACCTCTCTTGCAGCTCGAAGTTGAAGGATCAGGTTTTCTGTACAGACAAGTTCGGAACATGGTATTTGATATCTTCTAAGCCTTCACTTTCTCCAATAGATACTGGTTTTATTGCTTCCAATTGTAAATATCGGTCCCTCTCAGCATTATTTGTCGGGGTATTAGTATTTTACCACCCAAAGTTCGCGCTTTTTTAAGAAGCGACTGTACAAACTTTTGAATTACCACTTCACCCACAAACCTCATGACATTTGCGCTTTGCCATCCTATGGCTTCCTGGTGATTAATCTTAAACTGTTTTTTCCATCACACGCCCAGCTTGCATGTTTTTTTCCTATGTAAAATTAGCTCTTAATATAAAACTACCTGTATATACACCTCTAGTTAGTGTGTGAGGGCAAAAACAGTTATCTTGTAGCCTCAGGCAGCCTTGGGATCGCAAAGTGCAATACATCGCGCAGTGTCTAGGGGCTGAGGTGCTAATTTCTAGTCAGTGAAGTACAATTATCCCTTATTGTCACTCTTGTTGAACTCTATTTTCTCCCATAAACGAGCCCACCATTTGGCCGTCGGGATTGATTAACCCTCTGATACTTGTATAGGTTGCGCTGTTGCTTCAAGTTGGGAGAGAAGCAGTTCCGCCCGACATTGTCCCCAAGATTTTGGCAACTCGTGATCGCAAGGAATTGGCCAAATATACATTGGCAGTTCCTCCTCACGGTCTCTGTCTTTTCGCTGTCAACTATATTGAGGATCTTCTTCAGCATCCCTCGGGTCGTCCCACCACTAGTTTGGGTATGCATCATACTATAAGCAAATGTAAACTGCCATTTTATTGATTTACTCATTTTTAAATGGAAGATAGTATGTGTAATAAATGAAATTTTTTATGCAACTTGTCTGGTTTGTGATTCAGTTGAAAGAAATTATTTCTTAGGCAAGCACATGGATCCATACTTATCATTAAGTTCCTTTTGGCTTCAAAAAACAGGAAAAAATTATTACCTTAATGTATTCAGCACAAATGTTTGAAAACTATATGTTTTGTGATCATCAAGATTTGATATTTACAGCTCTGTACGTAGTAAATTTCAATGGGTGCATGCACTGAGTGCGCGCGGCTGTTGGATAAATGGGAGCTGAGAAATATAGGTGATTCAAATAAATTTTGTATAAAACTAAAAGTGATTTTTTGTTAAAAATTTGGGAAGTTGAATGTTTGCTTAATAATAAAATTTTCACCAACTTATTAGCAGAAAAATCTTGAATCATTTTTGAATAGTTTGAAGCAGGAGTTTGGTTGATTCTAAAAATTAGCTTAAAACTGATTCCAGCAATCAGTTTTTAAAATTTATATATACTTTAAAATTATTTTAATTAAAAAAAAAATCTGAAATACAAAAAAGTGTTTGCAAAACCCCCTGAGACGTGGACTGTGTAAGAATTAACATCCCAATAATTTAAAAGAAGGTGAAAATTAAATCGTGAGCTTCCTTTTTTATGATGTGATGTGAGGAGCAGCACTTATTTATTGGTCTCCTAATTGTCTTCACAAACAACAGTGCTACAGCTTTCCGGCACCAACATCAGCTTCTGATAGTAGTCTCCTCTTCCATTCAAAGTGCTTTATGTCCTAACCATGCAGCAGTGAGAAGTCAACAATGGCCATCATTAAATAGACAAAACTTTTGTTGACTTTGAGCTGGTTCATTCATAGTGCTCTTGTAGATAAAAAAAAAAGCTAGGTGATAGGAATTCAAAGGCTACACATGTTGTAAAAATGTTACTTTAGATTCGTATAGTTGGTTCTGCCCGATCCACCAGGAACATTGTAGAGTTCAAACCCCCAATTTGTGAATGTCAATGCCAAGAAAGCAAGCCATGTAAACACTTTATGGATAAAATAAAAATTATAATATATTTGTGGTTAAGCAACAATACCTTTTAAAATAAAATTAAATAATATAATATTTATAATTAAGAAGTAATACGTTCCAATACAAAAAATAATATATTTATATGAATCATTTATATCTTTCAACATAAGAATGTTTACCTTTACAATTAATTAAGAATACCTGTGTTTTATGTAGAGTATTATAAATGTTTCAATTTTTTATGTTTTTTTTAATTTGTACGATGAAAAAAGTACAATCTAAAAGTCCATTTAAAAAATTCAACTATATAAAAACATTGCAATTGATATAAACATATATGTAGAGGAAACAAGTTTTGGGTGCATCACATAAAATTCAAACATACTTATAAGTAATAAGAGAGAGCCTAAATGTCTCTGGAATGAATACAAAGGCACACGAATGATATGAAAAGGATATGATTTTTAATGTTGGGGATGTAATATATATATATATATATGTATTTATTTATTTATTTTCTAAGTAATGATAAGGAATTGGATGTTAGATTTTGTATGTAATCAACTTCAAGAAAATTTTTTATTACTATATTTTTTTTATATTTAATTTCTTATAACGTGAAATGCTAGTATTTTATGTTGAATTTGGCTCCACAATGAGTTCCACGTCAAACTCGAAAATTTGCTATTGGAGAACACTACAAAGAGGTTTTTCAACGAGGCTTTTGAGTGGTATACACTACAGTTCCAACTTTCAAATAATAAAAGCCAACACCTAGCTCGATGTCCATAATCTGCTTCACAGAAAACATCATTTACAAACAAAACAATAGTACGTAACAAAGTATTCATATAATACAATCAATAAAAATAATGAAGAGGATGTTCCCTTTAATTCTTATCTTATTCTTAACATCTTCATGTTCATGTTCAGGTTGAGAGAAATTCTTATGTGTGTATATATATATATATATATACTCGTATTAATTCTTTTGCAGTTGTTTCTTGTAAGCATGCCTGTATGATCATTATTTGGTTAACACTAGAAATTGTTATGTTCCACATTGTACAGGCATAAGTCTAGGGCTGAAACACGACAGTGAAACCCTCCCTCATCGTCTTCGTCTTCCACCGCGCAAGGTAACACTCTCTCTCTCTCTCTCTCTAGTACTATATACATGCGGATTTTTCAGGGTTTGTATGCATCATTATTGAAACCTAGCTAACGTTTGCAAATGAAGTATATAAAACAATTTTCAACAAAAATGAAGGAATTCCAATCAAGTATGGAAAATAATGCTGGGGTTTCAGGTGATGATGATGAGAGAGCTGATTAGGCTGGATTATTGTGATGGTGGAGCGAACCCAATCCATGAACCTGGCAAGGGCAAACATTGTTAACTCTCTTTAAATAAATAAATAAATAAATATATATATATATATATATATTCCTTAATGGAAGAAACAATCTGGGAATGCATCTTATCATGCCTGTAATAATAATAATAATAATAATTTCTCGTAGGCTTTTAAGCAAACCAACTGTTAAGTTTTGCTCAACAAATGTGCTGTGAAACGCATCTGTGGTCTTATCCAGCTTCAAGAGTGAATGTGATAATTAAGTTGATGTACAACAATTAATTATTAGATATTAAAGATCATTTTATTTCACTACTGTTATACATTTTTTTTTTTTTAAGAAACTTCCCTTTATGTTATTTCAATGTTTTTTGCATGCTATAAGTATTTATATTGACAAATGGGGTGAAACTAAGTTGGTTGAGCCCCCTATAATCTAGGTCAATTACTTGATATTGAAGTCCATTGACTTCACTTCAAAAAGAATAAAAAAAATAAAAACAAATCGTATTCAATCATATTAAATAAAAAAGAAACAAATGGTATCATTTGAGATACATATTGTCCCAACCATTCATGCTTTGTAACGAAAATTCTGTGTAAAATGCAAAAATATGACAAAAGTTTCAGAACTAAACAAAAGGGACAGGTTTCCTTGATGGACCAATGTGATGGGCCATTTAAAGAAGGTCATAATTACGAAGCCAGGCAGGCCCAAACATTTATAAAGTGGGACAACTTGTTAGATGTGGGCTTACGGCCCAACCATGCATTCATCCTTCACTCCCGTTCTATAGTACTTGTGGATAGAGCTCTCTTCAGTGACCTGATTCGATTGCAGTATAACTTGTATAAGTGGATTGAAGTAATAAATAAATAAATAAATAAGTGGACAAAATATTGAACGAATTTTATGTAAAGAAAAAAAAAGTAAATTATGAATTTTATCTAAACAAAATAATTTTAATTATTCTAAATGGGCACCTCGTTTAAATGGATTTTTTTCTTTCCAAACTTAATTAATTCATATATTAAAAAATGAAATAATTGGAACTTCGTTGGTTAGGAGGAATTGTGTCTTTCATATACTAAAAATAGGCGAGATTTTATCATTCGATTTGACTTTTATAATAATTCAGGATAGATATATTGTCTTTCAAAAGATAATCTAAGATGATAAACGAGCTAGTGTTATTACTTGAGATGTAACATCAAATAAACAACCCCATAAATATTTTTCAGTCAATCAAATTGTCACATTACCATGAGTGTAGAAAGAAAGAAAAAGGTGACCCAAGTTGTGAGGTTAGGAGGAAGGTAGGATTATATAGTTATGGTGAGGAATCTATAATTATATAAAAGCAAGACAGTTTGGCTAAATTACAGTTTTGTCATTTACCCGCCAAAATTGTTTATTAATTTTATTTTTTTGAAAAAAAAAAGAAATTGGATGTTATTGGAGGTGGGGATGTGCGATAGTGAATAAATGGTTGACCAATAACCTTTTTTTACTTTTTTATTTTATTTTAATTTTCTACCTTAATTTTAAAAGCTTATAACTTTTACGTCTGAACTTATTTTTTCATGAAAAATATATCAAATAATTTATTTTTTCAAGATCTTTAATTTGATATCCATATTGAGTATATAAAAATAATTTTTTAAAAATATAAAATATTTTTTAGATTAATTAATATATTTGATATTTAAAATATTTTTATATAAATAAAATTATATTTTGTATATCATGAATTTTTATTTTAGAAAAATATATTATTATTTTATAAATTTATTTATTTATTAAATAAAAGTAACAAAATCTCACACAATGTGATAATGCGATACAAAACAAAGTGCAAAATATAATAACTAAATTACTATTAATTATAATTTACTAATTATTATATTATTATAAATATTACAAATCGTGCAACGCACGGAAGAAATACTAGTTTGCATGATAAGATGAGCACAAGAGCTGGCCTGCCCATAATAGGCTTCCCCTATCCATCAATAAATAGGTAAAGCCGTAAGGAGGGGTATGCGTTAACCATAAAATTGACCTCTTACTAAAGTAAGACTCACAATTCAATCTTTTTCTTTAATGAGAAAATTAATAATATCAATGTCTTTTGGAGAAGAATGAGATAAATGCACGTCTTCTAAGCATATACGTCACATATATACACGATCTGATAACAAGTTCAGATTCTCTATTATATTTGGTGTTTCGTGTGATGCTTTATAATATTTAATGCATAACAAGTATTAACTAGTAATGTCATTTGCACATATAATATGTGTTAACTAGTAATATCATCTGTACACATGACGTACAATGATTATTATAAAACACTAGATGTAACACGATAATATAACAAGAAATCTCGGTCGTGGCAACTTTGGTATGACTTTTGCTAGTACTGAATTATGAGTAATTTTTTAGGTAAAGTATGTAAACTATACTCGATCTCACCAGTGACATTTCAAAATTTTATAGTAGAAAAAATAAGTATTTTAGTTAAAATTTATAAAAAGTAATTTTGACATATTATTAATGATATAAACAATGAATAGTTATTATGATAAGGTGGACGTGGTGAAACAAAATAAACATTGAGAACTTGTTGATTAATTAACTTATAAATGCTGAGTAATTGTGATTTTTTTTAAGAGAACTATCGTGTCAACATTGTATTCAATCATCATCAACAGTTTTCAACATCAAAAATTTAAAATATTATAGAAAAAAATCCGAAATTTGGAACAATGTATAACAAAAGAAATAAGAAGAAGAACTCTTTGATTCATGACAAAACACAAAAGCTCGTGATTGTATGAAGGACCAAAAATGATCTGTGAATTTAGAAACTGTCGGTTAATAATTTAATTGTTGAAAGTTTAGGGTCGGATCTTTAACCGGCAATTCTAGTTCTGATAATACCACTGTAGCTCTTTTTTTTTTTTTTAATTGTAATTTTGGAGTAAATTTCAAACTATGATATATGTACTAATATTTTTTAATTTTGAACTCTTATAAATTTAAGAACATAAAAAGTAGTTTATTATTTAAAATAAATTGTCTTAAACAAATATAACCGAACATAAGTGAAAGTTGAAAATGTTGAAGTTTATAATATAATGTTTAAAATAAAGCTTAGTTTAGATATGTAAGTTTAAAACTTAGTAAAGCTAGACTAACGTAAGAAGTTTAAATTTTATTATATAAATTGAATGTAACTTAATTAATGAATGGAAAAAATAGTGAAAGTATTTTGTTTGGGTTTGTGTGTATATAATAATAATTACAATAACAACAAAAACAACAACAACAACAATAATAATAATAATAAATTGACTGTTTCTATTTTTAGAAAATGTTGTGATATTGCTAAACATTCATTTTAATTTTTTAATATTTTTATTTGTTATATATAATAAAAAATGACTGTTTCTATATTTGTTATTATCTTTTTTTTTGCCCGTTTTTCTCTCCACAAATGGAAAGACAGATTTTTAAAAAATGTTATATTGCTAACCAATAAGTATTTATTTTATCTTTTTATATTTTTATTTGTTAATATTGATAATTTTACTATTTTATTAAAACTAATAAGAAAATACATATATCTTCATAAATACTCGATTTTAACAAATCAATTATTATTTTGTGGCAAATTCAATGCTATATAATAACAAAAAATATTCACATTGATATACCAGACTTTATTCAATTTTCTTCATTTCAAAAGAAAATATTATCATTTGGTAATTTGTTGATGTTATTTTATACATAAAATTAATTAATGTTACCATATAATTTTATATATAATATTTGTATCCTTATTATAATTATGCCATATATATATATACATAAATGAGTGTTTCTATTTACACCACAAATTTTTCTTTTCCCACCACATTTACTTAATACATCAAATATAATTATTTTATTTTAGCATAATTTTCCAGCCTCAAACTCTACACCCACATTTCGACCATCACGTCGGGAGATAACACCAATGGAAAGTTGAGATTTTGCAGCGATGAATTTTCTCTCAAGCCGAAGAATGCAAAGTCGTTGCCACAAGCGCTCTAGTATTCCCAGAGCCCTAATTTCCATCACCCATTTCCCGCTCTTTCAATGACAAATACTCTGTACTTTTTGCCTTTCAGGGTGTATCTCTTTCAAGAGCTTACATCTAACGAGTTGCTCGCTCAATTTTTTACAATTTTTTTTAAAGCTAAATTGAAGAAGAAGTTGATATCTAATATCATTGAAAATGCCTCCATTGCAGCCGAGGTTCCAGTCCGACGCTAGTAAACAACAATCACACATTTTAGAAACTTTTCACTCACACTAACCAAAATTTACAGTAGTAGAAAATTGGAGAAGAAGATTGCGTTTGGGTGCAGAAGGAGAAAAAAAATAAAAATTATATATTTAAGGATATTTTTGTCATTTCCTCAATGTTTATGAGTGAGTCTTATGTGAAACGGTTGCACGTGTGACGTGATTTAATGTATTACTTGTGTAACTGTAAAATATTACTTGTTTTAATTATAAAATATCATTATTTTTTAAGATAACTAATAAGTACTAATATACTTAAAAAAATAGTGATACTTTATAGTTAAACAAGTAATATCATAAATCGTGGCACAACCGTTTCACAGAAGTTTTTATGATCATTTATATATTTTTCAACTAATAGTTAAGATAATGTGGTTGGAACTTGGATGGGTGAAAATTAGCCACACTGCTTGGAGATGCATTACATATCTTTTTATGTGAACACAATCGATATTCATCATTTTAAATTGGCAGTCCATAATCGAGGCCATTATAATTCACAATTTGAAAAGTACACAATTCCTATTATAAAAAAATCGAACATTAAGATTACACTCTGTTTACACTTTAGGATTACTAGACCTCTACGTCAGAATAAATTTAAAATTGATTTGAATTTCAACCCGACCTTTAGTTAGTTCCGAGTATACGTGACCAATGAGCTAAGTTGAGAATATATAGATGGCGTTAGGTGAGACGATGGGTGATTCCTTGTCCATCTTCATAATTATAAGTTTTGAGAACTTAATATTCTAAGGAATAGGTGTGGATTTTTGTTTTGAGAATCAGATACATTGCAAAATCTCCACATTGAGGCGTGCAAGGAATAAATTCATAGAGGCTTTTTAACCACACTTATCAAACATCCAATTCCTTTCCATCATTTCATCTCGTCCCGTTGGAAGTTGGAACCACCTTTTTTGGTAAAGATTTATATGTATCAAATAAATAAAATTTCTTACATGCAATGGATTGAATATATAATTTAATTATGATAAAAGCACACATATTCTAACGGATTTAACCTAAATGCAGAATCTGGTGGTGTTGTTTGCGCGTGCATGTTTGGAGCTGATGTTTTTTCAAAAGAAAAATACATTTTTAGATTATTCAAAACTTATATATCTTTCTTCGACAAACGTATTACATTTTCATAAGAAAATATAATGATTAAATATGTCAATGATAGAAGGAACAACAATTGTAGCCAAGTGTTGATCTACATTATTGAAACAAGGATATCAAAACGTTAATTATATCAATACTTTTTAAATATAATTAATGTTTTGTTTTTTTACATTATCAGATGATCAAGTAGTAGTAGTTTTGAGAAAATAAGGAGTATTTATTCAATTTAATTAATATTTTTTCAACATAAACTAATATTTTTTCACTGTACCAAATAATTGATTAGGTATAACTTTTTTAGAAAATAAATAATACATTTCCAATTTAAATGTATAATTCATATTTTTTCACGTAATATTGATATTTTTACAATATAAACTAATACTTTTGATCACAATACTAAATAATCGAGAAATAATACTTTATAGAAAATGGTTGAGAAGTATGCAAGTCTATCTTATTCAAAGACGTTTGCTAATCTACTTTGAGATGTGTAGTCATAAAATGAAATCATAAAGATTGTTTGCGTAGAGTATGATTCCTTTTAAATACTTAAGCCTCTTGAGTTTATAATCTAGTAACCACTTATTGCGGTGCTCTTCACAACTTAAATGTCTTGGACAATTGCTTATGCCATGTATCAATTTGTTGGTAGGTTTGGGACGGCTTGTTCTTGTTGCATGAATTTTGATTTGTACAACTGATGTAAAAAGATCCACTCATTTTATTATCAAAAAAATTGAAAGAATGTGTATCGAATTTCAATCTTGACCAAATAACGATGAAATAATGCAAATAAAAAAACTAAGAAAAAAATATTAATAAGAATCATCATTGTTTCATTTAGGCCAAAATCTCAAAACAATTAAAAAGACATAAACAATCGAGATTAATGATGAACTGAACCAAATATTGATGCTTTGAACATATAGAAGAAACAAATTATTATTTTCCACTTTAGTTTATACTCTAATCAAAACTTATTATCCTAGCATTGATCCACCCAACTCCAAAATTGATATATACATATATTTTTTAAGTATATATTATATGAATTGGATGAATGATAATTTTTTTGAAAGTGTTGTTTTATAGAAATTTTAGATATGTTTGACTTATTTTAATATAATAAATATATCTCCAGATATAAATATGTAAAAATGAAAACTTCTAAAATGGAACTCCAAAATAATTAGATACCAAAATATTTTATTTTAAATATAAATCCAAATAGTGATCACAATGGAATTGATAATCTTGTTGCCTATAAATTTAATGTTGGTTTTGGTATTTGCATATTATGATCATTTGACTAAAAACTAAAGAATGATTCAGCCAACCATCTTTTGGTAACTAACAAGATAAATATGTTTGAATTCCAGCATACATGATTAGGGTTCGTATCTTTTATTTTATTATATATATATATATATATTTATGCCTAACGATTTGTTGGCATTAAGTTGGGGAAAAGGGTTACTTAACATGTTCCTGGGAATGTTATGGTCGATTTTTTTTTCTTTTTTTGAGAAAGAATGTTGGTATAATAGCATCTTAAAAGCAAAAAAATATATTTCCTCTATCCGAAATACATATCATTTTAGATATTTTCACAGATGTTAAACAATAAATTATATTTATTATATTTTTAATTAAAAAATAAATATTAATTAATAGTAAAAAATACATTATATGTATATTTGTAAAAAAAAAGAATAAATCAAAAAGATAATAGTAATCTTCATCTTTGAAAATAATAAAAAGACCACTTATTTTATAAATTTTTCTTTTTTAAAAATATCACTTATTTTAATAAAAAGGAGTATAATTTTAGCTAATCGTTCAAAATATTTTGGTTCAGTTTAATATTTAATTCAGTTGGTTCGATTTAAAAAAATAAAAAATATTAAATCGGTTAATGCATAAATATCGGTTCCATCATTGCACCAGAAATGTCCCCTCCAGGCTCCAATACTATCTCAAGTGTTCTGAAAGAATAATACGTGTCACATGGATATGATACAACTATGTCCCAAAATAATATTTCATATCAATCTAAAAAGATATATGTATTATTATTATAATATTTAATGGAAGATATTAATGTCATTTTTTAAAAATTATTTTTAAATAATAGAATTTGCATCTTTAGATACAAATTTTTTTTAAAGAAAAATAGTAGCCCAATTAATAATTACATATAAGATGAGGTTTCATGGTTAAAATATAAAATATATTTTAAAACAAAATAAGTAATATATGTTGTTAAATTTATTAAAATCAGTTTGTTTTAAACTTTATCTCCTTTTCATAAAACCTTGTGTAAATGATATTTAGTCATGGATATTAACCTTTTCAAATTAAAATGAAATTTCATATTATATATATATATATATATATTATATTTTGTCACAAAAGTATTATATTTTTAATAATATTTTCTTTAATTTAGTCAAATAAATGTATACTTTATGGTAAAAAAATTACGTTTTAGATTTAAAAAAAAATATTTATTTATTTCAATAATATTGTTCCATTCATTTAAAAATAAGAATTATGTGTAAAAAAGGCACGTCTTTTTATTTTAATTGCTCAACTGGATGAATGAACAACCTTGTATAAAACATAAAAAATCTCACTCGTATGGCTGTCTTTATTTGTTGGTTTGACTTATTCATTCACACAAAATTTATTTGTGACATTAAATTTCATAAATTTTAACTTTAACTGATAATTTTAACTTTTAAAACAAGATTTTAATTTTGAAACAAAAACATAATTTTTATTTTGGGACTAGAGATATTCTTAAAATAAAATTTATACTTTAGAATAGAGTAGTATTTTTGACCAAAAAAATAAATATTATATTCTGTAGATGCAAAACAAATTTATGGAGGGAGGCGGCTTAGAATCATAGAATTGTGTGGCGGGAGAGAATAAAAGGAACCGAAAACTTTTGTCTTCAACTTATTGTCACAATATTCGTCACTTTTAGTACTATTAAGACTTTTGTTATTTTCTTAACACTTTTACACTAATATCTTCTTTTTTCTTTTTCTTTTTTTAATTAATGCCACACCATTTTTTAATTGATAATATACTTCTTATATAAGGAAACTGAAAGTCAGTCTAAGATATTATTTGCCACAAAGAGTATGGGACATAAACTATATATAATATTATCTATATTAAAATGATAATAAAATAGTTTTAAAATAGTAATTTTTTGTTAATTTTTTATTTTCAAAAGTTAATATTTTTGGAATTAATGTGTCAATTTTTTTATTAGTTAAATTGTTTTTTTGGAAATATATTTTCTAATTTGTTAAAATATAAGTAATTCTATTGTTTATACTTCATTTTTTACGTATAATATGTCATATTAGTTATATTTTCACGAGATACCCATTTCACACATATATAAATTAAATATTATATTTAAAAAATATAATTATTTTTTGTTGATTATTTTGGTTTGATTATAATATTTATTGTGTTTTGAATTATTGTAAATAAAGTTAACTAACAATTTTTAAAAAAGCACTTATAAAAAAGTTCGATTTTTAATACAATTAATCAATGCCCTTATTTGGAATGAAGAGAATATAATTTTTCAGACAAAACTATATTTTTACCTGCCTTCATCAATAAAATAACAAAATATTATGATTATTCTTTGATATTTAAAATAATTTAAAATTATATTATAAATATATTTTATTTATATTACATATCGTGCATAACACGAGGACAATACCAGTAAAAAGATAAAAACACAATGGGCCATGATTAATTTAGAAAAAAAATTTAAAATTCAAGTCTATGAGTTTAATTTCCACTTAAGACCTAGCCTGGGTTTTGACAATGATTTTTTATGGGATTTTTTAATAAGTTCCAATACTTAATTAAAATTAATGTTGATGGATCCATGTGTGGTTATGAGTCTATTCACACCAACAATAATAATAATCATAATTGAAAAGAAAATTATAAGCTTTAATTGGTTATATAAATGGCACTTTGTGTATGCATAATTTGATGCAATGTCTCCAATTCTCTTTCTTTCCTCCATAATTAATTGAAACTTAAGTGTCCATTTAATATAATTTTCATCACACACACACACACACACACATATATATATATATATATTTATTAGAGTGTAGTTATGTTTTCCAAGGAAGATGCTCGCACTGTAGTTGGTATTATAGGCAAGTGCAATTCTTTATTTTGTTATCAATTTTTATTTCTTTGTTATATTTTGGAGAAGAGAGTGATTAGAAATTAAATGGGGTTGAGAGTTTCTCCATTAATTATATAATTAATAGTAATTAAAAAGTATTAATTTGCTAAGCTCCAAAGTCCAAACTAATACTATTGATATTATTTCCAGGGAACATCATTTCACTGATATTGTTTTTGTCCCCAGTGTGAGTACTGTTCCTGCTTTTAATTATTTTCTTAATTACTTTTAATTATGTGAGTCGTGTATTGATTGATTAAATTAAATTGGTGCGTGCAGGCCAACGTTTTATGGTATATGGAAGAAAAAGTCGGTGGAACAGTACTCACCGCTGCCATACCTAGCCACCTTGGGGAACTGTATGCTGTGGGTGCTGTACGGGCTGCCTATGGTGCACCCTCACAGCACCCTGGTCCTCACCATCAATGGCACCGGGTTTGTGATTGAGATCCTCTATCTCTCGCTCTTTCTCATATTCTCCGACTCCAAGAAGAGGCTGAGGGTGGTGGTGGTCGTGGCGGCGGAGTGCGTGTCTGTGGCGGTTTTGGCCGTTTTGGTGCTGACTGTGGCCCACACGACGAAGCTCCGGTCGGCCATCTCCGGCAGCATCTGCATTGCCGGCAGCATTATCATGTATGCTTCACCTTTGTCGGTCATGGTAGGTGCAGTAATATATATGGTGTCACCAATATTTGTGTGACGCAATAACTGAAATATATTGCAGAAGCTGGTGATGACGACAAAAAGTGTTGAATACATGCCATTTTTCCTTTCCTTCTTCTCCTTCCTCAATGGTGTTAGCTGGACTTCTTATGCTCTCATCCGTTTTGACCCATTCATCGCCGTATGTAACTCTCTCTCTCTCTCTCTCTTAAAGGAAGAAGAGAGGAGTGATTCTGTGTTTTGTAATTAAAGTAGTAATGAATCACAACGCAGGTGCCGAACGGGATGGGAGCTTTACTTGGGGCGGCCCAACTACTACTATATTCCATTTTCTACAGATCAACAAAGAGAATAATGTCTGAGAGAAAAGCCCAAACAGAAATGGGGTTGCCAGAAATTAAAAGCAGCGCCCCTCACTAATAATAAACGTGTCCATCCTCTGTATCATCCATCAGAGCTGGCTGTTGTATTATTCGATATTGAGAGCCTTGTATAATAGTTACTAAATTATTATAGGGTTTATTGTATGAAATCTCAATATAGTTTGAATGTTGCAGGAAATTTCGGTGTTAGTTTAAAATTGAAATATTGCACTAAAGTTCGGTGTGGTTTACGAGATTATATGAAATCTGTGTAGTTTATTAAAGTTTTTTTGTTTTTATAATAAATAATTAAGTATCTATAAGTGCAAAAATAAATTGACGCATACAAATGTTATTAACCCTTCATTTTGTAAAAGTACCAACAATGAAATATGAAAAAATATTTTATTATAATAAAATACATAGCTATTTAAAATAAATCAGAAACAAGAAAAATTATTTAGAATGCTAAACATGGAAAATAAATATGAAGAATTGAAAATAAACGGAGCATTATTCAAATAAAAAAAATTTAAAATACTAAAATGCATGAATAATGAAATTACATTAAATCTAAATATATTAAATAAATACAATACTAACAAAGAAAATATTAAAAATATAAAAACATTCTGACATTATTTTTTAAAAATTGAGTTAATTAATTTAAAATTTCCAGATTTTATTTTTAAAATAATAATTCAATTACCAATAAATTATGAAATATAAAAAATTAAAATTAGAATAAATTATAAAGATCAGAAATGCGTGGAAATTAATTTTGAGTTACAATTAAATTCGAAAAATTGCAAATTAATTCTGAAAATTCGAATAAATCCCAAAAATACAAATCAATTCTGAATGCAAACAAATTCTGTAATTTTCACATTATTTTGTAATTTTCAGTTTTTTTGTACCTTTTCAAATTATTTTTTAATTTCATACATATATATTTATTATTTTTTGAATTTATTATTATTATTATTATTTTATTTTATTTGTAATTTTCTGACTCTCTTGTAATTTCTGAAAATTTAATTGTATTTTTTCAGATATTTTGCTTATTCGATTACTATTAAGTTTTTGGTTCAAAAAACGCACTGGGAAAATCAATCAAATCTTGACAAGGCGTCGTACGTTTCTGCGTGCGTGTGTGATACAAGGTAAAAGAAAATTTTATAGCATATGCAAAACTTCAGAATTCGACTTATACAAAGATGAGTTCGTACAGAGAATGACCAGCACTCTAGAGGCAGCACTTTATATTTTCACTAAGTGATGCTATCCTTTCCCACTTGTCTTGCTAAAGTACCAAAGCACACCAAGGTGCTGTACTGACCAAAATATTGGAGGCAACGATGAACCTGCATCCGGATCTCGTTTAATCTAAGCTCATTGGTCGGCATTTATTCCAAATATACGAACTTTGTGCATATTAGGGAACTTCGCTACCACAAGAACGAAAACTGCTAGTGTGTTGAAGAACAGCATAGGATGTTGATAATCTGTTGTGTGTGAGGCTATCAAGTACCTGCCATAGAAAACCAAACGAGAATTTATTTCTGGAAGGAAATTACTGAATGCTATCATTTAAAGCAACAAACCCATACAAACAACATAAGCAGATATCCCACTTTGCTTGGTCAAACAAAGGGACTCTTTCATCTCAAGAAGGTTAGATGATGAAAATGAATGAGGCAGCAGATAGAAGGTAGTCTACTGCGGAGTATTTCTGAAGTAAGTTTGTAAGAGAAGACAACGCTCAGGATCAAGAGGATAGACGCATATACTTTCCAATCTAATACCTATTTAAGTTGTCGTAAATTATACATCATCCCACACACACCATAAATATCTTAGGCATTTATGACCACAAAATACCTTGCCAACAGCCAAATAAATACGAAATAAGACAGTGCACAAAACATTATCGCAATCTAAGCAGTCATAACAGTAACAAGTACTCCAATGAAAGCATCTAATGATTCATGCAATATCACAATGTTACCCTTTTTAACCAACAGAACTTGAAATGAACATAACATGAGCAAGAGAGGATTTTAGGAATATGAACAAAATAAACAGACCAACAGGCATACAACAATGCAGTTTTGTAATAAAATTGAACGAGCAACTCCCAGATAAAAAATTCAAATTACATAACAAGAAAATAATGTTATATGAATGTTTACAAATATCACCTTCAACAGAGGAGCATATAGAACAAAAGGGCTTCTGATTAATGATTATATGATAAGAGGCATCATTAATAAAGTAGTAATCTACAAAAAACAACTACATCCAAAAAGCAGTATGCACCAAATTCATGGTTAGATGACTAAGATACAACCCCCACAAGTATAGAATATACACAGTGATTCATTAGCTCAAACATGTCACAAGGGTTTGAGCAAGACCTAGAAAGTTATACAAACTTGCAGTGATTTAAGTATTTCCTTTCACTATTTTAAGCTCCATGATGAATGTCAGATATATAACTTTTGACTCTAAGAAGATATTACTCGGACATGAAAGAAGAGGCAGAAATATCCCACACCTTAGCATAAGCAAGAAATCCAGGGACAAGCTTCTTATATGATGGACAACATAAGATAGATGAAACAGGTCAGAGAAAGTAAACAAATCACAAGATTTTCTCTACATATGCCTTTGCCAGCAAAGAAGAAAACAAAATAGAATAACTAATAGGCAATTCATCAGGGAAATAACTTATGAGTGCATCCCAGATCCAACCCCTCTACAACAGGTTGTGGAGTCTACATTCCTGTTTCCCCTTTATTCTCCTATCACACATCGATGTCTACATAATGCCCAATCCAACCTCCCATGCCTCCAGCCCTAACCCCTTTCAGCTCCTCTAAGCTCAAAGGAGTCGAAAACTATTTATATGCTGTTTAAGATTAATTCCTCATGATAAAGTAAAATTACTTGAAAGAACGCAAAGCTTAATCTGATCATCAAACATAAAGAAACACAGGTACTGATCCACAGAAAAGAAAAGGGAGGGAGATAGAGAAATGTAGAACAACTAATCAGCTCCAGATATTATAAATAACCAAACAAAAATACTTACAGCACTACAGGTACGACAGTCAAAAACTTCCTGTTGCGAGTGAGCTGCTTGCCATTATCTATCTGCTCCCACCATGTCAACCTATTGTAGATACCTTGATCATCTGCAAATGGTGTTCCCTTCTTCCAGTGAAAGCAGTGATATGTGACCTGATCACAAAGCCAGTGGTTCACCAAGTCATATAAATAAAGCATTTTTAGAAAATTCATTTCAACTCACATAGCAGTTTGAAACTGAAAGTAATAGTTTGCGACCACATGGATACAGAAACCAACTGTGGATGAAAGATTGGCTGCTTATAAAATTTGTGCGCCATAAAAGACTTAACACTCTCTGCTAAGACTTGGTTGCCATAAGGTCAACCTAGTTTTTTTTTTTTTTTTTGTAAAGCTCAATTGCATGTTATGTAATGTGGTTTAGGGGATCATGTTATCAAGGTAGCATTGTTAAGACCATGAAGAATATGATATTCACGAAGATTAAATTACAGTGTTTCTTGGTAAGCTCATTAATGAAGATATTTCTCCGTCACAAGTATCAAATGTGTTTCATAATTGCATTACCTAAGATGCTTACAATCAATGATGGGGTTGTTTATTCGATACATTTAAAACACTTCGAATCATCTTATTAACACACAACAACATTTCATAGCGAGTCAGTAAGTAGCATATGTGCTTCCATTTTCGCCCATATAGACTACAAGCATCAAGTGGCGACTAGTCAAGAGGCTGACATATTTCAGCTCTGAAATACTCCAAGACTGGCTCTTTTAGCAACATCAATCAATTACCATTGGAAAAATAATGGTAATAATAGATCGCAGCAATTAACATACAAGGCTGTGCAGTTCTGTTGAATATTTGAATTGGATAAAACATTTATGAACTGCTGAGATATTTTCTTATCAACTGGTAAAAGACTGCCACTCTTTTAATAGCAACATAAATTATGTTGCATATAAGATACGGACAATAACAAATATTCCAACAATCAATTCCCCAATTCCAATCCAAAACTTTACAGATGATTAGGCTCTGCCATGCATAGGGGCGTCGAATTCAAAATCACCCCTCAACACGAATTATGGTGTGTGTGTGTGTGTGTGTGTTGTGGGGGGCGAAAAATATCTATCATGAACAAAACTAAAAACACAACATAATCACAGGGAATGAATCGCGTCGCATCTCAGAGTAAAAAGAAAAAGAAATCCCAATCTCCAAAAAATATCACAAAAGACCAATAAAAAACAAAATATGAATCTCCTCCCTAACGGCATTTTGTTAACAGAAATGATTCAGCAATAAGAAATGAAATAAGAAATGGAAAACGTACAAGGAAATGAGAGAGATGAACGATGGTCCAGGCCATGCCAGGAGAGCAGGCGAAGACAGAGAGGACGACAAGCCATGAGAAGAACACTATCAGGATGTAGGTAGTCCACACACCGGGGTACGTGAACCACTCCGTATTCCGATTCAGATCCGTCGTCGGCGCCGCCCGCACGTACAAATTTGCCATTCTTAAAAAGAAAATCCCAATTTCGTAGATGAATTACAACGCAATACTAGTTCCCGATATGAACTTGTTCCTTGTCAGCGATCTTTGGCAATTGCAATTGTGCTGGAAACGAAATATAAATAGAAATTAGAGAGAGATGGAACAATGGATGATGAAATGGGGAAGAAGAAAAACTTTGGCAGAGGGGCAACGGGAAGGGGGCCTGAGTTAATTTATTTGGATGCTACCTGCCTATGTTTCCCATTTGTATCTCCTTTGCCTGTCATCCATTGTTTCTTAATTTAGTTTTATTCCAGAATATCAACATTCAGTATTAATAAACAAAATATTAATCAACTGAGTAGGTTTTAGTTCAACTTAGGCCCCAACAAAATTAAATTATAAATTGAATTGTAACCAAATGTAGTTGTAATGTATACATTGAGCTGGAACACCTATTTTATAATTATAATATGTATATAAATTTAATTATCATATAAATAAAATATATTTATATAGTCACAATTCAATTCAGTAAATGTCATCTTGTATGCTATACTTTGACAAGAGCACATTTACAGTATTACATTTTATTGTCCTAACAACACAAAAGTAACACGCGCCCAAATGAGAGAGAAATTATTTCATCACATTTAATTTTTACTTATATAAATGATAGAATGATTGGAATAATTTAACATTGGTCGGTGGGTGGGCAAAGGTCGAATAAACAGTCCGCCATCAACCTCACAACAAACGACATCCCTTTTAGGACATAATATTATTAGTTCCTAGGCTCCCCACCCACCCACATAGGTACAAACAGGTACGTATATATATATATATATATGTACACACACACGCACCGCAGTTTCCAGAAAAAATATGTGAGGTGAAACCAACATTGCATTCAAAAGTCAATGCTAATACACGCAAAGATTTGGTAACAATATGTCAGGAAAGAAAATGTATTTGGAAACTACATGGAAATGAGCAAAATCTAGAAAAAAAGAAGAGAGAGAGAAATGCTCCTCTCAAATAAACCATACAGCATAGAGCAAGAATGCAAGCTTGCAATCACACAATTGCAAGGCAAATTTAGAGGGTGATGGTTGTAAGGCAAATTTAGAGGGTGATGGTTGTATCAACTCTATCCAACTCTCCAACTAACCTCCTCTTAGCAGACTTACTTCTAAAACACCACACCTCAAACGCCTCACTCAAATCCGGATACCCTAGCTGCTCGCCGTTCATCCACTCCGCAAGAATGTCCGCTTGATCATTAGACGGTAAAGCTGAAACTAAAGAAACCATCGCCCCTTCAATGCTCTGGCACAGATCGTCGTCCATCTTGTGAGGAAATCCCACATCTTTAATAATCATTGAATCTAAAATCGGCTTCACTTTTCTAATAAAAGGCAGCCACAATTTCAATAGTTTCACACGGGGTGGGGCTGGTAGGATCACAGTCCCGTAACCTACAGCATCGAGTACTTTTGCAGTCACTTCGATAAGTTTCACCTTCAAACCCCACATACCACTCTCGACTTTCTTGTCTTCGATGATCTGCAACACATTCTCTGATATATCAATCCACTTAGAAACAAAATCGTCCATTAGGCCCATCTTGAGCAGAATATTGGACATCCATTCAAGATTAGTCACACACTGTACGGATCTACCCTCTGCTGCCACCTTGCATGTGTCGGGTACTAAGACCGAGGGAAGTTCTCTTTCAAACAAAGAAAATGTCTTGCACAGACCAATCCTTGTCTCCCGTTGAACCTCATGATCAGCAGTGACTAACGAAACATCTTCATCTTCCCCAAGCATGTACTCGACTTGTTCTTGGGCTGAAGTCCTTAACTCGTCGCCAAAGGGAGGGTATGGCCCGTCAACCGAAGTGGCAAAGCGTATTGCAGAGATGAGAACGCTTTTAGTGGCGACCAAGTCAACGGGTCGGATTCTTGCCAATACAGGCTGAGCCATCGCACCCAATTGTGAAACTACAGCCAGAATCTCATCCTCTTCACCATCATCCCAAGGAACAGCCTCTAGGTATTGGATGCAGCTCTGAACAATTGATTCACAGCGTAGAGCTTGAGCCACCTGAAGAACACCAAGAGTAGACCGAACAGAATCCCACGAATTCAAAACAGAGCCTTCTGGAAGATAAAGAGACTTTAGAAGTTTCAAATGGTGATTGTAGTTGATGTCAGTACACTGAATCTCTAAGCATTGAGGGATTGGGTCTGAAGAAAGTCTCTCTGCAAAATAAGTGCTCTTGCTTTTGAGAATGAAGGAATGGAAAGGGAAGATTTCTTGTCTTCCTATGCTATTTTTCAGGTGTATAACAATATCACTTGTGCACTGGTCCTCAAATTTAATTGGCTCAATCCCAGTATGCTCATCCATACATCCAATAGAAACTTACCAACTCTGCAATTCCATTGACGAATGCGTCATAGTATTTCACAAGATCATATGAAGGCCCATTAAGCTAAATACCTGCAGCTTTGGTTGGATGTGTTGGAATCGACTGTCAATGTACCTTTCATGCAAAAACATATCATTTATCACTTTATGGTAGAAGTGTGTATGATGTAAGTTCCACATAGTAAATTTTCCATAATGTAGCATGATAATGGCACAAGCCGAACAATAGCATGATAAGAACCATATATGTTTATATACCAATTTAATAAGAGGATATTTGGTGAGAAGCTTCTCCTTGGGTAGTAATTTGATATCATTCAGAATCTGGAGAAGCTTATTCCGAGAAAACAATATACAACAATCAAATTCCCACGATATTTTCTTGTATATATATTTTTTTATTGAACGAATCCTAAAAGAGAGAAGATAAGTCTTCTTTTTACTTGTTTTGCTCCAAATTTGTCAGTTACGCAGTATTGAGCTGCTAACAAAGGTGAGCCGATTCTCTATCTGAACACTAAGATTCCCTTTGGATGAAAGGATATACAATGGATTTGAAATATACAATATCGAATCCAACTGGTGGTTGATTGTTTGAAGTGATATGGAACAGGTCATTTGGAACTCATTTTTGAGGCGTTAGGGTACATTTTATATCAATTCATTCTTTGAAGCCGGCATTTCAAATCCCTGAATCGAAACACAACCTAAGTAAGTTTGAATCTACTTATATTGAATCAACTGGAAGGATTGGAAAGAAATACCGCTCCTCCTTTCCTTGTCTATTAGCTGAAGAACTACCAATACTAAGTTGACAAAAACCAAAGGCAATGGAATTAACAACATTGAAAACACTGAAAAATTAACTGATAATGAATCAATGAGAATGTCACATTGGATTAAAGTATTGGGAAGAACAAGTTATGTAACAATGAAATAAAATATTTTATTTTACAGGTGACGGGGATAGAACACAAGGCAAAAGTCCATAGTTATGATAATGTGGATAAGGCAATTCAAGAAAATGGAAGGATTGCACATGAAGGCCCACTATCCAAGGACAGAAATGGCAGGCCCACTCAATGTCAGAAACAATATACCAAGTTCCAGCAGATGCTTCTCTCATTAGATCTCAGCTTTCATAGTTTCTCAATCTTGAATAGGATGGCTTTCAAGGAGCTCAGAAATTATTAATCGATAGAGGTAGCCAATTCTTGTCCAGATTCAGTACTAATTCAGTTTTAGAATACCACATTCTCATCGTATTCACAACAAATTGTGCTAATCATCACCTACTCCATTCTTCTTGGTTCAAAATGCATTAAAATGCCACCAGCCAATTAGCAAATGACCAAAAGTATGTCTGGTCCTACTTGAAGTAACCAGGCAGACACAAAATCAGGTTACATCACATTGTTTTGTTCGACAAAGAGGACTATCAT
Organism: Caryopteris x clandonensis; assembly: GCA_028749325.2. Classification (NCBI taxonomy): domain Eukaryota; kingdom Viridiplantae; phylum Streptophyta; class Magnoliopsida; order Lamiales; family Lamiaceae; genus Caryopteris; species Caryopteris x clandonensis. The sequence continues at coordinate 24,255,397 of JAPYKT020000001.1, forward strand.
GCCATCGATATTGGTTAAGACTCTCAGCAAAAAAGAACCAGAGCAGAACAATAAGCGTGAAGCACTACCACTTTACTTTTCCCTCATATTTATCACCAGATTTAACGAAGAGTGAGCCTCCTTGAACCAATGCCTCTAGATTTTTAACACGTGATAATGAAATTCCACTACAAGAAAGGAGCCCATCAACATTTAGTTCATAACTGACCTCCAATGAAAGCCCCTCAAAACATATGCATAATTTACTTGATGGGTTATTTCTGTTAATAAGATCATCAGTAAACTCGACAATTTCAAATGATCTTTACAGCGTTAGAGGCCATATTTTGTTAGGGAGACACCAGCAATCGGCTCCAGGGTACACAAAAAATCAAAAATTACATTTATCTCTAAAAGTCATTGCGTGTTAACAAGAAATGCACATGATAAAAAGGATCGAAATTTTATAATTTCCAACTAAATAAAGCATAACTAGTGATTTAGAGTTCAAATGAACAACACCCCTTAACTAAAGTAAAGAACAGAAACGCCTCGATACTAAAAATTACTCCGAAACCAGAAAAAGGAAACAAGGGACTAACAATCACCAATATATAAAAGCAGAATAGGAGAGATTTATCACCCTGTCATATCAGCGGAGTGGATGGTGAAGAAAACCTTCAATCAACATAAGATTGAAGATTGAACAGATGGGGTGCTTCCAATTATCTCGAATTAAAAAGGGTATAAGTTGATTGAGTAACAAAGCAATAGAGAGATGAGAACAGGTGGAGCAGGGGGAGAGGGGGGAGGGATTTTGCAATGAATGAGCTGTCTATGTGCTGAACTTTGTTCTAAAGGGAGAATAAAAGGGTGCAGATTTTTTCTTGAAAAAATAGAAAAAGAATGATATTTGGAAACAATAATAATTTCCCAGGTGTTCCGAAAAATGATGGTTATGGATCTCTTTAACTAATTTGATTCTTGGATTAAACAATATTAGTGAAGGAAATATAAAGATAAGAATAGGAAGGCAAGTTGCAGAACTTGCAAGGCATGTGATTACACCCCAAAAGCCTAATCTACATAATCATAAATCCAAGGACGGACGGACATCTAGGATAGGACTCCATTTTGAAAGCGATCCCATCCACTTGCAATATCCATTGGCTATTCATCTGCTGTGGGTGCCAATATGAATTTGTTAAGTGTTTACGGATTAGGTTGTAATAGCTTTATAGATGAAAAAAAATTAATTTTGATCCCTCTTATTTACTAAATGTGTTAGAAATTATTATTGACATATGTTTATTGAATTTTTATTTATATCAATACGATTAAGTCGTATAATGCAAATCAAGATGATGATATTTATTACTTTATTCTAAAAAAATTAAGTTGTATTAACATTATAAATGGATTAACTGGGATTTTTGTCGAAAGTTTATAATCTTTTCAATTCATAATCATTTTTTACGAATAGAACAATATCAAATCCAAAATATAGATTACATTATTGGTGAGTTGATTGGATTATATTTGAATATTTGAATTTTATTGTACAAAATATTAGATAGTTTGAAAATATAATATATATATTAAAAATTAAGATTATTCGATTTATTTTACTATTTCATGTAGTTTGAAATATTTGTATTGGATATAAGTATATATAGTGCTGATATAAGTTAATAACATTTAATGGAACATTTTTATACAAAAAATGATTATATTTTAAATTACATATATTAAATTGGATCATTTAGCTTATTTATTGATTATTTTATGTGAATATTTATTGGAGTATTTGAGTATTGGACTAATTATGTTAGGTTTGTGATAAATTTTAAAAAGAAAAAAGAAAAAAAAAGAGATAAATTGTAAAAATATAATAAATCTTAAGAAACCGAAAAAAAAAACCTAAAGTAAAAAAAATTAAAATGATAAAGGCTAAAAAGTGGAAAAATTAAAAATTTTAGAAAAAACATAGATAACTGAAAAGAAGGAAAAAAGGGTCCGCCTCTTGATATCTCATACATGTGTTTTTGTCTTTATTCTAGATTGTGTTTGAATTAAGAGATTTGAAATGCAAAGGCTGAAAATGATAAATTTTAAATCAATGATTATCGAGAAAATCATCAATAAATTTACTATGATGAATTTCATATCCATCCTCGAATATTTTTCATTAACACAACCTTAAGCAATTTGCATGCTTTTAAGCAACGACGATGAAGATTGAGATTCTTATTACTTGGGTTGGAAATTTATTTGATTAATCTTTAATGGGATCCAGAACAAATATAACAACTTTGGCCTAGATCATAGAATAAGGAAAAGTTAACCTTTAATGCTAGTCCAGTAATTAAATAAACTTATGAGTTAAGAATAATTGGACAAGATTAAAGATGTAAGGAGCATGACACAACTGGCCATTAGACATCCATAAATAAGAGATATATTGTCTTCTTACCTAATACTCAATATTCTGTCTTTTCACCTAATATTTAGAGTATAGTATATTTATTTTAGAAGGGAGCTATTGTTCCTACAAACCAAAAGGTGGGCAACTAATTAGTTGTGACTTTGATAAAACTTCAAATTGAACATCAACAATACAACAATATTAATCATTACTTTATTTTTTATTTTTTTAAACAATATAAATTTATGACACTTTAATAAAAGATTTCAACATGTGCTCGGCTAATTCGCGAGAACGAGACTTTTGTGCATTGAGTGCAGCGTTCATTTAATTTACAATATTATTTGTTATTTATTTATTTGATTTTTTAAGGTAACAATCGATAGTAATACCTTTCTTAAGTAAATAAGTTAATTTTTTAATAAAATAAATAAATTTATAGATTAAATTGTACAGTGCATCCGATGTAAATAAATTTTTGTAATTCATTAATTCATTTGAACTATCAATGCTTTATAAAATATAAATTAGATACTCCAATCGACAAATTCAGAAAATAATGTCAGGATGAAAATACATTTTACTTAAACTAGATAAAGTCTTTATCAATTAAGTCTAATCTATTTTTTCTCCAATATATAATCAAAATGCTTGTGGAATAAGCCAATTAATGTTCATAGTCTCAAATCGATTAAGTTTGCTCTCGACGACTTGAATGTCTTATATTTTTCTTGAGCAAGTTTTTTGTTTTTTTCTTCTTTTTCAAAGTATTTTGCCCTAAATGAGTGTCTCCTTCTTTGGGGAGTGCATTTGAACCCCTAAGTTGCATTCAATGCCATGGATCGGTCTTGAGACCAGTCATGCTTAATGGCTAGAATCACAATCTCTAATATAATATGAAAAATACTATTTACAATAAGACATATTTAACCAATTAATTTTTTTTAAGTATTTTAAAAATTATTAGAATGAACATGATCTTAAAAAAAAAATGTTAAAAGACAACAATGAACACAAACTTTTGTTCTTGTAATAGAAAAATAGGACTATCTTAGTAGAAATGCACTTGACAGGAATGACAATAGAACATGATTCAGATTTGCTCTAAGAATTGCCACCCCTCCTTATTCCTACATGTGTCGCCCCACTTAGCTATATTATAAATTTAAAATTATCATATACAATAATTTAATACATAATTTGATATTTTTACAATAATTTAATATAATAGTTTGTACATGTCATTTTATAAAGTCATATTATCAATATTTATGTGAAATCTAATATAAAGCTGAAAGATTACCAACATATTTTCCATAAGTTACATAAATACACACACACACTCACATTTTGTATGTTAACAATAAAATTATGGCAGAAGAAGACAGGTTGGAGCAGCGGGAAATATGTGACGCAGCACCGCCTTGCTGCGTCTTGGCCCAATGAGGCGAACCAGGGTGCCAAAATTGCGGTCCGTAGGCCCGTAAAGGGGTATCAGCCAAAATAAACTTTTCCCAAACACGGCCTTACGCTAAACCTCGCTTCAAACTTGTCTTTTTTGTTTTCTCTGCCCCTTCATTACGAGCAGACAAGCACACAGTCGAAAATCTCGACAAGACGAATTGTTACTTGCAAGGTGAAGACGGAGATGGAGGGTGAAGCGAATGAAGATTCCATTCCAACAATAAAGGAGATGAGGCAGCAACTTGAATCCCGCGTAGACACCCTTCACACGACGCAGCTAGACCTCATTGCCTCCCTTCAAACCCTTGTCCCAGACCTCGTTTCCTCTCTCGACCTCTCTCTCAAAGCCATCTCAGCTTTCAGCGATAAACCCTTTACTCCCCTTTCACAAATTCTCCCCTCCAAACCCAATTTAAGCAAAGCCCACATTCCCAAATTGCCACTAGAGAATCCCAAACTCTCTGCTTCTGCCCCTGTTTCGAAGACTTCACCTAGAGAGAGTGAGAGGGCTTTGATTGAGGAGAGTGGTGGCCCGCTTTCGGTTGTTAGGTCCATGGTGGCGGTCTGTTTGTTAGAAAGGGTCCCTTTTAATCCAATCGATTCATCGACGGTGTTGAGGAAATTGGAGAATGATTCATCCGCTACGGTGGCTGAGAGGGCGGCCCTGAGGGAGCTCGGGGGCGAGTCAGGGGCAATTCTTGCAGTGGAGATGGCGTTGAGGTCAATGGCAGAGGATAACAACGGAGTGGAATTGGAAGAGTTTGTGGTGAGTGGTAAGTCAAGAGTAATGGTCATGAATATTGATAGGACTAGGCTTTTGAAAGAGTTGCCCGAAACTAGGCAGTTAAATGAGGGAAGTTTGAATGATGGGAATAGGATTAGTGAACTGGGGAAGGGTGGGGAGAGTGTCATTGGAGGAGGGAGTTTTGGTGTTGGGAGGGGTATGCAGGATATGTGGGCAGGAGGACCGATGATGATGGGTCCAAGGGGTATGGGACCAAGAGGAATGGGAATGATAGGGGTGCCAAGAGGTGTAGGTGTGCCACCCCCAATGCATAGGCAGCCTTCGATGCCTCCTCCTGGGCTTCAAGGTGGGGGGCCAAATGCCCTTGCGCTGAAGCCAAGGACGGAGGAGGAGGATATGAAGGATGTTGAAGCTTTATTGAATAAGAAGAGTTTTAAGGAAATGCAGAAGTCAAAAACTGGTGAGGAGCTTTTGGACCTCATCCACAGGCCTACTGCTAAAGAAACTGCTGTGGCTGCTAAGGTGTGTTCTAGTTTAAAGGAAGGGATACAGAGTTTATCATATTTTTGTTGCTTTTATGCGCAATTGATTTGCATTCAATGTTTTTGATGGATTAGAATTATTGAATTAGTTCAAAATGCAAATAATCTTGGGATATTTTATTCATTTTATTTCTCGTGAAGCTGTTTCAAGCTTTCTCTTTCGTATAAGATGCAAACATTAGATTTATCTCTTGTTTTACTGTATCTACATAGGGTTGTATCTCTCAAATGGATCATTGTCTTTCGTTTCATTGCCTATATGGAGCATTTGCATACTTATAAATTTGCTAGAATGCACATCCAATGTCAATCTAACATGATTTTTTTATAGTTCAAAAGCAAAGGTGGTTCTCAGGTGAAAGAATACTGCTCAGCATTAACGAAAGAAGATTGCCGACGTCGTTCTGATTCCTTCATTGCTTGTGACAAGGTGAGTGAAAGGGTTTTCTGGTTTTATGTACTGTGAGGGGTCTAGGAGGAGGAAGTCTTTGTTATTAACATAGATGATTTCAAGTATATAACCCTTGTAAGATGTAGGACATATTGTTATCTTGCATCTAATATGTACTTTGTTCACTGCAATGTTTGTAAAAGTACATTGGATTATTACAACTAACTAATCTATTATTTATTTATTTATTTATTTTTATTTAGGTTCATTTTCGCCGCATAATTGCTGCACATACTGATATGAATTTGGGGGATTGTTCATTTCTCGACACCTGCCGTCACATGAAGGTAGATTCATCGTACTTTTTAATTTCGTAGGGCGACTTATTTGTTTATATGTGGAAATTAAAATACTGATACTTTTATAAATGGTAGACATGCAAGTATGTCCATTATGAGCTTGACTCAACTCCCGATGTATCACCTATGATGATGGGCCAAGCTACTTTACCTCCCCCCAAGTCATTGAAGCCTCAAAGTGCTCACTATTGCTCAGAAGTGGAGCTTGGAGAGCCACAATGGATTAATTGTGACATACGTTCATTTAGAATGGATATTTTAGGTCAATTTGGAGTTATAATGGCTGATCCTCCTTGGGACATTCACATGGAATTGCCTTATGGAACTATGGCTGATGATGAAATGCGAACTCTGAATGTTCCTGCATTACAGACTGATGGTCTGATATTTCTTTGGGTTACAGGACGTGCAATGGAACTTGGACGTGAATGGTATGCGTTTCTTTACATTGAAAGATATGTCTTTTGCTAGAATTGCCATAATATCTATGGGTGGAGAATCTTTAGGTTTTTCCTTCGTCAATCAATATGGTACCAACTCTTTCTTTACTCAGGAGAGATCGACTAAAACAGCATAATGACAAGACATTTGATTAAATCTCTACCAAAGGTTTTTCAGTAAATTTAACTACATCTTTGCTGAGTATGACCTTTAACTTGTAAAATGGGGATCATACTCTCACAGAACTAGCTTGCAGCATTCATGTTTCTGCTAATCTAGAATCTAGTACTGTATATTCAATTTTCTTACACGAGAGATGAATACTATTGGGAATCTGTTTGAATTTTTTATTCTTGCACAGTTTGGAACTTTGGGGTTATAAGCGTGTTGAGGAGATCATCTGGGTCAAAACCAATCAGCTTCAGCGAATCATCAGAACAGGTCGCACAGGCCACTGGCTGAACCACAGCAAGGAGCATTGCCTTGTTGGAGTAAAGGGTAACCCTGAAGTAAACAGAAACATTGACACTGATGTGATTGTTGCTGAAGTTCGTGAAACAAGTCGCAAACCAGATGAGGTTAGTGGCTTGCCCACTCTTCATTGTACAAGTATGAAATTCGAGTACTCCATATCAAAAAAATTGTTTGCTTGTATATTATAGGCTGCAGTAGACTATACCCCGTTAACTATTGATCAAGTCACACTTAGAGCACTTTTGACCCCTTGACTATGTCAGACTTTTTGCTCCTTTCTTATAAATATACACTTTGGCCCCCGACATCCACTAGGCATTATGTCATTTATGGAAGTTGTTGATCTGTCTATTTATTCCCTTACCTATTAAATATAATATTTTGACTAGAAATGGTTGGAATACTTGGAGAACATACATGATTGTTTTATAGCTACAATATTCACTTATGATGCATGTGGGTGCACACACACATGTTATGTGTTATGCTTGTTTTGTTGAATTTCTGTAGGTGCAGATGTTTTTATGTAAACATTCTGTATATTATGCTTAATTTTATCATTCAAGTGAAAGACATATATGCATATGTAAGTATTTCTCAAATTAAGACTTGATAATAAAATTGATTAAATGGAATATATTGCCAATATACTCATTATCATGTAAATATTTAAGGGCATGCTCTCAAACTAGAATGGATTTTATTAATCTTTCCACAAACATATGACAGTTTTATGTCTTTTCATTTGTAATACTCCTTGTTTAAATAAGCACCAAGGAGGCATGGGTGTTGGTTCTATCTTGTTAATTTCACTAATCTTATTTTCAGAAACTTCCCTTCCTTCTTCAAAATGTTGAAAAACAAAATGGATAATTAGATTTGTCACCAAGCGTCATTTTTCACTAAAATATTAGAGTTCTCTCTCTTGATTAGAAATTATATTGTGAGAGAAGCAAGCAAGAACAGCCAAACGCGAAGGAGGGAAAAAATATAAACAAACACGTATGAACATTTTAAATTAGGAAAAGAAGGGGAAAAAATCGTATGATAGATATCCTTATGCGAGGAGATTTTCCCATGGTAGTGGATTTTCTAACACATGCTGATGAGCATTATCTCAATTTCAATCCTTAAATAGGCTATTTAAACCGATGACTGCTCAATTGTAATGGTTTCAACTTGGTTAGAGTTTGTCGTATGATAGATATCCTTATGCGAGGAGATTTTCCCATGGTAGTGGATTTTCTAACACATGCTGATGAGCATTATCTCAATTTCAATCCTTAAATAGGCTATTTAAACCGATGACTGCCCAATTGTAATGGTTTCAACTTGGTTAGTGTTTGACCTTTGGGGGGAGTGTTTGTTTGCTACCTGTTCTAACAGTTGAATTGTGCCAAAATGTAATTAATTTTTTCTGATATTTTATTGGGCTTCTCATGTATGTTTGCCTAAATATCTGCATGACGTGTTATAGATGTATGCCATGTTGGAAAGAGTAAGTCCAAGGACGAGAAAGCTGGAGTTGTTTGCGAGGATGCACAATGTACAAGCTGGGTATGCTTTCTAGTATTCTATCAAATTTTCCTTTCAAACATGCAAATATTTGTTATTGAAGATAACTAAAGTTCATGAAACGGTTTAAGTTTTGAACAATTTGATTTTAGTCATTTGGAAATGGAATGTGGAGCCATTTATTTAACATCTCATATCAAGGCTATTGAATATGAAAGACTTCGGAAAATCAAAGTATTGTCTTTTAAATTTTATGGTGCCTGGCTGCCTCAATGTTTGCATACATTTAGAGAGAAGGCCATTAGTTGCATTTGATGCTTCTTAATACTATCTCACAGTCTTATATGTGAACTTGGGTCATTTTTTTACTATGGGCATTATTATAAAGGCACAGACAAAGGGCACGAGGCGCAAGCGTCAATGCCTTAGACCCTTGGAGCTCACTATTTCAATAAGGCATGTTCCGATGCTCTAAGGACCGCATCTTAGAAGAGGCACTTTGTCATTGGCCTAGTGAAATTTATCTAGGAAAATTTTGATAATAAAGATAAGTTGAGCCATGTCGTCTGTTAATTTTTGTTAGTTAAATAAAAGCGGAAGATTGTATATGCAAGTGGTAGGAAACCTGCGTTGGGGTGTCGAGGTCCCAGATTCAGATCTTACCAGCTGTAGGCTACTCCTGATGTCACCTGGGCCCAGGCGTTTAGGCATGTATGGTTACCCCAAGTTTGACAACTGTGGCTGGGCCCAAAGGACCCTGCCACAGGGAGTTCTCGGTTATTAAAAAAAGTGAAAGAAGAGCAAAAAAGAAAGGGGGAGGAATACAGCGGTAGTTGTAGTTGGAACTTCTTTGTTGCATATGTATATTTTTTCCTTGTTTCAATTCATCATCTTTCACCTTATGCTTTAATAGTTGGGGATGTTTCTGCTGTCTGTTGGTACTGGTTCTGACTGCTTGTTCTTGCCTTGACTTGTTTGAATCTTAGATGTTGGGTATGTAAGTAAACTGAATTATAAATTGGAAAGATACTCTTAAGTATAATGTATTCCTTGAAATATGAGCTTCAATTTGCAATCATGGCAAGGTTATTGGGAACTGTCAGTTCTCTTTATAATAAACTATAAGTCCTGCAGGTGTTGTGTTTTCATCGTGAAAAGATATCTGTGCCTTTGCTTAAGAAAGCTAGCATAATAACAAAGGTTAGTAAAGGAAAATTTTCCGCTATTAGTAGAAGAAAATGGATTGATGGTGGTCCTATTCACAACTTTTACTAGCAAGTATTTTAGGTCATCCAAGTAATAAATTGATGAGATGAGTGTCAATCCCATATGGAGGGGCTGGATTGGGATTACTGGTTTTTGAATCTTAGTTATAGTGAAATGGAATGGTGGCAATCCTATTACTGATTTTCGAATCTTAGTTATATTGAAACGGAATGATGGTGATCCTATTAACCCATGAAATAATAATGTGATTAGAGGTGAGTCTATCCCATACTATTACTGATTTCGGAAGCTTAGTTATATCTATTTGATCGGATTGAGCCATTGAGGGAAGGAAGTACATTTAAACTAACTAAAATTAAGCAAAACAGTTGGGGCCAAAGACACAATCCAAACAATAAATATCAGTGCAGGGAATCAATTGGGAACTGGATTCGTAGGAAATTGATCTCAGTGCCTCACCACTATCCTACCTGTATAAATATCAGAGGAAGAAGGATTCTTTTGAGGGCGATTTGTCCATACCCGTCCCCAGTGCTTGAAAAGGCGTAAGGCGCCCTGATGCGCCAGTCCCCTTTCACTGCCTAGGCGCGAGGTGTGAGGCGAAGCGCTCGCCTCACTCAAGCGAGGCGCCCGAACTAAAAAATACATGTAGATATATATAAACACATTTAACCATAATAAAAAACATAATACATTCATCAAAACATGATCCAAAACATTAAATATAGAAGTTCAAGACATAATAATTAAGCATAATCACTAAGGCAAGGCACTAATCATCATCATTATAGTTCATGTCAAATTGTGGATTATCATCAGATTTGTATCCGTCCACATCTTCTTCTGCCTCATCTGAATCCCCTCCCATATCTTCCCATTCATCTTCCTCATCCACAAGTCCAAAAGAACTATATCTAGATGATGATGTTTTAGAAGTCTTGGAAGTTGTTGCTGCCGCGCCGGAGCTGTTGCTGCCGGTTTCCGGTCGCCAGCGGGAGGGGTCGCCGGTGGGAGGGTGCAGCAAAGGGGGACTTAGGAAGAGTTTCACTTCTAACCAAAATAAAAGGCGCTGGGGACGGCTGGGCCGGCTGGTTGGGTGGGTTAGGGTTTCTCCTTACATGTTAAAAATATATTTAATTAAAAAAAATAAAAATAAAACAGATTGGGGTGAGGCGCCGCCTCGCTTCGCCTCACACCCCTAAGGCGCTGCGAGCCGAAATATTGGTGCCTAGCGCCTAGGCGCGACTTTTTAACCACTGCCCGTCCCTCAATTTTGGTGGTGAAATCACTAGGTTCATTTTGCCTTGGTGATAACTGCTCACCCGTGACGGTTTACAAATTACGAGTATGTGTTGTTTATCTCCCAAATCACATGGGTATCTCACATACAAGCATCAGAACAGAATAAAGAAAATGTAGACAAAGCCAAGTTTAAGGAACTCTGTCAACGGAGTTCCATTTTTGAGCTCAAGACAGTAGGATCCTTGAGCGACCTCAATTACATAGTATGAACATCTCAATGAACCATAAATCATGGTAGGGTTTGGGGTACTTGCAAACCCTAATAAACAACACAACTACTCACTAATCATCATAAATACAGGGAAATAAAACAATAAATGCTCAACCCAACACCATAGATGTAATATAGAGGAACTATGGGTTTCGGCAGATGGGTCTTTAACAAGTGCACAAATGATGAAGAGGTCTCAAATCTTGATACCTTAGTAATATGTTCATGAGATGATAGAAGATAAATGGTAGAAGGAATGAGTGGTAAGCCTAATCTATCTCTCTCTCTTTCTTCTCTTGCCTCCTCGTCTTCCTTAATTCAGCTATGGTTTTCTCCCAAAAGTTGATTAAATCTCTTCAAGTAGCTCTGAAAATGTGCCTAAGATGGTTTTTAAAGTTAACGAATTTTCCCTTGGGTTGGGGGTAGCATTATTAATTTTCTTTGACGCATTCAGTTTGACAATCGTGTATCATGGCTGTAAGTTGTTACCTAGATTGAAATTCCTGCACAAAGTCATAGTTTCACAGCCATGAATTATAGATTTACCACTATGAATGTCTTGCCCATTGCTTGCACGGCATCCTTCAGTTTTCACTGCTGTGAATTTCATTTATGGCTGTGATAATTTCAAAATTTGCTCCTTTGGCTCCCTAATGTAAATGCTCCATACATTTTTTTATGTTCTGAAAATCTGGTGGAACATGAAGATAGATATATTTGCGTTTCTTCTATTTTATTTTACAGTTCTAGCTTTTATATTAATAAACGTCAAGTTGGTGGGATTGTAAATTCTGCTGCAAATAACAGCATGCTGGGATAGATCTTTGGAACAGAAAGAGCGGCTAGTTTAGCTTCTCTGTATAGCACTTAAGCAACACTTAAGTTTAAAAACTTCTTAGGCTGTGTTTCGGGTGTTTTAGGGATATATGTTTGATTTTGTTTTGGTGGACCACGGTTATTGTAGATGCCAAAATCAATTTTCTTTCGTTGGATATGAATGTCTTGCCCATTGCTTGCACTGCATCCTTCAGTTTTCACTGCTGTGAATTTCATTTATGGCTGTGATAATTTCAAAATTTGCTCCTTTGGCTCCCTAATGTAAATGCTCCATACATTTTTTTATGTTCTGAAAATCTGGTGGAACATGAAGATAGATATATTTGCGTTTCTTCTATTTTATTTTACAGTTCTAGCTTTTATATTAATAAACGTCAAGTTGGTGGGATTGTAAATTCTGCTGCAAATAACAGCATGCTGGGATAGATCTGTGGAACAGAAAGAGCGGCTAGTTTAGCTTCTCTGTATAGCACTTAAGCAACACTTAAGTTTAAAAACTTCTTAGGCTGTGGTTCGGGTGTTTTAGGGATATATGTTTGATTTTGTTTTGGTGGACCACGGTTATTGTAGATGCCAAAATCAATTTTCTTTCGTTGAATTAGTTAGTTTTTATTTTTTATTTTTTATATATTTATTTTATTATGTTATTATTATTTTATTTTATTTTAAAAAAATTTATTTAGTTAATACCATGCTTATTTGGAATGAATTATTATTAGTGTTGTTTGATTGAGACCAGAGTTGATAACTAATGTAGTTGTGAAATCAAGTTTCAACTTCTTTCTTGTATTTCCTCCTTTTAGTTTGATAATTAGCTAATGAAAACATGGTGGAATACGATTATAAATATATTTCCTGCCCTTGATAAGAATGCATCATGGATCTACAACTTAAACTTGTCAATATTTATATACCTACAATGTTGTGAAATTTTAAATGCGTAATGGGATTGGACATGCTATTCATTTAGGTAGAAGAACAATTCCAAAGCTATACTTACTAATCTCTATTTGTGTGCAGGGATATGTAAGGCGTGTAAACACATACACAGTCACACACACACACACACACAGTTGGGACGTGGGATCTAGGGGATTTAGGGGGAATTGGAGATTCAAATCCTTGCATGCCTTCTCATAAATGTGCATCAATAGATATAACTACCAATATAGAAAATGATGAGAAATAACAATGTTTGCACTTCACGCTTAACATAATGATTTACTTTGCCGATCATTTGGTACGTACAAACATTAGATGAATACAGAGTTCCTAATGATAGAAGACAATCAAGATGTAAGACAATTATAAGTTGGTTATGTAGGCAAGTATGGTAGAATACTTAAGAGTATAGGATGAAGGCAATTAGAGATGTTAAATGAGCAGTAAAACTAGTTTCAATTTTATTTTAAATGTGAATACTTTATGTTATAAAAACAACATATTGTTTTCAAATATTTGAAGATAATTATAGCAACCTCCATTGAAATTTAGGATAAATATAGTTATGGTCCATGAAACTTGATTACTGCTAACTGATGCACTTAATGTTTTTTTGCCATTTCGTAATCTTGGGACACCTATAATTAGATCAAGTGGGGTTGTATGTGTTAAATTTGGGGGGACTTGTTATGTCCACACATTGGATCGTACCCAATATGAGAAAGAGAGCCACACCCTAGTGAGGTTCCATCCTAAAACCAATTGGTGATAGGAGTAGGAGCTCATTAGACTTATAAGCTAGTCTCTCTTTCTTCAATCTTTTAATGTGCGACAAGCCAAATGTGAAACTTCAATTAGTCCATCATATTGGAAGCCTTTTCTGCTTTACCTTGATATAATTTAGAAGTATAGTCATACCGCATTGCATGATGAAACAGAGATAAAAAAAGAAGACATAATATATAAGTTCATTGATGTTTTAATATCAAATGGCTACATAAAATAAACTATCCAAGTTTCTCTTATGACAAGGATTTAATATTCCTTGATATCACTTGCTTGTTACAAGTGGTTTCTAAATGATGATGGTGCTTTGGTCTTCAGGTGGTTATCGCTGGGTAATCAGTTGCAAGGAGTACGATTAGTAGATGAAGGGCTGCGGGCAAGATTTAAGGCAGCGTATCCTGATGTGGATGTGCAGCCGACATCCCCTCCAAGGACAGCTCCCATGGAAGTGGATCGTCCTCCTCCGTCAGGGCCCGCCCAGTTTTCTGCACCCGCAGCTCCAGGGACAATGAACACCGATAGAGAAATAACAAGCTGAATTGATCTTTGCACTCTAACTTGTATCACCTGTAAGGTTAGGTTGATTAAGAGCAATACCCCTTATCTTCCCCATCTCTTACCTGAATAGAGTGTTGAGCTTATTTTCTGTCTTGCTAATGCGGCTTTGACTGGTTAATGTAGGCTTTTTGTGAAGTACGATGTTCCTATAGATCAACTTTTGTACCCCACATTTTATGAAGTAATACATAGTATAATATTTGCATCCACCAGAAGCTGTGAGAATATGCTCGATACAATTTATTGCTATTCATTTTTTTTTTTTAATATTTTTAATGTGGATGAAAGTTGCTTTAAATTAAGTTGCAAAAATTGCACGACTTTTGCCTCTTTTGGCAATTTAATCATTTTTTTCTTATAAACATCAAATAAATGCATAAATTTTATAATTTTGTAATAATATTCATGAGGTAATTTTTCGATGATGTAATATGACTTTTTGGATCTTGATTAAATGCTGATGTGGTGGATGCAATATACATAAAAAAAAAAAAAAAAAATTATATCTGCATTTGCTAAAATTGAACGTCATATTATCAAAATTTTGTTGGAAAATTATAATTATGTATAAAATTACAAAAATAAAAGTTCAGGAAGTAAATTACAGTTTCAGAAAAAAAAATTAGTAAATTGTAGAAAGTTGTAATGGTCGTTCATTTTTGTGCAATTGACCCTCTAATTAGGTGATAATATTGTTATACTGTTGGAATTGTAGGATGTGTAGGTGATGGGAGCCAAAAGTTCTGTTATAATTTAATATTAGAATAATACAAAGTTTTAACTCAAAATAAATCCCTGCCTATTGCAATTCCTACTTGCACCTTCCCAAATTCAAACAGATCACTTAATTTACATAAACTAATTAATTATATTTTTTACACCAAATACAATAATATTTGATGTATTGTTGACCACAAGTTTTACGCAAATGTAAAATCGGAACAACAATAATAAACATATATCAAAACCGCATAAGATAGAAAAGCAAGCCCAACCACTACATCCTAGAAATGGAGATATTGATTAATTTTATAAATGATAAAAAGGTATTGTCAGAATATGAATATTTGAATATTTCTTTAAATGAGTCGAAACATTTGAAAAAGAAAAAGTAGCAGAAATCCATGGCTCAAAAACACATTCTGGTAGACTACTACTACTACTTGATAGTAACTCGGGACTTTGTAACACAAATCCTTGCCTCTCTCACATCGCTGTCAACAATAAATTTGTCCATCATGCTTTCTTCTCAAATTAAACGGCTTCTCTTACCCTCCGCAATTCGGCAACAGGCGGCACTATTCCCCCCCCCCCCCCCAACATGCCGTAAAGCCAAATTACATATAGAGCTCAAAGTCACGCTTTAGAAATCAGAGTAAATCACCTCTCCTGTTGTTCTCTGGTCAGAGCTTCAGAGCTGCTTTTGCCATTGCAAGTGCACCCTCATACGTTCGGTTTCCACCAATAAACCCACTCATATGGACAAAAACACCACCAGGTATTCCTGACTCCTTAGACAGCTCGTCATCTCTCAGACCACGCCACTGAGCAGGAAGTGCTTTACGGCTTTCAAATCTATCTGGTGCTACAGAAACTGCCTGAATTCGCCAAGTTTTGCTTCGTTCATCCTATAACATTTTCACTGGGTGTCATCTTTATTCAAAATGCAATATGGAATCATACAAGGACAATGGGTAATGGAAAGGAACAATAAGTGTGACCATCCAAACTAATACCATGAGATGATTGAAGGAAGAGATTAGTGGAGAATAAGAAAAAAATTATATGGAATGAAATGGATATGCATAATACCTCATAAAGCACATATTTAATTGGTGGACTGATCTTGATCTCTTCCTCGAGCTCAAACAAGTGAAGTTTCCACTGTGGAAAATAAGCAGTCAAAAAAATAATAAGGCAGAAAATTATTGCATGTTTTCTTGCTCTTTGACACCTTAGAGCCTCTGTGCTAATAAAAAGTTTCCTTCTCCAAAATCCATTGACACAAAATATGAATAAGGACTCTTTTGAAGTACAAATGGCTGTGAGTAAAGATGAAAGGTTACAAAAACTTGATCAAGAAAGTATATTAATAATTCGTCACAAAAAATAAAATCAATAAAAAGGTGATATTACATATATAAATAAATATCTCGTCTCAAGTTACACATAGACATGTTTTGGAGGAGACATTTGATGACTTAAATAAAGGATAGAAGGAACGGTAACTGCTGTTTAGAATGTAAATACATGCTGGGGCCAATAAACGTGCTAAGTAAAAATGTAGAATGGTAAGCAATAACACTACTGGATCTTGCTGTTAAAGCATCCTTTTCAAGGGGTTTCCTCCAGGTGCAGACTGGTTGGCTTATGACATTCTAATATTTCTGTTCAATTCTGCGTATTGTTATTCCATTCTCTTCAATAGACGCTAAGCACTTTCCAGAAACAAGGAAACTGATTAATAACATTTTGAAAAATAAATCATGTTCTCCAAAAGAAATAGTCAACTCCTTGCTCAATTGTGGGTTAACCTCGGAATATGACCTAAGTGTCAACTCTTATTAGCAAGGTGATGAGTAATAATCACATATTTTAATGTGCAAGTGGAATTTACTCACTGGGCAAAATCTATCTAAGACCATAACTTCTCCAGTGGGATCAACATTGAGCCGCGCTTCAAGGCATTGCATCACGATAGTCCTAGCTGGTAGCCATGATCTTGCAAGAAATCGGACATTCTAAATAAAGATAAGGATTGTTAGAACATCTGACAAAATAATCTTCAAATTAAAAGCAAACCCAAAGTCAAGGGTGTTTTCAAGATACGTTGCAATTAACCGCCTCTTTTGAATTTACTTTAGGATTCAACTTGTTTTCAAAAGAAAGTAAAACTACCCAAATAAGAAAAATACACCTTTTAGATGCAATTTATAAAACTTACATCCATAAACTCACTCCCAGTCAAAGACATAGCTCGTTGAAAGGCTTCGTTTTCCTTCTCAGATGACTGATCAGGATCTGTCCAATCCAAATTTAATTTTCCAACCCGTGATGACAAGTGTGTATTATTCACGTATTTTGGTGGCTGGTCTGTATCATACTGGTTGATTCCATTATCAATGGCATCAATTGCCTGTTATCAATAGAAAAAAAGGACTAGACGTCAATGGCATCAACTGACTGTCAAATGGAATGCAATAGGGTCTCAGCACCCAATATCAAGCAAAGTCATGAAGGCTGCTATCCTAGGTATTAAAAGGATATCCAACTCTTCTTATATTTATCACATATCTGCTTAAAGTTATTGGTTTATTGTTTTCAATGAAAGAATCATTTAATTCTGCTGCAGGGAGATACTCCTACAGATGCACTGCATGGTGCATTTAAAATCAATAACTAACCAGGAAGCGAGAAAATGAAAAATCTCAGAAAAGAAGCCCATAGGAGGGGAAAAAAGAACAGAAAAAAGCTCGTGCCCAAAGTAGATCACCTCCATAAAGTTCCTATAAACTGCCAGAAACAAGCGATGCACGTCTGGATGTTCTTCATCAACTTGAAGCTCCTTAGCAATTATTTCCTTCCCAAAATGCTACACAAGAAACAAAAGAAGAATAAGTTAAAAAAATTAAAAAAAATTAAAAATATAAACCCTAGACTCAAACATATTCAAAACTCAAACGAATGAGAAAAAGACCAACACGCTCAAATTAAAATAAGGAAGAGAATTGTAGCAATCCACGACCAGTAAAAGAATTTAATAAAATAGTGCATTAACAATGTGCAAATTGTATTGACAACTACAAAAAGTACATAGCAAGTAGTTTACATTGAACATTACCTTGTAAACAAGACCAGCACTACTGAGCTTAGTATTAAACCCATGGCCAAAAACCTCCCCAAAACCCTTTTGATGATGATCGTAGCGGTCATTGGAGGGATCATAAACCCCACCAACATCAAGAACAGCATCAAGTGTTTCCAGCACCTAACACAGTGGAAGGCACATTTCATCAAACACATTACCTACATATACAAAAAAACCTCACAGCACGAGACTGACCGAGGAGCAACAGTTTCCCCCACCAACGCTAACGGAATATAACATTGTTACCTGGGGGTCACGCGTGCGGACGACGTGAGCATCGGAGAACTTTTTGGTGAGACGAATCATGAAGCAGCCGAGGGCTTCGTCGCAGTGGAAGCTTCCATTGTGAGTACCCACTCGCTTAACGGCGGCGGTCGACATGGCAAGGCAGAATGGGCCTCTGGGATTAGGTCTGAAGTTGAGGAGACGGTTGCTGCAAAGGAATGTGCTTGAAATTGCTTTGAACATGCCTTTATGGCTCTTCAAGAATGACGAAACATGTACTTAACACCTTTATTTTCAGCATTCCGGCGTTTATTTTGTACTGCTAATGCGTATTTCGGTCGGCTCGTCTAGCCCACTTACAACTGGCCCAATAAGCCCCTGAAAACGTCTTGGGTTGGTTTGGGCACAATATGAATCTCGTACTTATTAAAATATTATGGACTTGTTTAGTTTATTTAAACAAAATAATCTTATTAAATAATTTTATTTTTCAATTACTTTATTTATTATAGTAACAAGATTTTTGAGATGGAGAAATAATTTTTGCACACAATATATTTTTAGATGTCTTCACCAATAATAAAATACTTCTAACATTATTAAACATTAATTTAATAAAATTATATTATAAATATATTTCTTTTAATTTTTGAATATATTGTAAATTACACATTGCAGGAAAAATTGCTAGTTATAATTATATTAATACACATGTTAGTTCATGATAATCACAAAAGGCACTATTACCAACATATACGATAAATTATTTTAAAATAAGATATATTCCCTTCGTCCCACAAAAATGTCATGTTCTCAAAATATTTTTATGTTCTGAAAAAAAAAAGAATTATATTTTAAAATAATGTCTCATTTAACTAGTAAAAATATACATTTGAAGTTTTTAATTCAAAAACAAGTTATATATGATTGAATAAATCAAATCGTTTATGAATAAGTGATACTTTATAGTTAAATAAGTAATATCTTACATTGTGTCACACGTGCAACCGTTTCACAAGAATTTTTATAAATAAAAATATAAAATAAATTAACGATAAAAACAAGAATTAAAGTTACAACATAATAATACTTTGATCTAGATATACACTAATTAAAATATATGTTGAACATATATTCTGAAAAGTTCATTATATTTATTATAGTAATTAATTTGTTATAAATAGTAATATTCATTACCTACATTTATTTGAAGGGAATGATTTATTTGGGTTTTCTCCATGATTTTTTATATCATTTATGTGCTAAACAATTTATTATTTTATACCTAGTAAAATTTCCAATTTTCTTAGTACACTCATCCCATCTAACCAAAAAAAAAAAAAAAAAAAAAAAAAAAGAAAAGAAGAACGGATGCAAGGGAATATAGATATCAGATGCTTTCTTCGTGCTACATGCGCTACATCAATCCCTCTTGTCACACGGATAGCCAAAATTTCCCACCATGAAAATCATCATAACCACAACCACAAGAAACCCTTCACCAATCCAACCTCTAAACCCCCTAATTGATTTCACCGATAGATTTTCCACATTCAAACTCCCAAGTGTCGTTGCTGTATTTCCAAGTTCAAGAGCCTCTGTGGCAGCGAAATGCAGCGAAAATGGGAGCCCAGGAAGTGGAAATGGGGGCAGTTTGAAGGACGTGTTGTCGGGTATGGTGGACGAGAGAGTGGAGCAACTTCTGAACAAGGAAGAGAACAGGGGTTTGTTGGAGGGACTGGAGCAAGCCTCCCGGAGAGTCGAAAATGCCAAGAGAGAGCTTGCAGAGATCCAAAAGCAAGAAATTGAGGCCAAGGCTATGCGGGAGTATATTAATCAGCTCGAATCAAGGGCTTCTGAGGTATCAAGATTTTCTTCTTTCTTCCTGTTGTCCCAACTGTAAAATGTTACTGTCCTTTTGTTTCTTGATTGCTAAAGAATTGAATATGCCGTTTGCTTATATGGAGTTTAATCTTTGAAAATCTAATCAATGCTTTGAGTTTCATCTTAGTTGTTGACTGTGATTGTCCGTGAATTACAATGAATAGATTATGCGGTCGTGTCCTTTATGCACATGATTTCTGTTTCAAACAAAGTTTTGATGCTGATTATGCTCTTACAAAAAAACATAATCAATTCTTGATCTTTTTATAAATGGGTTTGTATATTGTAATACGTGAATTCCTTATTCAGAACTGGAAATTTTTTAATCTGCTTTTAGCTAATTTTCTTTTGAGGTGAAAGTGTTGGATCACAGAGTTATTTGGCAATTTCATTTGCAAGATGACATTATTGTGTTTTAGTTGTTGCTTGCTGTATATGTATGGAGTTAATGAATCAATAGCTTGTCCGGTTGATGAATGTAAGGATACAGTTTGAACCATGGTCCTTGCTGCTTCGGAAATTACTTCAGCTGAAGAATTGCAGGCATAATAATTTTCGTTAGTTGAATATTCAACTTACAATCATCAGCATAGCTTCATCCAATTTATACAAGTATAATGTGCACCTAGCGTTTCCTGTTATATCATCTCATCGGCCAAAGGGGCATCTTGCTTTAACCGTAAGAGTACTATCCTAGTTCAGATGGGAGACACATGTAAAAATCTCTCTATACGAGGATAAGACAATGAACCTATCAACATAGATAACTTTGCTTACTACAATTCCTCAATCCCATGCAATCTTCCATGTCGCATTGCCATGTCAGCATGTTGACTGTCTGCTCAAGCTTGATTCTTCATGTCTATCAAAAAGGTATTCTTTGCTAACCCAGACATGTGACGACTAGCAAATGGCTCTTTGGTTATCGGTCATTTTGAGAATTATTTCCACTTTAAAGATGAAATTGTTGGAGCACTCGAGAATCCTTTTTTGTGTTTGAGTAGTCATGTTTCTATGAGCTCCCATTTTGCACTATGCCTCCCTCACACACAACAAGCAGAGTTAAAATAAAGTTATGATAAATTGTATATTACTCAAAGACGCTGACAGATTAGCAATTGGAAGATTGCAGAATGCCAGAAAGAAATATCCG
This sequence comes from Caryopteris x clandonensis, assembly GCA_028749325.2. Taxonomy (NCBI): domain Eukaryota; kingdom Viridiplantae; phylum Streptophyta; class Magnoliopsida; order Lamiales; family Lamiaceae; genus Caryopteris; species Caryopteris x clandonensis. The sequence goes on from JAPYKT020000001.1 coordinate 24,276,725, forward strand.
AAGCAAGAGCAATGGTAGAAGAAGCAGAGCTCTCATTGAAAGACACATCAAATCAAGTGACGAATAAGGATGCGGAAAGATTGCAGTCTGTTAAAGCTGCTTCAATATCTGCTGTCATTGGCACACTTGCAGAACTTCCCTTCTCCTTATCCCGGGTTACCAGCAATTCTGAGCTGATACTTCCTCTGGCTATCACCTTTGTCAGCTGTGCATTATTCGGAGTAACTTTCCGCTATGCGATCAGAAGAGACTTGGATAATTTTCAGCTAAAATCAGGAACATCTGCTGCTTTTGGCTTCGTAAAAGGTAATAGTAACTAGTAAGTAGTTGAATATGACTTACTGATTGAAACTTCTTCTTATGAAGATGGTCTGCTTCTTGTGAACTTTAAGGTTTTCTTTTGTTTTATGTTCCTGATGCAGGCCTGGGAATGCTGGGAGCTGGACCACCGCTGGAGTTGGATGCAGGCAGCGTTCTTTCGCACACTTTTGATGGTGCGATTTACGTTTCCGAAAGTCTTTTGATTTTTCTGTTTGCTGGTGTTGCACTTGATTTCTTCATGAAGATGAGAATCCTGAGTCCATTTCCAATTGAGGAATCAGTTCCAAGGACATAACCAGTGAATATAGAAATCTTGTTTTAGGATATATGTACATCTCTTGAAAGAAATATTATGATACATTTTGGGATCTTCAGGATTGGTCATGAATTATTCCACGAAATCAAGACAAGGGTCGGCTGTCTTAAGGTTCCATTTCATGATTTGGAGGTCTCATATACATTCAATTCTATGTTTAGTTTGTGAAAGTTAACACTGTCATAAATTGAATCTGAATTCACATAACTCATATATGAGCATAAATTTCTGAATTTCCGTACATAATATATTTTAATAAATATATATTTGTCAATTTTTAAGATTATTAAATGCAATAAATCAATTTCTTTTGAATGAATTAATGTAAGTTACGCATATAAATATTCTGTCAGTTAAAATGCAGACTTTATACGCATAATATTACCGAAAAATATTTTTTTTCATAAATATTCCAAACTTAATAAAAAATACGTGTATTTTAACATGACACGTTAAACACATATATTCCAATCATTGTGTAAAGCTTTATACTTCATACTCTATTTTAATTTATAATTGAAGGTAAAAACACGTAACTTTTAATATATATTATATAAATAAAAAAGAACAAATTGTATATTATAAATTAGTTTTAATATATATTACTTTTAATATAACATACAATAATAGGTGGTCATTTATACATTTTGTAATCATAAATTATATGACAAAATATGAGACTTATCTGATCTTACAATACAAAATATATGGTGTCATCATCCTCCTCACACGGGATATTTAATATTATTGATTTAGTGACATATAATACTATAAAATATCATTATGCAAATGAATATGTCACTAAGTTATGATGCAAAACGAAGTGTCATATGAATTATGATACAAAATGCAAGTCGATGATTTTATTAAATTAGTGACGCTTTTATAAAAGTATCACTTAATTAGAAAATACACTAACATTTTTCCTGAAATGTTGCTATATTTCATAAATAGATACACTTTTTAAAAAGTATTATTAAATATTATCTTTTAATAACATTTTTAAAAGATATTATTAAATAAACATCACTGTAGATAGTCTTTCTTGTAGTGTATTCTATAGAAGCTAAAATATTGTAATACTTGGTGGAATCTTACAATAATATAAAGACTTAAAAAAAAAAATATATATATATATATATATATTACCCACTTTGGATCTTTTTCCTTTAATTTTTATACGTGAAAGATATTTTATTATTTATATTAGTACCTAATTTTATAGTGCCTATGTGAGGATCTACACTCACCATTCCGAAAACCGCTTGATTTTATTTATTTATTTTTATCTCGATGAATATTTGCGGACACTCATTATGATAAAATAGTCCATTCATTTAAAAAAAAAAATTGTCTAGAAAAATTCAAATTTGAAAAAGTTAAAATTAATAATTATGCGAAATTTCAATAATATTCTAATACAACGATATTTTTGAGTTCAGTATAATTGAAAAAGTTAAAACTAACAAATAAATGAAAAAAAATAATTGACAATGATTTATAATAAGTGTACTTTCATTTGATTCATTAAAAAAATAATTAAACATTATTCAAATATGATTTATTTTAAAGGGAGTATTATTTTTAGATAAATATTCATAATTCATAAATGATTCGACAAAACCTAAAAATATTCCAATACGAGAATTTCTCATTATAGTGAACTCGACTTCCCTATAATGTCGCACACTAGAAAACCATGAACTTAATATTTGTAGCATTACGAATATTGGTTAGGAGGAAGTTGATGTGATATTAGAGTCAAATGAATGTAATATTTGTCACGGATGCTATCTTCCCATTACCATTTGCCAAGTTTAAGGAATAGTCAATCCAACTTATCACTCTTTTATCAAATAAATCTTGTCAGCATATTAATAAGTCTGCAATTTGCCTACTTCACATTTGTTTATCATATTTATGTTTTGGACCAATTGGTTTTTCAATGTAAGTCCCGGATTTTTAGGGAATCTCACACTCTTTGATTGAACTTAGGTTTGATGCTTAGTTGTAGTTTATATTGAAATGATGGTGTTAATAATTGTACTGGAATGGTCCACTTACCTTAAGTTTTGTTTTGGTGGAACCACATGTTCCACTTAATTAGGGTAGAAGCATCACCAAGCCATTTGTCTCGTCTCTTCAGTTTTGCGTCCACAATTTAATCTGTCAATATGATATGATTCATTTTGATTATGTATGATTTTATATTTACAGTTACTAAAAAATATCTTATATTATATAAATAAAATATATCAATATTTAAAAGGTATGTAATCATTATTATATCTAATTGATGTGAAACCTTGGTTCATCACAACCCACACACTATTAAGTAAATTAAAATGATTTTACTAAAAAAGGTGTTAGGTTTCAAGAGCACATAGTTTTTAAACTCAGTATTAGAGATCACATTTGATATCAAATTGAATTCATTTTTTGCAAAAAAATTGTACGCACAAAATAAATAGATCTCCTGATATATATATATAGTTGAATCATATCTTTAAAAAAATGATCTTAGTTGACCCAATTCATCTTCGTGAAAAAACGCACAAATCCAACACTTGCTATGTGCTAACCTCTTTTTTTAGATAAAAGATAATTCCCTTTTAAGAATATTACTATTTATTAAAAATATATTATAATTTCACTAAATAGTTTCGTAAGTACTTAAATAAAAGCAGTACTTTTATTTTTTGACCAATCTGAAAGACTATTATCTTTCTTCAATGCGCGACACAAATCCATAGGGAAGCGACGCTGCAGACTAAAAAGTTTTGAGATTTTGAAAATTTATGAAGTTAGCCCATTTGCCCATAAAGAAATTAATGTATTTAATAAGCACAACACCAACTCATTCATTTTGTGTTTGGCTCATAACGAGCAGTGCCACTTTTCCTTCTTTCCACTAAAGAAAATATAATTTTGTAACTATTAATGAAAACATACACTAAAACCTCTATAATTGCTATTCTGAAAATCATAAATATCTATTAATTAGGTACAAGAAAATACAGCCATGCTTTTTGACCCTCAGATTGTGCAACTCAGGTGATGACAGATGCAATTAAAATAAATAAAAAATACAGGCATGCTTTTTTGTTCCCCCAGAAAATGACCATCACAACTCCAAAAAAAAGTGGTAGATCCTATATTAAGTGGACTGTAGGTAATAAAGTAGTTCATCTCTTATTAAGGTACAATGTTTCTTAAGAACAAAAAGATGTCCTTACAACAACAAAATAAAATAAAATAAATAAAAATATGTTTCATAAATCAAAACTTGCCATAAAAATAAAATTTCCTTAAGAATTAACTGCGATTAAATAAGTTAATGCGATAATTAAACAAGGAACATAAATATTAGTTAGATTTTTTGAAAAAAAAAAGTATACATATGAATAAATTTAGTATCTTCTTACAATATATAAATAAATGATCTACATTGAATTTGGTAAGATTTATTTGGTCTAAGAGAGATACAGATCTAGAAGCAAGGACGAAGGGAACGCTGAGCTAAGGGGGCAGCAGCCCCCGGACTTACGAAAAATTTATTACAGGAATATTTTTGTAAATTAAAATATTACTTAATAATAAAAATGATCTATTTTTACAACTTAAATATTTTTTTAAATGTGTAGATGTATTTTTAAATATTAGCATTAGCAATAATCCCACCTTTCAAATATTAAAGATTAAAATTTAAAAGTTATGATTTAATTGTTATAATAATTGAATCAATTTGTTATTTTACTGATACATTATTAATTTATAATTTCATTTTTAATATTTAATAATATAAATTGAACACTCAAAATAAAATTTGTGGCTCATCCCTAGAAAGAAGGATATATAGGGAAAAAGACAACATTCATGAATTTGGATGGTTTCTGATGATGGACGACAACCATGGTTGTCTTTTTCCGTATTTTTTGTGTTAGTATTTTTAGTTATTTGGATAAAAGAAAATGTAATATGCATATTAATATAATAGTAAAGCAGTCAAAGAATAATAAATTTTTGGCAATTTTTTGCTTTTAAATGTAATTTTTTTATAAAAAAAATGATGTGTAAGCATATGATTAATTGATTTCTTTTTTAATTTGTTAAAATATTAATGACTTGTTTGTTTTCAATGTGTTTTGATGTATAATATATCAAATTAATTAATTTTTATTTTTATTTTTATACTCATATATATAATTTAAAATGAGATATTTTATTTTAAAAATACATTATTTTTGGTTGATTATTTTGGTTATATTTTAATATTCATTGTCTATTAAAATTATTATTATGGTTGCAGACAAATATTAATTTATTTATTTATTATATAAACAAGATTCATTATTTTAGTAGGGTCCAAATATTTTTTATAAAATATATATATATATATTATAAATCGTGTATGTACAACTAATTTGTAGGGCTGAAAATTAAATAAAATTATTCGATATTCGATTCGAATTTGTTTGTTAAAAGCTCGTTTGAACTCTGTTTGATAGTGATATCAAACAAGCTTGAACACACTTTTACATTTGATATCATCTAAAGCGCGACTCGAGCTCAAAATCGTTGAGTAAAATTCGTTAAAGCAAATGTAAAATATCAAACTACTCGTACTCGACTCGTATTTGGGTCAATTAAAACTCGTTCAAGCTTGACTCGATTAATAATCAAATAAACTCAAACAAATTATTAGAAACTCAATAATATTTCAAACAATTTTAAACAATGGTACATTCACCTCGACTCAACTCATTTACGGCCCCTACTAATTTGTATAGAAAGAGACGTAGGTAAGCTGTAAGGCACCTGTTAGCTTTATTCTTATTCTTTGCAATAAGCGGGTAAAAATGGTTTGATCATGCAAGATGAAGTCAGGTGACATTGAGATCCAAAGGTCAGTCATAGTGCACATATCTAGTTAGTCATAATAATTTTATTATTTCATATGGTAACCATTTTTTGCTATTTAAATGGAAAAGGTATACACTCAAAAATAATTTGTCTATTTTTTTTATTATTCTGTATTTCATTTTTTGCTATTTTATAATTCTGTTTTCAATTAATTTTTATGGAATTCTTTATTTCTATTTGGCATTTTCAACCTAATTTTCTATTTTTTGTAAATTCAGAATTTAGTTTTAATTTTCATAATTTATACTTGTTATTTTCAAATTTTTTTTTAAAATTTTCTGCATTTTTTTAAAACTTTTAGAATTTATATGTAGTTTTATGAAGTCATTTGTAATTCTAAGCAATTATTTTTACTTTTTAAAGTGTATTTTTAATTTTCGAAATTTGTCTGTAATAAGAAAGTTCCAATTTTTAAAAATGATTTGTAATTTTCTTTCAAATTTTATTAATTAGTTTAATTTTTTAATAATTTATTTTATTTCTCAAAACGAAAAAGAGTCAACAAAATACTTTAGGTTAATGGGCAAACAATTAGTATTGTGTTTCTTCTTTACACCATCGTAATTTTTATAAGAAAAAGCATTTAATTTGTCTCGAACTTATAAATAAAATACAATCTTTAATTTTTTTAAATTCTTACATATAATTCAACAACATAAATAATAAATTGCCGTTGTTTATTTTACGGTATCACCTCAATCATATTTGGTACTTCAATTGAAACTTTTATGATGTTTATCCTCAAAATAAAATTATGATGATCGAAACTTTATTTAATAATTATAAGCCGTCAGTTTCGATTTGAAAGACGAATTTAGATAAAAATAAATTTAAAAAGAAATTAGAATTAAGCAAGGACGTGACTGTTTGATTGAATATATTCTTAATGGTTGATAAAATTATAAAGTTTGTGGATGCAATGCCTTTTTCTCTCCCCACCTGAAAGTGACAGTGATATAAATGCTAAAACAATAAAAAGTTTAAGTGATGCAAGTTTCGGTAAGAATGAGATATGGGATCCCAAATTTTACCGTTGAACACGACCATATGTTGTGCTTTAAAATAATATTATTTTATTTAAAACAGTGTTATTTTGATAAATAAAAAAAATTAACAATATTGTTTGAACAAAATAATATGATTTTAAAAATACAAATACCTTATATTATGATTATGATGCCCCACAAGAATAACAGTTATTCATCTTGAAGTTGTGATGAATAGGGTGAAAGATATATTAGCGTTAAAGCATAGGGTGTTTGTCATCCATTCTTTGACTGTGCGTACAGTATTAATGGATGATAATATCCATATATTCTTTTCTTTTTGGGATTCTGTTTTTCTCCTAACACAAACAACCTCATGTGGATGTGTGAGGTTTTATTCTGGATGTATATATGTAGTTTTAATTTTGTATTTTTTTAATGTATTTTATCTTACATTGATTTTTCAATTGTACTGGATTGATTGTAATTTGTATATATTCATACATATTACTTAATAAGATAATTATCTTCTCTCATATTCTATATGGTAACCACAATCTTTTTTTACAAATCTGCCAAAATCCTCACGATTTGGTCCTGCCAAAATCCTTGAAATGATTATCTTCTCTCAAATTCTATAGGTTTTACAGTCTTTCTTTCAAACATTTCTTTAAGAGTGAGTTTCTTGTGTATCAGATGTAATTAATCAGAAGTAATATGTTTTAAGTAAAAAGAAATACTTTATAGTTAAACAAGTAATATCTTAAATCGTGTTGCACGTATGCACCCAATGCATATAAGTTTTTGCGATTCTTTAATTTTCGTTTTGGAGCTGCATTCTTATTGCAAAAATCTTAAATGAATGTATCGTAAGTGAACACGTTTAAATGCACTGTATATGGGTATTTTTTTTATGATACGTTACTCTTAAGAGTGTATATTAAAGCTAGTCCAATATTAAATTTTATTTTAATAATAAGTTATTAAAGCGTTTGGATAATTAAGGTAGTGAAAGCTTAAACTGTTCATATTAGGCCCATATTTTAAGATAGTAATGACATGTTTGTAATGAAAAGAGTTATGAGAGAACAAATCATGAATTTGAGGTCAATTGTATTTTTTTTACATGAGCTTAAAATTTTGATAATTTTCATCACGAATTTAGTTATTTTTTAAATTTTCACACAGTCAATGATAGTGTTGTCAAGACGCAAAATTAATTTATGATCTTATTCTCCCCTCTACTAAATAGCAGTGACGAGTAAAGATCGATCCCTCAAGAATTAATTATTATTTTCTTTTCTTATATTGATTTATGCTCAAGAACGAAAGAGTTTAGTTGAATTTAATTAATGCTAAAAATTAATATTCTAAAAATGGATATTAACAAAGTAGAATAAAGCAAATACATATTTTAAATAATAAACAAAATTTAGTTGTTTTCCATACTATTGATTACTCTTTAAATTAATGTGATGTTCTCTCTAATCAAATTCTATAATCTCTACTCATAAATCAACAACAAACTATGCTGATTCAATTGTTTCTTAAGTATAATTAATCTAACAAGATCTTATTTTAATCTATTAGTTGAATAAGTCAAAATAAATTTTATGAATTTAATTCATTAAACACATTCAAATCAAAACAAAATGATAGACATGTTACTGAATACACAAGCATTCAATTAATCCCGAATTATAATATTTATAATGAATTCATCACTAGTTGCTACAGATGAATAATTAATTAACATCAATTACAAATTGCTAATTATTTCCTAATAATTAACATATCAAAACCTAATAAAGATGATCAATCTCAATAAAAAAATTATACATATTTAAATTATTAAAACATATAATTACAACAAAAATTATATGATAATCAACATATAATTACTAACCACACATGACTAATAATTTAAAACATACATAAATCATCCAAGAGTCAAGAAAAACAAACTCTAACAAAAGGAGAAGAAACTCAAAGATGGCTGCCATATTTTCTCTCTCCTCCAAAGCTAAATTTCCAAGATTCCTATGGCTATTAGAGAGTCAAAATCCTCTTTTATTCTCTCAAGCCCTCTCCCATCATTTATGCCCACATTTTCTTCCATCAATAATGCCTCTTTTTCTTAGTCTTTCTTGAAATCAAGTTGTAACTATATAATATATTCTTTTATTTAATTTAGATGTGCATCCATCTGGGATCCCTACCTTAATAATTGATTTCTCTTTGATATAATGTCTCAAAATTAAGAAGAAAACAACAAGAACATTGCTTGTCAAAGCCCATACATGTCCAAACACATTTATATCACCTATTTTCACCAGTTTTAATTTAAGGATGACAGTGAGTTGGATTTTTTTATTCTCCATTTCCTTCCCTATTTATTATATATATATATATATATATATTCATTAGGTATATACACTTTATATCCATATTTATGGGAGGATCAGATATTCATATCCTACCAAATTCCAATTTCCATCTTACATAATTGACCACTTTAAAAATTAGTTGCTTTTGATTAACCTACAATACTTACCAAATTCTTACATAAATTATCAAAAATAAGAGTAAAGATAAACAATTACCAAGAAACTAACAAAACAAAAAACAAAAAACAAAAAGACCAAAAGAAAGTGTTAAAAAAAAAAGAAGCAATTTTTTACAAAAAAAATAATATATTAAATTTATTCTAATAAACCTTACATTTTGAAAGCAAAATATAACTAATTAATTCAATATTATATCCTAATTTTATTCTACACAAAAGAATAATCTTACCTTTATTAAAAAAATATTTTTCATAAATTAAATACAAATTACAATAAATGCATCGCGCAAGAAAAAAAAACTACTTTGATACAAAAGGATCCTCAATAATATTATCCTCCATTCGAGTTGGCTGTTCAATAATTTTAAGGAAAATTGTCATCCCTAATTTAGTTTCAGTACTTTGATCATTACATACATGACAACTTGATTGATATTTTTCTTTCTTTGATTTGGTGATTGGCCGACAATTCAAATAATTGATTATTGATATTTATGTATTTTTTTCCATACACTGTTAAATGATATTATTACGATGTGACAAGTTGTGTAATATATTATACTCTCTTTCTTTTATTATAGAAAGTAACTAGTGATAAATATAGAACTTCCGTGTAATTTGGAGGTGATTGTGTATAATTTTTAGAAAATTGCATGTATTTAAGTGACAAATTTATTATGATTTTGTTATATTTTGTTACATCACTTATTTGTTAAAATTTTGACAAAAAAAAAAGATAATTAAGGATGTATAGGCCACGTCTCAAGTCACATAGACCGTACTTATCCTCGTGATATGATCTTAATCGTTATGATTTGGTGTGATTCGGTCATATCTTTTTGATTTGATATAATTTAGGCATATCTTCTCATTCCAAATAGAGATACGACGACTACCAAAATCCTAGTAACTGTCTATAAAAGGAGGAGCTATATCAGATTAACTGCATATATTTATATAAATATTGAGCTAACAAACTTGATTAAGGGCATAAGAGAGTAACAGTTTATTCTAATTGAATAACCATTTAACTGAGGGTCAATTGCTCAAGTTCTGATGTGTACAACCATTACTATAATATTAGTCATGATTATCAATATATTTCTCATGGATCTTTTAATGATATTATTTTCCTTTCTATATTTGTTTATGTTTTCTTGATTTGAATGTCGTATGCAATTATGTGGAGACTAATTGCATATGTGTAGTTATATCCATTACTGCCCGGGAGGGAGTAATTGGTTAACGGATTTGGAATGCATAACATAACATTTGCTAGATCGGAAGATTGGTAATTAATATGATAAGAATACATACTGGCCACGATTGAGAGTTAGATAATATCTTGAAAATGATCATTGTTATCAATCTACATTTAGATCTAGATGAATTAAATACGATTTCATACATTAAAGGAACTAATATGAACCATATGAATGCATGTCTCTGGAATCCATACAATCTCTGAATATCTTTAGTTGTTTGAATCTAATTTGATATTTATTTATACTTCTTTTTTTATTTTATTTTGCTTTACCAAACCAATCCCAAATTGATTATTTAGATAAAGAATAGTGTCATAAATGAATACTTAGTTGAATTTACTATATACAGTTCCTATGATCTCACAATATTTTATTATAATTTTTCTCGTTCATTTGCAAATCTTATTTTAAGTAAAATAAATAGCGAACTAGAATAATTGAAATTAAGTTCACAAATCAAGGGAATACAAATAAAGGCAATTGAATGAATGGCACATTTGTAGAATTAAAATTATAGATCCCACTCTCACAATGCATCCTTTTTACCTTTAAGTCAAAACCATACATGCCCAATTATTTAAATCTGCAGAAATACATATAATATAGAACAGTGATGCAAAAGTGATGCAAGCTACTCCTTTGGGCTGTACAATTTAGTTTCAGCAATTATTAATTATACATTCAATTATATCACTTTTGGCTCAATGCGTTATAAATTGAAATAATTTATTGGAGTAAAAGTAACCTACTTTATTACCCCAATAAAAAATGAAAAAAAGTTTGATATTTTTTTCATAAAAAATGATATATATATATATATATATTTTTTTTTTTAAAGAATTAATAATTAATAATTATATTATATTTTACAGGGAAATTCGAAAAATAATCACGATCACATATAAAAGTTAAATATTTTATGATTCACATTCATATTAATTTGTTTGTAACTGCTGAAGCGACTTAATTAGGAAGGTCACGACACCTAAATTTCATTAAAAAATCTTGAAAACATTGAATTTTTGGTTTCAATAGTCCAAAACTGTAAAAGTATATAAATTTAAATATACATATTAACGCAAACTAATTTATTTTGTTAAGCCCATAAAGAGTAAGTATTTTATTCCTTTGATAAATTAGTAGATTCTTGAATGGGGAAAACTATATATGAAAATGCTTACCCTATCTATATTGTAAGCATATCTTAATATTCGTACTATTTATATATTGTAAAACTCTTTATAATTATCAAATTTTAAAATTAACCAACATGTTTTTTTTACGACATCAATAATAGAAAAGTTTTATCGTATTAAATCATCAAAATTCTATCATAAAGTTGTAATTATATATTAAATTGTTAGTGCATTATATTGCAATGTTTAAAATAGCTTAATTAAATTGATAAAAGTCCTACACCTTTTGCAATTACCCCAAAAAAAAACTAAAAAAAAAATGCAAGTTTTCTAATAATCATGGAACACAAAAGGCGACAAGCTTGTTGTCCAACCCAACAGAAGAGGGAGAATCAGTATGACCCCTCCTACCAAGCATCCATCAATTCATATTCTCAACCTTTTCTGATGACTCTAAGCTTCCAAACCCAAATTAAGTCCCCACAAACAATTGGCTCTTTTAAAGATTAATTCTCCACCATATGTTCATCATCACAACCAAACCCTAAGTTCAACTATCCAAAATACTTGCATTTGCTTCCAAGAAAATTGATTTTAAATTCTACATGTTGAGTCAATTTTAAGTTTAATGTTATGAATTAGATAGTGATCAAAATTGTCCGGTTCAGACTTTTCAAATTTATCACCAATGCGATTATTATGAATCTAGACATACACAATTTAAATTAATCGATCTACATAAAATCTAAATCATTTAACAAACAATTAATTATGTGATTATATATTTGCATGTTTAATTAATTTATGAGTTGGTCATGTTAGAAAGCGTTACTATCATCGGTCTGATGAATTTGATAAGGAGGCGAGTTGACTATGAAATGAAATAACATACAATTAAGTTGGAACAATTTTAAATAAATCATCCCAAGTTGTCATAACATAGTACATGCATGCGTTGAAAAAGGCCAATTATAATCTTTTTAATATATATACATATAACAGTACATCATTGTGGTCATGGTGAGCATGTAAAGAAAAAAGAAAAAAAAAGAAAAAGAAAAAAGAAAGATGAAATTCTTGGAATATTTATCTTGGGTTGGTCGCAATGATACATAAAGAAGACATAACCCCATATGCAGCTATACTCATTGGCTATTTCTCTGCACAACTTGTTATTTATAAGCTGCCTACTCATAAATATCATATCATATTCATATGCTTCTTCATTCTTCACATTTCTTTTTCCTATTTTTCTCTCAAATTTAAAGAATCAACAGCTTCTAAGTCCAGTGTGTTTTGGAGCTGAGAACCATAGCCATGAATGTGGAGAAGGAAGGAGATACGAAGAAGGAGATCGAGAGAGAGGATGAGCCGGAAGTGTTGAGGGAAGGAGATGATGAGGAGGAAAAGAGGTTACAGCCATGGAACAAGCAGATTACGTTGCGTGGAATTATTGCCAGCATACTGATTGGATCCATCTTCAGTGTCATCGCGATGAAGCTCAATCTGACGACTGGGATCACTCCAAACTTGAACGTTTCAGCTGCCCTTCTTGCGTTTATCTTCATCAGGGCGTGGAGTAAAGTTGTTCAGAAGATGGGTTTAGTTTCTGCACCTTTCACCAAGCAGGAGAACACCATGATACAGACGTGTGTTGTTGCATGCTATAGTATTGCAATTGGAGGTTCCAAATCCCTCTCTCTCTCCTACTCTCTCTCTCTCTCTCTCCCCTACTCGCTCTCTCTCTCCTCTCTCCTACTCTCTCCCTCTCTCTTGAATATCTCATGAAAAAGATTCTGTTTTGGGATATGTCTGAAATTAATTTCAGGAGGGTTTGGATCTTATCTCCTGGGGATGAACAAGACGACCTTTGAGCAATCAGGTGGGAGCAGTATTGTAGGGAATACTGCGAGCAGTATCAAGGAGCCTGGAATTGGTTGGATGACGGGTTTCCTCTTTTTAGTCTGTTTCATCGGCCTTTTTGTCTTGGTTCCTCTTCGAAAAGTAAGAATTATATTAATTTTATATTATCAAGAATTATTTTAATATATCTTACTGTTTAATTGCCTGATTTCTTCATGCGGCGGTTAACTAATTTTGGCAGAAAATGAAGTTTCTGATTACAGAAACAAGAATTTGTTTGAACTTTCTTATTCCTTCTTCTGCAATGGATGAGAAAACGCAGTCTAGCATACTTAAATTCAACTGTAGGTTATGGACCACATTGTATTGTCAATGATATGGATTTAAGTATTGCTGAGATTTCCTTTTCCCAAAGTAATAATCATTATTTAATTAGAGTTTGGACTGAGGTAAAATTGGTCCCCAGATCTTGATAATCGACTACAAGTTGACCTTCCCAAGTGGCATGGCAACTGCGGTTCTTATCAATGGATTCCACAGCAGAGGTGACAAAATGGCCAAGTAATTTTTCCCATAAAGTCGAATCTTGATTTTAGTTTTATTTGGTGTCACATAATCATAATAATAATAATAATAATAATAATAATTAATCCTCTCTAATTAATTACTTTTCAGGAAGCAAGTAAAAGGCTTCCTCAGGTCCTTCTCTTTCAGCTTCATATGGGGATTTTTCCAGTGGTTTTACACAGCAAGGGAGGACTGTGGGTTCTCACAGTTTCCTACTTTTGGGCTGCAGGCAAAGAAGCAAACGTACGCCTTTTTATCTGCAATTTTATTTATTCTTTCTTCTGTATCTTTTTTCTTTAATTGTGTAATGATCTTCTTTTTTTTTTTTTTTTTTCAGATTTTATTTCGATTTTAGCTTGACTTATGTGGGGACTGGAATGATCTGCTCTCACATTGTCAACTTGTCTTTACTTCTTGGAGCTATTCTTTCCTATGGTATGATGTGGCCACTTCTGCATAAGCTTAAAGGAAATTGGTTTCCTGCTGACATCCCTGAAAACAGTATGAAAAGTCTTAATGGCTATAAGGTCATTGCTTCCTCTCCTCTCCGGCCACCACTGTCTTCATCTTTTAGTTTATTTTTTCTGATTATTTTTTGATCATTTTTCTCCATTGCAGGTATTTATCTCCATTGCCCTTCTTCTAGGTGATGGACTCTACAATTTTGTCAAGATACTACGTGTCACAATAATAAACATGCACAGCAGATTTAGCCGGAAGAATCTCAACTCAGGTAAATTTCTTGAACGGGAAATTCTATGCTACTCCAGCACTAGTTGGATGTGTAGTACATTATCAAGTTTGTAGAGTCAATCTGAAGCTAGCCTTACTTTCTTTCTTTCGGAGAGCAGCAGCAGCAGCAGGAGGAGGAGGAGGAGGAGCACATCAAGACAAGGCACTAACTGATCTCCGAAAAGACGAAGTTTTCATCAGAGAAAACATTCCTCTCTGGTTCGGAGCCCTTGGATACATCTCACTTGCCCTAATATCAGTCGTCGCCATTCCCTTCATTTTCCCAGAACTCAAGTGGTACTTCGTTCTCATGTCCTACGTTTTCGCCCCGTCTCTAGCCTTCTGCAACGCCTACGGTGCAGGACTAACCGACATCAACATGTCCTACAACTACGGCAAAGTCGGGCTTTTCACCATAGCCGCACTCTCCGGCAAGGAGCACGGCGTCTTAGCTGCAATGGCCGCGTGCGGCCTGTTCAAATCCATTATCAACGTCTCCTGCATTCTGATGCAAGACCTTAAAACAGGCCATCTCACACTAACATCGCCTAAAGTAATGCTGCTAAGCCAGGCCATCGGAACGGCTTTGGGCTGCGTGGTATCGCCCTTATGCTTCTTCCTCTTCTATAAAGCATTCGACATTGGCAATCCAGATGGAGAATTCAAGGCCCCGTATGCAATAATTTACAGAAACCTGGCGATTATTGGGGTCCAGGGCTTTTCGGCTCTGCCGCAGCACTGCTTGCAGCTGTGCTATGGCTTCTTTGCGTTTGCTATAGCGATTAACTTGGTGAAAGACGTGTCGCCGGAGAGGATAGGGAGGTGGATGCCGCTACCGACAGCGATGGCAGTGCCGTTCCTGATCGGAGGGTATTTTGCGATTGATATGTGTGTGGGGAGTTTATTGGTGTTTGTGTGGCAGAAACTTGACTCGAAGAAGGCGGAGCTTATGGTGCCGGCGATGGCTTCTGGTTTAATCTGTGGAGAAGGTATTTGGTCGCTTCCGGCGTCGGTTTTGGCCTTGGCTAAGATTAAGCCGCCGATCTGCATGAAATTCTTGCCTGCCTAATTGGATGAAAACTCTGTATCCCAGTGTCGTAACAATAAATATAAAAGAAACATTGGTAACACATACTTTCAGAATTCCTTGTTCCATTTTGGCCGAGCAACAAAGTAAAATTTTGATTAAAAAATAAAATAAAATTCATGGAATTATCTGAAGCATCAAAATTCATTAACTTTCAGTTGAGTTTGGGTTGATTTCAATCCTATTTAAGTTTGGGTGGACCAGTCGACAAACTTATCTTTGATTTCATTACATGAATGTTAATGAATAACATACATCAGATAAGAAGTGAAAGAATTTGGAAATCAAGAGTTACCTAAAGATTATTCTCCCGCTTAAAACCCACGTGCTCAAGTTTCAGTGATCTATTTCGGGTGCAATGACTTATAAAACTCTCTGACGCTTAATTAATGGAACAATCAAGATTTAAGTTTTTTTTTGTCTTGAGTGTGCTATTTAATAAGTGTAGAACAGTCCAATCCAATCATAGAGTTACCAACTTGATGTAACTTTTTCTTTATTTTAGGGATTTGTTCCCCCCTTGTATGTAATGATTCTTATTAAATATTGGTAATGAGCAAACCTGTGTCACTAATAGTGATCCTACTACATACATTGAGAGTAATCTTTTAGATCAAACCAATACCACCTGCATTGATAAATAATGTGAAGTCGATTTAGTGTGTTCTTATTCTTATATTCAGTTGAAAGCACGAATGAAGTGACCCGGATATATTCCCCACAAAAGATGGTCACCAGAACTGATAAGAACTGCTGTTTACTTCAATTCTAATTTGGCTGGAATAATACACTTTACCCAACTTATCCTTTCCCAGAAGAATAAGAAAAGATTTCGAAAATTCAATGTACTCTGCTCTCATTTTCAGTTCCACATCAGATGTCCTGAACAAGTATCAAATTTCAATAATTAAAATTAGTAACAAAGATAATGATTAAAGATTTAATAAACTATCATATAAGCAAGTTAAGGGAGTCGTTTACTCAATCCGCGAAAGCAAAGCAGGCTAGGCCGGGCTCGAAACTTGCATAAAAATGGCAAAGGGAGCTCCTGTGCAGATACTCTGATGCTCAAGTCAGTAGGAGAACTCAAGAATATGAGTAATTAATGTTCTCTATGAGTATTGAGAGAGAAAAGGAAAGAAAAAAGAGAGAGAATGAGATAATTATGTACGAGGCAGGTAAAAGGATATTCCGGTGAGTTTATATATAGCAAAGAATCATGATTGAAACAGAAACAAAATAGAACCAAAAGAGAAAACCTCCCAGCACACAGGCCATGCATGGAGCACGGACCAAACCTGAAACATGTACTCCAGAAGCTCTTTGGCACAATTTGTGCACCCACACCCATGCAACACTGTGTGCCAACTACTGAGCCGCTTTTGAGTCGGAATTTGACTTTAAGTCATTTCTGACTAATATAAAATATGTATCATATGTACAGCAATATTAGTATATAATATATATTAAATATTAGTTTTTGTTAAGTATCCCACATCGGTTAAGGTAAGTGTCTTGGGTAGGCTTATAAGCATGGGCAATCCTCTCACTTATAACCTGGGTTTTAAGTGTTGAGTTAGGCATTTATGCTCCATATGGTATCAGAGTCTTCCTTAACTCGATGCCTCGCTCTTCCCGAGCCAACACTGCCACGCCCAAGCCATCACGCACGAGTTAAGGTAAGCATGGACAATCCTCTCACTTATAACCTGGGTTTTAAGTGTTGAGTTAGGCCTTTATGCTCAATAGTTTTGTTTTTTATAATGTGTATATATATTATAATTCATATACATATATTAGATGTTAGATGTATAATAAACTGTATTAACTTATTGAAGTGTTTTATTTATAAGAGATTAGGGAATCAAAATGGGTTAATCATTCCCCCGTTCCAATTGACTTATACCAAACAACATGAATGAGAATTATCTTGAGATATGTGTCAATAGAAAAACATATGATCACGATTACTACTAATATGTAGGCGACCAAAATAGTAGGAATTAACGGTAACAAAAATAAATTAAAACTTCAAATTAATAGAAATCTTTGACAAACTAGAGATGATGGCGATATGATGGTGCGGCACTTGTTGTCGGCTGAGGACATTGGGGAATGGTGGATAAGTGGTGGTCGATCGGCTGAAATAGAAATTTAAATTAACGTCTGCTATCAGTGATTGAAAATCCTTATTACTATACAATTGGAAGCATATAAATGATAATATGCCAAGAAAAAATATTTATTCAAATTTCTTGGCCTCGACTTTATATTAGAAGTTAAGGCTTTGACGTAAAATAAATTACAAAACTAGTATATATATCAGGTAATGAGCTAAATCAAGGTTGTATACTCTTTGGTCGAGCAATCACATTCGCTATCCAGTTCTATGAAAATGTTTATGGATAAAGTTTGTATTATTTTCAACCTAAATAAAGTGTCACTTGTAAAAAAGATAACTTCATTCAGGTTGAAAAGAAAAATATGTTAGTAAGCTCAAACTAAATTTGCTATCTATGTCATTCCTACAAACACTATGTCATATTTCAGGCTTCCAAATGGACTTTTGCATAATATTGATTCGTCAATTAGTGTGCTTTTTGGTGGGGTGATGGTGACAATACAGAGAAGATCCATTGGAGGAAATGGGATAAGTTGACTTGTGGCAAAACATTGGTTAGGTTGGGCGTTTGGAATTATTGACCCGAATGAAGTGGCAAGGTTTCTTGCACTAAAAGAAGCTATTTAGTTGGTTCAATCAAATCCAATTGGTGAGTTTCAATATTTTTGGGGATTCTTGTAATGTTATTCTTGCATTTTCAGGTGCTGCTGATTGTGTCCGAATTCTTGCAAGTTTGTGATGCTGATTGTGCTGAATTCTTGCAAGTTTGTACATTTTGTGTCAACTTATTTTTCATTGATAGGGTTAAAATTATTATCTCATAAACTTAATTGTTCAGCCATTAACGATTCAACCCCAATAAAAAGGCCCCATTAATTTTGGCCTATGTTTGCATACTTATGTCTTATTTATGAATGTATGTTTTTTACACTTCTATGACCTTCTTTTATCAATCTTTATACACCGACAAAATAAATTGAATCTTATTTGGACATTGGAGTTCCTCCACCAGGACTTCCCCAACGTGTTCTTGTACGTATTCCAGCAAATTTGAAGAAAAGTGACGGAAAGAGATTTTTTTGAAGAGAAAGTTAGATATTTTGCTGCATCAAAGTGGTTTCCATGTTTTTATTTAAAATTCTCCTCCCAATTAATTTCAATAATCTTTAATGAAATATTTTGCTGGTAAAAGATAAAATATATATGATAGAATATACGTGGCATAGTTATAGAGTAGTACGCATGTATTTCGGCACCTGTTCCTTGTTTTCCACTGTTATTGAGCGGGCCATCACCCTTCCAACCATCACTTTCACCCAATAATAATCACAAGTTTTAAATTACATACAACCAATGAATTAGTGTCTACCAAAATATTATTTTCTAATCGCATTAGTTTGCAATAATTATACTTGATATTTTCCACACGTGTAATAGTAATAGCAATACATATAGCGTGAGGTGACACCGCGGCGGATTCTCTATTTTACCCATTACTCGTCTAACTACACAAAAAAGATTTTCTGGATAAAACATTGAATTTATGGGGGTAACAAGTAATTTCATCAATGAATCTGGACATGTTTCACCCTCTCCCCTTTCACTTATAAATATGGTCATGTACATGAGTTTCACACATGTACAAAAACACACACATACACAAAAGGAGAGAGCACAATGGCCGATGGAACTCTCAACTCTGCCGTGGTTAACGCGCCGGGCAAGAAGCGATCGGGATCCGACGATCAGAGGGACCAATTATCCAAGAAGAACAATCAAATGAATAAGGCACCTCATGACGAGGATCCGGCGGCGGCTCTAGCGAATTCCCGCCACGAGTTCGGCGAACATGGCGGCGTCAACATGTCGATCGAGGCCTCAGCCACCTTCACCGTCATGGAGCCCGACACCCTACGGCGGATGTTCGCCGGAGAACTCGGAGCCGACCGTGATTTCTTCATCTACAGCCGCCACTTCAACCCCACAGTGCTCAACCTCGGACGCCTCATGGCGGCCCTGGAAGGGACAGAAGCCGCCTACTGCACCGCCTCCGGCATGTCCGCGATCTTCTCCGTCCTCCTTCAGCTATGCAGCTCCGGAGGACACGTGGTCGCGTCGCATTCGCTCTACGGAGGCACCCACGCGCTGCTGACGCATTTCTTCCCCAGGGCGTGCAACATAACGACGTCGTTTGTGGACATTAGGGACCACGAGTTGGTGAGGAGGGAAATCGTGGAGGGGAGGACCACGGTGCTGTACTTCGAAGCCATGTCGAACCCGACGCTGACGGTTGCTAACATACCGGAGCTGGCGAGGATAGCGCACGATAAGGGGGTGACGGTGGTGGTGGATAACACATTTGCTCCGATGGTGTTATCGCCGGGGAGGCTGGGGGCGGATGTCGTCGTTCACAGCATCTCCAAGTACATTAGCGGTGGAGCCGACATCATCGCAGGTACGTGCAGTTTCCTTGCATTGATTTTGTTTTGTTTTCAGTTTTGGTTGTTGGCGCTCCAAATTTAAGTCCTCACACGTGTCTTGTGAATAGGGAGGACTCTAATTACTACAAGTTGAAAAATGTGGAACAAACTGCTCTATACATTTGATAAATTAACAATAATTTAATTATAATTCTATCAAACTTTACATTGTAAGGTTATCATGTATAGTTTAGCACATCTTCAATGGGTTAAGACATTGTTTTGTGAGGTAGCATAAAAATTTTGAACTTGTTTTGATTTCTAATATGATTAAGAGTTAGTTTATTACAACTTTTTTTTTATAATTTGAAATGTTTATAAATATATTTTATTTTGTAAGTATCTGTATTAATTTGTATTGATGACGATACAGTTTAATGCATTTTACTCATCGATTAAGTTACTGGTTGTTAAAATATATTATTGTTATTATTCCAAAAAAATCCTTGTTTCTAAAGTTTGACGTATGTACTTGTAATAAAATGATGCGATGGGGATGGCAACGTACAATAGAGCATGTGATGGTGTTATGGGCTTTTCTCGTTTTGTACGGGAAAATGATGAGTCCATCTCTTTGGACCCATGTCCTTTTCTCAACTCATCATAATATATATACATATATTTATATATATCTTTTATTATATAATTGCAATCGTACTGATTTTAATGTGATATGTAAACCGAACAGGGGCTATATGTGGGCCAGCCAGCCTAGTAAACTCCATGATGGACCTTCACCAAGGCACCCTCATGCTTCTGGGCCCAACTATGAACCCCAAGGTGGCCTTCGAGCTATCCGAGAGGCTCCCACATTTGGGCCTGCGGATGAAGGAGCATTGCAATCGGGCCCTCGTCTACGCCACCAGGATGAAGAATCTTGGCCTCAAAGTGATCTACCCGGGCCTGGACAATCATCCGGATCACGCCCTCATCAAGTCCATAGCCAACACGGACTACGGCTACGGCGGCATTCTCTGCGTGGACATGGAAACGGAGGAGAGGGCCAACCGGTTGATGAACCTTCTGCAAAACTGCACCCAGTTCGGGCTCATGGCTGTGAGCTTGGGCTACTACGAGACGCTGATGTCGTGCTCGGGCAGCAGCACGAGCAGCGAAATGAACGAGGAGGAGAAGGCGCTCGCCGGAATCTCGCCGGGGTTGGTGAGGATGTCGATTGGGTACACTGGGACGTTGGAGCAGAAATGGAGCCAGTTTGAGAAGGCGCTGAGTAGAATGGCAGACTCCGGTTTGGTGCAGAAGGTGTGAGTTGTTAATATGGTTGTTTGGTGGTGTGTAGAGGAAACATTGGGTCAATTTGTAGATGTAATATTTCAATTGCTAGGTTTCGTATGATTGTTGTGACTTTTTAGTTTAGTGTTCACTTTCTTAAACTCAGTTCAATCTCTCTCTCTCTCTCTCTCTCTCATTATAAACGAAATCTCCGCTTTCGAAATAAAACTCAATTCTTTTGAAATATAACCTTTTTTTTGTTGATTAATAAAAATGTTTTTTTGGCTCATATATGGGTGTTGAATATGTTGGTTATATGTTAAACCATATTATAGGTTAACAAACAATATATATATATATATATATATATATATATATAGATAGAGAGAGAGAGAGCAAATCACATGATAGGATACAACACAATGAACATGATCCATATATAATTTAATATCACAATTTTAGATCAAATTAAAATTACTTATGTTTATGTTGATAGTAAAATGTATTGCTCTTTATTTTGAAAAAATTACTTCTTACGTGTAAATGTATTATTTTTTGTGTTGAAAAATATTATTTCTTAACGATTAATATATTACTTTTTAACTATAAATAATTTTTTTTGTTAAAATTGTATGATTGTTTAACCATAAAGGTATTAAATGTTTTATTTTTCTGTCCAAATGTATTACTATTTAACAATAAATATATTACTATTTATCTTGAAAGGTATTATTTTTTAATTGTAAATGTATTACTGCTTAACCGTAAATAATTATTATTTATGTTGAAATGTATTATTTTTTTAATTGTAAGTATATTATTCTTTGTATTAAATATATTATTCTTTATGCTGAAAACTATTATTGTTTAATTGTTTGGTGTTGAAAGATATTACTGTTTGAATATAAATATATGACTCTTTGGGTTGAAATATAATATTTTTTAGCCATAAAGATTGTTACTACTTAATTGTAAATGTATTATTTTTTTGTGTTAAAAGTTATTATTGTTTAATGGTAAATATACTACTCTTCATTTTAAAAAAGGTATTATTGTGTAACCATAAATATATTATTATATGCGTTGAAATATATTACTTTTTTGCTGAAATGTAATGTTTTTTGTGTTGAAATATATTACGGACCATAAATATTTTTTTTTAGTCTTAAAGATATTAATGCTTAACCTTAAATATATTATTTTAATGTGTTAAAACTATTAATCTTTATATTGAAAATATTAATTTTGGTGTTGAAGTGTATTGTGTTACCATATAGGTAAATATTGTTCTAACATAAAAGGTACTAATGCTTAACTGTGAATATATTATTTATTTATGTAAAGTGTAATGAAAATTATTTTAATTAAAATGTATCATATCATAGCATATGACATTTAAATTTTTAAGGAATAAAATTTTGTTTGGAATTAATATTTTCTTATACATGTCAACAAAATAGATTAAAAAAAATATTCACAAATTTATAAATATATGATTTGTTTACCTAATTAATACTTTTTTCATCCCGAAAAAGAGTTGGCCCAAGAAAAGAATCATGGTTTGAGGTCATTTTTTTGTTTTATTAGTCAAAGTTAAATTTTATTTGTTTTTATTTCACAAACAAAATATACATGATTGAATATGTGAAATCAACGAATAAAGAAAGTTGTATATATGCGAATTTATGGCTTTAAAAAAAGTTGTATGTTCGTCATGAGAAACATGAATTTTCTTGTATGTGCGAATTTAAAAAAGCTGTATGTTCGTCATGAGAAAAGTTGTATGTGCGAATTTAAAAACGAAAAATTTATTCTTGAGAAACATGATTTTTCTTTTTTTGGAGGGGAATATTATTTTTATTTATAATTAAATTATAAAGGAAAATGGTGAATCACCAAATTAAAGCAAAAAATATGGTCCATGACAGTTTTGAAAGATTTGTACTTGGTCATTAACAACCATTCTTATACCTTATGCAAAATGAGATGATCAAATTTATCTTCCTATAAGAAAAGAAAACAAACATTTAATCAATACTTTAATTGTTGTTCTTTTAATTTTGTATGAATATTCTTCCATAATAAAATCAGACTAATTTATTATATAAATTTTAATAAATGTGTGGGTGTGAATTTTCTTTGGTGTAAATTTTAGTTTTTTTCTTTAGCGCTTTCAGTTTGTATATTATAAGATAATTAATTTCAAAAGCTATTTTACTCTAATAGTAAGAACTATGGATACTTTAATTTTACTTTAGTAGCTCAAACTCAATTGGAGCAATGTCCTTATATTTTTTTTGTATTTTTTTAAAATGGACGAGTGCATAAAAAAAGATTCTTCCATTGTATATTAGTGTAAATATTTTAAATATTATTCTAAAATTGTAAAAATCGTAAAAAGTTGAAATTATACAATTTTTTTTCCCAAAATCAACTCTTCTAGAGGGCGTTTGAAAATAATTATGATTTTAAATAAGTGTTTTAAATTAATTTCTTTACAAAAATATTAAGTAGTGTCTGAAAATACAATATTTTTAATTTATTTTTAAAATGAAAATTTAGATTTTAAAATAATCAAAATACCTATAGTCAATAATTAGGAGAAACTTCTACAAAATAATTCTTATTAATTATAAACTTTGAAAATTTCAAAAGTATTTTTTTGAACATCCAATTAATTTTACTCACAAAATTAAATATAATTTAAATAATTCAAATATCTTTATTTAAAAATTAAAAGCACAAAAAATTTAATATGATTCTAATTATTTCTTGTAGATGATATTCTTTGATAATGGTAAAGATTACGTTTTTCTTTATCCAACGCTGAGAATTGGGCTTGTGGCGGTTAAAGGCTAAAAGCACGAATTTTTCTGTATATTTGCATTTTAGATCCTTAACTAAATCCAATCTTGAGAAGCATGGATTCCTTACAGGCCACAGCAACGGCAACCGGCGGCGGGAACAGCACCATGGTCTCACCATCAACCGACGCATCGCCAGTGGATTCTTCGGCCACCACCGCGGCAACCCCAGTTGACGATCCTAAACAGAACTTGACACAAGTTATAAATTCAATACAGAAAACTCTCGGGATCCTCCACCAGTTGTACCTCACCGTCTCCTCCTACAACGTCGCCTCCCAACTCCCTCTCCTCCAGCGCATGTACTTGTTTCCCTGTCGAATATTTTTACTCCGTGATTCTCTCTTCTTGGGTTTAGGGTTCTTGTTTATATTCGTTCAATCTTGACAATTGTTTGTATTTTGGGGATTGATGATATAAATTTGAATTAGAAGTATTTCCCGTTCAATTTTGAAAAATTGTTTGCGTAGGTCATGACTCAATTTCCATATATTGAGTTCGTATAGCTTAGGTTTTTACTATCATTTGCTCTCTGTTTTTTGGGTCTTAGGAATAATTTGGTATTGGAGCTGGATAATATGACCAGATTAGCAGAGAAGTGTAACATTCAGGTGCCGATGGATGTTCTTAAGTAAGTTTTTCTTGATAAAGAAAGCTATTTTTTGGGACATGATTTTGCTAATAATTAATGTCAGAATTGTTTGGGTTTTAATTCATTTTTTAATCTATGATATTGAAATGTAGTTTGATAGATGATGGGAAGAATCCTGATGAATTCACACGGGAGATGTTGAATGGCTGCATTGCCAAGAATCAAATTACTAAAGGAAAAACAGATTCCTTCAAGGTAGGTCTTTGCTTTTGAAATGCATTTGTTATCTGTTTAAACTATATAGAAGATCTTCTCTTTTTAAATTTTTAATACTCATTATTGCATGTATTATGGTAAATTCTTCAGAAGTTTTGGTATAAGCAATCATATCTGAATATTTACGTGCAATTGTTGACAAAATCATAGAAGCAAATAACGTCCAGTTAATATTTTCATCCGCAAGAAAACTATGCAATTCTGGTTATATATGTTTCTGCATCAATCTGCATGTATATCATGTTGGATTGACTGTTTACTTGATGCTTTGTTTCTGCTGCCTCTATGCTCTGATGTAGTATTGATATAATTTGCTTTATATGTCTATTGGAATTTTCTAGAAGTAAATGCAATGGCAATTTTCAGCATAAAGTTTGCGAATGCTGGAATAGTTTTGGACTCTTTATACATCTCTTTCACATCATTTCTGTCATACGGGTGCCAATTTAGCTTCTTACATTTTTTTATCTTTCCTTATTTTTCGATAGCCTTTTCTCCTCTGTAACTTGATTATTTGCAATAGTAGTCATAAATGCATTGATGGTTTATATATATTCTCTTATTTTTTATATGATGCAGGGTTTGCGAAGGCATCTGCTTGAGGAACTGGAGCAGGCATTTCCTGATGAAGTTGAAACTTATAGGGAGATACGCTCCGCATCTGCAGCTGTGAGTTATATCTATGATTTTTTAGTCTATGCTTATACTTGACAAGTGATATTGTTGAATTTTTACATTTTGCTTCATATATATTTACCTTCTCATGTATCTTGTGGATATATTGATGTTAGACATGCAATGTCCTGGTAGATTGCAGGGGTGCTGTCAATTGTTTGATATAGTCTTTTTGTGTTATTTTGGTGTTATTATCGTTAGCGTTTTCCGGTACTTGAGTAGAGGCAGGCATGAAGGAAAGGAACTTTGATTCTTAAAATTTTGAAGGGGGTACCAATGTGCTTAATTGCTGGATGCAATGTACTAGAAGGTTCTAGTACCGACCAAAACCTAAGACTACTGTAACGACATTGCGATTGGCTGGATTGTTATCTATGATATGAACAACCAATCTATGATACACTTAAAGTCTTTTGATCAGTGAAGTGTAAATGAATTATAAGTGTTGTTTTCATCAACGTTATGTGGATTTCTGATGGAGGGTTGATAAGCTTGAGTCATAAATAACCCTGCCACCAACCAATCTATGATACACTTGAAGTCTTTTGATCAGTGAAAGTGTAAATGAATGATAAGTGTTGTTTTCATCAACGTTATGCAGGCTTCTTATGGAGAGTTAGACAAACCCTGCTACCAAACTGCAAAACCCAATTATTGTTATAATTATTATCATTATAAATTATCTATGACCCACTCAAACCTAAAAATGGAAACACTCACATGAAAGATCCAGGTGACAAAGCACACCCTGAGACATCTAGATGCCACCTAGTCCTGCCTATGTGAGATGGCATCTAGAAAGGCCAGTTAGCCGAAAGCAGGACATCCAAAGGACACCTAGCGCCTGGGTGCCACAGCTGCCTTTCACAACACACGTATTATAAAATATGATGATTGGATAGTGATATTGAATTTCAGTTAAATAGTAGTATTAAGGTTTATGAACTTATTGTTTAATCTGAGATCATTTTTAGTATTATCTCTTATAAATGGAATTAGACTTGCCTGTGTGCATGTTTATAATTGAAAAATAAAACAAGATTATACATGGGAAAAAAAGATTTGTTTTTTCCCCTTTGTTTTGTTTGCCGTATCACCAGAGAAAAAGGAAGATAGAAAATGTGTGTGTGTGTGTGTGTTTTGGTGCTGATTTACATGTTGCAAATAGCCCTTGAAAAACCTAATGGCCTGCATTAAGGAAAATCTTTCATCTAGAATACTTGCTAATCATTTGCACCAGTTGAAAAAGTAACTGAGGAAAGATGGATGAAGGAAAATGAAAAGGGGACTTCAATCATTGAGCGCTAAGGTTTCCTAGCAACTTTCTTTGTAATAGAAGTGCATGTTCTAAGTTTTTCCTATCTGCACTTGTATTGAACACGAAAATACTGAGATGCCATTGCATAAAGAGCAATAACTAACGAACATCAAAGTACTTACTAA
Organism: Caryopteris x clandonensis; assembly: GCA_028749325.2. Taxonomy (NCBI): domain Eukaryota; kingdom Viridiplantae; phylum Streptophyta; class Magnoliopsida; order Lamiales; family Lamiaceae; genus Caryopteris; species Caryopteris x clandonensis. The sequence continues at coordinate 24,304,169 of JAPYKT020000001.1, forward strand.
ACTAGGGGCTCAGTGCTTTGTGGATGTTTGTTTGTGTAATGTATGAATGCATTTCTATGCTGTTTTTTAATGAAGTTATTATATTTTCTAGGCTTGCCTGTGATTTGGAGTTCATTACTAATCCAATAGTAATTGATGTTTGGTAATATGGGTCCAAAACATTTTAAAAAAATATAAATATATTAATGATTGGTTGAAGCAATCATATTTTCAAATTCGTCTCCAGTACGGGCTGACTGTTGTTGTAGGTGATTAGGTTGTAAGTGGAACTTTGCCTATCAATCCAAATTGCTTCAGTTATGCATTACAAGTCACATTATAAATGTTTTAGACATTTGTTGAAGTATGGGTTCACTATTCGGGTCGGGAAGCTTTGCATCTTGAACTGATGTGAGTTACATGATTTGTGAACTTGATATTTACTGGATATAGCAAGGAGAAGTTGGCAAAAAATATATGTGTGATAGAACTAAGAAATCGTACTTATACCCATTTTCCCCCCTTTAAATATCTTTGTGGTAAAACTATATGATGGCACTTATACCTGTCAAGTCCTTACATCCTGAATTTTTCGACAGGCTTATGGTTTTTAGGAAGTCAGTTTGGTATTGTTCTATTTTGGGTCATGGGGATATAGATATATTTACTTATTGGCAGAAGCTCTTCACTCAGTTATGGTTTAGGAGTGTAGAAAGCATATGTAGGGAGAACCTATTATGAAAACATTTCAGCGCTGTGTAAATATGAATTTTAATCAGCAAATACAATAAAGAGCTGAAGAGCTGTATGGAGGTTCATGTTATGAAGAGCTGATAGATATTCATGTTAATTTAAGGTTTCAACCAAGAAAATAAAATAACTCCTTGGAACTGTCTGATAAAGTGGCATGTATATTGATTGGCTCCCCACACACACATATGTAGATGCAGGGGAAATTGATACCTTGCACACTTCTTGTGAGCACCTGCTGATGTGGCATGACATCTATCTATTATCTCACTGCCACGTTAGGAGATGCCCAGAAGGTGTGCAGGGTTACAGCTCTTGGTAGGCATATACAAATATGTATTATCCTTTGGCAGTCCACATGACATACATAATTATGGGATGTTCATACAGGTAGTGGATCTTTTCAGTAATCAGGTTCTGAACAAATATATGGTCCTTCAGCATTCACTTAGTTTTCCTTTGGCATGTTTCAGTCAAGCTGGACGCTCAATTTTGGTACACTTGATAACTCTGAAGCATTTGTGATTTATGCAGGAGACGAAGCGACTGGCACAATCGCAAAACATGCTACCGAATGGAGATGTGAAAGTAAAGACAGAGATCTGAGAGACAATGGAGTATGTTAACTTCATGAAATTATAACTTGTAAACGTTTCTTGTATTAAGCTTGTGAATAAGACAATACATTATGTGAGGGTACTAATTTCGCCATTTCTTTGTTTATGAATATCCTTATGTTCAAGAAATATATGTCTAGGCATGACCTACTTAAAACTAGTAAACCGATATGGTATAATATATTTCTATCCCTGCCAACATTACATACGCAATTATACCGACACATCAAGTATTATAGGTTATACAGTTAATATTTTAAATCAAAATGGATAAAGGAATAAATATAAAAGATTAGAAGTCTTACAACTGATACTTCGATTGAAAGGGATAAACTAAGTACTGTTAATTAATAAATAATTAGAATTAAAGTACAGAAGAAAATTAGGTCTTCACAGACCAATTAAGCTAGCTCGATTTCTTATTGAATGTTATTGGGTTAGGAACAATAACCGACTAGATCCAATAAAACCCAGTGCAAACTCTAAAATATTGTATCATAGTTGTGCCCCTGCTGGGTTGTTGCCCAATTTGTCCTTTTACGCAATGGTCATTCTGAACACCGAATCTAGCAATATTTGAATTGAATTGAATGTCTAAAATAAGCCCAATTTATTCTCTATACTGTACAAATTCAAAATTTGTGTTTGAACTTGATTAAACACAATCAACTGCAAATTGTTCCAACCCCAACCCGATGTTTGTTTTGATAAGAATTATACGTTGTGCGAAACATAAATTTAAAATACATAAATTATTTTGGAGCCCTAAATTGAGAAGTAGGAAGCAAACCCATCCTTTTTAAACTCACAAACTCAAATATGGGGTGAAAACCAAGAACAGCACAAGTACAGATGAGATAGCAAAACCATGATTTTTGTTTCTTGATAAAAGCTCGTGGGAAATGGAGTTTCGTGGGCAATGATGACCACCATTACTTATTCTTTTATTTTTCATCTAATTATATATATATATATATAGAGAGAGAGAGAGAGAGAGAGAGAGAGAGAGAGAGAGAGAGAAGTGAATGCAGTAGTGACCACATGTTTTGGTGTGACAAAATCAAGGGTGACTCTCAACAAACTCAAAATCATGGATTACAAAAGAATCAAAAGTATTAAAATTTGCAATTAAAAAGAATATGCCAGATGCTATCATTGATATGTGGATTGTCGACTCCATAAAATTCTTAATTGAAATACTATGATAATCTATAATGTTTTGAAGAAAAGATGTTTGATAAGATTGAGCACTGCTTCTCCTCACATTTTATTTGGAATCTATAATATATAAACATTATAATCTGAGAATTTAAAATTCCATAATCAAGATATTGTCAAATATACACCCTTTTCCTTTTCCTCTTCATTATTATTTTTATTATTAAAAAAGAATTTTATATCATTATTATTATAGAAATCTATGGAACAGTTGTTGAGCACATGTTTATTTAATACTATAGAAAAAGGAATTATCTTTTAACACTTGCATTTTGGCATTTTACAAAGGCTGGGCCCAGAAAGGCCCAAGTAGAAACTTCAGCCGTGAATTACAGCTACATTAACCAAACCATTCGGGCCGTCGTTTTCCCGGTGTATCAACTATGATAAAAATCTCGAGTTTGCTTGCATCAATAACCTCAATTTTCTCGCATATGTCGAGGATGCCACTGACCCCCCCACATCGTACGGTCATACAGCATTCACATGTGTTGTGGTGAAATAAATCTTGAGGCGCTTAGGTGAGTGGGGCCACTTCCCCCACTCTTCAGACGCCACGTGTCGTGCCCTTGAACCCACTAGTGTACTACTACAAATTGGAGGCAGAGGTTAATCATGCATTAGCCTTCTTCACAGCCATCGACGCCCGCTCAAAGCTCAGCTCTCTTCTACAGTTCTGCTGTGTGAACCGGTAAACATCCGTTTTCCGACTCTTACGCTGCCTAAATCTTGACTCTCTTTTTTTTTTTATGTTAAGACTATTATTTCTTATAAATCTTTGTGGGTTCGTTATTTTCTGAACATAACAGCAACTCTTGTGTGTTATAACAGCAGTGAGCTTTCGTTTTTACGTATGATTATTCTTGAATTACTATTTATAATTTTATTTGAAATGCTGGACTGCATGCTCTGTGATCTTTCCGTATAATTGATAACTGCGCAGAGTACGTGGTTTCTTCATCTGAGACTTGTTCTTATGATGATAACAAGTTTTTTCTCCCCTTTTCTTTGATGGGATTCAAACTGGAAATACAGTCTCTTATGTGCTACTTCACAATTATCAAACTAATTTTTGGGTTCTTGAATTAGCTTCCTCAATTTATGAGTTTTTGTTGCATTTGGAGTTTTTGGTGTTTTACTTACTATTTATTTATTTCTTTCAGGTTATTCAGAGTGGAGTGTCGCTATGGCAACTGTAACAGCTTCACATTTTGTGTCGCACATCCATGGAGGTGCAACTTCAGTGGAATCCAAGTCAAATTTGGGCCTGATTGGCTTGAGGAGTCAACCCCTTACCCATAATGGGTTGAGATCAGTAAACAAGGTTGATATGCTTCAAATGAGGAACAACGGGAAATTGACTGCAAAACAATCGAGCAACATGGTAAAGAAACCTGAAACCGACAAGGCATCAGGAAGGATTATATGTGGAACTGGGATGAACTTGGTTTTTGTAGCGGCTGAGTGTGGTCCGTGGAGCAAAACCGGTGGTCTTGGTGATGTTCTTGGAGGATTGCCTCCTGCCATGGCCGTAAGCATCTCTCTCTCTCTCTCTCTCTCTCTCTCTCTCTCTCTCTCTCTCTCTCTCTCTGTTACCAATCTTGTGTATCTGCTTATTGTTTAGGCAAACGGGCACAGGGTGATGACTGTATCTCCACGTTATGATCAGTATAAAGATGCTTGGGACACTTGTGTGGTTGTTGAGGTTAGCTCTTTGTTTTCATCTCGCATCTTGTTTCCAAACTTGTAAGATTCGATTAATAGAGTGATGATCTTACTACAGATACAAGTTGGAGACAAAATCGAAACTGTCAGATTTTTCCACTGCTACAAGCGTGGAGTCGACCGCGTTTTCATTGATCACCCAATATTTCTTGAGAAGGTCAGTATACAATGTAGTAAATAGTTGCTTGGAGCCACAGGAAAACATAATTGATGATTAATTTGACTGAATTTTGTGTTTGTAAAGGTCTGGGGCAAAACTAAATCAAAGGTTTATGGCCCCAATGCTGGAACAGATTATGAGGATAACCAACTGCGATTCAGCTTATTGTGCCTGGTGAGCTTTTTCTGTAAATTTTCAATAGTCTGAAGTTAAACTTATGTTGAATCATTTGGACTATGATTTCTCATTGTAATAGTAATGGAAGAATCACCATTTTCTGCAAATTAAAGGATATGTTCTTGTACTCTAGTAAGCTATAAGTATTGTAGTTACATGTTTCTCTTATGCATGTGTTTGATCATTCTCTTTGTTACATTTCAGGCTGCTTTGGAGGCCCCTAGGGTCTTGAACCTGACCAGCAACAAGTATTTCTCAGGCCCATACGGTATATTTTGAATTCAATTTAAATTAATAAAACATTTCTTGCAGAACAAAAATGAGAAAAATGTCTGATCCTCCCTATTCTTTTAGGTGAGGATGTCGTCTTCGTTGCTAACGACTGGCACACTGCTTTGCTCCCATGCTACCTGAAGTCTGTGTACCAATCCAGGGGAATCTACATGCACGCGAAGGTGAGAAGAGAATTTGTTCTGTTACATTTTGCTGAAACTAAGGTGGCATTTTCAATTTTTGATTTCTTGTTTAATTTCCACCAGGTTGCCTTTTGCATCCACAACATTGCCTATCAGGGAAGATTTTCGTTCTCTGACTTCCAACTTCTCAATCTACCTGATCAATACAAGAGCTCATTTGATTTCATGGATGGGTATGAACCAATATTCTGTGTAGTTCTAACGAAGCGGAGCTCAATTTTTATTTAAAGATATAAGTTTTGATGTGTGTTGGATATTCTATACTGGTGCAGTTATGACAAGCCAGTGAAGGGAAGGAAAATTAACTGGATGAAGGCTGGAATCATTGAATCAGATAGAGTTGTGACAGTGAGCCCTTACTATGCCAAGGAACTTGTTTCTGGTGCTGATAAAGGGGTTGAGTTGGACAATCACCTCCGTAAATATTCTGTAACTGGCATCGAAAATGGCATGGACACCCAAGAATGGAACCCTGCAACTGATAAATACATCGATTATCACTATGATATCACCACTGTAAGATCTTGTGCTTCCTTCTTCAAACCACCAGAGAGAGAGAGAGAGAGAGTTTATGACTTGTTTTTATTGTTCCACAGTGTTTGCTCACAAGGTGTTTTGTGTTGTATGTATCAATTTCAGGTTATGGATGCGAAACCTTTGTTGAAGGAAGCTCTTCAAGCAGCAGTGGGCTTGCCTGTGGATAGGAGCATCCCTGTCATTGGCTTTATAGGCAGACTTGAAGAACAGAAAGGATCAGACATTCTTGTTGCTGCTATTTCCAAGTTTATTGAATTGAATGTTCAGATAATTATCCTCGTAAGTAGTAAATGACTGTTTTTTCAGCTCTATCTTGACAAGGCAGAGTATATTGTAAAATATTTGTTCTGTCCTATGTACATCAGGGAACTGGCAAGAAGAAGTTTGAGCAGCAGATTGAACAGCTTGAGGTGTTGTACCCAGATAAAGCTAGAGGAGTGGCAAAATTCAACGTACCCTTGGCGCATATGATTACAGCTGGTGCAGATTTTATGTTGGTTCCTAGTAGATTTGAGCCCTGTGGTCTCATCCAACTACATGCCATGAGATATGGAACTGTAAGAACCTTATCTTTCTCTTCATTATTTTCCTTTATTTGCTCTAAACCTGTATAAATAGATAGTACAATTTGCCAATGCCGCTAAACTGTTCTGGGCGGATCAGATTCCCATCTGTGCTTCAACTGGTGGTCTTGTTGACACTGTGCAAGAAGGATACACTGGTTTCCACATGGGAGCTTTCAATGTCGAGGTATGTGCCTAAAATGTGGATTGTATTTCTCGGCTTGTCCATTTAGTAAGTGTTTGCAATTTCACTCAACATAACAATTCTTGTTGTCTTTGTTAGTGTGGTACTGTTGACCCAGCCGATGTGCTAAAGATAGTCGCAGCAGTTGGCAGAGCGCTCGCTGTTTATGGTACCCTTGCTTACAGAGAAATGATCAAGAATTGCATGTCACAGGACCTCTCCTGGAAGGTATTCATTTAGCCAAAAAGACTTTGAAAGAAGCTATAGAAATGGCATGTTACATATAATGAGACCATGTGTTTTATATAAATAGAAAATGATCCGTCTAGCCAACCCCATAGTGTTAGATACGCAGAACATAACAAGTTTAATGTATCTTTACCTTATGGCATTTATCGGTTTCAATGTAGGGACCTGCAAAGAAGTGGGAACAGTTGCTGCTAAGCATGGGAGTGGCCGGGAGCGAACCTGGTATTGAAGGTGAGGAAATCGCACCACTCGCCAAGGAAAATGTTGCCACACCTTGAAGGCGGAACATGCTCGATTCGCCTCCTTTGGATCAACTAACATATGAAGGGAACTACTTATAATCTATACGAGCCCAGTTGGCTTCTGATTGGCTTTGTCCAAATGTTATAGGATGGTTGTTGAGACCAATGTTCTAGAAGTAGGGTGTGCTCTAATGTGAGCCGGGGGTGCGCATTTAGACTACGGCTGAGTTGTACTAACAGATGATAGATACTGTTTGTTTTGAGGGTTATGACAGTGTGTGTTGAAGTAAAATAAAATCCCTTCCAGCATGCCTTGCGTTTTAGAGTGTATTGAGATTTTTTTAAATCAAAATATTATGAATTAATTAAAGAAATTGCGAAATATAAATTTAGATTAAAATAATTGATATTAAAACACATGACTCTTTTGAGTCGATATAATTTGCAGTATGTCTTTTGAAACATAATATAAAAATATATTAGTTTTAAAAAATTTCAATTCGATACATGTAAACTAATTTCAAGTTCCAATGATTGATGTGGAGTTCGAAGCTCTTATTGTAAACAGTAGCTCGAAATTCTTATTTTAAAGTAAGTAAATTGAATGAATTTATCTATTATTAATCGATTAGGATTTCATGCTATTTTGAATTAATTTATCTATTAGTAAAATAAATATGCTAATATGAGATTTTTTATGGGGACATATCATATATTCAAAATTCATGAGAAACTTAATTCCACAAATTAATCCATTAAAAATTTATTAATGTATATTAATATAATAACAAAATTATCTATAAATAACAAATTTGTTCTATTTTTCAATTTATAAATCAGCTTATAATGATGGAATTTATATATGAAAAATCTCTTTTTACGAATTTTAATTTGAATAACATATTAAATTTGAAACATACAATTATTTGTTGGTTGATTATTAATGTTGCATATAATATTAATTTAATCAACTTTTTACTAAAGAAAAAATTGCTTGAATATTTTTTAAAGTAGAATTATTTAATTTATTTTTTAATAAATATATTACAAATTATGTATTATACAATGAAAATTATAGTATTTATGAACTGGTGAATTGTTTGAAAAGTAATATTATATATTATAGTTTATAGTACAACATAAATTAATGTGTGGTTTATTGGTTAGGAATGTTCTTTAGAAGGATCTTATGTAGTGGACATCACTTGTTCAAAATTGATTAGATTCACTTGTAGTTCATTTTGTGGATGTACTGTTCTATCATCCCGACCAACATTATTAATTGGTTATATTTTGAATATTTATATTTTGATAACTATAAGATAACACCTAAAAGAAAGAAAAAAAATTTGATTTGATTGCAACCTAATTGCACGAATCTAGAATCGATGCATAAGAAATTTACGATTTCACGTAAAAAAATGCATTGTTCCCAAATCACGGTAAATGTTTGCAGTTTGCACCAAAAGAGAAGGCAAAATGAAAAAAGAAGTCCTAAAGAAATAGATTTAATTCCTTAAAAAATGAAAAAATAAAATAAAAAATAAAAATAAAGATAAAAATAAAAATGGCAACGGTAGAGACATTAGTCCACAACCCAATCTACAGGCAAACAATGTCAATGACAGCTGTAATTATCAACTAACATTCATTACATTATATCATCTTCTTCTATCCTCCCCTCCTTTTCCCTCACCCTCACTCACTTTGCGTACTCCATTTTACCTCTTTTCTCCATGGCCACTTTCCCACTGTTCCTCTTTTCAGGTAACCCTTTTCACTTTCAGCTCCAATTTTGTTCTCCCATTTATGTATTCTGATTGTCTTGACCCTTTTTTATACCATTAATGTTGCAGCTTCCTTCTTGTTCGCGGCGGCGTCCTCCCTCGGCATCAACTACGGCCAGATCGCCAACAACCTCCCCCACCCTGAGTCTGTTCTCCCACTGGTCAAATCCATTGGCGTATCCCGCATCAAGCTATACGACGCCGACCCTCATGTCCTCAAAGCCTTCGCCAACACCGGTGTGGAGTTTATCGTCGGCCTGGGCAACGAATACTTGGCCACCATGCGAGATCCCAAGCAAGCTCAGGCGTGGGTTAAAACCAACGTCCAGTGCTACTTACCCGCTACCAAAATCACCTGCATTGCCGTCGGGAACGAGGTTCTCACCTTCAACGACACCTCTCTGTCTTCCCACCTCCTCCCTGCCATGGAAAACATCCACGCCGCCCTCGTTTCGCTCAACCTCGACAAGCAAGTTACGGTGACCACCGCCCACAATTTGGGCATCTTGGACGTTTCTTATCCTCCCTCCGCCGGCGTATTCCGCCGGGATCTCACCCAGAAGTTGACCTGGATCCTCGATTTTCACTGCAAAGTGGGCTCTCCCTTCCTGATAAATGCGTATCCTTTCTTCGCCTATAAGGCTGACCCCAAGCAAATACCACTTGATTTCGTGCTGTTTGAAGGTTCGGGTATTGTCGATACTCGTTCGGGCCTTCATTACGACAACATGTTCCACGCCCAAATTGACGCCGCTCATTCGGCGATGGAAAAGCTTGGGTACAAAAATGTGTGTTTGCAGGTCTCGGAGACTGGGTGGCCGTCGAAGGGGGACGCCGACGAGGCCGGGGCGACGCCGGAGAATGCGAAGAAGTACAACGGGAACTTGCTCAAGTTGATCTCGGAGAAGAAGGGGACGCCGATGAGGCCAAATTTGAATTTAAATATCTACGTGTTTGCTCTATTCAACGAGAACCAAAAGCCAGGGCCGACGTCGGAGAGAAACTTCGGGCTCTTCAAGCCCGACGGAACACCCGTATATAATCTGGGGTTCAACGTGACGGGGTTGGCGATTTCGAACCCGCCGACCACGGGTGGCAGCTCCGGCGGTACGACGCCGTTTGTAGCGCCGCCAAATGGCTACTTGTCGATCACTGCCGATGACGCGGTGAGTCCCTAGACCGTTGCTCATTCCTCACTTATTATTACTAATCTTGGATTCTATGAATGACTTAATTACATTCTTCCATATCTGTCCTTATCAATATACTACTTTTTATAATTAATAATTTTAGTTTAATCTTAAAATTTTGCTACATTGTCACTGATATGGACCTGGGGCGATGATAGGAAAGGAAATTCTCAATTTACCACCATTTGTTTTTTTTTTTTCAAAATTCGTAACTAAATTTTTAAGTTATTTCTATTGACGGGCATAAATAACGAATTTGATGATTTATAAAATATTACATAAATTATATTTTGTAGAAAAACGAGCAATTTATAATGATTTTGTCACGAGAAACTTATCTTGGACCATGGGTATATAATATATAGTACAAGTAGAGTAGATGTAAGGTGTGGAACAAGTGGGGCATGTGAAAACTGGTCCAGGATGGGATCGGATCGGATCCTGATCCTGGACACAACACAATCCCCAGTTTCCAGGCAGTTGGGCTCTGATCATTTAATTTTGCAAAGGAGATTGATTTGAGTTGGTTTGCGTTGCAGGAGAGGCTTCCTCATCGAGGGGCAATATCGGTATTATGCGTGATGGTCTCAATGATTGTTGCATTACAAGTTTGATATTATTATAATGGAAGCAAGGAAGTCGTGTGGAAAAGGGAGAGAAAGATGCTGTGTCCGTTGCTTTTCCTATTTTGTCCCTACGAATTTTGGCGTCATCATGAAAGATGGGATGGCTTTATCGTTTCCTACAGGAGTGGGGCCTACGCATGGACCCCACCCCCACAATTGACTGTGTAGCGTTGGATCAATGATTTGGGGGAGGATATTTTATTCATATTCCATCACAACCCTTCAACAATTGTGTGCGCTTTCATATTTACGCCGCTCATTTCAATTTTTTTATTGGGCTGTAATAAAATTTAAATTTATTTTATTAATAAATTAGTGAAATTTTAATGATTTAGTATTTTAATTTTAAATTGGATCAATATTATTTTAAGTTTTAGGCAACACCGACTTTTTTTCATTTAAAGAATATATATTTAAATAACTAGTTTTAATTGCAGACACCATCAATATTAGTATTTTCATTTAAAAGCTTATAAGGTACGTTTATTTACGAATTAAAACACATAAGTGACGTGTCAATTCAATTGTGCATTTATGTGACAGCTTATTTTTTAAATTTAGTGAATCAATTATATGCTCCTTTCTTCTAAAAAAGCTTATATATATATATATAAGTTTTTTTTTCTTGCTCACGTATTATAAAATTTAAAGAACTATTTTATAATTATTTAATGATTGAATGATTATAAAATAAATTTTTAACACAGTTTTATCATATAATAGGGCATGACACGGATGTAAAAGTAAATGTGGGGAAGGCTACTTCACTAACAATTATGGAGTTCACAATATAGTAAGACCCCCTCAATTTGGTCAACGTTAACTCCACCTCCTTGCAATGTACCTATTTATAGATACGCCACCCCACAGATACACCAGAAAATAAATATTTTAGTGAATATAATATTAACTTATTAGTATCATTAATAACTTATAATTTTATTCCTACAATTAACTATTATTATTAATTGAATCAAATTTTGTAGCTCCGCTACTAACACAATACACTACTTATCGAAATATTTGTAGTCACATACATATATGGTCATCGCTCCTGAATATTCATTTCTTGTTTCTCTTCAATCAAAAACACATATCAATATATGAAAATTTATCCGTAAAAAAAAAGTCGATTTTCTCCTTAAAACGAGTTGCCAAATTTCGCTACCTGTTTATATAATTTTTGAATTATAATTTTAAGATACAATACTTTTTAAAAAAAAAATATTTTGACTGCATAACATAACAAATCAGCAAATACGTAGTTGCAAGATTCATTTACTTACATTAAGTTAGCGAGTATGATAATAATTATCACGGGCCGGCGCATACCAGTGAGCCTGTACGTGCGAGTAGATGAAACTGAGAATTAGAAATGACTTAGTTGGACTGACTCTACAAATAATTATTTGCAAAACCCATGCATGTTAAGCGTATAAAATCAATTGTTTCACTTTTTCCAAGATTAATTGTTTAACTTTTCCAACATCCACTTGCAAGTGATTCAGTTACAAATTTATGGTTCATATCCAAACTCCAGGTCTAGAATTTACAAAATAAGAGTTGTACGGATACCCAAAAAAATAAAAAGAGTACCGAATCCTAACCAAGTGAATTTGATTTTTTTAATAATTCAAATATTCTATAGAGAGCATATCGATGCATACGTCTACCCCATCAAAACAAGTCAAACAAAGACAAACTACAATTTCTAACCAGACCCAAGTAACCACCAATTTTTATATAAAATGGCACAAATTGATTTACTTTTCGTGCCATCAACTTATTACCAACATACCCAAGTAAGTAAAATTTTATTTCTCATGATTCAAATCTACCAACATTAACTTCCTACAATCAAAACCTTAAATCGAAGGAACAAATACAGATAACCCAGAAACAGCGATATTAAGACATGGTACATAGAGAAAGCACTTAATAGATCGTGCTTTACTCTCGCAAAACCATTTAGACTATTACAACATCCCAAATGCATCCCAGAAATGTAGGAGTGTACTATAGGGCTTAGATTACTCATTGCCATCCAAAACTTTCCTACCAAAAAAATTAGTATAGCAATCAAATAATACGTCGCCTGTTTTCTTGGCGTTACAAAATTTCATCATTAGATCATCATCTGCTCCCTGTGCTAGTTGCCAGCAATACAACACATCGATGGCCACCACATCCATTTCCTTGAATCTGAACTCCCCTGATCACACATTCCTCTACCAAAGAAAGCTAGCATGTGAAACATACAAAATGAGCAGAATTAGCCTTCAAGAAGTCCTGTGACAATTCGATGGCTCCCCCACTTTATCACTGCCTGTAGGTTTAACACGTTTGTAGAAAAGCACATATGCAGCAGACGTCTTGATTTCGGACTCATTGACAGGCGAAACATGAGAATCGTCAAAATGATACCAACTGTTGTCATCAATTAACTGCAAGACATTTTTTTAATAAATCCGAATTCTGTAATGACACAAGAGGCTAAAATATCGGCAGTCAATGCAAGCATGATAAAATTTTCAGATTCTTTCAAATTATAAATACCATCTTTAACATCCGTTTTGTTCCACTAATTGCACCTGCTGAAGGTTTATATTTGCATGAGAAAGTACAAACCTCATGACTGTGAATGTAATTTCAAATTTTCAACCCCTAAAGTTTTCAACACCTAATAGGATTTTTTATAATTAAGTCGAAAATCAAGAGTAGGTTTCGTCGTATCATGGAAGGAACACCTCAGTAGTTGATTGGATATAGTTGCTGGATTCCCAAGCAAATTTTCCAACTACAAATCATGGGTCATAAAATAACGTACAGAAATAAGAGACAGAATGCAGCTCAAGCAATTACCTTGCAATAAGCAGAATAGTGTCCACCACCAAGGCCTCCATAGTGATTGCTGATGGCATACAGCTCGTAAACATGTGACCCTTCAGATGCATCCTTACTCTTCACATATTTGCTCAGATCAAGATTATGAATAGGAAAATTAACAAATGTGTCGAGTTTGTTTTTAAGCCATCTGCTATACGAAAATCGTTTCAAGTGAAAGACAAGTATATCTGGCAACCTCCATAAATCCAATTTCTTGCTTGCTTGTCTGTGTTCCTTACATCTTGGACAATACCTAGATTCAATTATTTAAGAATGTGAGAAAGGTAAGAGAAAAAACATGTCAAGAGACATTATCAGAAACACAAATGTTTCAAGGCAGTCTACTATACCACATATCATCAGGGCCTAAGGGCTCCTCTTTTAGAAATGCATCCAAACATGAAAATAAGGAGATAGCCTCTTGTTTGGTTTTCTTCGCTAGAATTCCAGACTTGTGAACCTCAGGAAGATCCCTTAAATAGCTGGAATCGTACAGCTCATGCTCTTTATCAGTCCAGTCCATCATGACTTTTACAATACGAGCAGGTCTTATGGGTGAATCCTTCACAATAGGCTGACAGCCAAAACCCTTGTCATCAGCAATGCAAAGCCGGAATGACAACTCCTTGCTCGACATTCCCTCTGGCTCCGTTTCTTCTGTTGATCCAAGTGCGGGTCCCAATTGGGTGCCAGAGCTCGTCATCTGCTCTTCCATAGCATCAAAGGAAGAGCCATTTTCTCCACTACCGTGAATTGTTGTTGAAGAGAGAAATGTCCTTCTAAGAGGGGAAAGCATTCGGTTAACAGCAAGATCGATATCTGCTCCAGATTGTGGGTCCTCCAAGACGGTAACTAATGGAGTAAGGAACCGCTTCCTTTCTCTGAGGCAGAAGTTAACATCATTGTCAGAAAAGGAAAAAAAAATGAAAATTAAATCAATAAATCTGGAAGATTACAGATCATTTGGCCACTATATAGAAATATAATGATGATCCTTATCCTCCATACAAGAAAACACCAGCAGAAAATACAGAATAAAGATCCTTATCCTCCACACATTGGTAATGTTATATTAACAATCATTCAGATAACTTAGAATAAGCACCAACTATATAGACATTGTGTTCCATTCTTATTAAAAGAATATATGTGTTCTAATTATTAGCATCTTGGAAGACATATTGCGGATTTCTTTTAAGGATATCAAATTTGAAAAGTTCAGAACATTTAAGATCTCTTTTAAGGAGGGGGGGGGGGGAGCCACAGAAACCCACATGATGTCACAAAGACACATTCATTTTATTTTTCCAACTCGTGTGAGTTTGAAAACCAAAAAGAAAACTCACATTTCCAAGTACCGATGGCATATCTCTAGTCTTGTTAAATCTGCATCCTTTTTGGGGAGCCTGTAGGCAACAATATGTTCGTCATCCTTAATTGTAGACAAATGTTCTGATGGAACTTCGAGGTACCGATATATCCGATGTTCGTAGACCTGGAGATCAAAGGTCCTCCAAGGTTTGAGATAAATTGGGTAGATATAATTAATGCAAAAATAAATAAATAAATAAAAACAACAACAACAACAACAACAACAACAACTACAACAACAACAACAACAACAACAACAACAACAATAATAATAAAAACAACAACAATAATAATAATAATAATAATAATAATAATAATAATATTATTATTATTATTATTATAAATTAAAAAACTGACATGCGAACATCAATTGATAAATAAATGCAACATATACCTCAGCAAGAAGCAAGTATTCATCACTTCGTAAGCAGCATGCAGTACTCAAAGCCTGGTTAAGATCTTTAATGTATCCTTGCTTCAGAATAGTAACTGTAAAGGGCATAGGAAGGCCACTTCCATCACCATAGAACACTGTTACTGTCATTGACCTTGTAGCTGTTGAAGGAAGAGGCAATGAAAGATACATGAAGGGATCGAAGGTTATTGAAATCTTGTCGCAAACAGGGCAAACCAACGTCGATTTGTATTGACCCTGTCAAAATTGCCTACCATTAGTCAGGTGTCACCAAAACAATCACTGAGAGACAATTAAAGTAGAATTAATTAAGATGAATAACAACACAGCAGATAGATCAAATAAGAACCCAATGAGGTAACTCTGGTATGGTAAAATTTAAACATACAGCTTCAAAGAACAGAAAACTTTTAGAAGATAATGAAGAAACCCATCATTGATGTATTACAGATATTAAAATTTTGCATCATGGGCCTCATTTTCTATTAGGCATGCGGCTTGCCCCTAGGGGACAGAGAACAACTGAACCCTAGGCATTACCAACTATACTCAACTATTATGCCAGGAAACTGGAATATCAAAGTTATATCATCTGAGTCATCATTAGTCAGAACTCTTTTCCCAAGTCTAATATCTAATACATACTTCTAATCATATGTAACATCACTGAAAATCAATCCACAATTCCACACAAACAATTTGTACGCTTACCGGTGGGATATTTTTTGTATATTTGAAATTTACACTGGACAAAGTTATTCACCTGGCAGATATCCACAATCACTGAATCGTTTCTGGCTTTGTGATACCTCCAAAACTCATCAGCAACTTCCTCATCAGGTCGACCATCAAAATCCTTTGTTTCAATATATGGTTTCTGCTTAACACGATTTAAATCTTCATGCAGCCCATCCAGCAGAAATGCAAGGAGTTCCTGAGGAAAAATTCTACATCAACCATCCGGAATTCTTTATTTTTAAATCTGGCAAGGTAATGCTTGTGATTCACAGCAAGAAACCAAACGAGAAAACAGAGAATACAAGGTGGCAATATTGCTCTTCGTATGCCACTGTGCTTCATAGTTCTGCTTACTTTTGATAGAATCAATTAATGGAAACTGAACAGAATGGGAGCATATAAAACTACATTGACATTGAAAATGAAGAATCACAATATATCAGGTGAGGTGAACTGAGTAATTCACACATCATGCACTTTAAGTGAATGTTCTTCCAACATATAAAATATCCTCAAGTTATTGCAGTCACAAGACTCACAAGGAAAAAGAGTATGCTCCTGACAAAATGATATACTGCTGTATACATTATTTGATTCAAGGACCCATTCAATTCACATATAAAACCAACCTGTGAATCATGCTGGTTATACCCACTAAACTGTGGAGCAAAACGAGCAAGTTTCCCCTTAAATGCACGAGGGGCAACTGGAGTTCGACCAGAGGACCAGAGTTTCCTCAATAGTTCTCCAAATGCAAGTGCAAGCTCCCCCTGAAACGTTATCATAATCATTAGGACAATAGTTGAAAATCATCCAGAATGAACAGAGAGAACAAAGCATTACATGCATTCCTAAAGGGTTTTGTGCGTTGATCTCATCACTGTAGTCTTGCATGAAATACTCAACCAGGGGTGGTGTATGTACTAAACACTGAAGAGAACTATTCATGAAGCAAGTGTTCCCTAAATTTTGCAGTCCTGCCAAACCTCCCCTATCTCCTCTTGTTACAGGCTTTGAACCATCATATCCATCATCCATATCTCCATATGTGGAAGTAGATGTACTTCGCTGAGGTATGGAGCTATAACCAGCTGAACTCCCGTTAGACATAGTTGGACCACCAGCAATAGAAAAGGATGATCTTATAGGTTCCACCGGAACCAACGCCAAGCCATTCCCAGTTGAATCCATGCCAAAACCATCAACCGACACCTCAAGAAGAACCTAAACCAAAAAAGGAAAGGTATTCAGAAAAAAGCACTGTACAATCATTTTATTTAGAAAAGAGAAAAAAACACTTAAGAAAAAAGTTTGAAGACAATGAACAGAGGTGCTAAAGAGAACCCTTATAATATAAAAGAGGGGTCACACAGAAACAAGGGATCCTACAATCTTATACTATAAGCAACTTCAGAGAAACATATGAAAGACAGTGGCTAGACTCTAGAGATGCTATACAGAAGACTTGTTACACACACACATACACATTTTAAACATTGCTAAAGGGCATAATAATGTCACTAAATACTTCACAATTAGTTGTACTGATTCAAACTAAATTGTATTAACTGAATTCAGATAGCAATCCACAAAACTCAATCCAACAAAATTATGCCATTTTAGTGAGAAAGGAAGTCTGAATACCCATTAAAGTATTACCAAGGCATTCTTTATCCCTATATTTTTCTAAATAGTTCAATTAACTTCAGAGAAATATTGTACTACAAGTGAAATATCACCTTGTGCACCATGGGACCCAAAAAGAGGAAGAAAAAACCCAAGAACCATTAAGAAAGAGAGGGTGCAAAGGGAATGAGAAAACGAGTTAAATACCGGTAGTAGCAAGCCATTGCTTAAAATATGAGATAATTCATAAATTAAGATATGTAAATCAGACAGCCCTATAAATAATTATGAACAGCAGAAAGCCTTATCACTTATGCCAATTTTAATAAGGAATAATGAGCCTACATCTTGATCCATCTCTAAGTTGGACTCCTCAAGGGTTTGGCTTGAAGAAGATAATAAAGATTGCTTCTGCTTATTGAAGTAGTCCCAGATTTGTGCCTGAAAGCGAAGAAGACAAATCAACATCTTTCCAACATATTTCCAGACATGCAAGAATGACATATTTTATGAATAAACATACCTTTTCTGGGTGCAAACCTTTAAGTTGACACACTTTCACATAAAGGTCATTTAAAGAAGCCTGAAGCACAAATTTAGAGAGAAAGTACTCAATATTACAGATATTATCCCAAGGAGAGCTTTAAAAGAAATAAATCACAATAAAGCATCATCACAAAAATCGACTTAGGCAAATATTACAGATGTGTCTTTACATAATGTATCAAGCTTAGGCGTTAATGGAATGGAGTGCTGAGAATCTGAAATATATAGAAGTCCACATGCTTTACTAAACACTAAAATCGATGATAAGAAGTGTGTGCTTTTGAAAAGAAACTCTAGCCCCAATATTAAGAAAGAATCATTAACACCAGCCCCAGTGATAAGAAAATATTACAGGGGTGTTTTTCTACATGTAGGATGATTCACACATATTATGAACTCTAAAAAAGAAATCGCACCGTGAAGATTCAGATTTAAGGAAAAGGGAGATACACATTAGTCTGACATAAGATGCATGTATCAAAAAAGAAGCTTCTAATACAAACTGGGTTGGAGGAACAATTGTAAACTTGCTTGGCAAATAACACAGGCCAACCAATTCATGTAAGACAGTAAGAAGTAAAATGTCTTAATAAGCATTTATTTCTCTCATTTACTAATCATAAAGTATTTAAGAAATGGCACCTTTTTGCTTAGTCTTATAACAACTTCACTCTGATCTCTAGAGTCAATTAGCCTAAGACACAGGGGGAAAACCTCCACCACAAATTGCTTCTGTTGGCCTCCAACAGCAATCATCTTTCGTGGCAAAGCCGGCCCACCTTTGTACCTGGGGAGCAGGCAATAAGATATTCAATTAATGGGAGATGTGAAGAGCAGTAAAGTATCTCACACAAAGTTCCTATAAGTGAAGGATAAGAGTCCACAGAAACTGTAAAATCCCTCAAAAACATGCACGGAACTGTTAGTGCAAATGATTCTTCAAAATTCTATCTTTTGCCTTAAAAAGCATGAAGAAACAGTCAACTTCAAAAGAAAATATTAACAATTCAGCCTCTTAAAATGAGTCGTTGTGTGATACAGTACTGGCAATTTGTTAATAGCACGAAAATATAATTTTCAAAAATAAAAAATTTAAGCAACAACCGGAATAATTACCACTTAGTTAGCTTCTCCCAAACTTCTTGAGGAACTAATACATAATCACGTTGTTCTTCCAAAGATCTGAGAAGCTGAGGATCATCATCCTTGTCATCCCCTCCATTTACAATAATGTCACGGTTATCGATCATTCCAGGCCTACCTTCTGTATTTGCAGGTATTAGAGATTGAGATTCAATAGGAGTGTCTTCAAATGGATAAGCACCTTCCATTTGCCCAGTGTACCTCTGCCAGGCTGTGAACCACCTGCAAGGAAAAAAAAACATGAGGTTGCCTGGGTAATAAAAAAAGGAAAACTTTGCTTTTATTAGCAAACCTAAACCACAATTTCCATTCAAAAACACACCACGAACATTTTTTATACTATATGAAGATTATAAATCAGAACATAATGATGTAAGTGAACATCCAGAAATCTTTAAGGAAGTATGATAAGGAGTGGTATTAATTAATTATGGACATTCTTGAGTAGTCATCCCAAATGGAAGAAAGAACTATTCAAGAATTTAAAACTAGCATGTCTAATATTCTCGCTAGAACCTAAACACAGTTTCAATGCTGATGCATACTCCAGTTAGTAGAGCTTCAAATTACTGTCAAGATGAAAAAGCGAAAAAGGTATAGTTCTTAAATATAATTATAGCAAACTACAGCTGTGAGAAAAGGAGGAATTGGTCACAGCTAGCCTTGTTGAATCAGCTTCATTACAGAAGAGTAACACAAACTGAAGCCCAACTTACAGCACCCTTCACTTCTTCAGCCAATCTCATCCGCTCAATACAGAATGGCGGATAAAAGTCCTCTAGTTCTTAGTCCTTAATATTACTATAAAAATGAAAATTTTAGGAAGCGGAATGCTCAAAAACAGCAACAAAAGATGCAATAGGTTAAAAGATGAAACAAAATTTTTGAAAAAGAGAATGAGAATATTATGCCAAGGAAGAATTTGGCCACTACTTATCTTCCCAAAATCCCACTCTATTCCCAGTTCCCACCCCTTACCACAACTCTTGCTGACTAGAGAAATCTGGGTACACTATAAATAAACTTCCACAGGCACCAGATGGTAGTTCTTTTATCAAAACCTGCATCCCACTTATTCTCTTGAAGACCATATTTGCTTTTAATAACTCTACAACATGGTGGACCGTGGATTCTTCAGTCTAAAATCTCCACCACCTTTTGCTAACAAAGCTTTATTCTTCAAAATGTTAACAAAACCCCCAAAGCTCCTAACTTTCTAGAAGCCAGTTCTAAATCCCATGCGACTAAGCGAGAATGTGAATCAACATCATGTCAATCCCACAAGATATTCCTCATCCATTCCCAAACACATCAACCACCCCATTTGGAATTTAAAAAAGAGACATGTAACTTTTTTCCAGGAAGTGCAATCAACGTGGCAAAAACCAATATTAAAGCTTGCCAGCTGCTTGGCGCTTCAGCAAGCACAGGGTCCCCAAAAAAAGGCCTTCAGAGCGTTCCTCTCCCCCCCCCCCAACAAAAGCACCTTCAAATATTTGATTGCCATTGTCCTGCATTGCAATCTATCGAATTTGACTTTAAACAGTATTATCTTCCACAAGAATCCGAAGCAACACTTTTCTCCATGTAGATTTTCAACCCCTTCATATAGCAAAGGGTCAGCAAGCCAGATACAGTTGAATTTTTCCACTTGCAAAAGCTAGCATATAGGAAGTGCATAGCCTCCTTCCTGTCGTCCTCCACATCCTCCACAGACAACAGAAAGTGTAATAATCAATTATGTCTGGAAAATGCCTTCACTTCAAAACACAATCCATGGCAACAGTTAACATCCACACACAACACAGTCCGAAATTCCAGACGCAGCACATGCAAGATTCATAGTCAACTACATAATCAGTACCATCTGATCTAGTTTATTTATGAAGTAGTATCAGGTAAAATTCTCCTTAACTAGATATCATATTTTACACTAGATTAGTGGCAGACTTTTAAGTGAGATTATGCATCCCAAGTGTTAGGGCAAATCACATTCACATGAAGCAATGCAATAGAATCTCCTGAAAAGAGAACTAGAAACCCAAAATATAGGAGTAGTCCCTTTAAACAAAACCCAAACTCAAACTATCATTTCCTCCTTTCATTAATCATCACGCAAAGAAAACAAGAACCATCGCTACAGGGCATGAACTAGGTTATATGGCAATAACTAAATCAGCTACAACAAAAAATCAAGTAAGAAAACATCTTACCGGCACGAAATGACATAATACAAATTCCCCTCTCGCAAATTGGACTCAGCCTTGGCAGTCAATTCCTGAACAATCCTCCTCTCCTCCTCCGGCTTGCATGGTAATTCTATTGATCCGTTCTCCATCATGAAGTAATACCCTGACGAATCTGGAATCGTCATGATCTACAGTGCAAAAACAATCCGATTAATACACGCAAATCCCTAGTCATCAAATCAGGCCAATTGAACAACAAAACCTAAATACTCTACATTTACAGAATCAAGAAACTCAAAACTCACGGCGGATCGGAGAAGAAAGCGAATGCAATCCGTGCAAGTATTAAAAAAATATTAAAAAAAAATCTAGATACAGATTGATATGAATTATACGGGGGAGTGAAATGGGGAACCCTAGATTACCGGGGAGGATTAAGGTTCCAATTTGATGTCTTTAGATCGAAAAATAAAGGGAGAAATAGAGAGAGAAAATTCGAGAGCCCGTATACAGCTTTTCCCGATTTTTGCTTGTTGTACTTGCAAACGAATATATATATATATAGGTGCGAATTTTTTATACATCATACATATAAACAAGTATTTTTGGGAAATTATTTTGTATAATTAATTGTGAAAATTTTGAAACTAACTAATTAGTAGATAATATGTCGCCAATGGTTTGCTTTTCTTTTCTTTTTTCCTTTTTTTTTTTTTAGAAATCTTAATGGTTAACTTTATTTTTCTTTTCTTTTCATTTAGAAATCTTAACGGTTAGCTTTTATTTTATTTGTTTATCTTTATTATATATATATATATAAATCTTAATGGTTTAGACCATCTCCAGCAGTGCTGATTACTCTAATGCAAATTATGCACCACTTTAGCGTAAAATTTACATACTCTCTCCAACAGTTTGCACTACTTTCTCCACTAAAAAATAATATTACACAATAATCTTTATTTTATTTATTTTTAATATTTATTTTTATTACTAAATATTTGTTAAAAACATTATATATGTAATTTTATTTAACATTAAATTTTGAGATAATATTTATTTTACTTATATTCTTAAACTATCATATTCAAAAAATATATATGTAAAATTGAATGTCAGGTAATTTCATATTATTTTTAAAAAACATGATTTAATTTCAGTTTGGATAATTGAAATAAAAAAATTACAATATTAAATATTAAAAATATATATATAATCATATAAAAAAGAAAAGAAAAAAAAATAGCGCAATAAAAAATCTGCGCTAAAAATACTGCTGAAAGGTAAAAACTGACATAAAATACCAAAGTAGCTTCTTGTTGGAGAAACTCTTAGCGTCAGTCGTAACTTGTAAGATGGAGTAACAATTTAGGTAGGTAATAGAAACAAATAAATATTCCGAAACAGGTGGCTGTGCTTTTCTTGGTTATCGGCCATAATTTTAAATACACAAAATTTGGGGGTCCAAATTGAAAATTAAATTTATTTTTATCATTTAATTGATTATAGAAAACCAGATATAAATCTTTAATTGAGTATTCCTATTTTTTTAGCAATCAATAATGTGTTTTCCCTGAATGTGCAACCACATTACCAGCTCGAAATTTCAAAAACAACGAACATGACTTGAAACAATTTTTTATCCCGAACTTCAAAAAACACCTCAAATTAAAAAGTAAGTAATTTTGTATCCAGCATGTGTGTAGCTCGTACTCAACAATTTTGAGTTTCTCATTGGTGGCATAATATTTTTTAGTGAAATTAGTAATAATTTTCAATAAAACATAATACATTTTAGTTAAATTGGTAATACTTGAGAGATAAATAAGTAAAATATTGAACAATTTTTTTGTTCAATTTCTTAACATATATATTATTATTTAATTGTGAAGGTATTAATATTTGTGTTGCAATATATTACTCTTTAAATAAAATGTATTACTATGTGTTGTGTTGTATTAGTTTATATGTTAGAATGTATATTATTCATTAACTTTAAAGGTATTACTCTTTGCATTGAAAGACATTACTTTTTAATTATAAAATATATTACTCTTTGTATTTAAAAATATTAATGTTTAATTGTAATAATATTACTTTTTTTTATGAAAGTAATACCTATTAACCATAAATATTTTTTGTATTGAAAAGTGTTACTTATTTACCATAAATGTAGTGCTCTTTGTATTTAAAATTTTTACTTTTTATGTAGATTATATAATAGTTCAATTGCAAAAGTATTAATATTTTGACTGTAATTATATTATTGTTTAATCATGAAGATATTACATATTTACTTAATGTAACAATATTTTTTTAATTGAAAAATGAACAAACATTTTATGTACCTATCCAATAAATAAAATACATTGATTTTTTTACGAACTAGTATTATTTTAAGTCATGTTAATTTATAAGAAAAATATAAAGTATGGCTAAAGGTCATACTAATTATAATTTGGATAAATTGAAATCAATTACAAAAAACAATTAAATAGCCTAATGTTATGTACAATTTATTGGTATTTAACATGTTAAAAGATTTGTATATTTGTTGGTTGGTGGTTTGTGTTTTTTATAATAATATGCTCAAATTTAACATTTTAATTTAGATGAAATAATTATTTTTTTATATCTATCAAAAATTGATAAAAAAGTTACAAATTTATAAACATATGAAATTTTTTACATTTAAGCATTTATGATATATGTTATAATATAAAATATTTCCTTAAAAATTATAAAATTATATATTGGCTAAGTGGTAAAGGATGAAGGTCATGTACTCTTTAGTGGATTTGGGCTCAAACCTCATCTTAGCACATTTTAAACCTTAAAAAAAAAAAAAAGGTTTCAAAATTTAAGATATAGTTTAGTGTAAGACATTTTGAAGATGTTCTATGTATTGTTCGACGGCCCAATAGAATTTTGCTGGAGTTTTTAAACGGTTGTGATTGGTGGATCAGATCGACTTAGTTGTATAAATATATGATCCGTTAAATCAATACAAAAATTTTGTCCAAACCATAAAATTATAAGATGTGGTTCTTCTCTCCTTTCTCCTTCAATGTAATGGACACGTTTTTTCCTCTTTTCGGGTGGTAAATATTTCTCAGAACATGGGGTGTGAATCAAACCCATGTTTGAATTGAGATACTGATGCAAGTTCTTTCTTTCTGAATCAGATAGATTCATATCTGAAAGAGGTTGACAATAAGTTCTTTCAAAATTGACTATTTGTCCCTCTGTTAGAGGTGTTCCAAACATGTCTGCGATCGAGTAAATAATTCTACGAACGAATGGATCGTATCGACTTGAAAAATAGAAAGATTTGTACAAGTTATACGTCACCATTAACTAATCATTAAATATTAGGATCATAGCATTACTATACTTGTGAGAAAATAAGAAGAATAAAGTATAGACAACCTGGAAGCACACTAACAAAAAATCATCCAACCTTTTCAATTTGTTCTCTATTTATCATGAAATTTCAAATAAAAGTATAAGACATGATTAAAACCCATAAATTTCAATTTATTGCAGTACATACAAATTCATCGTAAATAATATCTGAATATATCTTCATAAATATGAAATTATCTCATTTCATTCTTTATATATATTTTTTAAAATTTTAATTTTATATTTACGAGTTGCTTAAAATGCACAATAAAACAAATGTATTAATTTAGATTAATAAATTTGACATAAAATTTCAACATCTTTCTTTAATGAAAATATAATCACTTTAGCTTTAAATAAAGTTGTTGAAAGAAACAATGATTGTTACTATGATCTAATTACAAAAAGTGATTAATATGCCCCCAAAAATTGATCCATATCTTCAACAAGAAGTGAATATTTTTTTAAGTGGTTGAGCTGAATCGTAATTTGATTTGAACTCTACAAATATAAAAACCATTTATCTTTTAATTTGAAACTTGAGAGTTGAGTTGTACGTTATGATTAAAAAACTTTTAGTAGTCGGAATTGGAGTTAAATATCTGGGTTGGATTAAATAAGACTAACTTATTGCCATCAACTTATGTCGTAAATTATTCAATTAATTATTTAATAAAAATATAATATTGTTTTAATAAGAAGAAAAAACTATATACTTTTAAATTATTCAATTTATTTTGGTTATTATTTTATTATAATAATTTTTATGAGCTGTGTTTTATTTTAGATATTTAGAGTTACATATTGTATTTGAGTTTTAAATTAACTAATTAAAAGAATATCTGTTAAAACATTTTTTAATATTTAATATATATTTGTAATTTATTCTAAAAAAAAGTACAATAAATGAAGTGCATATTCAATTCGAAAATCCAACCGGAGAAATATTACCGGGGAAGACTCAAATTCTTTCTTATTCCATCGACACAGGCGAGGCCAAATATTCTGCAGGATTTGGAGCGGAATGGGTTAGCCGATCGGGACGGATGCTATCCCACCTTCGAAGGCAAACTAGGTTCTAAGACGAGGGCCATCATTTCTGTTCTGATCCCTTTTAAATGCCAACAGGCAGCATCAATGGCACTAGTAGTGCTACTGTACCTGTACTGCCACTGCGCCACAGATTCACTACAACCACCGTACGGTCTCAATTGCAACTACACCTGTCTCTTTCCACATCCTTGTATATCTACGAAAACTTTCCTATTCAGCTTTCCATCTGCTGCTGCCACTACATGTTAAAAGTGGTAATTTTTTTGAAATAGTCGAAAAGTTATATCCCTGAAGTCTGCAATTTTTTAATTATACGGCCAAAAACTGGACACTATCAACTGTGAATGGTGAACTGTGCAGCGCAACACCAGATAAAGCAACAACGGCAACATCAGTATGGTTGCTCCTCTGCTGTCCTCTGTCCGTAGCATTAAAACCTGCAGAGCCCCTCAAAACGAAAGAAAATATTCGGCCCTTGTCGTTATTATTGAACGTTGCCTTTTTTGTTTTATAATCTTCTCACTTTGTGTTTATCACTTCCCATTATCATTTCCGAAACGGATTTTTTTTTTTTTTTTTTTTTGGTGTTTCGTCTCACTTTTCTGAAAAAAAATGGTGGTGGTGGGGAACAGTTCTTCACAAGAGGCAAGCGAAAGATCGACGTTGCTCCGTCTACGGCGGCAGAACGATTTTCATCACAATCAGCGGGGGCCGAAGAATGAAAATGAGGTGTTTAAGAGGGAGATGAGACAGTTGGAGGAAATGTTCTTCAAGTTTAACCCCATGGCTCAGAATTTTGTGCCCCCATCTCCTGCTTCTTCAAATGTGGCATTGAGGGTTGATGGCGGATATAGTGCTTGCAACATTCCTGCTGCTCCTAATGCTGTGTGCTCCGACAACAATGTCAATACTGGCCAGAAACGGGTAACTTTTAATTTTTTTTTAGACTGTGTTTTTTCCTCTTTCGTAATTCTCTATTTTGACTTTTGACTGATGTATTCTTCTGGAAATGCTTTGGGTGCAGAGGAAGAATGGCTATGCTCAGGCGAAGAGAAAGATGAGTGGTGGAACAAGCTTTTCTCAACGGGAAGACATTATCCGAAGGACTGTTCATGTCTCTGACATTGATCATCACGTATGTATATCTTGGTCTAATCTTTCTTAAGTTTGCCCTTAGAAATGGATTAGATTTAGTACAGACTGGGGCTTATAATAATGCAATCCTTTTGCTTGTTTTTTGAGAATAGATCACTGAGGAGCAGTTAGCTGCACTATTTCTTGGTTGTGGGCAGGTGCATATATTGTTCTCTTCCTAAATCCGTAGTAATCTTCCATGCTGCTATATTTATTATCTTAATGGATTATCTCTGTCTTTTATGGGAAGGTTGTGGACTGCCGTGTATGTGGAGACCCAAACTCCATCCTTCACTTTGCCTTTGTTGAGTTCACCGATGAGGGTAATCTCTCTCTTCTCTCTATCTCTCTCTCTCAATTGAAACATATGAGGGTAATATTTGTAAATGCTTCATCTGTAAAAGTGTTTTATCAAAATTTTGCTGTCCTTAAGGATTATACTCGATGTTTTTCAGAGGGTGCTCGTGCTGCATTGACTCTGTCTGGAACCATTCTTGGATTTTACCCTATAAAGGTGCTGCCCTCCAAGACAGCTATTGCACCAGTTAACCCGACATTTCTGCCTAGGGTGGATTTTCTTGCCTGAACCCTGTAATTCTTTTCATTCACAATGTTCTAATTTTCACTAAATTCTTTGAACCTTTAACATCAGACTTTGGATGAATGTGATATGTGCGCAAGAACAGTGTACGTTACCAACATTGACAAGAAGGTATTACATTTGGTATAAATCTGGCTCTCAAAAAAGAAGTGAAACTCTAAAGCGAGTTATTCATTTGTGTTGTTCTGCTCAGGTTTCTCAAACAGACTTGAAGCTCTTCTTTGGAAGTATCTGTGGAAAGGTCTCTGAATTTTTTCATATTCTTCTTTTATCGGTCTGTTGTCTTTTTCTTAATGCAATTTCAATGGTTTAATGAATTGTTTCTTTTTTCTTTCTTGTAAGGTTGGTCGCTTGAGATTGCTCGGAGATAATCACCATTTTACACGTATTGCTTTTGTGGAATTTGCTGTGGTATTGTTATCTTTTTCTCCCTTTCTTTTTATATTATTTCATTTTCCACCTTGATAGGCTTGATTGCACCATTCTTAGTTTTATTTTATCTTCTTCTTTTGTGCTCTTTGTGTTTGTGTTTTCATTATCGTAAGATACATTGTCTTGAGAATTATGTTGAACTAAAAACTGTTTATAAGCTATGCTCTGAGAAGAAGAAAACGATAATACTCTAGGAGATGTGAAGATTTAAGCAGTACCATTATTGTGCAGTTTTGAATATAGATAAATTAACTTGCATCTCACCTTTGTTAAGCATTTTGAGGCTTAAGTATCAAACGTAACAAGGCACTTTAGCAGGGTAGAGAAACTGGTTTCGATGTATTGAATCATTTGTTACTTACAGCCTTTATGGACACCAGTATTGAATCAGAAACAGACCAAAGGGTAGTTGTTCTGTTTCTCAGATGATGGTAAACAATCTGAAATGCATTTTGTAATATACTACACAAAAGTATCCTATATAGGCTTCGCCTTTTGAGTAAGTAGATCGCACAACATTGCATCTGTCAGAGTCGAAGAGTATTCAGATCAGTTTCTCATCTTTAAGGTTTACTGTTATTTAAAAGCTACTAGCCAAAATAACCCAATACTCTTTCACTTGGTTTGAACGTAATAGGTTAAATGCACAACTTGATACTAAGTGCTCGTAAGCTGATTTAATCGAATAACTTAATGATATTGGGAATGTAATTACTGAAAATTAGTGTGTGAAAGGTTAGTCGTAATTGTTAAAATGTAAGAAAACAGATAGAATTATCTGCTGGAAAGATAGTCTGATCATGGAGGAATTTCAGTGAATATGCTGAAAAGAATATGTGCAATATATTTCTTGAAATATTTGCTGCAACTACCAACATTTTGCTGGATAATAAAACTGATTTGAAATAATTTTCATTTAGGCACTTGTCCACTGGCACTATAATTGTACACATACACTTAAATCTTGTACAGGCAGAAAGTGCTGTGGCTGCTCTCAACTGTAGTGGTGCGATTTTGGGATTGCTGCCCATAAGGTCAGCCTAGTTATTTCTATTACCAAACCAATCTTAGTATCGATCTTGTAAAATTGGAATATTATCTGAAGAGGGTGTCTTGTTTCATCATTCATGTAACTCTCTTCGTTTGTGCGTGTTGCCAGGGTAAGCCCATCAAAGACTCCAATCTGTCCTAGAGCGCCTCGCCCTCCATTTACAGCTTCTTAATGCTGCTTCTAGCCATCCTGAATGAACATGTATATACACACAAGCAGTGGATATGTTTATACTCTACTTGGGGACCATTTTGAGGTTACCTCGGATTGTTTTTAACAATGTGCCAATGTTTATTATCAATCTGGATCTACCTGGGCGAAGTGTTGAACTATGAAATACCCTTTGCTTAAGCTTTTGTAAATCTGGAAACCATTGTTAAATTTCTATTGTATTTATGCCTACCCAGGATCTGGTTATTTTCGAATTGTTTGAGATTCATGGAAAAGTTGATCGTAATAACTGTTATATTAAATTGTAAGTAAAACAGCTGCATTCTTGATTTGAGGGTGAGATGGAAATTTAGGGATAAGGTGCATCCAGGCCCTGAATTAGGTTCCTTATCTCTTTTCCAAACAATACAAATTAACTCTCTCTCTTTTCAGATCGACCAAAGCACTTATCGCCCATAACTATATTTTTATAAAGAACAAACGTTGTGTTTACTTTTCTCTCTAGCAACATCTTCACCAGAAACAAATAAAAAATAGCAATCTTCTCGACGATCATCTCCTCTTCCCATATATTCTCCCTCCGTCTGCAGTAGTCGCCCATCTTGAAGAAAAAAAAATGTAAAACTTGACGGACTGATGATCGAAAAAGAGCCTCAATGTAATAAAAAGTAAACAACATATTGGAAACAAATTTTAACATTTGTCTTTTTTCTTTGAGGATGTATGTCTACAAAATTGCTGACAACAATTTGTAAATCCAACTCCCAATTATTTTCAGAAGGCAGCAGCAGCAATTGAGTTGAAAGATTCCAGTCTTTTCTTATTGGACTTCAGAATCCTTTCTTTTTTTGTCTTGTTTTATTATGAAAATTATAATTTCATTTTGGATGGATTTGAAAGTGTGACAGATTAATTAATGTTGCAAGGAA
Organism: Caryopteris x clandonensis; assembly: GCA_028749325.2. Classification (NCBI taxonomy): domain Eukaryota; kingdom Viridiplantae; phylum Streptophyta; class Magnoliopsida; order Lamiales; family Lamiaceae; genus Caryopteris; species Caryopteris x clandonensis. The sequence goes on from JAPYKT020000001.1 coordinate 24,334,339, forward strand.
GGAAGGCAGAAGAAAGGTTGCTACTAGTAGGAAGAAGGAAAATGGCGTTTTTTAGGTTGAAGAGGTAAAATTGAGATAATATAAGGTGTATTTTAAAAAATGTTCTTTTTTTTTTTTTAACAAAATACACCCAATTTATAATAATTATACTCTTTTAATTGAAAAAAAGAAAGAACAAAGATGAAAAGAACATAAAGAAAAGAAGAAGAAGATAATAAGTTTGTTGTCTAAATAAATCGGTCTATTATTTATCTGTTTAGCTAGATGTTCTGAACAAGCCTTGAGCAAAATGATTAGTAATTTTTTCGTTCGGCACACACATTTGAATATAAACTGAGATATTTGAATTATATTGTGGAACATAAATTAAGCAAGTTTTAAATATATATATATATATGTAAGGATATTTTAATTATTTTAATAATATCTAATTTTGTTGAATTTATTTTATAATGTATTTAGAGGACAATAGCTCCACCTTTTTCATATTTTATTATTGCTAAAATAATAAAATATTTATTCACTGAAAATAAAATTGTTAAACTATATTTTGATAATATTATAAGGCCTTCTTAACGGGTTGAGCAGTGGGCAGAAGCCGGCCCGGGATTTGGGGTTAATGGTGGTGGGAGCACTAAACTTCATCAGAAGCTGCCAAAACCGTTCTCATGTTTCCCAAGGTCGGGTCGGCCCCTTTAATAATTCCATACTTTTCTGCACACCATCATCAAATACTCCACTCTATGCATGGAGCAGCACTGCTATTCAGTTTATATTTTAATATGTCTTTTTAATTATTAATAATTACAATTAATGAGATCTGTAAATATCAATTACAATAACATTTTCGTTTAATTATTGAGACTACATTGGAATTAATTTTCCCCTGCCTCATCCTACAAATGCCATTTCCTCACTCAATCCTTTAAAATATATCTCTATTTATTACTCCCTCCATTTTAATTTAGCTACCCTATAACAAGACAAGCCATAGAAGCTTCCTATTGAGTCGGATTTCGCTAATATGAGCTTTCTTAGTCGAGACAGACGCACTACAGCTTTCTTTAGCGAAATTCGTGACATTGACCCCCTCTCGGAAGGCATAGTATAACATACCAGGATTATTTCTTGAACAGGAAGGAAAAAAGAATGGATGAAAATTTATTACCGCTTACTTATAGGAGCAAATCAGGAAGAAGGCGGGAGCTAGCTTAGGGCCCCTCCTAAAGCCATGAGAGTTGGTCGAATTCATTATAGGGTCCATTTTATTTTGGGAGATCATATGCCGCCACTCGGACTCGAACCGAGAGTCAAAACGAACGTTTCGAGATCGTTTAAGGAGACGCACCCTTATTTACTGGTCCAGTATTTCACCGAAGGTCGATCTCTTGTTCTAGCCATTCCATCCGATTGGGTTTTATTTTATTTTGCATGTCAATTTTTCTTTACTAAATTTAAAAAAAAAAAATCGTGTTGGAGTACAAACACATTGCCCAAGGCAAGATTCACAAAACAATACCATGAATTTTTCATAGGCCTATGGCGAGAAACTCAACCAATGAGAGTTGATTCTGGGTTTCGTTCATTTTACATAGATACAAGGACAAAATCTTTATAAAACTTGCATTCGATAAAATCATTTAAGAATTTCATTATTTTTTTTTCTAACTATACCAAGGGATTTCGAATTTAAGAAATAAGTGACCAAATTTGGCCGTGCATGCTAAAGTTCAGTAATGAAATTTTGGTTTTGTAGGGAATAGTTCTTCCAAAAAAAAAAAAAAAATGGACATCAGCACCCACTAAATAATTTTCTTAATCTACGTAAAATAAGTTTAAGCAGCAGACATTAAAACAGAAAGACTAGTTTTACAAAATTTTCAGGACCTCCTTCATATCATTGTGGCAACGCTTTATCCATATTATATTTCATTAGTTATTAATCCACTTGACTAAGAACATACACTTTCTCATCATATCTTAAAAGTAATTCAATTTAGTATACATACACCAACACAAATTAAGGTGTAAGATAGTGCGCCCATTTACTCTGTGTGTGTGTGTTTTTTTTTTTTTTTCTAATTTATTATTTATTTATTTATTTTAATAACAATTTGAGCAACCAAACTGAATGGATGAAGTATATTTTATCAATCACAAGGGTAGGGGTAATAATTCATGTCGGGTTCAGACTTGGATTTATGTATTGAGTTAAAACCAGATAATTAGAAAAATATGTTAATATGGAAATTTTCAATTGGAAAGTATGATCTAGAACCCCATTTATTTCAAAATTTCATATCATTATTTATATCAAAATAAATCAATTTAATATTATATATGGAAACATTAAATTTATTTTAAAAGTGATCATCTTATCTATGTTAAATAAGATCCTATAATTTTGGTATGTATTTATTTTTACTTGCAAGATAACAATTATTAATTAATGTGTATCACATTGTAAGTTTGTCATATAATTAATTGTTAATTATTAAAAATGTAATTATCATATATTTTATTAGTTATATACATAAAAAAATTTGAATGATATTAATTTTTTTTCTTACTATTAGATATTAAGATATTTTATTAATACATATTAATTCAAATATAAAAATTTGTATTATACAATAAAATAATTTGAAATAACATAGATAGTATGATGTTTATTAGAAAACTAACATTCTAAATGATCTTAAATTTATAAGAGCAAGACACGTTTACAATATGTTCATATAATTGATATTGTCGCTAATCAGTTATGTTTATTAATTTGATTATTATTTTATACACTAATTTTATCTTATCACAATTTTTTAAAGCATTTCGTAAAGTTCACGGGTTCTACACTAGTAGAAGTCATATTTAAAAAGTTAATATCTCATTTTATTAGTTAATATATAAATTAATTCCAGAAGTAAATTGCATGTGATTGAATAAGTCAAATTAATGAATAAATAAAGTTGTATAAATGAGAAATAATGATTTTTAAGATAGTATACCTTCATTTAATCGATAAAAATTTGTTCTTTTATGAAACGTAACTCTTATTTTGGGATAGAGTAAGTAATATTATTAATTTACGAGACTAAAATAAATAATTTTTTAAGTTCAAAATCCCATACATATCATATGAGCTATTTCAATAATCAAAATGTGGAACACTAAACATGAGAAACTACTATTAAAAATACAACCAAGTTGGAGTAAGCTTTTTACCATCCCAACCTTAATATTATCCTAAATAATTCATGGGATTATGTCATATTAAACTAGCTATTTAACTATCAAGGCATTGAGATTCTATTGTAATCCGATCAAACTCACTTTCAACTTTCAATGTTCAATCCGACACATTCATAATTAATAGAGATAATACCAATTGATTTGAATTAGTTGTAAATATTGATTTGATTTGATTTGATTTGTGTCTATTCTGTATTTTAGGTATACCTTGACCATATCTTTTCCTTAATTATAGGATATTGTTGTAACTACACATACGTGTATAAATATGTGAATATACCCTCACCAGTTCTCACGGTGATTTTTCCAATCTTCTCTCAATTCTCAATTATGTGCTGTACATATTCTGTCATGGTATCAGAGCTTTGTGACGTGGCCTCGGAGGTCATCGATTGCACATCCGCCAATCAAGCGTGGGAGGCGCTTGAGAGTGTCTATGCCTCTGCATCCCGTTCTTATCAACTCCGGGAGGAGTTGTAATCACTTCACCGAGGAGATCTGTCCGTTGAAGACTATGGCAAGAAGTTTAAACATCTCTGTGATCAGCTGCAGGCCATCGGCCGTCCCATTGACGCCGACGATAAACGGCACTGGTTCCTCCGCGGGTTGGGGGTTCAATTTGCAGGTTTTGCCGACACTAGGATGTCTATCTCTCCAGTTCCGCCTCTCCGTGATCTCCTCCATCAGGCTGTACAATTTGATATGATGCTTAAATCCATGGAGGGTTCGTCTCCCTCTCTTGCCTTCTCCGCCGTTCGCCAGAATTTTCAGACGGCTGCCCCTAAGCCGTCGCCTCGACCATCGTCTCGCACCTCTCAGCAGCAGCACTCTTCTCGCTCAGGAGGTAATTTTAATTATGGTAACAATGGTTCAGGTTCAGGTTCAGGTGCTTCATTTAATTCTGGTCGTCGTGAAAATTCTGGTGGAGGTGGGTTTCGTCGTACGCCTAGATGCCAAATATGTCGTGGGGAGCACTACGCTGATAAGTGCTCTAAATACTTGAATGCTCTCAACTCCAACTCAGCTGCCCACCTTGCTCAGGCGTTCACGTCCACTTGTAATGTCTCGGATCAAACTCCTGATTGGTATCTTGATTCGGGCGCCTCGGCTCATATGACGAACCAACTTTCAGCTCTTGACACTCATGAGTCCTATTCTGGTAACGGTTCTGTTATAGTTGGTAATGACAATATTTTAAATATCTCGCATATTGGCAATACTAAAATTTCTGAGGATGTTTAATTGTTAGATGTGCTTGTCGTCCCTCATATCACAAAGAACCTTCTGTCTATAAGTAAATTAACTGCGGATTATCCTGTGGATGTTATTTTTTCTGATAAGTTCTTCACCATTCAGAACCGGCTCACAAAGAAAATCCTGGCTCAGGGAAGGTGTAATCAGGGACTTTATTTACTTGATCGGGGTATTCCAGCTTTGGTTGCAGCTATTCGGGTCAAGAGGTTGAAAGCAAGCTTTGATTTGTGGCATTTACGCCTGGGGCATGTCCCATCTTCTGTTATTTCATTGTTAAATAAGCAGGGTTGTTTATCTGTTACTTCAATTTTACCAAACCCTAGCCTCTGCTCTTCTTGCCAGTTGGCCAAAAGCAAGCGTTTACCATTTTCATTGAATGACAAACGTGCTACTGCTGTTCTTGACTTAATTCATTGTGATTTGTGGGGTCCTGCACCCGTTTCCACTTATGATGGGTTTAAATATTATGTGGCTTTTGTGGATGATTTTTCTCGATTTTTGTGGATATAGCCTTTGCGTGCTAAGTCCGAGTTTTATGATGTGTTTGTTCGGTTTCATGCTTTCGTCTGCAATCAATTTTCTCGAACTATTAAAACATTTCATTCTGATGGGGGTACTGAGTTTATAAATGGAAGGGTTCGTGATTTTATGCATCTGCATGGTATACATCACCGGATTTCTTGTGCTTATACACCACAGTAAAATGGCAGGGCCGAACGTAAACATCGTCATATCTCTGAATCTGGTTTATCTATGTTATTTCATGCTCAGGCGCCAGCTTCCCTTTGGTTTGATGCTTTTGCCACTGTCGTTTATGTCATTAATAGGCTACCCTCTGTGATACTTGATAACATTTCTCCATTTCAGGTGTTATTTGGTTATCCGCCTAGTTATGATACTTTTAAGCCCTTTGGTTGCCATGTCTATCCGTATCTTCGTGACTATGCAGCTAATAAATTAGAACCTCGCAGTCGGCCTTGCATCTTTCTGGGTTATAGCAGCACGCAGAAGGGTTTTCGTTGTTTTGATCCAGACTCTTCTCGAGTTTTTATCACTCGCCATGCTCAGTTTGATGAGCTCCACTTTCCTTTCTCACGGGTACCGTCTGTTACGAAAGTCACTGATCTAGATATCTCGATGTTTCTCGATATCTCATCTGACTCTTCTCTGGCTCCTGTCTCGGCTCCTGTTCGTCCTCCACATCGTTTTTTGGTTGATAACGATGCTCGTTCACCGTCCTTGGTTCTCGATGAACCTCCTTTGGAACCGCCTACTATTGATCCTGTCGTGCTTCCTGTTCCCGACATTGAACCTCCAGCTCCAGAACCACCCCAGGACATTGAGCCTCCAGCTCCAGAACCACCCCAGGCTCCTCAGTCCACTCATCATATGATCACTCGAGCTCGTGCTGGTATTTTCAAGCCGCGCTATCCGGTTGATTTAGCATCTTCTGCCCTTCTCTCAGCTCTTGTTGTCACCTCTGAGCCCCGTGGCTTCAAGTCTGCTGTTAAGCTTCCTCAGTGGCTTGCTGCCATGCAAGAAGAGATTGATGCTCTTCGCTCAAACTCGACTTGGGATTTAGTGCGTCGACCTTCTGGCACTAATATTGTTGGCTCCAAGTGGGTCTTTCGTACAAAGTTTCTTGCAGATGGATCAATCGAACGTCACAAAGCTCGTTTAGTGGCTCAGGGTTTTACTCAGGTTCCTGGTTTGGATTTCCATCATACATTCAGCCCTGTTGTGAAGGCGGCCACAGTTAGGGTTGTTCTGGCCTTATCTGTTCAGCGTGGTTGGCCTCTTCACCAGCTTGATGTTAAGAATGCCTTCCTGAATGGGGTTCTTCACAAGCCTGTCTTCATGGCCCAACCCCCTGGCTTTGTTGATCCTCGGTACCCTGATCATGTCTGTCGACTGAAGAATGCACTTTATGGTCTTCGCCAGGCTCTCCTTGCCTGGTACCAGCGTTTCAGCTCGTTTCTCTTCAGTCTAGGTTTTTCACAGAGTCGTTCTGATTCGTCTCTATTTCATCTGCATCAGGGTAAAACCATTATATATCTTCTCTTGTATGTTGACGATATTATTGTCACAGGCAATGATCTTGCTGCCCTTCGCCAGTTCATAGCTGATACTGGAGATGAGTTTGCCATCAAGGATCTGGGCTCCTTGAGCTATTTTCTTGGTCTTGAGGTCTCTCACACCGATACTGGGTTGTTTGTTGGTCAGGCCAAGTATGCACTTGATATTCTTGAGCGTGCAGACTTGGTTGAGGCGAAACCTGTTTCCACCCCATTGGCGACAGGTGAATCTCTTGTTAGTACAGGTCCTGCTTTCAAGGACCCCATATTATACAGATCTTTGGTTGGTGCTTTGCAGTACTTGACCATCACTAGACCAGATTTATCCTATGCTGTCAGCTCTGTTAGTCAGTTTCTTCAGTCGCCTACTGAAGATCATTTTTTGGCTGTTAAGCGTATCCTTCGCTATGTGAAGGGTACTCTCCATTTTGGTCTCTTGTTCACTAAGCGTCCCGACTCTTTCATCTTGGGATACTCTGATGCGGATTGGGCTCGTTGTGTTGAGACCCGTCGCTCAACTTATGGGTACTCTATATTTCTTGGGGGTAATCTTGTTTCTTGGAGTGTAAAGAAACAACCAACTGTTGCTCGTTCCAGCTGTGAGTCTGAGTATCGGGCCCTGGCCAATGCAGCTGCTGAACTTGTTTGGGTTATTAATCTTCTTCGGGAATTGCGGGCTCTTCCTCCTACTCGGCCAGTTCTGTTGTGTGATAACAAGAGTGCCGTTTTCTTGAGTCAGAATCCTGTTGCACACAAGCGAGCTAAACACATTGATTTGGATTATCACTTTGTTCGTGAATTGGTCTCATCTGGGCGCATTTCCACTGAGTTCGTTCCCTCTCATCTTCAGCTTGCGGATATTTTCACGAAGAGTCTTCCTCGTCCGGCCTTTGAGTTTCTACGGTCCAAGCTTTGCGTGTGTTTTCACCCCACGCAGCGCTTGACGGGGGGTAATAGAGATAATACCAATTGATTTGAATTAATTGTAAATATTGATTTGATTTGATTTGATTTGATTTGTGTCTATCCTGTATTTTAGGTATACCTTGACCATATCTTTTCCTTAATTATATGATATTGTTGTAACTACACATACGTGTATAAATATGTGAATATACCCTCACCAGTTCTCACGGTGATTTTTCCAATCTTCTCTCAATTCTCAATTATGTGCTGTACATATTCTGTCAATAATATATTTTTCGGATAAAATTGGCATCTCATTGGGGCTCGAAAATATGTGTAAACATCATTTTTGATGTATATATGGAAAAAAAAAAAGAAAATGAAAAATAATAGAGAAACAAAGTAAAGAAAGTAGGCATTATTTGAGGGTGCATGAGCTTTGATGTCGGTTTCACTTTTGTAAACAAATACTACAAAACATGCATAGAAACATCAAAGTGGGGCAACTTACGAAAGCTCAAAGAATAAAGCAAAAGTACCCACACACAGCTTTGACTGCTTAATCACTCCCAAATCAGGATTATCCCCTTAATTATGTACATACAATCTTATAACATAAATAAATTATTTCCATGATTAATTATTAAAATTGCCTTTATTTTGTTCGCAGTGTGACAGTGAGTGGTCGCAATATAATTTCTTCCTTTCCATACTTTAGTCTCTATTCTCTAAAGAAGCAAAGCAAACAATCCAACCTCGCATCCCTTTCCCTCCCTTTTCTCTGCTTTATTTAAGCCACCCTCCATAAAAATTAATACGTACCGACTGTTGTAGGATGGGGAATTGCCTGATCGGAGGGATGGGAGACGGCGGCGATCAATCGGTGATCAAAGTGGCCACGTCGAACGGCGGCGTGATGGAATTCCGCGCCCCCATAACCGTGGAGTCTATCACCGACGAATTCCCCGGCCACGGAATATTCCGGAGCCACGACCTATTCTGGAAGCCGCTCCCACACAGCGACGTCCTCCTCGCCGGCGAATCCTACCACCTGCTCCCTCTTTTGGACAAAGCGACGACGGCTCGCGTCGGCCACGTGAGGTCGAACAGTGCGCCGCCGCATCAATTGGGGTCGGCACCGTACAGGATGTCGTTCGATAGCCGAGGGCTGACGAAGAGGTCTGCGGAGGAGGCGGTTCCCAAGGGCGGTGGATTTTGGAAGGTGAAGCTGGTGATTAGCCCGGAGCAGTTGCTGGAGATATTGGCGGAGGAGGGGAAGACGGAGGAGCTGCTTGAGAGCGTTAGAACGGTGGCTAAATGTGGGAGTGGGTTGGGAGGATTTTCCGATCACTGGAGCCTTTCCAGCAGCAGAAATGCGGCTTCGTCTAACAAAGATAGCCTGTTAGAGTTCTGAACTTAACTTTTTCTTCTTCTTCTTCATCTTCTTCTTAATATATGAATTAGTTATAGTAGGAATTTTCATGGCTTTTGTTTTGTATCTACCTCTGCAATACTGGTTATCCACTCTCCACACTTAGCCAAACAAAACAAAAAAAATTCTTCTCTTTATGGTTGATAATTTCCACCTGCGTAATATGTAACATGTTCATCGGGAGGCACCATGAAATATAATGACGTCATAATTTAAGATTTGTATATTGCATTATATATATATATATATATTCTTTTATTTTCTTACAAAATGGGATTAAATCAAAATAATTCTTGTCACGCATTTCATGCATCTGCATTTTATCGTACGTTATGGTAAAAATTATATAATATATATTAACTAGAAAGGAAGAGAGAAATAAAATAAAAATATATAGAAGAGGTGTGAGGCAAATAAATGATTTCCAGATGTGCCAATGAATCGGTGTGGAAATGAATTGGTGCAACTTATTATAAACAATGAGTGAAGAGTATTTGTTTTGAATGTCTGTATTCAGAATAACCCTACAAAAATTATCGGGTATATCTTCCTTTATTATTATTTAATTATTTATTTTTTACATAAACCTTGTGTTGTTTTGTTCCATATAATTTAAAGGAATGCAACATTTGAATTACGTAAAAAACTTCTATGAAACAGTTACACATGTGACACGATTTAAGTTATTACTTATTTAACTATAAATATATCTGTTTAACTATAAAGTATCACTATTTTTTTAAGTGTATTAAACCTGATTAGTTATCTTTTAAAAGTTAGTGATATTTTATAGTTAAACAAGTAATATTTTATAATTATTCTTGTCTTAAATCGTGTCACACATTCAACCGTTTCATATAATACTTACTTTTTGAAATATAGTGGTTTAACTTTGTACTCAAGCAGGTATGGCACCAATCATTTACGAGCAAGCGCAGCCTTGACCCATTTTGGGAGGTTATATCCTCGAAAATCATTTGCACACTTTCACCGTTAAGAATATGGAACCTGCTTTCTTTGTTTTTATCTCATCATATCCCATTCTGTTATGTGAGATTTGAAAATAACTGTCAATACTTCGATGTAGGTCCTGGATAATCCATAGGCCTGGGGCTATTTACAACTAGCCAATTAAAAATTCTCAGATATATTAATACTACATCCAATATGCAGTGATCGATTTTCTCAAAAGTTCTCAATTACCGCTAACAAACATATTAATGACATTGAAGTTTGTTGGCAGTGGGAAGACTTAACACCTTTAAAGAGTATATACAAATCCATCACCCACTATGTCCGCACACATCAAAATTTCAAAGGTATTAATATACAACAAGAAAAACACGGTAGTTGTCATAATTTTCAAAAACAATGAAAGTCAAACTGATGAAGACTAATTCATTATTTTAAAAGTGAAGACCTAACAATGTCAGATTACAACATTTGCTATCAATGAATCGATAAAATATAACTGTAGATGTCACATAAAAATATATATGATAATTCTGAAAATCAATTCAAGAATCCGATAATTTTCAATCCTTAGCGATTATCATGGGAGATCCCTTCCGAAGAGTTAGGCAAAGACCAATTTCCAAAGTCTCACATAAATAGAGCTCAGCTTAATATGGAGAAGATTATGAAACATACACCAATCACAAATTTTATTTTCCCCCATCCTCACAAATTTACTGTCAAAACTTAACTTTAAGTATCAGAGGATCTACCCTTTGTTATACCCGGATTTTTTGTTTTTGTTTTTGTTTTTACACCGACATTCGATCAAGCTCAAAGATATTTGGTGTTGCAAGATCTTACATTTAACCATCTGGTTCCCAACATCGTCAAATTGGTGCCGAAGGTGGTGGAGAAAAAAATATCAAAGCTAGTTGAACTAATCATGGTGGCAATCAGACCGGGGAGCAGGCTGACAACACTCACAACTCAGGGCATGAAAGATGATATGGAGGAAAGTCCTTGAGATGAATGAGGTTTGAAAATTTAGAGACAATTATAGCCTTATAAATACTTATCTTCCAAGTTTTGATTACCCCTCTATTTAAAATAGTTTTGAAGACTTATATAAGGATTATATATAACTTTGATATGTTTAAAATCTTATGAAACCAACAATAATTCGAGCATTCCAAATTACATCATCCCAAATTAATTATTAATCTTCGACCATAATTATAAAATGAGAATCACATTTTTTTTTTCAAACTTCAAACCATAATAAATGTAATATCTATTTATTTATATTTATATATAATTATTTATCGATTGGAGTCAAAATTTTAAACACAAATTTTAATGTATACGATATTCATATAATAATTGTTTTATTTATAAAACATTTTTTTATATATAATATATAAAAAAAAGCCATCAGGGCTGGCCCAATCCTAACTCTTGTAAGCCCAAAACCCTGATTGCTATAAGGCAAGTGAAATAAATGGGCCAGGATTGGACTCAACATCCATTCAAATGGATTAGTCATTTGAACAACCCAATAGCGGGTCAAAAATTAATTCCAACGCACCACATGTCGGCACACGACTGTTTCGGTACTAATTTTAAAATTAACAATCTTCAGAACTGCAAAGGATGAAATAGAAATAAAATCAAGATTAATATAATTTTAAAACTTTATATAAAATTAACTAAATAATATTAAAAATATGTTATATTCATCTTTTAAAAATATTGATATTAATAACATTATTAATTATAATTTTTTTTTCTTTTTCACTTAAACTTTCAAAGACTTATACTTTTTCAACTCAATTTCATTATTTAAAAAATATATTAAATTAAATTTTTTTATAATTTTCGAGTTGATATCCATATTGTAAATATAGAAATAAGATATTAATTTTAAAATATAATTTTTAAAATTAATTATGATATATTTTATTATTTAATATATTTTTATATTGCGAATATTTTTATTTCAAATAAATTTTTATTAAAATAAATTTTATATAATTATGTATATTATTTGAAAATTATATATTACTACTTTTATAATAACTTATTACATTATGATTTTATAAACCATACAACGCACGGTAGATGTATTAGTATGATATAACAATATAAGTTCGGAGAGTATTATTAAAGTTGAATTATTGTTATTTATGTTATATATATTATATTTAATATTTATATGCATATATGTTAAATACAATATACATATACAGTCCTATCCTAACGAGGGTAATAGGTCGGAGTGCTCCCAAACAAAGAACCGTAAATAGGTCAAATTGTCATCTCTAATTTCGATTCAAAAACCGACCACTCTCCCATATTAGAACAAATTATCATTTCTAATTTTAATTTAGAAATCAACACTTCTCTTATTTCAAAAACAACTTTTGTGTGTGTGTGTGTTTTTTTTATATAATATTTCTGGCATAGTACCATAAACAAATAATTAAATTTAAAATAGGCAGTCTAGAAATTCCGAAAGCAGCTTTGCTGAAATCGAAAATTGAAATTGAAAGGTTAATATTTTAATTGGATTCTAATTCTGCTTCGCTAAGAGTTAAAGCGAGCCGTTGGGCTCGATTCGAACCACCAAATCCAACCGTGGCATGTCTAATTGTCTATCTTGAACCACATCATGTAAAAACTAGCGACTGGGACAAATTTGCACCATTCACCGTCGTTTGGAGGCTGAAGAGGACCACACACATGCGCATCATAACAACGCAGTGACACCGTCCACCGTCGCGCAGAGGCATCTAGGTGATCTAGGAAATGGATGCGGCATCATCGTCATTAGCATTTTCATTCTCAACAACTTCACTTTCCCCACCGCCCGTTTCTCTCAGAAGACAACTTCCATTGGCTGTTGGAAGAAATTCCAGATTTCCATCTCCATTATGTTTCGCAACTGCCTCCTCTGCTCCAACTTTATCCAGGGTATTTCGCTTTACTTTTTCACGATCGCCGTCAATACACTACTAGCTAGCACTTTTTTTTTTTTTTTTTTTTTGGGTTTAATTCAGTTGTCTAAGTAGTTCTGGTTAGGAGTCTGAAATTGAACTGGAGAATCGAAAATTGGAGCTGCTCACAGCTGTTACTGACACCAAACGCGGCCTTACTGCTACGCCGGAACAACGCTCGTCCATTGAGGAAGCCCTGGTTCGTTTGCATCATACGTTCCCTTTTCGATGATATAGGGGTTAATTACAATCTTAGTCTTCGATTGATTGTTGCTCGTTTTATGTATAAAGAGTGTGGTGTAATCTGGTGTTGTCTGGCAGGTGAGTGTTGAAAGTTTTGATGCAGGGAAGCCAATTGATTTGGGCATGTTGGATGGCACTTGGCGTTTGCAGTATACGTCTGCGTCTGATGTTCTCATTCTCTTCCAATCCGCAACTCTTCCTTTCCTTGAGGTATATCTCATTGATGCAAATATTGGCTATTGCGCTTTGTTATATTGATATATGTACAAATATCTTTTCTACTAATGTGTACATGAATCTTGTCCTGTTCCAACGACATACCATTGGCTTCCCAACAGGTTGATCAAATTTTCCAAAAGTTTGAATGCGGGGATCAGTCCAGGGAAGGGATTGTCCGCAACATTGTCAGATGGAGCATCCCTAGACTGCTGGAGGTATCTCTACTTCTTTCTTCTTTCCTTGGAGAAGGTTTCTACTACATATAGTTTGAGTGATATACATTTAGCTATGCCTATTTGCAAGAGATAACTGGGGAGAATCTGGAGAAATTCTTTTCTTTGATTGTCTGCATGCTGAAGGTAGTACTAATCGGGTTGGTTAACCTTTTTAATTACTTGTAACTTTTAAAATACTTAAAGAACAGCCATCATTGTGACCTTGGCGTTTTATGCTCAAATTAGTGCTTAAGGGTGATACTTAACTAGCAGTCTTGCAGAATCCGCGATCAAGAACTCACAATGATGTTAAGTGTATCAAATACAATGCTTGAAACTTTTAGTTTGACAGACTTGTCCAGTAAATTATGAAATTTGACATGATTGACTCTTGAAACAACAGATGATATTGTCATTGTACTTCTTTTCGTTCTGATTTAGTGATAACTTCCATAACCAATATAAGATTGATAAATATATATATATATATATATATGTATGATATTTTCATATTACTTCTTTCCTTACTGCTGTATTGATTCATCTACATGCATATATACATAGCCACTATAAGACTGTAAGTGTCACTTCAAGTGCAACTTCTATTATATGTATTGTTCAAATCTTCTGAATGTGTCATGCACTTTTTCTGCATGGCATTTATCAAGTGTTCCGTCATTATCTATCTCTGTTGTGCCATTTGCCAGTCCTTTACTCTTAGTGACTTACAAAGAGTTGTGTTCGATTTTGAATTTTGTCGTCTGAGAGAACGTGTTGTTGGAAAATAATGTATTGGAATCTGATGTATGTTGGTTTTTATATTGGGAGAATAAATAGAGCAGGAAATGGGATGTAGAATTATACCAAACAAAGCCGTTTTGCAATAGGATTAATTTATGTCAAAGCCTTATTCCTTAAGGTTTATTATTATAGATTTACGAGCATGAGATTTGAAGTGATTGTCATGGTTAAGCTCATTTTCAGACTGCTGGTATGTGTATCATGTCCAAAGCTGACAAATGAGGAGTATCATAATCTATATTATGGATTTTTGACTTCCAGGCTATTGGCTGTAGTAAGATCTGAACATTTCAGATGCTGGGCAATTGGTTTCTTATAATACATATTTCAGCCTGTCATGGAGTGGAGGCACTGAGTTCCTTGGGCACCAAAAGTAGGGAAATTTTAGATGCCTGATGAAGTTTTGATGTAGAAATGATGTGAATGAAAGAAATGAACATGATGTTTATAGATAGTTCACTCAAGGTGGGAGGAACTGCTAAATTTATAAACAGCAAAATTGCATTTAGCTAATAAAAGTGTGTTTTATCTTGTTGTTCAGTTATGGGTTGAGTCAAATGATAATCCGAGTGGTTTTGTCAGTGGAGATGGCTCCAGACTGTGATTTCAAATAATCTTATTTATACCATAAATCTCCTTGACTTTTAGGGTGGAAGTGAATCTTAGAAACTATATTTGCTTGGTTAAATAGAGGATAGTCCTCTTGACTTTTGGCCTGGAAGTAAATCTTACAGACACTGTATTTACTTGGTTGAATAGAGAAAAGTTCTATCTCCATCTTATGTTCTGTACTATCATGTTATATAAATATGTTGAAGAATGTGTGTGTGCAATGTTTTCTTGCCACAGGAGCAAGAAGGTGCCACCCTGCTTGTGTCTGCAAAATTTTCTGTTGTGTCCAGTCGTAACATCTACCTTGAGTTTCAAGAGGTTTGTACTCGAATATCTAGAGAATTATTAACTATATTCTGCCATTAATCATGTATATTTCAAGTGACTTATTCTTGCTTAAGTTATAAATTTAGCATACATTTAAATCAAATTTCATTCTTCTCAGATAGCCGTTCAAAACATAAATATCAGTGAAGAGTTACAAGCTGTAGTTGCTCCAGCAATATTACCACGGTCATTTTTGAGTTTGCAGGTAAACCCTTGAACATGGCTTGACATTGAGCTTAAACGTTTCATGCAAGGTGTATATGTTGATCACAGAGTTTTGACCCTCATTTATAAATATATACTGACAAATTTTAAGCTGGTCCAGTTGAAACTTGAGCTTTCTAAATCAATTATACTAATGATTGTGAGGACATCAATCAATTATATCTTCATATCATATGTGAAACATATGCCTCGTTGACATTCCAGTTCATGCATTGTTGAATCATTTTGGGGAAGTAAAATCAAATTTGGTCTTTCTTCATCACAGGGCAATTGCTCTAGTTGGGAAACCATGTTTTGCACTTTAAGTTAATAGTTGTAAACAAAGATGAGCACAATTTTTTAATTTTTTTTTGAAGGTGATCATTATGCTGATCGTTGAATGACAGACATTTTGTGCTCTTTTTCTAGATCTTGCAGTTTATTAAATCTTTCAAAGCTCATTTTCCTGTCACAAGTTCACAGAGGTATAGTATTGTTTCTTCGACCATAATAACCTATTAATTTCATATTTTTAGTTAACTCGGATGATTTGTAGGCGATCTGTTGGTGGACTATATTACCTTTCGTACCTAGACAGCAATATGCTTTTGGGACGTGCTGTTGGAGGTGGTGGGATATTCGTATTCACTAGGGCTCAGGCATTCATCTTATGAGTAAGTAGTATTGACAAGAATGTGAAAATTGTGAATATATGTCATTTTTTTTCCACTTGTGAACCAATCTGTTAACTTTGTACTTGTTATACAAGCTCAAGATTACTTGTACATGCATTTCTTGTCCTGAGCACCAGTTTTGGATAAATTGCAGATATTTTTGTGTGGGGTTTGGATTATTTTGACATTGACAATCATGTTTATGTCTCTAAGAGATATACCCTCTTATCTTCTCAATCATACACAAATTAAGACCTAGGTGCCTTTCCTCTTAATATAGCTGTAACGAATTCTCTCCTCTCTATGGAAGACCTGTTTGAAGAAAAGAACAAAAGGTTTTGGTTGGAGAGGATAGGTGACGACGTGACCTCCCTTTGAAGAGATTAGTTTAGTGCATAAATATAGTCAAAAAGTCTTAATGACAAATAGTAGTAATTGTGTTAAAGAGTGTATGGCTGCTCCAAATGTGCCAATAGGAGGAGGGAATTGATTGAGTTAGGCCCAATATACCAAAAAAGAGGGGTAAATCTGTTGCCAAAAAATGAAATGGAAGAAAATTAATGGTATCTGACTTTAAAAGATGGTGTTGTTTTATCACATCATCATGAACATAGACAAAGAGACAAAACACTCGGAAGAGGTGGCATTTGATGTATGGTGGATCATAGTGTTTTTCTATGCGCGGATAACTTTCTAACATCTAAGTGAAGGATAAGTATATTTAAGAATAATGACTTAAGCTTAATTAAAAAAATTATATTAAAAATCTAAAGGTTAAAAGATAATCCGAAAATTTTCCAAACAAATATATATTTTTTTGTAATAGATGCATTAAATTAAAACAATAAATTTTTAAATAATATAAAATTTATTTGGGAATCTTCTACATTTTGAAAATAGTTTAAAGATGTTATTAGAATATTTCGTGTATCTTAAATACATTTTACACATTTTATTTTGATGATTCTAAATTTAATTAAATATTTCCCGACTATTCTAAGAGTATACGGATAAACCCCATTCCACTTTCTTCTTAATTATCTTGAGATTACCCAAAAACACTTTTTTTTCTCCTCTAAAATAGTAACAAACGCCATAAAATTCAGAAAATTGATGTAGCATTGTTCAAGGTTTCCGAATCACATGCAAGCTTCAAGTACAAGGAATGTTATTAAATAAAAATAAAAATATAGGCATATATATATATATATATTTTATAATGATATGTTGAAATTGCATGGATTTGACTCCCATTTAATTTGTCCCATATATGGTTGCTTCTGGAAGTGAATTTTATTAGATATATAATTAAGTCGAGTCGATGAGAGAGGTTTGATGGCTCCCCCATAACTAAAATGGGAATGATGTGAAAGGGATGGCAATACTGAACGCTGAGGATTGCTTCTCATGCAAACTACACCATCCATCCTTTTTCATTTTCTTCTCTTAAACATATATATGCCGTCACCCCCACCTCATGCTCTTCCAACCCCCTCTTTTTTCTTCTTTAAACTTTGCCGACTGGAAAATAGAGTTGAACACAACCATGACCAAATATTAATTTGAATTTGTATATTATATTTTTATTTTTTGATTTTGAATGGTCGTAGTATTGCTTTTGTTCAGAGATTTTTAGATCGAACTTATGACCTACATTATTATTTGGTAAGGTAATATTACGAGGATATCAAAATCTGAACAACATTGTTAAAAATCCCTATTCTACATTAGTTTAACACGAGGAGCGACACTAGACTATCAAGATTTAGAGAAGTATGAAAAAAAATATGAAATTATTGGTAAGACTCATATTTATTTATGCAAATATAATTTAGTAAAACTCAAGTGTTAACTGTTGGGAAGAAGAAGTGATTAGAGTGGGGAGTGGAAATTGAGTTAAAAAGGGGAAGTGGTTGCTTCGTCAATTGTTGGCTGAAATCATTATTAAGGTTAGAAATTAGGATAAAAATGATATGATTATATTAAGACGAGGGCAATGACCTCAATAACGGTACATCAATCTATTTCTTTTCTTTTTTTATTTTTTTATTTTTTTTCGTATTGTGTTGCAAAATCATCATTTTCTCCACTTAATATATTGGCATGATGCAAAAAACAATAATAGTAATTGCAGGTAGTTAATAGTGCTCAAGGCTGAGTGGTTTATAACGTTTTTTTAGACTTGTCACATATTTTTATTTAGTCTAAATAATAATTATTAATTTGAGTAATCAGATATTTTTATTTCGTCTAAATAATAATTATTAATTTGAGTTGTCAGATATTTTTATTTCGCCTAAATAATAATTATTAATTTGAGTTGTCAGATATTTTTATTTCGCCTAAATAATTATTATTAATTTAAGTTGTCAGATATTTTTATTTCGTCTAAATAATAATAATTAAAATTAAAATAAGACGACGGAGCTTTTAAAATATTATTAATTATAAACATATAATTAATAAAGGAGGTTGTCAAAATAATATTTTGAATTTACCTTTTTTTTTTGGAGGCGGCGAATTATGAAGTTCACTAGTACTAAAAGAATTTTGCAAAATGCGTTGCAATAATATTATAAAATCTGCACTTTCTTCCCTTGCCGTTGGTTAAGCTCAAAACCCATAAAATATAATTCCTTTTTTTTTTTTTTTGGTCGAAACCATGAAAATTAAATAAAATAAAAAAAGTTTGAAGTACACCAATACTCGGGCATACCCGAAGAAATAAAAACTAGTCCCGAAGCTCAGTACGGGGACGAGAAAAAATATAATTCCTTTGATGTTATTACAGAGTACCCAATGATCTAATTTAAGTATTGTACATGGATAAAGGAACGTGGGGATGGTTGAATGTATCATTATTTAAATATTATCGAGTTGTATTTGATCTTGTTTAACTATTAATTGAGTTGAGTTTAATTGAATTAGTTTTAATTGTGTCGAACACGAGTTTAGCTCAAATAATTTGATATTTTTACACTTGTTCTAATAAATTTTATATAACAAGCTCGAGTCACACTTTAAATTTTATCAAATATAAAAATATGTTTAACCTTGTTTAATATCCTTATCAAGCAAAACAAAGTTCAAATAAACTTTTTATTATTTGTAATCAAGCCGTCAATAACTTAATTTAATTTTCAACTCTAATGATAGGGCCAAAGAGGTCACTAGATCCTTAAAATTTTGACAATGTGCAAGGGCATTTTAGCAATTTAAGAAATGTTTAACTTCAAAATTTATTCAAATGAAACTGAAAACCCCACTTTCCTAAAATAAAAGTATGTTTTAACAATACTCTAGCCATTTGCGTGTGGCTAGCTTAGTCTTTCTTGTTTAATGTTTATAAAAAAAATTCAATTTTTTTTTTAATTTCTTAGTAAAATAATAATTTTCATAAATAGTTTATGTGATGGGTGGAGTATGTGTGTGTTATTTTCTTTTCTAAAATTATAGATTGTGATAAAGAGGGACGTGGTTCTAAACTCAAATACATACTCCTGAATCTCTTTACTTACAAAAAGTATAATAAAATGAATTATTTATTTTTTATTTTTTGTTCGAATACACTACATGCTCCAAATCCTAACGACTAAGAAGTACTACTTACGAGAGGGTCACATATAATTTTATCAATATTAAAAAGATGAATTTTAATTTAATTTGGCACAGTAAATTATAGTTTATGTATGATACATAATTTTTCAATATGAAGTGCGAACAAACATTTTTCAATTCAAGTTATTTTAGCCTTTGCGCTTCTTTATTGGTACTTTTCTATGTTATTTGACAAGGGGACCAGATGTTTTGAACTTACTCTCTTGAATCATTTTTAAAGATTTTGGCGTGTTTCATATCCACTAAATGTATGGATCTTTTTATACGTAATAAGTTGAATTCTATTTAAAAAAAAAAAGGCTCAAGTCCTACCTGATTAGATCGGGATTCGCATGGTTTTTTTTTATGTGCGTTCCTATTTGAACCTAATTTTTCTATAAATTAATAATTTTTTAAAATTTATTTAAAAATATTTACCTTTTCTATATTAAAGTATTACTTCCACCAATTTTTTTTTATTTTTTATTTTTGATTGAAAAAATATAATTTTAACCAATTTTTTGTAAATGATCAAACTAAAGGTAATACTTTTATAGTAAAAAATAATAATTTTATCGTGAAAAAGATAATAAATTTTGAATAATTAATAAAAGATGTTACTTTCTTTTGAAAAAAATATAATGTTCTGTGTGCGCCGACAAATCAGCTAGGAGACTACACCTTTGGCCCAATTCATGATTTTTTTAAAACTTTTTGATCGAATCAACTCATTAATTTGCATGTAAGAATATATTTGTATTTGGCGTACAAAAGACCAAGTCTTTAATTTGTTCGTATTTGGCTTGTAAATCATTAATTTTGACTAATTTCGTGTATTATACTTGTACTAAATTTCCGTATAAATATGAATTTTCTTTTGCTAACAGCTCATATTTATAATTGTTTATTTCTTCAGGTGTATAACAAAACTTTATTTTAGTTCATTTCTCTCTTTTTTTTTGGTAAAGACGTGCGAACACAATTTGTAATATATTTAAATATATATAATATAAAATATGAATCGGAGTGAATTTATGTTAAGAATAAATATTTTAAAAGATTTTATTATTTTATTGATAAAAATATCTTTAAAAAATAGATTTGCTTAAAAAAGGTTATTCCTTCCGTGCACGCTAAGAGTCTAATTTCTATAATGCATTGATTAATTAAATTATTTGATAAGTTTTTTTCAATATATAGAAATATTAGTTAGTATTATATTTGTAGCCAAATCAAATACATAGTAAATATTTAAATTTGACCAAAATAATTAATCAATATTAATTCTATTTTTAATATAATATTTTATTTTAATATATACGATATGCGTGTAAAATTAAATATCATGAACACGATTCATTTGAAATATTATACATCGAAAACAAATTACAAATGAAAAGTTAATTATATTTTAATAAATTGCACTACAAAAAAAATCAAATTAGAGATAGAAAAATCATCTCTAATAATATGAAATGCGTCTCTAAACTAAAGTAGTGATGCATTTGATACAAAGTGGTTGGTCCTTAAAATGCTCGTTGCTAAAATGTAGAAACAATTTTTCATGTCTTTAAATTTAGTAATTGCATTTTTTTAATCTTTAATATGAAATTAGAAACCATATTATCTACAGAAATAGAGATGAATTATTCCCTGTATTATTATATTGCTAATACATCACAAATCGAACACCAATATCATATGTTACTAATTTTCATTTATAATAAGAAAATTTCTTGTAGTGTTAAAAAATAAATTGATGAAAAAAAATTAATTAATCAAAGATTGACACATGATGTTTAAATATTTACTTTTGAAAACTTAAAATTAGCATAAAATTATTAATTCTGAATTAATTTATTATTATATTAATACTAACTAGGGAAGAAGAGAAGATCTTATGGTTAAGGCATTTTGGTTCTTGAATTAGGGTTTAGATGGGCTAGAATTTAGGAACTAGATAGACATTAAGGATATTCAAAAAAGATTTTGTAATATTCATTTATATGTAATTATTAGGAGCTGTAATTTTTTAAATGTATGATTTGAATACAATTGTTGTTGTAATTTAAGTAAGTTTATGTACATTTCATATATTTTTATGAAATATTTTGCAGAATTAATTTTGAAATTTCTTTCATATATTATTGGCTTTTCTTCATAGATTGCTATTTTTGAAATATAAAAGAAGTTCATTCAACTTATTAATTTGTTTTAGATATTTTCCTTTTAGATTGTCACGAGTTCACAGAATTGTTTGTAAATAATAATGCTAACATATTTTGTAAATTAATTTGTCACATTATTGACATTCTTATAGTATATTTCTCGTGTTGTTGATAATTTTCTTGTATTGTTGTATAAATGAAATTCTTAAGATTGTATGTCCTTTTCTTAATATTATTTGTTTTTTTAATTTTATTTATTAATGATAAGTATTCTTTAAATGAATACCCCTTCGAAAAATATCAGCAATTAATTTGAAAATAATACATATTGATTATTATTTTATTGATCAGTATTACAAAAATATTTATGTATATATTTAGTTATTTATGTATTGAAAGAAGGGCATCATGATCAATTTAATCATGTATGTATTGGAGGTATGTGCAACGCAATTCCATCAATTTATTTAGACATAATTGGAGTTTTCATGAAAACATGAGTAAAAAAAAAGATAATAATAATAATAATAATAATAATATAATAATAATAATAATAATAATAATAATAATAATTATTATTATTATTATTATTATTATATTATTATTATATAGGGAGGGTTGTATGCATGCATTTAACACTCTGTAATATTAAAAAAAGTTTGCATATTTAGATTAATCCGGTATTTCATCTTGTATATATATTTATAATATACGGTGTATAGAATAAGGTGATTGTATTTAAATGCTCGGGTAATTATATATATACCAAGAGAATTAAGTGATAGGAGAATTAATAGTGAGTGAGTATGATAGTGAAAGATGATGAATATGAGGCATGGGAATTGGGTAAAACGAGTGATCAACTGTTTGAGTGAGAAATGAGGGAAAGGTCATATGTCGCGGTTGGAGGATAGATTCCCCTCTCTGTCCCTCCTCTACTTAGACTAACTATGGTCCCCTATAAACTCCAATTTGGGACCCCATACCTAAAAAGGGCCCTGCCGTCATTCCCAAATGTAATTTTCAGTTTTTTTTATTATTTAAATATTATAAATTCTTAACGATATCTTTATTTCGACGTTCTTGAATTTCGAAACTAACTAATCATTTTATAATTGTTTATTAATTACCAACACAATATGATATTACAACAAATCATCTATAATACAATCATATTCTATACAATCTCAAAACAAATAAAAATTATCACCATTCAACTTTATTTCACAATTCCAAAATTTTAAAGTCGGGATTTTCCCGACTGACCTACTAAACCTAAACTAAACATACCCTAATTCTCCGTAATTTACGAATTAATTTTTTTATATAGTTTTAAATAAGATGATGCTAATTTTTAAGGTTATTTTATTGTTTTTTTGAAAGAAAAAGAAACACACGCTAGTTACTTTGTAGATTGAAAGGGATAGATCTCCGAGCTTGACATAAGCACACAAATTGAACTTCTCTCAATCGGACAATATTTTTCATGATTGAAAAATCTAATATTCCATAAAGATAATATTTGCTTTTTAAAAGGAAAATGTTTAAAAAGAATTAAATATCATAAAAATATTTGACTTTAACAAACAAATTAACTTGTGAAAATTTGACGGAGTTAGTAATAGTTTATAATATATCATTTTACAGTCATAGATATTTTTGAATCTAATCCTCCATCAATTTCAATTTCAATTTCAATTTCATTCTTCGTGGTTGCACCAATTATTAATATAAATTCATACAATTTTGGATTTATAATAATTAATAAATAAGTTTTGGTGTGCTGGTTGTTAGTCTTGCAGTAGGTAACGTAGCGAGCCCAGCTTAAGCCCCCACGATACCAAAACTTTGACATGCATATTTACTACCCTACCCTACCCTACCACTTGATATATATATATGTGTGTGTGTGTGTGTGTGTATATATATATCGCCACAGACACATACATAATCATGTCCTTCACACAAAAAGGTAAAAGATGAGTTCTTCACTTTGGTAGGCTTCCATGTTTCCCCTATTTTGATTCAAAAGCGAAATAAGTCTGTACTGTCGGAAAGCATGAATTTCTGTGTAAATGGACAGTCCCAGGTGCCTCCTGGCTTTCGTTTCCACCCCACAGAGGAAGAACTTCTCCATTATTACCTAAGAAACAAAGTTTCCTCCCACAAAACCCATCTCCATGTCATACCAGATGTCGACCTTAACAAGCTCGAGCCTTGGGACATTCAAGGTAATCACAGAGTGAGAGAGAGAGGGTTTTCTTTCATCAGTCCATTGATTCCTGAAAATAACTTTGTTTAACTGTATGCATGCAGAGAAATGCAAGATAGGGTCGACCCCACAAAACGACTGGTACTTCTTCAGCCACAAAGACAAGAAATATCCGACCGGAACACGAACCAACCGGGCAACCGCCGCCGGTTTCTGGAAGGCGACCGGCCGTGATAAGGTGATAAACAGCAACGGTGGGAGAATCGGGATGCGAAAGACCCTTGTTTTCTACAGAGGAAGAGCTCCACATGGCCGCAAATCAGACTGGATCATGCATGAATATAGGCTTGACGACAACACTGCTCATGATTCTACTTACGTAATTTCCTTCTTTTGTTCGAATTTTTCAACTCTTTCCTTTTCTTGGTCGCCTGCATAATAATTACACTACAATCACGGGCTTAAAATATTATGAACAGGAACAAATTAGTGAAAGTCTGAATATTATTACTTAGGTATTCTCGTGCTCAATCGCATATTAATTAATCTATACATTTCAATTTGATACTTATTTCGAGATTTTCAATGAATAAATGCAGGCTTGTTCAAATACGGGTGGAGAATCAGAGGGGCGAGAAGAAGGGTGGGTGGTATGCCGGATTTTCAAAAAGAAAAACTACCCCATGAAGAGGGCATCACCAGAACTTCCCCGGACTGATGGCATTCTGGATCAGATCCTCAAGTACATGGGAGGATCATCTTCAAGCTGCAAGCAAGAAATCAACTGCGAATTCCCCAACCCAGAAGTAGGGTTTTCTCATCTTCCGGGCCTGCAGGAAAGCCCAGGCAAACAAATCGGGCCTTCTTCTTCCGATTGGGTTGAACTGGACCGTTTGGTGGCTTCTCAACTAAATGGCCAAGAATTTTCCAGCTTTGGAGAGACACTCAACGACGAAGAATTTTCTTTCTCCTTTGATCAAGAGGAGCTACAGTTTCATAACGCACCAAATCATCATCAAATTTCAAACTCAGAAGCAGATTTATGGACCTTTGCTCCATCATCGTCGTCGTTATCGTCATCCTCTGACCCACTATCTCACTTGTCTGTATAGTATAACTCCATATTTGTCGTCATAGGTTGTCATAATACTGCTTCGAACACACATGTTACTATACGTAATGTTAAATTATGAAATCTGTGATAGGAATGGGTGGTTTGGCAAGCGGGGGATCCTTTCCTCTTTCTTTTTTATAATCATGTTTGTCGTTGGGATTTCGTTGTCTAAAAAGATATCCAGTAGTGAATATTGGGACCCGCACCTTTCACCCATTTTCCTGTAATTTCCAAATAATATTATTGTTTATATAAAAAATAGTATTCCGCGATTTGTTCTATATTTATAACCTTAAATATAGGAGGAAAATATATTAAATATAAAATAAGTCAAATAATATAAAAAATTCATTTTTTTATAAATACCAAATTCAACATTAATAATCTTACCCAACAAAAAATATACGATAATAAAATAAATATAAAAAACTAAATTATATATATATATATATTTAAAATAAAAATTCTAATTTAAGATATTTCTTGTATTTCTGACTCAAATTTATCTTAATAATTTGATCCACTGTAATTATAAAATAATACAACGACTATAACAATAAAAGATATAATTTACAATTTATGTCAGACATTTTTATTTGAATGTAATTAGTTTTACATCTTCAAATTCATT
Organism: Caryopteris x clandonensis; assembly: GCA_028749325.2. Lineage (NCBI taxonomy): Eukaryota > Viridiplantae > Streptophyta > Magnoliopsida > Lamiales > Lamiaceae > Caryopteris > Caryopteris x clandonensis. The sequence goes on from JAPYKT020000001.1 coordinate 24,360,222, forward strand.
ATATTTATTTATATATTTTTCAACAAAGCAATTTTATTTACTTCAAATATTAATTAAGTTTTATTTCTTTAAAAGATAATTAAATTATATATAAACTCATAATTTTTATACATACACCTTGATTAATACTTTAGAATTAAAATATTACTTTTCATATTTATAATAATGATGCTATATTGAGATCATAGAAAAATGATTATCCTAGTATTTTGCTCTAATATTTGATTAAGAGTAAAAAAATAATTGTTATCTTGAAATTATAAATTATTTATTATATTAAATTAATAGGTTGTCAAGTTTGAAAATTAAACTTATTTTTAGAGAAAAATCATTTATTTTCAAATTTTTTTCATGATTCTATATTTATATATAAAGATGAATGAAAGTAGGTCTTTGAGAGCATATAAAATATCTTATGCGATATCAAGTTCCTAAATCAGAAAATAAAATAAATAATAAAACTTTCTATAGAGTAATTTTTTTAATGAGTGCCGAAAACAAATATATATGCTTTTTTCAATAAATTAGAAAGTAATGTAATAAAAATATAAATATTACATTTAGAATCTCAAAGTTATTGAGGCAGTACAAAAATTTTGCAAACATTTCTAT